>JAUPFV010000004.1:20605129-21933865 GCA_036936605.1 Limnanthes douglasii subsp. nivea | reverse complement strand
AAAATATTTAAAACTAATAAAAACTATCGAATAAATATAAAAATAAATATAGACAAACTAAATATAAACTATTAAATCAAATAAATATAAAAAATAAATATAGAGAAAAACTAAATATAAACTATTAGATTAAATATTTAAATTAGAATATATGTGTAGAGAATTTCATATCTAACATATAAATCAAATCATTCTAAAACTATCATCTAATCTTTAAGATTTGGTTCACATTTTTTATTTTATGTGAGGTTTAATTCATGTTTGAGCAAAACCGAGATATAACTATCAAATTTGATGACAAATATATCTGGTAATCCATAACGGAATTGAAAGGCAGACAGTTGCCTTAAAATCCAGTTACGTCTGGACCTAACTCTTAAAGCCCAAACAGATCCATACATCTCGGATCTAAAATAACCGACCCGATTACCATTTCAAAATCTGCAGGCTTCACCTTACCCCATTTCCAGAGATCCGTTAACATTTTCAGTCACCGTTACAAATATCGATCCCTCTCTCCCTCTCTCTTCAAATTAAAATTAGGAATCAACCAAGTTTCTTTCTCTCTCTAGAAAATAACCGATCGAGTTTTTGAGGTTCCCTCGTCGCCGGAACGACAATCTGCCGGAGGAAATGAGTGATTCGAGTATCGGACTCGGGGATCTGCCGCTGACAGAAGCGAAATCAAGCTCCCATGCTGCTCGTGTTGGAGAAGTGAAGACATGGCTCGCCTCTCAGTTTGAATCCGCAGGGAAAGATGTACCAGCTGTCGAGTTCACTCCTCAAAGCATTGCATATTTACATAACCTAGCCTCCTTCTCGCAAGCCAAAACTCAAGCTTCCGTCATCGTAGCCAATGATTTCCGGCAGAAAACCACCGAGTACCGCTCTCAAGGTCAGATATATATTCTTCATGAGTGTCTACAATGTTAAAATATAAGATGCTTGATATTAATGAGTATATACGGTTTAAGATTTTTAAATGTACTGTTAATAATAGTATATAGATCATAAGAATATGGAGAATAATATATGGAATTGTATTGCTGTAGCTGCGAGGATTAGAGAGATATTGGAGAATGTAGGATTGGCACAAGAAAGTTTATCATCTAACGTTGTTTCATCTGCTCAAGTTCTTGCCAATGTAGCGAATTTGTTGAATATAAGGGATACTGAGATGAGTAGGTAAATTTATGTTCTATACTTGTTAATCTTCTTGAGTTTTCTAGTGTTCATTTGAATAAGGAACTGAAATTTGAGAGGTGCATTCAGTTATCTTGTTGCAATGGGTGATATTGCATTGAGAAAAACTGAGGTGGAGGAGAAACGAGCTACAGTACAGAAAGAGTCGAATGTTCTTCTTGATTATACACGAAAAGCATTGACAAGGCTTAACTATTTGAAAAGGTAAAGCTGTTATAAGCATAAACAATGTCTAGAAGATTCAGAAAACACTAAATTTGTGTTTAGAGTACTGGTTGGTCCCTCGATTATACTTATGATTATGTTTATCAAGTGTAACGATAGTAGTCCAGACACCAAATAGTCTAAGGACAAATGATGATGTTGAGCCAATTTCGATATTATTAAAACTATCTTATCGGTCATGAGCCAGAGGTGTTTTCTAATTGTTTCCAAAAAGAAAACAGTTTTCTGAAAATATTGACTGAAAATGAAAAGGAAAGATGTTTACACAAACCAAACGCAGCTTGAACTTATTGTATGCAAAGCTTATCGTCCATATCTTTCTCTAACAGCAGGGTCCTCACTCAGCTAGAAGCTGATGTATCAACTTGTAAGCCTCATATGGAAAATTGGAAGACAAACATAGCAGTCATGTCATCAAAAGAAAGGCAATACTTGCAGCAGTATAACAACTATAAGGTATCGATCATATTCTTTTGTTTTATAATACTGATTAAAGATATTAAATCCATGAAATAATGCAGTCAGCGACAATTAATGTCTTAAGCATTTGTACATTACTGAATATAATGTTCCATCTCTTGGTGATTGAAGTAGTTATGTCTCAGTGAGCATGGTTTTTCCCTCCCAAATATTATCAAAGTTCTGATACTAAATTTAGCTTTGCTGATCTTTGTATATTACAGTGGTAATGTATCTTTGATGAACGAGAGTGACTGCATTTGCATTACTCAAATTCGCTAATTGCATTTCTCTCTGTTCTAACTGCATTTGCATTACTCAAATTCGCTAATTGCATTTCTCTCTGTTCTAACTTCTTAACGTATATAATTTGTGTGACATTTGAAATGTTCTGTCTGCAAATGGTGTCTCTATTCTCTGTAATATTAAGAGTAAAAATATTTGTAAAAGCGTCAAGTCTTAGAATTTTTCTCTCCAATATCTGAAATTTCAAGTCGGTAGCCACAAAGGGTTTACCATTCACATCGACAAAAGTACGAGGGTCTAAAATGTTACAGAGTCAAAGATAGAAGCCTGGAAACTTAGAATTATTATAATATAAGTTTAGTATCGGTTTTAGTTGTTCATTTGCGAATATGTTTCACTGGCCAGGCACTACTTAATCGCGTGGGTTACACCCCAGATATCAGCCACAGAGAACTGGTGGAAATGGCGGAGCATAAGAAGGAACTGGAGAAACAGACAAAGCCTATTCTCGATACTCTGAGGAGTTACCAGGACTTACCTCCGGTAAGTTCCAAAATTTACTTCTTCATTGTTAAGGGCTGAGTGTTTATGTTCAAGCGCAATAAACCATTTTCTCAAAAAAAAAAATGTGACAATTAGAAGAAACATAGAAAATTTGGAAGATTACCTAGTTTTTCTCAATGTTTGTGTCAAAATGCAGGATAAAGCATTGGCTGCGCTGGCAATCGAAGACAAGAAACGACAGTATGCAGATGCGGAGAAATATCTGGAGGATGTATTGCAAACAGCTCTGGCAACCACAGATTAACACTAAATATTTTGCTGTGTAGAGTTATGTTTCCTGTTTCTAGGGCTGTTAACCTTGATGAAGAATGGTTTTTCTTGTTCTGTGTCTGTATTTTATCACAGAAATCATATCTTTTACGATAAAACATCTTTAAAATCTGTGTTTGATATATTCTTATCCAATATGTCCTATGAAGAAAACATCAACTATAAGATGAACAATGAACTTTGAGATATAATTCACAACAGTAAAACATTGGCAGAATTCATTTACAAAACAACTGATACATAGAACCTTAGCGGTCCAATCTTGATTCATTTTTTTTGCCCCTTGGCAACTTGTGCAATAAAGAGTGTCGAATGAAAACTCATTGCTTCTATGCTGATCGTCGACAAGCGGATCGGTTTAAAAAATGACTGATAAATGTAAAACCTTCCATATATCTATACTCTAACCTCATATTTCTATAGCCAAAATTTGGAATACCTAGTCTGCTTCCTAAATTCAATGTTCTATTATGAAAAAAGTAAAAGAGTCCGACAGAATTTCACAGGCCCCCCAGCCCAAAATCGCGAGAACATTTTTTATCTCAGTGATCCTAGAATGAGAAAAGTCGCCAATTTGGAACATTTTTTTATCTTTCTTTAACCCACTACCCTTCAACATCTTTCTCGCCTCCGCAACACTATCCCACGTTTCGTCCGAAGCATACAAATTCGATAACAGAACGTAAGGAGAAGTGCTTACCCCATCGTCTTCAACCTTTCAACTCGAGCATCGATATCTCTTAGTTCCTCCCCTTCCTCCTCCTGCTCGAAATCAATCGGCATCTTCATTCTCCGACTTCTACCTCTTACCCCATCGCTCCGCAGGTCAGTGTACTGTATTCATATACAAAGATATACGCGAATTTAGAATCCAAAGAGGGTTTCTCTTTTAAGTTCTACTAAACAAGTACTCATTCTTTAGAGCTAGCTTCTCCAGCTTTAGGGTTTAGGGTTTTGTTTTATCGAGTTCGCTGGTTGTTTGAGAATCTCGATTCTGTGGTCTTAGCTATATAGAGTTTGCAGATAATAGTCTTTAGGTTTTCCTAATGTCCATCTCTAAAGAACTGTATCCCTCTCAAGACGATCTCTTGTACGAAGAAGAGCTCCTGCGGAATACGTTTAGTCTCAAGCTTTGGTGGCGATACTTGATTGCTAAAGCGGATTCTCCTTTTAAGAAGCGATTCGTTATATACGAACGAGCCTTAAAGGCGTTGCCGGGTAGCTACAAACTCTGGAATGCTTATCTCCGTGAGCGGCTCGCCATTGTAAGGAACTTACCCGTTGCTCATTCACAGTATGAAACTCTCAACAATACTTTTGAAAGAGCTTTGGTCACTATGCATAAAATGCCCAGGATTTGGACCATGTACTTACAATCACTTACAAGTCAGAAGTTAATGACCAGGCCTCGAAGGACTTTTGATCGAGCACTCTGTGCGCTGCCTGTCACGCAACATGATCGGATCTGGGAACTTTATTTAGTGTTTGTTAGTCAGAAGGGTATCCCAATTGAAACCTCGCTCAGGGTTTATCGTCGGTATTTAAAATACGACCCTACTCATATCGAGGATTTCATTGAGTTTTTGATTAAATCTAGTCGATGGCAAGAGGCAGCAGAGAGACTGGCCTCGGTTTTAAATGATGATCAGTTTTATTCGGTAAAGGGTAAGACCAAGCATAGGTTGTGGTTGGAATTGTGTGATCTGCTCACACGTCATGCAACTGAAGTTTCGGGTCTTAATGTGGATGCTATCATTAGGGGAGGAATTAGGAAGTTTACAGATGAGGTAGGTAGGCTATGGACTTCTCTTGCGGATTATTACATTAGAAGGAAGTTGTTTGAGAAAGCTAGAGATATTTTTGAAGAGGGTATGACAACAGTTGTTACTGTTAGGGATTTTAGTGTGATATTTGATGCTTTTTCACAGTTTGAAGAGAGTATGGTTGCTCATAGAATGGAAATGATAGATTCGAGCGATGAAGAAGACGAAAAAAACAAAGAGAATGGTCTTCAGGAGGACGAAGAAGATGTTCGCTTGAATACTAATTTGACTGGAGAGAAGCTTGAGAAAAAGATACTCTATGGGTTTTGGTTACATGACGATAAGGATGTGGATCTGAGGCTGGCATGGTTAGAATATCTTATTAACCGTAGACCAGAATTAGCTAACAGTGTCCTTTTACGACAGAATCCTCACAATGTGGAGCAGTGGCACCGTAGGGTCAAGATTTTTGAGGGCAATCCTACAAAGCAGATACTAACTTACACACAGGCTGTAAGGACAGTTGATCCTATGAAAGCTGTGGGGAAACCACATACATTATGGATTGATTTTGCAAAGTTGTATGAAAACCACAATGATATAGCTAATGCAAGGGTGATTTTTGACAAGGCGGTTCAAGTCAACTATAAATACGTGGATCATCTGGCTAGTGTTTGGTGTGAGTGGGCTGAAATGGAGTTAAGACACAAGAATCTAACAGGAGCACTGGAGCTTTTGAGGCGTGCCACAGCTGAACCATCAGTTGAGGTCAAACGAAGAGGTAATCTTTATAATTTGTTTTTATTTTTTTGCTTGGGAAAAACAGAATAATAGTAGACAGATTTAGAAAAACAAACCCTAACGCGATCCCAAGTTTCAGCAATAGTGAGAGGACCGTGCTCCTTCAAGATGTCAAAGATCACCCTAGTGATTGTTTGTGTTTGCTCTGGTGGAGTATTAAGTTCTATAGGCTTCATCTGTGGTTTTGGTTTAGTCGAAAAATACCTACCCACATTCTCAGACGCATTGTTATTGCCCCTTATCAGACTCCTTAACATGCTAGTCATCATTGTGGCTGATCCAAACCTAAACTTCGCCAACAAGTATAAGCAGTGATCAGGCTTACACAGTTTCAATAAAATAGAATCATCAAGTGCAGCATGAATACCAAAGGTCTGCTTGGCGTTTATCGGCCAGGTTAAGTGAACGACGAACAAAAGTTGAACCCAAATTGAAAACCATACAGTAACAAGTAATCGTGCCAGTTAATTTTAAATGACATTATGACCAAGTATAACAACATGAGAACATAATGAGGCAAATCTATACATACAAAACAAACTGCTAAGAAGATTAGTCTTCAACTAAGCATAAGAATGAGTTAGTCTGTTCAGAAAACCTTCAATTAAGTAACTAAAAATGTTGCCAAGAAAATCAATGAGAAGCGAAAAACCTAAGTTCAGCTTGGCATTTTATCGAGCATGTGCACAATAAATATCACACATGTTCATCTTCTATGACGATGTCTTAATTCTCCCAGAAAAGAAACCAATAATAACTTACCAGTCTTATGGAGAAACGGGTTTTGTAATGAAAAAAAGGCTGCTTTATAGTTTTGAGGTTTGGGGGGTTTAGGCTCGGTGAGTTCGGGTATTTTTATAGCTTTATAGGTATATTTATAATTTGTTTTTATTTTAGAATCAAACTTGGGATCGCGTTAGTGTTTATGAGGCTATTTCCCTCCACTACTGAATTTTTGCTTTTCAAGAGAAAAGGAAGGTGAATTTGTTGTGATATGATTTCCATGGACTAGAACTAATTTTTTATTCTTTGATTTTTGTATAATTTGCAGTTGCTGCTGACGGCAACGAACCTGTCCAGATGAAGCTGCATAAGTCCTTGAGGCTTTGGTCTTTCTATGCCGATTTGGAGGAAAGTTTGGGAACCTTGGATGGCACCAGGGCAGTGTACGAACGCATATTGGATCTGAGAATTGCCACACCTCAAATAATTTTGTTTTATGCTACATTTCTTGAGGTATGGCATTTTTGTTTTGTTTCTGTTAGTTTCTTGAATTGGTTCCAAAGGCTTCATAAATTATCAACCTGTGCAGGAGAATACGTATTTCGAAGATGCATTTAAGGTGTATGAAAGAGGCGTAAAGATATTTAAATATCCGCATGTGAAAGATATCTGGGTCACGTATTTATCGAAGTTTGTGAAGAGATATGGGAAGACTAAATTGGAAAGAGCTAGAGAATTGTTTGATCATGCTATCAAGTCGGTAAGCATTTTAATTACTGTCAAAGTTTTTTTAAAGCTTCTCTGTCTTTATAAGTTTTACTTCTTCTGTGTACTGTTGTAACATGTTCTGAAACTATTATTTGTTGCATCCTTGCTCTGTCTGCAAACAAATGTAATTAGACTAGTCCTGATAAATCAAGAAATGGAATAGAAATTAGTCTGATGTTTGTGTGGAAGGTATGCACAAGTATGTGGTAACCAACATTATTGTTTAAGCCTCCAATTTAGTACTGTTTACTAGCTATCTCGTTCTACTGACATTCATCTATTGGGAAATTATCACAATTTTTGTGCTCCTTTTGTTTTACAGTTTTACTTCCATGAAAAAATCTTCTCTTATTATTAGGATATGCACTTATTTGTGTTATCATGAATGCTATTGTGGTTCTTGCATGATTTTATAAGAATATGCATCCCGTTTATGTTAATTATGCATTCTATTGTAGTTCTTACACGCTGGTCTGATTAATGCATACAAAGATACGGTGTGCTTAACTTCTTCATTTTTTTTTATAATTTACTTTTTCAGGCTCCTGCTGATGCATCGAGACCATTGTTCCTTCAATATGCAAAACTAGAAGAAGATTACGGTCTGGCAAAGCGAGCTATGAAAGTTTATGAGCAAGCAACTAAAACAGTCCCTGATACCCAGAAGCTGGAGATGTATGAAATCTATGTGGCTCGTGCAGCTGAAATATTTGGTGTTCCTAGAACACGGGATATCTATGAGCGAGCCATAGAGTCTGGTCTGCCACATAAGGATGTAAAGATAATGTCTCTAAGATATGCAGAGTTGGAGAAAAGTTTAGGAGAGATCGACCGCGCTCGTGCTATATATAGATACGCATCTCAGTATGCGGATCCTCGTTCTGATCCTGATTTCTGGAATAAATGGCATGCTTTTGAGGTGCAACATGGTAATGAAGATACCTATAGAGAGATGTTACGTATCAATCGAAGTGTTTCTGCAAGCTATAGTCAGACCCATTTCATTCTACCAGAGTACCTGATGCAGAAAGATGCAGTAATCGATCTCGAGGAAGCCAAAGACAAGCTAAAAGAAGCTGGAATCCTCGAGGATGAAATGGCAGCTCTCGAGAAACAGTTAGCTCCATCAATCAATGACGGTAACAAAAAGATAGGGTTCGTTAGTGCTGGCGTAATTTCTTCCGATGGAAAAATGAATCCCGAGTTGAACCAAGAAGACATTGAGTTACCAGAAGAGAGCGATGAAGAAGAAGATGCGATCGAAATTGCACAGAAGGATGTTCCTTCAGCTGTCTTTGGAGGGCTTCTTCAGAAAAGAGATGGGAGTGAGAAAGATGAAGATTCCATTGAGGGTCAAAGCAAGCTTGGAGCTTTAGAGAGAATCAAAAGACAGAGGATGAACTAGGTTTATTCTACTTAGGTTTTACTGACATTGATTGTATTGATCATATTCTTTTGTTTTATAATACTGATTGATGATATTAAATCCATGAAATAATGCAGTCAGCGACAATTAATGTCTTAAGAATTTGTACATTACTGAATATAATGTTCCATCTCTTGGTGATTGAAGTAGTTATGTCTCAGTGAGCATGGTTTTTCCCTCCCAAATATTATCAAAGTTTTGATACTAAATTTAGCTTTGCTGATCTTTGTATATTACAGTGGTAATGTATCTTTGATGAACGAGAGTGACTGCATTTGCATTACTCAAATTCGCTAATTGCATTTCTCTCTGTTCTAACTTCTTAACATATATAATTTGTGTGACATTTGAAATGTTCTGTCTGCAATTAGTGTCTCTATTCTCTGTAATATTAAGAGAAATTATTTGTAAAAGCGTCAAGTCTTAGTATTTTTCTCTCCAATATCTGAAATTTTAAGTCGGTAGCCGCAAAGGGTTTACCATTCACATTGACAAAAGTACAAGGGATCTAAAATGTTACAGAGTCAAAGATGGAAGCTGGAAACTTAGAATTATTATAATATAAGTTTAGTATCGGTTTTAGTTGTTTATTTGGGAATATGTTTCACTGGGCAGGCACTACTTAATCGGGTGGGTTACACCCCAGATATCAGCCACAGAGAACTGGTGGAAATGGCTGAGCATAAGAAGGAACTGGAAAAACAGACAAAGCCTATTCTCGATACTTTGAGGAGTTACCAGGACTTACCTCCGGTAAATTCCAAAATTTACTTCTATATTGTTAAGGGCTGAGTGTTTATGTTCAAGCGCAATAAACCATATTCTCAATTTTTTTGTGTGAAAATTAGAAGAAACGTAGAAAAATTGGAAGATCACCTACTCTTTCTCAACGTTCGTATCAAAATGCAGGATAAAGCATTGGCTGCACTGGCAATCGAAGACAAGAAACGACAGTATGCAGATGCGGAGAAATATCTGGAGGATGTATTGCAAACAGCTCTGGCGACCACAGATTAACACTAAATATTGTGCTGTGTAAAGTTATGCTTCGTGTTTCTAGGGCTGTTATGTTAATCTTTATGAAGAATGGTTTTTCTTGTTCTGTCTGTATTTTATCACAGAAATCGTATCTTTTACGATAAAACATCTTTAAAATCTGTGTTTGATATTCTTACCCAATATGTGCTATGAAGAAAACATCACCTATAATATGAACAATAAACTTTGAGATATGATTCACAACAGTAAACGTTGGCAGAATTCATTTACAAAACAACTGCTACATAGAACCTTAGCGGTCCAATCGTGATTCACTTTTTTGCTCCTTGGCAACCTGTGCCATAAAGTGTGTCGAATAGAAATTCATTGCTTCTATGTTCATCATCGACAAGCGGGTCGGTTTAAAAAATGTCTGATAAATGTAAAACCTTCCATATATCTATACTCTAACCTCATATTTCTTTAGCCAAAATTCGGAACACCTAGTCTGCTTCCTAAATTCAATGTTCTGTTATGGAAAAAGTAAACGAGTCCGACAGAATTTCACAGGCCCCCCAGCCCAAAATCGCGAGAACGTATTTAATCTCAGTGATCCTAGAATGAGAAAAGTCGCCAATTGTAAATTTTACAAAGCTTCCTTCTACTTCAATCAAACTATGACCAGCTTCTTTCTTTAACCCACTACCCTTCAACATCTTTCTCGCCTCAGCAGTACTATCCCACATTTCGTCCGAAGCATACAAATTCGATAACAGAACGTAAGGAGAAGTACTTACAGGCCGAAGCTTCATAAGTTTCTCGCCTAAACGTTCTCCGATCACAACATCTCCATGCAGCCTACATGCAGAAAGCAAGCTTCCTAATACAATAGGATCTTGCCCGAATGGGTATTTGTTTATGTAACATTCCGCTTCTCGTAATCTACCAGCTCGTCCTAACAAATCAATAAGACAAGAGAAATGTTCCATATCAGGGGTGATTTTATAAGTTTCTTCCATGGAATGAAAGAGTTCAAGTCCTGTATCAACTAATCCTGCATGATTGCAGGCTATTAGAAGACCAACAAATGTAACTGAATCCGGGTTTAATTGTTTTGCTCTCATCTCCTCGAAAAGTTCGAGAGCTTTAACTCCGTATCCGTGATTCCCAAATCCAGCGATGATGGTGTTCCATGAGACGAGATTGCGATGGTGCATGTTGTTGAAGATAGTGTACGCGTATTCCATCAATCCACATTTAGCATACATGTTAACTAGTGCATTTTGGACTCCGATATCCGGATTCGTTATTGTTTTGATTAAATGAGTGTGGATTTGCTTGCCATTTCGTACGGAAGCAAGCCCGGCACAGGAAGCAAGAGCTCCTGCAAAAGTAAAGTCATCTGGCTTCACACCACAATTATCATCCAATAAATCCTTGAAAACACTCAAACCCATCTCATGAACCAAACAGTGAGAACAAGCGGATAAGAAAGTGTTCCATGAAACGACATCTTTCTCCTCAATTGATCGAAATACTTTCTCGACTTGTTCGATTGAGTTGAACTTTGAGTACATAGTCATTATCATGTTTCCTACAAACGCAGTGGAACTAAGCTTGAGCTTTATTGCCTGGCAGTGAAAGGCAATTCCTCTTTGCAGATCCGAAGTGTCCGCGCAAAGTCCTATCAGTCCCACAAAAGTAAAACGATCTGGAAAAAGACCTTGTTGATACATTCGTCGAAACACTTCAAACCCTTTTTCAGCCTGCTGGTTTTCAACAAACCCAGCAATCAAAGCATTATACGAGACCGCACTCGCTTCTGATAACTCTGTGTAGACCGACAAGGCTTCACTACAACAACCGCATTTCATGTACATAGAGATGAGCGAATTCGAAACAAACGACACAGAATCATACCCGAATTTCAAAGCGTGAGCATGAATCTGTTGCCCTTGAGCTTGCGCTTTGAGGCTGGAACACGCACTAACAGCGCTAGAATATAAGTATTCGTTCGGAACAAGGTGCATTCTGGAGAAAACTTGAAGAGCAAGTGAATAATTCCCAATCTGATCATAACCAGAGATTATGGCAGACCACGAGACGATGTTTCTTTCAGGCATTTCATCGAAAACCGAACGTGCAAAGGTCATGTTGCCGCACTTGGCATACATATTAAGGACATGATTGGATACAACGACGTCTGATTGCAAACCTGTTTTCAAAGTGAGAGCATGGAGAGAAAGACCGGGACGTAATGACTTGAGTTTAGAGCAGTAGTGTATAAGCGAGCCAATATATTCTGGTGTCATCGATGACTACCACATTATTTGGTGTCCTGATGTTGCTACTTAGACATGCTGACATATCTATATCCAAGTGATCAATACATCCTGACAGAAAACAATTAAATTTAGTTAACTTCCAAGCACAAGCTACCATAACTAAACAATCGAACAGTTTTAGAAGAACCCAGTTGATTAGAGTTTGCATCGACTTGTAAGCAACAAAAGAGAAGAATATAGGCATTTTCAACCAATTCAAACCAGATTTTCTTACCTTTGATAAAAGAAGTTGGAAATGAATCACTACAGGATGATTAGTGCAATACCAGGCGCGAGAGTGGTACCATTAAAGTCCATGGCTTTCGTGAACTCGCTTTGAGAGAGAGGGGAGGGAGAAACTTTGGGTTTCTGGGGCCGGGTATGGATCATGGCCTTTTTTAAGAATTACTGAGCCAGAATGGCATAGTACCGAGAAAGCTAGATTAAGAACTAAGAAGTATGTGTCTTTATTTCATACAAAAACAAATCATTTTGCTCTTTATTTCGACGTTGTTTGAGTTTCTAAATTGTTCGATTAAGTTTTTTTTAAATATATTTTAATATAGTTGTTTCTTTATCATCCTGGTTATATAATTTTGTAGGTGCTTGAAACAAAGATAGAAGCATTTACGATTTTAGAAGATTACTCGTACACATTTATGATTTATGTGCATTACACAAAAACGAAGTTTGAATAATGAATAGAACGCATGGGTAGAGATATGTGAGCCGTGTTAAATAAAAAAATTACGATGAAGGAAAATAAGAAAGATTTCAAAGATGATTTTTGTTTGCAAGAGATTCTAAGAATATAGACAACCATCTTAATGGTTTTTGGAAGTTTTATGTGGAAATCACATATCGAGAAAATTAAGAAAGACCAAGAAGAAATCGTTAAGAAATTTTCTTTATCATGTGCACTCCCTCGGTAAATTTTAGTTGGTTTGAGATATACAAAACTCGAGCGTCCTTTGTCCAGTAGGCCTTTAGCTCATCAATCTTGGGTTTATAATCGTATTTTTGCTACCTAAGCTCCTCTTCAACCTGCGCAACTCAATTTTCAAAATTGTTAACCCGGTTCATCTGTTCCCCGTAAGCTTTCATGTGAAGTCTCGCATTAAGGCAATGGTCTTATTGTGCTTTGCTACTTCCCTTTCCAGTTCGACAATGGGCTTGATGAAATTAAGCATAACAAAAGCATGGGTATCCCATCCTCAAGCTGGAAGGGTGCAACTTCAACAGAACCGTCTGGATTTGAAGACGTTTATTATGGGTTTTCAATACCCAACTCCTTCTAGTTACCTACCAGACTTTGACATTCACCTATTTTTTCATCTACCTCCGGAAGAGGTTAGAAATAATTCTTCGACGTTTGAACAGTGTGACGCTCAAACGTTGTAGGAATTGTCACTTGATCTTTAGCACAAACAATCTTCAAGCTCGTCTTTTTCTTCTTTTTCTAATTTTTATTCTCACTATTTGATATTTCCCTTTGTGATCTTTTAATGTGTTTGATGTTTTCTTCACTTTCAGAGTCGGAGGTTCTTTGTGTACTAGGCTCACTTCAACCTTAACAACTTCTTTCAATTGTTCGTCGGATCGATTCACCTTCGCGGCAATCGCAATTACTTTTTTGGGGCCCGAGAAATTAACATCATATTTCTTCACCATGTGGCTTAGAGCCCTCTTCCTAGTCATTAGATATACATTGTCACTGGTAGCTTCCATTCGATTGAGTATTTCCAATGTATGTGGTGCAGTTTTGAATTCTTCCCATGATAAGCTAAGTTTTGGTCAAGCCTGCCAGAAGTGACTTTAAACCAGATTGTTCGGTGTGAAGCCACTATGTAACACATTCGACTTGTTCTTTGTAAACCACTAATGTAGATTTTTAAAGTTCTCTTCAGAAGCTTCGAATTAGTGTTTCTAAGACTTCAGTATAAATTAAAAAAGAATAAAAAAAAGTTTTGAGTATTGTAGGTTAACAACAATTGAAGTTGCATTCAGATCAGATTACTTTTCTTGGAAATCTTTTTACTATTCTCTCATTAGCCGCTTATGAAGAATAATTAAAACTTTAAGACTTTGTCAGCCTCCAGCAAATCACTTACTACTTTATACTCATTCTCTTTAGTAATAAAGTATAAGGGGATCCGAGGATTATTTGATAGTCATGTGGTCGCTACAAATTGCTCTATCGATATTTTGATCTTTGATAACCTGGATGTTATGATACACGAAATCAAAGTAAACCAGGTATTCGGACTGTCTTGAAAAAGACACAAGCCTGTTAGATCAAATTACAAAAATACTTATGGGTTCAACAAAATTTAACCTAACATGCTCAACTACCAAAAGGGGTAATCAAAATCTGCCCCTTTGATTTTACTATTTTTCCCCTTAGAGTGTTTATTTCATATTCCTTTGGGATTTTTGCTTCCCTCTAAGCATCATCCCCTAATTGGACTGACACGCCAACTGTAGATCCTACATCTGTACGTTTATCGTGCTTCGTCGACCAACATGATTGGGTTATCTATGGATGTTAACGTTCTGCTTTGAGACTCATTTGTCTGTGTCACTTGAAGGACAATTAAACTTTCAGCTACATAAACATGGCCTTTAATCGATTACTCCGAAGGTGTATCTAAAGTTGTTGAAGCATGTTTGGCATGTTTTTGCATCTCTACGTGATGCTCAGAAGCATGTTTTCTTTGTTACGCAATAATTGTTATGGATTTCTTCACAGATGACTTATCTTCGGTATCTGAACACCTCATTATGATAAAGTGTGATCAGTGTGTATTACTAGCGTTTCTTTGGGAATGACTTACCATAGGACAATGAGCTTTCTCCGTTGAAGGTTGAGTGTTAGGTGATGGGGGGTCAGCTAGTATATAATGCCTATTGTAAGGATATTTTCCTTTGTAGTAAAAAAAATGAAAAATGAGTTTCTATAGTTTATGGAAGCCTAGCAGACATGTTGGCTTCTCTCTTTATTTTGGATTTATCTAAGAGATACAATCAATTGGTTAGGGATTGGTAGCATGAACCATGCAACTCCGAAGAAAAAGCTTAGATTGTCACCAGAGAAATGTTTTGTGGTGACTATGAGACTGAAAACTGAGGGTTTGTGGTGGCTAAAGCTCAGAACTTCTCTCTTCATCTCTAGAAATGATAACAAGTGAAAGACACGGCAGGAGAGGGGAAAGTATTTATAGAGGGCAGTATGAAATTCTAACAATTATGCTTCAAAGGACCAATGAATATAAGCGTGAGGAAGTGGAAAGGTTTCCTCCAATGGATATTTACACAGAGAAGTAGAACTGTTTTGAAAAATATTTCACGTTTCGCCATTTAGAAAGTAAGTCGTGGGTTGAAGGCCTCTATGACACGTATACCGGAATGGAACTACACGTAGCAATTTATGAGGTAATATGATTATAAGTAAACCTATCCAACCTAAGTCTATTCGAGACAACCGTTTGTCGCAAAAATCCAGAACATATAAGCAGATATTTCCAAAATGGTCCCATAAACGATCAAGGTCTTCTAAGTATGAGGTGTTGGATCAACCAGGGTTGGTGAAAATGTAGTGTCTACGAGGTTTAATCCGAATTAGTTCCATGTGAAAATGAAAAATGTTTGCATAATTTAATCTAAAATACTCCTTCCGAATGAGGTTCGCAAAGACTAGGGAGGCTACCAATAAGGATTGAATTCCTTGAACCGCAATTCAGACCAATAAGTTATTATACCAGAATTTACATTATGGACTAGTATAATAAGTATGTAATATTAAAGAGATTTTATATAATAATGGTCTTGAGTTATGTGGGTTTGGATTATCCAAATAGGCTCATAAACCATGTAAGTCAGTAGGGCCCAAAATTTTATATAAAGCATTGTTTTAGACGTTAAGAAAATATAATGCATTTACTCTATATACAATTAGTATCAAATTAGATTTAATCTCTCTTTAAACAATATCCAAAGTTTAATTTGTTATCCATATTATGAAAGACCCTTCAGGAGTTTTTGGAAGCATCGTATACATCTAAATATTTATGCATTAACTGATGTACGAATGGATGATCATTATGGTTTTAGGGATTTTGATCACTTTTATTTCAGAGATAAATATTATCGGTCGTATGTGCGGTAAATCTGATCGGACTCACCTTTGTATATTCTAGTTTACTGTACATGCGGAAAGGTAGATGTTGAAATAACAACTCAATTGTTTCTCTTTACTTTCTATTTTTGTTAAGTTCTAAATAATTTAAATTTTAAAAAACTTTGTTAACATTGAATTAAAATAAAGTACATGAAGACATAATAAAAATAACTAAATAGTAAACAAGATATGATAAGAGAATATAAAGAATATAGATTAACATTAAACAAAGTCGACATTACCGATGCTTATGATGAGGGATAATTGCACCCATATTCATTTTGTTTCTCATTATACATAGATTTGTTTGAGGTTTCAAGTTTCTCTTAGGCAAGATCATACATAATATTCTCCAACTACTCGTCAGTAATTTTGTCATTTGGATGTAGAGATAATTTTATTCAATGTCATTTCATGTTCTTCGCATATAAGGTAAAACATCCAATAAGTGTGAAGGCTCTTGAGATAAACCCACATATGATAAATTTTATCATTACAACTCGGTGCCGATTATGAGGCTATTTGATTCTTTATGTAAATTAGTAAATTCTGTAAATGATGTTATTAAAAAATATTTTGTTGAAGTCATTATTTGTTATTGACACTTCGCCCATGGTCTGTGTCAAGCATGTATCTTCGTCGATACACTAAAGAAAATTTTAGATCTGAGGTTTAAATTTAACAATAATGCTTAAGTATATAAATAATGGTCTTATACGGATACCAAAATATGGGCAACAAATCAGTTTCCAATATGTGTCAGATAATATAATTTATTATTCCAAATCATGTTTTGATGAGTGTCAGATAAGGATTACATACCACAATTTATGTATATAATCTAACTATAATTGTTTTTATAAAACCATCTTAAATTATGTTAAAACCTTCAATATTTTGGATTTCAATCCGGTTGTAGTCTTTAAATATATTTCCACTAAATGATTAAGTTGCAAGAATTTGACTTGAACAACATTATTTTACCATTAAATTAAAATTAGTACATTGAAACATAACAAAAAAAATTACAATCGAACCTAGGTAGTTTCATCTATTTGAATATTCAAGAGGTTGTATACAACAACGCGTATTTATTCATCTTTTTTGTCAACATGTTTTTCGCTCTCTTGATTCAAATGAGTTTTATTTATTTAATCAGTAATACATAAAGAGAATAACTCAAACGCTTCTTTTTGGCTTCGATGGGAGGTCAAAAACCTAATAAATTATAATATATATCTCATATAATCTACCTTGATATAAACGTTTTTCCATCAACGTATAGGTGGTATCCGGGTGACGCGATTCATCCCATACATGTAGTGTATTTCTCAGACAAATTCGTCAAAAAACTATATTTATTCATAAGCTTTTGTTTTTTTTACTATGTCATCGGTTTTCAATAATGAATCTTTGGTCGTACTTCACTCCATATTGTAGATATGAAATATTTTATTTGTAGAAAAAATTGTACTTATTATTATAGTTTGCTCCATCTAAGGTCTATATATTTAAATTCTAGTATTGGTATATCAAAAGTTGTGGCAAACTCTAAAGTACAACTAAAAATAAGCAAGATTATGACCAAGGACTATGGATACGCTCTCTGTCTACGTACTTATATCCAAAACTGATAGTTTCCATATTAAACTGATATTATACTTTAATAGTACCCTAACAATAAAGTGTTGTATAATAAAAACTTATTATATTTATAGCTGCGTTTTTTCGTAGGTAGTAAAATAAAAGCCTAAGATGTTGGGTTTATTAATGTCAAGGTATTTTAAGATATATTATGATTACCGTTGGTCTTTGAATCTATTTAATTGTTTCAAGTTTTAAGAATTAATCATCTATAAGATCAAATACTAGCTTAAATGTTTCTAAACATGATGAAAAAAATAATTAATACATTCGTTCTTGTATCAGTTAAAGAGCTTACTTTAGCATTGCATGTATACTTGGCATGAACCTGAGGTCTTATATTGACGAGCATGTGGTATATTTATTTCGAGGATGATAAACTTTATTCTTTGTTCATTCAATTTTTGTGTTATTGCTTATCTTTGGTTTTGACTTGATGTAGTATGTGTTCAGGCTAACAACAAGTGGGATAGTTGTTGGGATAATTATGGGTTGCTTCCTAATGTATTCATATCTTAGGAAATTAAAAATATTATCGATTATATGAACATTATTGTAATATAGGTAAGAATTGTTCCTTTATTGGATTTCAAAAAATGAAAATATTATTATAACTCTATTATTTATAACCCTACTATTCATAACTTTGTTGTTTATGACTATGTTGTTTATAATTATGTCGTTTATTTTGCAGGTCTTATAATGCACAATTTCTTGAATTGAATCTTAATTTTATTGCAACAGATGTCGATAAATACTTCATAAAGAGCTTTGGTCATTGGTTAGAAAAATATGTATGTACAACTGTTTTGTTTTTATTTTTATTTAAACTTTAGAAAACTTATTTATAATTTTATTTGTATATGTTGCTACAAATATTCACACTATCAACCACCGTATGTCAATATCGGCAAGTAGTCTCTTTTGCGAGATTCATAAATTTTAAGGATATTATACCAATGGTTACCTTGTTGACACCAAACATGGAAGAGGACATAAGACAAACAATATTAGCGTCATGGTTGAGGAGACATACGGTGATGGTGCTAATAAGTTAGACTACTATGGTAAACTAGTAGAATTTTGGGAGGTGTCGCATGCTAGTGTAATGGGATCGATTATGTTTTTTAAATTCATTTGGTTAAGTAATTATAAGAAATATATATGAGTTCACTGTATAAATAGTCTTGTAGAAATTCGTCGAAATAGTTGAATGTCACAAGATGATCCATTTATCTTGGTTTCACATGCTAGACAAGTATATTTTTTAGACTATATCTCAAAAGAAGCATCTCATGGAGAATTGATAGTTGTATGAAAGCCGTGACTCAATAATATAATAGATATGACATGTGTTGTTCCCACCAAAGATGAAATGGAAGTATTAGTTGTCAAAACAACACAACAACGAGTTTTTCAAGAAATTGAAATGCCTCCACCTGTCGCTATAACAAAATATGGACCTAAATGATCCTAGCCATCTTTTTTATCCCGAATAGTTTGAGATTTTCAAAATGGAAGAGTATGAAGATCAAAATCGGACCTCGGATGAAAATGTAGATGGGTTTATAAAAGATGATGAAAGTAAAGATGAGCATGTTTCAAATGATGATAACAAAGATGAGCATGTTTCAGATGATGAAGATGAGACCGACTTTGAGGAAAAAATTGATATTGTTTGTAAATGATGGTATTTGATTGTTGTTAGTTTTATTATTGTTTTTTACTAGTATTGTTGTGGTAAAATATATGGCTGAATTGGGTAGGTGCCTTTATTTGTTGCATATGAATGATAGGATGTGTTATCTCTAACTTAATTTGTTTTTCATATTTTTATAATTAACCACAGACTTCCAACGAACGAAAAATAAAAATATATGTTTGTTAACATGTTGCTACTGCACTCCATTGAAAGTGTTAAAGTATATTTTAACCAAAAAAAATAGTGTATTTATTAAATTTCGATAATCACTTAACAAAGCCACGGATCATCTATTTTTATGTTTTTTTAATTTTAATTTTAATTTTTTTATTCTTCATTATTAAAAGTATTTTTTTATTAAAAACACATTAATATATTATTTTTACAAATATTTGAAAAATATGATATAACAAAACCAACTCCATTATTTAAAATATGCATATAAATAAAATCAAATTTATTATACATAACATATATTTGAAAAATAAATATAAATCAAGTTAATTTTTTATCCAAAATATATATTGAAATATAAGCTAATTTATAATCTAAATAATATATTTTTAGAATATATTGTAGCAAAATAAAACAAAATCAAATCAAATATTTAAAAGATATTTTAAAAATATATATCGAAATAAAATCAAACTTGTTATTTAAAATAATATTTTTAAAAGGTTGTACATCCCACCACCAACTTTACCACATTAACCTCCCCAACCTCAAAGTCTTACATTGAAGAGCCTCCAAAAGCTCCAACAGAGACCCAGATTTGCCTCAACCAAAATCTAAAAATGTTTCGCAAGGCCATCAATCAATCAAGTAGATTCCAAATCATCATCATCCCGAAGACCTTCCATCAAAATCAACAAAAAAATTCCATATTTTTTTTATATCTTCCTAATCGAAAGTAGTCGTCATTGTAGTAAAAAATGCGTACGAAACCTTTATTTGAAGATTATCCAAATTAGAACGGTGTCAAGAAAACATTTCTTGACATTCTAAATCTCCAAATCAAGGTTTTCAACCACCAAGACATAAAATACCATACCAAATACGAACACGATGCCGTTATTTTCAAGGATAAAGATAAGTCTACATTAATTCTTAACTCCAAATTCACATAAATCACTAAATTTTCATTTGAGAAACCCAAAATTTATGAATTTAGATCATTCTTAGATTATTTTTACTTCTCATGCTAACATAGTTTATATATCAACGATTATTACCATATTTCCATAGAATTAGATAATCTAAAAGACTTAAAATCTCTCCTGATTAAAAAATGTCTACTCTATAGACAATTTATCTTTCAGACTTCTTAAATGGAAACTTTCTTTCAACATCAAAGTGAAGTCTCATGAGACTTTAGTTTAGGTCACCCTTCCGCGAATCTCGGAATACTTTTATAACCTTTAGAGCTAGATTTAATTGTGTTAAAGACCTTGTCATATTTGATCTATCTAAACCACCTCCCCAAAAAACTTTGGGTATGCGTGGGGGAAGATGATGGCTTCTGAAAAAAAACTATTATATGGCTCTATACCCAAATATCGTAACACATGTAAACATTTAGGAAATTGCAAAGAAAACTGTAATAAAAACCATAAAAATATTGATAGGTTAGTTGACATTGACAAGCAGAACCTCCACCCTCAATCATTCTTCTATCAAAGAAGTTTATGTCCCAAAAACCCTCAAGGATTCTGTTAAATCCGATCCATAAAATTCCAAAACCTCCTAAAACAATAACTTATCTGAAAACAACAATAATCCTCCTAAAGCCCCCAAAGATTCTGCCATCTTAGATTAGCACAACTCCAAAACCTTTATAATCAATGGTTTATCTGAAATCAATATCAATCCTCCAAAAGACCCTACCAACAACCTTTCAAATGATGCTAACAATATTAGTACATTAGAAAAAAATTTAGTTAGCTCAAACCCCTCTGTTTATGTTAGAATGTTCAGTGTATTAAGTTTCCTTGTATATGCCTCTAAGTTCTCTATATATTGAGAGCCTTACTATTGAGTTAACATCTCTAATGCATCAATAAAACAAAAAAGAACATTTTCTAATAAACACAAAACCCTAGCCGCTTCATGCGGCTATTTCTCTCTTTGTTTTTTAACATGGTATCAGAGCACGTGTGATTCTGGGAATTCTGAACATCCTCAACAAAGATGGCTGGCAATGAAGTTGTGGTCAGTCAAATCCCTGATGAATTAACAATACAGCTTGCTGCCATTCTGAGAAATAGTCTCGGAACACAACAACAAACAACTAACCCCGAGAATTTATCCCTAGGGATTAAACTCGGTGGTGACAACTATGCCCTATGGGCAAACCTGATGAAGAAAGCAATTGGGGGAAGGGGGAGAGGTTCTCACATTACAGGGGAGCCAACACCTCCATCCAAAACTGACAAAATATATACAAGGTGGGAACAAGATAATCAATGTGTTTTCACATGGATTATCCAGAATCTTGAATCCATCTTGGTGAATAATGTCTCGCAATATCCCACTGCAAAAGCCCTCTAGGATGGGTTAGCCACCACATACGGCTCTGGCACAGATTCGTTACAGGTGTTTGACCTTCATAAGAGGGTTAATTCATTAAGGAAAGGGTCCGATACACTAGAAGACTTGTGGAACAAACTGCATAACATCTGGATGTCTATAGATAGGCGAGATCCGAACCCTATGAAAGACCCAGAAGACATTCAGATCTACAATAAGAAGACTCAAGAACAAAGACTCTATCAATTGCTAATGGCGATTAATGACAAGCTGGAACTAGGCAAGAGAGATATCCTGAAAAATGATCCTCTTCCTTCCGTGGAAACAGCATATGCTACAATACGAAGGGAAGTGGCCAGGCTTAATATACTAAAATCAAGTTCTTCTGATAGTGACTCGATTGAAATTGGAATGGGTTTGGCTGATAAAGATTCTGCACAGAGGTTTAAATTCTGATCCAAAGAGAAAGAAGATAAATCCAAGTTGTATTGCACTCATTGTGGGATGAAGAAACACACTAAAGAGACATGTTTTCAGCTGGTTGGCTATCCAGAATGGTGGGAGGACGGTCATAAGAAGAAAAATAACCAGCGTTTCAGATCTAATAAAAAATGTGATTCGTCTACAAGTGGCGGTGAAGATCCGACTAAAAATGAGCAAGGAAGTGCCACTGGTTTTGGAGGAATGGCGGCGAACTCCAATGAAAAACTTGGAGGTAAAGGGTTTGAGAAATCAATGAATTAGATATTTGATTGCGGAGCTACGGACACCATGTCTTATGATCCTAAAGACTTTGGTGACATGTCATCTCCAAATAAGTCCCATATTGAAACTAATAGTGGAGAAATTTGTGAAGTCAAAGGGGGAGGTTCAATTATTTTTTCGGAAAAAATGGAAATTAAAAATTGCCTCTACATTCCTTCACTATTCTTAAAGTTATTATATGTTAGTCAAGTGACAAAACAACTAAATTGTGTGGTTCTTATGTATCCATTTTTTTGCATTTTACAGGACATTCGTACGAAGGAGATCATTGGGTGTGGTACTGAACAAGGAGGTATCTATTATGTTGATGAGGTAGTTCATAAGGGACATGCCATGCTTGCTCACGGAACAACCGAAAGGCAACTTTGGTTATGGCACTGACGACTTAGTCATCCTTCTTTTAGTTATCTTAAGAGTTAGTTTCCTAGTCTTTTTTTTGAATAATTCCATTCATGAGAAATGTGAAACCTGCATTCTTGCAAAAAATCGTAGGGTCTCATTTAACCAAAGTAATACTAGAGTTGATTATGCTTTTTTGCTAATCCATTCTGATGTTTGGGGTCCATCACCAAATTCCACTAACAATCAAATCAGATACTTTGGTTTATTTGGGGATGATTTCTCAAGAATGACTTGGATATACTTCATGAAACATAAATCAGAAGTACCAGAAATATTTGTTTGTTTTAAAAAAATAATTTTGACTCAGTTTGAAAATAAAATACAGATTCTCCGTTCTGATAATGGAACAGAGTTTGTCAACCAAACAATGCATAATTTTTTCTAAACAAATGGTCTTATCCATCAAACCACTTGTCCAAACACACCTCAACAAAACGGTACTTCAGAACGAAAAAATCGTACTTTACTTGAAAAAACTCGTGTTATTATGATTGAATCTAGAGTTCCTCATTCTCTTTGGCTAGAAGCTCTTACTACAACCATGTATCTTGCAAATCGTCTACCAACCCGATGTCTAGGAAATAATACTCCATTACAAGTGCTTGTCACCCAAGTTACAATTCCATCTGTTATGACCTTACCACCTCGTGTCTTTGGTTGTTCGGTGTTTGTTCATATCTTTAAAACTAGTCGAAACAAACTTAATCCGTGTGCTGAAAAGTGTGTATTCGTTGGGTATGGTGTCCATCAAATGGGCTATCGGTGTTACAATCCGATTACTCATCAAATCCATGTCACCATGGACTGTGACTTCTTAGAATCCGATTATTTTTTTTACCACCAATCTCGTGCTTAGGGGGAGAAAGTAAGTGAATCACTCGACTGGTTGCTATATGAAAGTTACTTTGAGGATGTGCCGACAGAGTCGGTAGATGGCGCCACCGAACACGCCTCTTCAAACATAAAGGAGACTGGCAAGGCAGTTCTTACCACCAATGATTCTCCCGAAGACAATGTCCAACAAGAAATAAATGCCATGGTTACTACCAGCAAATCAGCCGAATAAAATGTCCATCAAGAGGTAAACAATTTACAATGTCATAATTCACAAAATGCTACTGACCATGACATTTCAGGAAGTTCATTTGTTGAAACTCAAACTCTGGTTCTTCCCCCAAGAAAAAATAGAGGAGTTCCTCATGACCGGTATTCACCAGAACACGTTCCTCGTGGCGTTTTCAGCTACTATTCTCTCTGAAAAAATCCCTAAAACAACTCAAGAAGCTGAGAGGATAACTGAATGGCATGAGGCAATGAATACCGAAATGGAAGCTCTAAAAAGGAATGGTACATGGGAGAATTGTGTGTTACCACAAGGGAAGAAAGCAGTCGGGTGTAGATGGGTGTTTAATATAAAATATATATCCGATGACACCATTGAGCGACACAAGGCAAGATTGGTTGCCAAAGGATATACACAAACATATGGTATAGACTACTCTGAAACGTTCTCTCCGGTTGCAAAGATTGACACTATCAGACTTTTACTTTCAATAACCGCGAATAAAGATTGGCCTCTTCATCAATTTGATGTAAAGAATGCTTTCTTATATGGAGACTTGGAAAAAGAGGTATATATGGAACCCCCACCAGGGTTCTCTGATAGTTTTCAATAAAATGAGGTATGTAAACTGAAAAAGGCATTATATGGGCTCAAACAGTCTCCTCGTGCTTGGTTTGGGAGATTTACAATGGCAATGAAGCAGTATAGTTACAAACAGAGTAATGGGGATCATACCTTGTTTTATAAAAATAGAGGAGAATTAGTCACTTGTCTTATACTATATGTCGACGATATGATTATAACGGGGAATGAGGAAGAAGAAATTAGCTCTCTTAGGAAAAACCTCTTCAAGGAGTTTGAAAGAAAAAACCTTGGGGGATTGAAGTATTTCCTAGGAATCGAGGTTCTTAGGTCAAGATGAGGGATTTATATCTCCCAACGCAAATATATATTGGATTTATTAGCTGAAGTTGGCATGGTGGATTGCAAACCAAATGACACTCCTATGGTTGTGAATCACAAACTAAAGATAATTGAAGGGGCCAGACCAGCGAGTAAAGAAAGGTACCAAAGGTTGGTGGGAAAATTGATTTACCTGGCTCACACTCGACCCGACATTGCATACGCGGTGGGAGTAGTTAGCCAGTTCATGCATCATCCTCAGGAACACCATATGGAGGCAGAAATGAGAATTATTATATATCTCAAAGGCACACCAGGAAGAGGCATAATTTTTAAGAAAAATGGACACCTTGATGTTGAAGTATTCACAGATGCTGATTGGGGAGGGAATCCTAACGACAAGCGATCAACTGCTGGCTACTTTACTCTTCTTGGAGGAGTAAGAAACAAAAAGTAGTATCACTTTCAAGTGCTGAATTAGAATTTAGACGAATCGTTAAGGAGATTACCGAGATACTTTGGTTAAAGAAGATAATAAAAGAAATCGGATCCCCTCTGAAGTGTCCAACTCAGTTAATGTGCGATAATAAAGCTGCGATTAAGATTTCAGAGAACCTGGTACAGCACGATAGAACAAAGCACGTTGAAATAGATAGGCACTTCATAAAAGAAAAGATTGAAGATGGGAGAGTCGATCTTCCGTTTGTTAGATCCGAAGACCAACTGGCAGACATCCTGACAAAAGCGGTTGCTGCAAGAACATTCGAATCAGTTTTATCCAAGTTGGGTATTGATGATCCCACTACACAACTTGAGGGGGAGTGTTAGAATATTCAGTGTATTAAGTTTCCTTGTATAGGCCTCTAAGTTCTCTATATGTTGAGAGCCTTACTATTGAGTTAACATCTCTAATGCATCAATAAACGAAAAGGAACATTTTCTAATAAACACAAAACCCTAGCCGCTTCCTGCGGCTACTTCTCTCTTTGTTTTTTAACAGTTTATAATTCTTGTGTCCTTCATCATATCTCATTCAAAACCATTAATGTAACCCTTCGCTTGTTAGAATTAGGAAAATGTCTAGCTCATTCTGAAGATCAATCAATTCTCATCCTTGAAACGAACCATTTACATGTTGGAATATGCGTGTTCGGTCCACATATTCTACCTCCGTATATAAGTAAGTACATAACCGATCTCAACACTAGTATGATATTGTCCGCTTTGGCACCTGAAGGCCCTCACGGCTTTGCATTTGGTCCACTACCAAAAGGCCTCATACTAGTTGAGGTATGTTCTTACTTATATACCACTGATTCTTCCCATGTTTAACCGATGTGGGATGTGGGACTTTGGTCGCCACCCTAATAAATCCTCTTATCGAACAAAGTACCACTTAGTCTCCTCTCAATTAACTTTCATCCGCTCACTCTAATCAGAAGTTTCTCGACCTGAGCAATAGAGTTTTTACAGCGGATCTATCTACTCACTCGACCATCCTGCACCTGTTCCTTAGCTCCACTATCCACTCCAATCAAGTACCACCGCTTGATGAGTCATGAACGCTCCGAACTAGGATGTATAGAGTAGATCATTCACCTTGAACATGACTATTGTGTTGTGAATGAGTCGAATAGTGTCTTGACAGTGTACTGTGTCCGGCAGTACAGTTTTGTGTTGTGATAGTGATATTGTCCAATTACTTGAGTTAGTCTTGTGGTATGAGCCCATTAGGCCCATAGTCTAGTAAGTCTATTAATTCCCTATAAATAGATTACTAGGGCGACACAAAACACAATCTGAAATCTGTAACCTTTTCTATCATAGTGAAACTCTTTTCTCTGGCGACGCCCGTGGACGTAGACAATTGTCGAACCACGTTAAATCATGTGTTTTATTTAAATCTTTCATTCGCATATATTATGTGCTTGAGCCATTTTGTGATAATTGCATAGTATTTTATAACAAAATTGGTATCAGAGCCACGTGGTGAAATTAGGGCTTTTGCAATTAGGGTTTCACAATAGCGTCTACAGCAACAAAATACATGATTGAAAATTTTGATGGGGGATCCAGCTTTGCGTTGTGGAAGATTAAACTGAAATCTTCATTGATACTGCAAGGGCTGTGGAAGGCTGTGGAGAATAAGTTACCAGAAGAGATGAAAGAAGAGGAGAAACAAGATCTTCAAGAAAGGGCTTTGTGCTGGATTTTAATGAGTGTGAAAGACAATGTGCTTCGCGAGATTAGTGGTGAGAAGACTGATGCCTGCGCATGGAGAAAGCTAGGAGATCTTTACTCAGAGAAATCAGTAGTAAACCGATTATATTTGAAGAAAAGTTTGTATGATTTCAGATTGAAAGAAGGTATGTCCATAACAGAGCACCTAGATAATTTTAAATCAATTATAATGGACTTGGAGAACATAGATATCAATATTGAGGATGAGGATCAAGCTTTGTTTGTATTGAGATCGTTACCAGCTCCCTATGAAAACTTTGTGGATACCATTATGTATAGTAAGGATAAGTTATCGCTAGCAGATGTCAAAGGGGCACTGAAATCAAAAGAGATGAGACAGTTGCAGCCAGACAATCAAGCTGAAGGGGAAGGTCTTATGACTAGGGGAAGATCTAAAAGCAAAGCGAGTTCTTTAAGAAGGAAGAACTTGAGGTCCAAGTCAAGGGTGAAGCACTCAAACTGTTATGAATGCGGTGAGCATGGTCATTATAGGAGAGATTGTCCGAAACTGAATAGTAAGAAGGGAAATCAAAAGGAAAATGCAGCAAACATTATTGAAGGTGTGAATGATTCCGACGATAGTGAAAACAGTGGTAAAGGAGATGTATTGTCCGTGAGTTCAGACTTTGGGCAAAACTCTTGGGTACTTGATAATGGTGCTACATATCACATGTGTCAGTTCAAGCAGTGGTTTGATACGTACAAGCAAATGCAGGGAACTGCCTATTTAGGGAACAATCATTCGTTGACTGTTGGTGGTATTGGTAACGTTAGAATCAGAATGTTTGACGGGGTTGTTAGAATCTTGACGTGCTGGCATGTTCCTGGGTTAAAAAGAAACCTGATTTCTCTTGGGACTCTAGACTCTCGGGGTTACAACTACCATGCAGAAAATGGTGTAATCAAAGTGACAAAAGGCTCAATGGTATGCATGAAAGGTAGTTTGCAGAAGGGTCTTTACATTCTCCAGGGGAGTGTTGTTATGGACAATGCTGCAGTAGCATCATCAGGGAGTAATAACCAAAGTAGGCAGGATCAAAATAAGTTGTGGCATTGGCGTCTTGGTCACATGAGTGACAGAGGATTAGCTGTTTTGGGAAAGAGAGATTTGTTGAAAGGGTATAAAGCAGAATCATTGGGATTTTGTGAGCACTGTGTGTTTGGTAAACAAACTAGAGTCAAATTCAGAAAATCGGTTGTAAGAAAGACTAAAGGCACAGTAGACTACATTCACTCAGATCTTTGGGGTCCAAACAGAATTCCATCCAAGAGCGGAGCCACATACTACATGAGTTTGATTGATGATTATTCAAGGATGGTGTGGGTTTACTTTCTGAAAACGAAAGATGAGGCATATTCAACCTTTGTCAAATGGAAGACGATGATTGAGAAGCAAACAGGAAGAAAAATCAAACGTCTTAGGACAGATAATGGGTTAGAATATTGCAGTCGTGAGTTCAACGAGTTCTGCGAAGCTGAGGGAATAGTGTGCCATCGCACTTGTTCTAGAACACCACAACAGAATGGAGTCGCAGAAAGAATGAACAAAACGCTTTGTGATAAGGCACGAAGTATGCTCTCACATTCCGGTGTGGGAAAGGATTTTTGGGCTGAAGCTATCAATACAGCGTGTTACTTGGTGAATCAGTCTCCATCAATGGCTATTGATTGTAAAACTCCTTTTGAGATTTGGTCTGGATCGTCGGCTGATTATGAACATTTGAGGGTGTTTGGTTGTCCTGCGTATGCTCATGTGAGAGATGGTAAGCTTGAGCCGAGGGCAAAGAGATGCATATTTCTAGGATATGCTACTGGAGTGAAGGGATATAGGTTATAGTGTACCTCTCCAAAGTCTCCAGGTTTTCTCATCAGTAGGGACATTACTTTTAATGAGTTTGCTTCGATAGACAGTCAGAAGGAAGTAGGAGAAATGGTCGAATCAGGATCGTTTGTGAGTAAACAGGTGGAGCTTGAAGTAGAATCAGTTCCTAGCAAGTCTAATAATTCAAGTGGTTCTGAGGTGGATCCAGAATCAGGAGGTGAAGCGTCAGCATCGGATGATAGTGACGATGATGTGCCTGAACAAGAACAACAACCTTATAGCATAGCATTGGGCAGAGAAAGAAGAGATATTAGACTTCCAAAAAGGTATGTGAATCTAGTTGCATATGCTCTGTCAGTTGCAGAAGAAGTTGAGATGCAGGAACCTAGTAGCTACAGAGAAGCTATAGCGAGTTCAGAGGCAGATCGATGGATTGGTGCTATAAGGGAAGAGATTGAATCTCTTCAAAAGAATACTGTGAACGTTGGCTTAACTTTTAACAAAACCGATATTTGTGAATCGCTGAATGATGTTGCAGGATCATTGGTTGGTTTTGTTGATTCTGATTTTGCAGGTAATATGGATAAAAGAAGATCTCTGACATGATATGTATTTACTCTAGCTGGGAGTGCGATCAGTTGGAAAGCACAGTTGCAAGCTACTGTAGCTTTGTCTACAACAGAGGCAGAGTACATGGCGGTAACAGAAGCAGTTAAAGAGGCAATATGGTTGCAAGGTTTGGTGGCAGATTTGGGCTTGGATATGACTACTACAAAAGTGTTTTGTGACAGTCAAAGCGCCATACACCTTACAGGGAACCAGATGTACCATGAGCGTACAAAGCACATAGATGTCATGTATCATTTTATTCGTGATATAATATCAAAGGGAATTGTTGATGTGAAGAAAGTGTCTACACACGATAATCCAGCAGATATAATGACCAAAGCAGTATCAGTTCGAAAGTTTAGGGAATGCCTAAACTGGATCGGTGTTCGCAGTATAGAGTGAATGCCTTAAGGGAATTTGGTGAGTCAGAAGAAGAGAAGATTCTTTGTTGATAGTGAAGAAAGGATATTCACCTCAAGGGGAAGATTTGTTGTGAATGAGTCGAATAGTGTCTTGACAGTGTACTGTGTCCGGCAGTACAGTTTTGTGCTGTGATAGTGATATTGTCCAATTACTTGAGTTAGTCTTGTGGTATGAGCCCATTAGCCCCATATTCTAGTAAGTCTATTAATTCCCTATAAATAGATTACTAGGGCGACACAAAACACAATCTGAAATCTGTAACATTTTCTATCATAGTGAAACTCTTTTCTCTGGCGGCGCCCGTGGACGTAGACAATTGTCAAACCACGTTAAATCATGTGTTTCATTTAAATCTTTCATTCGCATATATTCTGTGATTGAGCCCTTTTGTGATAATTGCATAGTATTTTATAACATATTGGTTCATCATGTTCAACCTCCGAGAATATTACCACCATCGCGTTTTGTCTGGGCCTGGTGCTCTGATACCATTTGTTGGGAAATAAAATCAAATCCGGGCGGGCCAGTGGGCTAAGTGGTACTTTGTTCGATAGGAGGATTTGTTAGGGTGGCGACCAAAGTCCCACATCCCACATCGGTTAAACATGGGAAGGATCAGTGGTATATAAGTAAGAACATACCTCAACTAGTATGAGGCCTTTTGGTAGTGGACCAAATGCAAAGCCGTGAGGGAATTCGGGTGCCAAAGCGGACAATATCATACTAGTGTTTAGATCGCTTGTGTACTTACTTATATACGGAGGTGGAATATGTGGACCGAACACGCATATTCCAACACGTGGTATCAGAGCGAGTGGTTGTGTACTTTTCTTGTATCAAATATGGAGTTGAATACAAGCAAAATGGTGATGATGAATGGTTCGAATTATCATATATGAAAATCAAAGATGGAAGATCTTTTTTATGTTAAAGGTTTTCATTTATCAGTGTTCAGTGATGAAAAAACTAAAGATAAGTCTGATGCAGAATGGATAATTATTCATCGACAGGTTTGTGGCTTTATTCAGCAATGGGTTGATGATAATGTCTTGAATCATGTTGTAGACGAAATAGATGTAAGGAATCCGTGGAGTAAACTTGAGGAGTTATATGCTCGGAAGACAGGAAATAGTAAGTTACTTTTGTTCAAACAGTTGATGTATTTGAGGTATCAAGATGGATCACCTCTTACAGATCACTTGAATACCTTTCAAGGCTTGATTAATCAGTTGGTTGCTATGGGTATCAAATTTGATGACGAGGTTTTGGCATTATGGTTGCTTGGTTCGCTGCCAGACTCATGGGATACTTTCATAATGTCTCTTTCTCATTTAGCTTCTGAAGGTAATATCTCAATGGCATTAGCTAAAAGTAGTATGCTGAATGAAGATATGAGAAGAAAAATAGCTGTCTTCTCTTCACATTCAGAAACTCTAGTCATTGAGAAACGTGGTAGAAATGAAAATCGCGGTTGGAAAACTAGAGGTAAAATTAGAAGCAAGAGTCGAAATAAAGTCTAATAAATTTGCAGATTGGGAGTGCTACTACTATCATGAGATCGGGCACACTAAGAAATTTTGTCCTAAGCTGAGAAAGAAAAATAATTTTGAGAAATCCAACAATGGTAAAGAAGAAATGAACAAGGAGAAAAATTATGATGAAAGTGGTGACGAGAACCATGTTGCTGCAGTCTCAGAGAGCTACTTCGTTGTTATTGATGATACTGTTGTGAATTCTGTGTCTGATGAAAATGGTTGGGTAGTTGATAGTGGTGCTACAATTCATGCCACTTCTCGTAGAGAATTTTTCTCATCTTACACTTCTGGTGACTTTGGTTCTGCAAAGATGGGAAATAATGATTTGTCTGAAGTGGTTGGTATTGGTGATGTTTATCTAGAAACAAGCATGGGTGCAATATTGATTTTGAAGGGTGTTAAACATATACCCGATCTTAGATTGAATTTGATCTCTACAGGGAAGGTTTTCCACGTAAAAAGTGTTATGTTTTATTTGCGTTTATTTTATTCAGACTTGGTATTTTGTTTGGGATCATTATCTCTAATCATATTTGATACAAGAAAGAATATTTCGTTTGTGCTTCTATTTCATAAGATTACATATCTCTCATTCTGGCAGCATGCATTCATCTCAAAGGAATTAAATCTCTCTAAATCCTAATGCTCAATCCATAAACAAAATTGTAACAAAATCTAAATCCACTGTCATAAAGGTCCCTAAATCTTCTCAAACTAAAGGATCCACAAGATCATCAACTTAATGTTTTAGATGACCATTTCAATCATCTGCTGGAATTCCAGAGGCATTGGAAATAAGGGAACTATTAAAAGGCCTTAGGTTCATTATTAAAACTGTTAAATATAGATTATATATCTTAAAGAACATATGATCTTTATCGCCGAGATTGACTTAATTAATCTAAAATTGGTTTCAAATATGGCATAGCTAACTCTAATAAAAAAATTGGTTCAAAACAACCGAATTATCAACCATGACCAATTCCATCATACGAAAGTAAATCACACCTCTTATAACAAAGAGGTTTTTATCACCATCATATATGCCAAATGCACTATAATCCAAAAACTTGACCTTTGAGATAATCTCATTAACATTTCTGACCCCAACATTGAATAAATGATCGCTGGATATTTCAATGTAATCTCCAGTGCCACTGAACAATTGGCATACTCAACTATTGACCATAATGTTATTGATTACTTTAACAATATGATTTTAGACTGCAAAATGGAAGATCCATGCTACACTAGATCTTAATATAGATGGTTTAACAATTCTAAATGGAAACACCTTGACAGGATGCTCATTGTTATGCAGCCTAGGAAGAATTCTTTGATTCCACAAAGGTGACGCATCTGGCCAAAACTGACTCTGATCACTCACCTTTGTGCATATCTATATTCAATATCAATACCATCCCAAGTCATCCTTCAAATTTTAGAACTTGTGGCCATCAGGAATTCATATGCACTATTGAAAACAGTTGGTCTAACCAAATCTATGACAACCCTATTCATGTTTTCCGCGCCAAATTGAAAAGACTAAAAAAAATCATCTTAAAATATGGAATAAAAGTGTTTTGGTAACATCTTTGATAACATAATCAATGCTGAAAAACGTTATCAGACATGTAGAAAACTGTCTCGAGCTTAGTAATAATCCTGAAACACAATCAAATTTAGCTAACGTTAGGGCTTCTCACCTGAAACTCCTAGCTAAGGAAGAAATATTATGGGAACATAAAAGATCATCTAACTGTGTTAAATCATATGAAAGAAATACCAAAACATTCTACAACTATGTAAAAAAGATACAAAAGAAACACGATTATCATAATCAAAGTCAATGGTCAATGGACTGATAATCAATCTCAAATTATTCATTCAGCTATTGACTGCTTCAAAAATCTGCTAAGCAATCAAGTTAATCATCCATCTATTACTGAAATTAAAGAGATTATCCATCACATTCTCAATGACTAATATAACATCAATTTGTTAATCCCTACAACTGAAGAGGAAATTCTTCATACTATAAATCCCCTTAACAAGAACAGTGTTTGTGGAGTTGATAGATTCAACTCCAGATTCTACCAGTCTTGTTGGTTCATCATTAAGTCAGATTTTTGCAATGACATTAAAGCTTTCTTTAATAGCCACTTAGCCCGTGAAGGCATATTTTCCATTGTTATATGCCTTATTTTCAAAAATGAGGCTCCCAATAATTTGCAAGGCTACATACCCAACACGATTATCTCCAAAATTATTAACAATAAGTTATGTAAGATATTACCTAAAATTATATCCTTAAACAAATGAGGTTTTGTTGAAAACAAATAGATCAATGAAAATTCACTAATCACTCAAGAAATGGTCTATGACATTAACAAAACATTAAAGGAGGTAAAATTATATTAAAATTGTATATGGCCAAGGCCTTCGATAGAATTAATTTTAAATTTATATACATTATCATGGAATGATTTGGCTTTAATCACTCATTCATTAATCTTATAAAAAAGGCATTTAATATGTCAAATTCTCCATCATTATCAATGGTTCCTCATATGGATACAATAATTTACAACAATGGTGTAAGGCAGGGTGATCCTTTATCACCCAGCCTTTTCATCATTGCTGAAGAATTTCTCTTAAGAGGCCTTCAAAACCTCTTTCTTGCCAACCAATATATGTACTTATCTTCAAAAAGTAATATCAACATCCATTGTCTTCCATATGATAATGATGTAATCATTTTTATGAATTATTCCATCACCAATATTAAGAAAGCCTACAATTTTCTTGACTATTATAAAACTATTCTGGCTATTTAATCAACAAAGACAAAAATGTATTTATAACTTCTGATAAAATGAATAGACATAGAATAAACAACATCAAGCTTACTTTGGGCTTCAACTATAGTCACTTTCTTTTTAAATATCTTAGAATCAACAGAATCAACATTCTTATGAATAAATTCATTTGGGGTTCTAAAGCTACATCTAATTTAACTATCTGGTCAAATTAGAATTCTTCATGTTTCTCATATGATGAAGAATATCTGAATTTGAGAAACTTAAAAGACACCCATCAAACTTCCTCTTGTAAGCTCTAGATGAATTTCAGCTAATAAAACTCTTTGAGCTAATTTAATGCACTATATCTATTGCAAATCTACTCACCCTTTTCAAGTTAACAATAAATTATATGACTCTAAAACTTGGAATTACTTAAAATAAGACATATTATTGAACCTCACATTTTCTGGAAGTTAGGTTAGGGCCAGATAGACTTATGGTTTGACAACTGAAACAATTCTCATCATTTCATAACCTTTAATTACTCAGAAAATAATTACTTGTACAAAAGTGATAAAGTTTCTTCTTTATAGTTTAACAATACTTGGAACTATGATAAATTAAAAAATAACGTTTGCCCTTCTGATATTAAGAGAATCTCTAACTTAAATATTAACTCTAATCAAGATGACAAGATGATTCCCTGGTGTGGAGCAAATCTAAAGATTGAAGGTTTTTATTCAAAAAAACTTTGCAATCTTTTAGAGATTGCCATCCCAAATCATATATTCACTATAAACTTTGGAATAACATATGCCCTAAAAAAATGCTCATTCTTCATTTGGAGACTTTTAAAAAGCTATCTTTAAGTATATATTATTATGTAATATTTTTTTTATCTTGCTTCCAAGTGCCAGCATTGCCTTAACAATAGTATTATAATCAAAAACCACCTTGGTAATGTGATCAATGCCACTGCCACTTTTATGGCAAAAACTATGTTATAATTGCTAAGATTAGATGTTTATTAAATGGATTAATATTATGTTGCAATAGCAATTTTACACAGTTGATATTGAGTCAAATTCGTTATTGTTAATTGAAATGCTTGGTTCGAGAAAATCCTCTTGGTTCTTTACACTTTTATTAAATTGCTGCCGAAAATTTATTACGTCTTATATGACTCTTAAGCATATCGAGCTTGAGCAGAACCTGACCGAGGATGTGATTTCAAAATGGCTTACTTATTCCAAAACAAACTATGACTTTCCAATCTCCAATACTCCTACAAAACTTAAAGCAATAGTATATTTGGAAAATATTTGTTTTGGTTACTTAAAAATTGCCAAAATAATCTTTTGGATCATATATTCTCTTATGTTTTATATGTATACTAAATTTGCTGATAGATTTTTCATGATCAATATATTTTTTTGTTGTGGTTACACAAATTCGCAAGATTCACATATCAATAGTTGGAACTATCATCTGGTCCAAATGAAAAAGGATCCAATGCTTAAAATCTCGTCTCTCATATTATTCAAGCTCAAAACCATTTATTATTCTACATTCTTTGCAATCTATTCATAGTTGTAATTCATTTTCTTTGTATGATCAAAGACTAATACTCTTCTTAGAAATAACGAAAAATAAAAAGAGAGGTTTTTTTAAAAGACTGTGAAAGATGCAAACCATGAAATAAGAGGGTAAGGTTATGCCACTTTGATTCTCATTGGCAACAGGTCACCTCCATGTTGGCTCACCATCAACAGTGCCACGAATCTTAGGGCGCTTAAAGGCCTAACATTTTTTAGCTGAGCTCACATTTGAACCCACCTCGAAACCTCCTCCGTTAATGTGATTGTAAAAAAAAATGTTTTTTTGTATGGAATGTTAGTAAAGATAAACATGACGAGATCTTATTGCATTACTTTTTTTCAAACATATCTATCTCAATTTTGTGGCAATTTCTTCTTCAAATCATGTCAAGATGCACTTTGAAAGAGTAAGGAAGGATACTTTCGGAGTTTAAACTAATAAATGAAAAATGAAAATTTTTAAACTCGGAAATAAGCGAAAAATAATGTAATAGTTTATTTGTATAAATCTTCCCCACTACCTGTACTAGAGAAACGTAGTAGGTCTTCACATGATCTCTCTTTTTCTTACACATATTAACGACAATTTTTGTCCCCTTCTAACCGAAAGTTTCATGCATGTCTCTTTCACTGATCTATCCTCTTTTAATTTCCCCATAAATATATGCGTTGCATGGACCGACTTATACATTGCATAACGGGTCGCGGTTGGGTTTTATTCCAATTCGCATTGTATTAGAGTTATCGTTAATATTATCACTTCAATCTATTAAAAAATGTTTAATGTAATACTTATCGAATTTAATTCGAGTGTGCCTGTTATTTTTAATTTTAGTTAATATGAATAAAAAAGGATGCTAATATATAAATTTTTCATTTTTTTCATTATTATTTTTTTTTCTTTTTTTCGTTTTCGTTTTGTCACTTCGTATTTTCTTTTTTCGTTTCCTTTTAAATATATTAAAAAATATTTTCATCTCTAGTTTCAAAATTCTTTACTCATTTAATAGTTTATGTTTTAGATTTTTAAATCCTACTGTGAAGTTAATTTTATTATAAAAAAAATAGATCAACAAATTTCTTTTTAATTCGTCGTATATAGCTTTGAAAACTATGATTTTTATAATAAAACAATTTGGATATACATTCTAAATAATATATTCGCAATAAAAAGACCTTTAATAGCTACCAAAAAAATACAAAATAAAATATATTATTCAACAAAAAGTTTAAAAAATCAAAATTGTTATTTAAAAAATATAATTTAAACAAGATAAAAAATACTAACTAAAATATAATTAAATGTTGTTTTATTTGTCATTGATAATATGCTCTAACAATAGAGCTTTTTATTATTACTAAAACTTATTCAGTGTTATGTTTTTACAGGTTTTAATTTTGGTTGATCTTTAATAACTCATTTAGTATTTTTACTTATAAAATATATTATATTATTATTTTATATGTTTTATTAGTGGACAATTAATATTTCGATTTTAAGGCATTGTAGAAGATAACCCGATGAAAATTAAATCGAAAGGAAGTTAAAATTGTACTTTATTCAATAAGAAGATCGTTATGTGTGATCAAAGTCTCACATCCGAGATCCGTATATTATATCTTTATTGATCAAGAATTTCGATTTTTTAAGATCATCCAATAAAAGAAATTCAGTTTTAAATTCCGTATCAAATTAACAATCGATATCACTATTATCAATATCGTCAGCAATATCTATCGATTTCATCCCTAGCATATAAATTAAAAAAATATATCTTTATCATTATAAGTAGAAGTTGACTAAAAACAAAACTGTAAGACGACCGAACCTTGATATCCAATAATTTGCACAAATATCATCTTATTTTATAGATTTGTTACTGATATTTTTACTGATTCTAAATCAAACCACAATTATTATAGATATAATTCATTTAATTTGGACATAACTCGGAAGATTCTAACCAAGACGAAGTGTTTGAAAGTGGTATAATGGTAATTAGAAGTGGAGGTATTATCACATGTGGTGTGTGAGTATGTAAACAACTTTTTAGTGTGGGCAACCCTCACATGTGATATGTATAGGTATGGGTCACAAGAGTACAAGCTTTTATGGCTTATTCTATACATCATTGGCCTTCAATAATTTAAACCCAAATGTATGTATCTACATGTCCTTCACATTCCGATATCGCAACTTCAATTTGGTCCCCCTTCTAATTTACAAATTGAAATTTAGGATCTCAACATAAAAAAGCTGTTTCGTCAGTACAAAGTTTGAGCAAAAGGTTAAAAAGATTAGGTAAAATGGTCAGACGAGAGAGAAAGCGCTATGTGACTAATGATGTAAAAGCGCGAGCTTAATGCTAGAATGGGCCATGCCAGTGCCACTCGTATTACCGAGTAAAACATAGTGTTTTGTTTAGGCTTAAAACGTAAGTTTTCTTTGGAAATATAGACTATATATTTTTGTGATCTTTTGATTATAAATTATTATTTTATATTTGGTTCTTAAAATTGTTTTGTCAAAGTTATTAATTACTTTTGACAAATATAGTAATACCATTTAATACATCGTGAGTATTTTTTTTATTATGTTAATTTTGATAAATTTAGTTTTTATAATGATTTGGCGTTTTTTTTTAAATCTTTCGATTTTTGTTCATGGTATGAGAATAGTTTTCTAAAAACTCATTCGATTTCAATTTGTTGTCCGAGAACTCAACTGTAAGGAATATAGCGATACTAGCGCTAGAGTGGCAAATGTCAAACACTAATCTTTTCATGTCCAATCTAAATTAGCAGATCATCCCATGAACTTCTCTTTTGCTTATGTCGAGATTGCAGCTTTTTGTCGGCTATATCTCACTATGTTGCGCCAAAGAATCTTTATTCAAATAGAAGTCTATAGAGTTTTGGTTCAAGTGATGTAGCCGAGAAAGTCCAAACAAAAGCCTTTTAAATTAGACTTTATTTTATTCAAATATCTTATATTATTTAAATCAAATCTAATTGTATTGAGATTTGATTTGATTTAATTTTAATACATTTGTTTAATTTTCTTGTATTCTAATTTAGGGTTTTGAGAAGCTATTATATAAAGCCTCATATGCCTTAAGTTATTTGAAGTTTTTGGAATAATTGTTTTTTTTATCTGAAAATTTCAGTCTTTGTTACCCTTAGATTAGGGTTTCATCATGTTACCCTTGAATTAGGGTTTCATGTATCGTTGTTTTTCTTAAATTTCTGCCGCGTCATCATCAAGCCTGTGGACCGTAATACTAAATTATTTCATAATAACTTTAAAAATCGTATTACTAGAAATAAAATCGTCTCAATCGCTAATATGTAATGTGTCATCGCTACTTTCTCTAACGAGTTGGCAAGTGTATTTGTCAACTATTACTTTAACCTTATTGGATCTAGATCTCTCCCGGGTTACCCGGGGCTTAGTCGTAACCCTTCGCTTATTTATGCGAAAGTGAATCCCTATGATCGATCCTTGATAGTCTCTTATGTCACTTGTGCATAAATTAAAAGTTTCATATTTAGTATTGATAATGATAAACCTCGGTGCCTCATGGCTTCAATGCAGGGGTTTTTAAGCATTCTTGGAATTTCATCGGCAAAGACATCTGTGATGGGATCTTGATGTTCTTTAATACAGATCGTCTTAAGCCTTCTCAGAACACTACCAATCTTTCTATTATCCCTAAGAAGGATTGCCCCTCGTTTTGTCGATGACTTCAGGTCTATTACATGTTGCAATGTGGTTTACAAGATTATTTCCAAAATCTTATCCGATATGATCAAATACTCATTCTGATTGATAAATCTCAATCAACTTTTATGGTTTGCCGTAATATTAGGGATAATATTCTTTTTTCCCAAGAACTTCTCAAGGGTTACCAGACTAATCGTAAGCCCCCGAGGATCGCTCTTAAAAAATCGACCTGATGAAAGCTTTTGACAATGTTTGTTGACATCTTATCATTGACATTCCCTGAACAAATGATCACTTGGATTATTCAGTTTATTGCCACCCCGTCTTATATTGTTCTTATTAACGGTGATCCTCATGGAATTTTCAATGGAATAAATGGTCTGAGACAATGTAACACGTTATCTCCATTTTTATTTGTCTTGGTCATGCAAGTACTCCCCGATATCCTCCAGGAGAAGATGTGAACTTCAATTTCCACTAATAGTGTCATAAGCTTAAGATTTTCAATCTCTGTTTTGCAAATGACCTGATGATTTTTTTATCTTGGTGACATTAATTCCCTCAACCTTACCAATGATGGTCTTAATGATTTTTATGTTCTCTCATGTCTTAAAGTTATCTCTCACGAGAGCCACATCATTTTTATGGGGTTAACCATACTCTTAAAATAAACTTGATCAATATCCTTGGTTTTAATGTTGGGTCTCTCATGGTTAAGTATCTTGGAGTCCCTCTTTTCCGGGGTTAGGTTTCTCATAACGATTGTTGACCAATTCTTAACAAAATTACTACATGTACTGCCTCATGGACCTCAAAATACCTCTATTATGTAGGGAGGTTTCATCTCATTAATTATGTTTTTTTTCAAGGCAAATTTACTCGTTTTCGATCTTAATTCTCTCCGCTAGAGTTCTTAAAAAAAATAACTCTTTCAGTTTCTTTGTCGTTTTCTCTAGTCTGGCCATGAGATAAAAATTACAGGTGCTAAAGTGGCTTGGTCTGCAATCATCTTGCCCTTGTTTGAGGGTAATCTTGGGGTTATAGACCTAAAAACTTGGAATCAGATGGTCATCCTTAAACACTTATGAACCATCGTTAGTAAACTTGACAACTCAATCTGGTGTGAATGGATTTACTCTAAGAAGATTAAAGATAATAACTGATGGTCTTTAAAGATTGACTTTTCTCCTTCGTGGATTTGGAGGAAAATTTTGAATCTTAGACCTCTCGCGAGTAATTTGTACATGTTTGCAATTGGTAACGGGAAAAAGACCTTATTTTGGTTCGACCCGTGGTTGCTCTCTACCTCTTTGGTCAACCACTATGGGCACGATATTATTTGAGATTCTCGTCTGGGGAACAACCTAAGGGTTTCTGATATCATTCGGGATGGTCATTGGAATTGGCCTACTCATTTAAGGTATGTCAGTGCTAGAAATCACCATACCTTCCAGGAGATTAGCCACATCATCATATCCCTCTCTCGCCCTAACATCCTCTAAAATGACGTCCACTATTGGAATGCTAAAAGATGAATTACCAAGTTCATTATCAAGGATACTTACAACGTTATTCGTATACCCACCCCCACGTCGGTGAATGGTGCTTGTTTGGCATAAATTTAACATTCCCCGCCATTTTTCCATCTTTTAGCTTGCTATCCATGGCAAACTCTCCACGCGAGATAAACTTCTGAGTTGGGGTTTAAATACACCCTTGAATTGTATCTTATGCAATTATGACTCATAAACTATTAATCGTATACTATATTATTGTAGTTACACTTAGATCATTTGGGGGTTTACAAGTTCTAAGCTTGGTTTTTCTTTAAGTCATAATAACAATTGAGTATCATGGATCCAAGAGGCATCCAACTGTCCCCCCCCCCTCTCTAGAGTTCGACACTTTTGGCATGCCTACTTTGGCGTAGTTGTTTAACACATCTGGTGTGAGAGGAATGCTAGGATTTTTAGATTATCTCTAACCCCGCCTTTGCGATTTCTTATCGCGTGTTGTCTGACCTCCGGTTCATATTCCTTCGCACCAAAGGTGTCTGCCCTATTAAACCTCGTTAATTTTCTAACTTAACTTTATTTTATGTTTGTTTGACGCAATCATCTTCCCTTTTTGGATTATTGTCCTTTGACTTCGACCTTGCTGATGTCTAATCTCTTTGGTTATATCAGTCTTAGCTTCTTTATTTGTATTGTTGCACTCGTGGTCAAATCTTGGTCGATCATTTCGGTTTTGGTACTTTTCGCTTTGCTTGTATTTGTTTGGTCAAGGTTTGGCCAACTTATTCGGTTACTGTATTCTTCGCCTCTTAATGATATTCCTCGAAATATAATCCATATATTTATAAGAATTTTTTTTAGTTCTTAATATATTTTTACTAAAAAGAATTATTTATTTATAAATATAATGATTCATTAAAGTCATGATATTGTCAATGACATTATTTTTATCATCCCAAATACTCTTAATAAGGTTATAATTCGTTACAAACCATAAAACGAAACATAATTGCAATGTCATTATCTTAAACTATAATCTATGTTTTAGTTACTACACTACAAACATATTTTAATGGATCGCAATAAGCCGTCCAGTTACTTAAACGCCAAATTAATTAGCTAACTGATAAAACAAGTTAAAGTAAGATTCCCTTTTGTTTACTCGAGAAATCACGTGAATGTTAGACTAGATACGTACACGATCTACTCTATTATTTAAATATGCAACCAAATTAGCTTTACTTTTTTAATATTTACTTCCTTACGAATTAAAATATTTTAGAGATTACTTAAATTGTGAAATGAACAAACATAACGTTTGGGGTTACATTAGGTATCTCAATTTCTAACAGGGATGATAATTTTCCGAACATATGAATTTGAATCTGTGGACGTCCGTCCGAGCTGATTCGATGAGATGGATTATAAATTTTGTAAAAAGTTACCCATAAATTGTAGATTTAAATATTTATTATCCGTCGGATTTAGGGTGTGTTATAGGTTCACAAAAGAATTTACATATAAATACAAATTTAATTCACATCACATCGTTAATTATTTTGGTATTGTAAAATTAATACATGATATTTTATTATTTGATGAGTTTTAAAATTATATAACTGTGTAATTCGGTTTATTTTTATTCTTTATAATTTATGTGTTTATTATTTGATTTTTAAAGTTTTATCATTATCAATACTTTATTTTATTTTAAATTAGTTTATATTTAACACATATAAAATATAAAGATCTAAATCGAATAATTCTTTTTTTAAAATTATAATTTTTTTTTATTATAATTTTTTAAAATATATTTATATATTTAAATAACAAATATAATTTATTAAAAAATTAAATAAATATGAATGGTAAATAATAAATAAATTTTATAAATTTGTTGCTAAATTTAAATATAAGAGTTTAAATTGATCTATAATAATAATAATAATAATTACTATTATGATATATTATTTTTGGTTTTTTAATCTTTTATTGGATAATTAATTACGATAAAATATTTTATAGATAAATAAATGATTAATAGATACCCGCGAAGGGATATTCGTATCCAACAGATTTTTCATGAACCTCAGACAGTGTTTGAAGCATCTAATCTTTCAATCCGCCCGGTTGGATTGTGATTTGGTGCTACGATTTGAAATAAATCGCTACTCCAAAAATGCAACATGTTGTATGTAAAAACATCCAAACATTAAAAAAGGAAGAGAAAAAAAAGGAACAAAATAATAGAAATAAAAATAAAAGAATGAAGAAGATGAGCCATGTACTAACGTCTCTATTTGAATATCTGTTTGTAACAAATAAAGATTAAGAGAATAAAATATCATAACAACATAAATTTAAAGTTGGACCAAAAGTAAAAAAATAAAACTGCGTGTTGAATTTTTTAATAAATACAAAAACTAATAGAGAAAAAATAAAATCGTTTATTCTCATTTAACAAACAATAAACAATAGATTATTCATATAATTTAACTATATGGTAAAATTAGTGTTTACTGCCATAAAATTTAATTTAGTATGTTTGTATAAAAATAAAATATATAGTGCTTACAAAATATTTTATAATTTATATTTGTCAAAATCAATAATTTTAAAGAGATATTTATATGGTGAATACGATATACTATAAAAAAAATATAAGTATTAATTTTATAGGTTTAAACATTGTTAGATCGATTTAAATTTAACACAATAAATTATTAATATGGTTTTTAAGAGTTAGATATGATTTGTTATAAATACAAATAATACTATTATAATTTATTTAAAAATAATTTATTTGTTATTAAATAAAAGAATAATCTAAGAACCTGGATGATATAAATTCAAAAAAATATGTTAAACTGAGAATTAAATTTCATATCAGTAAAGAAAAAAAATAGGAGGAGATTTTACAAGATTATTTGTTCATCCACAATCACACGAACAAAAATAAAATTAATGAAAATTGAAACCAAGTTTCGGCAACCGTTAGTTTGCTTTGGTTTCAGCAATCAGACTTCAACACTACATTATGTGTAACAAGGATCATACTCTTGGTAGTAATGAAACAATAACAACAAAAACAATCGATACATTACATTATGTGTAACAAGGTTCGTACTCTCGGTAGTAATGAAACAGTGGCAACAAATACAATCAATACAAGAATTTACGTAGTTCATATTATTGAACAATTTTACGTATACATGTAAATATATCTGATTTTATTTAGATGAAAAAAAATATAAAAAATAGAAAGAACACAAAATACAAACAAATGCTATTCAAAATTCTTAAATATAATATCAAGTTTCAGTGATACATTACAACCTTCAATAGTTTTTTAAGTGTCTTATCAATTGATTATCTTAAATAGTTCATCAACTCTGAAATCACTTAATTCAATAAATGTTATGTCTCATAAAAAAAACTTCGTATATTTGTAAACTCAGCGCTTCATATCTCTAAAATTTCATAAATTGGATGTATATGAGATTGACTTTGCACAAGTGTTGTATCATCATTATAAATGGTATCCAAAAGAGTATAGGTTAATTCAAACATGCACCAGCTCACAGTAGTAAACCAGATAGTTACACATGATACAAATCAACGACTTTGATAAACTCATACAAAAGATTTTTTATACAACTTGTATGATATTTGAAATTAATAACTTTGATTTAATATTATATTCAACTCAGTTACAATAAACTCTTACTACCTTGCCTCATAATTATTTTTTATTAAACCATTTTTATATACCAAATTAGCCCATACTTATCTTCATTAAAAAAATTCAAAATCATATTTGATTGTACTCATATTCACAAATCTACATTATTTCTCTTCATTGTTGATCACCATACCACTTATATGATTCCCATAACCGATCTCAGATCTTCATGCTCATCAAACCACTTGTTAATAAAATATATTACCATATGAGACATAATAATCTATCGAGTATGACTCACTTACACATAGAAGGAAGATCACGAAAACTAAAACCAAGTTCCGACAACAACTAGTTTGTTTTGGCTTCAACACTTATACTTCAACATTATAGTCTATGCAACAAGTTTCATGCTTTCGACAATAATGAAGCAGTGGAAACGAATAAAATCAATACATAAATTTACGAGATTCAGATTATAGAGCCATTATACATCTACATGCGAATAAAACTAATTTTATTTAGATGAAATAATTATAAGGAATATCAAAGAATAAAAAATACAAGCAAATATAGATTGTTAGTAGTTTATTACGGCCTTCATTTTTCTCTTAAGTGACTTATCAAACAATTATCTTTAAGCATTCATCAACTCTAAATTTGTTTAAATCATTAAGCGTTATCATTCACAAACAAAATTTAATCTCTTTTCAAAATTTGTATTCAACAAGAACAATTTCTCTCTACAATTTCATAAATTATATCTCCACAAGATTAAATTTGCACAAGTGTTGTATCAACGGTGTAAATAAAATCTAAAAGAGTGTAAGTTGAGACAAACATACAACAACTCATAATAACAAACCGAGACAGTTAGACAAGATCATGGTCAACATATTTGATAAAAATTGTACAAAAGTTTCTTATACAATATTTATCATATTTTAAATAAATAATTGCAATTAATACATCTAACTCAACTATAAAAAAATTATAATACCTCATCACATCACTATAACTCATTAAACCCTTTTTCAATATAACTCATTAACCTATACTGATTTTCAAATAACAACCGAAGCTTTTAGCTTACTCATAAACAACTTTCCAAATTCTTTTATGATGGTACCATAATTGTCATATCAAAGCTAACTTCCTATATAATAAATAAACTCATCCAAAACTATAAATCTTTAGTAAGACTGCAATCATGTAGTGACATAAATCCGTTACTCCTGATCCAAACCGTACAACAGCCAAACCCTTTCATAAAGATAAAACCCAAAAAAGACCAAAACCTTTAATGCTAAAAATTTGTTATATATATATATATATATTTAAATTTCTTCTTCTATACAACATATTTGAAACATGTAATTATAAATTCTATAAAATTATATTTTCATATACTTTAATTATTTATTGTTTTAATAACATTCAATATAAAATCGTTAATGCACTTTTATAGAAAAAAAATTCAAACCGATAATTTTGTTTAGAATAAAATATAAAAACTAGCTAAATTGTAAGTACTTTAAATTTTGATACCAAATTCAATGAAAATATAGTATTTATATATAGAATCGTAAATTACGGTCTAATATCCCGTCCAAAAAGTTATTACGGTATAATATCCAAAACTTTTAACATATTTCATTTATTATATATATATATATATATATATAATCTTCAAGTGTGTCTATATATATATAGAAAAAATTTAAAAGTCCGTATATTTTAAATCATAATTCAATTTTTTTCAGAAGTACTATTGATTTTGTTTTTTTAAAACGAGCAAAACTAGATTCATGAATAATATTTTTATTTATTATTTTTTGCAAGCTAAATAGCCATAGTCACTTATCTAGTTTTTTTGGTCTCGCATCTATCATCTAATTTTTCATTTTACACTAGTCTCGGATCTAGGAACTACTCCCGCATCTATCTAAAATAAATAAATTTTATACTAGTCTAGTTGCATCTAAGAATTTATCCCACATCAACTTATAAATTATTTAAGAATGTTCTTACATTTAGCAACTGGTCCCATATCTATTATCTAAACATTTATATTTTATATTGGTTTTGCATCTAGCAAATGGTCTCGTATATATCATCTAAGAATTTAAATTTTACACTAGTCTCGCATCTAGCAAACAACCTCATGTTTATCATCTAAAAATTAAACGACCTTATATTTATCATCTAAAAATTATTTAACACTAGTCTCGTATCTAGTAATTAGTCCTGCATATATCTTCTATAAAAAATCATTTTTTATACTAGTCCCGCAACTAGCAATTGGCCACGCATCTATCATCTAAAAACTTCCATTTTACACTAGTTTCACATCTAGCAATTGGTCAGACATCTATCTATAAATTATTTTACACTAGTCTCGCATATGGAAATCAGTCATGTATCTGTCATATAAAAATATAAAATACTTGTCTTGTATCTAGCAAAGATAGATGCGAGACACTAGACACAGAAAACAGAGTTACTTGAAAATGGAAAAACTAAAAAACAACACACAATCATTTTATTTCTCCAAATAATCCTAAATCCAGAAACACATTCCAATTTAAATGCCTACTTTAACGAAACTTGCAGATCAAAGATGTTTATTTCTTGAATTGTAGTTATATTGAATATTTTCCTTTTGTTGAATTATAATCGAATTAAATATGTTATTTCTTGAATTGTCATTGTATTGAATTGTAGTTAAATTGAATATTTTCCTTTCGTTGAATTGTAATCGAATCAAAGATGTTGATTAAAATCAAATCGCGAAGAAAACAAACATAAAGAAAGAGAAATTACAAAGAAGAAAGAGGAAATATAATTGAAGTATTCAATACAATGACAATTCAATAAATGACATATTTAATTCGATTACAATTCAACGAAATAAAAATATTCAATTTAACTACAATTCAACAAATAAAAATGTTCAATTCAATTACAATTCAAGGAGAAAAAAGAATCTTTAATGAAAATACATAATTTGTTAAAAAAATTGAACCCTTATATAATAAGTAAATGTATTTGAGGTATTATAAAAAATTTAGATAGTATATAGTAAATATAAAAAATTAAATGGTTATTTGCTAAACGTATACGATAATAAAGGTACCAAATGTACAATAAAAAAACAACTTAAAATGATCAAAAGATCAAGAAACAACATTAAACATGAATATAAAACGATAATTTTTTTATTCAAAGTCATATAATTCGTTAAAAATGATACCCCTCGGTGCTTCCTTTTTTCATCGATTTGTTCCTCCATAGAACGTAACATATCTTTTGTAAAAAATCAGTTACTTTCAAATGGAACAAGTTATACGCCTCATAATTTCCCATAGAAGGTCAAACACACAATACATTGGTTTGCTTATAAGATAACTTTACCTTGTATGTACTTCTTCACGACTGCACAGAGACGATATTGGTCTTCTTCATGCACCCTCGTACATGTACCCGTATATTTCATTGATAAAACTATCGGTAATATTATTGGATCTCATTAACTTCACATGTTTAACGACTTAGAGGAAACAAGAGTCTTCACGCACAGTCCATTCCATAATAAAAAAAGTTATATAAGTATATGAAGTAATTTTAAAAGTTTGTTAGTCGGGACCTTTATTTGAATAAGTGAATGACGAAATTAACGGATAACAATTAGGCGATATTTATTATTGGTGGGTAACAAATAGACGAGATTTTTTTGGGTACATTTAAGAGGGACTTATTTTTTGGTGGGTTAAATTTTAGCTCTAGTGTGCACCCATGGTGCATGTTACTTTGGTAACACTTGTGAAATATTTCTTTATAAAAAATATGTTAAAAATATTTGTTACTAACAATTTATTGGTTTATTTTGTGTATGAATTCAAAATCTAAGTAATTTACTAACAATTAAAAGAATTATGAGTTGATAAAATATTTTTTATGTCGTTTTAAAAAAATAAAATTATATGTTTGACTCATTTTAATTTTATGTAAATGTTAGTTAATTAAACATAAGCAACATGAATGATTTATAAATAAACCTTCAAATAACATAATATAATATGCAAATACATAACCAAACCATTTGTAGTAAAATATGAAACATCAAGAAAACATAACCAACATAAGTGCTAAAATGAAAAATATAGTCTTGGATATAAATAAAATTATCAAGCATTCATAACTAAAATAAGTCATATAATAAGAACAATGAGCCAATTAGAAGTGATTTGTAACATATATTACTTGAAGAGCCTCAAACCTTCCATTTTGTGCGGATGTTGTTGATCGTATGAACAACCTTAAGGAGCCAATCATCACCGGACTATATAGGTGGGGTGATGATGTATCATCCAAAGCGAGCAATGTTATCATCATACCTCTTCGTTATCGACCTCTCATATGTAGAAATAGGAACTTTCAAGCGATCTTCATAATTCAAATAATGATGCTAATCTTGCCAAACTGTCCCAGGCAAAGGTAACGAGAGAAATATCACTTTTTATACGAAATCTTTAATAACATGAGCAAAGTTGTTGCAGTATGAATTCGTATAAACTACCGCATGACTTTATCATGCATATAACCTTTTGTAATGCTCATAATTTACATAAGATAGTTTAGTAGATGAATATCATACACAAAAAACTGATCTCTCATATGCTCATATGATTTGAAGATTTCATGTAAAACAAAAAAGTTTAATATATTATAAAAAAATGTCAAGTTAAAAGTGCTAAATATTGTTAGACATATAATAAGTATAAGATTATGCACTTACATCCTTATCTTTTAGAGCTAAAGAACAACGCAGATGTTGGAATTGGGTTGCACGTTAGATTCTACCATTATCCTCGATAACCAACTAGCAATATTTGGGTTTCTCGCGATATAAGACGAGTTTTACGAAGATTTTAAAGCTAGAAAGTGGTAGTATATCCAACAATATAACATGGCCACAAAACCGTACATGTTATGATTTAAAATTTTTGAAGCATCCCTCAGATCACGATAAAGGAAAGATAAATGACTAGCGCCCAAGATATATCCCACAATCCAGCATCGATGTTCTCCAAATCGTAGAGATAGTTAGCCTTCACACTTTTCTGGTTGGTATCCACGAATATAGTACACACGAATAAAGACATAAAGGTCAAATAAATAAACTCTTCCTCTATAAATATTTCCTTGAGCCATTCAAATTTAAACCCCACTTCTTGTATAGACTTCAACACTGAAGATGCCTCATAAACAATTAATCATAACAACCTCGCATAGTAGGTATACATCTCATCTTTTATTGCCTTAACCACTTCCAATGTTCTACCAGTAACCAGGAGGCATGTAATGACATTGGAATCATATAAAATGAATGTTATCTCCAAAAAGATGAGCTGAAAGTGTTGGTATCTTGGTTCCAATGTTCGACAAATACTTCATCTAACACTGGATGCGTGTAATACTTTGACATGTGAGTTATGAGAGGTCCAAATGAAGTACATACAAGATGAATCACTACTTCAGGTTGGGTTGTCAACTCCCACTTTTACAACACATTATAATGTACCTCGATGCGTAGAATATTACGAGGTTGTACACAAAAATATTTAGTAAGAAAACAACACTTAATAAAAAAATGTGTTAAACTTTTATTTTTATAATTATAAACTCACACTTCCAATGAAAATGTTGAATGCCTCGTGTTCTTTATAGTCAGGAAACAGTGATATTTTGTTAAACTCAAAAAAAGAAAACAACCTCATATGGTTTTTAATCTAAGCCACGACTTTTGCTTCCTCCTCAAGTAACTCGTAATCTACATCACAAATTCCAGCGCTATTTATAACCACATGAGCATACAGAGCACGGTGATCTAATAATGGTGACCATTGGCATTATGGTGGTTGAAGAACAACAGATAATGGTGAATGATGCGCTGATGATGGTGAACGATAATCTGATGATGGTGGAGAAATCTGTCTAGATGATCCACTCCTCATAGGACCAACTTCTATCAATATTTTTAGCACGATGCTTCAACCCTTTATGCATGTGGCGCATTGATCTTTCAGTTTGCTCCTTAAATTTCTTTTCAATGCTAGGTCGTCGATGTTTCTCGCGAACAAGTCTCATCTTTTTCACTTCAATGGACTTCACAAGGAAAATATTTCTTAGGGTTCTCATGTCTAGAGCTACTGGTAACTCGTTGGTGGTGGTCCTTCTATGTATTGGACAATATGAGTTAACAAATAATAAAATTTAAATAAAAAATAGTAAAATAAGCACGAAAAAACAAATATTAGTAACTAAATTGTACAACAAATAAATATTAATAACTAAATAAACATAAAAAATAAGTTTAATAGGTAGGAAAATAAGAAAAATTCAAAGAGGAAATCTGCTTGGGAAATTCAGAAAACATTCAGAAAAGTTGAAATATTCGGACAGGCACCACGGGGTACCGACCACGGACTTATGGTGCCGCTGCAACGCACCGATGATGCGTAGGCGCAACACCACCAATGGTGTTCATCTTCCTTGTGATTATGATGAGTAAGATGACACTCTACCTACCCATTCAACCATTTAGCCCCTCAAACCCCTAAATTTATCCTACAGACACTCTAAATGCATAAACCATAACCTAACCCATAAATTCTATAAAAAAACACAATATATTACAACAACAAACATACAATATACTGACCAATAACTAAACAATTCAAAAAATTCAAAAAATTTAATTTTTTTAAAAAGGCTTATTTTGATGGTGGAGGAGGAAGATCAGATTTCTTTATCATGATGGAGGAAGAAGATCTTGTAAAAGGAGAAAGATGTTGTTGGAAGCAAAGTCGCTTGAGGCGGAGTAAAACCGTTATAAGATAAAAACGTGGAATGCAAAATTAGAAAAAGTTAAAAAAAAAAAATTAAAAATTAGATTTTCTTGTTCAAAATTTAGGTGGATAATGCTTAGTAAAAAAAATCTTACATATTTCAATAGATAATTTTTTTTTCAAAAATAAACGATTAATTATATTTTGAAGATCCTATAAATGAAGATAAAACTACCCATAAATAGCTTCTCAAGTATGTATACCAAAGTAGTACCCAATAATGAGATAGTTTCCTAAAATACATGGGCCCAAATATTGGACAAAAATACCCTATAGGGTATAAAATGGGTAATTTTGGTTGGAACCCACTTTTTGTTTACTCCTAAGCCAGATTTTTTGTTACCATTCCGTCCAATTTCACTTTTCTCATTTTGAAGAGAGAGAGAGAGAGAGACACGAGACCCGATAGAGAACCCATAATCTCACACACAACGCAATCATCTTCAACTGTACCGGCATACAAAACCATCGACGTCTCCGATTAACGGAGGAAAAGTCGTCGTCACCATTCGACACTGTTTTCTGAGAGAACTTTTGACGCCGTTAAACTACTACAGGTAAGTTTTAACTACTGAAGTTAATTTTTGCCATCAACCAGTTAGCCGAAGCTTACGATTTATTGTGGGAGAGGTTGTTATGGCTTCGAAACGACAGTGGATATAGAAGTACCTATTTTTTCTATGTTTTAGATTTTGTGAGTGTCATATACCTGCGTTTCGTTGTTCTTCCATTTTGGGTTTTATTTTTAAAATTTATTATGTTAGAGGTGATAGTGGTTCAGTCGTAATGAGGATGGCGTTTGAAGTATTGGTTAATGGTAGATGTTATGTTAGTCTATCTGTTGATATCGAAACTGGGCATCGGAAATGATGGTCGTGCTTGATGAGGTATGCATAAATCATATCATGTTGCGATGTTTGTCGATGTGTCTAACAATGTCTGCATTTTTTAAACTATGGTCACACAATATTTAGCAATGTCTATTTGTGTGGTAATGTATTTGGTTTGTTAGTAAAACGCAATGAGTGATTGTTTGGTGATGTCTAACAATGTGTTTAAAAAGGCTCATATAATCGTATTGTTTGTATGTGTAGTCTGTTTATACGGTGTGTGCGATGTATATGGATAATGTTCAAATTTCGAATAACTACATGACTCGCAATTGTAATTTGTATAAGCAAACATGACTGCGACAGGCGTATTCTACAAGTCTAGTCTAGTTAGTATAATTAACTTCCTTAGACGAAATATAATTACGGCAGAATACATAGAAGTTGCTAGAGACATCCCGTTCTATATGTTTTTGAAAACATTGTTCGACGTAAGGAACGAGGATTTGAAGTTGAAAAAGTTCCACAAACTGATCTAGGAAATTTCCAGTTTTTACGATGTGAAAAATAAGGCTTTCAAAATATGGCATAAGTATGTGAAACTAACTACGAAGGATGTGAAGGCCATTTTTGGGCTGAAACACGGTAATGAGGAGATACCTTTGAATAAATCAGGAGCCTTCATCGGTCAGTACGCTGAAGAGGCTGAGTATGATTCCTGGCTAATGCAAAAGTATTTTTTGAGTCCCCACACAAGGAAGAACGGGTCGACGAATGACAATTCTGTATCGAATTCATTGATTAAGGTAAACGAATTCTAAAATGTTATATTTGTTATGATGTATTGTTGCAATAATGTTGTATGTTGTTCGTTGGGTTGTATCAATCTATAGATAAAGAAATTAGAGATTGAGGGGAGGACGAAGCGAAAGATGTTGCTCGTCTTTGATACTTTTCAAATGCTCGACACTGTTCTTTTCAGTTTCAGGCAATATCGTGGGTTGGACAACAGTATTCTATGTGGAGGATATGGTTAAAATCAACGACTGCAATTGGTCTAGAGCTATAGTTGAGAAGCTACACACGTTGCTTGAAAAATGTATTAAAGCCGAAAACCCCGAGAAAGTTATCAGATGCGTTGTTGTTTTATTCGTAAGTAAGATAGATTATGCAATTATGTTAGCTATTAAAACCATCGTTGAATGTTAGAATTTTGTTGTATGCAGCCCTTTTTTATGGAGCACGGTTTGATGGAGGTTAAAATACCACGACCTAACATCATACTTAGATATTATAAATGGTGGGGATTGGATGGGGAGGAGTCGACTATGGAAATGATCGAGATGGTTAACCATCTAAGAGACGCGTAGGTAAGTTAAATTTGAATGCAAATCTGATGGTATAATATAACGTACATAGCAATGGTTCAATACAAGGTATCTAACAATAACATAGAAGATATAAATCGTAGCCATATAGTGAATGTTATCTAACAATGCTAACAGCACAACAATCGCAATCACGATAGTAGTAAGTATGAAATGAATTCATTTCTCACATAAATCGTGATGTAGTTATTCATAAATTGCAAGCATGCTAGTAAGAATATGATGCAATCACATTTGCGAAACTGAATGTCTATGAAACAGTTAATTTGTATTTGGTAATTTGTTAGGTTATGGAGAATGAGCTATCATTGACAGAGGCTGAATGGGAAGCTTTTGGAAGCGGGGAATTAGGGTGAAGCTCTGAAGAAGGAGCACAAATGGGTGAGGTAAGAAGTCGGAAAAAAAAGAAGTCTGTTGCCCACATATTAGGCAAAATGTAGAATAAATTTTCCAACGCTAAGGCTGAAGAAAGTTGTACAAAGAGATCAGACATTCAGTATGAGGACAACACAACACCGCCACCTGGAGCAGATGAATATGCAGTTATACTGCAGGAATTCTTGGCAAAGAAGAACTCGACTCCAACGAAAGCAAAAAGCAAGAAAAAGGGTTGCGTAGGTCAAGTATTGCAAGTTTGCTAGACCATCATGGTCGATAATACGTGACAAGGCGGTGAATAAAAAGCGTACCCTGATGTACAGTTTGGAAGTTGAAAACAAACGGTTGAAGTTCTCGCTTGAACAGAAAAAGAAAGAAGTGAGTATTAGTATGCTTTTTTGGGATACAACATGTATAAAAATTCACATATAATATTTAACATGCTTCTTTGGACACAGGTTGAAGGACTGCAGTCAGAGTTAAATAAGTTGAAAGCGAAGCTTGAGGTAGCAGAGGACAATGTAGATGCTGATAATGATGAACTTCTCAACACCTTATCAATGTCGTTTTGCTGTGAAGATAAGGAGGATACTAGACGTGTGGGTGCGAATACTAGCGAGAAGGTAATTAAAATAATAATTGTTTACCAATCTCGCAGGCATGGATTTAGGCATAAGAAGAGCCAAGATGTTTCAGAAACCCCAAAAATATTTGAAGTCGAGCATGATGAGGTGGAGGAAACAGCGGAAGAGGAGAGGGAGAAGGAGGATGTATATAAAAAAAGAAATGAAGAATTTAAAGATGTGAAGTTACTCAAAGTTGCGGGTGAACATGATGTTATAACATCGATTGTTGCTATTGAATTTATGGCAGATATAATCGAAGATGAAGAAGTAGGGGTGGAGGTGAAGAATACATGCACAAAAAATGTATTACCTATTAAATCTACGACAGACACTACGTTAAAGGATGGAGCTGCTAGGAAGTCAGATAGTCCACCAATATCGATAGTTGTTGATGCCCCTACGAAGGAGATATGCCCTACTGTATTTACTAATGCTTCTGCGAATGAAATAGGGGATGTGGAGGGAGATAATGTAGGACGTGGCATATTAGCAGCCCAAACATATATGGTGGGCGTACAAAATGAAGTGGTGGGAGCAGAAGGATTGGTAGTGGAACATGGACGACAAGTGGAATCTAAGGAAAGTGATGGAAATGAGTTAGTCGTGGAAGTACATGAAAAGGTCGACAAACAAAAGAACGATGAAAATAAATCTACCAAACAACAGGGGGAGAAACCAGAAAATACAGATGAGGGAGCAAATGTTAAAAATGTGGGAAATGACTCTGTCGGGAACAAGGCAGGTTATACAAAGAACTTGAAAGCAGTAGAGAAATGTCAGGGGAAAGAAGAAATCACCAAACAGAACGTTGAAACCACCGACAACCAAAATCATTGATGCCTCGTCTAATATGGAAGATCAAGCAGCACTAGTAATGCAAGAGCCCGAACCAAGCGTTGAGACAGTGGCGGAGACAGTAATTGAAGATGTAAGTGGATTTTAAAATCATTAAGATTCAACAATATTTACTATAGTGTGTCGGGTAGTTTTGAAGTTTTCAAAGTCTTGGTTTGATATTGACTGTGATGGATTGTTGTGTTTTTGAAATGTTGTTTTGAGACTGTAAGAAAAGTTTTAGACTTACAATGTTTTGGGGTTATTTGTAGCATGAGTTGTTTTTTAGGATACAAATGTGTCTAGAAATCTATTAATGTCTCCTAAATCACAATTACTATGATAAGGTATCTAGCAACGACATATTAAAATAATAATACAACTCGCAATGTCAGCATGGTCATCTTATATACAACTAGTTAATTTGTTGAAAAGATTAATAATAATGAATACAAATAAATCACATGTTGTAATTCGTAGTAATCACACCCTTAACAACCTTCTATTTGGATAATTCAAATAGTCTTTGTAAACATCTAGCAATGTTAACTTGCACATAATTCGCAACGTGCCTATACATTAATCTAACATTGATTATTGCACGTAAATCGCAATACATATGGGTAACAAATATTATTATCTAGCAATGTTAGTAACAAACAGATCGTAGTAACACGTTTCTCTTACATTTTTGGGGACTGCAAGAAAGGCATATAACAGAAATGGAAGGCCAGCATGAATCAGGTGTAGCCACTTTAACGGTGCATGTAGTAGAATATGTAGCAAAGTGCGAACAAGTATCCCAAATAGTGGCAGCCGACGAAGTTATTCAAATTAAACAACAACACGAAGAACTGCAACCCACAACGAATACTGAATTACTTATGCAGCAGAAAGAGCAGAAAAAGTAAAACAGGCTGGTGCAGAGATATCAGAAGACCTGCAAATAGCTGTCGTTAAGTATGAACAAAATAAAGCAGCATCATACGCTCTCCCTGTGCGTTCTGTTATACCATTTGTAGATGAAAGTTTTGTAGACTGCATACAATTATTTTATGAAGAATGTGACAAGGTTGTTGCAAATTCAAATGAGAAGTGACATACTTTGGAATTTATCCAAGAAGGTCCAATAAATCTTGATGTAAGTGGTTTTTTGTCTTATCATCAACGAAGAAAGTATGCGATTAATCGGATATATTACAGGTGGTAGCTAATGAGTTTCCAAAGTGGAACTTACTTACTCAGACGCAGGTGGGAGAACCACAGGTTGCTTACGAAGATTGGTTGAAGCGTACGACGACGATGCAACTAATAGATGTGAGTGAGTACAACAAGGTGTTGCGAATAAGTAAAGAAAAAGAGCTAGCAGATCCAGAAGTATGGTATTTTCCAATGTCAGATTTCTCATATAAGCTTGCCATTAGTGTGAGTGAGATAATGGAACTACCGTACGAAGGTGAAATAGATTTCAAGGTAATATGTCGTTTTAAAAAAGAGAAATATATTGATTTTTCACGTAGACAACTTGTGTTTATTTTATTCATTGTCATCTACATGTTTTTAAAAATTAATTATACCTTGATAGATCATGGATGGTTGGATATATAAGCTACTCCAGGATGCTAATTGGAGAGTACATGTGAAATGATTTGATGATAAGTTTTCATGTATGGTCAATGCAATTCAATTTTCTGGAGTTGCAACTGTAAGTTCAGCTTGTATTATCTATGTTATTTAAAACAATCTACTTCATATAGTAATGGTAAAAATTGCAGCAAACGCTGGTTATCAAAGGAGACATGTCACACATTGTGGATGAAGTATTTGAGACACTGAGACCGGACACATACATTGTGTTGGTTCCTCTATGCACCATTAACAATGATGGAATCAACCACTGGATGTTGCTGGTTATTGATATGGAGAATGGTACTGCTAGTAGCTACAACTCACTGTTTCCATGAAGCAAACACATTGAAGATAAGACAAGGAGTACTGTTGATGACATGGTATTTAGTTTTATGCTCTAAATCGTTTTACATTAAATTTAAGCCTTATATAACAACCTAGTTTTGTGAACGTGTCGCAAATGCGAGAAATGTAATTGCTAGATACGGCTAAATGGTTAGGCCACAATCACATACTCTTACGATCCTTATCAATCGCATTTATTATATCACGTAAATCGCAATGTAATATGGGGTGCCTGCTTTTACAATTGTCTAATTGCATGAAGAAAAAGTACATACCTACTGTGACGGGTGGATACGAAATCAAGACAATGAGAGATATCCCACAAAAGGAAAAGAACAGCCTTGACTGTTGGATTTTTATTTGTGAGTACGTGAAAGACATCATTAAAAAAGGGTATGTTCCTCTGAAATATGAATAGGATATTCCCGCAAAAAGGAGAACTGAAATATTTAAGCATTTCCTCAATGATTCAAACAAACCAACGATGGTAGTTACCTACTATTTTAAATATGTTTTTTTGGAACAATTGTTTTACTATGTAATTCAATATAAATTGGGTGATGTTTGTAAGGATTGTGTTTAGACTTTAGTATTGGTTGAACTTTTTTTGTCATAGCCAACAATGGCATGATGTGTATTACATTAGTGATGTTGGGAGGTATTATTGGATTACGCAAAATAGTAGTACCAATCGCAACGCCTCTTTATTACTATATAGTAGCCTAGTTACTTGGGGAATTGATAGGTGGTTAATATCTAGCAATGTCATTTTTGGTTAATAACTGTAAAATTTATAAGTTCTTAATATCTAGCGGAACAGTTTCAAGAAGGCATATCTAGCAATCAGCTAATGGCATAAATCACAGTATGTGATTTACTAATGATATTGGAACTAGTATGCATAAATCGCATTCATCATGACACTCTATATTAATGCATTAGAGAATGGGTTATTGACTAACGAGATCATTAAATAACATTGATATGATTGCTACCTATCTTTGTTAGTAATTAAACAAAGGTTAGATATCTTACTGGATAATTTATTACCTGACAAGACAAAGGTAAATATTGGATAATTACAAATGCATTAACTAGACGTGTATAATTAATTACAGTTTCCTAGATTAGATGTAGCATTGGGTGTGGCGTCTGGCTATAACTAGGGCATGAGATTTTAGGCTATCCAATTTACTACACTTCTCAAAAACTCAATGTATTCTCAAACAAATGGCTCATTTGTCTCCAGTTTCCCCTAGGTACTCATCGTCCTACGATTGGCTCTCAGACCATTCGGGGACTGTTTGCCTTACAAAAGGACCACCAAATCGGAGTACTCATCTGACGACTCAAAAAACGGTTTCATGTGGTCATTTGATTTCGAGGACGAGTACGACACCAATGACTCATGGTCCTTTAATAGTTACGACTCATACCCAAACAAACTTCCCAAACGAAAGCGTAGGAGGGATAACTGGGACAAGGATTTTGAGGACCCGGTTGAGACAGATGATGAAGAAGATGACGAAGCATACATGAGAAGGAAACAGACGACGAAGATGACGAGGAAGAGGAAGAAGATTACAAGGAAGAATAAGTGTCAGATGAGGAGGACAATGACGAGAATGATGATTGATTTTATGGTAGTTAATGTAGCATTTATTTTCTTTAGTATGTTTTTATATGTTTCTGAAGTAAAATGTACCAACCCTCATAGATGGTGTATTTTTTGGGAGGGTTGAGTTATCGAGGCATTTGTAAAGCCCTACATGTAGTTTTAATCTATTTTCTAATTTTGTTGTTAGCTGTTGCTTAATTGTGTGTTTCATGGTTGTTTCCAGTAGCAACATATTGCAGTATCACTAACCATTAGAGAGGATAAAGTAGAGCAAAGCGGTTATACAAACATTTACATAATTCAATCGCGATGTAATAACCCGATGATAGAGTATTCTAGCAATGTCATGTTAGACATATCTAAAAATGTCATATTAATGTATCTAACAATGTCATATTAGTCTATCTAGCAATGTCATACTAGGGTACCCAATAATGTTATGTTTTGATGTATCTAGCATTGTCATAGTAGTGTATCTAACAATGTCATATTAATGTATCTAGCAATGTCATAATAGGGTATCCAATAGTGTTATGTTACCCTATCTAGCAATGTCATATTAGAGTATCTAGCAATATCATTACATGTAGCTAGTTATGTCATAATAGGGTATCAAACAATGTCATGTTAGTGCATCTAGCAATGTCATAGTAGTGTATCTAGAATTTTCATACTAATGTGTCTAGTAATGTCATATTATTCTATCTAGCAATGTCACAATAGGGTATCTAACAGTGTCATGTTAGTGTATCTAGAAATATCATATTATAATATCTAGCAATGCCATTACATGTAGCTAGCAATGTCATCTTAGTCTATCTAGCAATATCAATAAACTGTATCTAGCAATGTCATATTAATGTATCTACCAATGTCATATTATGCGTATCTAGCAATGTCACATTAATGTATCTAACAGTGTCAGGTAAGTGTAGCCAATGTTATACTAGGCGTATCTAACAATGTCATATTAGTGTATCTGTCATTGACATATTGGTCTATCTAGCAATGTCATACCAGTGTATCCAACAATATCATGTTAGTCTCTCTAGCAATGTCATATTGGTGTATCTAGCAATGTATTACACATCTTAGTGTATGTAGCAATGTCCTAGATTTCATGTAAATAACAATGTCTCGTAGTATAACTTAAAACACACAACAACAACTACAATAGCGGCGTAATGTTCAAAGGATAACATAAAAGTACAAAGCCATGGAAATATAATAAATGCAAATGGATAATGGTATACTGTTCGGTGGAATGTAAAGTGCTTGTTCCTTAACCGTAAAAGGCATTACATTAAAGTTATCACAAAACAATCGGTTTGGTTAATTAAAATGTAGCTAGAAATTGTCAAATATAGCAAAGTGGTTAAACAACAAATTAACCATTCTATCAAACTTTGTATCTAGTAACGTTACTATTCTGAAAACATGTAAACTGCAAGATAAGAAGCACTTATCCAGGCATATCGAAAAAAAGAAATTAACTTAAAAGCACAGGTAGCCTAAATTTAGAATGGATCATCGCAAGACCTCATGTTGTGTCCTCATTTGAAACAACGGCCACATCGCGACTGGCTCGTGGTTACTTCTCTTCTCGATGGAATACGTTTCTTTTTCTTCGACCGTCCCGATATTATTTTCACGTTTGGTGGGAGAACCTCAAGCTCGACAGAATTATTAGAGGTTGAAACTTCACCAAAATTGGTTATAGCTGGTATGCTAAAAGAATAACTGGACCTGTAATTTGCACCAATGAAAAAAGGTTTTATTAAAGTCATATGATCTTCATTTAATGATGCTATTCCAGCCAATGTGTGTGGACATGGGAAACATTCTTGTTGCCAAACACCACAAGTACATTTGAAATCAAGCATGTTTACGACCATTACTGGGTCTGATAAAACCCCAAAAAAAGTTGCGAAAGGCTTACGAACTACCCATGTTCGACCATATTCTACATTTTTCTTAAACCTCTTTTCAAACTTGGGGCACAAATTAGTGTTCCAACTGAGACCCTTCGATAAACGTTTGGACATCTGAGTCATAAGCAAGACTCTAATCTTGTCTACCAATTCCATTATAGGTAAATTGCACAATTTTTTTATTCGCGCGTTGAATGATTCAGCAGTTATTGATGCCATTTCCCCATACCATTTCCCTTTGACGTATGCCTGAGCATACTTTTCGGGGGGATTTGTTTTAGAAAATTCAAGATTCTGGCACCGCCTTAGTGTAAAAACTGTAAAAGTCGCTCATTAAAAAGCTCTACCGCGGGAGCATAAGCACAACGGTTGAACATCAGTAGCATATTATTTTTATACTCTCGGTTTGTGCGTTCAAGAGCTTTATTCAAATTCTGAATTAGATGGGAGATACAATAAGCATGGTAGTCATTGGGATAGAGAACAACTACAACTTTAATAATACCAACATGACGGTCTGAAATAAACGTTATCTGGAGCCCTAGCAAATACAATTTAAGACTTTGCAAAAACCAAAACCATTTGTCTGAGTCTTCACGATCGACAATGTCGAAAGAAACGGGAAATAGAACTACGACAACCCCAAAGTTCAGATTTGTTGATAGTGATTGTTAAAGTTTGGTTATGAATAAAACAGTTGTCGATGTATGATAAGGTAAAACGCATCGAATGAATGACAATAAATCGCAACGTGTCATACAGTGGATACAACCTATCTAGCAAACTTAATACAACATATCTAGCATGACCAGCATATGTACTAAAATCACAATGTAGGCAGTAATCGCATGAAAATAACACATATCTAGAAATGTAGTTTCAACTAAAACTAAACTAAATTCTGAATACATATATCTAGCAAGATGTTAAAGAACAATGAGACTAACTGTTCTTTCCATCCTTTGCCACTGCTGAGAGAAACACACCACCATGCTTCCCGGTTAGATGGGTTTCCGTCAACGTACAACAAAGGTCTGCATGAACAAAAACCTTGAAGGAACGCGCCGAACGCTATAAAACACTGTCGAAAAACGTTACCGGCACCTAATTCCAAATACCAGTCCGGCGTAATATCACGAATCTTTAGTCGTTTGAAGTATTCTTTTAGCAAACCGAAAGAAGTATTGCTATCTCCAAATACTCCCCTCATTGACTTTTCAAAAGTATTCCACGATAGATGATAAGAAATGTTTAAATCGTAGTCTTGTTTCATAGAGGACTGTATACTTTTCGTTGTCACACTATGGCAGGTCCTAATTGAATCATAAATATCATCCGCAATCAAATCAGATGTCAAATTCATGCTATCTTTTTTTTGAATACGGGACTGCATGTACGAGTGTCAAAAAACCGCTTTATGGTCATTAAACCAGTGCTGGAATCAATGGATGCATAAATCCTTCATTTGCAGCCGCCAGAATATTTATTGGCAGAATAAGCTGTGATCTTTCTAATTGTATTATGTATGCACTTAAAGGAAAAATCGTTCTCTAATGCATATCAACACAAGGATAACCTTAGACCTACAACACTTTTAGCAAATGGCTGACCAACACTGACGATAGCTTCTGCTCATCCAGTTGTTGCAAGATGCCTTCTTTTGGGGTTGAATGAAGTAAACAATTACTACTATCCCCACTTATTCGTTGGTTGTGGAATGCTTCTACAAACATTTGGCTAGGCTGCTTACGTTTAACTGCAGATTGTTTATCAACCACTTGTTCTTCAATAACAAAATTAACTCTTTTGAGACGCTCGACATCAAAATATACTTCCAAACCAATAAAATATCTCTCGTTATTAAACAAACAATTCTTGTGAGCACCGCACGAGTAACTAATAGTGTAGTTACCTCTAACCAGATCCTGCCATCTGATTTCAGCGTACTCTTGAAGGGTTTGAAAATTTTCAAACTCGGATAAAGGAACAATAGCAATTTGGTGACCAGATTTGAAAATACAAACTTTAGGTTTTGACATATACTACCTTACATTGTAGAAGCTTGAGTTAGTTTGTTGTAGTGACAGTTAAAAAACATTAATGTGTTACAGAACAAATAGATCTATCAATTTCACAACGTCTCCAGCAATGTCTTATATAGACAATAACAATGTCTAGCAAACACGTTGTTATTAGTAAATCGCAGTGTCGATGAGTAATCTAGCAACTTCTATATATGAGTTGCATGAAAAATGTTCATATCTCGCAATGTAACTAAGTGTTAATACTACAATCGCATGAAAAGCAAATAACATTTCAATCTAGCAAACAAAAACATATATTGGGAGGGCAATCTATGCACAATCGAAATCAATATAAAGCACAATCGCAATGAGAGTAGACACATTAAGTAATCTAGCAATTTCAGAATAGTCACACAAATACACTGAGGGTCGTAATAACTCTAAAATATTAACGTATCTAGCAATGTCTTTATTTATACCCAACACGCATCCTCTCTATTAAAATTGCACCCTGTTCCATAGATCATCAGAAACTGTAAAATCTTACCGGAAAAGTTACAAAAACACGAAAGTACAATAAACTTGACCACAAAGCTCTCATAAACATCTTGTTAACACCAAAATCGATTAAAAAACATGATTTCGTGATGTTCAGATTCAGGTTGAGCTCGAAAAATAAAAAATCGAATAAGCAGATGAATTGTAGTAGCTACCAAACCTTATATGTGGTTACTAGTGGTTGACGTTGAAGACCAAATTAGCCGTTCGGTGGGAATGAATGTGCATTGCGTTGAAAGATTCGACGGGACAAAGGTTTTAAAGCACGTGATCTACGGTTTTAACGTAACTCACTTCAAGGTTAAACCACTGTTTCCGAACGGTGGTTTAAGGTGGTTCTGGGTGGTGGACGGTGGTTTAAAGTGGTGAACGACGTTCGAATGGGTTGATAAGTGGTTACCGGTGGTTGCTAACGCCGATATGATCACGAGGATTAGTTTTGAAAAAAACAGACCCTCTTTGGAAAACAAATATTTTGATAGGTTAAGAGAGATAGAAGCGACTGCTCATAAATCCAAAATTCAAAAAATCCAATTTGACAAAAATACACATTATTTTTCAAAATAAATTTTATATACTTAGTTCAAAGTAGTTAGGATATTAATAAAAAATTAATTATTAAAAAAAAGTTATTTTATTAATGGATATTAAATAAATATTAACCGATTTTTGATACCAAAATATAAATATATTTGATGAGGAAGTACTTAAGCTGTCATCTCCCATTAATGAAATGGTTTACCCTTGTTAAGTAAAAATAGCCTCGCCGTTTAGATATTTATTGCTACCTTACTATATAAAATATTTGCAATCTTTTCCCTTAGAACTTGAGGACCTGAAGTAAATATCTTTCTCCTAATTTATTTCTTTTATCAGTCTCTCTCTCTCTCCATCATCTTGGGTTCACTGCCATGTAAATTAAAGTAAGAAAAGAGTAAAAAATGGAGTATTAAAGAACCCTAACCACCTCACTCTCTCACTACATTTCACAGTAAACATCACTTTCTTCACTCTATTTCTCATCACTCAATCTCTCTCTACAAATCAATCATCAAAGACATATAATGTGATTCATTTCTCTCTTTATTCATTTTCTTTCTCATACTATCATTCAATCGTATCGTTCAAGCTCATTCATCGCTTTTTGGATTCGTATCTTGGATCAGTGTAAGTGAAGCTACTCTTTTTCTTTAACTGTAATGAAATGTAAATAAGTGAAGCAGTGTTCGCTTTTACTATAATTTATTATTATTCTTTTCGTGTATCAAAAGTTGTTTCTGATAAAGTGTTTATTGATGAAGATATGATTAAGCAAGAGCATTGAAGAACTAGGATCAGCTTCTTCTTTTTTGCTGTTAGTTTTATATATTAATTTTGAGTGTTGATTTACTATATTTAATTACAGATTCGAGCTTCAGTTCTTAGTGGATTCAAAGGGTTCCACTTCCAGCAGTTTTAACTTCTTTCGAGTAAGTTGATTACTTTATTTTCTTGATTAGTGTTCTTATATTGAATGATGCTTAAAAAAATCTATCTACTGTGTTTGTAGAGGATAACCTGGGGAAGAGAGTCGTTATTTGAAGATCTCTTGAGATTTCGGTATGCTAGTAATTGTCATTGAGCTGTTCATTTTTGTTTTGAAGTGTTATATTTGGGATGTAAATTTAAATGTGGATTTGATGCTACAGAATTGGCCTTGTGGCTGTTGGTTCTAGTCTACTAGACGAGGAAAGATGAGGGTAGAGATCGGGTGCGCGATTCTTATATTTTTGGCACTTTTAAAAGTGGGGGAGTCGGAGGTTTATATAGTGACGATAAAAGGAGAGCCTATTTTCAGCTATAGAGGAGGTGAAAATGGTTTCGAAGCAACTGCTGTGGAATCGGATGAAAAGTTTGATCCTCAAAGGTAACGGCAAGTGTTATATTGTTATTAGTTGGCAAGGCTTTAGTGTAAGGACATTGTGTCTTTGGTTTAAGCTAAACATCAAGAATGACGTTCTAAAATCGTGTATCAACATTTGGATTTCCCTGATATCGGTTTTGGAACAAACTTAAAACCAATCAGGCTGTTTATTTTATCTAAATGGTATAAACGTTTTGGTTTGTTGAGGCAAACAATTATATACATAAACTGATTTTATCTGATTTGGTGCTTCTTTCAGCGAGTTGGTGACAGCTTATGCTCGTCACCTTGAAAAGAAACATGATATGCTCCTTGGAATGCTCTTTGATGATGGAAGTTACAAGAAACTCTACAGCTATAAACACCTACTAAATGGATTTGCAGTTCACATTTCCCCCAAGCAGGTGAAATTTCTGACTTTGTTAAGTCGGTGCATGATTTTATAACTGTTTTTGAATTTTCAAGTCTCTTTTAATTTTTGACACTATCCCAATATATTAGTAGGCAGAAATCCTTCGTCATGCCCCGGGAGTGAAATCCGTGCACAGAGATTGGAAGGTGAGGAGACTAACTACACATACTCCACAGTTCTTGGGGCTTCCAACTGGAGTATGGCCGACGGGAGGTGGGTTTGATAAGGCAGGGGAGGACATTGTCATAGGGTTTGTGGACTCTGGAATTTATCCACATCATCCAAGCTTTGCGTCCCACAATGGTGATCCGTATGGCCCTGTTCCGACGTATAGCGGTAAATGTGAAGTTGATCCTGATACAAAAAGGAGTTTTTGTAATGGGAAGATTATAGGAGCCCAGCATTTTGCTGCAGCCGCAACAGCAGCTGGGGCATTCAATCCTGATATTGATTTCGCTTCACCAATGGATGGCGATGGACATGGAAGGTTAGTTGGGATCATGCAAAACTAGCTGTATTAGAATTTTCTGCTACCATATGTATCAACAGATATTAAATGCCTGGTTCATACTTAACCCAATACCTGGGCTGACAATACTGCGATTTTAGTCTTGGTTTACGGTCTCCATTATTGCAGAAACACAAAATTTGTTCGAAGCAGAGGAACATTCAATAACTTTGAAGCTTTCTGCTAAGCATTTGTGATTCCTTGTTTTTCTTTTCTTACCAGTCACATAGCAGCTATAGCTGCTGGTAATAATGGAATTCGTGTGAGGAGGCATGGCTATGAATATGGAAAAGCAAGTGGAATGGCCCCTCGAGCTAGGTGGGACTAAAAATCAATTGGAAGTTTAATATTACCTTTTATCTGTGCAAGGCAACTAAAATAGTTTGTTTCAGGATTGCTGTTTACAAAGCTCTATATAGGCTTTTCGGGGGATATGTTGCAGACGTGGTAGCTGCAATTGATCAGGTAGGCTCTTCTTTTATCAATATAAGCCTTATAAGGCACATAAAGAAGTGGAGATGCTATCGAGTAATTATTTTATTGGCGTTTGTGGTGAATATACCGTCTTTTAACTTCCGTAATGTGATTTTCCATCTTAGAGGAAAAGGTATAATTGTGATTAGCCTATGCTCATACTTTAAACTAGACGAGTTTAGCGAGCATCCTTTCCCAGAAAAGAAACCCAATGGTTTTAGTGAGATGGCAGTTTCGTCTTTCAATAAGAAAGGGCAATAATTGTAGTTTAGTTATATGGTAATCTTGCTTGTATTATTTTATGTTAATCGATACAGTATACACTATTCACAATTGCTGCACTTTATTTTATGTATATCTATCTATCTCTACTGTTCGGGTTGTACCTTAACAACTGATTTTCCAAGCAGGCGGTTCATGATGGGGTGGATATATTGAACCTTTCAGTTGGGCCGAACAGTCCTCCAGCAACTACCAAGACTACATTCTTAAATCCATTCGATATTACACTTCTTGCTGCCGTGAAAGCAGGTGTTTTTGTTGCTCAGGCAGCTGGAAATGGGGGTCCTTTTCCAAAAACTCTGGTATCTTATAGCCCATGGATAACAACCGTGGCTGCTGCGATTGATGATCGGAGATACAAGAACCATCTCACCCTTGAAAATGGAAAAATCTTACCTGGGCTTGGAATGTCACGTAAGTTACTTTCTTTGGTTTCTTCTCTACAGAACCAGGAACTTTGTTTGACCTGCCAAACATTGTTGTTTATATGAAATAGAATTTCCAAAGTTGTTGCCAAGAAGTGAAACTAATTGGCACATATCTGTTTATATGTTTATTTATACGATTGAATAGAACTTTAAATGGCTTCTAAAGATAATACTTCATAAAAAGTGATCAGCTAAAAGATATACACCATATTTAAAATAATTGAAAACAAAACGAACTATTAAGTATCAGACATCCAAAGACCAAGGAATATCCTCTTCAAGCCTTGTCATATGTGCTCGATAGATTGTTAAGTATATTTAAAATGATTAGCAATGAAAAGGCGACATTCCAGAAAAGTTTGAAGTATTGCTTAGTTTCAGAAAACTTAACTACCAAATCTAATTAAATGATTTATATTGCTTAGATTATTATCGATGAATCTAGATACAAATGGGGCAGAACGACACGTGTGAAGATTGCTAGGAAAAGTATATATTTTCTGACTCTTGTATCTTAGGACAAGCAACAAAATTACTTTCTGCAGCTACTTTTTGTGTATGGGTATTAAATTGAAAACTAAAAGACCCAAATAGTACTGAACTATTGTCAACTGGTTCGCATTCTGTATGGAGAGCAGGGTACAATTTTGACTGATTTGACTCTCTAGCTAATGTTTTTTGTAATACTTAATGAGCTTAAGGTTCGCCAGATCAGTATTACTTCTTACTTTCACTTAGCAAAAGTATATTTTATTTGTAACTGGTTTCCGAGCTCTCAAATTTGATCTTGTGTTTCTGCAGCTTCCACACATCCAAATCAAACATTTACCATGGTTGCGGCAAATGATGTGCTGCTGGATTCTTCGGTAACAAAGTATAGCCCATCAGACTGCCAGAGACCAGAACTGTTGAATAAAAATTTGGTTGAAGGAAACATTCTTCTTTGTGGATATTCGTTCAATTTTGTTTCCGGTACTGCTTCAATCAAGAAAGTAGCCCAAACAGCCAAGATCCTTGGAGCTGTTGGCTTCGTTCTTGCCGTAGAAAATGTTTCTCCCGGAGCAAAATTTGATCCTGTTCCTTCTGGCGTCCCTGGTGTCCTTATTACTGATGTCACCAAATCAATGGTAATTGTGTTTATCCTTGCAGCACTGTGCTAGTAATAGAAATAAGTTGTCCTGGAAAATTTCGATCGATAAATTCATGAGCAATATTTTTTAGGCATTCAGGTCGTTGCTTAGCCATTTTGTTGTTTCTTGTGTCTGATTCTTATACCTTAATGGAAGTCCTTCAGGATCTGATAGAATACTACAATGTCTCTACATCAAGAGATTGGACCGGACGGGTAGAGAGCTTCAAAGCCAAAGGTAGCATTGGAGATGGTTTGAGGCCTACACTGTATAAATCAGCACCACAAGTAGCTATTTATTCTGCTCGAGGGCCCAACATTAAAGATTACAGCTTTCAGGATGCAGATCTTCTCAAGCCTGACATTCTGGCTCCAGGTTCTTTGATATGGGCTGCTTGGTCTTTAAATGGAACCGATGAGCCTAATTACGACGGTAAATACTGTCTTTTGCCTTTTCTTTTTGTTTGATGTGTTTTTGGTTCCCACATTCCAAATATATAGAGTAGATGAGTTGCTCGAGAAATAAAAAGCATCGCACATAAAAACAGCTAAGAGTCTGCTCCAGATCGGATTAATGCAGAGATTTAAAAGTTACATAGACTTGCTCTTTACCTATAATTTGGACATATGTACCTCGCATGAATCAGATGATCTATTCTACTGCGAAACGAGATTATTTGGTAGACTCAGCTCAACTTTAGAGTCGAACAGAATTTCAATAGACCCATATATCCACGTTAAAGTCACTGTCCAACCAGTTACTGTGAGTCAAACAAAAAATTACTATTAGTAAAAGCTATTTGAATTTTTAGTTGTTGCATGCTTTTGCCAGGAGAAGGATTTGCCATGGTATCCGGTACTAGCATGGCAGCACCGCATATATCGGGGATAGCTGCTCTTGTGAAGCAGAAGCACCCGCACTGGAGCCCAGCGGCTATAAAATCATCATTAATGACAACTTCGTCAAATCTTGACAGAGCCGGAAGGCCTCTTCAAGCACAGCAAACTTCTGATAAGGGAATCACAACATTGGTAAAAGCAACATCATTCGACTATGGAAGCGGTCATGTCAACCCAAGGGCTGCATTGGATCCTGGCCTCATCTTTGATGCAGGTACCTCTCTCTTGTTCATGTTCATGATAAGGCACTTTTTTCATACTTCCCTAGACATAATAATAGTTGGAGCTAAGGAGAATACATTTTCCTTAGGCCAAGGGCATCAAAGTATTGGGCTATTCGTTCCTTGAGAGGGAGTAGGTTTATATTGGGGTGGCAAAATCTTGTCCGACCCGAGCGACCGGTTTTGCCCAATCTATGAAAAAGAGTGGATTTCATGTCTGAAATCCAGATTCAGACAGATATGTTGTCCAAATCAAGATCCGGGTACGAGTTTAGACATTAGTCAAACCCATTGGATTTGACTATTGAAAAGGGATTAATCTGGGTTCTAATTAGGACCGTACAATCCAGTTTGGGTACAAATAAACTAAAACTTCAAAATAAAATAAAACTATATGTTAAAAAATCTAAGAAATAGATTAAAACCAGGCCGATCCGGGTTGTATGAATCAGAATCAAGAGAGGCTCGGATGTGAGTCTAACAAAGATTTATCCAAACCAAATTCAACTCGTAACCGGGTATTTGCCACCCCTATACCTTTGAGAACATGATCTGAACATCCCATATGCCTACTAGAGGATAAACATTGTTATTTTTCTAGCAAAAAATCTAATTGCAAATTTATCTAACCTTTCAGCCTTGCATCTCTAAAACAGAACTCTCCTCTATTATGGTGTCATAGGTTTCGAGGATTACTTAGAATTCTTATGCACAACAACTGGAATCGATCCCGAAGAGATCAAGAACTACACAAACAAGCCTTGCAACTTCACCATGGGCCACCCTTCAAATCTCAACACCCCATCCATTGCAATCTCTCATCTCGTGGGAACTCAATCCGTTACACGTACAGTCACCAACGTCGCTGACGAGGAAGAAACTTACGTAATCACTGCCAGAATGCAACCCTGCATTGCCATTGAAGTGGACCCTCCGGCAATGACTCTTAAAGCTGGTTTGTCACGTAAATTCTCCGTCACTCTAACCGTAAGATCAGTGAGCGGAGCTTACAGTTTTGGAGAAGTTTACTTGAGAGGTAGCCGAGGCCACACCGTTAGGATTCCGGTCGTAGCCATGGGACACTGGCCTTAATTATTTACATAAAGTTATGTAAGATGTTGTTTCTTGACCATTAGATAAATCTTTTTTGTCAGATTTGATAAGAATATCAAATATGACAAAATCAAACGATCTAGTGGTTAAAAGATAATATTTTACGTGATTTTATGTGAAGGTGGTCTCAGTAGAACCTTATTCTTGACATGAGTGTTCATTCTTGTTATATTATTTTTGTAACTTGTGGTAATAAGATATAGCGTCTAATGTATGTGTCTACTAATATATATATATATATATATATGTATGTCGAGTAGTTGTAGGAAAGAACTCGTATAAATGGAGAGACTCCTTGTTTCTTCTACTCAGTTTGGTTTCATTCAGTTTTGGTCCATGAGATTTGTGTAGTTTTTAGTTTCGATATTTGAAAAAAAATCCTGTAACATGTCTATCGCAATCTATCGGTACATAAAAATTAATTTATGTCTTAATTTATATTAATAAAATAAAATAAGATAAATTTATTATACAGTAAATATTTGAAGTTATTATTTAAGATTATTTTAATTTTTATTTAAATGTTTTAAATTATTTATTTAATTAATAATTTATTAGAGCTTTAAACGTAATTTTTTCAACCATTAAATATTTTAAAAGAGATTATTAGATTTTTCAATTTATTAGTTTTTTAAAATATATTATTTAAATTATTGAAATATTGAAATATTTGGGGAGGATAAGCTTTGTTCTTGAAAAAGAACAGAGACAACCTTCTTCTTCCTTAGAAATCAAAGTTGAATTGTATCCATGGAGAAGTCTAATTCTGCTGCTCAAACAAACTCATTGACGAGCAATTTTCTCAAGATTGCATCAAATGAGGAATTTCCTACGCTTAGGAAATCAATTCTGTCTCAGCCGCAAGATTTTGGTAACAATGAAGATATGGAGAAATCTGGGTTACTTGGCAACAATTGTAATGTTATTTCCAATCTTGTGTTTGAGGAGACAAACAAAGAGAAAATCAACCCAAATTTGCATAGTGGTTCCTATGCTGATACATTAAAGCCCAGAAAAACAGAGTTCGTTCATACGAACGTTTCAGTTTCTTTAAAGGATGATTTCCCAGTTATTACTTTTGATCCGAATGATAAAGATCTGTTAATGAAGATGTCAAAACATACTTTAATTGCTAAGTTTGCTTCGGGTAAACCCACAATGGAGATTTTGAAAAAATTCTTGAACAAGTTCAATTTTACTAGATATTATAGTATTTCTATTTGGGATAACAAGCACATTTTTGTTGAATTTAATGAGGTTGAAGATTTCAAGAAGCCATGGTCAAGAAATTTTTGGGTTGTGGGCAACAAAACAATGCGATTATTGAAATGGACACCAAAATTTGATCCAAACCTTGAGTGTCCTTTTACTCTAATCTGGGTTTCTCTCCCAAGTTTACATTCTTATTCAATAATTCTACTATCACTGAAATTGCGAAGGTTATTGGTATTCCTTTGAAGGTTTGGGTGCCTTCTGTTAATAGGGCAAGGCAAAATTGTTGTAGATTTTGGGTCGAAGTAGATATCTTCAAGCCTCTAGTTCACAAAATGCAGTTAAAGTTTGGTGATACTGACAGTTACTGGATTGATTTAGTTTATGATAGTATTCCTTTCTATTGCAGTAACTGTGCCCATATTGGTCACTCGAATGATAAATGCAAGAAACTTCTTCCTGGTGAAAAGATTTCAAGAAAGGATCAAATTAATCTTTCTGATCAATCTCTATATGCAACAAGTGTTCCTGATCAAGTTCATTATTCTCAGCTTCCAAACAATGATGTTGACAACAATAATTCTCAAGCTATGCATAAACTTATTGAACAATCGAATCAATTTGCTTCTATCAACAATAAAGAGTCTGGTCAACAGCTTAAATCGATTGTTGTCAATAAAGATCTGAAGAATCATTCTCAAGAAGATTATGAGACTGGCAGCCTAAATCATTCTGTTAGTTTGGAAAATAATGATAGAGACATTGTTACTTCTAATTTGGATCACAATTCTGACTGTGTTAATGAACACGAGATGATAGATGCCTTGAAAACTATTGAAAGGAGAAACATGTTTGAGATTCTAAATGAAGAAATACATTGCTCTCCAAGACATGATGGCAGTTTAGTTAGTTCTCCAGTGAAAGATAAGTCAGAAGAGGTAAATCTGAAAATGCATGATTTAAAGAAGCCAAAGAAGGTGTCGAAAATATGGAACTCCAAGGGGCCAATATCTTCAAAACTCATGAAGGTCAAAAGAGCTAATAAATCCTCTTCAAAATAATGACTATTACTATTCTGAATTGGAATGCAAGGGGTCTTGCTAATAAGAAAACTATTCAAAGATTAAAGTCTATGGTTATTTCTTTCAAAGCTAGTTTTGTAGCTATTCAGGAGCCTTTTGTTAAGCCTGACAAGATGCAATCTGTTGCTAGGAAGCTGAAGCTTAGTGGGTTTAGTTGCAATGTTAATAATAGAATCTGGGTGTTTTGGCATCATGATTACAAAGTGGAGGTGGTTTTTTGACAATGAGCAGATGCTTCATCTTAAAGTTTGTCATCCTTCTTTGAATAAAGTCTTCATGGTTTCTGTCATTTATGCTAAGTGCAAAAGAGATCAAAGAATTTCGCTTTGGGATTCCATTAGAAACCTTGATAATCCTTCTCAAGAGTGGATTATCTTTGGTGACTTTAATATTATCTCTAACATTCACGAGCAACTTTCTTGTTCAACAATTAATCAAAGGGGAATGGACGATTTTAACAATCTCATTATGGATTGTGGTTTAATGGATGCTGGTTATACTGGGTGTGCATTTACTTGGTCTAATGGGCACAAAATGGAAGCGACTTGATCGTGTTTTATTTATCACTTCATGGTTGAATTTCTTTGAGTCTACTTCTGTGTCCCACCATGCTAGAAACTGTTCGGATCACTACCCTATTACTGTTAAAATATCTTCAAGTCTTGAAAGATCTAAAGCTACGTTTAAGTTCTTGAACATGTGGGTTACTCACCTTGATTTTCTGAAGATGGTGAAAGAAAGTTGGTTTGCTAATGTGACTGGTGAAGTGATGAATCCTATTATGGCTTTCTGGCTTAAGCAAAAAAGATTGAAAACTGTGTTGAAAGAGTGGAATAAAAACACTTTTGGGAACATTTTTGATGCTATTAAGCAGTCTGAAGAAACCATTAAGACCAGAGAAGCTATTTTGCAAAATGAATCTAATGTTGCTAATAGAACTTCTCTGGATGAGGCTAAGCAAAATCATATCTTACTGTTGAATATGGAAGAAATATATTGGAAGCAGAAAGCTCATGCAACCTGGTTGAAGGACAATGATAGAAATACAGTTGCATACCATAGTTTTGTGAAGAAAAGGTTGAAGAAGAATAGGATTGTCATGATTAAAGTTGGTGATAACTGGTTAACTACTAAGGAGGATATTGGGAATTCTTCTATTGAGTACTTCAAAGCTCGGCTTGCTCCTCCTATAAGTGATGAGATGGATCTTGATCTTATGAATGCTATCCCTACTTTGGTTACTAAGGCTGACAATAATAGCATAACAACGATTCCTGATGCTAATGAAATATTTGGTATTATTAACTCTTTAAACTCTGTGTCTGCTGCAGGGACTGATGGTTTCAACGGAGAGTTCTATAAAAAGTGTTGGTCTATAGTTGGTACTGATCTTTGCAAAGCTATTCAAGGGTTCTTCAATGGTTATGATCTGCCTAATGGGGTTAAAGCTACAACGATTTGTTTAATCCCTAAGCTTGACAATCCTAACAAATGGCAAGATTATCGTCCTATCAGTCTTACTACTATGCTTTCAAGGATAGTGGGGAAAATTATTAACAACAGACTGTCTAAGATCTTGCCTAAGTTAATCTCTTATGAGCAAGGTGGATTTGTTAAGGGGAGAAGCATTCAAGACACAATTCTAGTAGCTCAGGAGTTATGTTTTGTATCAATGCCAAATGTGAGGGTGACAATGTCATCATCAAGACTGACATGTCCAAAGATTTTGACAAGCTCAACCATAAGTTTCTCTTCAACATTCTTCATTTATTTGGTTTTAATACTAACGTAACTGCTCTTATTAGCAACTGTATTAGCAAGGTGTTCTCTTCGATCCTGGTTAATGGTGAGCTAAAAGGTTTCTTCCCTAACTCTCAAGGCTTGAGACAAGGAGATCCGCTTTCTCCAAGTCTCTTCATACTGGCTGAAAAGTATCTAATCAGAAGCATTAAGCTTATTTCAAATGGTAATCCTAATCTCAGATATAAAACCAGAAGTAACCAGAATATATCTTGCTTAGCATTCGCAGATGATTTCATGGTGTTCAGCAATGGTGACATTAATTCTATGCAAACTATAAAGGCTTTCTTGGATCATTATCAACGTGTATCTGGACAGGAGATCAACACTACTAAATCTAAGATCATTGTTTCAAGCAAGATGGATGCACAGCAAACAACTATCATTAAAAGTATTATGAACATTAAGCATACAAATCTACCATTCAAATACCTTGGTACAACCATTGCTATCACTAAAAGACTTTCCAACTTTGAAGACTTAATATACAAAACAAGGAATAAAATCTTGGATTGGGATAAGTTGGATCTCTCGTTTGCTGGCCGTCTGCTTTTGATTCAAACTATTCTAGCTACTCTTCCCAATTACTTTCTACAACATACCATTCTTCCTGCTGGTATCATAAACAGATTGGAGATTTTTTTTAATAAATTCCTGTGGGGAAGGAAAGAAAACAAAAAGGTTATTAACTGGGCTAGATGGAAAAGACTGTGTAAACCTTTTAATGAAGGAGGGCTAAATCTTCATAATCTAAAAGATGTTCAGCAAGTCTATTCAATGAAGCTTTGGCTTAACTTCAGACAGCAAAAGTCTTTCTGGGCCAAATATATTTTATCTATATACAGTAGAGATAACATTCATCCTATATTAGCTATTTCCCCTTACAAAAAATCAAAAACTTGGAGTCGTATCATTAAAGCTAGAGAGATGTCTAAGTAACATATCTTTTGGTTTCCTAGTCATGGGAATATGAATTTCTGGTATGATAGATGGTGTTCTGATAAACCATTCATCAAGATAAGTGACAACAACACTAGAAGATTGTGGGACACTGGTAATGAATATGTGAAAGACTTCTGGATTGATGGAAGATGGGATATTGACAGACTTAAGTCGATGGTTACTACAACTGAAAGAAAAAAAATCAAGGAGATTTGTCTATCTGATAAGACTGACATGCTGCTTTGGTCTCTATCTAAAGATGGTAAGTTCAGCAACAAAGACACGTTGAACTATATCAGATGCAAACGTAATGTTTCAAAACTTTATGCTAAGACCTGGAATGATGTTACTCCTAAGAAGTGCTCGTTTTTATTATGGAGAGCACTCCATAAATGGATTCGTACTGATGAAGTTATGCAGAACAAAAGCTTTAAGCTAGCTTCTAAATGTGTCCACTGCAACAATATCGAAACCACTCACAATGCTATTGTGTAATGTCATCAAGCCAGGTCTGTCTGGCTCCACTTCAGTGTCATTTTCAGAATTCAGATTCATCCTTACATGACAATAGGGCACATCATTATGAAATGGTACTGGGCTTCCCAAAAGAGTTGCGACGTCTTATATATCCTCCCTGCAATCATAGCTTGGTCAATCTGGTCTGGGCGAAACAAAAAGAAAAACAACAATGAAAACACAAGCTCAACTACAATAATCAGGCACATTCTCTACATTTTATCTAGTCTCAATTATGCTAAAGTTTTGAAAAAGAATCATTGGGGCAGATTTGTGAAAGAAGCTACTACTCTAGGTTGCACAAATCAAATGAAAAGCTTCACTAAGCCTCTGTTCCTAAAATGGAAAAACCCAAAACAAGGCAGATACAAATTAAATATATATGGAGCTTGTACCTTCAACAACGAAACATGAGGTGGAGTTCTTCTCAGGGAAAACAATGGTAGTATTGTCATGGGCATGGGCAGGTTATATGGTAAAGGAAACCCTCTTATAGCTGAGTGTAGAGCTCTCTTTGACGGCTTAAACTTGTGCAAAAATCTCAGAATGGAGAAGGTGGATGTTGATATTGACTCACAGATTATTGTCAACCTCTTGTTATATGGCAACTCTACTTGGTATTTGGACCCAATTATCAGCTGTTGTAGAAAGCTTATCAAGCCTGCTATGGTTATCAACCATGTTTTTCGTGAACAAAATTATGTTGCTGATTGGATTGTTAAGGAAATTATGAAGCTTCAATCAAGTCTGGATTTCAATGAGTTAGATGCTCCTCCTCAATTGAAAGCTATTGCTTTACTGGAAAGCCTGAATTTTGGTTACCTTCGTCTTTCAAATTAGGGTTCTTGTTAATTTGGGGCTAATTTGGGACTGAATTGGAGAAGAAGGGTCTAACGTCTAGTTTTTCAAATTTGTGTAATATTGCCTAAAAGGCCTTGTACTTCCCTTTATTTTCAATTCAATACAAATTCTATTAAAAAAAGAAATATTGAAATATTTATATTTTTTAAATATTAGGTATTTTAAATAGTTTATTACATCTTTCGATTAATAGTTTATTAAATCTTTTATTCAATAATTCTTATATCTTTAAATAATATGTTTTAAATAGTTTATCAGATCTTTCAACTAATATCTTTAGATATTTTAATATTAAAAAAATAGAAACATAACAATAAATTAATTTGACAAAATAATAATAATGATGTTTGATATAATAAAAATAAAAATAAAAATATAACAAAATCAAATAAAAATTCTAATAAAATTAAATTAAAAAAACTAATTCAATAGTGTTTGAAGAGGCTTTGAACAGTAAATCATCCCTCGACTATCGCGTTTGGTGGCAAATAGTCCCTTGACTTTCAAATGTCCGTTGACAGTCCGTGGACTATCGCGTTGGATAAAGTACTATCGCGTTGGATAAAGTTAGTCCACCAGATCCTCTGATCCATGAGAGGCTGCCACCTGTCATAATAGTCCCTAGATTTTTGTATCACCACTAGTCCCTTGAGTTTAGTTATCCGTAATATTCTACATTTTGGGTTTGACCTAAACTCAAGGGACTAGTGGTGATACAAAAATCTGGGGACTATGGTGACAGATGTCAGCCTCTCATGGATCAGAGGATTTGGTGGACTAACTTTATCCAAATGCGATAGTCCACAGACTGTCAACGAACGTTTGAAAGTCAAGGGACTATCTGCCACCAAACGCGATAGTCAAAGGACGATTTACTGTTCAATGCCTGTTTGAAGAGGATATGGACCATTTGATGGTGGATGAGGCTTTACGCACGGTTGCAATTATATCATAGGTAGCATTAATCGTAGGTCGCGCGTGTTTCCATTTTGGTAATGTAATTCATCCATTTGAGTATTGATGTCCTCCTAACATTCTTCTAAAGTTGCTCATTGGTCTCCAAACACTGCTTGTATGTAGCATGCATGACCATATGCTCATAATGCACCAATTTCATATATTATGGGCTGAACATCCTTTGTTGTTGACAAAAAGAACTACCGGTACTGGAAGTGGTCGGCTGAGGTTGCATTATAGTGTAACTCCACTGGCCTTCTTGAAGAAGTCGACTCAAGTCTTCTAGAATCTCCCTTTTTTTGACAAATATGTAATGTCTTCAATACTTAAAATTAGGAGATATAAAAAACATCTATAGTTCTGGTGATGTACTTACTTTTTATGGCACGTGTATTGCTTGTTGAAATTGATTCATTTTTTTTATAATACTAACAATACACATAATAGCTTGTTTGCAAGTTATCACATTTTATTTTATTGAAATTGTTTCTAAAATATTATAAAGTAATTTTATTTATTTTGATGATTGTTGATTAACTTAATATAAGATGATTATTCATATTATTTAATTATGAATAACATGGTTATTTTTGTTACTCGAACAAAATAACAAGACTATTCATGTCATTCGACTAGAAATAACACCAACGTAGCTTGATTATTTTTAATATTTTTTATTAAAATAGCGGATTTATGTTACTCGACCATAATATATTTTTGGTTTTTATTAATATAATATTCCGTTATTCAACGACAATAATAAGAATATTCATTTTTTATACTAAAGTAACACGACTAAGAATGGTTTTCATCAATCTATAAAATGTTATTATTCCGTGTTATTTTTAGTTTTTTATTTTTGTTTCTCATAATATTATTTTTATTATTTTTATTATGATAATATTTTTCTTGTTACCTATTATTCACGTTAGTTTTAGGTGTTATTACTATTACCCATGTTATTATTTTTAGTCATGATAATATTATTTTTGTTATTTTTAGTCATGATAATATTATTTATTATTATTCTTCACAAATACATGAAAAGATTAAAAAAATACAGCAATACAACCTGTTCTATTATTCACCCACTTATTGACAATAAGTTGGTTTATCGCCTCTAATCTTAATCTTGATAGTTGAAAAATGTGGTAGAATATGTTGGAATTAAAACTAATTTTTAAAATAGCCCATAGTCAAGAATAGTGTTATTATTGATCTGGTTCGAAATGTGTTTTGACGAAATCGGACCGGACCGCTAAGCTTATCAGTTCCGATCGGATTAAATCGCTAAGCTTTCGGTTTTAGTTTTTGAAACCGAACCAGACCATTAAAATGTTGGTTTGGTTCGGTTTGGTCCGATCCGGTTTGATTCCGGTTCAGCATCGTTTCGGTTTGGTCCGGATTCAATCCGATTTCGGTCTGGTTTGGTCTGTTAAGAAACAAATATAGATAAAAGAAGTAGTCGCCAATAAGCGGCTAGGGTTTCTGATTATTAGAAAGTCTGTATTACATAGAGTCTAAATCTATTATTTATAGATAAACTATATGGGCTAATGGGCTTAGGCCTTATATCTCTAACACCCTCTCTCAAACTCGCAATGCTTATTCTTGCATTGTGAGTTTGTTACACAAAATAAGAAAATCTCCAATCTCCAATCTCCAATCTCCAATCTCCAATCTCCAATCTCCAATCTCCAATCTCCAATCTCCAAACTCCAAACTCCAATCTCCAATCTCCAATCTCCAATCTCCAAACTCCAATCTCCAATCTCCAAACTCCAATCTCCAAACTCCAATCTCCAATCTCCAATCTCCAAACTCCAAACTCCAAACTCCAAACTCCAAACTCCAAACTCCAAACTCCAAACTCCAAACTCCAAACTCCAAACTCCAAACTCCAAACTCCAAACTCCAAACTCCAAACTCCAAACTCCAAACTCCAAACTCCAAACTCCAAACTCCAAACTCCAAACTAATCCAAACGAAATCAAACACCAAACAAATCCAAACGAATCCAAACAAAGCAAAACAAATCCAAACGAAATCTATACCGAATCCAAAACCAAATCCAAATCCAAATCCAAATACCGAAACCAAATCAAAATACCAAATCCGAAATCAAAGCTAAACAAATCTACCGAAATCGTGGCTTCCAAACCGAAATCCAATGCTACTACAAAATTGAATACCTGGTAAAAATTGGTATCACATATTAATTTTGGTAATATAATGTATAAAAATGATTGACTTTAACGGGTTTTTTGGTTTGATTCCTTATCAGTTCTACAAATTTATAGGTTTTATCGATTCGAGTCCCGTGTCGGTTATATCGGTTTATCGGTTTTATCAGTTTTCCAAACCGGTTTATCAGCTTGATTGATTTGGTCCTGAACCGATTTTATCGTTTCGGTTTCTTGTCGGTCTCATTTTTAAAACATAACCGTTAAAATTTGGTCTGATTGTCGGTGTGGTTCTTATCGGTTCGATTCCGATTGATTCTTAGTTTCCAAAAGCTTTAACAGTCCTTGTCAAGAAACTAATAGTACTATTTGAAACCTATATTTAATTTTAAAATTAAATCTATGTTGTTATTTTATTTTTTGGCCGAATTGTTTATGTGTAGCTAGTTTTAACTATTAACAAAGGTTAAAAATGTTGCAGATCCTCCATATTTTCCATTTATCTCATGTTAGTCATCATATGTAATAAATTGGTCCTCCATGTTTTAAAAAATGCAATAGACACATTTTTTTTTATCAAAATCTAATTTTCATTTCTCAATTACCCAAACTCATTTACCTCAATATATTATATATACACGAATCTAAATAAATTAAAAAACCAACCTAGATCCAATGTTCACAACTAAAACTAGCCCAAATTAAAATAACCGATGGGTTTGTTTTCTTTTTTGAAACGTAGAAATTGCACTACAAACTTTTAAAATGCTCGATAATGCAAATTCGTTGTTCGTGCATTTTTGTGGCAGACATTTTATCGAAGACTTCATATGCACTACTCATTCCTCTACATTTTGCATACACAATTATCAAATCGTTGTTTAACATCAAATCCAACCTTAAACCCATTCTCAGCACAATTATGTGAACTTGAAATTTCACCCAATTAAGTATGAAAGGATTACTACCAGATTTCTGCAGGATATGTTTCTCATATTACATGAAATGAAGCAGAAAATCAAACAAGATAGATAAAGCATACGACATTGAAAATAAAAGCATACAATAAAATAAGTTAACTCTTTATTATTATTAAAGTTGGTATCAATTTCGAAATCCTAAAAAACAAATTCAGTAGGCATTATACACCTACAAGTTTAGACAGTATAACAAAGTAACTAAACTTGGTTATATGCTGTATTTTGGATGAAGACCTTTTTATTTAGTAATAAAAACATATTGTCAATTTAATTTACAAGTTTAAAGAACTTAACTCCTAAACCAAGAAAAGGGAATGGATATGAAAATATATAAAACCATAAAATAATTACAAGAAAAAGAGTAGAAGAAGAATAGTAATTCATCTATTTGTCACGTCACAAAACTAATCCACCTAAGCTTTTTTTTGATATCAATATATCATTTGGTCTTTTTGATATCAACATATCATTTGGTCATAGTTTAACTCATTTATGGGTGTCACATCACAAAACCAATTTATCTACGCTTCTTTGATGTCAACATATGATTTTGTCAAAAGATAAAATCGTAACTAAAATCAAAGGACTATGAATTATACATGTCATGTCTTTGTTAAATATGGTACCACGTGGCAATTTTACATTAATCAGTAGATACGAAAGATTAACTTTATCCAAACCAGATAGTACGGAAACTCCCAACGGACTTTAATAAAAGAAGGAACTGTCAATCACTAAAATCGATAATCCAAAGATGAATTACTGTTCAAGCATATATCTACAAATTTAGATAGTATAATAAAGTATCTAAACTTGGTTATACGCTATATTTTGGATGTGGCGCTTTTATTTAATAGATTTACTTTACATGTTTAAAGAACTGAACGCCTAAACCAGATAATAATAATAAAAAATAGAATATAAATACAAAAAAATGAAATACTTAGAAAATATTATTGTTTTAGCATAAAAAAACTAACCGCAATCATGCGAATAATCCGGAAGAATTATATTTTTATACATGCCTAGATCCCAAAATAATAAACTGCCAGAATCGTTGTATATCACCATAGTTTATAGTTATGTAATGATTCAATAGTTGTTCAACTGGGATGAACCTTGTTTGACTTCAACTACGTTCCGACTAAGCATCTGCACGAAAATAATACCACATATCTTAGCGAGCATTTAGGGATATTTTTGGTACAACATGAAAATTGCTACACACCATTTCCTCCACTCATAGCATTATTCTCAAAAGATACGAAGTTCAACCATTAATCCAAACTCGGTCCAAATTTTGTTATTCAATGTACCAACTTGTTGGTCCAAATCTTCACCCACTTTTTTGTTTTGTTGGATCATACTCGACTATTTCAGACATGGCACACTCGTTTAGACTAATTGATTTTTTAGGTGGTTTAATCGCTTACTCATTTACAAGACGATATGAAGAACCATTAACATAAACATCCGACTTCTACATATCAATGATATATGAATGTAATCATCGATAAACTTCGTATGTACTCTATATTATTTGATTACTTATGTTACAAATGTGTAATAAATAATGTGTAACTATATTGCAACCTTGCAATATTTTAATGCTAAAAATTTATCATATTTTATTGGTTGCAATCACAAAGTATTTGAGTATTGTTTTACTTTCACTACCAACATTTAAGATACTTTACTCATAAGATGCACGTCAAATAATTTTTAAATCAAGTTCTCCCGATGAGTGAGTTTAGGAAATTCAAAAGCCATTATCTTTTCACATTTCGAATATTGTTTTGATAATGAATATATATATATATATATATGTCGGCATAAGATTTATAGGACTAAATATGTAATAAGTAGGAATTAAAGCGTGTGAGGCACATTATTGTACTATAAAATGACCTCACATAAGTTGATAGATTCGATTGATTATTATAATATTACTTTCTTTCTCTACTTGGATTAGCTATCATTTTCTCTCTCTAAAAGGACCCCCTAACAAAAAATTGAATACTGTTTGGACCCCTATATATTCGCCTAACGCAAAATTACCCCTGAGCTATTTCTTAATTCATCATTGTCGAGCATGTTTGATAGAATCTGGAGTTAACCATTAACTCCAGAAACACTATTAGGGTTGAGACTCTTAATTGTGTTATGGATCTCCTCCACCGAAGGATTGTTGATTAATAATTGGTTGTCCTGGTCTGATATGATCTTTGGATTATGATATTGATTAGTGTTAAGTTTGATTGACCATTTGAATGATTATGATGGTTGTTGAATATGTTTTTAAAATGATTGATTGCGGAATCACTAATTAGAGCCTTATCTTCAATCCAGTTTCCATATATTGTAATTCTATTGATTCTATTCTTTTTCTTTCTCTTTTAAACATAATTATGAAAGCATCCAGTGTTTTTTTCTCCATTTTTAAGCCGGAGGAAAACAATTATATTTATTTTCTAGCAAGCAAATTCAAATGAATTGTTTTGGCTTTAGAGAAGACAATTTTGTTTTCAAAAATATTAGACTCTTCAAGGGTTCTTTCAGCTATTTTAACATTTTCTTCGGACTTGAAAACTTGATTGAAGATATTTAGATGTATATAAAAAAATATTTACTAATAATAAAAAATATTTCGATGTATATCTTGGTCGAGCCTATAATTGGTTTTTGGTCAAACACTACTAGGCGACAGATGGACCGTTTATACAAACAATTTATATGTAACTATTTGTAAAAATATATTGTTTTGTATTCATTACCAATAAAAATATAAGTTGATACATAAATTGACTATTACCTATACACGTGCTATATGTAAGAACATTTTAAGGACGGTTCGTAAGATATTCCAAGATGACATGATTGCGAGACAATTTGTCGAGTATTATGGCAACGTAGCCGGAGCGAACACGGTTGAAAGTTACGAAAAGAATCTAGCTACATTGAAGGAGATGTTCGCCTCTCACCCCAAGTGTTATGATTACGTTATGACGTATGTATAACAAAATATGGTGACAAGTTTCTTCAATATCGAACGAACAAGATCAAACATTACGGAAAAACAACAACAAATATGTATCTCTTTTAATTCAAATTTTTGTTTTGTTATTATATCTCGTTAAAAATAGATTATAATTATGTACTTGTAATATGTAGGTGCGAGGGTGCTCACTCTGCCCTAAAATATTACCTTGGGACAAATCAGTACAATTTTAAACTTTTTTGGGAAAAAGTTCACAACCTCGTAACAAAGCAACATGTGGGGATCCTCGAATCGTTCGAGCGAAGTAAGTTTTGTACTCTACCTAGTACTGATTGTACTTTGACCCAACTACTTAAAGGCCATGTATCCCATGAGGGCATAACCCATTTGTTGCATGCTATTGTATGTTCTAAGAATATAAGAGTAGATCTGGTAGCATGTGGAGGATGTGTCCTTAGGAAAACACATGGGTTACCATGCGTTTGTGAAATTACGTCAATAGCTAGAGAGGGTAGATGCATCCTCTAGTAGATGTGGATATATTTTGGAGACAATTAGATATTATTCATAGAGATCCCACTTCGCGTGAAGATGACTTAATTGTTTTATCCATAATAGATAGCTTCATTCGTAGTTTTGGTCATGATCAATAAGACCATATTACCAATAGGGTTATGCGAATCCTGAAGCCCGAAACTAGTAATATTCAAGACCCTAAAGAAGCGGTAAGAGGTAAATGTATGCCAAATGGAGGCGTTGATAAATCAACCAAACGAAACTCTAGTGCATGAGAATATCCTATTGAATAAACCGTTAGTGCTAGCACTCCAGCAAACTCGATATGCAGTACACTCGTTAACACGTTATGGAGCACAATCGCATCGAAAGTGGTTCCGGTTGTAGCACCCAAACCACCATGTTTGGAAAATTTACCATTGTTTGTCGCTAAAGTTTCTGCTGTTGTTTGCCGCCAAAATTACCTGCCAAATGTTCCCGCCAAAAGACATTATATGTTCTTCTATATAAAAGAGAAAAAATATGATAATACACTTCATCTACCAAATGTTCTTCGACAAAAAAAAAACAAAACATTTAGAAATATGAAGTTTACGGTTGACGAAGACTACCATATGCTTCAAGCGGTGAAGTTTGTCACGTTGACAATGTCCAACGATACGACCGATGCATTTTTTGACCGAGTGCTGTGTATGATGTTTTTTTATTACGGCCGGTTTGGAGTACCAAATCTTGGACCACGTAGTCGTAAAGAAGTCAAAAACAGGTACAATATGGTTAAATCTGAACCACTCCAACGTATGTTATACATGCCATACAACATTAAGCAAGAAGCTGAAGAAATGTGGAAGATGAAAGTTTATGATTTCATTACGAATGATATGGTAGCATATCTCGAGGATAAGATTGAGCAAAAAGAGGATGCTATTGCGAACTCATTACTTGTTGAAGACAACATGAGATACGATTTCGACTACGAAGTTCTAGCTTATTATATTTTGTTGCTTTGAAGGTTTATTGAACCGATTTTGGTATTTAATTGTTTGTATGTCATTTGACTATTGTTGAATTAAAGTAAAAATTATCTAAAATCTTTTGAATTGCACAAACTAGTAGAATATTGGAAGCGGTCAAATGTTATATGGTTAGCCACGATCGCATGCGACGGCTTCACAATTTTTTCGCCTATATTTCTGGACATAAGGCTATGTGTCGCGGGTCAATTGCAACCGAATCGCATGCAACCGTAGAACACGTGGTCGCGTGTGACGTCTTAAAAAATATTTGGCCCAGATTTTTAGACAGAGGGATATGTGTTGCTAACAATCTTTGTGAAAGTGTATGCTACGGTCGCATGCGACGAGTTCACAAATTTTTGGCCCATGTTTTGAGAAATAGTGATATGTGTTGCATGCGACCACGGATTGATATATCTCATGCGACGGGATTGTTGTATACAAATTGTTATTTTACTACTTGTTGTATACTACTTGTTTTATACTACTTGTTCTATACTACTTATTTACTAACAACGTAATTGTTTTATACTACTTGTTTTAAATAAAACCATACATTACTCATAAAATATCATACAAGTGACATAGTCTAAAAGTACAATAACAAACATAGTGACGTCGTCTAAATATAATAACATACTAGTCATATAATTCAAATCAGCTACGTCTATATCTCTCGAAAATCCTGCCTATCTCGTTCACAGCCTCTAACAACTCCTCGTACGGAAACGTGGGTAGTCGTGGTACGATCATATCATATCCCTCGTAATCAACACCACACTGAGGGTGCACATGAGGACCTCCATCATCATGAACCGAAGCAGGGTTAGTCACTATATACCACAGGTTATTCTTCATCGAAACAGGGTACATCGCGTCAGCACTATCGTTCCCACCATCATATTTTGCACCGAAAATGGTGAAAATATTATGATGCCAATTTTGCCAATTCAAAGCATCCCAAGCGTACATCTGAACGATATTTTTCTCTGCTTTTTTGGTAGCAGTAGGACGTATCTTCAACAACATCAGCTGAATGTGACCATTCTGAAGAGTGACACGATTGGGGTAATAAGGAACAACAATGTGAATTGCTTTTATCGTAAGCTCAACCCAACTGACGGTATAAAACGAATGCTCATCACGTAGATACGCATACAGAAGGAGAATGACCAAAAGTGAAATAAGTTAACAAACACAACAAGCATAAAAATAAGAAACATAACATTTACATTTTAAAAATAATACTTACATTTTTCTTGGTGCACATCGAGAGTGTGTGCCTCAACTCCTTGCGTACAACCTGTGAAATACCGATCTTTTGTGGCGCGTACCGGCAAATATTCGGCATCTGTAGGCCGTAATCACTATATAATGAAGCACGTAACTGTCTAAAGTGATCGAAGATCCACTTATCTAATAGTCTTGTAAACCCACAAATACTTCCCGTACCGTGCAAAGAACCCTGGCTAAAGGAGTTATACAACAACGCCAATACAAACTGACCCCAATTATACCGATTCATAATCTGGTACTGGTCGACAAACTGGAGGTAATCTAAGGAAATACAATTGCTGGTTTTGTTGGCGCAGATATGGGTAGCCAAAATAAATAGTATATATGCACGAGTGGCGTGATCGACCCTAACATATGTGATCTTAGTATCATTGTATTTATCACTTGTGAATGTGGTACGCAACCAACTCAAGATCACACTACTAGTATTCCTAAGAGTTTTAACTAAGTCCCATTGACGTACACCAAACATGGTAGCATAAGTCTGGTTCCTCTCCGTCTCATCATCAAAACAGAAAACATCGAGAGACATACCAGTTACCGTTAGTCTCCCGATGAAGTGGACGTTATCTAAAGTAACAGTCCTCGCCAAAGAACAAATGAAACAACGGTGTCTCCTCACGCCACCGCTAGAGGAATGCCTTTATCAGGTGTAGGTTGGTATGCCAACGAGAGATTACGTCGACGAGAGGTTCAAAAATAGTCCCTATCATCTTCTCATGTACTGTAGTCTGTTTCTTGAAGTCCCATTTGCGGAGACTATCATACATCGCGAAGTATCTCAAGGAAAATTTCTCCTGCAAATATGTATCAAACACGTAAATAAGTAATTTGTATAATAAAATTAAGAACCAATTCTATAATAAAGTTATTGAGTATTAAAACTAACATCGGCATGATAGACACTAAACGCCTCATGTAGGGGGTAATCAGGATAAATAGTGGGGACGTGTAGTAGCACTGACAATAACTTGGTATCAGCGGCCTCAGGTGCGTCATGCGAAGATGTACCTGCACCACTACTGCCGACAACATCCCAACCAACATCATGGCTCATATCATCATCCTCACCACCATGACGCATGCGTCGTTCTGTGCGGCTACCACGGGTTCCTTCTTCTTCGATAGGGCCAAAGGGGAAACCTCTAAAGGCTCTGATGTATGAGTAGGTGTTCGGCGGCAGAAGGGATTCTTCGCAGTCATTTTTTGGCGAACCATCCGGAAAACATAAACCAATTTACTCAAAATCATGTATTATTGTGGTCGCATGCGCTACATAAACAAAACAGTCACATGCGATGGCTAAGATATGTCCGTCGCATGCAGGCAAGTTTCTGTTCGCGTCGCATGCGCCAGGACTCCTTCCGGGTTGCACGTCGCGTGCGACAAACACAGATCTGGTAGCACGCGATGTGCGACGAACACGTGCAAACAAATAAACCCTAGATCTATCCAAACAACTCAATTTCCAACAAAATCAAATCCAAAACGACGGATCCGCATAAGACAAACAACAATACAACACTAATCTATGAAAACAAACCATAAATCACGCCAAATTCATACTTATAAAATCGCAAACAAAAAACCTATTTTTCTACCACTTTAACACAACGAAATAAAAAAATGGAGTAGGAGGCGTGTATGGCTTACCTCGACGTTGGCATGTGTTCAGATTCTTCAAAAAACAAGGTTTGATTTTCGGTGAAAATTGGGTGATTGAGAGGTTTGGTGAGAGAGAGAGAGATAGAGGAAAATAGATAAAAAATGGTGAGAGATTTATACATTGCTTTTATTCTTAAGTTTTATGGGAGGGAAAAATTTGTCTAAAATCTGGTGAGACATATATCAATCGGGTGTAGAATCTAGCCGTGTAAGATCCATCAAAATGTCATATTTCTACCCTGACCTTTTTAGTTTTATAATCATTTAAGTTTTTTTTATTTTTACTTTAAACAAAACTATGAAAGTAAAATATATATTATTTTATATGTAAATAGTATCTCACCAAGAAGATGAGAGAAGTCATTTATTATGTGAACAATTGTTAGAATTTTAATTAAATAAAATGATAAAAAGAAATTCTAAAATTAGTTTTGATAAAATAATTTCAATGATCATAAAATTAATAATCAAAATTATTGAAGGTGAATGCATGGGTACCGAGTGATAGCGTTGCAATGTATGTAACATGGTATACTAAAATATGTCAATGTCTAAGGTCATACGATTTGTCGAGGAGACGTTTAATGTTTCGTTAATATTATATGGGTAGCAACCCAAGACCTTTTGCCACAACATCAAGTTAAGTTCATCGCAGATGTGTAATGATTTATAAATTCATTCGTTAAGAAAATGTGCAAAAAATTGTCGTGTTGAATACTATTAACCGGATGAGCCACAAGATCATCACGGTAACTGGCTACGCTCATCGTGACAACAAGTGTTTTAACGCGGTGACAATCATTAAAATATAATAGTTACGAGCTCAGTCGTCGTTTATCATCACGAGCACGTTTTTTACGGGATCATTGCGAACACTTGTGTCTGTTTATTATATCCTTCCGTTTTGAAAGAATATTTTTCAATAGTAGTGGTAGTTTTTACAAATTAATATAAACATTTAAATAGTTTTGATGGGTTTTAATTATCTGATATGTCTTTTACTTATTAATTTTATTGAATATTTGTTTTTAATTATTTGAATAGAAAATTATATAAATTGTTCAAATTAATAAAATATTATGTGAATAATCGAAATTATATTAGAAAAAAATAATCATAAACTTATTTGTTCTACATAAGTCGGCTATAATTTGTTTTACACCCATACAACTATTTATATATATAATAGCTTAAACGAGTGAGTTCTCATAACAACATTGTAAATTTGATTAACTATAATAAATATAAGTCTATTTAAACGTTGTTTAATGCATATATTAATAATTATGACTAGATGAAGTATCTGATAATATATCGTCAATTTGGACGAACTAAATCTTCACGGTTTTTCCTGATTGATTGATAAAATATAATAAATTGCGACGAATAACAGATAAAGATAAAGTAAATAACCAAGATGAAGTATCATCACAATTAAAGATCTAAATTAGATAAATGAAAGTAAACTAGAAAGAAGAGGAAGGCAAGACAAAGTAGAGTCATATGCACAACGAATTAACTTATTTGGTTGGAAAAGATAAAAAAAACTTTGAAACTAGAAAATTATACGAGAAGCTTCTATCGAATTATTTAAACTATTTAAATACTATAAGTAGTTATAGGTAATTTAGGCATATTTGTAGCCACTAATATCAGAAATGAATGAAACGTGAACTTCTAAATATGTATCATTTATCCTTTCATTTTAGGTCTGACAAACCCCATAAACAAGGGTGTAAACCTTCATTGGAAGCCGATTGATTTCTAGTTTTTGAAAGGATCTCAAGAACAATTATATTCTATTAGTCGACACTAGTACAATAACAATGTATCAAAAGCGAGTCAAAAATCATAATCATCTTCAATTTTTAGATAGAAAATTTAATGCATAAATTTGCAGAGAAGATAAACAGTGCTCGAAAGAATCAATTATCCACTTTCGCACAAAAGATAATTTGGCTTCTTTTTTATATCCTTTTCTAACTTTCAGGTGATCTCACTTCCTATAGAAGATGCCTTGAACAAACAAAAATACAAAGAAATATTCACCATATGTATCCTAGATACTGCACATATAAAGAGATTGAAATATAAGCCTAACATAAATTTATGTTAGATGTAAAAACATAATTAACCAAAATTTAAATTTTGAACATAGAACCAACAATAATATAACACATTATAGAATGACATGAGTTTAGATAGTTAAAAGTATTGTTTTCTCTCGCAAAACTCAATATGGGTTGTGTATTAGGTTTAAGGTATCTAATGCAGTGGAAATTAGAAGAAGAAACAACGATAGATAAATTTTAACCCTAATCAAAGGAAAAGGAGTTGTAACCCTAATCCAAGGGAAACAAAAACTAAAAATTTCAATAGGCAAAATATCTGATTTTAATTTCGATAAACAACTAAGTTCCAACATAGGGTTAAGAGTGCCTTATATAAGAATCACTCGAAAACCCTAAAAAAATTAGAAAATTAAATAACTATTTTAATTTATATTCTAATAAAATATGAACATATATAGAATTTGGTTAGATATTAAACAAATCTGCCAAAAAATGTCTTGTTGTTAATAAAAAAACTAAGAAACAAAATCCCATTACTATTGTGTGGCAGGACCATTCATCTATGTAGGTGAAAACATATTTTATAACATAAATGGTTCGCATTTGTGTAGTGAAGTGAACAATTCCAAGCAGACACTTTAGTTGTTGTAGTGATACAGTCACTACAACACCAGCCATGAACCCTAGTACTGATACAATCACTGCATAATCATTCGCAACAGTTTCTCAAAAACAACTTCCTCCAGTTATGGAAAAATCTGCCTTAACATCAGGATTGTAAAACAACAGGTTGAACTCTGGATTGGCTCTTAGAGTAGAAAGCAACTGTAAGCACACCGCACCTGTTAGAATATCTTAATACAGTTCATGCAATCCAAACCCACTAACAGTGGTACGAACAATGCACAAGTCCAAATTACTTCGCAAGACAAGAAAACTGTCCCAACTGGATTCAAATTCTTTACCAACTGACATCACAACTGCTAAGTTCCCACCCAGGGTAAGAGAAGATGAATTTGCAAAATTCTCTCTAGATTTACTAATGCCAACTGCAGTTATCCAAATGGTTCGTGTGTTTGCCACTGTGACATGACTTACACAGATTTTTACATGAGTCCTATCAGCTTGAATCGCAAATCTTATGGAATCTAGATCGGTAACTGGTTCATCAACCATCAGTACAATCAAAGAAAAACGAAACAGCTTACCAGCAATGATACTGTCATTATTACAGGTAAAGGATAATCATTCTCAACTGAATTCCCTCGTTAGAAAACTAGTTATAGATCATAGTGTTAGGCATGATGTTGTATAAAAACAGTTATGTGCATAATTCATTACTATCTGGTGGTAGGATGGCACGTTACATGGCGCTAAGCCAATGGTAAAATCCAAACCTCCTCGAGGAAACTTAACCAAAATTCCTCAGGGTTCTTTTTTAAAATCTAACATTTTAACAATATTCTTTTACTCTATCAATCTCGTCACAATTTCAAACACAAAAATATTATCTTCCATTTTTCCAACACGATAACATGCATCCACACAGAATTGAAATAATAATTTGATTTTAGGATAACATAAAATACCTAAAAGATACATCTGGACGATAAAAGCTCCTGTTTCATTGTCCTTTTTCGATAGAAGCTCTGGAGCGATGCAATCCTTCTTCAACAGAACTTCTTTTGTCTGCAAATTACCTTCATCTGCATCAATTCTATCTTCATCCATATCGATTTTTTCTCCTCACTAGTTCGCGTTGCCAATTCTCTTACATCAATGGTCTTCTACTTAACCTCATCATCATACTTATTGTAGACTTGTTTGTCAAATAGCGGCCCATATGCATCTTCAAATATATCTTTATCATAGACTGACTTATCAAACACGGGCTCAAATACAACTTTAGCGTCAAAACTAAGATCGTTAACTGGTGCAGTTAGAGCATAAAACTCCTTAACTAGTTGTGGTTTGGAGACACTACTTTAGATGGCACCAATGTAATCTTGCGACCATCCAACACAAAACTGTATTGATTCCTTCTACCATCATACTTATAATTTATCTTAAAAATACATGGACATCATAATATTATATGGAAAACGTATATAGTAACTATATCACATCATACTTTATCTTTGTAATTACCAACAGAAATTGAAATTAGACAACATCTAGAAACTGTTACATTGTTGTATCATACTAGTCCTGATTGTATGTAATGGTTTCGAAGACCTTCAGTCTTCAACACCAGTTTCCAAATCAGATTCTCATAGCTATTCGACTCATTACGAACTTGCAAATTATTTCCCTAATTATGCATGTAGACTTAAAGGTATTGTTCTCTATTTTAGTCTTCAAATCAGAAAAATCAGGTTATGTGTAGTAGGAATTGCTAGAGTTCTGATACCAACTGATGCAACGGATATTCGAAGAAGAAAAAACTATAAATAAATCTTTAGCCTTTTAAAATGGAATGTAGCCATAACATAAGAGAAACAAGAACACAAAAGTTCAATGGACAAAATGTATGATTTCAATTTTAATAAACAACTGGATTCCAATTTAGGGTTAAGTGTCCTTAAATATGAATCACTAGAAAACTCTAAAAACATTAAAAATAAAATAAATATTTTAATTAGTCTGATCGAATATGAACATAAATAGATTGGATTAGCTATAAAAAAAAGTAAAAATCTAAAAAAAATCTAGTAAACAATAATCATTCTTCCAAAACAAGGATATAACAACACACAACAATTTCTTGATCTTATATTGCAAAAACAACAAAAAGTGAAGTTCAATGTTTTTTTAAAAGCTCAATATTCTTTCATGATTTTGGATCTGAAAGAAGGACGAACATCAATTTTTTTTATCTTGTATTGAAACTATATAATCCAAAGTGAAGTGTTCTACATTAAGAAAATTGACCTTCATCTTTGTTGGATTCTCTATATCAAAAGACAACCTTTACATTCGTTTTCAAACTAATTGATTAAAGATTTGAAGTGAACAACATTATCTTCAAAAACATACAGGTCTTTACTATAATTATATAGTTATTTTTTTGGTTTTTACAAAATTGTTATTTATTAAAAATAACAGATATTTTTGTTAAGTTTATTAAAAAATAAATATGACCGAAATAAAAAAATAATTTGTTCATCTACAAACATTTATAGACATAGAAGAAGTGTCTTCTTCTTTTTCTCTATTTTTTATAAATAAACTTATTTAAAAACCAAAAATTCTAAATTTTGTACAACAATTAACGTAAATCAAATATAATTTGGATGAATTTAATATAAATATAATTTTAAATAAGTAATTATATTATATATATATATATATGATATTAAATGTATAATTTAATTTTAACTAAAATTTAGATTAATCTTGTATAATATATATTTATATTTATAATTATAAAAAAATATACAAATATTATATATATATATATATATATATATATATATATATATATATATAATCTAAAAACAAATAAAATGAACTAAGTATGATAAAAATGTGTTATATATATAATTTAAATAAATAAATTCTTTATTGTACGACTACACCAAAGGAGGATCATATAGATTTTAAAGGCACACTTTCACCATAGTCAAAAGTGAAACAAGCAAAACAGTAAAGTATAAAGAAAATCTATATGTTAAAAAAATAAAAATAGCAATGCCCGAACGGAGTGGTTTATTTGAAAATATAAGTGGTCTTCTCATTTCATTTGTGGTAAACCACCCCACAAAATGCAGTTCATTTTTTTTAAAAATAAACTTTGTTTATTACGTTTTTATGTCAATAATTACGCTGTATAACACAAAATTTAGTAAACATGATTTTACTTATTAGAACTTATTAAAATCAACAAAACTTAACACCTAAACTCTCATTTTTTCAAGATTTATTAAAAAAGAATCATAGCCCAAATAAAAGAATTATTTGTTCCTCTACATACCATCACGAACATAGACAAAGTATGCATTCTTCTCTTTTATATTTTTTTCACAAATAAACTTTTTTAAAAGAAACCCAAAAAATACTTAAGTTTCGTTCAATGAATTACGTAAATTAAATTTAATTTGAAATAATTAAATATTAAATATAATTTTATATAAGTAATTATATATTTTGAAAAGTTTATATTATTTTACGTAAATTTATATACTTTAGATGATCAAAGCCGGTAAAGGAGGGGGTTCGTGCATTGGTAGTGCTAAGACAGGTGGGTTAATCAGTTGGAACAAATAGAATCAATAACTTCTTAAGAGAAATCCTTCCACATGAGAAGAGTGAAGGAGCACGCCATTAAGATGTGCTTAATGGATTTTAGGGAGCTATTACAAATGACACAAGCTGAGGAGAGGGGTATTGTAACCCCAAGCAAGGAGTTTGTTTATGGTTGGAAATTTCCCAAAGATAGCCCTCCAGGTAATGAAATAGTGTCAATGGGATGTTAGACTTTTTTTTATTTGGAAAATCTGCTATATGTGGTTTGTATCTCTCTACAATGAGATCAATTGGTTATACGACGCTTGTTTTTTTTTCATGTCTTTTTATTTCCATGTTATAAATAAATAAATTTTATTTCTTCATTTTTTCAGGTATTTATACAAGAACTAAAATAAGATAGTTCTACAACCAAACTCTAATCTATCAAGATCTAAATTTTACTGGTGAATTTTTATTTTTCTCAAAATTTGAAGAGCGAATTCCTTATTTTACTTCCTACTTTTCAGGTAAAGTTTGAATCGTTTCTTTAATTTTGTATTCAGATTTGATTGATTTGATATTGTAGGATTCATTTTTCATTAGGGTTTGAATTGTTAGAGTTTTTTTGTTATCAAATTTTTGTGATTATTTCTCGTTCTTAATTTTTTTGAATTCAATTTGTGTTTCCATTATTTCTAAGAGGATGTAATAATTTTTAGACACTTTTTGTATTATTACGTTAACTGTCATTTTTTATTCTTTCTTTCTCTTTTTCTTTCCATTTGGAAAGTAGTTTTCTCCTCACTATGAGGGTGTATCCATATACGGTTATACTTCGAATACACGCCCATCTAGGATAACAACTTGTTACTCGAGGTCGCGTCAACGAGTTGATCGATGCAGGGAAAATGAAAGGCATCTCTATGACATGTTTTGTTGAGGTCCGTGAAACCAACACATATTTTTTATTGGCCGCACTTCTTCATAACCAAAATATGTGGCTATCCAAGTTGGGTATTTCTCTTCTCGAATGTATCCTAACCTGAGAAACCTGTCAGCCCCTTATTGATGGCATTAGATTTTTTGAAAGATTTTTTTTTTCCGTTTTTTTGCGCATCATTCGTAACATAGTATGAACTGTTAATTGTAAAAAATAACAGAAGAACTGACGCCTGATATACTGTTAACACTTCATACGAAAACATATAAGTTTTATCATAATAGTTCCACTAATCTATTTTTGAAATTGGATCCATTTGGTTCCCAACTCGAATCGTCTTTGCCGATGATAGAATATCTTCAGTTACATATCCGGCGGGTCGTCATATATATGTTCTGATAAGGGTATAAATAATTTAATCCTTAATAAATTAATCTAGATGGATTGAAAGAGCTACGATTAATATATATGAGATATTTTGTGTAAAGGAGACATGTAAAAGATTGAAAAATGTAATAAATAATAAATATGTCGTTAATTAATAGTACAGTGGAGTGAAAAGTACTAGAAATATTGTGTGCATCTGTTATCTGATACTCCTATAAATAGGGGTACTTGATCTTGAAATGGAAAATGAATGAAAAATATCACATTTTGACATTTGTCATTTTCTCACTCTACAAATTTGTTATCTCACGTTCTCTATCTAGCGCCCAAATTGATCATTATAGAGGTTATTAGAGACCGAATTATACCATTTCACTTACAATTATTCTAGAAGTGATTAGTGACGACCATAGTAGGAGGTACACTTGGTACCTAAATTTTGTATCTAAAATAAAAAATGTTCGAACCAAGACAACATCATGGATCACAAAGTGCAAATTGACCTAGTTGTATTGGTTGAAGGGGAGATGGTAGAGGTAGGAATTGTTTGGAGAGAATCCCAACTTGATCCACAGACGAAAGATAAATATAATCATTTGAACTTATAATCAATTATTAGAGAAGATAGCTGAACTGGATGACCAACCAGTACAAAGGGAGCAATCGGTTAGACCAGGTAGGGTTTGATCCAAAGTGCAAATGGTAAATGCTCTAAGAAGTGCAGGAGATCATTCCGATGAGACACATGAGGTTTTTCGAGCAAGGGAAGTCGTTAGGAAGTATAGTTTTAATTAAACCAAAGGTATCGTTCTTCTAGAAATGAGAAAAAAGATAAACATCGATATATTCCTCCAGACTCTACCAAATCTTCCTGTTATGTTTCCTATGAGCATTCTCAAACCTTTGGACGAGTTGATTCTTATAGAAATTATAAAGATATAAACTATTCGAAGAAGCGTGATAGCTGACATCAGGGATAATAAAGAGAGCACAAGTCCAAGAAGAAAAACGAATCTAAATTTGTAGCTAAAAATCCAACATTTGAGTATAATATGGCTAATCGATTTACCGATCTTTCATAACTATGATTTTATACACTTATGGGAAATGGTATATGAGGTAGCCAATATAGGAAAATAATAGATTGGAGGACTTTCCATTTGTTAACGGATATTAGTTCAATTGCACTTCCAAAGTATTTTGATATAGTTAAAGTTTAAAAATTCGATGGGACACATGATCCCGATGACCATATTGAGAAATCTAAGAATTACATAATGAATTTTGGTTATAACGACAAATTATTATGTCGAGCCTTTTCACAGACTTTCAAAGTCACAGACTTGAAATGGTATAATAGGGTTCCAAGGGGATCGATAACTAATTTTAGGATGTTTTACACAGTCTTCTGAAGGCAATTCATGATAATTAAAGAGGTGCGGGCAAATGAGTATACCATAATCTAATGCAAGTAAGCAGTCAGGGAAAATTTAAAAGATTATACTAAATGGTTTGTGTTAACCAAGACTAAGTTAGATGAACATGTAACATGTGCTGGTTTCAAGCAAGGGTTGCTCCCCGTAAATGTAGCAAATGAAACAGCCACGAGAAGGGCACTTACTTTTGGAGCTTTTTTTTTCCGGAGGGAATCCGCAGCCGCTACTCAGAGTGCAATGAGTGCGCACAGGATAAACCATGGTTGATGAGTTGACAAGAGTTCGGATCATACCTGGTCTGAGGCAGAGGCATTCAAATTAGGGAAACGCTCCCATTAATCAAGTTTATCAGGGTAGCACTTCAAAATATCAAGGATTTTTTTTATCCAAGGTGTAGTCAAGTTTACCTACTTGGTCTAGACTATCTCAGTTATTGGCTACTAATTAACAACAACCTAAAGCTAAATCAAATCAATGGGTGAGACCAGATTATTACACAAAATTAACAGAGAATGTAGCAACAATTTTCGAATGAGGTAAGTACCATGTCCTATTTTGAAAATCTCCACATATAACTAAACCCAATGAGGAACAAAGTAATAAATTTTGTAAATACCATAATCATATCAGACATGATACAACAAACTGCATAGCTCTGGTTGAAAATGGTAAGTTGACTAGTTTTGTTAAAAGGCAAAGTGGGTCTCAACAGGTTCCGGGCTCAAATCCACATGGACGACAAATTGTAAATATGTTCTATGGATGTGTTGATAACAGTGTTGATAACAGGTTCTATGGATGTGATGTTAATTTTGTTATGGATGTGGTGTTAATTTTGTCTGATTATTTTGAATATTTGGAAATTTTTAGAGGATATATTATGGCAGGGAATACTAACAGTTATTGAAAGAGACATATGGTGACCTTAACCACTCAATTGGAAGGTGGGATCTCAACTCATCTATATGGAAATAATATTATGCCATTTATTTTATTTGATGATCATCTAAGGGGTGTAGCTGGTCCTCATGAAGATACAATGGTAATTGGAGCAGAAATAACAAACACAAATATTCGAAGAATATTCGTTGACTCTGAAAGCTATGCCAATATGTTATTTCTGACAACGTATGAAATAATGCACGATCCCTTAGTAATTCTTCAATCATAACGCATAATAGTTGGTTTTACTAGAGTAACATCACTACCAATGGATTCTAGAGGGCGCCAGACTTTTATTTTCGTAGTAGATTATTTTTCAAAATGGGTAGAAGCAGAACCTTTATTAGAAACAAGAGCTAAATATGCCATCAAGTTTATTTTATCAAATATTTGTTATAGATTTGGGATGCCTCGAATAATTACCACATGGACCTCAGTTTAACAATAAAGTGATAAAATCTTTTTTGTTCTTCGAGGGGAATCAAATAGTGTTTTTCAACATTTTTTCATCCACAAGAAAATGACCAAGTAAAAGTTATTAATAGAACTATTTTGGATGGTCTTAAGAAAAATTTGGAAGGTGAATCTAGAAAGTAGCCTAATTATGGGCATATAGAATGACCCCTCGAATTGTAACTCAGGAGGCTTATTTTGCTTTGGTGTATAGAAGAGAAGCAGTCAGTCCAACAAATTCTACTCTACCATCTTATAGAATACTCAATTATTCTGTAGATGATAATGAATAACTAGAAGAGTATAACTTTATTTGGTAGAAGAAAAAAATGATAAAGGCACATTTAAATTTTCTTCATTACCAAACATTAATGATGATTCGTTACATTTCCAAGGTAAAACGAAAGGATTTTAAATTAGGAGATAAAGTATTGAGAAAGGTTCTTTGCATACGAAGATAAAAAGATGAGTAAACTAGGACCGAACTGGGAAGGACCATATTCAATGGTTGAAAAGGTAAAGCTAGGGACATATTGTCTGGAAGATATTGATGGAAGACCATTGCAACATCCTCAGAACATTGAACATTTAAGACTGTATTATGAGTAAATCTGTGAACATCAATTTGAACATTATCTTGCTTATGTTCATGTGGACATGTGGTATACTCTTTCCTATTCTGGTGGCTCGAGAAAGTTTTAACGAGGTGCCTATATAGCCGGTATGGTGAATACAATAATTCCTTTACTAATAAATCAAGTGTGTGGTGCCTCTATTTTTGTGACAAGTTCAATTTGGTGATTATGAAATAGTAAAATCAACATTAAATTCAAAATCTTTGTGATGCAAAACTAATAAGTAGACAATTTATGAGGTAGCATATTTTGTAAAGTGCTAATTTATGTGGTGATATTTTTCGAAGTGCCAATTTGTGTGGTGATATTTTTAGAAGTAACCATTTATGTGGTGATATTTTTCAAAGTGACAATTATGTGGTGATATTTTTCAAAGTGCTAAGTTGTGACACAATGTTTGTAGCCGTTCACCAAAATATATACGAAAAGTTAATTAAAAACATAATTCAATAACACAAACTACAAATTCTCCCTACTTGCTTTCACCATCATTCAAAGGGTTACCAGAGCTAATGTTCCAGGAGCTGCTTTCATTCTCCGAATTTTCTCTTTCTGAAGAAGAGGATCTGTTATTTTCATCGTCTTCAGATTTTGAGTCCTCCGTGTCACTTACAACAGTTTTCAAAGTATATTTAGGATGTTAGTTTTCAGTAACCATGTAACAATAATCTGCCATGGCTTTTTGCAAATACGTTAATGTGCTCTTGTTCCAATTATTCCTCGTGCTTGGCATACAGGTGATCTTTTATTTGAATTGTGAAGTTGTGTCATTCATCCCTATTTGCCCGAAACACTTGGAATCGATCAATGAGATTTATTTGAGCGCATTCAACTCGCCTTTTGTTATATGCGGATTTTTTTAAAGTCGGATAACTTCTATAGCCATAGCCTCATACTGCTCCTGAATAGTTTTAGCTTCTTTAGTCAGTTTTTTAGCATTCCTCTCAAGCTTGCAGCGGGTCGGACAATATGGTGGATTGTAAGTTCTAATTCATCTGATGTATGAAAAAAGGTTAATTAATCAGAATTGTAAGAATTTAGGTTGTTGGCAGAGTAGGTTGGTGACTGATCTACTTTAACATGTTATTTGGCTAGTCGGCATCATCTAACACAGTTTCATGTTGATTCAAGTTGTTCTTTGGTGTCAACAAATTGAGGGTCTTGGTTTTCTTCACCTTCTCCAACTAAGTCTAGTGTAGATTGGAGGGAGGATATAATGACGACTTCGTCTAGCAAGATTTTTTTAGAAGTTTTTGAGATCCTACTTTCCTTATAATTTTTAAAGGTACAAGATTTCCTCTTCTTCGAGTTGATGAACTATACAGAGAGTCAGACGACAATATGATCAAATCTATTATAAGACATTCATCATAAAAAAAATCCCCACATTCAAGAAAATGTAAGTTACCTTATATAGTAGTGGTGGTGGGCCTGTTGAAGGCTAATCCATCCCACTAACTAAAAACACATTTACTCTTTATTAGGAAAAATACCATCAATATTACACATATTTTGGGTCTAATTACAAAGTAAAAATTGGTTCAATATTCTACCGGTTTGATTTGCAGGTTGAATAAATTCTACCCTTATCATAAACCATTTTATTTTTCTCTTCGAAGCCTCAAGAGATACTTCTTTGATGATTACCATTGGTTGCCTCAGTAACAAGAACATTATTCTCCGTGTTCGGAGTTGATACTTCTTCGGTTTTTCTCTTTTTTTTTTACGCTAGTTTTTTTTTCTCCTTGGCCTTTGAAGGATCTCCACCATTTTTATTATTGACTTTGTAACTAAAAGCTCTATTTTTAGCAAGAAGGAAAACCTTGATGTCCGGAGCATTTAATCTTTTGACAACTTTTGCACGATTGGGAGGCTCTAGTAGTTGTTCCGAGGTGATGGTGGCTTCTGATTTTTTTTCCGTAAATGATTTTATACCAGATTGAGTGGATTGAAGCACCAGTGGAACTCGTTCGATTTACTCAGCTTTAGAAAGGTCTCGTCGATAATATTAGAATGTTCAATAAAACGTCTCAGGATTTTTACACATAGTGAAAATAATTTTAATAAGGAAAATACTTACTTGTACTCTTCCATTTTAGTGAAATTCTATGGGGATTCTCAATGGATATTTCTTTTCCATTCTCCCATCATCCGCCTTATGAAATGTTTTTTGCTTCCACGTCTTGTCAGCTTCGAGGATGCCATTTATGATTTTTGAATCATTCCCCATCATGATATAGTACAAGGGAAGACGTGGGTTCTTTGAAACACATGTCTTGGCCACGAATTGCTCTATGGAGAGTTTGATCTTCGACAATCTTGATGTCATTATCCAAGATAAGAGTGTGAACCATAAATTACAGTTAGACTGGCTTGATCAGAGGTTGATAATCTCAAAGTACTCCACGATCACATGATCTAGTGGAAACCGAAGACCCTAATTCTGGATTTCAGGGTACACAATTAACTAACATGTTCCACAAGTTAAGAGAGTTTACCCAATGGCAGGAAGGCGTATTGTTACAGATTCAGGTATTTCTCATTGCCTACAAAGTGTAGGAACTTTAGATTCATAGTAATATTTGTATCGTAGTTAGGGCAATCAGATACTATGGTAACACATTTTTTAAGTTGACGCTTAGGTTGGCAACCAACACGGAAATAAGACTTACAATTTCATTAGTTATTTTTTCTTTGTTTTTTTACCTGAGATGTTACTGGAGAAGCATCCTTAGTTATTTGTACTTCAGAGTTATCAGCTTCTGCTGATTTTTTACTTTAATTATTCTGAAGATTCGTCTCTTAGCTGAGGAGGAGCTTTTGGGGCATTTGACTTTAAAAGAATCATCAGTGATTATGTGAAAACTTATGGGACTAAGAGTTTATGTATAACAACTGATCAACAGACTTTATGGGCTTTTCTACAAGGATTTGAGACATCTCTTTGTTTAATGAGACATATCGATTTCTCAAAGTAACGGTAATATGATGAGAGTGCAATTGTTTTCAATAAATGTTAGAATTTGTCAAAAGAGTAAAAATGTAAAGAAGTTGCTTCAAATAATATTCGAGGAGGAATAGTTAAAAGGAATATCATCGATTGACTTATATTTCCTTTACCCACAAAACTCTAAAGAGGTCTTATACAAAGATGTTTTTTTAGTCCTCTCTCAAAATTATTCACAAGAACTAAGGCAGCTACTAATAAAGGTACAAATGTTTTGAGCCTTAATAAATTAATCTAGAGGGATTAAAAGAACTACGATTGATATATATGAGATATTTTGTGTAAAAGAGGATGTAAAAGACTAAAAATGTAATAAATGATAAATATGTCTTTCATTAGTAGTATAGTGGGATGAAAAGTACTAAAAAGAGTGTACTTTTCTGTTATCTTACACTCTTATAAATAGGGGTACTTGATATTGAAAATGAGGATGAATATAAAGTATCACATCTTGACATTTATCATTTTATCTCTTTGTAACTTTTTTATCTCTCTTTCTCTCTCTAGCGCCTGAATTGATCACATATATAATTTACTTTAGACCATATTATACCATTTTAATTCCAATTATTCTAAAAGTGATCACTTACGTCTCACATATCATCAATTTTGTGTCTATCTGACTATTTTTAATGATTTGCCCCCTGGTTTTTTAATTGCTATTAGGTCGGTTTTAATGGTCCAATGGAGGTGGCATAGCAAATTTGTGCCATTCATTGGCTTCCTCTAATTATTCCAACCTTAATCTCCGACGAGTTATTTCAGATATTTCCGAAAATAAGATGCATCGCCTTCAATTTTATACAATCATGGTCGCCCAACAATCGCTTTATAGATGCCTGATGTATTATCTATCATGAAGAACATTCGTAAAACTCTCTATAGATCCCCCACAACCAAATGTTACTGAGAGTTCTACCTCACCCAAAAAATGGAAGAATTTGGTACACAATGAAACAGGAAAAGTGTTGAAGAAGCTTCATAGTGATAATGGTTTGGAATATGTGAATAAGGAGTTTAGTAGTTATTGTTCAAATTTTGGCATTAACAAACACTGAATCGTACGTGAAAATCCTCAACATAACGGAGTTTATGAGAGAATGAATTGAACCCTGCTAGAACATGTTAGATTTATGCTTCATACAACTGGTTAAAGTCAAATGATTTTGTGGAGAAATCGTGAAAACAACTGCATATATCATCATTAATAGTTCATCTACGACGCTTAAGTTTATTTTTTATCAAGAGACATGGATATGAGATAAAACTAAGCTAAAATATTTCAGAGTGTTCAATTGTGATGCTTACGTACATGTGAAGCAATATAGGATTATAGTGCACTGAACCTAGACGTCAGAAGATTTTGATAAACCGGGACGTGGATTTTAAATTAATAGGACATACCACTAAAGAAGCCGGTGGAGACTCAACTTAGTACTGTCGGGAAGAGATGTGAAGTTGATTATGGATCTGATCTATAAAGTGAAACTGGTGATGCTTCTATCAAATAACATTCTAGGTCTGGTTCCAGCTCGGGTCGTACAAATGGAGTTCAACTATTGCATAAGTATGAATCAGAGTAAAGGTCTATTTTTTCAGGGCCTTCAAATGATCAGATGGAGTAACAACATAAATGTGTCAGTCACCAACTGCCGATCGATAGAGCATGAAGACAAAACAAACAACTACAGAGGTACATTTTTGTAATTGTAATTGGTTATGATTTATCAATTGAAAGGTAGGGAGATGTTCTTGAACCCAAAATGTATCAGGATGATATCAAGATTAATGATAAAGACAAATGGCTTATGGCTATAAAAGAAGAACTGAGATTTTTCAAAAAGATGAAAACTTGGATTCTTGTGAAACAACCAAATGGTCGTAAGCTGGTTAAAAGTAAATGAATATTTAAGAGAAATACAAGTATTCCTTGTTATGAGTTACCCATATACAAGGTTAGGCTCACAGCTAAAGACTTTACGTAAAATAAGGGTGTCAATTTCAATGAAATATTCTCTCTAGTTATGAAACAAACTTCCATCATGGTTCCGTTGTTAATTTTTGTTAGATTTATCTAGATCAAATAGATGTTACTACTGCCTTTCATGCGTGGTAAATTGGAAGACAAAATTCACACGTATTAACTGAAAGGGTTTGAAGAAGGGAATAAGGGTTATGTGTGTTTATTCAAGATACCTCTCTATGGGTTGAAACAATCTTCGAGGCAGAAGAATAGAATATTAAATTCTTTTATAAAATCTATTAAATACATTTGTAGCTGCTATGATAACTATACCTATTGGAATGAGGAAACACACATGGAGAGACAAGTCCTATTGCTATTGTATGTGGATGAATAGCTGGTAAAGATAGGACAGAAATTGAAGCGGTACAAACTCAACTGAAATAAGAGTTTGAGATGAAGGATATGAGAGAGGTTAAAATGATACTTGGTATTGAGATTAAGAGGAACATGCGAAAGGGGTATCCATTCTTATTTCAATCATAATATATATACAAGATCCTAAGAAAGTTCTCGATGCCCGAAGCAAAATCGGTTGGATCTCCCATTGGTTTCCAGCTCAAACTCAGTGTCACTCCAGCACCAACTGAAGCATCAGATAAGAAGTATATGCATGGATACCTTATGCAAATATTATTGGTAGCATTATGTATGCTATGATTTTCACGATACTTTATTTTTCCTACACCGTAAGTGTTTTGAGTAGATTCGTGTCAAATCCGGGAAATCCGCATTGACATGCACTCAAGTGGCTCATAAGATACTTTAAGGTCTTGGCTATTGTAGGGTTGTGTTACAATCAGAAGAATACATGTGATATAATGGTAAAAGGGTATGTGGATCCTTATTATGCAGGTTGTCTCGACCCAAGGAAGTCTAATTCGGGCTATATGTATCAGTTCTTTGATGAGTGGTTTGCTGGAAGTTTTATATACAGACAATCGTTACAATTTTTTTTACTGAAGCCAAGTATATGGCTACTACGGAATCCATAAAGAAAATTATTTGGATGAAGGGATTGTTGCGTGAACTTATTGGTGTGGAGCAAGATTTTGTTTTGTTTTGTGACAATACTAGTGTTATTCATTTGATGAAAAATATGAAGTTTCATGAGCAAACAAAATATATAGATATAAAGTTTCACTTCATCGTGGTGGAGAATAAACAAGTTAAGGTTGCTAAGATTGTTTAAGGAAAACCATTCAGATGCTCTGACCAAGGTATTGGTCTCTAAAGATTAGAAACCTTAGTTGTAACAGATACTTGAGTTATTATAAGCCCATGGGGAGAATTATTAGGTGTATGCTAGAAGTAACTCGCTAACAGAGGTACTTTCGAATGACTATATGGGTAGTGGATCTACTGTTACATATATAGGCAATAATTATTGCAACTCTCTAGTGTTTGAGCCATGACTTAGTTTTAAAGACGCCTGGTAATCCTAAAGGTTTACACAAGGTGTAAAAGACTGGTGATCATTGGTTTGAAAGAAATATGTGTTGAGTAGAAATGTACTGGTTGAAGTCGTCGAAGCATTTTAGTCGAAGCAAAGTGGTCGACATAGGCTGGTTGAAGTAATATGGTCGAAGAAAATTGATCAGAAGCGCTGCTCCGATCTGTAGCGCGTTTGATCAAGACACTTCTGGTTTGAATCGAGTATTTTATTCACTATGCCTCCTTTGTTAATTGAAGAATTAATGGAGTATGAATTATTTCAGTTGTTAATTAATGGGTTTTAATTTGGAGTATCCAATGAAGAATTAAAGTTTTCACTAAACGTATAAATAAAAGAAAATATTGCTATGCAATATGTGGCATGACTGTGAGGCGGCTGTAATTGTAGAGAGATAATGATGTGCAAAAATATTTCTTGAGAAAGTGAAATGACTTTAAGTCTTTAGAGAGATAAACATTGAAGTGAGGGTCCTGTTGATAACGTTACCTTTTGTTACAAAAAAGTGATTAAGTCATTTGTGTTTCGAGAGTCTTTCTGTAACCTATTTATATATAAAAGAGTGTCTATTATCCATAGATGTAGAATTTCCTCACAATCCGAACCACGTTAAATATTATATTGTGCGCTTGGTTTTATTACGCATTATTTTATTTATTGATCATCTTGTACGAGATAATAATATCGTTCTTTTGTAAATTCATTTAATCGTATATGGTGTCGATCAATATACTTATTTATTCCGAGCAACAAAAATAAAAAAATAATAATTTTGCTACTTTTAATATTTCATACGCCCTCTTTTGTTAGAAAATAAAATTCAATGACTAATATTCTGTATAGTTAAAACTCTTAATCTCAAAGATGAAAATGAGTCTAAAATCATAAATATTTTCTAAAATTTTATGTTTTTCATGTTTTAGTTACTCAAATCTTCATGATTCATAAGTTCATATTTTAGGTCTTTCAGTTCATATTTTAGGTCTTTCGGTCTAGATTGTTCCGAAGATATTAGTCTTTTGTCAAGAAAATTTGAGCACTCATTGTCCAATTTGTCACTAATAGCAACCTATACTTCTTTTGGTCTCCTCCTTTGATTCTAGGTTGCATCGAATATTTCAATGGTCTACGAAGGGACTTCAGTCATTTTATTTATTTGTTATTTTAAACAATTTTTTGGATTTATTAGATTTTTTTATCTCGTCACTAAGATGGATTAGAGATATTAGATCCACTAGTTTATTAGATTATTACTCTATATAAAATGGTTCAAGATTTTGTAAACATTGTCGTATTATATTCTAATCAATAAAATTGTAGCTCTTTTTTAATTTTTTTATTTTATAACATTGTATCGACGTGTTGTTCGATCTTTGGAATGATTTGATTTCGGAAAGGTAGCTCTTCCATTGTTTCCAGCTATGTTGTTTATTTTGGATTTCGGTTTCGTTTTAGATTTGATTTCATTTTGGATTTGGATTCGATTGGGTATTTTTCAATTTTGGATTTCTAGTTTCGTTTTGGATTTGGTTTCAGTTAAGTTGAAGAAGTTGTATTGATTTCGAATTTGGTGTTTGGCATTTGAATTTGGTTTGGATTGCGTTTGACGTTTGGAATTTGACGTCTAGAGTTTGGAGTTTGGAATATTGAGAATTTAGTTTTGATTTTTGAGTTTTGAGTTTTAAGTTTTGAGTTTTGAGTTGAGATTTGATTTTTGAGTTTGGAGTTTGGAGTTTGTTTTTTTGACTTTGTTCGATTATAGTTTATGTATTATATTACAAATATGATAGGAAAATACGATGAGAAGAATAATTTTCATGTCTATATTTGCATATCATTCAGATTTGGCTTCGTTTTCAACTTACGTATTAATTCATCCTTGTGGATTTTGGATTCTGGTGCATCTCATCATATGTCACCTCACGTGTCACACTCTTTTTTGTTGTCCTCTATTTCACCTATATTTGTTATGTCTGCTAGAACTATAAAAATATTGGTATAGGGTGTAGGCTCTATTGTTACCCCTCATATATTGATCTATGATGTTTACTATGTTCCGAATCTTGCTTTGAATCTTGTTTCGGTTAGTGAAATGTGTAAATCTAGTCATTAGGTCTTCTTTTCTTATTCTACTTGTGCTATACAAGATTAATATACTCATACGGTAATTGAGACAGACCATAAAACAGGGAAACTTTATGTTTTAAAAAACTTGTAGTGACTGTGGTCTTGACAGTGGAAAATATGCATGCCCAATACTTCGGTCTCTAGTGTTTATTTATTCGTTTCGTTTAAGTTCTTTATCGTCTTAATTTTATATTTAACATTCTCGCATAGGGCATGTATCTACTTCATGTTTGAAGTATTTAGTCTCAACATGTGTTTTGGATCATTTGAAAACTTGTAATATCTTGGATTGCACTGGTTGTAAACTTTCAAAATATTCCGCCTTATAGTTTAATACAAATGTCTTTTGTTATGTTGCTCATTTATAAGGTCAATCTCACGTTTTCACAAAGGATGGTTAGGCCTATTATGTATCTTTATTGATGATTATACTCGATAGACGTGGGTTTATCTTGTGAAACAAAGGTCTGATTTTCTTGAAATTTAAAGAGCTTTTAGAGCGTTTGTTAAGACTCAACACTTTGTTGTGATAAAGTGCTTTAGGTGTGACTTAGAGGGTGATTATACCTCCAACACTTTCACTAATTTTCTTACATCTAGTGGTACTACACACCAGTCATCTTATACTGACACCCCTCAATAAAATGGGATTGCAAAAAGATAACATTATCACCTTGTTAAGACTACTTGTTATGTGCAAAGTTCATAGTATTTTTTGGGATAATCACTTCATACTATTGTATATATTATTAACTGAATTCCTATTGCACATAAATCAGGGATTTCTATATTTCAAAAATTATATAGACATCTTCCAGATTATTCCTCTTTATAAGTGTTTTGTTGTACGTATTTTATCCTCCGTTTTTCAGTCGAAAAGCACATGTTGTCACCTAAAATAGTCGTGGTTGTTTTTCTGGTTATGGTATTACAAATAAAGGATACCATTTTTTTAATCCCATTAGTCAGAAATTTATATGTATCTCTATGTGTCACATTTCTTGAGCATATTATGTTTTATTTAATTCCTGCAAAGTCATATACATAACAAATACACATTTTCAGGTTATTGATCCATTTAGCAATGACAATGATACAACTAGTGTTCTTGATGTATCAGCTTCTAAGACATCTACACCAAATGATACTACTTCAACTCGACCAATGCATGAGTCTGCTTCTTCCTCTGGTGTAACTACTTATTCTCCAGCTTAAGACAATCTAATCATACAAGTAAGACTACCAAACTACTAGATTTTGCTTATTCTTCTTACTCAACTCTGTTTGTATCTTTCATAGCAGATGTATACAAACTATGCAATTACAAGTCATTTAAAGAAGCGATTTATGATACTCGATGGCAAAATCTACTGTCGAACAACTTACTGCTCTTTATGAGGCTCAAACATAGGATGTGGTTAAACCTTCACATGCTAAACATATAATTGGTTCTCGTTAGTTTTTTAAAATAAAAACAAAGTCTGATAGATCTGTTGACATGTATAAGGATCGTTTTGTAGCGAAAAAATATTCACAAAAGTATGGTATGGATTATGTAAAGACTTTTGCACCATTAGCAAAAATAATGAAATGTTTACCATTCTTGTTGTTGCATATGTTCGCTAGTGGAAAATCTTCCAACTGGATGTTAACAAAATGTGTTTCTAAATGGAGATCTTCATAAGTATCTTTACATAAATTCTCATATGGGTATTTCTCACCAACCATGTGTAGTTCTGCGATTTAATAAAGCTTTATATGGTCTCAAATAAGCTCAAGCGAGTAATCAATGGTAAAATAATATACTAATATTTTTTAGTATGATGATAATTTTGTAAAAAATTTATCAGGATAATAAGTTGTAAGTTTATATTTAACGTTTTTTTGTTCTAGATTATCCTGAAGATACCAGTTTTTTTCCCGATAATTTGAGCACTCATTGACCAATTTGTCTTGGGTAACAACTTACACTTCCCCTAGTTCCCTCCTCTGATTCTAGGTTGATTATCATTATTTGGCTTTATCTCTAGATCAATACTGGTCATTTTATTTATTCATTATTTCAAATAATTCTTATCTTGATTAAATGCCATTTTTATCTCCTCATTGATATGTGAAAATATTAGATATATTAGATATATTAGGCATATATCCCATTATATTATTACTCAATAATTAGTGGCGGAATATTTTTGTAAACATTATCATATTCAATTCTTATCAATAAAACCTTAGCCCTATTTTATTCTTCTTATATTCTAACATTGGATCAAAGGGTTGTTTGATCATTGGATTGATTTGATCGGGGATAGGTAGCTTTCCCATTGTTTCCAGGTTTTCTTTTTTGTTTTGGATTTCAGTTTCATTTTATATTTCAATTCATTTTGGATTTGATTGCGATTGGGTATTTCTCGGTTTTGGATTTTGGTATCATTTTGCATTTAATTTCGATTGGGTTGAGCAATTGTTTTGATTTGGATTTTTTATTTCAAATTTGGCATTTGGATTCCATTTGTATTTTATATGGATTGCATTTGACATTTTGCATTTAGCGTTTGGTGTTTAGCGTTTAGTGTTTGGTGTTTGGATTTTCTTTAGAATTTGGAGTTAAGAGTTTGGAGTTAGAGTTTGGAGTTTGGATTTTTAGGTTAGATTTTGGAGTTTGGAGTTTAGATTTATGAGTTTTGAGTTATCAGTTTTAAGTTTTGAGTTTGAATTTGGATTTCGTTGTTTGACTCTATTCGATTACAGCTTATTGTAACTATTGTAGATATGACGAGAAGAAATTTATTCATGTCTATATCTGTATATCATTAAGATTTGGCTTCGTCTTCAACTTCAGATATTGATTCATCATTTTTGATTTTAGATTCTAGTGTGTCTCATAACATGTCACCTCACATATCACAATATGTTTTGTTGTCTTTTATTTCACCTATATCTGTTTTTTCTACTAGTGCAACAATATCGATAGAGGGTGTTGGCTCTATTGTTACCCCTAATATCTCGCTCTCGCATGTTTACTATGTTCTCAATCTTACTTTGAATTTTGTTTTGGTTAACCAAATATGTAAATCTGGTCATTAGGTCTCTAGAGTTTATTTATACGTTTATCGTCTTAATTTTATATTTAATATTCTCTCATATGATATGTATTTACTTCATGTTTGAAGTTTTTAGTCTCTAATTGGTTTATTTGAATACTTGTAATATCTCGGATCGCAGTAGTTGTAATCTGGAAAAAACTTTTACCTTACAGTTTAATACAAGTGTCTCATGTATGATGTGTTGGCAGAATCTTATCCTTTGGATTTGGCTAGGAAAAACTGCTCCAACTGACTTGAAACTTCTCCACTAAGATACCGGGCCGTTGTGCTAGACGTGGTAAATATTTGGCACGAGGTAATTTCACGTTTGCATAGAGATCCCGAAATCGGCGCGTTGGTGGCCCTAAAGTCTGTGCCAGTTGTGGGCATGTATGGGCCAAAAGCGGTTACCCACGTGTCATTTCTCACTTTTCTCGGGCCATCTTCTGGCATTTACTACCTGTGCGTGTTATGCACCTAACCACCAAAACCACCTCATTTGGATCGGTAGGATCCGTGCTAGTCTCTTGTGGGCTTGGATCCCCCTAATTGGAGGCCTTATACTTCCTGTACAGAACTGGATACTTTGGCCTCGTAGCTCATAATAATCATAGAATCTTTTAAAGATATTTTTTCCCACAAGTAATTCACTTCGGCGCGGTAATTTTTTCCTTTTTATCATTCTGGCCCCGTTTTCTGGACCAGTGACCCAGTTTGGCTGGTCAGTGGCCGCACACTGTCTGGCCAATATCGCCATCTTGCGTGCCAGCAGCCTCACTTAACTTCAACACCATTTCAACTCCTCATTTCTTTGTGCCAATCCTCTTCTTTCTCCTCATATGATTCCATACTGCCCCTAACACCCAAATTAGCCTCACTTTTCCCACCTTAGGTTGCCACAACACTCACTTGACTCACGTTTCCCACCTTTAAGCTTTCCTTCATTCGACATGACCTTGTACTTGGCCTTCTCTGCACCAACCCTTCTTGTTTTGCCACTTAGCTTCTGAAATTTTTCAAGGTTACTCTCTTGACTCCACTTTAGTAATACAACCTAGCTCGTTTCTTGTCCTTTGCCCATTATCTATGCCAATCTGTCTTTGACGGTGCCACAATAATTTTCTCCCGTGTCTTTCGCGGTTTCCTCCACACTTGTGTCTTCACCCCATATGTTTCGCCCATTGCTAGTGTATTTATCCTATTATATTCATGTCCTTTTAGTAAGATCTTACAACCACCATATATAGAGAGAGGTGGGTTCACTAAAAGATTTCTCTCTCATCCTTTAAGTCGACATCTCTCTTATTTTTTATCCAAAACTGGTAAACATGATGAGGTCAATACTCTAACCAACCTCTTGTTCATCCCATGAACCATAACCACCAGATATAGAGAGTGGTCGGTTAACTAACCGACCTCTATCTTATTCTTTAAGAAAAAACTACCAATATATAGAGGTTGGTTCACTAAACGACCTTTACCGCATCTTTCCAACTAAGAACCCCAAACATAGAAAGGCCGGTTCACTAATCGACCTTTCCATCACCTTTTGAGACAAAACCTTCAAACATATGGAGATCGATTAATTGACCTACTAATCTCCCTCTTATGATCCAAGAACCCTAAACATAAAGAGGTTTGTTCACTAACCTACCACTATCTTACCCTTTGATAAAATATCCTGAGCATAAGGAGGTCGGTGTGATGACAAACCTCTTTTCCTTTTTTGCACCAAAAGTATATAAGTATATAGAGGGATATATTTTTTGACCGACCTCTCTAAATTTTTGTATACCAATGACTTCTATCATAAAATGGGGGTTCTTTAACTGAACCCTCCTTCAATTTTAGACATATGGTTAACCGATAAGATATGTCGATCCTTTTACCAACCCATTTTCCATAAAATGTCACTCCAAAAGCCAGGGACCTTATTGTTCCCATAGATAATTTATGGCCCAAGCACTAGCCTCACCTATGGGGCATGCTCCAGGCCTTAAGCAAGTGATAAGGGAATATTTTGTAAGGAAGTAGCTCAGTTGAAATCATGACCCTAAAAGTGACTTCCATTCAATATGGAAGCATCCAAAATATGGACGAATATACAAACATATGGACAATAAGAAAATGATGTGTCACTGCTGAGAAATAAATAAATTATTATTGAGAAAGCGAGGATTATTGAATAGGTTGAGAAAAAGTAAAAACATTCGACCTAGAATGTCCAGAATTGAGACCATTAATTTTATACATAATGTTTATACGGATTAAAGTAGGTGGAAAGCTAGTAAAAAAATTCAAGAAACATCAAATCAAAGTTATTGTTATACAAAATATTGTATATTATAGTGTTCATCCTTAAATTGTTTTCAATTCATAATAATTTACATGTTTGATCTTCGAGTGATTTTTTAGTTTACCGTTTTGGTTACGAAATGATTTTAGCATAGATATAATGACTTAAAAAACCAATCACTAATATGATGAATTTACGATCCAGATATATGTCAATCACTGATGTTGAGGCGGCCAGAGAAAGAGCCACTCACCCAACGAATGTCGTAAACATTCGAACGCGGTCTATATTGTTACAACTTGATGTCTTCTGGACTCAAGAACGCAGTGACTACCTATCATCGGTAACTAAAACAAGACATTCTCTTACTAGTTAGGAAGAAACACGTAAGCTTATATATATGTATATATGATATATTAGTCAAAATTGTTCAGGTTACAAATCATGTGGCTGATCTAATAAAAACCATTTCTTGTACGCATGCTCTATGCGTATTGAGTCTTTGCTTTCCATGACGATATTAAGGAGTTTACATATTTTTTATTTCAATAGCTCTGTCGTTGTTAGATTAGTAAAACCAACTATATCTAACCTCTTTGAATGATTGTTAAAAGAGTATAAAAGTACCGTTATGCATTTTTTTAAAATGTTGAAGACGTCGTACGAACATAGCATACCATGTGTAGTTCGTATAACACAAGTGCAAGTTGCACTATCCGTAATCTTCATTATCGACCACATTATATTTCGTATGATAAAATTTCTAAAGCATCGTGAGAGACATTACCTCTGAGTGCGGCATACATATTGTCTACAAAGTTATGACTATAAGTCGACTCTTTTCCAATGATGTTCTAATTGCTCTATGTTGCAATTTGAACAAATAATACACCTTACCCCAAAACAACTTGAAGTTACCTTTTCTCGTACCAATGAAACGCTTCAGGGTGGAATACGCACTCTCTATGCGGTTAGTGATATGGTTACCGAAATGAAATAACGAGTTAGTTTTCCATTTGAGAAACTTATCACCGTAAGGCTCTAACTAAGTTTCAGTGTATTTTATTGCTTTCAAATATTCTTTGAAGTCATGAAGTATTTCAAGCCGATACTTGTTGAGCGCGAGTTCTGTCTCCGACAACATCATCTTATTCCATACATGTAAATAACATTGTAGGCATATTTATGAGTCATAATTTTTGTCCATATGACGTTTATGTTAATGTGCTATCAACATAACATGTGGGTTCAATTGGAGAAGTCATCTTCGAGAGCCTTCACTAACACTAAGTATCTATCTGTCAAAACAACGGACGATTTTTCAATGTAATTTGTTATCATCAACAGTTACAAACATTCTAATACCCACTTTTAGTTGACAAATGAATTAGGTTTAGTTGGTTACTAATCTTAACGAATTTATTAGTAAATAAATTAGGTATTTTATTAGAGGTTGAATTTTTAAAGTTTTAGCTAGAACTATTTTTTTAGAATTTTTTTTAGATAAATTTAGAGTTAAAAAAAGAATTGATTCAATATTATTGTTTATGATGATTTTAAAACAAGTATCCTCTCTTAATTAATTTCTACCGAAAACAATAGAAAATCAAATTCACCTAAACCGTCAAAATGATAAAATGGTATTGACAGGTGTGCAATTATGAGTACCAAAGTTTATAGTGTATTTTTGCCCTATCGACTTTGACAGTAAATGATTTCCGCAACACACCACTAGGTCGGTGTCCGATAATAGGTACAAGACAATTCATAATGTCTTTGTAATGTATGTAATTTATTTTGTTGTTTGAAATACTGAGCAATTTTCGTTGCTGGGTTCTCTTGTCATGTTATATATAATGCACAGAACGTGTTTGATAAATTCCTCTCCCAATGTGTTTGATAAGAATCTGTGTTTGCTTCGCATTATTCTGCATAGTTGCGAATAGCTGGTTTGATGTAAAAAACTTGTCGTACAGGAGATGGAAGAGACACAGTTTTTGGATAGAATGCTCAGTCATCTTCGTGCTTCATGCAAGTAAGTATTTTTATGTCTGAAACTAGGACTCAGAGCTCTACTCGAGGTTGGCTGGAATTCCTAATTAGAGTACTTGTTAGGTTTGGACTCGAGATCTATTTCAGTTTCACTTGAAATCCTAATGCAAAACCGAGCTTCAGCCTAGCCCTGTATTGTAAAGAATTATTGCAAATGTTAATACTTCTATATTAAATAAATGATTAATTTTTTTCGTATTTAATTCTATTGAGCCAGTAACGAGCATGATCTAGATTTTGAGCCGTTCTTGTATAGTTCACAAGTCGTGTGTAGATATTCGAACAATATCAAATCAAATCAATTAGCGACCTTTGGTGGACTTACACTATTTGTTATACGCGGGTATTATACTGGCTACCCGAAAGATCTCGGATCATCATGTATCATTCATTATCCAAAGTTACTTAATTATCATAATGAATCTGAATTATCATGTTCCATTAAAAGTCAATGGTATTTACAATAATAGTTCTCTCAATCATTCAACCTCATTTCTCACTGCGGCCAACGCTATGAACTCGGGATCCATAGTTGAATAAAATATACATGTTTATTTATTTGCTCCCCAAAAAATAATACCTCATGAAATAGTAAACGTCCACCCCATAGTCGATTTGTTATCGGTTAAACTAGAGATCTAACTTGTGCCTATATATATACTCTCAAGTATCCCGAGAAATTAAAAAAATTAATGTGCATTGGTAAAACATGGAAGTTGGATAAGGAAAGAAGATTAAATACATGATAAATGCAACCTAAGAAAACCTGATATGGTCGGTCAGAGAAACCAAATAAAAGTCAGTATCTCCCCATTAAATCTAATTCACCAAACAAAAGGAGATAATGAACCGGTCTTTGCATTTTTATTAAGCCCAAAGCGTCATATATAAGGAGGTCGATTTATTAAGCAACCTCTACATATTGTTTAGACCTAAACTACCAAACAAAGCAATGCCAGTTTGCTAATTGACCTCTATAATTTCCTTAAGTCCAAAATGTTAGATATAGGGAGGTAGGTTCACTAATCGAGCAGTCATTTATCATTTTAGCCAAAACAAATAAGTATAGTGAGGTTGGTTAACTAATCAACCTCTCTACCTCATTTGAGCCAAATAAAAAAAATATGGAGGTTGGTTCAATAGCCTACATGTCCCTCATCTTTTAATCTAAATATAGGTAGATCGGTTCAATAACCGACCTCTGACTTATCCTTTGAGCTAACATAAACAAGTATACAAAGGTCGGTTCACTAAAAGAACTCTACTTATTTTTATAAGCCAATATAAAAAGATATAGAGAGGTCAGTCTATTAACTGGCCTCCCTTATCATTTGAGCCAAAACAATCAAGTATAAGTTTAAGCCAAAAATTCCTAAGATATAGAATTGGGTTCACTAATTGACCCATGCATCAGTCTTTATGTAAAAACCTTTAAATATAATGAGGTCGGTTCATTAACCGATCTATCTGTCATCATTAGAGCCCATAACTACTGTCACGGGGTCAAAACTAACTTGGAAATGTTTCTACCCGTGCGGCATAAAGTTCCCACTTTAGTCAGCCTACCCACACTAAGATCAACACTTAGTATTTTTAAAGGAGATTATCTACGGATTAGAAACACACTCAAGACACTATTGGAACAACCACTTCGGTGGTACTTATATTAAGAAGCGGATATGGGGTTACACATTGCACTAACAAGTTTTAAGATAATTCTATACTAACTCTATATTACAAACTCTCTATAGACTACTCTCCGAAACTATATTTACAATGGCTGAGTTACATATTTATAAGCTACAAAAATAACCACCACAAGTTGAAACCACCCACTAAAGACATGTATAGTGTGTTAGCAGAATCTTGTCCCTTACTTTTGGCTAGGCAAAACTGCTCCAACTGACTTGAAACTTCTCTACTAAGCTACTGGGCAGTTGTACTAGAGGTGGTAAAAATTTGGCACAAGCCAATTTCACTTTTGCATAGAGATCCCAAAATCGGCGCATTGGTGGCCCCATAGTTTGTGCCAGTTGTGGGCCAGCAACGGTTACCCACGTGTCATTTCTCTCTACACATCATTTTTCTTGGGCCATCTTCTGGCAGTTACTACCTGAACGTGTTGTGCACCTCACCACGAAAGCCACCTCACTTGGATCGGTAGGATCCGCGCTAGTCTCTTGTGGGCTTGGATCCCCATCATTGGATGCCTTATACTTCTCGTACTAAATTGGATGCTTTGGCAAGGTAACACATAATAATCATAGTTTTTCCCACGAGAACTTCACTTTGGCGTCGTAGTTTTTCCTTTTTTATCATTCTGGCCCCGTTTTCTGGACCAGTGGCCCAGTTTGGTCGGCCAGTGGCCGCACGCTATCTAGCCAATAGCACAATTTTGCGTGCCAGCAACCCCACTTGACTTCAACACCATGCCAACTTCTCATTTCTTCGTGCCAATCCTTTTCTTTCTCCTCCTATGATTCCACACTACCCCTAGCACCCAAATTAGCCTCACGTTTCCCACCGTAGCTTGCTGCAACACTCACTTGACCAAGGATTCCCACCCTTAAGCTTATCTTCATTCAGCATGACCTTGTACTAGGCCTTCTCTGCGCCAACCCTTCCTTTCTTGCCGCTTATCTTCTGGAATTTGTCAAGGTTGCTCTCTTGACTCCACTATAGTACATACGACGTATCTCATTTCTTGTCCTTTGCCCATTCTTTATGCCAATGTGCCTTCGACCGTGCCACAACAATTTTCTCCCGTGTCTTTCTCGGTTTCCTCCACACTTTTGTCTCCGCCCTATATGTTTTACTTGTTCCTAGTGTATTTATCCCATTATATCCATGTCTCTTTAGTGGGTCTTACAACCACCATATATAGAGAGGTGGGTTCACTAACAGATCTGTCCCTCATCCTTTAAGTCGACATCTCTCTTATTCTTTTAGCCAAAACTGACAAATATGATGAGGTCAATACTCTAACCAACCGTTTTTTCATCCCATGAACCATAACCACAAAATATAGGGAGTGATCGGTTAACTAACCGACCTCTATCTTATTCTTTAAGAAAAAACTACCAATATATAGAGGTTGGTTCACTATACGAACTTTAGCGCATCTTTTCAACTAAGAACCCCAAACATAGAAAGGTCGGTTCACTAATCGATCTTTCCATCACCTCTTAAGACAAAACCTTCAAACATATGGAGATCGATATAGTGACCTACGAATCTCCCTCCTATGATCCAAGAACCTTAAACATAAAGAGGTTTGTTCAGTAATCTACCACTCTTTCACCCTTTGATAAAATATCATGAGCATAGGGAAGTCGCTATGATGACAAGCCTCTTTCCCTTTTTTTGCACCAAAAGTATCTAAGTATAGAGAGGTATATTTGTTGACCGACCTCTCTAAATTTTTGTATACCAAAGACTTCCATCATGAAATGGTCGTTCTTTTACTGAACCCTCCTCTAATTCTAGACGTATGGTTACCGATAAGATAGCTCGATCCTTTTACCGACCCATTTTCCATAGAGTGTCACTCCAAAATCCAGTGAACTTATTGTTCCTATAGATACTTTGTGGCCCAAGCGCTAGCCTCATCTATGGAGCATGCTTCAGGCCTTAGGCAAGTGATATGGGAATATTTTGTAAGGAAGTAGCGCAGTTGAAATCATGACCCTAAAAGTGACTTCCATTTAATAAAGAAACATCCAAAATATGTACGAATATACGAATATATGAAAAATAAGAAAAGGACGTGTTACTGTTGAGAAATAAATAAATTATTTTTGAGAAAGCGAGGATGATTAAATAGGTTGAGAAAAATGAGAATATTCGACCTAGAATGTCCAAAATTGAGACCATTAATTTTGTACATAATGTTTATAGGGATCAAAGTAGGTGGAAAACTAGTGAGAAAATTCAAGAAACATCAAATCGAAGTTATTGTGATACTATATATATATATATATATATATATATATATATATATATATTATAATGTTCATCCTTAAATTGTTTTCAATTCGTAATAATTTATATGTTTGATCTTCATGTGATTTTTTAGTTTACCATTTTGGTTACGTTTTCATGAATGATTTTAGCCTAGATATAATAACTTGAAAAACTGATCAGTAACATGATGAATTTGCGATCCATATGTATCTCAATCACTAAAATTGAGGCGGACCGAGAAGGAGCCAGTCACCCAACGACTGTCGAGACCATTCGAACGCGGTCTATATTGTTACAACTTGATGTCTTTGGACTCAATAACGCAGTGACTACCTATCATCGGTTATTAAAAAAAGACATTCTCTCACTAGTTCGGAAGAAACATGTAAGTTTATATATATGATACATTGGTCAAAATTATTCAAGTTACAAATCATGTGGCTGATCTAAGAAAAACCATTTCTTGTACGCATGCTCTATGTATATTGAGTCTTTGCTTTCCATGACGATATTAATGAGTTTATCTAGTTTTTATTTCAATAGCTCTGTCGTTGTTAGATTAGTAAAAACAACTATATCTAACCTCTTCGAGTGATCGTTAAAAGAGAATAAATGTACCGTTATGCATTTTTTTTTAATTTTGAAGACGTTGTGCGAACATAGCATACCATGTGTAGTTCGTATAATACAAGTGCAATTTGAACTATCCGTAATTTTCATTTTTGCGCATATTATATTTTGTATGATAAAATTTCTTAAGCATCATGAGAGACATTACCTTTGAGATCTACATACACATTGTCTACAAATTTATGTTAGACTATAAGTCGACTCTTTTCAAATGATGTTCTAATTGCTCCATGTTGCAATTTGAGAAAATAATGCACCTTACCCCAAAACGAATTGAAGTTATCTTTTCTCGTACAAATGAAACGCTTCAGGGTGGAATAAGCGCTCTCCACGCAGTTAGTGATATGGTTACCAAAATTCAATAACGAGTTAGTTTCCATTTGAGAAACTTATCACTAAGGCTCTAACTAAGTTTCAGTGTATTTTATTGCTTTCAAATATTCTTTGAAGTCATGAAGTATTTCAGGCCGATACCTATTGAACGCGAGTTATGTCTCCGACAACATCATCTTATTCCATACAGGTAAAAAACATTGTAGGCATATTTATGAGTCATGAATTTTTTCCATATGACGTTTATGTTAATATGCTATCAACATAACATGTAGGTTCAATTGGGGAGAACTTCTTCGAGAGTCTTCATTAACACTAAGTCTCTATCTGTCAAAACAACGGACGATTGCTCGATAGATTTTGTTATCATCAACAATTACAAACATTCTAATACCCGCTTGTAGTTGTCAAATTTTTTCCCACACATAAATGTAAATTTGATGTAGAAAGTTATACGAGTACAAATGGCTCCAAAGACCTCAAACAATGACACCATATACCTTATTACCTTGTAGGTATTATCCACTATTAGCACATTGGAAATGTCTATAACAAATCCAAACTAATCGGGTGTACAAAGAAAAGTTCAGTGATGTTATCACTTCTGTCTTCGATCGATCTATGCCATTCATAATAATATAACTTTTTGAGTTTTCCTTATAAGTACTGCAATTGTGAACGACCACCTTTCAGGATCTTTCGTTGATTTATTTGAACACTATAAACATTTTGCATGGATAACGAATTCTTAAGGTTCAACTTCTTTACTCCGCCCAAACTTTCCTGATGATGGATTACCATATTGCTAAAATAAGTACGAATTCCAACTCTTCTTTAGAAAAGCGTCTCAAGTACGAATGACCTTCAATGAAGTTTGTAGTTTCATGATTCTGAACCCCGCATATGACCTTTAAAAACCATTCGTCACGAGTTACCATATTTACCAACGAAGTAGACTTGATTATATTCAATTCCAAAATACGTGCCACCTGTGCCAAAGGCACTTACGCTATAAACCGACAACACCAGCGGTGGAAACCTCGTTATACAATTAGTGTTAAAATGAAAAAGACACCGACAGGCGACAGGCGACAGTACCATGTCGTCTCGATATAAAATTTGATGGCATTTACTGTCAGGTCTTTCTATATCCCTCATGACATATACACACACAGTCCCTCTACAAGGGATGGGTCTAGAACTATTTGGTCATATGGGATAAAAGTTGTTTTGTTATTTATATTTCAAAATTTATAAATGTTCTATTGGTAAGAAGTGATACGTAATCCTTTGTGGCCATTAATTTTAAGTTATTTTTCCTCGAGACAAACACATACGTACATTCATATATTTTAGACGACTCAAAATTAATAAATACCCAATAAACCGGGGGCGTAGGGACAGTGGACTCCTAATCGAATTGCTTAGATCTTGACGAATTTTACGATTTGTTTTGGTCATTATTGTAGGTGTAATTACTCAAAACTGTTATATATTATCCGAAATCGCATCAAATAATATATAACAAATCGCGGAAAAAGTTAAACCCTTTTGCTAGATTCATCTATAGAAGAAACAAAAAATCAAGAATACTTACGGGTTTTCCTGCTGCTATCCATCTAGTATTCTCTTCAGTTGTTTTGCGTTCTTCAGCGATTCCACGTTCCCCGGCGATTCCGTTTATGAAACTAAGAGACCTGCAGAATCAGATTAGAGAAGAAGGAAAAGTTTCCAGACACTAAGGAAGCGGCCGTATTTCTGATTAGGGTTTAGAGTGATGAAATACCTAAACCTAGCCCCTTATTTATAGATTTTACAATGTGAAGCCCAACATTGTAAAGCCCATCCTTTGTTACTTCCTTGTGTCCGGGACCATAACCCAATAAATTGATAATTCAATTTATATCCCTGATTTATTAATTCAGGCTTAAGTGTTGAGATTTGGGCCCTCTTCATCGCAGTGCCCAAATTCAACCCGGTTACCACATTTCAGCCCATAACGCCTTTTTACCCATAGGTCCAATTTAGTTAAATAAATAATTAACTCGACTACTTTTAATTTGGACTTCCTTAAGACAATAATCGAATATGTTTATTTAGCATGTCGGTCCAAATTATTGTTAGTCTATAAATATATTAAATAAATATATTCCAACAATCTCCCACTTGGACCGTCACATGCTACTCAAGAATACATATTCAACTTTAATGGGATCCCTATATTCATTGTCAATGGAAAAACGGTACAACCCCGTACATGACTGATAACAATAGAGGACTAAAGACCTCTTTCTCGTAATGTGAACAATAGGATGCAACAGTAATCACATTACCATTATCAATCAATTACTTGGGCCAATTATGGAGCGTGGCATAAGAGTAATATGGATTGTAATCGTACATATCTACTCTTAAATGGTTCCTACTTTTGGAGATCCAATACAGTACAAATATCAATAAATATTTCCAAGCATATATATATTGCAATAAACTTTAATGTGCACAATACTGCAAATATAACATCAGATCCTATTACAAACTCTCCCACTGAAACTAACAATCCTCTAAATCAACTACACCCATATTATGGTGTGTCCCTGGAAAACCTTAGGAAAACCGCCTTTGTTAGGGGATCTGCTATCATGGAGTTTGTACCGATGTGCTCTATACTTATCTGACCCATCTGTACTATTTTTTTAACAGACAGAAACTTTATGTCTATGTGTTTGGATTTAGACACGCTCCTGTTGCTGTTAGAGTACTGCACTGCGGAATTGTTATCGCAATATAACCTCATAGGGCCTTCTATCCCTTGTACAATGCGTAATCCAGTAACAAAATTCCGCAGCCATAGTGCCTGGTTTGATGCCTTAAAGCATGCAACAAATTTTGCTGCCATGGTGGACGATGCAATAAGTGTTTGCTTTACACTTTTCCAGGATATTGCACCTCCAGCCAATAAGAATATGTTGCCTGACGTGCTTTTTAATGTGTCTGCGCATCCACCAAAATCCGAGTCGGAATACCCGATGATCTCCAGTTTATCCGACTTCCTATATGTCAACATGTGCCCCTTTGTTCCTTGCAGATATCAGAGTACTCTTTTAACTACTTTCCAGTGATCCATTCCTGGGTTACTAACATATCTCCCCAACATGTTTACAGCAAAAGCAATGTCCGGCCTAGTACAAAATTGAGCATACATTAAACTCCCAACTGCAGAAGCATAAGGGACTGTTTTCATTTCCTCAATCTCAAGTTTTGTCTTAGGACATTGACTCAGACTAAGTCTGTCACCCTTTGTTATAGGGGTACTTAGGGGTTTGCAATCTGCCAATCCGTAACGTTGTAACACACTTTTAATGTATGCTTTTTGTGATAATCCAAGAATACCACGAGAACGATCTCGATGTATCTGGATTCCTAACACAAAACTGGCATCACCAAGATTCTTCATATCAAACTTGTCTGATAGAAATCTTTTTGTAGTGTGTAACAATTCCTTATTGTTCGAGGCAAGCAATATGTCATCCACATATAATATAAGAAATATGAAATTACTCCCACTGAACTTGTGATAAACACAATCCTCAACCGAGTTGATCTCAAAGTCATAACCGACTATCACCTCAAGGAATTTGTGATACCATTGGCGAGAAGCTTGTTTAAGCTCATAAATGGATTTCTTAAGTCTGCAAACCAGATCTTTTGAGTTACTTTCTACAAAGTGTTCTGGTTTCATCATGTAGATCGTTTCCTCAATATTACCATTGAGAAAAGCGGTCTTAACATCCATCTGATGAAGCTCAAGGTCAAAATGTGCAACTAATGCCATGATTGTTCTAAAGGAATCCTTCGTCGATACTGGAGCGAAAGTTTCTTTAAAATCAATCCCTTCACGCTGAGTATAACCTTTTGATACAAGACGTGCTTTATGTCTTTCCACATTACCCAGGGAATCGCGTTTGGTTTTGTAAACCCATTTACAACCAATTGCCTTTTTCCTTTCAGGTAATGGGACAAGATCCCATACCGCATTATCCTCCATTGATTTATACTCTTTTTTCATAGCGTCAATCCACTTTTGAGATTCAGAGCTTGGCATGGCCTGTTTGTAGGATGAGGGATCATCTACAATTCCAGCACATAACTCATCATGCTCCTGAAGATATACTATAAATTCTGGACCTATAGTACTCTTCCTTTCTCTAGTGGACCTTCTTAATGGCACTATTTCCTCCTGTTGCACTTCTTGAGGAGGTAGAGTTTGATCATTATGAACGATGTCATTTTGATTCCCTTGTGGAAGATTATCTTGAGGTTCCTCTTGTTCTACCTGAATCTCTGTATCCTGGTTAGAACCCTCAAGTGGAGCATCAGTGTTAATCTGAGGATTACCTTGTTCTAATGGGATTGAAATGATTGGCATTACCGCCCAATCTTCAGATATCTCAGTATCCCTATTAAAACCTTCATGAATCTTTATGGATTCTTCCTCAAAATCAACATATGTTTCCTTATTCTTCCCCCAAACTCAACATCCTCTAGAAACTTGCTCGTTCCTGTCTCAAATATTGTACCAGTGAGAGAATCATAAAACTTAAACCCTCTAGAATGTTCGGAATAACCTATGAAGAAACAACTAACTGTTTTTGGGTCCAGTTTCTTTTCTTGAGGTTTGTAAGGCCTCGCCTCAGCTGGACAACCCCACACATGCAGATGCTTTAAATTAGGTTTACGCCCGTTCCAAAGCTCATATGGAGTCCTAACAGTAGCCTTTGTGGGTACTCGATTGAGTATATAAGCGGCACATTTGATGGCTTCCCCCCAGAGAGATAATGGTAGAGATGAGTGACTTATCATGCTTCTAACCATATCTTTTAGTGTTCGGTTCCGTCTCTCAGATACACCGTTCATGCGAGGTGAACCGGGCATAGTGTATTGAGGGACTATTCCATACTTCTCTAGGAACTGTGCAAAGGGTCCTGGACGTTGTTCACCCGATCCGTCATATCTACCATAGTATTCACCACCACGGTCAGATCTAACGGTCTTAATGCTTTTACCAAGTTGTTTCTCAACCTCGGTCTTAAAAGTTATGAACTTGTCCAAGGTCTCAGACTTTTCATGAAGAAGATACAGGTAACCAAAACGAGAGTAGTCGTCGATGAATGATATAAAGTACCGCTGCCCGTTCCACAATTCCCGTGGAAACGGTCCACAGATGTCGGTATGTATCAACTCTAAGACTTCTTTCGCTCTATATGCTCTTATCCTTTTAACTTTGGTTTGTTTCCCTTTGATACACTCGACGCATATACCGAAGTCAGAGTAATCAAGGGGGCCTAATAAACCTTCAGCAACAAGCTTGTCCATCCTTACTTTGGATATATGACCTAACCGCTTGTGCCACAGTTTAGAAGATCTTTCAGATTTAGTAATGTTGTTTGGTGTACGTTGTGTATTCATAGAAATATTGTGATTATTAATAGTATTCAACAAATACAAATTATCCTCTTTAATCAAATTTCCATTTCCAACAATCATATTATTTAGAGAGAGTGTAAAACAATTGTTTCCCATCAGACAAGAGTAACCTTGCAAGTCTAAAACTGGAAAAGAAATTAAGTTCCTTCGAAAAGTGGGAACATACATTACATCCTTTAAAAATAATACATGTCCAGTGGAAAGTTTTAAAGAAAAATCACAAATAGCTAAAACATCACATGAGCTCCCGTTTGCTGTGAAAATGGATCTTTCATCATCACTTAGCATCCTGCTCTTTGACGTACCCTGCAAAGAAACACAAACATGAGTTGTTGCAGCCGAATCAACCCACCAAGTATTTCTTTTCACATAAACTATATTACTTTCTGAAACAACCAAAGATGTGGGAGTACCTTTGCTTATCATGTAAGCCCGACGTTTCTCACAATCCTTCTTCAGATGTCCTTTCTCTTTGCAGAAAAAGCATCGACCTACAGTCGATTCCTCAGGCTTTTTCATCTTTACCGGACCTTGACCTGGTCCTTTGCCATCTGCTTTCCGCTAGGTCCTGCCTTATTTGGTGATGTAATCACATTAGCCTCAAGCGATGTGCCTTTAAGTCTTTCCTCCTCCTGTGCAGCGTGGGAAATCAACTCATTGATATTCCACTTTTCTCGCATGCAGTTATAGGTGGACTGGAAATACTTAAACCGGTCTGGCAGCGAATGAAATGTGAATCCCACTATGCATTCCTCAGGTAAGTCTAAACCGGTTGCCTTTAACTTTTGGCCAATCATCGACATTCCCAGAATGTGCTCCCGGATTTTACCTTTGCCATTATACTTTTTGGTAGCTAGGTCGATGAGCAAACGCTGCATCTCTACCTTTTCATTTTTGGCAAATGCTTTCTCAATCTCCGTGAGAAAGACCGAGGCAGTGGTAACACCTTTAGGGACAGCCCCACGCAATGCTACTGGTATTCCCTGTAACAAGAGCGCCATGCATAACTTATTTGACCTTTCCCACTTTTCATCAGCCTTAGTTTCATCCGGTGTACTTTCCGGACTAAGGGGAGATGGTTTGGGAGTTAACAGTGCATAGTCGTAATCATGTACAGATAAAAACAGCAACATTTCTTCCTTCCACAATTAGAAGTCCGAACAATCCAACGTCGGTGGACGATTCCCCAAAAAATTGTAACCCATGGATACTATAATAAGAACAATCAACACAAAACACATTTAGCATATTGACATATATCTGAAAACATATGCATGAATATGACAAATACATGTAAAACATAAAATTCATTGATAATAGATACCGGAGGGCAAATCATACTAACATGCAATTTTATGAGTTTGAGAAAAAAAATAGCATGATCATTATTTTAATTTTCTAAGTACCAATGAGACCTTCCGAAGGGCCGATGTCATTTACTTAAAATTAAAATCAACACAACAACTATTTTCTGTTATTTTCTCTCGTTCATAATTAATTTAAACCCAAACGTGAACCTTCCGGAAGGCCGATAATATTTGAATTTAAATTAATCCCCGAACCTTTCGAAGCCTAGGATCTTTAAGAAAATTAATTTTAACCTTCCGGAGGGCCAATTAAATTAATTTTTTAGTTTCACCTACCGGTCTACGAAACCTTAGTCATGCATCGTCATTTAATCATTCACACACATACAATTTAATTCACAAATAAACATACAAAAAAAATGTCAAAGCATCATATTTGTGAAATATATTATTCAAATATTTTCAAATTAATAATTTATTTATTTTATTTTTAAAATATATATTATTTAACTTAATATTTGCAGCAGCCTGCACGTGCAGCAGCCTGCTGCAAATATTAAGCCCTGCTGCAATTTGCAGTAGGCTGCAGATCCTGGACGGGCCCACCCTACAAATTTATTTGTAGTAATGCTGCGGGTTCTGGGTGGGTCCAGCCTGTATTCATCATGCTGTTATTACCGTTTGGGTATTTTTTATTGTCCCTATTCTTTGGGAGGTTACGGTGTTCATCGTCGGACAACCTTCGATCAGCGTTAACATCAGGGGTTAAGCTGTCGATGAGCCACTGTGCCAATAGTTTTGATTTTATTTTTTATTTTAGGATTGATTTGATGCTAATTTTGGGAGAAAATTTCCAGACATCAATAAACCCTAATTTTACCCGAAATTTTTTTTCCCCAAACTATCAAAATTGAAATTTACTCATTATAAAACATGTGTTTCAAAACAAATAAATCACATAACATGCTTTTCATACAATCTCTAAATCCATGCCCTACCAATTCAATTAACACATAATCCCAATGACATGGATTCTTTACGATTAAGAAAAATATGCATTTTTGTCTATCAATACTCAATTTGATTATTCTACTGAATCCAAAAAGCGTTTATTTGGCTCTGATACCAATTGTTATATATTATCCGAAATCGCATCAAATAATATATAACAAATCGCGGAAAAAGTTAAACCCTTTTGCTAGATTCATCTATAGAAGAAACAGAAAATCAAGAATACTTACGGGTTTGCCCGCTGCTATCCATCTAGTATTCTCTTTAGTTGTTTTGCGTTCTTCAGCGATTCCACGTTCCCCGGCGATTCCGTTTATGAAACTAAGAGACCTGCAGAATCAGATTAGAGAAGAAGGAAAAGTTTCCAGACACTAAGGAAGCGGCCGTATTTCTGATTAGGGTTTAGAGTGATGAAATACCTAAACCTAGCCCCTTATTTATAAATTTTAGAATGTGAAACCCAACATTGTAAAGCCCATCCTTTGTTACTTCCTTGTGTCCGGGACCATAACCCAATAAATTGATAATTCAATTTATATCCCTGATTTATTAATTCAGGCTTAAGTGTTGAGATTTGGGCCCTCTTCATCACAGTGCCCAAATTCAACCCGGTTACCACACTTCAGCCCATAACGCCTTTTTACCCATAGGTCCAATTTAGTTAATTAAATAATTAACTCGACTACTTTTAATTTGGACTTCCTTAAGACAATAATCGAATATGTTTATTTAGCATGTCAGTCCAAATTATTGTTAGTCTATGATGTAGCGAATACTGCGGACAGACTGGTTTCTCGCTCGGGTATCCAAACTAGGCGAAATTGGTACTCAAATCGAACGTCTCGACGAGCCCAACAACTGTCAAAAGCGTGACTATGTCACGAAATTCGGACTTCAAATTCGACTGTTTAAGGTCCAAAAATCCTATTTTACTGTTTTTGATATTTTATTTTAAAATTAATATTTTAATTAGTGAATCAAATCTGATTGCATTCAGATTATATTTGATTTTTATTTTTAATATCTTTATTGTATTTTTAGAATATTTTATTAGGGTTTTGGATGTCTCATATATAAAGCATCTTATACCCTATTTTACCGTCAGACTTTGATGAATAAAAATTGAGAATTTCTCTTAGTCTCTTATACTCTAATATAGGGTTAGGGTTTATATATCTTGTTTCGTATTTTCTCTTTGTGTTTGCAGCCATCTATTCTATCTCGTAGCTTGACGCTACCATATTGGTATCAGAGCTAGAGTTCCTACGACGTGGGTAACGACGGTATGCCGCCAAAGCGATCTTTTCGGGGGAAGTCCACTCTTCCGATCACTGAATCGGTCGACCGTGATGAATTTGATCAGTTCCGATCGCAGATAGATGAATGGATGAATTCGATGCGAGATCAAATGAAGAAAGCGATAGAAGATATTGAAAGGTTGACCACCACCGGATTTCAAACTCCAACCATAAATTCAAAGGCGAAAGTCTTTTTCACAGGATCCAACCACAACTACAATTTGGAAAAACCAAAGGGGAAGGAGATCCATCAAGTAGTTGTTGGTGACATGGAGGGTTCGCCGATACTCGACCATCCACTCTTTGCTGAGTATGAGGCTGACTACGAGGATGAATTTTCTGATGAAACTTGGTCGGAATTGGGAGATCCAATTTATGATGTCTACGATGATGAGATTGAAAAGAAGAGCGTTGATGTTAAAGAATGGGATAATGAAGATCAAATTAATGTTAAGGAGAAACTTGTAGATCAAGAAATTTTCTCAAACTTCAGTACACCATACTACATCACTCCAAATATTTTGTTGAAAAAGGACTACGAAGCAGTAGCTTTTATCGTGGAGATGCGCCTTCCAGAACTTGAGAAGTCATCTACTATTCAACAAAGAGGAATTGTTCCTTTCTGTAAAGGTTTTGGTGTGATACAACAAGCACAGTATGGAACTGGAAAGATAACAACTCTTTACACGCGCAAGGGTGTTGTTGTGCTTAGTAAATGGGTTGAAAAAGCACACATAGTACAAGTGGGTGGATTATATCTTGTTATCGCTGACCACAGTAATGGCGATGGCATGGCACAGATCGACAAAACTGAGAAACCACTTCTTGACAAAAGCTCCAACATTCAGATTCTCACATTTCACACCCTTGTGCTGGTAGCGGTTGAAATCAGCGGTGAACACGCCAATGTTTTTACAGTTCTGTCAATGTTTCAGCATTCCGAATTCGAGGTCGAATTCTTCCCAACCGGAGAAGGATGATGTAGCGAATACTGCGGACAGACTGGTTTCTCGCTCGGGTATCCAAACTAGGCGAAATTGGTACTCAAATCGAACGTCTCGACGAGCCCAACAACTGTCAAAAGCGTGACTATGTCACGAAATTCGGACTTCAAATTCGACTGTTTAAGGTCCAAAAATCCTATTTTACTGTTTTTGATATTTTATTTTAAAATTAATATTTTAATTAGTGAATCAAATCTGATTGCATTCAGATTATATTTGATTTTTATTTTTAATATCTTTATTGTATTTTTAGAATATTTTATTAGGGTTTTGGATGTCTCATATATAAAGCATCTTATACCCTATTTTACCGTCAGACTTTGATGAATAAAAATTGAGAATTTCTCTTAGTCTCTTATACTCTAATATAGGGTTAGGGTTTATATATCTTGTTTCGTATTTTCTCTTTGTGTTTGCAGCCATCTATTCTATCTCGTAGCTTGACGCTACCAGTCTATAAATATATTAAATAAATATATTCCAACAAAAACATCTTGACAAAGTACTTGAGGAAGCTGCTGCTGAATTCTATCCTCATATAAAATTCATGCGAGTGAGTCTCTAGTTTTTGATGGAACATGCATGCTTGCATGTTTAATATGATTTTTTAAATCCTAGAATAAGCAGTAAAAATTCACTTTTAGGATGCACCATATGGGTATCGTAACCGTTGGGGAGCAAAAGAGAGTAAAAAATAACTAGCAAGAACATGTTTGGTTGTAGGGAAGTTATGGAAGACAAATACGATGAAGAAGTCGAGGGATAGCTTTGAAGATTCTTTTATCCTTTATTTTATAAAGAAAAGTTGGAAAAAGTATTCATTTAGGTCTCATTTTGCCTTGTATCAGAATTGGATTAAATTATTTGTCTCAGAATTAGTTCTAAACATTAAAAATAAACTTGGGGGTATCCGAGCAATGAGATTTGGATGCAGAAAAAAAAATAGAAATATTGGATGAGTTATGAGTTTTAATTTTCACTACCTGTCGGGTAGTATTTTGTATAAAGTCTTGCCGGGTAGCCAACCCAAACCTGGCCAGTTGGGTAATCTATTGGGTAAATATTAATATCTAAAGAAGAAACCAGTTGATGAGGTGTAGTTTGGCGTGTTTTAACGAGAAGTGGGCTCGCGGATATGGAGCGAGTATATTTAGCTGTTTTTTGGCGGATATCTAAAACCAGTGGGGGCTTGGGTGTGCGATAAGAAAGAATTCGAGTCGGAGGTCTGCCTTCAGGTTTGAGAAATCGTTGTAAAATTGGGTAACAGGCCATATGCCTATTGCAAATCCAACCCGATCTATTACCAACCCTAATCCAATCACAAGATATTGTATACCAAATGTGTCTTCAATGATGTCTACGCATGGCCAATTAGTCCCATGAACAGGGTTGTGATTCGATAAGACTAAACAAATTGCCTCATTTAATTTTATCTGTTCGAATTCCACTTATTTTATCATACATCCCGGTGTCCAATCAACTATCATAGTATCAACTATCGTAGATGTCTCATGCGCTGGTACATCAATGTCAGTGGGTATGTCGCTATTATTTAAAAAAAGATCAATAGTCTGAAGTTTGGTACTTGTTATATCATGTGATTTCAGCAGAATCGAATAAAGCAGGATATGCTCAAGAAATGTAACATATCAAGATACATAAAGTTTCTCATTGGTAGGATGAAAAAAATGATGACCTTTTCTATACAACACCATAACCCAAGAAAACACATATTACAGTTTTAAGACCTAATTTGTTGTGTTATACATAAGGACATAAGACAAAAGATAAAACATGTACATCCAAACAATCGTAAGGAAACATAATCTCGGGATTATCCATATAAATTCTGAAAGGGAGACACCCTTGAATTATGTGCAATGAGAATTTTATTAATCACATATGAAACAACCAAAATTGCTTCTTTAAAAAAAATAGGAACCTCAGCAGATAAAAGCAAAAAATGAGCAGTCTCAACAAGGTGACAATGTTTTCTTTCTACAACACCATTCTACTAAGGGGTGTCTGTGGAAGAAGACGGGTGTATGGTACCATCAGATGCAAATAACTGGGTAAAATCATTGGATGAATATTCATCTTTTAGTCACACCTTAAGCATTTTATTACAACAGAATGTTAATTCTTAACAAGTGCCCAAAATTCTCTATAAATTCCAAAGAATTCTAACATCCGTTTCATGTGTATCGAGTATAATCATCAATAAAAGATACATAATATGACAAACCAATTTTTATGGAGATATGAGATGGACCCCAGAAATCAGAGTGAATAATATCAAAATGAGCACTAGAACAAGAGGCACTTTGATTAAACGGTAAATCATAAAATTTTGCCAGTTTACAACCACTACAATCAGAAATTTTACAAGTGTTTAACTGACCTAAACACTTATCAAGAATAAATTTTTTAAATGTGACACTAAGACATGTCTTAAATGGGAATGCCAGAGATAAAAATCATAAGACGACAAACTCAAACGAAAATAAGACAAATCGACGCTAAAAGCTACAACATTAACGAATTTAACTTCATCCAAGATATAGAGTTCTACCAATCTACAATCTATCCCAATCACTTTCTGAGTATGTTGATCCTGTAAAACACATACATAATCAGAAAAAAAGACCCAATGACCAGACTTACATAATTGGATAACCGAAAATGGTTTGAGGCAAGTTTTAGAACATAATAAATATCATGAAGCAATATATGAGGAGTATAAGTAAAACCAAAACCCTCTACTCACATTGATGTATAACTAGCCGACTGATATTGGTGTAATGAGAGACAAGGAAGCAAATAATTAAATGTAATGAGACATATTACGAGACACACCAAAATCTAAAATCCACAAAGATGAAAGAATACCTAAAGTGGAAGACGGAGACAAACCTGTCTGAGACATTGGCGTAGACATGGTCGCATATTTGGAAGTAAGGAACAATCTAAAAGATTCCAAAATCTAGGGGTCCATTGTAGATGGTAGACTGTTATTATCTGTATATTTTAATGATGCAGAATCAACACTAAAATGTGGAGGATGAAATGAAGGATGAAATTTTTGAATATGACGTGTATGTTACTAAAATGGTTGTTGTTGAAAGAACGTTACTGATGGGGTCGATGCTGATGTGTTTGATGCTGAGGCGACTGCTGTTGTTTTGCTTTCAATATTGGGCATTGTGATTTCCAATTATTCTTACTTAAAAAACACTCATAAAATGCAACCCTTGTTCAACTGGTGTTAATCTAGACTGGTTTGGAATATGAGTTCATTTGTTTGGGACAACAAACATAGTAGAAGAATTTGTCACTTTAGACCCGTTGTCAACTTGAGTTTAAAGTCGTGTTTCCTCTGTAGTAAGCTCATTAAAAAACAAATATACAATAGGACGAGGGGATCAATGAAGAATTATTTCACGCAATCATTCAAACTCAGAGCATAAAGCCATAAAAAAGTGTACTAATTTTTTCTCTTCTCTTCTAGCAACAAAGGGCTTGAATGCCTTCTGTTCTGTAAATTCTATAAGTGCCAATTGATCCTACAAATATAACATGGTAGCTTAAAAATATGAAATAATCAATTCATTCTGCTATAAAGAACGGATATTAAATTCTAACTGGTATTGCCTACAAAATTGGACTGAATATACAATCTTTCCAAGTGATCTCAAACCTTTTTTGTTGTTTCATACTTGGCCAACTAAGTGCCAATTGACTGATTTACAAAGTTATTGATCCAAGTGATGATCTTTACATTATCTGTCTCTCATGTGTTAGGGAGCGTGGCATTATTCTCACCACTGGTTTTATTAGAAGGTTGAAGCTTTGTACCTAAAACATATCCCCACATGTGCTTGCCACAAAGAATATTTTCATGACATAACTCTAGTAAAATAGTTTTTTCCATTGAGTTGGATACTTATGAAATGTATAGAGTTATTCTTCCTAGGTCATATATGCTATAAATGAAGTCCAAAATCCCAAGTAAAAAAATAGATTCGAAACAAAACAATTTCAAACAGCTCTTAACCCCAAGAATAAGTCCAAATTTCAAAGTGAAAGTGATCCAAAATAACAGCAAACAAATCACATTGAAGCATAGTAGTAATAGATAAAAAAAAACAAATCTAAACAGCTCTTAACCCCAAAGCGGAGTCTTAGTTTCTAAGGAAAAGTATATCTAAAATAACATCAAACCAAAAATCAAATTAACGCACAATAGTAACCCAAACAAAACAACTCTAAACATTTTTTAACCCCAAAGAGAATCCAAATTTCTAATCAAACGTAAATATAAAATAACATCAAACAAATCAAATTAAAGCACAATAGTAATGAATCCGAAAAAAGAACTTCAAAAGGCTATTAAGCCCAAAGCGAAGTCCAAATTACTACAAAATATTAGATCCAAAATAACATCAAACAAATCAAATTGAAGCTCAATACATGATAAATAAATCAATTATATTACTCCAAGGATCGAAGATGCTCTGATACCATGTAAATAAACAAAAAGAGAGAAGAAGAAGACTAAGACTAGTGTAGACTAGTGTTTCTGTTTATTTAAGAAGAACAACTTATATAAAGTAATAAACTCTTATTTATAGATAAAACATATGGGCTAATCGGTGCGGGACTTATATCAACACGAGAAATTGAATAATAAATCAACAAATTATATAATAAATTTTATATGTCTAATAAATTATAGTGTTCGTACATTATATATTTCGTATCCTTACTTATAAAACTTAAGGGTTGTATATATAATGATTAAATAATTTATATTCAATTAATTTAAATTATATTTTCAATATTAATATGACAACTTTCGGTTGAATGTTCAGTTTATATTTAATATCTAATTTATGTTAAATTGGAACGTAAAATAACATAATAGTTTGTTATAAAGTAAGTATATCAAAACATTAACTCTGGGATCGTACATCTTTTCGTGTTGAAACATGCTTTATTGTTCGTTACTTTTATTCTTGGTCCAATATACACCATATTAGACTTTTTTTTTCGTTGCGAGCTGAATAATTGGATTGACCCAATTCCACTATTGTCGGTAGCTCATAGTCTTTGCGAGAGAGTCGAAGAATGATTAATATTTTGTAAAATGTCAGAACTGTTTGTTATATTGGTGTAATAAGAGACAAGGAAGAAAATAATTAAATGTAAGGAGACATATCACGAGACACACCAGAATTTAAAATCCACAAAGATGAAAGAATACCTAAAGTGGAAGACGATGACAAACTTGTCTGAGACATTGGCGTAGACATGGTCACATATTTGGAAGTAAGAAACTGTCTAAGAGATTCCAAAATCTAGGGGTCCATTGTAGATGGTAGACTGTTATTATCTGTATATTTTAATGATGCAGAATCAACACTAAAATGTGGAGGATGAAATGAAGGATGAAATTGTTGAATATGACGTGTATGTTACTAAAATGGTTGTTGTTGAAAGAACGTTACTGATGGGGTCGATGTTGATGTGTTTGCTGCTGAGGCGACTGCTGTTGTTTTGCTTTCAATATTGGGCATTGTGATTTCCAATTATTCTTACTTAAAAAAACACTCATAAAATGCAACCCTTGTTCAACTGGTGTTAATCTAGACTGGTTTGGAATATGAGTTCATTTGTTTGGGACAACAAACATAGTAGAAGAATTTGTCACTTTAGACCCGTTGTCAACTTGATTTTTAAGTCGTGTTTCCTCTGTAGTAAGCTCATTAAAAAATAAATATACAATAGGAAGAGGGTATCAATGAATAATTATTCCATGCAATCATTCAAAATCAGAGCATAAGGCCATAAAACTGTACTAATTGTTTCTCTTCTCTTCTGGAAACATAGGGCTTGAATGCCTTCAATTTTGTAGATTCTATAAGTGACAATTCATCCTACAAATCTAACACGGTAGCTTAAAAATATGAAATAATCAATTCATTTTATTATAATGAACGGATATAAAATTCTAACTCGTATTGCCTAACAAAATTGAACTGAATATACAATCTTTCCAACTGATCCCAAACCTTTTTTGTTATTTCATACTTGGCCAACTAAGTGCAAATTGACTGATTAATAGAGTTATTGATCCAAGTGATGATCTTTACTTTGTCCGTCTCTTATGTGTTAGGGAGCTTGGCATTATTCTCACCCCTAGTTCTATTAGAAGGTTGAAGCTCTAAACCTAAAACATGTCCCCACATGTGCTTGCCACGAAGAAATTTTTTCATGACATAGCTCCAGTAAGAATAGTTTTTTCCATCGAGTTGAATAATTATGAAATATATAGAGTTATTCTTCCCGATCATATCTGCTACAAACGAAGTCCAAATTCCCAAGTAAAAAAAATAGATTCGAAACAAAATAACTTCAAACAGCTCTTAACCCCAAGGAGAAGTCCAAATTTCTAAGTGAAAGTGATCCACAATAACAACAACAAAAATCAGATTGAAGCATAGTAGTAATAGATAAAAAAAACAAATCCAAACAGCTCTTAACCCCAAAGCGGAGTCTTAATTTCTAAGCAAAAGTAGATCTAAAATAACATTAAACAAGCACAATAGTAACCGAAACAAAACAACTGTAAACATTTTTAACCTCAAAGAGAATCCAAATTTCTAAGCAAAAGTAGATATAAAATAACATCAAACAAATCAAATTAAAGCACAATAGTAATAGATCCGAAATAAAACAACTTCAAAAGGCTCTTAACCCCAAAACGACGTCCAAATTACTAAGAAAAAATAGATCTAAAATAACATCAAACAAATCAAATTGAAGCACAATACGTGATAAATAAATAAATCAATTATATTACTCCAAGGATCGACTTTGACTCTAGCTACAACCAGAGCATTCAGGACTTTGCCAATTCTGAGTTTGGATTCTTAAAAAACTCACCTAATTGGCTTTCTTGGACTAACGAGACGTCAAACCAGTCTTCTTCTCGTAGATTCCTTTTTTGACGTTCTTGTTTTGGCGCAATATTTACAACGCAAATCGGGAACTGAATGCTTGAATTTGTTGCTCCTCCATTCTTGTATATTTGTCTCTGCGGTTTCGCATCGTATGCTCCCTGACCTTAAATTTAGGTTCGTTTGCACCAAGGTTGTCTAGCCTGTCTATTTTTTTTATCTTATTCTAACTTACGTTTGTTGTCTGTGTTATTTGTAGCCACATCTTCCTTCCATATTGGTTGAAGATGTTTTCTGCATGGTCTGTCGACAGACTTAGTTTCTTTGCCCTTTAGCGTTTGTTTTATGAGACTTTTTGTTATGGGTTTTTTTTGTTTTTAAACCCGATCTTGGATTAACTTTCTATCGTAATCTTATTTTTCTATTAAGGATTTATGTCGATCCTCGGGGTATTCCCCATATATTTATAAAAACTATATTATATTTATTTAGTTCATTTTTCAAAAAAAAAACTAACAGATAACACATACTCTGGCATTAAATGGTAAAACTAGTATTCTGGAGGGACACGCAAATCAAATACCATGTCTCATTTCATCTTTGGATAAACGAGATTAAATCTCACAAACCAAACATGTACCTGCATGGCCAAGTAGGTGTTCGCTTTGTGAAGCAGGCATCCGTTCTTTTTATGGTAAAAAAAGGAAACCGTTTGATAGGCGGATAATCATTTCTTTTTCTATTCGTTTTAATGATATTCGTTTAATCAAATATATATATATATATTTTAATTTTATTTATTTATTTATTTTTAACTTAAATCTGTCTTATGTTTTTTAAATTTTATTGAAATTAATTTATTTTATTTTAATAATTAAATATACTATTTGTTATGAATAAATTTTATTTTATGATCATTTTCAAAAACTTTAAGATAGCTAAGTTTAGATAAAATATTTATTGCATCGCAAAACTAGACCTTAAAAGTGGTAGGAACTTTATTTTTAAATGACGTAGAGAAATCTAATAAATTTATTATACAACCAGATACCTAAAACATGAAAGATAATTATTTAAAAAGTTTGATATGCATACAAGAACATATAAAAACTACTAAATCATTAAGTCATATCACCATGTATCATCTCCAGGCCCTGTGAGATGGTGGTTGTGAAGGAGCTAGAGGTGAACGATGATCACTCAAATTCTAAGGAAAAATTGATAGTAAGTTACGGCCAACTTCATATGCTCACTAATCTCATAGTTAAAAGACATCTTAATCAAATTTTATCAATAAAATATATCTTGGAACATAGGTTGCCAATTATACAATTCACCGTGCATATCATGCATTTGGCCATGAATATCATGTATAATCCATATACCAAGTGATCAAAGTTGGTAAATTTACTTTTTATCCTAAAAGTATGGCAACAATTTTAATTGTTTGAAGATTAGTCATACATGAATTCTCATTATTAACCGAAAAGAAACAATCATTGACCAACTTCACTGCCAACCTCTGAACTCGTTTCAAGTTTAGTCTATTAGCACCATGTTTAACCATACCCTTTATTATTAATCGGAAGACGTCTATAATTAATTTAATACACCAACTGGATATTCTAATTCCAAAGATCAATTCTCATGTTAATTATGTTTAAGATACGTTAATGCTGGAAGTATTTTCTCAAAGTTATGTATATACATAGCTAATTTTGATTCTAGTCCGGATGCATAAATTGTACCCGTCCTACCATCAATATTAATATATACAATATGATTACTATAATTATACTTATTTAATTCGAAAATAACATAAAATTCACCGAATAGCGTATTATACCAAATGCATATAAATGTTATAAATCTCATCCATAAAATAGACATAAGATTATCTGAAAGAGAATCGTTACCTGGGATGTGAATCATCTAACCGGTGTCGAATAACATATTGAGGTATATTTTTTCCCATTCCATCCACCAAAAATAATGAGGGTTTCATCATTATATTGTTCAAACATGTCTTAGTGATGCGAGTTCTTCGTGTCAATGTTGTTGTGACGTCAGTTCTTCTTATTATGTGTACAAATTACTTGAACCACTTTTTCTTCTTTTTTAGAGTCACTCTCGACCTTAATCACCAATTATGAGATGATAATATGAGAGTAAAAATTTGTTGAAAGTATTTTTAAATGAGAATATATGAATTCTAAGAGAATTTGGGATGATAAATGAGGCAGGGAGTGGTAAGATATTTGTAAAAAATGAAAAAATAGCTAGCCGTTGGCTATCCGTTTGGCGAACGGGTACTTTCCTGGATAAATGGGTACCCGGTTGGCTAATGGCTAGATCTTTCTAGTCATTGGCCAAACAGGTACTCGTTTGGTCAAACAAATACATGGCCGTTGAAAGAGGTTGTCGTTTTAACAAGTACAACTTTTTCTCTTCCTCTATAAATAGAGAGCATTCCTCTCTCGTTTTCATCGCTCATCTATCAACCCAACTTTTTCTATAATCTTCAAAAATATCTTATTTTTCATCTCAAATTCAAAAATTCAATCAAAGTTCTAAATTTTGTTGGTGGATTTTCGGTGATCACGGGTTTTAACACATTCGTCTATTTTTCCATCAAACTTGTTTTAAATTAGTATACTTTATTCATTTTTTAACTGTGTTATTTTTTTTATATTACTAGTTTTTTAATAACATCAGATAGTCAATTCGCTAATTTGTTAAATACAATGCAGAATACTTAAAATGTTTATACTAGTCAACGACCTAGCTCTTCCTGACCTATAAACTTAGATTATAATTTTAATGTTAAGGAAAATATAAAGATAAATATTTATTTAGGCATTATTAATATCACCTCTGATACATAATCATCCAGAGTTAACGTTACAACCACCACTAGTTTGAATCCTAGGAAGAAAACATCTTTGATACGCGAACACTTTATTCATCTTACGGAAAAAACAAAAAAACCAAGTGTAAACATTGTGAGAAAATTTTGTTCAATATGTTAAAAACAAATAATAGCGAAACCGATGATATGGGACGATATATAGGAAATCTACATAAAATTATAGATAGCTTCAAAGTGAAAGATGGGAAAAACTCAAACAAACCATAGATTTGAATATCGATAATGCATTTTATTTCAATAGGATTTAATATAAGGATGAAATGATGAATTTACCCTTAGTAGTGCACTTTTTTTTATTTTTTCGACGAATTGATATATAAAAAATTGATTAGTGAAATGATAAACCCAAGAGTCGATCGCATCCTATGAACCACTATGAGAACATTAGTGTTCATATATTTTTAAAAAGAAAAATAATGTATTAGTAGTATGATTGAATGATTGCCATGAAAATTTTGTTTGATTAATAATATAAGAATATTTCTTGAGTTTGATATTATATGTGTTACTTTACGTTTGATTGATGTTAATTGGATATTTCCAGCAATACTTATATATTTTTGTTCTATTTCCAAACTCAATAGCATTCAAATTAGTCATGTATGCATGGTTTTAATGTTAAGCATAAAATTATGGATTGGTTTTATAATACATGCGTTAACACCACAAGTATTGAAACACTTATTTTGCATGCAAGCAGTATTTTGAACTATGTTTTCATATTATATTTTTATGTCATATACTTAAATTGGTTGCAAATGAAGGAATAAAGACGATATGAAAAGATTTTATTGAGTTTATTAGAAAGACGGTTCTACTAGTGGTTAATTTTGTTAAGGCAAATGTGAATATAAAGAAATGGTTAAGGCAAGTGAAAATAAAAATAAAATTGATATAAAAACTATATAGAACTTTGCTGATGATCTTGTTTTACGTGTTTATTTGTTTAAAGATGAGGTTTCGAGTTTTTATGAGAAGCACATGCCTAAGTTTGTGGACTATTACCGACCTCACAACTCAAAATTGGTCATATATTATCGTGAAATAATAAATTTATTAGCCATGTTTAAAAGGAACACACATGTTTGTTTTACACAATATAGTCACAAAATTCATATAGCCTTTAAATATGGTATCAAACATTACATGCATTTACATATAAATAGGAATAAACACATGTGTAAACAAATGGTGACCAAGATGGAAAACAAATTTATTAAGTATTTTCATCACACCTCAAAAATTTATGCTATTTGGTTGATTTTACATCATACTCTGAAAATGACAACCTTCCATCATTATGTAAGTCATTTTTATGCTATTATCATCAGTCTTAAGGATGCTTATGATATCAATATATTGTGAAGATATTCAGAAATATTTGTAAAGTGAGAAATATGTAAACAATAGATCTAGTTCGTCCCCAAATTTAGATAGTGAAAGCATAAGGCGTAAAACTAGGTATCCTTCCAACTACTTAAAAAACATCAGTGTGAAATATTCCACAAACGTCAACATCCACTCGAAATAATTATTTATAATTGTTTGTATCGAGAATTACAAGATTTGTTATATCCCAAACTAAATTAAAAAAGAATATAAATATTCATTTTAAAACACAATGATATTTTTCTCAAATCTAATCCACTCTTGGAAGAAAAATTACCAACATATAATTTGGATATATAATATTTTAATTTTCTCGTGTCTATAGAAAAGGATAGATTTAATAAAAACAAAACTAAAAGCTTTATAAGCAAAATATCATTTATTATAAGACATATAGCTCCATATTTAAGTTAAAGATGGGGATTATTCTAAACATCACAATTCATAACTATCAGAAGTCTAACAAGAGTATTGGCATTGGCACAACCTATTAACACCAATAGTCATACACATTCCAGAGCCCCTAGAATATTTATGAACACAATTTTCTTTACAACATTCATCTCCACATTTTTCGCTACATCGACCTACACCTCCGTAGCATGTTTGCGACGGCTCTTTTATAGGTTGAGTCTCATCGAGAGCAAATGCAGTACACGGAAAAAAGCATGTGCATAACCCAGCAGTAACAATCGAAGAATCACAACTTCCAGTTGAGCCTGCACCGTGCTTCGAGTTGCAACGCCCATCGCAATTGCTACAGTCGCCTAAGCCTTCTGAACATGTCTTTGCTTCCACAGATGAGGTAAAAAACGTACCTGATAGATACATGACCAGAAAGAGGATGGAGAAACATGCAGTTGCTGCTCTTGCCATCTTGAATTGTATGAAACTTACTTCCTCCTTTTACTATTTATAGTAATAAAAACAAAATTGGACTGTGGCATTGAAATCATATTATTGTAACAAAATATATGCAATGCAATTCGGTTTTAAAATAACTATTAATATTTTCTTGGTTAAAACTATTTTTTTATCCCAAATTTTTATTGTTCTGGCCATGACTTTTGTCATTAATTGTTTTTATCATATGTCAACATCTTTTTAGTTGATTATTAACTATTTTTAATTTATTAATATTTAAAATGGATAAAAATACCTTTAAACTAAACTAAATAAATAATAATAATACTAATAATCCAAATATTCAAGAAAAAATCAAAACAATAACTTACAATATGAATAAAAGATAAAAAATAAAAATAAATAGTCAAAATAGATAAAAATATCACGAAACACAAAAATATTTAAATTATACTTTTTTAAGCAACAAGAATCTTATTAATTGTGAAATAATGTGGGATTCATAAGTCTTACAAATTAATGAAAACAAAGATATAATTGGTACAACCAAACGAAACAGGAGAAGTTTCTTCGCGAAAAAAAAATTCTGACTTCTCTCTTCAAATCAGCTCCTCCAGTTTAAGAAAAGTCTTTCCAGCATTGAAATATCTTAATCCTCAACTCTTCACCAAATTTATCTTTTTCTTCTGCCAAAATTACAGCAAAATTTTAGTCTGAGTTTAGATTTAGGTATCTAATCCCTAAACTCTCAAGAAAAGTAATGGCTAAAAGATGATTAGTAATTTTGGGGGTAGAAGAGCTTATTTTGTTTGAAGGATTAAGCGTCCATTTAACCATGAGATCAGCCGCCTGATTCTGAGTTCTCGAGATAAATTTGATTTTCACGGTAGAAGAAATCAAGTTTCTGCAGATTTTGATAAGAGGGGTGAGATACCAAGGTGAAGTACCCTCTGCAAGAATCTTGATTAGCAACAAACAGTCCGATTCGACATCGACCCTGCTCCAATTGTTCTTAGCACATGTTAATAAGCCATCGAGCAATGCTCTGGCTTCTGCTAACATCGGAGACAACTTGCCATACGTATTTCCATAGCAATGTATGATATCGCTCATACTGTTACGGATAACAAGACCACCGCTTGATTCGACATTACTAAGGCAAGCAACGTCGACGTTCAATTTCAGTCTTCCATCCTCAGGAGCAAGCCATTTGATGTATTCAATCTTGGAGGTTTTCCTAACAGCAGAGGTACATCACATACTAACACCAGCCTTAGTTACCTGTAACCAATGCTTATATTTTAATTTGTTAGAAATATCAAGACCAATTATTACTGAACCAATCTTGTTGATAGTCTGAGAAACTGAATCATAATGACCCTTATGTTTAGAATTATTCATGTTTTTCTAGATCATATAACATATTATAGCAGGAATAGAATGAGTTATGTGAACTTTCGAATTAGAGAACCAAACTAGGCTCTAATAATGTGAGAAATAACCATATATCTCTCAATTTGAACATTGAAAAGGTTTTTGTAATGACTCCAATTGTTCAATGAAAACTGACAATTAACGAACAAATGATTTGAGTCCTCTGAGTTTGAGCGAAACTGACATTTTGAAACCAAACTCAGATTCCTTCTATGTAAGTTATAGTCAGTTGAAATGTAGTTTTTTAAAAGTTTCCAAAGGTGAAAAGAATACTTACTTGGGGTGAGAGAATTCCACATCTTGCTATAAAGACCAGACTTAGGATGATGCTTTCTGTACTTGTCCCAAGTCAGCTTAGTGTTGAAGTCACTATCAGTAGATAGAGCCCAAATGATCTTGTCATCCTTAGAACTGTCAATCCTAACCCTTTGAATATTGTTAATTATGTCAGCAGGCAAGAAGCTATTCATCTTCTCAGCGTTCCAACCATCACACCTCCAAAACGAATTAACTTTGGCTTCCAAAAACTAACTGCTCTTGAAAGGATCCAAGATAGAACGCTGATTGTGCCAAGTGTCTCTCTAGAATTCAACTTCACCCTTTCCCAAAAGCCACTTAATATTATGCTCTGTAATATCCTTGATAGCATTCATCATTTTCTAGGTAATAGAAGAGTTTTTGTAAGTGTTAGGAGCTAAAGGATGCTTACTATTGCTATAAATATTATGCAAAACTCTTGACTATAAGCTTTCTTTTTTTCCTGTAGTTGAACCAAAGTTTATGAGAAAACGTAAGCTGCAAGTCAGATAGGGATCTGATATTGAGACCCCCCCCCCCATTAAAAGGTCTGCAAACCTCAACCAGGTACACTAGTAAACACTTATATTATTGAAATTGGCTCTCCATAAAAACTTGTTGAATATGAGCTCTAATCTCTTGATAATGCAGTTGGGAATTGTGGAGTTTTGGAGGCAATAGACCGGAATAGACATAAGCACAGAGGCAATCAAAGTGAGCCTACCACCAAAGGTGAAATTCTTACCATTCCAGTCTTAGATTTTAGAGATGACTTTGTCTATAATGTTGTACTAGTTCTTGGCATAGTTGTTGTTGTTGTTAATCATAATACCAAGATGAGTAGTAGGCAAAGTATTAGCAGAGAACCCAGTCTGACTCTCCAAGTTGAAAATGCTATTGAGCTGCAACTTGCTAGAAGTAATTAGCTTAGTTTTAAGCTTATTAATAGTTTGACCAGATACAACTTGATACCTATCTAAAAACTGACATAACTTGTTAATAGATTCAGGCTTGCAATTAGAAAAGATTAAAACATCGTCTGCAAAGGCCAGGTAAGGGATGATGATGTCAGTTTTAGAGTAGTATTTCATGCTATTATTACTTTTAAACAGATTTAAGAGGCCTCTAGTTAAGACTTCTTCACCCAAGATAAAAAGACTGGGGGATAGAGGGTCACCTTGTCTCAAACCTCTCTTGGGTTTGAAATAACCCAGAACCTCACCATTAATCAAGATAGAGGTACTGATATTAGATATAAGAGCTTTAATAAGCTTAGTGAATCTGACAGAGAATCCAAATAGAGAAAGAACTTTGAGGATAAATTGATGAGCCATATTGTCGAAAGATTTCGACAAATCTAATTGGATAAAAACATTACTAGACTTAGGTCTTTTATTAATGTTATGAAATAGCTCTCTAGTAATAAGAATATTATCGTGAATAGATCTACCTCTAACAAAGGTAGTTTGGTAATCAGAGATAATCTTAGGCATAATCACAGCAAGATGATTGTTAATGAGTTTAGATAGGATTCTGTTGAGCATTGAACATAAACTAATAGGCATGTAGTTGATCCAGTTTATAGGGTTAGGGCCTTTAGGAATGAGACATATCCCAGTGGCAAGAATTCCTTGAGGGATACTACAACCATTAAGATAAGAATTAAGAGCGATACAAAGATCATCTTTGATGATATCCTAGCAAACTTTGAAGAAATGTAGATTATAACCATCAATCCCAGCAGCACTATCCACACTCATGTTATTGATAGTCTGCCAAACTTCATTCTCCTCAATGGCTTGAAGGAGCATGTCATTATCATCAATATTTAAACAGCAAGGAATGCTATCCAAAATGGTGTCATTCAACAACATATTCTCTTCTTCTTTACAACCATAAGGCTCTTTAGTTAAGCTGTCTTTGAAGTAATTGATGGCAGAATTCCCAATTTCATTGTGATCCTGGAGCCATTCACTTTAATACACTGAATCCTATTCTTCCTCCTTTTCTTAGCAACATAAGCTTAAAAATCTTTGGTGTTCATATCCCTTTCACTAAGACATTTATTATAGCATTTATGTCTCCAAAATATCTCTTCATTTCTCAAATCCTGGATATATAAGCTATTTTCTTTAGCAAGGTCAGCCTTCGAGTTAGAATTATTAACTTCAACCTGCCTTTCCTCCATCTTCCTGACATTCTCAGCACTTTCATTCACTTTGTTGAAGATATTACCAAAGTGAGAAGCATTACACTTTTTGAGGAAAGCTTTAAGTATTTTCAACTTGTACAAGAAGACCTGGTTATGATGACCTTCAATCCTGATACTAGTTCTTATTCATAACATTTAAAAAGTTAGCATCAGTGACCCACATATTCATAAACTTAAAGTATTTTTTGTTGTAATTAAGATTGTTTGTTAGTAAATTAACATATATAAGTAAAGGAGCATGGTCAGAACAAGTTCTGACCATGTGAGTGACCTGAATATCATTAAAAATGTCAAACCACTTCTGATTAATCATAACACAGTCTAATCGTTTCTACTTGTTTGTTTGGTTCCAGGTGAATTGGGATCCAACAAATCTAGCATCTTCCAAGCTATAACTAATCATCATTTCATTAGATTCTTCCATGCCATTCTAACATAGAGTGGAGCATCCCATTTGTTCATCAGATGATGCAATAACATTGAAGTCCCCAGTAGTTATACATGCTCTATGAACAGAGGATATGGACCTCATCTCCTCCCAAAGGTAACGTCTGTTGGCCCTGTTACACTTAGCATATAAAACAGTGAATAAAAGTTGTCTATTATAGCAAGTATCAGTAATATCATAGTGGATACATTGCTCATGATTCTTCATAATCTCAAGCTTAATGTCATCCATCCAAGCCACCCAAATCTTGTTGGAACAATTAGAGACATAATTGTTAAAACCCAGATGATGAACAATGTCATCTTTGCTTTCCTCCTTAACCATTGGTTCCTGAATAGCCAACACTTTAATCTTTTCCTTCTTGATAATTGATAGCAGTCTATTAATCGTAGAACTGTTGTGAATGCCTCTCAGATTCCAACTAAGAATCTTTATCTTCATCAGAGAAATACTTGTGGTTCTTGTTGATCTCTGAAAATTTTAAATATTTTATTATAAATTTGTTTGGTTTCTTCTTTTCACCGTCTTTGATGAGGAAGAATAAAAGACATGGAGAAAATTGTAAAGAAGAAGTTTCACAGGAGAAAATTGTAAAGAAGAAGTCTGACAGGAGAAAATTGTAAAGAAGAAGTATGATAGGAGAAAAATGTAAAGAGGAAATTATGTTAGGGGAAAATTGTATAGACTATTAAAGAAATAGCTAGAATGAGAAGAAGAGAAGATGTAGGGACCAAAAGTGTAATAAACGGGAATTAAAGCGTGTGGGACCCGCAATTGTACTATAAAAGGACCACACACACTTCACAGATCCCAAGATGAATATAATATTACTTTATCTCTCTACTTAAACTAAACTCTCACTTTCTCTCTCTAAAAAGGCTCCTAAACAAAGTAGTTCGGATAATATTGACACTAAGAGATTCTCATATCACAAAATCACCCTCGGACATTCCTAAAACTCTTCAGTGGCGTCGTCTGTGGGAAACAAAGATCGTTCTGACGACAATCGCATCCTGGAAATAGTTCCTATTCCGAGGAAAACTATGGAAGAACAAGGGGATGATTTTGTAAATAATTGCGAGGAGAACCTGGTGGGCGATGACTATCGAAATTACATGGAGTACGAGGCGCATGGGGGCCAGCGAGTCGGAGACACTTTCGATGACTCAGACCTGTTGGCCCGAAGGAATGAACTGTTGCTAGAGATCGAAAGATTGAAGGCAGAAAAGGAAACCATACAGGTAAATCTTCATTCCGAGATAAGGAGGGAGCCAACTAGTGGAAAAGAGGAGCGCGGAACCAATTTTCGTCCTAAAAACAGGGACGATAGATACAGGGGATCCGAACGACGATCGTCGAAGAGGAGAGAAAAGCGACATTTGGATTCGTCTGATTCAAGCGATTATTCTCGATACAGCTCGTCGAAGTCATCTCCTAGGAAAAATCACAGAAAGAAAAAACACGGTCGAGGACACGCTGATTACCGAAGGGGAAGAAGCTCGGAGAGGAAGTCTCTGAGGGAGAAGAGTTACCGTGCTCAGGTTGATGAGCGGGCTTATGACCACTCTAAGTTTCCTGTTAGAAAAGAAGACGTCGGCCCGCGAAATTCAGAGTGGCAGCATCAATATACTCTACCATCCGAGGAAGGATTGTATTTTTCGAGCAATGAAAATTTAAGATCCAATGTTTATCGTACGGGTCACAATTGGAGAGCTTCTCCTTTGTCCCCGGACATTTTGGTGGGAAAACTCCCAAAGCATTTCGATATCTCAAAGTTAGAAAAGTTTGATGGGACACAAGACCTTGATAATCACATCGAACAATTCAAAAACTTCATGATTAATTTCGACGACGATGATAAATTGTTATGTAGAGCATTTTCTCAGACCTTCAAGGGGGTAGCTTCCAAATGGTATAATAGGCTTCCGCAAGGCTCGATAAAGAATTTCGACATGTTCTGGAATATCTTCAGACAACACTTTGTAGGGAGCAAAAAGTTCAGAGCTAATGGAGACACGATAATCTACAGCAGACAAAAGGTTGGGGAGAGCTTGAAGAATTACACCAATCGGTTTGTCAAAACGAAAACAGACATGGAGTATTGTAAAGACTCAGTGGCACTTGCAGCTTTCAGGATGAGCCTACTCCCCGGATTATTGAAGGATACGGTGGCGGAGAGTCAGGCTATGACCTTCGGAGCATTGTTAGATCAGGTTGAGAAGAGAATTCTGGTGGAGGAGATTCAGGCATCAGAGAAAGGATCCGGTGATCAATTGGATCATAATCAGTTTCAGAGATCTGAGCCTAGTAACCAAGGGCCCCGTACCAATGTTCAAGCCAAAAGTACGGGACAATATCCGCCGAGGCAGAAAAAATACCCACAGTACTATGGCAATCAGCAAAATTACAATCAAGGAACCAGACCAATATCGAATAAGTGGGTTCGACCAGACTATTTTGCGGAGTTAACGGAAAATGTTGCTGCTATATTTGATAAGGAAAGATCCACAATATCATTCAGGAAACCTTTTCCTATATAGATTCCGAGGGAAAGTAGAAGCATTAACAAATATTGTAAGTATCACGAGGATATCAGGCACGATACCAAGGACTGCATAGCTTTGAAAAAAGAAGTGCAAGCTTTGATCGAGAATGGAATGTTGTTAGAGTTTGTCAAAAATCACTCTTAGAAAAATGCTGTGGTGAAAGCTGTTCCAAAGAACCCTGATACAGCCATGGTAATTTCCGAGGAGGTCGATGATTTTGACGTTGAACAAGAATATTTGAATCCCAAGGAGGGGAGGAACAATGTGAATATGGTGGAAGAGGTTATTCCGAGGGGGAGGGTGAACAACCTCTATGATTTCTTTGATTCACTCGCAATCTTTGGAGGAGATACTATTGCAAGAAATTCCAATAGCTCGCGGAAGAGGCACATGGTCAACCTGACTACCCAGATCGAAGCGGGGGTGTCAGTACAAATGCACCGATTACCCTCCCCCATCATTTGTTTTGACGACGATGATATGCGAAATGTTGCGGGCCCGCATGAGGATGCGGTGGTGATTATTGCGGGTATCGCTGGGGATCAAGTTCAAAAGATACTTATCGATACCGGAAGCTCAGCAAATATCTTGTTCATGAGCACTTACAGGAGAATTTCTGACCCACCAGTTATACGACGTTCCGACAGAACCATAGTGGGCTTTACCGGCACCATAGCAGTCGTAGTTGGAGAATTTCAATGTGTGGTCGAGTTGGGCCGTGGGCCATTCAAGAAAGAGGTGGAAGTGTTGTTTATTGTCTTCAACGCGCCAACCTCGTATAACGCTATTCTAGGTCGCTCTTGGTTGTCCCGAATGCATGGTGTAATTTCGAAGGTGCATCAGTGTCTAAAGTATGTGGTAGGAAACAATGTCGGGATAATCAGAAGTAGCCAGAAAATGGCCCGCGAATGTTACCAGATAGCTTTATCCTCGAAGGAAGTTCGGGGAGAAGCGTCAGATAAAGCATAGCAATGAAAGAGGCATTCCTCCGAAGTCATCCCATGTGATGATCCGAGGGAGACCCCCGGATTTCTGGTCCCGGAAGAAGATTCTGAGGCACATGAATTTGAGAGTGGCAAATCTTTGAAAATCGGAGTAAAACTTTCTTTGGAGTTCAGAGAAAGGTTAATTGCGTTTTTATCTAACAAACTCGACATGTGTGCTTGGTGTGCACATAATGTCACGGGAGTACCATCGGAGGTCATATGTCATAAACTTGCGGTACAAATTGATGTTGGACCTATTGTCCAGAAGAGGAGACCCGTTTCTCCGGAGAAGGCTACAATTATTCTTTTGGAAGTGGAAACGTTGCTAAGCATAGGCCACATTCGTGAGTCGCATTATCCTGTATGGGCCTCGAATCCGGTCTTGGTTAGGAAAAATAATGGCAAGTGGAGAATGTACGTTAACTTTACAGACTTAAACAAAGCTTGTCCCAAAGATCCGTTTCCGGTGCCACGTATTGATCAGTTAGTGGATTTGACTTCAGGCAATCGATTGTTGTCCTTCATGGACGCGTATTCTGGGTATAATCAAATCCGGTTGGACATTCATGATGAACAAAACACTTCGTTTATTACCGGGAGGGGATTATACTGCTACAAGGTTATGCCATTCGGCTTGAAAAATGCGGGGGCAACTTATCAGCGCTTGGTCAACAAAACCTTTGAGGAACAGATTGGTCGGAATATTGAAGCATATATCGATGATATGTTAGTCAAGGGTTTGCAGGACGAAGATCATTTTGCTGACCTGGAGGAGACTTTCAATAATTTGAGTAAGGTCAACTTGAAACTGAACCCGGAAAAGTGTGTTTTTGGGGTGCGATCGGGTAAGTTCCTCGGGTATATGATCAGTGAGAGAGGTATCAAGGCTGACCCAGATCAAATAAAGGCTTTAATCACCATGACTCCACCTCTAAATATCAAGGAAGTCCAAATCTTGACAGGGAGATTGGCAACATTGAATAGGTTCATTTCTCGATCCTCGGACAAATGTGCACCTTTCTTTAAGGTATTACGAAATGCTAAACAATTTAATTGGACTGATGAGTGCTCAGCAGCTTTTCGCAAAATTCAGGAATATTTGACATCCCCTGATATACTGTCTAAACCATTGTTGGGGGAAAGATTGATTATCTATGTAGCAGTGTCAGATTGTGTAGTCAGTGCTGTTCTACTTCGCGAAGAGGAATCTCTTCTGAAACCTATCTATTATGTCAGTAAGAGTTTTTTGGATGCGGAGAAGCGATATCTTAAGTTGGAGAAGGTAGCGTTGGCTTTGGTTACGGCTGCTCGAAAGATGAGACCTTACTTCCAGGCACATCCTATAGTTGTTCGGACAACTTTTCCCTTAAAGGGTTTGTTACAGAGGCCTGATATCTCCGGGATGATGACTAAATGGTCAGTAGAACTATGAGATTTTGACATAGCATTTGAGCCTCGAACGACGATAAAAGCTCAAGTTTTAGCTGATTTTTTGGTCGAATTCCATTAAGACAGAGAAGATAAAAAGGTTTTTGACCATTTTGATAAAACGGAATGGTTGGTACGAATAGATGGGGGTCAAACAATTCTGGAAGTGGGGCGGGTGTCCAGTTGATTTCTCCAGAAGGGTTAGCTATGTTCCAAGCTATTCGATTTGGTTTTAAGGCAACTAACAATGAAGCGGAGTATGAAGCTGCATTAGCGGGTTTGCGTTTAGCTCAGATATGTGGGGCCACAAAGGTTAAACTGATCAACGATTCACAGTTAGTGATAAACCAAGCTTTGGTAGAGTCTGAGGCCAGAAAAGATAATCTTCTTATTTTGATATTTGATAGATGAAGGCCCACTGCAACTTGAAAAAGTTTCATTAATTTGGGTTTTGACAATAAATGATTTTATTTTGGATGGTAAGATATCTTGGCTTGGGTTATGTTTAGAGATAGTTGAAGTATCAGTACGTGTATTTTCTCTGTCTAATTTATTTTCTTGGTCTGGGTTACTTTCTTAGAGTCTTTTAGATCATGCCCAATGTGGTAGTATTTTCTGCAATAAGAATGTAAAAGGCTGTAGAAATTTCCATCCAAAACCCATTTTCCTCTCCAAAGCCGATCCAAACCTTTTTTCTCTATTCTTTAGAAACATTCATTTCCAGCCAAATCTTGAAGAAATTATACCTTGCAATATTCCTAGGTAGAACCCAGATAGATAAAAAAGATCTCATAGCTTTACCTATAACTTTAATAGTTTCTTCATGGAACATATATTCAGGAAGGTTACGAAGGATGGTCCAAACTGGAGATATAGGACATTTATAGTTTTGATTGAAGAAAAGAGTCCATTTTAATAGCCTCATAATTTTAGACCCCACTGCCCAAACGTTTTGAAGAGGAAGGAGATAAGATTTCACCCTCCTCCATCACTGAGGTTGCACCATGATTACCAGCCTAACCACGGTCGCAAGATAGAAATTTGATATGAACTCCAACGAGATTCCGATATGAATCAACTCAAGACTCTATTTCTTGAAGCGAAATAGAGTTTTTTATTGGATTTTTTTATTCAAGCCAATTATTTAATTATAATATTTTTATTAATAATATCTATAATCATAAATTTAAAAATATGTTTATAAAATATAATATACAATATATTACAAATTCTAACAATTACAAGAATTAAATTCGACTACAACAGAAATCTAGACATAATCCTTTTAAAAAGTATGATGTTATTTTAAATCTAAGGATTTTGACTCAAATTTTGAGTGATATCCGATTTACATGTCTTTTTGTTTCACCATTGCAGTTTTATTAACATAGGTTTGTTTTCATTTCATTTTACCTATGCGAACTCGATGTCACTTTGAGATTATATATCTCATATTTTTTATAATTGTTTTATTGAATACATTCATGGTTAGTTAGTTATTTTTCTTACAATTCAAATTACAAAGACATCGGTGAAGCCAGAAATTCATTATTCAGATATCAAATGGTAAATGAGTTTTATTTATTTTGTAGTTTACCATTGGCATATAATTATATTATATGAAATTGATGTTCTTATATACAAGTTAATAGATTACACAAAGCTATGTATCTCTCTAAATACAAAGAAATAAAGATACTCTCTTAAATTATGGTTGAAAACGAAGTCCAAATTCAAGATTTTATGTGCATATAGAACTTCAATTGTTTAAACTCCATATTTTTAAATTTTTGTCTCTGAAATTATTAAAAATATATATTATCAAAAGTTTCCCTTTATACGATTTAAAGTTTGTAGTTTCAAAATTTATTGTAACTAAAAACTAGAATATTTGAGGTCTAAACACCGTTAGGCTCTAAATATTTCAAAGAATATCTCAAGAGCAAATATACATATATAACAATTAAGTATTAACCAAATATCGAATAATATAATATGAAAATTCACTAATAAAATATGTATGATCCATATACTCATGTAGGAAATTGAATTTGTTTAATGTTTTTTCTTCCCTCATATGAGTCTAGTCGTGTTCTATGTTGATGTTTCTCCTGTTAGGATATCAATCAATATAATAGAGCTAGATTTTAATACTTTTCAAAATGATCAAACTTGCACCGATTAAGACTCTATCATCTCCGATGCTCTCCACTTGTTTTTCCAATTCATTAAGCATATGATAAGGTAGTATATAATTGACATTGTTACCTATAATTATCTTACATATGATAATACTGGTTGCATCATTGAATATTATGTTTTTTTGGGATGTCATGTGAATATCAAAGATATTATGAAATTATGGTTTTGACTTTGTGGGAACAAACCTATGAGGGCCCAAATCTGTGTGGTATCAAGTGCTAGTTGTGGGGGAGGCAGAGCCAACTGTAGGAATTCCTACTGCAAAGGATCGACTGTAATCAATATTAGGTTATTTTGTATGAGATTGTCCTGAAATCTTAGTTTAAATCTAGTGATCTCCAATTACGTTTTTGGATCATTTGTTAAAGGTTCCCAAATAAAGGTTCATAGAGTCATGCTAAGACTAATTCCTTGGGTGCGGTGACTGCTTCAAAACTAGATGAGATGAATGAATTTAGTAATGTTTTTGGCGAGAAGAATAAGTTTGGTTATCAATTACCACCCGATACCCGACCGAAGAGAGCTGGAAAGAGAAGAACTCATATTCGTGAGCTTAGCCAAATTACAACGATCCCGCTTTCATAGAATAAATTAACCTAGTTATTTTGATTTTTATTATACATTGTCCAGATCCATGTGGGAGGGAAATATATGCCTTAGCTCATTCACTCCTGGACAAATGAAAAGACAGGGTAGAGCCTCAGAGCTGACCCCAAGCAAAAATTGACACTCGAAGGCTTGAGAAGCAGTATATATAAGGGAAAATTGTTGACGGTAGACTCACCAGTCAGGCATATCGTGAGGTTGACTACAACAGACCGGGAGGTTGGCTATAAAATAAAATGAGTAAGACTTCCCATTTTGCCCAGATAGGGCCGATCTTGTCATGATGTCTTTAATAAGGTCCACATTTTCGATAACTTGTAATATACAACTCTACGAATGGAGGGGTTAGGTTAGGAACATTTTCAATATGTTTTTTTGTATTTGTTCGATGAGAACTGCAAAACAAAAAAATAACCCATCTTTTCAACTGGGAAATACGAGTCACTTTTGTCAATTTTATGCTATCTCATCTACCAAAATGATAAAAAAAAAGGACAAGTTTGCTTCTTATTTTCGTGTTCGATCTCTCCCATCTCTTCCTTGCTTGTTGTTACATATGTTGAAGAAAGGTTTGAAACCATGTAGAGAATGAAGAGTTGCCAAGGATATTTCTCTCAATAGTGCTTCTCGACGCTCCACCCATAATAAGTAAGGCCCCATTAGCCTAGACAACACTCTTTCCTTGTCGTGTGTAAGACTCGAGAAAGATGAAGGCCATCATTAAGCATTATTTGATCTCCTTTGTCCGAGTAAAAGGTGAAACATAATCAACTTGAATTTGGGACAACTATTCAAAACTTAGTGAAAGACTGGATGTATTATATTTTTTTGCTTTTTGTGAAAAATACAAATTAAAATTGAAATGAAGGATTTCTTCAAATAACAAAGAGCTCAGTCAACTATTTAATCAAATGATATTACACGAAACCAATTGACTTATGAAGGGAAATTCATTCTTTTTCTTTTGGGTATCTCATACTAAGGTACACTCAAATCTAACCCAATCTCGAAATATAATACGGCATTTCTTTGCTTCATTGGTGTTTTCAATCCCCACCATCCACCATAACAAAATGTTTTCACTCAATCTCTCATGAGTACTCAAAGGAAGTACGAAGGGTTCAAGTAGGAAAATTTTAAAAGTAAAGCACACAACAATAAATCAACTCATTCAAAAAGACCTAGTTGGATCAGAACATGATGAATGTGATTGGTTTGAGCTCTCGCTCAGATGAAAGACTCTTACCATTGATAAATGTCTCATGCCACCTTTCATAAACAACTATACGTGAGAATAAGTTAATTATGACATAGAACATAATAAGACGTTTTTGTATTTCTAATTTAAAATCTATAAAACAATTAAGAGAGAGAAAAAAGAGGGACTACACCATAAATCATGTTGCCTAGGGGCGACCGCACGCTATATCATAGCAGCATGACCAAGTGAAAGCAGAAACCCATTGTATAGATTGGGAGTTCCTGTGCATCATGCATTGTTTTCTTCACTTCTCAAGTATGAAGCTTCTGAATAATGCACTTTCACATTGAGGCTCAATATCGATCGATAATTGAGCAAATATGGGACCATCACTCCTATCACTTAAGGGGTCCAGATCTAATGGATAGAGTTTCTAATATAAGGAATAAAATGTATTCGCAAGTATTATGGATGGTTGGCCCGCTTAATAACAACTAATATCTTTACTGTAGGGCTATACGTGTCTCATTATTTAGATGGATTGTTGTTTGATAGTTATTGTAGCTGAGATAAGGAGGCACAAACTTTATTCTTAGTTTTTTAGTATAAGTAGATAAGAGAGCTGGGATGTACGACTTGCATCAAACTTGTGAAATAATACTTTTTGTGCACCTGCTTAATAAGGCTCTTCTCTAGTTAAACGAGATTACCAGTTCTGAAAGAACCAACCATTGTCATTATAAAGAAGGGTTTAACATAGCAGAAGGACACGACTTTTTTTAGTGTTCATCACAATATAGTATGGTATGCCACCGGTATAAATAAGGAGTACAAAAGCTAGTGGCACGAAATAGATTTCATTCCAACCTGTATACGGCCCAAGAATCAACCATTATCAATCTTTGTATTCTCTTTGCCTGAGGGTATATTAAGATGATATAGATTATCTTTGCCTTAGTCGATCCAAAATGTCTTTTCGATCTGAATTCACTTAAGTATAGAGAAAAATATAATATCCCAGCAAAGGCAAGACAAAAAAAGGCGACAACCTGGTATATAAGAGGCAAGGGTAACCGTTATATCAAGTGCTTAGTTAGCTTAAGGTTGTTTTTACTAGTTCGGTGGATAGGAACTCCCGACCCCGCTACATATGTACTCCCGAACGGAAATGCAGGACCAACTGTGGTTTCTCATCTAGAATAACAATATAATTTAGGATAAAATAGGGAATGATTGATTCCATATAGAGATTGTTTGTGTAGTTCTATAATAGCTATGGTATTTTTTATTCCTTTTTATGACTTCATTTGATTGCTCAGAAAACTATTTTATGATGGAGTGATTTAGCTCATTCTACCTTATCTACATTCCATTTAATATCACTTGAAGTAGTTAACATATCCACAGTCACATCCAATAGGTTGGATGGCAAGCTAGTCAACGAGGACATGTTCATGACCAAATGTCCGTTGATAGTCCCTTGACTATCGTGTTTGGATAAAGTTAGTCCACTAGATTGTTTGATCCATGAGAGGTTGCAGCCTGTCACCATAGTCCCCAAATTTTTGTATCATCACTAGTCCCTTGAGTTTAGGTCAAACCCAAAATGTAGAATATTACTGATAACTAAACTCAAAGGACTAGTGGTGATACAAAAATCTAAGGACTATGGTGACAGATGGAAGCCTCTCATGGATCAGAGGATCTGGTGGACTAACTTTATCTAAATGCGATACTCAATGGACATTTGAAAGTCGAGGGACTATCTGCCACCAAACGCGATAGTTGAGGGACCATGTACTGTTCAAAGCATGACAAACTCCCTGACAAATCAAATGTCTTTGAAGGTTAAGCTAAGTTTTTTGGTTCCAATATGCAAGAGGACAAGAATCATAATGAGAAATTTGTTGACTTCACTAAAATAATGATCGATTTGGCAAACATTGGTAAGGAAATCACTAATATATATCAAGAAATGATATTGTACAACGCGTTGCCTTCTGCATATGGATAATTGAAGGATACCATCTTATACAACCAAGAAATATTATCGATAAATAATTTTTAACCTGCGATAATATCTAATGACTTAGAACTAATATAATGTTGAAGAGCTATAAGTTTGGAAAGTAACCGTGAAGCTTTAAACATTAGAGGTACGTCAAAGAGCATAAATACCAACAAGGTGTGAGAAAATAGCTAGATTAAAGTCAGTAGAAAATTTTGATAAGTCTAAGATTTGATTTCACAACTACAAGAACTTGGGTCATTTCAGAAAACATTGTCTACGCTCGACTAAGGATGCAAAGTGATTGCATATAAGATCAAGGAGATTTTTTTTCCTTCTGAATAATATGACTTTGGAAAGGTTTTGATGCACTCTTCAGATAAATGACAAAGAGAGTGGGGTTCCTGATTATGTATGCTTATTTCATATGAGTCTGCATAGAGGCTGGCTCTCCTCATTTTAATTAAACAATGGAGGTATTGTGTTATTTGACAATAACAAGGCTAACTAGATAACTATAATTTGATCTGCAAAAATAAAAATATATGATGGTTGTGATCGGAGAAATCACATTTTCCTTGGGATATTGAATAATTTAAGTTGTTTAATCAAAGTTGAGAATTGTTACATGAAAATTTCTAAAAGTGGTATTACTATAATAACTGGGAAATTGTAAAATAACCTTTATTCCTTGATCCCAGATACTTTTATAGGCAAAATGTCTAGCTTTTTCAAAGGAAAAGTAGATGGTACAACACTACGGCATATGAGGTTAGGGAATGTTAGTAAAAAGGGATTTTGGATTTGCATAAGCAAGAATTATTGAAAAACAACAAACTGACATGCTTGGAATTTTGCCAATCCTACGTGCGCGGTTAAATTAGTAGAGTCAAGTTTGCAAGATCCAAACACGCTAAATTTGGAACCCATTGACTTTATTTATGATTATCTATAAGATCCTATAACGGTTGAGTATCATGGAGGAAATATATATATTTTTTTATCAATTATCGATGATTACTCAAAAGAGTTACGAATTTACCGGTTGAATTCGAAAAAATAGGTTTGAGATAAGTCCAAACAATTGATGATCATGGTTGAAAAAAAAATGGCAGAGAAGTAAAGAAGTTAATAAGGATAGTGGTCTTTAATTATGTACAATTCAATTTATTGATTGTTGCGAAGCTACATCGATAGCTCAACAAAGAACTGTATGGGACACTTCATAACAAAATGGTCTTACTAAAAAACTGAATAAAACCATTATTGATAGGGTGAGGTTCATGTTAGTTACTACTAATCTCCTTATGTAGTTTTAAATTGAATCAATAATGAGTGTTTGTTACCTCATAAACGAATGTCCATCTATTGCAATTGGCTTAAAGACTCAACGTGAAATATATTATAGAAGCCCTTCATATTATTGAAATTTTGAGAATGTTTGGTTGTGCTGCATATGCACACATTATACATGAGAAGCTTTAACAAAGAGTTATGAAGTGATTATTTATTGGGTATGCATAAGGCATAAAGAGATACAAGTTTTAGTACTTCGAGGAAAGTTGAAGTGTTTGATCAGCAGGTATCTGCATTCAATGAGAATGATTATCCTTGTTTGGATGGTAAAATACCTAAAGTCCACCATGATGGATGTGACACACTTGAAATTGAGGTGAAGTCAGCTGGATCAGAACCTACTACTGGCTTACAAAGATCTAAACCAACAAATACATTTGGACAAGAAGTATGCATAGATTTATAAGGTAGTCAAAATCAACATGACCACTAGATAGAAAGGGACAAGAACAAAATATTAATCCAAGATTTTCAAAATGTCGGGTATATCATATTGACAGGTTTTGCATTGACTGCATCATATGAGGTTCTTCAATCTGAGTATGAGAACTTCAGGCATACAATATATAAATGAATATAAATCCAAGTGTCTGGTTGGTATGAAGGATGAAATTACTTTACTTCGCAAGAACAACACTTGGGATTTGGTAGAAAAATATGAAGGTCAGAGACTGGTTGATTGCAAGTGATTTTCAAGAGGTATACAGAAATGCATGGGTTTAAAGTGGCCATGTACAAGGTCATGTTGGTTACTAGAGAGTTCACTTAACATGAGGGTAAGGATTATAATGGTATATTCTCTCCTACAGTGAAACATAGTTCAAACATGATCTTACTTCCAATGAATTCCAAGTTTGACATGAATTTATACTAGATAGACGTCAAAACAAATTTACAACACGGGACCATTTAGGAAACCATCTAGATGAAGCAACGTGAATGATTTCTAAACAAGTAAACGAGTCACCAAATATGTCTCTTGAATAAAGCATTGCACAGTCTAAAGCAATCTCTTAGGTGCTGATATATGTATTTTGATGATTTTATTGTCAATAGTGGTTATTGACAAAGTTTTTATATCACTTGTGTGTATATAAAGAAATCTAGTTCTGCCGATATATGTGTATTGTTGTATGTAGTTGATATGTTGATTGCTAGCAAAGACAATACATAAATTAACACATTGAAAGTAATATTGAGGAGTACATTTGAGATGAAAGGTTTAAGTTCAACCAGAAGATTATTGTGATAAAGATAACTAGAGATAAAGAAATGAGAACCTTGTTTTTATCACATAAAGGTTATATGAGGATTGTTCTTGACAGGTTTTCATGACAAAATAAAAATTAGCCACTTATCTTATTTCTCAACACTTCCAACTAACATCCTTAGAGCTTGATGTCGAAGGTGTGAAGATGTATAAAATGGAAGACATTTCTTATTCCAATATTATGAGAAGTATAATGTATGACATGATCTGTAATATACCTAATTTAGCTTATGCTTTGAGCTTGGTGAGTAGATTCATGGCTAGGCCCTCCTGGGAACATTGGCATGTTGTTAACTCGGTTATAAAGTTAATCAGGAGACATACTAGTCTAGGACTGAAGTATGAAGAGGTTCTTTCAAGACTAGAAGGTGCTAAGAGTTTTGTTGATTATGATTACGCTAGTTTTTTTGACACACTGAAGTCTTAAATTGGATATGTGTTTGTGGTGTTTGGTGTTGTTAACGAAGCAATAAATGAGGCTAAGTGATTAAGAGAAATGCTGAAGAACTTTGAGGTTCAATAGGAAATCTTAATTAGGTAAACTATGATAACTATGTTAGACTTTATTTCGTAAGAATTATTCTGGAAGATGGAGAAATTTTGCTGGAAAATGTTCAACATATATGTTTACTAAACTGGTGACAACGAACAAGTTCAAGCATTGCTCAAACTTAGTTCACATCTCAAGAATCTGTAGCCCTTGTAAGGGGCGAAAATAACTGTAATTTTATTTTTTATAGACAAAACTAAGATAGAAAATTATGAAAGTATTGACTTGTTGGGTAAATCATGACTGTTTGATTACATCGTTTATATCCGCATAGATGTCGTCAAAGCATCGACTATATAGGTATATGCATAATCAAGGTATCAATTTCTTCGGTTAAGGTATTGACTACATTAGCATGGAGGTATTTGGTAAAACTGAGAAATTGCTTACATCATAATGTTATCATCTGAGGCAATGACTTCTCGACTAGGAAGCCCTTGGTTAAACCGAGCAACATCAGCTGCCATGAAATGAGAAGAATGTTAGGATTTTCTCGGACCCTCCCTCATTGGGTTCAGTTATCTCTCATTGTGTACTCTCGAACCTCGACTACAGATTTAACGACTCAAAAATCTCTTGGTCGTACTAAGCATTAATTTTCTATGTTTCTATTTATTTTTATTTTTCATATTATATAGTTTTGGTTGGATCCACCTTATTTTCTCTTCCACTGTTGGATCTATTTTCATTACTTGTTATACTTCTGAATTCAGTTATTTGTACTCTATCATTTGATCAATGATGAACGTTTGTTGTTGTTAGATTTATTTTCATCTTGCAATGTAATTTATGGATCTTTTATATTAAAAAATCTCTCCGATATAAATTTCCAAACAAATCATGCATGATTCCTTCGAAACACTATTTACAATAGAACAGAAATAACGTTATTTTATTACATAACAAATTTATATATATAATCACAACAAAAAAAGTTTCTTAAATATTATTGAAACACTTATATTTATATTTTTAGGTTACATGTTTTTATTAAAATTTTAAAATGTAAAACAATGGATGCTTCAATCGGCATGCATCAAAATAGTTTAAGCCACTATGGAAATAAAACAATGCCATGAAAAAGAAACCCTAACAAGGGTATTCGCATTGGCACAATCTAATATTATCAAAAGTGACACATGTTCCGGTCCCGTTGGGATGTTTTACAGCACATTTCGAGTTACAACATTCCGGTCCACAGTCTGCACTACATACTCCGAAACCCACGTTGCATGTCTTTGCTTCCACTGATGTCAAATTTATAGCTGCACGATTATAATTAAAATGATATTATCCGAGACCCATATAATAAACGTTAAGATAAATAAATAAAAACTCAAAAAATATAATTTTATTGAAATGTTTGAAGAGTATGCTTATTATGTTACCTGATAGGTACAAGACTAAGAAGAGGAAGGAGTATATAGTTGCTCTTGCCATTTTGAATTATATGGAATTATTATTTGTTATAAAGGTATTTATAGAGAAAAATGGACTTTAATAATGTTTAGGTGGAAAATGTAACTACAACTATATTTATTGGGAAACAGATAATCTTGGTTTTATATTCATTGTTATATAATGATTGGCAAATGCAACATTTATTACATTCAGACTTCAGTTAATAAAGTTGTACATAGTTTTGATTTACTAATAATAGACAGAATATCCATTTTTGTTTTGTATTAACTAAATTTTACTTATAATTTAAGTAAAAGATTGAGAGTTAGTAATAGATAAATTTTTAATAAATATTTTGGTTTGTTTTATTATAATAAGTATGTTTTATGAAAAATTTATTGCGGTGGAGGTAACATATAAGTATATAATATAAGATCTTATCTATTAATAGAAATTTGGTTTATTTTTATTATAATATGTATATTTCATAAATGTACTTTCATATATATTAATAGATGATAGCTCTTACTTATTTTTAAATTTTAAATTAAATTTACTATCGTTTTTTCTGATGAAATTAAGGTTATAGATATAGAAGTTGTTTTGTCTATTATTATTATTTTTCTAAATACGGTCTTAGAATTATAAATCTAAAAATTGGAAATCAGGGGCCGTCCTCAAACATCTATAAACCATTGTTAGTATAAACGAAAATTATATATATATATATATATATATATATATATATATATATATATATATATGAGTGGATTATCTTGAGAAGATTAAACACAATAGTTTTTGGTCTTTAAAGATTGACCTTTCTCTCTTCAAGAGATGAAGGAAAAATTTATATCTTAAACCTTTACAAGACAGCGATCGGTAATGGTGAGAAAACCTCATTTTGGTACGTCTTTTGGCTCATCTATACCTCTCTAGTTACATATTACGATATTAGCATCAATCAAGACTCTAGGCTTAGAAAGAACCTTAAAGTTTCATATATTATCCGTAATGGACTCTGGAACTGACCAGCTCATATTCGATGTGCTAGTGCTAGAAATCGCAAAACTTCCGGGAGATCAACAACCCCATCACATCTCTTTCTCCCCTCCAACATCATCCACAATAATGTCCATCATTAGATTGTTAAGAGGGTATCACGAAGTTCACTATTAAGGAAACTTACAAATGCTCTACATACGCCAACCCCCTTGTCAGGTTGAAGGGGTTAGTTTGACATAAATTTAATATTTTCCGAAACTCCTTCATCATTTGGCTTGCTATCCAAGGCAAATTGTCCATCCGTGACAAGTTTCAGAGTTAGAGGGTTATATCTCCCCCTGATTGTTTCTTATGTAACTCTAACTCTAAAATATCGATCATATCTTCTTTGACTCTAGCTACAGCCAGAGCATTTGGGACTTTGCTAATTCTGAGTTTGGATTCTTAAAAAATTCAACTAATTGGCCTTCTTGGACTAACGAGACGTCAAACTAGTATTCTTTTCGTAGATTCTTTTTTTGACGTTCTTGTTTTTTTTACGGTTATGTGCATAATTCATTACTATTTGGTGGTAGAATGGCACGTTACGTGGCGCTAAGTCAATGGTAAAATCCAAACCTCATCGAGGAAACTTAACCAAAATTCCTCAGGGTTCTTTTTTAAAATCTAACATTTTAACAATATTCTTTTACTCTATCAATCTCGTCACAATTTCAAACACAAAAATATTATCTTCCATTTTTCCAACACGATAACATGCATCCACACAGAATTGAAATAATAATTTGATTTTAGGATAACATAAAATACGTAAAAGACACATATGGACGATAAAATCTCATGTTTCATTGTCCTTTTTCGACAGAAGCTCTGGAGCGATGCAATCCTTCTTCAATGGAACTTCTTTTGTCTGCAAATTACCTTCATCAGCATCAATTCTATCTTCATCCATATCGATTTTTTCTCCTCACTAGTTCGCGTTGCCAATTCTCTTACATCAATGCTCTTCTACTTAACCTCATCATCATACTTATTGTAGACTTGTTTGTCAAATAGCGGCCCATATGCATCTTCAAATATATCTTTATCGTAGACTGAATTATCAAACACGGGCTCAAATACAACTTTAACGTCAAAACTAAGATCGTTAACTGGTGCAGTTAGAGCATAAAACTCCTTAACTAGTTGTGGTTTTGGAGACACTACTCTAGATGGCACCAACGTAATCTTGCGACCATCCAACACAAAACTATATTGATTCCTTCTACCATCATACTTATAATTCATCTTAAAAATACAAGGACATCATAATATTATATGGAAAACGTCGATAGTAACTATATCACATCATACTTTATCTTTGTAATTACCAACATAAAATGAAATTAAACAACATCTAGAAACGGTTACATTGTTGTATCATACTAGTCCTGATTGTATGTAATGGTTTCGAAGACCTTGAGTCTTCAACACCAGTTTCTAAACAACATCTTCAGAAATCAGATTCTCATAACTATTCGAATCATTACGAACTTGCAAATTATTTCCCTAATTATGCATGTAGACTTAAAGGAATTATTCTATATTTTAGTCTTCAAATCAGAAAATCAGGTTATGTGTGGTAGGAATTGCTAGAGTTCTGATACCAACTGATGCAACGGATATTCGAAGAAGAAAAAACTATAAATAAATTTTTAGCCTTTTAAAACGGAATGTAGACCTAACATAAGAGAAACAAGAACACAAAAGTTCATTAGACAAAATGTGTGATTTCAATTTTAATAAACAACTGGATTCCAATCTAGGGTAAGTGTCCTTAAATATGAATCACTAGAAAACTCTAAAAAACATTAAGAATAAAATAATTTTTTTAATTATTCTGATCGAATATGAACATAAATAGATTGGATTAGCTATAAAAAAAGTAAAAATCTAAAAAAAATCCAGTAGACAATAAAATAGCAAACATCATCATTCTTCCAAAAACAAGGATATAACAACATACAACAATTTCTTGATCTTATATTGCAAAAATAACAAAAAGTGAAGTTCAATGTTTTTTTAAAAGCTCAATATTCTTTCATGATTTCGGATCTGAAAGAAGGACGAACATCAATTTTTTTGATCTTCTATTGAAACTATATAATCCAAAGTGAAGTGTTCTACATTAAAAAAATTGACTTTCATCTTTGTTGGATTCTCTATATCAAAAGACAACCTTCACATTCATTTTCAAACTAATTGATTAAAGATTTGAAGTGAACAACATTATCTTCAAAAACAAACAGGTCTTTATTATAGTTATATATTTACTTTTTTAGTTTTTACAAAAAAATTATTTATTAAAAATAACAGATATTTTTGTTAAGTTTATTAAAAAATAAATATGACCGAAATAAAAAATAATTTGTTCATCTACAGACATTTATAGACATGGAAGAAGTGTATTCTTCTTTTTCTCTATTTTTTTATAAATAAACTTGTTTTAAAAACCAAAAATCCTAAATTTTGTATAACAATTTACGTAAATCAAATATAATTTGGATGAATTTAATATAAATATCATTTTATATAAGTAATTATATATTTAATATATATATATATATATGATATTAAATGTATAATTTAATTTTAACTAAAATTTAGATTAATCTTGTATAATATATATTTATATTTATAATTATAAAAAAAATATACAAATATTATGTATATATAATCTAAAAACAAATAAAATGAACTAAGTATGATAAAAAAAATATGTTATATATATATATAATTTAAATAAATAAATTCTTTATCGTACAGCTACGTAGCACCAAAAGAGGATCATATAAATTTTAAAGGCACACGTTCACAATAGTCAAAAGTGAAACAAGCAAAACAGTAAAGTATAAAAAAATTCTATATGTAAAAAAAATAAAAATAGCAATGCCCGAACGCAGTGGTCTATCTGAAAATATAAGTGGTCTTCTCATTCCATTTGTGGTAAACCACCCCACAAAATGCAGTTCATGTTTTTTAAAAATAAATTTTGTTTATTACGTTTTATGTCATTAATTACGTTGTATAACACAAAATTTAGTAAACATGATTTTACTTATTAAAACTTATTAAAATCAACAAAACTCCACACCTAAACTCTCATTTTTTTCAAATTTATAAAAAAAGAATCATGGCCCAAATAAAAGAATTATTTGTTCCTCTGCATACCATCATGAACATGGACAAAGTATGCATTCTTCTCTTTTATATTTTTTTCACAAATAAACTTTTTCAAAAAAAACCCAAAAAAATACTTAGGTTTCGTTCAATGAATTACGTAAATTAAATATAATTTGAAATATTAAATATTAAATATTAAATATTAAATATAATTTTATATAAGTAATTATATAAAAATTTTATATTATTTTATGTAAAATTATATACTTAAGATGATCAAAGCCGGTAAAGGAGGGGGTTCGTGCATTGGCAGTGCTAAGACAGGTGAGTTAATCAGATGGGTTAATCAGTTGGAACAAATAGAATCGATAACTTCTTAAGAGAAATCCTTCCGCACGAGAAGAGTGAAGGAGCACGCCATTAAGATGTGCTTGATGGATTTTAGGGAGCTATTACAAAGGACACAAGCAGGGAGAGGGGTATTGTAACCCCAAGCAAGGAGTTTGTTTATGGTTGGAAATTTCCCAAAGATAGCCCTCCAGGTAATGAAATAGTGTCAAGGGATGTTAGACTTTTTTTATTTGGAAAATCTGCTATATGCGGTTTGTATCTCTTTCCAATGAGATCAATTGGTTATAAGACGCTTGTTTGTTTTTCATGTCTTTTTATTTCCATGTTATAAATAAATAAATTTTATTTCTTCATCTTTTCAGGTACTTATACAAGAACTAAAATAAGATAGTTCTACAACCAAACTCTAATCTATCAAGATCTAAATTTTACTGGTGAATTTCTATGTTTCTCAAAATTTCAAGAGTGAATTCTTTATTTTACTCCCTACTTTTCAGGCAAAGTTTGAATCGTTTCTTTAATTTTGCATTCAGATTTGATTGTTTTTTATATTGTAGGATTCATTATTCATTAGGGTTTGAATTGTTAGAGTTTTTTTGTTATCAAATTTTTGTGATTATTTCTCGTTCTTAAATTTGTTTGAATTCAATTTGTGTTTCCATTATTTCTAAGAGGATGTACTAATTTTTAGACACTTTTTGTATTATTACGTTAACTGTCATTTTTTATTCTTTTTTTTTATCTTTTTCTTTCCATTTGGAAAGTAGTTTTCTCCTCACTATGAGGGTGTATCCATATGTGGTTATACTTTAAATACACGCCCATCAAGGATAACAACTTGTTACTCGAGGTCGCGTCAACGAGTTGATCTATACACGGAAAATGAAAGGCATCTCTATGACATGTTTTGTTGAGATCCGTGAAACCAACACATATTTTTTATTGGCCGCACTTATTCATAAAAAACATATGTGGCTACCCAAGTTGGGTATCTCTCTTCTCGAATGTATCCTAACCTGAGCAACTTGTCAGCCCCTTATTGATGGCATCATATTTTTTGAAAGATTTTTTTTTTTCCGTTTTTTTGCGCATCATTCGTAACATAGTATGAATTGTTAATTGTAGAAAATAACAGAAGAACTGACGCCTGATATATTGTTAACACTTCATACGAAAACATATAAGTTTTATCATAATAGTTCCACTAATCTATTTTTGAAATTGGGATCCATTTGGTTCCCAACTCGAATCGTTTTTGCTGATGATAGAATATCTTCAGTTACATCTCCGGCGGGTCGTCATATATTTGTTCTGATAAGGGTATAAATAATTTAATCCTTAATAAATTAATCTAGAGGGATTAAAAGAGCTACGATTAATATATATAAGATATTTTGGGTAAAGGAGAAATGTAAAAGATTAAAAAATGTAATAAATAATAAATATGTCTTTAATTAGTAGTATAGTGGAGTGAAAAGTACTAGAAATATTGTGTGTATCTGTTATCTGATACTCCTATAAATAGGGGTACTTGATCTTCAAATGGCAAATGAATGAAAAATATCACATTTTGACATTTGTCATTTTCTCACTCTACAAATTTGTTATCTCACATTCTCTATCTAGCGCCCAAATTGATCATTATAGAGGTTATTAGAGACCGAATTATACCATTTGACTTACAATTATTCTAGAAGTGATTAGTGACGACCATAGTAGGAGGTACGCTTGGTACCTAAATTTTGTATCTAAAACCAAAAATGTTCGAACCAAGACAACATCATGGATCACAAAGTGCAAATTGACCTAGCTGTGTTGGTTGAAGGGGAGATAGTAGAGGTAGGAATTGTTTGGAGAGAATCCCAGCTTGATCCACAAACGAAAGATAAACATAATCATTTGAACTTATAATCAATTATTAGAGAAGATAGCTGAACTGGATGACCAACTAGTACAAATGGAGCAATCGGTTAGACCATGTAGGGTTCGATCCAAAGTGTAAATGGTAAATGCTCTAAGAAGTGCAAGCGATCATTCCGATAAGACACATGAGGTTTTTCGAGCAAGGGAAGTCGTCAAGAAGTATAATTTTAATTAAACCAAAGGTATCATTCTTCTAGAAATGAGAAAAAAGATAAACATCGGTATATTCCTCCAGACTCAACCAAATCTTCTTGTTATGTTTCCGATGAGCATTCTCAAGCCTTTAGACAAGTTGATTCTTATAGAAATTATAAAAATATAAACTATTCGAAGAAGCGTGATAGCTGACATCAGGGATAATAAAGAGAGCACAAGTCCAAGAAGAAAAATGAATTTAAATTTGTGGCTAAAAATCCAACATTTGAGTATGATATGGCTAATCGATATACCGATCTTTCATAACTATAATTTTATAAACTTATGGGAAATGGTATATGAGGTAGCCAATAGAGGAAAATAATAGATTGGAGGACTTTCCATTTGTTAACTGATATTAGTTCAATTGCACTTCCAAAGCAGTTTGATATAGTTAAAGTTTAAAAATTTGATGGGACACATGATCCCGATGACCATATTGAGAAATCTAAGAATTAAATAATGAATTTTGGTTATAACGACAAATTATTATGTCGAGCCTTTTCACATACTTTCAAAGTCACAGACTTGAAATGGTATAATAGGGTTCCAAGAGGATCGATAACTAATTTTGGGATGTTTTACACAGTCTTCTGAAGGCAATTCATGAGAATTAAAGAGATGCGGGAAAATGAGTATACCATAATCTAATGCAAGTAGGCAGTCAGGGAAAATTTAAAAGATTATACTAAATGGTTTGTGTTAACCAAGACTGAGTTAGATGATTGTGATGAACATGTAACATGTGTTGGTTTCAGGAAAGGGTTTCTCCCTATAAATGTAACAAATGAAACAGCCACAAGAAGGGCACTTACTTTTGGAGCTTTGATGACTCAAGTGTAGGATAAAATCATGGTTGATGAGTCGACAAGAGTTCGGACCATACCTGGTCTGAGGCAGAGGCATTCAAATTAGAGAAATGCTCTCATTAATCAAGTTTATCAGGGTAGCACTTCAAAATATCAAGGATCTCTTTGATCCAAGGTGTAGTCAAGTTTACATACTCGGTCTAGACCATCTCAATTATTGGCTACTAATTAACAACAACCTAAAGCTAAATCAAATCAATGGGTGAGACCAGATTATTACGCATAATTAACAGAGAATGTAGCAACAATTTTTGAATGAGGTAAGTACCATGTCCTATTTTGAAAATATCCACATATAACTAAACTCAATGAGGAACAAAGTAATAAATTTTGTAAATACCATAATCATATCGGACATGATACAACAAACTGCATAGCTCTGGTTGAAAATGGTAAGTTGACTACTTTTGTTAAAAGGCAAAGTGGGTCTCAACAGGTTCCGGGCTCAAATCCACATGGACGACAAATTGTAAATATATCTTCGAAACAAGAGAATACAGTGTTGATAACAGGTTCTATGGATGTGGTGTTAATAGTGTTATGGATGTGGTATTAATTTTGTCTGACTATTTTGAATATTTGGAAATTTTTAGAGGATATATTATGGCAGGGAATACTAACAGTTCTTGAAAGAGACATATGGTGACCTTAACCACTCAATTGGAAGGTGGGATCTCAACTCATCTATATGGAAATAATATTATGCCATTTATTTTATTTGATGATCATCTGAGGGGTGTAGCTGGTCCTCATGAAGATACAATGGTAATTGGAGAAGAAATAGCAAACACAAATATTCGAAGAATATTCGTTGACTCTGAAAGCTATGTCAATGTGTTATTTCTGACAACGTATGAAATAATGCACAATCCCTTAGTAATTTTTTCAATCAGAACGCATAATAGTTGGTTTTACTAGAGTAACATCACTACCAATGGATTCTAGAGGGCGCCAGACTTTTATTTTCGTAGTAGATTATTTTTCAAAATGGGTAGAAGCAGAACCTTTATTAGGAACAAGAGCTAAATATGTCATCAAGTTTATTTTATCAAATATTTGTTATAGATTTGGGATGCCTCGAATAATTACCACATGGACCTCAGTTTAACAATAAAGAGATAAAATCTTTTTTTTCGAGGGGAATCAAATAGTGTTTTTCAACATTTTTTCATCCACAAGAAAATGACCAAGTAAAAGTTATTAATAGAACTGTTTTGGATGGTCTTAAGAAAAAATTGGAAGGTGAATCTAGAAAGTAGCCTAATTATCTTCAAAAGACATTATGAGCATATAGAATGACCCCTCGAATTGCAACTCGGGAGGCTTATTTTGCTTTGGTGTATAGAAGAGAAGCAGTCAGCCCAACAAATTCTACTATACCATCTTAGAATACTCAATTATTCTGTAGATGATAATGAATAGCTAGAAGAGTATAACTTGATTTGGTAGAAAAAAAATGATAAAGGCACATTTAAATTTTCTTCATTACCAAACATTAATGATGATTCGTTATATTTCTAAGGTAAGATGAAAGGATTTTAAATTAGGAGATAAAGTATTGAGAAAGGTATTTTTGCATACGAAGGTAAAAAGATGAGTAAACTAGGACCAAACTGGGAAGGACCATATTCAATGGTTGAAAAGGTAAAGCTAGGGACATATCGTCTGGAAGATATTGATGGAAGACTATTGCAACATCCTCAGAACATTGAACATTTAAGACTGTATTATGAGTAAATCTATGAACATCAATTTGAACATTATCTTGCTTATGTTCATCTGGACATGTGGTATACTCTTTCCTATTCCGGTGGCTCGAGAAAGTTTTAACGAGGTGCCTATATAGCCGATATGGTGAATACAATAATTCCTTTACCAATACATCAAGTGTGTGGTGCCTCTATTTTTGTGACAAGTTCAATTTGGTGATTATGAAATAGTAAAATCAACATTAAATTCAAAATCTTTATGATGCAAAACTAATAAGTAGACAATTTATGAGGTAGCATATTTTTTAAAGTGCTAATTTGTGTGGTGATATTTTTCGAAGTGCCAATTTGTGTGGTGATATTTTTAGAAGTAACAATTTATGTGGTGATATTTTTCAAAGTGACAATTATGTGGTGATATTTTTCAAAGTGCTACGTTGTGACACAATGTTTGTAGCCGTTCACCAAAATATATACGAAGAGTTAATTAAAAACATAATTCAATAACACAAACTACAAATTCTTCCTACTTGATTTCACCATCATTCAAAGGATTACCAGAGCTAATGTTCCAGGAGCTTCTTTCATTCTCCGAATTTTCTCTTTCTGAAGAAGAGGATCGTCTATTTTCATCGTCTTCAGATTTTGAGTCCTCCGTGTCACTTACAACAGTTTTCAAAGCATTTTTAGGATGTTAGTTTTCAGTAACCATGTAACAATAATCTGCCATGGCTTTTTGCAACTAAGTTAATGTGCTCTTGTTCCAATTATTCCTCGTCTTTGGCATACATGTGATCTTTTATTTGAATTGTGAAGTTGTATCATTCATCCTTATTTTCCCGAAACACTTGGAATTGATCAATGAGATTTATTTGAGCGCATTCAACTCACCTTTTGTTATATGTGGATTTTTTTAAAGTCGGATAACTTCTATAACTATAGCCGCATACTGCTCCCGAATAGTTTTAGCTTCTTTAGTCAGTTTTTTAGCATTCCTCTCAAGCTTGCAGCGGGTCGGACAATATGGTGGATAGTAAGTTCTAATTTCATCTGATGTATGAAAAAAAAGGTTGATTAATCAGAATTGTAAGAATTTAGGTTGTTGGCAGAGTAGGTTGGTGACTGATCTACTTCAACATGTTATTTGGCTAATTCGGCATCATCTAACGCAGTTTCATGTTGATTCAAGTTGTTCTTTGGTGTCAACAAATTGAGGGTCTTGGTTTTCTTCACCTTCTCCAACTAAGTCTAGTGTAGATTGGAGGGAGGATACAATAACGACTTCGTCTAGCAAGATTTTTTTAGAAGTTTTTGAGATCCTACTTTCCTTATAAGTTTTCAAGGTACAAGATTTCCTATTCTTCGAAGTTGATGAACTATACAGAGAGTCATACGACAATATGATCAAATCTATTATAAGACATTCATCATAAAAAAAATCCCCACATTCAAGAAAATGTAAGTTACCTTATATAGTAGTGGTGGTGGGCCTGTTGAAGGCTAATCCATTCCACTAACTAAAAACACATTTACTTTTTATTAGGAAAAATACCCTCAACATTACACATATTTTGGGTCTAATTACAAAGTAAAAATTGGTTCAATATTCTACTGGTTTGATTTGCAGGCTGAATAAATTCTACCCTCATCATAAACCATTTTATTTTTCTCTTCGAAGCCTCAAGAGATACTTCTTTGATGATTACCATTGGTTGCCTCAGCAACAAGAACATTATTCTCCGTGTTTGGAGTTGATACTTCTTCGGTTTTCCTCTTATTTTTTTTCTTTACGCTAGTTTTTTTTTCTCCATGGCCTTTGAAGGATCTCCACCATTTTTATTTTTGACCTTGTGACTAAAAGCTCTATTTTTAGAAAGAAGGAAAACCTTGACGTCCGAAGCATTTAATCTTTTGACAACTTTTGCACGATTAGGAGGCTCTAGTAGTTGTTCCAAGGTGATGGTGGCTTCTGATTTTTTTTTTCCGTAAATGATTTTATACCAGATTGAGTGGATTAAAGCACCGTTGGAACTCGTTCGATTCACTCAGCTTTAGAAAGTTCTCGTCGAAAATATTAGAATGTTCAGTAAAACGTCTCAGGATTTTTACACAAAGTGAAAATCACACTTAGATAAACTATAAATGCAAAATAATTTTAATAAGGAAAATACTTACTTGTACTCTTCCATTTTAGTGAAATTCTATGGGGATTCTCAATGGATATTTCTTTTCCATTCTCCCATCATCCGCCTTATGAAATGTTTTTTGCTTCCACGTCTTGTCAGCTTCGAGGCTACCATTTATGATTTTTGAATCATTCCCCAGCATGATATAGTACAAGGGCAGACGTGGGTTCTTTGAAACACATGTATTGGCCACGAATTGCTCTATGGAGAGTTTGATCTTCGACAATCTTGATGTCATTATCCAAGATAAGAGTGTGAACCATAAATTACAGTTAGACTGGCTTGATCAGAGGTTGATAATCTCAAAGTACTCCACGATCACATGATCTAGTGGAAACCGAAGACCCTAATTCAGGATTTCAGGGTACACAATTAACTAATATGTTCCACAAGTTAAGAGAGTTTACCCGATGGCAGGAAGGCGTATTGTTACAGATTCAGGTATTTCTCATTGCCTACAAAGTGTAGGAACTTTAGATTCATAGTAATATTTGTATTGTACTTAGGGCAATCAGATACTATGGTAGCACATCTTTTAAGTTGACGCTTAGGTTGGCAACCAACACGGAAAGAAGACTTACAATTTCATTAGTTATTTTTTCTTTGTTTTTTTACCTGAGATGTTACTGGTGAAGCATCCTTAGTTATTTGTACTTCATAGTTATCAGTTTCTACTGATTTTTTTCTTTAATTATTCTGAAGATTCGTCTCTTAGATGGGGAGGAGCTTTTGGGGCATTTGACTTTGAAAGAATCATCAGTGATTATGTGAAAACTTATGGGACTAAGAGTTTATGTATAACAACGGATCAACAGACTTTATGGGCTTTTCCACAAGGATTTGAGACATCTCTTTGTTTAATGAGACACATCGATTTCTCAAAGTAACGGTAACATGATGAGACTGAAATTGTTTTCAATAAATGTTAGAATTTGTCAGAAGAGTAAAAATGTAAAGAAGTTGCTTCAAATAATATTCGAGGAGGAATAGTTAAAAGGAATATCATCGATTGACTTATATTTCCTTTACCCACAAAACTTTAAAGGAGGTCTTATACAAAGATTCTTTTTTTAGTCCTCCCTCAAAATTATTCGCAAGAACTAAGGCAGCTACTAATAAAGGTACAAATGTTTTGAGCCTTAATAAATTAATCTAGAGGGATTAAAAGAACTACGATTAATATATATAAGATATTTTGTGTAAAAGACTAAAAATGTAATAAATGATAAATATGTCTTTCATTAGTAGTATAGTGGGATGAAAAGTACTAAAAAGAGTGTACTTTTCTGTTATCTTACACTCCTATAAATAGGGGTACTTGATATTGAAAATGAGAATGAATATAAAGTATCACATTTTGACATTTATCATTTTCTCTCTGTAACTCTTTTATCTCTCTTTCTCTCTCTAGCGCATGAATTGATCACATATATAATTTATTTTAGACCATATTATACCATTTTAATTCCAATTATTCTAAAATTTATCACTTACGTCTCACATATCATCATTTTTTGTGTCTATCTAACTATTTTTAATGATTTGCCACCCGGTTTGTTAATTGCTATTAGGTCGGTTTTAATGGTCCCATGGAGGTGGCATAGCAAATCTGTGCCATTCATTGGCTTCCTCTAATTATTCCAACCTTAATCTCCGACGAGTTATTTCAGATATTTCCGAAAATAAGAGGCATCACCTTCTATTTTATACAATCACGACCGCCCAACAATCGCGTTATAGATGCCTGATGTATTATCTATCACGAAGAGCATGTGTAAAACTCTCTATAGATCCCCCACAACCAAATGTTACATAGAGTTCTACCTCACCCAAAAAATGGAAGAATTTGGTACAAAATCAAACAGGAAAAGTGTTGAAGAAGCTTCATAGTGATAATGGTTTGGAATATGTGAATAAGAAGTTTAGTAGCTATTGTTCAAAGTTTGGTATTAACAAACACTGAATCGTACGTGAAAATCCTCAACATAACAGGGTTTCTAAGAGAATGAATCGAACCCTGCTAGAACACGTTAGATTTATGCTTCATACAACTGGTTAAAATCAAATGATTCTGTGGAGAAATCGTGAAAACAACTGCATATATCATCACTAATAGTTCATCTACGACGCTTAAGTTTATTTTTTATCAAGAGACATGGATAGGAGATAAAACTAAGCTAAAATATTTCAGAGTGTTCAATTGTGATGCTTACGTACATGTGAAGCAATATAGGATTATAGTGCACTGAACCTAGACGTCAGAAGATTTTGATAAACCGGGACGTGGATTTTAAATTAATAGGACATACCACTAAAAAAGCCGGTGGAGACTCAACTTAGTACTGTCGGGAAGAGATGTGAAGTTGATTATGGATCTGATCTATAAAGTGAAACTGGTGATGCTTCTATCAAATAACATTCTGGGTCTGGTTCCAGCTCGGGTCGTACAAAGGGAGTTCAACTATTGCATGAGTATGAATCAGAGTAAAGGTTTATTTTTCAGGGCCTTCAAATGATCAGATGGATTAACAAAATGAATGTGTCAGTCATCAACTGCCGATCGATAGAGCATGAATACAAAACAAACAACTATAGAGGTACATTTTTATAATTGTAATTGGTTATGATTTATCAATTCAAAGGTAGGGAGATGTTATTGAACCTAAAATGTATCAGGTGGATATCAAGATTAATGATAAAGACAAATGGCTTATGGCTATAAAAGAAGAACTGAGATTTCTCAAAAACATGAAAACTTGGATTCTTGTGAAACAACCAAAGGGTCGTAAGCTGGTTAAAAGTAAATGAATATTTAAGATAAATCCAAGTATTCCTTGTTTTGAGTTACCCATATACAAGGTTAGGCTCACAACTAAAGACTTTACGTAAAATGAGGGTGTCAATTTCAATGAAATATTCTCTCTAGTTATGAAACAAACTTCCATCATGGTTCCGTTGTTAATTTTTGTTAGATTTATCTAGATCAAATAGATGTTACTACTGCCTTTCATGTGTGGTAAATTGGAATACAAAATTCACACGTATTAACTGAAGGGGTTTGAAGAAGGGAATAAGGGTTATTTGTGTTTATTGAAGAGACCCCTCTATGGGTGGAAACAATCTTCGAGGCAGCAGAATAGAATATTTATTTCTTTTATAAAATCCATTAAATACATTTGTAGCTGCTATGATAACTATGCCTATTGGAATGAGGAAACACACGTGGAGAGACAAGTCCTATTGCTATTGTATGTGGATGAATAGCTGGTAAAGATAGGACAAAAATTGAAGCGGTACAAACTCAACTGAAATAAGATTTTGAGATGAAGGATATGAGAGAGGTTAAAATGATACTTGGTATTGAGATTAAGAGGAACATGCGAAAGGGGTATCCATTCTTATTTCAATCATAATATATACACAAGATCCTAAGAAAGTTCTCGATGCCCGAAGCAAAATCGGTTGGATCTCCCATTGGTTTCCAGCTCAAACTCAGTGTCACTCAAGCACCAACTGAAGCATCAGATAAGAAGTATATGCATGGATACCTTATACAAATATTATTGGTAGCATTATGTATGCTATGATTTTCACGATACTTGATTTTTCCTACACCGTAAGTGTTTTGAGTAGATTCGTGTCAAATCCGGGAAATCCGCATTGACATGCACTCAAGTGGCTCATAAGATACTTTAAGGTCTTAGCTATTGTAAGGTTGTGTTACAATCAGAAGCATACATGTGATATAATGGTAAAAGGGTATGTGGAACCTTATTATGCAGGTTGTCTCGACCCAAGGAAGTCTAATTCGGGCTATTTGTATCAGTTCTTTGATGAGTGGTTTGCTGGAAGTTTTATATACAGACAATCGTCACAATGTTTTTTACTGGAGCCAAGTATATGGCTACTAACGGAATCCATAAAGGAAATTATTTGGATGAAGGGATTGTTGAGTGAACTTATTGGTGTGGAGCAAGATGTTGTTTTGTTTTGTGACAATACTAGTGTTATTCATTTGATGAAAAATATGAAGTTTCATGAGCAAACAAAATATATAGATATTAAGTTTCACTTCATCGTGGTGGAGAATAAACAAGTTAAGGTTGCTAAGATTGTTATAGAGGAAAACCATTCAGATGCTCTGACCAAGGTATTGGTCTCTAAAGATTAGAAACATTACTTGTAACAGATACTTGAGTTATTATAAGCCTAGGGGGAGAATTATTAGGTGTATGCTAGAAGTAACTCGCTAACAGAGGTACTTTCGAATGACTATATGGGTAGTGGATCTACTGTTACATATATAGGCAATAATTATTGCAATTCTCTAGTGTTTGAGCCATGACTTAGTTTTAAAGACGCCTAGTAATCCTAAAGGTTTACACAAGGTGTAAAAGACTGGTGATCATTGGTTTGAAAGAAATATGTGTTGAGTAAAATGTACTAGTTGAAGTCGTCGAAGCATTTTAGTCAAAGCAAAGTGGTCGACATAGGCTGGTTGAAGTAATATGGTCGAAGAAAATTGATCAGAAGCGCTGCTCCGATCTGTAGCGCGTTTGATCAAGACACTTCTGGTTTGAATCGAGTATTTTTTTACTATGCCTCTTGTGTTAATTGAACCTTCCTATATTAATGGAGTATGAGTTATTTCAGTTGTTAATTAATGGGTTTTAATCTGGAGTATCCAATGAAGAATTAAAGTTTTCACTAAACCTATAAATAAAAGAAAACATTGTTATGCAATATGTGGCATGACTGTGAGGCGACTGTAATTGTAGAGAGATAATGATGTGCGAAAATATTTCTTGAGAAAGTGAAATGACTTTAAGTCTTTAGAGAGATAAACATTGAAGTGAGGGTCTTGTGGATAACGTTACCTCTTGTTACAAAAAAGTGATTAAGTCATTTGTGTTCCGAGAGTCTTTCTGTAACCTGTTTATATATAAAAGAGTGTCTATTATCCATAGATGTAGAATTTCCTCACAATCCGAACCACGTTAAATATTATATTGTGCGCTCGGTTTTATTACGCGTTATTTTATTTATTGATCGTCTTGTACACGACAATAATATCGTTCTTTTGTAAATTCATTTAATCGTATATAGTATCGATCAATATACTTATTTATTCCAAGCACAAAAATAAACAATGTTAATTTTGCTACTTTTAGTATTTCGTACGCCCTCTTTTGTTAGAAAATAAAATTCAATGACTAATATTCTGTATAGTTAAAACTCTCTTTTTTAATCTCAAATATGGAAATGAGTCTAAAATCATAAATATTTTCTAAAATTTTATGTTTTTCATGTTTTAGTTACTCAAATCTTCATGATTCCTAAGTTCTTTAAGTTCATATTTTAGGTCTTTCGGTCTAGATTGTTCCGAAGATATTAGTCTTTTGTTAAGAAAATTTGAGCACTCATTGACCAATTTGTCACTAATAGCAACCTATACTTCTTTTGGTCTCCTCCTTTGATTCTAGGTTGCATCGAATATTTCAATGGTCTACGAATGGACTTCGGTCATTTTATTTATTTATTATTTAAAACAATTTTTTGGATTTATTAGATTATATTTTTTTTATCTCGTCACTTTGATGGTTAGAGATATTAGATCCACTAGTCTATTATATTATTACTCTATAGAAAATGGTTCAAGATTTTGTAAACATTGTCGTATTATATTCTAATCAATAAAATTGTAGCTCTTTTTTATTTTTCTTATTTTATAACATTGTATCGACGTGTTGTTCGATCTTTGGATTGATTTGATTTGGGAAAGGTAGCTCTTCCATTGTTTCCAGCTCTGTTATTTATTTTGGATTTTGGTTTCGTTTTAGATTTGATTTCATTTTGGATTTGGATTCGATTTGGTATTTTTCAATTTTGGATTTCTAGTTTCGTTTTGGATTTGGTTTCAGTTAAGTTGAAGAAGTTGTTTTGATTTCGAATTTGGTGTTTGGCATTTGAATTTGGTTTGGATTGTGTTTGACGTTTGGAATTTGACGTCTAGAGTTTGGAGTTTGGAGTTTGGAATATTGAGTTTTGAGTTTTGAGTTTTGATTTTTGATTTTTTATTTTTGAGTTTTGAGTTCTGAGTTTTGAGTTTTGAGTTTTGAGTTTTGAGTTGAGATTTGATTTTTGAGTTTGGCGTTTGGAGTTTGTTTTTTTGACTTTGTTCGATTATAGTTTATGGATTATAATACAAATATGATAGGAAAATACGATGAGAAGAATAATTTTCATGTCTATATTTGCATATCATTCACATTTGGCTTCGTCTTCAACTTTAGGTATTAATTCATCCTTATGGATTTTGGATTCTAGTGCATCTCATCATATGTCACCTCACGTGTCACACTCTGTTTTGTTGTCCTCTATTTCACCTATATTTGTTATGTCTGCTAGAACTATAAAAATATCGGTATAGGGTGTTGGCTCTATTGTTACCCCTTATATATTGATCTATGATGTTTACTATGTTCCGAATCTTGCTTTGAATCTTGTTTCGGTTAGCGAAATGTGTAAATCTGGTCATTAGGTCTTCTTTTCTTATCCTGCTTGTGATATACAAGATTAATATACTCATACGGTAATTGAGACAGACCGTAAAACAGGGGAACTTTATGTTTTAAAAAAACTTGTAGTGACTGTGGTCTTGACAGTGGAAAATATGCATGCCCAATACTTCGGTCTCTAGTGTTTATTTATTCGTTTCGTTTAAGTTCTTTATCGTCTTAATTTTATACTTAACATTCTCGCATAGGACATGTATTTACTTCATGTTTGAAGTATTTAGTCTCAACATGTGTTTTGGATCATTTGAAAACTTGTAATATCTTGGATTGCACTGGTTGTAAACTTTCAAAATATTCCGCCTTACAGTTTAATACAAATGTCTTTTGTTATGTTGCTCATTTAATATTATTCATTTTGATGTATAAGGTCAATCTCACGTTTTCACAAAGGATGGTTAGGCCTATTATTAGGGATGGTAATGGGCTGTCCGCGGGCCGGGTTCGGGCCGGCCCGCTTGAGCCCGCTTTTTTCTATTTGAGCCCGAACCAGGCCCGACCCGCTCCCGGGCTCATATTTCCAAACCCGAGCCCGTCCGTTAATGTCCGCCGGTCAACCCAGCCCGACCCGCGGACATTAATTTTAATATTTTTTAAATATTTTTTAATTTATTTTTTAAAAATATTACTTATATTATATATAGAAATATTATTTTTATATATATTTTATGATTTTCGGGCCGGAACGGGCCGGACAAGTTTCAAACCCGAACCCGGCCCGGCCCGGTTGCGGGTTATATTTTCTGAACCCGAACCCGGCCCGTTCTAAGTTCGGGCCGGACAAAACCCGGCCGGGTCGGGTCGGGTCGGGCCGGACACCACCCGAATTGCCACCCCTACCTATTATGTATCTTTATTGATGATTATACTCGATAGACGTGGGTTTATCTTGTGAAACAAAGGTCTGATTTTCTTGAAATTTAAAGAGCTCTTAGAGCATTTGTTAAGACTCGACACTTTATTGTGATAAAGTGCTTTAGGTGTGACTTAGAGGGTGATTATACCTCGAACACTTTCTCTAAGTTTCTTACATCTAATGGTACTACACACCAGTCTTCTTATACTGACACCCCTCAACAAAATGGGGTTGCAAAAAGAAAACATCGTTACCTTGTTGAGACTACTTGTTATGTGCAAAGTTCATAGTATTTTTTTTGGGAAAATCACTTCAAATAATTGTATATATTATTAACTGAATTCCTATTGCACATAAATTAGGGATTTCTATATTTCAAAAATTATATAGACATCTTCCAGATTATTCCTCTTTATAAGTGTTTTCTTGTACATATTTTATCCTCCGTTTTTCAGTCGAAAAGAACATGTTGTCACCTAAAATAGTCGTGGTTGTTTTTATGGGTTATGGTATTACAAATAAAGGATACCAATGTTTTAATCCCATTAGTCATAAATTTATATGTATCTCTATGTGTCACATTTCTTGAGCATATTATGTTTTATTCAATTCCTGCAAAGTCATATACATAACAACTACACATTTTCAGGTTATTGATCCATTTAGCAATAAAAACGATACAACTAGTGTTCTTGATGTATCAGCTTCTGAGACATCTACACCAAATGATACTGCTTTAACTCGACCAATGCACGAGTCTGCTTCTTCCTCTGGTGTAACTACTTATTCTCCAGCTTAAGACAATCTAATCATACAAGTAAGACTACCAAACTACTAGATTTTTCTTATTCTTCTTACTCAACTCTGTTTGTATCTTTCATAGCAGATGTATATGAACTATGCAATTACAAGTCATTTAAAGAAGCAATTTATGATACTCGATGGCAAAATCTATTGTCGAACAGCTTACTGCTCTTTATGAGGCTCAAACATAGGATGTGGTTAAACCTTCACATGCTGAACATATAATTGGTTCTCGTTAATTTTTTAAAATCAAAACAAAGTCTGATAGATTTGTTGACATGTATATGGCTCGTTTTGTAGCGAAAAATTATTCACAAAAGTATGGTATGAATTATGTAAAGACTTTTGCACCATTAGAAAAAATAATGAAATGTTTACCATTCTTGTTGTTGCATATGTTCGCTAGTGGAAAATCTTCCATCTGGATGTTAACAAAATGTGTTTCTAAATGGAGATCTTCATAAGTATCTTTACATAAATTCTCATATGGGTATTTCTCACCAACCATGTTTAGTTCTACGATTTAATAAAGCTTTATATGGTCTCAAATAAGCTCATGTAAGTAATCAATGGTAAAACAATATACTAATATTTTTTAGTATGATGACAATTTTGCAAAAACTTTATCATGATAATGAGTTGTAAGTTTATGTTTTACGTTTTTTGTTCTAATTTATCCTGAAGATACCAGTTTTTTTCCCGATAATTTGAGCACTCATTGACCAATTTGTCTTGGGTAACAACTTACACTTCCCCTAGTTCTTTCATCTGATTCTAGGTTGATTATCATTATTTGGCTTTATCTCTGGATCAATTCTGGTCATTTTATTTATTCATTATTTCAAATAATTCTTATCTTGATTAAATGACATTTTTATCTCCTCATTGATATGTGAAAATATCAGATATATTAGATATATTACGCATATATCCCATTATATTATTACTCAATAATTAGTGGCGGAAGAATTTTGTAAATATTATCATATTCAATTCTTATCAATAAAACCTTAGCCCTGTTTTATTCTTTTTATTTTCTAACATTGGATCAAAGGGTTGTTTGATCATTGGATTGATTTGATTGGGGATAGGTAGCTTTCCCATCGTTTCCAGGTTTTCTTTTTTGTTTTGGATTTCAGTTTCATTTTATATTTCAATTCATTTTGGATTTGACTGCGATTGGGTATTTCTCGGTTTTGGATTTTGGTATCATTTTGCATTTAATTTCGATTGGGTTGAGTAATTGTTTTGATTTGGATTTTTTATTTCAATTTTGGCATTTGGATTCCATTTGTATTTTATATGGATTGTATTTGACATTTTGCATTTTGCGTTTGGTGTTTAGCGTTTAGTGTTTGGTGTTTGGATTTTCTTTAGAATTTGGAGTTAAGAGTTTGGAGTTTGGAGTTAGAGTTGGAGTATGGAGTTTGGAGTTTGGAGTTTGGATTTTCTAGGTTAGATTTTGGAGTTATGAGTTTAGACATATGAGTTTAGAGTTATAAGTTTAGAGTTATGAGTTATGAGTTTTGAGTTTGAATTTGGATTTCGTTGTTTGACTCTATTCGATTACAGCTTATTGTAACTATTGTAGATATGACGAGAAGAAATTTATTCATGTTTATATCTGTATATCATTAAGATTTGGCTTCGTCTTCAACTTCAGGTATTGATTCATCATTGTGGATTTTGGATTCTAGTGTGTCTCATAACATGTCACCTCACATATCACAATATGTTTTGTTGTCTTTTATTTCACCTATATCTGTTTTTTCTGCTAATGCAACAATATCGATAGAGGGTGTTGGCTCTATTGTTACCCCTCATATGTCGCTCTCGCATGTTTAGTATGTTCTCAATCTTACTTTGAATTTTGTTTTGGTTAGCCAAATATGTAAATCTGGTCATTAGGTCTCTCGAGTTTATTTATACGTTTATCGTCTTAATTTTATATTTAATATTCTCTCATATGACATTTATTCACTTCATGTTTGAAGTTTTTAGTCTCTAATTGGTTTATTTGAATACTTGTAATATCTCGGATCGCAGTAGTTCTAATCTAGCAAAAACTTTTACCTTACAGTTTAATACAAGTGTCTCATGTATGATGTGTTGGCAGAATCTTATCCCTTGGATTTGGCTAGGCAAAACTGCTCCAACTGACTTAAAACTTCTCCACTAAGCTACCGGGCCGTTGTACTAGACGTGGTAAATATTTGGCACGAGCAAATTTCACGTTTGCATAGAGATCCCGAAATCGGCGCGTTGGTGGCCCCAAAGTCTGTGCCAGTTCTGGGCAAGTATGGGCCAAAAGCGGTTACCCACGTGTCCTTTCTCACTTTTCTCGGGCCATCTTCTGGCATTTACTACCTGGACGTGTTATGCACCTAACCACCAAAACCACCTCATTTGGATCGGTAGGATCCGTGCTAGTCTCTTGTGGGCTTGGATCCCCCTAATAGGAGGCCTTATACTTCCTGTACTGAACTGCATACTTTGGCCTCGTAGCTCCTAATAATTATAGAATATTTTAAAGATATTTTTTCCCACAAGAAATTCACTTTGGCGCGGTAATTTTTTCCTTTTTATCGTTCTGGCCCCATTTTCTGGACCAGTGGCCCAGTTTGGCTGGTCAGTGGTCGCACACTGTCTGGCCAATGTCACCATTTTGCGTGCCAGCAGCCTCACTTAACTTCAACACCATTTCAACTCCTCATTTCTTTGTGCCAATCCTCTTCTTTCTCCTCATATGATTCCATACTTCCCCTAGCACCCAAATTAGCCTCACTTTTCCCACCTTAGGTTGCCACAACACTCACTTGACTCACGTTTCCCACCCTTAAGCTTGCCTTCATTCGACATGACCTTGTACTTGGCCTTTTCTGCGCCAACCTTTCTTGTTTTGCCACTTAGCTTCTGAATTTTGTCAAGGTTTCTCTCTTGACTCCACTTTAGTAATACAACCTAGCTCGTTTCTTGTCCTTTGCCCATTCTTTATGTCAATCTGCCTTCAACGGTGCCACAATAAATTTCTCCCGTGTCTTTCTCGGTTTCCTCCAAACTTGTGTCTTCACCCCAAATGTTTCGCCCATTGCTAGTGTATTTATCCCATTATATTCATATCCCTTTAGTAAGGTCTTACAACCACCATATAAAGAGAGGTGGGTTCACTAACAGATTTCTCCCTCATCCTTTAAGTCGACATCTCTCTTATTTTTTTATCCAAAACTAGCAAACATGATGAGGTCAATACTCTAACCAACCTCTTGTTCATCCCATGAACCATAACCACCAGATATAGAGAGTGGTCGGTTAACTAACCGACCTCTATCTTATTCTTTAAGAAAAAACTACCAATATATAGAGGTTGGTTCACTAAACGACCTTTGCCGCATCTTTCCAACTAAGAACCCCAAACATAGAAAGGTCGGTTCACTAATCGACCTTTCCATCACCTTTTAAGACAAAACCTTTAAACATATGGATATCGATTAAGTGACCTACTAATCTTCCTCTTATGATCCAAGAACCCTAAACATAAAGAGGTTTGTTCACTAAGCTACCACTCTCTTACCCTTTGATAAAATATCCTGAGCATAAGGAGGTCGGTGTGATGACAAACCTCTTTCCCTTTTTTGTACCAAAAGTATCTAAGTATATAAAGGTATATTTGTTGACCAACCTCTCTAAATTGTTGTATAATAATGTCTTCCATCATAAAATAGGGGTTCTTTAACTGAACCCTCCTTCAATTTTAGACATATGGTTAACCGATAAGATATGTCGATCCTTTTACCAACCCATAGATAATTTATGGCCCAAGTACTAGCCTCACCTATGGGGCATGCTCCAGGCCTTAAGCGAGTGATTAGGGAATATTTTGTAAGGAAGTAGCTCAGTTGAAATCATGACCCTAAAAGTGACTTCCATTCAATATGGAAACATCTAAAATATGGACGAATATACGAACATATGGACAATAAGAAAATGATGTGTCAATGTTGAGAAATAAATAAATTATTATTGAGAAAGCGAGGATTATTGAATAAGTTGAGAAAAAATAAAAATATTCGACCTAGAATGTCCAGAATTGAGACCATTAATTTTATACATAATGTTTATAAGGATTAAAGTAGGTGGAAAGCTAGTAAGAAAATTCAAGAAACATCAAATCAAAGTTATTGTTATACAAAATATTGTATATTATAGTGTTCATCCTTAAATTGTTTTCAATTCATAATAATTTACATGTTTGATCTTCGAGTGATTTTTTACTTTACCGTTTTGGTTACAAAATGATTTTAGCATAGATATAATAACTTAAAAAACCAATCACTAATATGATGAATTTACAATCCAGGTAGATGTCAATCACTGATGTTGAGGCGGCCAGAGAAAGAGCCACTCACCCAACGAATGTCGTAAACATTCGAACGCGGTCTATATTGTTACAACTTGATGTCTTCTGGACTCAAGAACGCAGTGACTACCTATCATCGGTAACTAAAACAAGACATTCTCTTACTAGTTAGGAAGAAACACGTAAGCTTTTATATATATATATTAGTCAAAATTGTTCATGCTCTAAGGCTGAGAAACTTATCACTAAGGCTCTAACTAAGTTTCAGTGTATTTTATTGCTTTCAAATATTCTTTAAAGTCATGAAGTATTTCAGGCCGATACCTATTGAACGCGAGTTATGTCTCCGACAACATCATCTTATTCCATACAGGTAAAAAACATCGTAGGCATATTTATGAGTCATGAATTTTTTCCATATGACGTTTATGTTAATATGCTCCATAAAGATCGCAAATTTTTTCTGAGAAAGCGAGGATGATTGAATAGGTTGAGAAAAATGAGAACATTCGACCTAGAATGTCCAAAATTGAGACCATTAATTTTGTACATAATGTTTATAGGGATTAAAGTAGGTGGAAAACTAGTGAGAAAATTCAAGAAACATCAAATCAAAGTTATTGTGATACAAAATATTGCATATACATATATTATTATATATTATTATGTTCATCCTTAAATTGTTTTCAATTCATAATAATTTATATGTTTGATCTTCATGTGATTTTTTAGTTTACCATTTTGGTTACCTTTTCAGGAATGATTTTAGCCTAGATATAATAACTTGAAAAACCGATCAGTAACATGATGAATTTGCGATCCATGTGTATCTCAATCACTGATGTTGAGGCGGCCCGAGAAGGAGCCAGTCACCCAACGACTGTCGAAACCATTCGAACGCGGTCTATATTGTTACAACTTGATGTCTTTGGACTCAATAACGCAGTGACTACCTATCATCGGTTATTAAAACAAGACATTCTCTCACTAGTTAGGAAGAAACATGTAAGCTTATATATATGATACATTGGTCAAAATTATTCAAGTTACAAATCATGTGGCTAATCTAATAAAAACCATATCTTGTACGCATGCTCTATGTGTATTGAGTCTTTGCTTTCCATGACGATATTAATGAGTTTATCTAGTTTTTATTTCAATAGCTCTGTCGTTGTTAGAGTAAAAACAACTATATCTAACCTCTTCGAGTGATCGTTAAAAGAGAATAAATGTACCGATATGCATTTTTTTAAAATTTTTGAAGACGTTGTGCGAACATAGCATACCATGTGTAGTTTGTATAACACAAGTGCAATTTGAACTATCCGTAATTTTCATTTTTGCGCATATTATATTTTGTATGATAAAATTTCTAAAGCATCGCGAGAGACATTACCTTTGAGATCTGCATACACATTGTCTACAAATTTATGTTAGACTATAAGTCGACTCTTTTCAAATGATGTTCTAATTTCTCCATGTTGCAATTTGAGAAAATAATGCACCTTACCCCAAAACGAATTGAAGTTATCTTTTCTCGTACAAATGAAACGCTTCAGGGTGGAATAAGCGCTCTCCATGCAATTAGTGATATGGTTACCAAAATTCAATAACGAGTTAGTTTCCATTTGAGAAACTTATCACTAAGGCTCTAAATAAGTTTCAGTGTATTTTATTGCTTTCAAATATTCTTTGAAGTCATGAAGTATTTCAGGCCGATACCTATTAAACACGAGTTATGTCTCCGACAACATCATCTTATTCCATACAGGTAAAAAACATTGTAGGCATATTTATGAGTCATGATTTTTTTCCATATGACGTTTATGTTAATATGCTATCAACATAACATGTAGGTTCATTTGGGGAGCACTTCTTCGAGAGTCTTCATTAATATTAAGTCTCTATCTGTCAAAACAACGGACGATTGTTCGATGGATTTTGTTATCATCAACAATTACAAACATTCTAATACCCACTTGTAGTTGTCAAATTTTTTCCCAGACATGAATGTAAATTTGATGTAGAAAGTTATACGAGTAGAAATGGCTCTAAAGACCTCAAACAATGACACCATATACCTTATTACCTTGTAGGTATTATCCATTATTAGCACATTGGAAATGTCTATAACAAATCCAAAGTAATCGGGTGTACAAAGAAAAGTTCAATGATGTTATCACTTCTGTCTTCGATCGATCTATGTCATTCGTAATAATATAATTTTTTGAGTTTGCCTTATAAGTACTGCAATTGTGAACGACCACCTTTCAGGATCTTTCGTTGATTTATTTGAACTCTATATACATTTTTCATGGATAACGAATTCTTAAGGTTCAACTTCTTTACTCCACTCAAAATTTCCTGATGATGGATTACCATATTGCTAAAATAAGTACAAATTCCAACTCCTCTTTAGAAAAGCGTCTCAAGTACGAATGACATTCAATGAATTTTGTAGTTTCATGATTCTGCACCCCGCATATGACCTCTAAAAACCATTCGTCACGAGTTACCATATTTACTTTAAGCTTGAAAAGACATCCGCATTTCTTTGTTTTGATAGACTTCTTTTTAACATCATTTGGATCTACGAATTTCGTATACGATCCAGAACTCTCGCATTCAAATAATGGTCTAGGAGTTTTACTACTTTTTTTTTATCTTTGCGACGTCTTAATACAATTGCAAAACCGTTTTCTATTTTGATAATCGTAACTGTTAGGGTGGCGACCAAAGTCCCACATCACACATCGGTTAAACATGGGAAGGATCAGTGGTATATATAAATAAGAACATACCTCAACTAGTATGAGGCCTTTTGATAGTGGACCAAATGCAAAACCGCGAGGGCCTTCGGACATCCGCCTCGGATATCCAAAGCGGACAATATCATAATTATATCACAACCTCTGGCACTTAAAAATTAAAACCCTAATTTTTTTTATTCAAAATTAAAACCGTAACTTGAATTTTTTAAAAGATAAAATTTATTTACTGTCAGTAAAATCTACCTGAACCACAGTACCGACGAAGTAGACTTGATTATATTCAATTCCAAAATACGTGCCACCTGTGCCAAAGGCACTGACGCTATAAACCGTCAACACCAGCGGTGGAAACCTCGTTATACAATTAGTGTCAAAATGCAAAAGACACCGCGACAGTACCATGTCGTCTCGATATCAAATTTGATGGGATTACAAAATGTTCAGACTCCATACCGTCAGTGCCAGTACAAAAAGAATGTGAAGTCCTATTTAATTAAATATTTTTATAAATGAGTTAGGGTTAGTTGGGTACTAATATTAATAATTTTATTAATAAATAAATTAGTTATTCAATTTTGAGATTGAATTTCTTTCGTTTGCTTGCGCTTAGTCTGTTCATTGCAATCTGAATAGTGGCAGCGGATTTCAAAGAATATATGAATCCAAATTTGATCACTTATTCACTTACCTAGTGGATGATAAATTAATTACATGCTAAATAATTAGTTATTTTGTGATGCTCACATTATCTCATTCTACTTTGAAATCATTCGAATTAAATAAAAAGTAGGGTGGCAAACGGTCTGAATCGCGAACCGTCCGCACCGTTTAAATCAGAATTACGGGTTGCGGTCCTGCCGGGTTGCTCTTTATGCGGTTCTGGCGGTCCTGCCAGTTTGCAGTCTTAATGGGCCAGTTTCACAGTTAAACCGTCAGTTCAAACCATCAGACGAACCATTTAAGAACCGTTTATCAGTTCAAACGGCCAAACCATTTAAGAACCGTTTAATGTTATTTAAAATTAATTTGTAAGTGTTAATTGAATCTAATTTCAATAATTGAGATATGTACCATATACACGAGTTAATTATTCTATTTCATGTATTTTAATTTAAATATGTTATCATTTTAATCGAAATTTTATAATCATCAATTACATTCTAAAATAATAATTGTAATTTGATTTTGATACGTTTTCTTTTCTATTTATATTTATGTATTTAAGATATTTTATTTAATATTATGTAGATATTAAATAAAATAAGTACATCTACTTGTATTTCGATTACAAATTTACAACATTTGAAGTATAAATTTAATATTTGAAGTATTCAATTTTTGAAGTATAAATTTAAAGTTTTAAAAATTGTATAAATTTGGATTATGTTCCAATTGCATAAACCCATGTAATTTGGTTGTGAAATAAATTCAAAAATACAAAATGTGTTTCAATTAACTATATGTAATTTGGTTCCTAAAAAGGAATTATATTATGATGGCATAATTAAATATAATTAATTAAATATATTTATTTAGGAGATTAACATCATCAACAATATAAACTATCTATTATGTTCCAAATTAACTTGTTAATAATATAAAATTTATTTCAATAAACTAGAAAAAAAAGGAAGGGTTAATAATATAAAATGTCTTTCAATAATCTAGAGAATTTAATATATATTTTTTTTCATAAAAGTACTAAAATTATTAAAAAACTAATAGTTCGAAAAATCTATTTATAGATTTTTAGTTTTTTTAAATAATAGTTCGAATTTCCTATTTATATAATTCTTTTTAATTTTTTTTTTTAAATATTAGTGCGGAATCCTATATATAGAGTTTTGATTTTTTTTAAATAGTTTAAAGTGCATAACTTTTAAAAAAATTAATTTTTTTATAAAAAAAATATTTAAAAAAAAAAAATCAGTCACGGATGACGTCAGCAAGTGACGTCATCCGTGACGTCACCGTGCGGACCATCCGGTCAATCGTGCGGATGGTCCGCACGATTCAAACGCAACTGCTAGTTTATGAAACTAGCCGTTGCGCCTTTCGTCCAGGGCATCCGGACAGTTCGTCCGGATGGTCCGGACGAATTTATTTTTTCGGATTTTTCAAAAAAAAAAATGGGTCTGCCCTATAAATAGAGGAGACTCCAACTCCAACCTCACACACTCTCTAAATCTACTATAAACTCTCAAAATCTCTCAACTTGTTCTAGATTTTTTATTAAGCTTAACTTTTGTATTTTACATATTGTACTTCTGTTTTCGAAATAGTTAGATTTTTTTTTTTCGAAAAAAAAAATTGTTATTAGTTTGTATTAGTTATTATTTGTGCTTATTTCAAATTTCGAATGTCGTCTTGTGGCTTCAACAACAGGTTAGGACAAGCAACTCCGAAAACTGATTTTTCGGAATTTTCTTCTTTTATGATGTCTCCTCCACCCGAGAGGGATCCGATCACACGACGCATCAAATGTGCCACTGAACCTACGAATATGAGTAAGACTCTCAAACAAAATTTTAGTTTGAAAATTTCTGATAAGGAGAGGCGAAACGTCAAACTTGTTAGTACTACACGTACGACTTTTAGTAAGACCGCCAAACCAAATTTTAGTTCTAAAATGGTCGACAAGGTGACACGAAGTGTCAAACACCCAACTATAACTAAGACTAAGAGTAAGACCGTTGTTCCTAAACAAAGTCTTAGTACGAAGACGAAGATGGTCGATTTGATTGCTGCTGCGTTAAGTAAGGTTAATCGTGAGACTCGAGGACAAGTTTTGGGAGATCCATTACAAATTGCAGCTACTGTTGAGAAAGTTTTGCGACTTAAAAAAGTGGTTAGCGACAAGAGACTAAAAAGTGTATTTTAGCAATTGTAATATTAAATATTTTAATATAACTTGTAATATTTTAGCATTTGTAATATTAAATATTTTAATATGACTTGTAATATTTTAGCATTTGTAATATTAAATATTTTAATATAACTTGTAATATTTTAGCATGATAAAATATGATTTTGGTTTAAAAAATAATAAATAACATTTGTAATATTTAAAACCAAATCAATAATAAAATTCAAAATGTAATATTAAAATTATAACAATATAACTTAAAAATAATAAATAACATTTGTAATATTTAAAACCAAATCACAATAATAAAATTCAAAATGTAATATTAAAATTATAACAATATAACTTAAAAATAATAAATAACACTTGTAATATAAAAAACCTAATCACAATAATAAAATTCAAAATGTAATATTAAAATTATAACAATATAACTTAAAAATAATAAATAACACTTGTAATATTTAAAACCTAATCACAAATACAATAATAAAATTCAAAATCTCATATTAAAAATAATAAATATAACTTGTAATATTTTTGCATGATAAAATATGATTTTGGTTTAAAAAATAATAACAAACACTTGTAATTTTAAAAACAAATCATAGTAATAAAATTCAAAATGTTATATTAAAATTATAACCATAAAATTTGTAATATTTTAACATGATAAGATATAGTTTTGGTTTGTATTAGATCTAAAAACATAATAATAATATTCAAAATGTGATAATAACATAAGTAATATTTAAAATTTTGGACTATATAATAATTACAACACTTAAAATATTAATAACCAAAACAAATTAATATTAACAAAAATGTAATAATAATTCTATAATAATATGCAATATTTCAATATTTTTTAAAGGGAAACTTACGTAATGGGTCTAAAATTTGTCTCTATTTATCCAAACATACCCCAACAGATCCATTTTACAAATAGATCCAGCCCATTTAAAAAAAAACTCAATTATCTATAAAAAAAACAAAATAATTATATCCCCCAATTAAAATATTTAACCCCAATTTCAAAATCAATTTTTTCTCTTCAATTTTGTTTTTCATATTATCAAATTCATTAAGAGTAAAATTGTATTTAAAATTTAAATTTGGACTAATAGGTAAATAAAATCATATTTTTGTAGGTATTGGTAAAATCTATTTGAGGCTGGACTTATTAGTAAATTGGATACGTTTTTTTACCCAATTGGTATAAACCCTTTTTTTTTAAATATAACATTTTGGTTATAAAATAAATAAAACATTTATAATATTTACCAATAAACCGCGGTTTTTTACAAATAAACCGTGGTTTCGCAGTCCTGCCGGGTTGCAGTCCTGCCGGGTTACTCCTTATGCGGTCCTGACGGTCTGGCGGTCCTGGCGGGTTACGGTCCTGCCAATTTGCAGTCCTAATGAGCCAATTTCACAAGTAAACCGCCAGTTCTTAAGCAGGAGCTTTGAACCGTGGTTCCAGAACCATTTGCCACTTCTAATAAAAAGTATAAGTTGGCGTTGGCACCGTCACCGTCCCCCGTATTCTGGAGTAAGTGAGCATCGGAGTAAGTGAGCATTGACCGATGATTTAATTGGTTATATTTTGTTCCGGTTCTTACGAATATTCTAAAAGATAAAATTTGTAAATACATATTTCTAACGGTTTCTTTTCTATTTTATTTATATTTTAAATTGATAAATCATTTTCTATATTTAAAAGTATATAAAAAACACTATAAATAAACAAAAATATATAGAATAATCTGGTGTTTGGTATATAATATAAGAGGCTGTCAATTCGATATCTACGAATTCGTTAATTAAAATTGTATAATGTTAAATTATTCTAATTATAAGTTAGTATAACAAATTTCAGACATTTTTTTTATAATAGGAGATTTAAATAAATAAGGAAAGAAGAGAAAAAGAAGTTGTTAAGAGAATAGAGTTTATGTTTATTTAAAAAGAGCATAAATACATGGACTATAGAGCTTTTATTTATAAATAAAATATAAGGTTAAAGAGTTTTGATTTTATATTTCTAACATCAAATCTTAAATTCATAAAGCAATAGTAATAAAGTTGTTAATCGAGCTGAATATCTTGTTATGTTGCAATGCAATAGTAATAAACAACATGATGTTTGTAGATTGTTTACTGAAGCTGAATACTGTGCTATGTTGCAAAACTGATGGAACATATGGAAGCGAGATGTTATTGATCTGAAGATGATGCCGAGTGAAGTGACCATCTATTTCAATGTGTTTCGCCCTCTCATGAAAAACAGAATGCTTTGCTATCTGCATGGCGTTTTTGTTATCACAATGTACGAAACTCATTTTAGTAATGTTAACCCCCACATATGTAAGAAGTCATCGTAACCAAACAGTCTCACATGTGATCACAACATATCACGATATTTAGCTTCAACAGGCGATCTAAAGACAACATATTTCTTGTTTTTCTATGAGATCAATGAATCTCTAAAGAAAATACAGAAACCATTAGTAGATTTTCGGCATTAGGATCACTATCCCAATCAGCATCGATATAGGCACGTTGTTCAAGTGAAGGGGTCGAAGGAACCAAAATGCTTCGGAACTGAGTGGCACAAAGATATCTCAATATTCGAAGAACAACTGCCCAATGGACGGATGTATAAGCAGTAACAAACTGACTAACCATATGAACAACATAAGCTATATCTGGCTGAGTAATTGTAAGATAGACCAAGCTTCCTACAAGAGTTTGATATAGAGTTGGGCCTGACAAATGAACACCATCAGTCAGAGAGTACCAGATATTGGTTTCAAGAGGGGTATTTACTGTCCTATTATCCGAAAGTCGTGCTCGCTCGAATATATCAGATATATATTTTGTTTGAGAGAGAATATAACCTTTTTGAAGAGTGTGCCACCTCAATACCAAGAAAATAACGTAATAGTCCCAAGTTCTTCATCATAAAACGCTGAGCCAGATCACATTTTACTGCCTCAATACCAACAGTATTATCATCTGTAATGATCATATCATCTACATATAGGGATAAAATAATTCATCATGCACGCGTACATATGATAAACAAGTCTGAATCATGAATACTAGTAAGGAAGCCAAGTAAAGTAATAACCGTATAAAAAAAATTCATACCAAGCACGAGCTTGTTTGAGACCATATTGATTTTTCCTAAGTCGACAAACTTCACCTGATTGGTGAGCAACACCTGGAGAAGGATTCATGTAAACCTCCTCATGAAGATCACCATTCAAAAACACATTTTTGACATTTAGTTGGAAGATCTTCCACTAGCGAACGTATACAACCGCAATAAGAGTACGAACTATCATTATTTTTACCACTAGGGAAAATGTCTCATCATAATCCATATCATACTTATATGAATACCCTTTTGGTACATGACGATTCTTACATCTTTCAACAAACCCATCAGAATATGTTTTAATTTTAAAAACCCAACGAGAACTTATTATATGCTTACCAGATAGAGGTTTAACTATATATCATGTATGAGTATGATAGAGAGCAGTAAGCTCTTTCACTACATAATTTTTCCAAAGATGATCACAAATAGCTTCTTTAAATGATTGAGGTTCATATTAATCATGTATATTTGCTATGAAATAAGCAAAAGGAGATAAGTAAGAAGAATATGTAAATTCTGGTAGTCTAGTAGACTTACATGTACAGGTATCTTCTGATGGGTGAGATGTTGGTTCACTCGAGGAAAGAGTTGACTCAAGCATTAATAGAGCAGAAGTAGTATCAACTATCGTAGATGTCTCATGAGCTGGTACATCAATGTCAGTGGGTATGTCGCTATTATTTTTAAAAAGATCAATAGTCTGAAGTTTGGTACTTGTTATATCATGTGATTTCACCAGAATCGAATAAAGTATGATATGCTCAAGAAATGTAACATATCAAGATACATAAAGTTTCTCATTGGTGGGATGAAAAAAATGATAACCTTTTCTATACAATACCATAACCCAAGAAAACACATATTACAGTTTTAAGACCTAATTTGTTGTGTTATACATAAGGACATAAAACATAAGACAAAAGATAAAACATGTACATTCAAACACTCGTAAGGAAAAATAATCTGGGGATTATCCATATAAATTCTGAAAAGGAGAAACCCTTGAATTATGTGCAGCGATAATTTTATTAATCACATATGAAACAACCAAAATCGCTTCTTTCAAAAACAAAGTAGGAACCTCAGCAGATAAAAGCAAAAAATGAGCAGTCTCAACAAGGTGACAATGTTTTCTTTCTACAACACCATTCTACTAAGGGGTGTCTGTGGAAGAAGGCGGATGTATGGTACCATCATATGCAAATAACTTAGTAAAATCATTGGATGAATATTCATCTTTTAGTCACACCTTAAGCATTTTATTACAACAGAATGTTAATTCTTAACAAGTGCCCAAAATTATCTATAAATTCCAAAGAATTCTAACATTCGTTTCATATGTATCGAGTATAATCATCAATAAAAGATACATAATATGACAAACCAATTTTTATGGAGACATGAGATGGAACCTAGAAATCAGAGTGAATAATATCAAAATGAGCACTAGAACAAGATGCACTTTGATTAAACGGTAAATCATAAAAAATTTCCAGTTTACAACCACTACAATCAGAAATATTACAAGTGTTTAGCTTGATAAGGAAGAATAAAAGACAAGGGCCAAATTGTAAAGAAGAAACTTGGCAGGAGAAAATAGCAAAGGAAAAGTATGATGAAAGGAAAATGTATAAAAATAGATATATAAGGGCTAAAATGTATAGATTATAAAGGCATGGCCAAAATAGGAAGAAAGCAAAAAGCAGGGATCAAACTATGTAATTAGACCATATTAAAGCATGTGGGGTCCGCAATTGTACTATAAAAGGACCACACATGCTTCACAAATCCCGAGATGAATAGTACGAGACTTTCTCTCTCTATATTGTTTAGCAAGTAGCACTTTCTCTCTCTAGATCTGACACTCGAATATTTCTCTGTCACCAAATCCTCTATCAACAAATCTTCGCATAATAAAATCACCCTTGGACTACCTTTTAACTCTTCAGTGGCGCCGTCTGTGGGAAACGAAAATCGCTCCGTCGATAATCGCTTCCTGGAAATAATATCTGTTCCGAGGAGGACCATGGAAGGCCAAGGGGACGATTTAATCGATCACTGCGAGGAAAACATGGAGGCAGATGATTTTCAGAACGACTTGGAATCCGAAGGAGAAGGAGGTCGACGAGTCGAGAACGTTTTCGATGACTCCGCTCGTTTGGCTCAGAGGAATGAACTACTATTGGAAATCGAAAGGTTGAAGGCGGAGAAGGAAGCCGCACAGAAAAATGTTCGGTCTGAGATAAGAAGAGAACCCGTCGAACAAAGGGAGGAGCGCGACGTTGAAATTCGTCCCAAGAAGAGAGATCACAGAAGGCGTGAGCGGCGGTCTCCGAGGAGAAGAGAGAAATACCGTTCGGACTCGGCTACTTCAAGCGACTACTCGCGGTATAGCACTTCTGAATCATCTCCTCGGAGATACCACAGGAGGAAAAAGCGTGATCAGAGGCGAACTGGTGTCCGAAGGGGTAGGAGTTCGGAGAGGAAATCCTCGCGGGAAAAGAGTCGCCACGACCGAGTTGGTGATCGCTCTCATGAGCAGGCAAAGTGCCTTGGGAAGGATGATATGGGCCCTCGAAATTCAGAATGGCAGCAGCAATACACTTTGCCTTCCGAGGAGGGGTTGTATGTTTCGAATAACGATAATTTGAGGTCCAACATTTATCGTACGGGACATAATTGGAGAGCCTCTCCCCTGTCCTCGGAGATCTTAGTAGGGAACCTCCCGAAGCACTTTGACATTTCGAAGTTAGAAAAGTTCGATGGGACTCAGGATCCGGACAATCACATCGAGCAGTTTAAGAACTTTATGATCAATTTCGATGACGATGATAAGCTTCTATGCTAAGCATTCTCTCAGACTTTCAAGGGAGTGGCATCTAAATGGTACAACAGGCTACCTCAGGGCTCTATTAAAAACTTTGACATGTTCTGGAACATCTTCAGACAACACTTCGCGGGGAGCAAGAAGTTCCGGGCCAACGGAGACACCATAATCTACTGTCGACAAAAAGTGGGGGAGAGCCTCAAAAATTATACCAATCGCTTTGTCAAGACCAAAACGGATATGGAGTACTGCAAGGACTCGGTGGCACTAGCAGCATTCAGGATGGGTTTGCTCCCCGGGTTGTTAAAAGACACAGTGGCAGAAAGTCAGGCGATGACCTTCAGAGCATTGCTAGATCAAGTTGAGAAGAGAATCTTGGTGGAAGAAACCCAAGCTTCGGAGAAAGGTTCCGGAGAGCAGTTGGACCATAATCAATTCCACAGGACTGAGCCAAGCGCTCAGGGCCCTCGATCAAACGTTCAAGCTAAAAGCACGGGTCAGTATCCTCCAAGGCAAAAATCAAACCCGCAGTACTATGGCAATCAGTCAAACCACAACCAAGGGGGAAGATTTATGTCAAACAAATGGACTCGACCCGACTATTTTGCGGAGTTGACAGAAAATGTTGTTGCGATATTTGATAAGGCTAAGTCTTCGGTCACGTTTAGGAAGCCTTTTCCCATCCAAACGCCGAGGGAGAGCAGAAGCGTCAACAAATATTGTAAATATCATGAGGATGCGGGGCATGACACAAAAGATTGCATAGCTTTGAAGAAGGAGGTGCAAGCTCTAATTGAGAATGGAATGCTGTTGGAGTATGTCAAGAAGCACTCCCAGAAAAATGTCGTGGTAAAAGCTGTCTCGAAGAATACTGACACAGCCATGGTGATTTCCAAGGGGGTCGACGATTTTGACATCGAACAAGAGTATCTGGACCCCAAAGTGGGGAGGAACAATGTAAACCTGGTAGAAGAAACAATTCCGAGGGGGAGGGTGGACAGTCTTTGTCCATTTTTCGATTCCTTGGCAATTTTCGGGGGAGACACAATCGCGGGAAACTCTAACAGTTCTCGCAAAAGACACATGGTCAATCTAACCACCCAGATCGAAGCAGGGATCTCCGTGCAAATGCATCGCTTACCTTCTCCCATTATTTGTTTCGATGATGACGATATGCGTAATGTTGCAAGCCCTCATGAGGACGCTGTAGTGATCGCGGCGGGCATTGTTGGGGATCATATTCAGAAAATACTCATCGACACAGGAAGCTCTGCGAATATCTTGTTTATGAGCACTTACCGCCACATTTCTGACCCACCGGTCATCCGAAGATCCGACAGGACAATCATGGGTTTCACTGGTGCCACAGCGGTTGTCGTTGGAGAGTTTCTGTGTATGGTTGAGTTGGGTCGTGGACCATTTAAGAAAGAGGTGGAAGTACTTTTCATTGTGGTCGACGCACCGACCTCCTATAATGTTATCCTAGGTCGCTCTTGGTTATCCCGGATGCATGGTGTGATTTCCACGGTGCACCAGTGTTTAAAATATGTGATCGGAAACAACATTGGGACGGTCAGAAGCAGCCAGAAGATGGCACGAGAATGCTATCAGTTAGCCTTGTCTTCTAAGGGGGCTCGAGGGGAGCCCTCCGAACCAGCATAGCAATTAAAGGGGCCTCCCCCCGAAGCCATACCATGTGATGATCCAAGGGAGGCCCCCGGATTTCAGGTCCCAGAGGAAGATTCTGCGACACACGAATTTGCGACTGGAAAAGTTCTGAAGATAGGGGCCCACCTCTCTCCAGAATTTAAAGAGAAGTTAATTTCTTTCTTATCTGATAAACTTGATATGTTTGCTTGGTGTGCACAGGATGTTACTGGTGTGCCGGCTGAAATTATGTGTCACAAACTAGCAATACGGTTGGATGTCCGACCCATAGTCCAAAAACGAAGGCCGGTCTCCCCGGAAAAGGCCTCAGCAATTTTGTCGGAGGTCGAACGGCTACTGAGCGTAGGACATATTCGCGAGTCACATTATCTTGTATGGGCGTCGAATCCAGTGTTGGTGAGAAAGAAAAATGGCAAGTGGAGAATGTGTGTTGACTTTACGGATTTGAACAGAGCTTGTCCTAAGGATCCATTTCCTGTGCCTCGCATTGATCAATTAGTGGACTCTACCTCCGGGAATCGATTGTTATCTTTTATAGACGCTTACTCGGGATACAACCAAATTCGCCTGGCCGCTAACGATGAGGAAAGCACTTCTTTTATTACTGGGTGAGGTTTATATTGCTATAAGGTCATGCCATTCGGATTAGAAAACGCGGGGGCAACTTATCAGCGCCTGGTCAATAAAACTTTCGAAAGACAAATTGGGCAAAACATGGAAGCTTATATCGACGATATGCTAGTCAAAAGTGAGCGAGACGAAGACCATTTTGCTGACCTAGCAGAAACATTCCACAACTTACGCAGGGTCAATCTCAAACTCAATCCGGAGAAGTGTATTTTCGGGGTGAGGTCATGAAAATTCCTTGTGTACATGATCAGCAAAAAAGGCATCGAGGCTGACCCCGAGCAGCTGAAGGCTTTGATCGCCATGACTCCCCCCCGAAATATTAAGGAAGTGCAAATTCTGACAGGACGATTGGCTGCTCTGGATCGTTTCATCTCTCGCTCGTCGGATAAGTGTGCCCCGTTCTTTAAAATATTGCGGAATGCAAAGCATTTTTGTTGGACCGAAGAATGTTCGACCGCTTTTCATCAAATTAAAGAGTATTTGACCTCTCCAGAAATCTTATCTAAACCTGCGGTAGGACAAACGTTAATTGTCTACGTGGCAGTATCTGAATGTGCTGTCAGTGCCGTTCTCCTCAGGGAAGATGATTCTCTTCTAAGGCCAATTTACTATGTCAGTAAGAGTTTGCTAGACGCCAAAAAGCGATATCTTACTCTGGAGAAGGTAGCTTCAGCATTGGTGACGGCGACATGAAAGATGAGACCTTATTTCCAAGCCCATCCAATTATTGTTCGGACAACTTTCCCTTTGAAGAGTCTGTTACAGCGCCCAGACATCTCTGGTAGGATGACTAAGTGGTCTGTGGAACTGGGAGACTTCGACATAACGTTTGAGCCTCAAACGGCGATAAAGGAACAAGTTTTAGCGGACTTTCTGGTCGAGTTCCATTCAGACAGAGAAGAGCAGGAAGAGCATGACACGGCTGTCGAAGAGGAATGGGTAATACGGACGGATGGTGGATCAAATAGTTCAGGCAGTGGGGCAGGTGTCCAGTTGATTTCCCCGCAGGGGGTAGCTATGTTCCAAGCCATTCGTTTCGGTTTCAAGGCTACGAATAATGAAGCGGAATATAAAGCTTCTTTGGCCGGCCTACGGTTAGCTCAAATATGTGGGGCTCGACGAGTAAAATTGATCAGTAACTCTCAGTTGGTGATAAACCAAGCTTCCGGGGAGTCCGAGGCAAGGAAGGGATCATTGATACAGTATTTGAAACTGATGAAAGGTTTGGCATCTGAATTCGAAGGGGTTAAATTCGAACATGTTCGAAGAGAATTAAATACCGTCCCGGATTCTTTGGCCTCTGCTTCACAAACAGAAGGATATCCGTGGGTGTTGGTTCAGGCACGCCCTTCGATCTCAATTGGCGAAGAGCATGCAATGACTATCTTGGAGGAAAGCCATGTGATTACGCCTGATTGGAGAACAGTTCTCGTTGATTTTTTAGCTCATGACGTTTTGCCCGTCGACAAATACGAAGCTAGAAAAGTTAGATTCAAGTCCCACGGCTACATTTTGCTGGGAGGATTGCTGTATAAAAAATCTTTAAGTCGACCATTGTTAAGGTGTTTGAATGGGCCTGAGTCACAAATTATCCTCTCCGAGTTACACGATGGTGAAGGATCCGCTCATTGTGGATATAAGGCTCTGATCCGAAGGGTATTCTTGGCAGGCTATTATTGGCCAACTATCTCGGCTGATGCAAAAGATCTGGTTAAGCGCTGCGACACGTGCCAGCGCTATGCTAATGTAATTCATAAACCTGGGGTATTGATGGAAAGCATATCGGAGGCAGTTCCATTTGACAGGTGGGGCATTGATTTGGTTGGGCCTCTCCCTATGGCTTCTGGAGGAAGGCAGACAATAATTGTGGCCGTCGACTATTTTTCTAAGTGGGTGGAAGCTGAGCCGCTCGCGGGAACAAAGGCCAAAGATGTGATTAAATTTGTTCTATCTAATATTTGTTGTCGTTTTGGTGTACCATTGCAGATTACCACGGACAACGGGCCTCAATTTGATAACAAAGAATTCCAGAGCTTCTGTGTATCAAGGGGCATACGACAATGCTTTTCGGCACCATTTCACCCTCAGGCAAATGGGCAGGTGGAAGTAACTAATCGTACTATCCTTGACGGTTTGAAAAATAATTTGGAAGGCAAAGCGGGGAAATGGCCCGACTATTTACAGGAGGTGTTGTGGGCATACCGAACGACCCCCCGAACGGCCACCGCTATGTCTCCATTTGCCTTAGTCTATGGGATGGATGTCGTGGTCCCTCCGGAGATCATTTTCCCTTCACATCGAATACCAACTTATGACTCAGACACAAATGATCAAAGTAGAGCATTGGCTTTAGATTTGATTGAGGAAAAGAGACAGCGGGCACAACTGACTTCTATCCACTATCAAACTCTTATGAGGAGTCGATATGCATCTAAAGTAAAACATAGAGACTTTCAGGTGGGAGACAAGGTCCTACGGAAAGTTTTCTTGCACACTAAAGACAAGAGTTTGGGGAAGTTAGGACCTAACTGGGAAGGCCCTTATGAGGTCACCGAAAGGATAAAGCCAGGCACATATCGGTTGAAAGATAAAGACGAGCGCTATCTCCGCTTAACCTGGAATATTGAGCATTTAAAGTTATACCTTGATTAGCACAGGCAGATAACATTGTATTTCTTTTCACTTTCTATGTATCCCTTGGAACAAATTTTGGTGAGGACACACTCTTTCCTACCCTGTTAGGCACAAGAAGGTTTTAATGAGGTGTTTCGATGATCCCCTTAAATACAAAGTTTCTTTGCCTTAACTATCTTTTGGGTCACAGTAACATGTGCCTCGAATTGTTCTCCATCGCACTATTTTTTGAGTCACAGTAAAATGTGCTTCGAATTATTGTCCCTTCGAACTATTTTTCGAGTCATAGTAACATGTGCCTCGAATCGTTGTCCCTCACACTAATTTTTGAGTCACAGTAAAATGTGCTTCGAATTATTGTCCCTTCGAACTATTTTTCGAGTCATAGTAACATGTGCCTCGAATCATTGTCCCTCGCACTATTTTTTGGGTCACATTAAGTTGTGCCTCGATGTTTTGGGACCTTCAAACTATTCTTTGGATCACATTAAGTTGTGCCTCGATGCTTTTGGGACTTTCAAAATTATTCTTCGGATCATATGATAGTGTGCCCCGAATCCAATCTCAGTTGTGAATCAAAATATCATCTCCTTAAATTCATCGGAGACTCTATAGTTGTTCACGAGCTAATGGGGATTCGAAGGCCTCATTACAAGCATAACACTTGTGAACTTGCCTAAGTAAAACTTGTTCGAAGACAAATCAATTTGGGTTTCGAAGGCCTCATTGGGAGCATAATAATTGCGAATTTATCCAAGTAAACATTGTCCGAAGGCCAATCCAATTAGGATTTGAAGGCCTCATTTCAAACATAACACTTGAGAATTTGTCTAAAGTAAAAACGGTTCGAAGACCAATCAACTTGGGATTCGAAGGCCTCATTGCAATAATAATATTTGTCAATTTATCCAAGTCAAAATTGTTCGAAGGCCAATGAAATTGGTTTTCGAAGGCCTTATTTCGTGTTATGCGTGAATTTAACTAACTGATAATCTTTCGAAGGACAACATAGGTAGATATCGGCAGAACTTGTTCTAAGCATAATATATATAGAAGTGAAGAATATTCATTGCCCTTACAAAATTTACCCTATCTCCCACAATTGGAACAATACAACATGTTCAGGTCATTACAAAAAGAGGCCCTATTGGGCCATGCACACAAAAAAACTGACTGACTCAATCTGCCTTTTTCGAAGAGTCACTTCCTTCACCCTCTGAATCTTCACTCTCACTTACGACTACTTGGGGGGGGGGGGGGGCGAAGTTCTGGGGGGACAAGCTTCCAGAAAGGCCCTAGGTTATACTCAGGATGCTCAGCATATATCTGGGTCAGCAAACCAGCTCGAGTAGCAGCATCCCGGGCCTTCAAACTCTTCGTACATGTTGCTGCGTAAGCATCCACAGCCTTCTCCTTCACCTCCTCGACCTCTACAGGGAAACCTTTGATCTGTCTCTCCAACCGATCCCGCTCTGCAACTACCTTCGCAAGAGCATCAGTATATTGGTTGAACCCATCGCAAGCTAAGCGATGACCCCTTTTGTATTCAGCTATCATTTGCTCTTGAGAGGTAGTTTTCTCCTTGTACAAATCTCTCTCTTGTTGACAACACTTCTCTAGCATTATCACATAACTCTCAGAGGCAGAAAGGCGCTCGAACAAGGCATCAGCTTGGCCCTCGATCACTGCGTATTCCTTCTTGGCCTCTTCGAGCTGAGACGCAGCTACTGATGACTTGAACTTGTAATAATTTTTGCGTTTTTCCAAATGACGCATCTTCTTTCCTCTGTTCACAGAAGTGTGTAGCAGTCTTCGAAGACCCATTGAGAACTCGTCATCCAGGGGGACCTCGAAGAAACTCAAAGGGGACCCCAGCGCTGTAGAATCAAACTCGGAAAAGTTACCACAAGCAACGTCTGGATGAATGAGTAGAGGGAGGTTGGTTCGAGGAGCAAGGATAGGAGCCAATCTTGGGCTGCCTTCGAGGGAAGCTGGATGCGAAGTCTCAGTGAGAGGAGAATGCAAGGATGGATAAGAAGTCTCCTTGGGTGACTGGCCACCCCTGTTTTCAGCATCATTTGCACCCCATGGACTTCTCTCTCAGGATTAGTCTCTTCATTGTTATCAGGGGTCTCTACTCCCTCGGATTGTTCTTCGATGGGCTCCAGAAGAATACCATTCCCCTTCAAATCTTTTTTCTTGGCATCTTTCCTTGGAGGGAGGATGGAAGCAGGGGGGGATGAATGGGCTTGGGTGGAGCAACAGTACTTGATAGAAGGGCTTCAGTATTTGACCCCCTAGCATTGTCCGAGGAGTGAAGCCTTCTGGGATTCAGTGGCTGGGTTGGCACTACCTCATCTTCTGGAGGCTCCTCCAAGTGACTCTGCGAACGGGAGCGCTTGGGCAGATAAATTGTAACATCCGTTTGGCTGCAGCGCTCCAATACTTCCCGTTCCGAAGGTGGAGTCATTAGTCCCCTCATGCTAATGCGATCGAGGGGATTCAGCCTCCATAGTCGACTCCTCGCCAGATTGTCATCGGTAAAGCAAAGGCGAAACCGGTTATCCCATTGCTCCTTTGCCCACAGGCGAAGATTGGTGAACACTGTTGTAGCTCCTTCGACGTACTCAGTGTAAGGTTTGGATACACCGGTCATGGCTGCAACAAATAAATAAGTTTAAGTTTGTTACAGAAAGCATATTATTCGAAGACGAGTGAGAGTTCGAGGGAGCATATTGTTCGAAGACAATTGTGTGTTCGAGGGAGCATATTATTCGACGACAGTTACATTTTCAAAGAAGCAATCTACTTGGAGGAATATAAGTTTTCAAGACAATTGTTCGAGGGAGCATATTGTTCGAAGACAATTGTGTGCTCAAGGATTATAAAAGTTCACGGAGTAAAAAATAGCACTTACATTTCATGGTCCACTTCAAAGACAGTTTGTGAGGATTTGAGGGAGAGGCTTCCGATCCGGTCTCCCAGCAACCAGAGAAGAAAAGAAATTGCTGCCTCCATTTTTTATCAGCCTCAAACAAATCCTTCAATATCTTTTGCCCTCGATTGAACGTCAGCGAAGAGAAGGGAAAGTATGGATTTCGGGCCAAACCAGCAAGGCCAATGAGTTGCTCTAGTAAAAACTCTTGACCTGAGAGCCTCGAGGCCATTATGCAGGCCATCAATGTAAACCACATATTGGGCCCAACCTGTGAGGGGCAAAGATCTATCTTCGAGAGATACTCAATAAAGAAAGGGTCTAAGGGATACCTTAACCCCCAGTTCATGATTTCTGTGTAGACCACCACCTCGTTGTCCCTCACACATAAGGGTGTCTCTCCCTCAGAGGGAAATCTGATATTGATATAAGTGGAGATGCCCCATCGAGCCCTCAGCATCGTCTCCTCCTCCCTTGAAAAGTACTTGTACTTAATATTGGCAAGGGCAACCATGTGTTTATTCTCAATGCCCCGAATATTGTTGCCAACAATGTTGTCTAATTCTAAGGGCAGCACAATATCTCCCTTAGATTTTGGAGCAATCCGGCGAGCCTGTTCCTCGGATATTGGTGTGGAAGAAGTTGTGGCAATATTCGCAGGGCCCGACGAAGGAGCAATTGGCAATCTCTGTTCGAGGGGCGTGTTAACAGCTCTGGTGGCTATGGGGTCTAAAGTTTCTTCATGTCTGATACGCATGTCTTCCTCAGTAATAAGCGTCCTCGAAGGGGAGAACTGAGTTCCATGAATGGTCATGGATGAAGTGGAAGGAAGACTAGACACATCTGTTCCTTGTCTTCGAGGAGGGCTAGCCGAGGTACGTTGAGGGTTTATGTTTCGAGGAGGGCTAACATAGGTTCGAGGAGGGCTCCTCGAAGTCCTTCGAGGACTTGCAGATCTTCGAGGGAGGTTTTCAGCATCGACCGGGACAATCGGTTCTCGAATAACTAATGGAGCTTCTCTGGCCCGTTTTCGCTCATGCGAGTTTTTTCTGTCTTTGTGGGACTTTTTTCTTTTCCCCGATGAGTGTTTATGTTGCTTATCTTTTCCCATTTCTTCGAGGGGTTTTGTCTCACTGAGCAAGCTTCGTTGAGCAACTTCGTGGGGAATAATGGCGGTCAAATCGTTCGAGGGAGGCCAAGCACCAAAGAAAGTAGTCGTTGACGGTGGGGGATGAGGCCTAACGTCTTCACCAGCAGCAACCCTCTCTTCGAACCGCTTACTAATTAACAACCACTCAGGAATTCGACGGGGCTTATTCGCCAGCTTTATCTCTCTAGAAATACTTGAACAGAAGTTGTATTTATGAGGTGAGCATGTTAGTATTTATAGAAATTAGTGGGCTTTATTGATGAATGAAGCCCGGGGACATTTTCATGGTGTTTGCCTAGGGGTACAATGGTCCACATAGGTGGACATTGTTCTGCCACTAGCTATAGAAGAAGGTGAAGAGTTCTGTGTCAGAGACTGTCAGGGGAAGGCAAAGAGTTTTTCTGACCAAAATGTCAGAAGAATTGGAAACGTTTCTGAAAAAGTATGCTGACACAGGTGTTTATACAGTGACGTCATGCCTAAGATCAATCCTAGCACCCTTTTTCGCCTAAGTATGCAATTATCCGAGGACTAATTGGCTTAAAACGTTGCAAGGATTGAGGGGGCTACTCGGTTAATAGCAGAAGTTCGAAGAGGCTTGCACGGGTTTCGAAGAGCTTCACAAGTCATTCGAACGGGTTTCTAAATATTCGAAGAAATCGAAGAAATGGTTCATGGCCCCGATAGTCCGAGGAGCTCTGCAGGGTAACCTTTCGAGGAAGGACTTGTGAAGTTCGAAGACGAAATGATTTTTGCCTGTCGGGAGAATTATTCAGTCCTAGCAAAACGATTTTTTACTAAGACTGGGGGGCTACTGATAAGGAAGAATAAAAGACAAGGGCCAAACTGTAAAGAAGAAACTTGGCAGGAGCAAATAGCAAAGGAAAAGTATGATGGAAGGAAAATGTATAGAAATAGATATATAAGGGCTAAAATGTATAGATTATAAAGGCATGGCCAAAATAGGAAGAAAGCAAAAAGCAGGGACCAAACTATGTAATTAGACCATATTAAAGCATGTGGGGTCCGCAATTATACTATAAAAGGACCACACATGCTTCCCAAATCCTGAGATGAATCGTACGAGACTTTCTCTCTCTATATTGTTTAGCAAGTAGCACTTTCTCTCTCTAGATCTGACACTCGAATATTTCTCTGTCACCAAATCCTCTATCAACAAATCTTCGCATAATAAAATCACCCTTGGACTACCTTTTAACTCTTCATAGCTGACCTAAACACTTATCGAGACTAAATTTTTTAAATATGACACTGAGACATGTCTTAAATGGGAATGCCAGGGATAAAAATCAGAAGACGACAGACTCAAACGAAAATAAGACAAATCGACGCTAAAAGCTACAACATTAACGAATTTAACTTCATCCAAGATATAGAGTTCTCCCAATCTACAATCTATCACAATCACTTTCTAAGTACGTTGATCATGTATAACACATACATAATCAGAAAAGAAGACCCAATGACCAGACTTACATAATTGGATAACCGAAAAAAGGTTTGAGGCAAGTTTAGAACATAATAAATATCATAAAGCAATATATGAGGAGTATAAGTAAAACCAAAACCCTCTATTGACATTGATGTATAACTAGCCGACTGATATTGGTGTAATGAGAGACAAGAAAGCAAATAATTAAATATAAGGAGACATATCACGAGACACACCAAAATATAAAATCCACAAAGATGAAATAATACCTAAAGTGGAAGACGAAGACAAAACTATCTGAGACATTGGCGTAGACATGGTCGCATATTTGGAAGTAAGGAACTGTCTAAAAGATTCCAAAATCTAGGGGTCCATTGTGCAAGGTAGACTGTTATTATCTGTATATTTTAATGATGCAGAATCAACACTAAAATGTGGAGGATGAAATAAAGGATGAAATTGTTGAATATGACGTGTATGTTACTAAAATGGTTGTTGTTGAAAGAACGATAATGATGGGGTCGATGTTTATGTGTTTGCTGCTGAGGTGACTGCTGTTGTTTTGCTTTCAATATTGGGCATTGTGATTTCCAATTATTCTTACTTAAAAAAACACTCATAAAATGCAACCCTTGTTCAACTGGTGTTAATCTAGACTCGTTTGGAATATGAGGTCATTTGTTTGGGACAACAAACATAGTAGAAGAATTTGTCACTTTAGACACGTTGTCAACTTGAGTTTAAAGTCGTGTTTCCTCTGTAGTAAGCTCATGAAAAAACAAATGTACAATAGGACGAGGGGATCAATGAAGAATTATTTCACGTAATCATTCAAACTCAGAGCATAAAGCCATAAAAAATGTACTAATTTTTTCTCTTCTATTCTAGCAACATATGGCTTGAATGCCTTCTGTTTTGTAGATTCTACAAGTGCCAATTGATCCTACAAATCTAACATGGTAGCTTAAAATTATGAAATAATCAATTAATTATGCTATAAAGAACGGATATAAAATTCTAACTGGTATTGCCTACAAAATTGGACTGAATATACAATCTTTCCAAGTGATCTCAAACCTTTTTTGTTGTTTCATACTTGGCCAACTAAGTGCCAATTGACTGATTTACAAAGTTATTGATCCAAGTGATGATCTTTACATTATTCGTCTCTCATGTGTTAGGGAGCATGGCATTATTCTCACCACTAGTTCTATTAGAAGGTTGAAGCTTTGTACCTAAAACATATCCCCACATGTGCTTGCCACAAAGAATATTTTTCATGACATAGCTCTAGTAAAATAGTTTTTTCCATCGAGTTGGATACATATGATTTGTATAGAGTTATTCTTCCCGATCATATATGCTATAAACGAAGTCCAAATTCCCAAGTAAAAAAATAGATTCGAAACAAAACAATTTCAAACAGCTCTTAACCCGAAGAATAAGTCCAAATTTCTAAGTGAAAGTGATCCAAAATAACATCAAACAAATCATATTTAAGCATAGTAGGATAGATAAAAAAAAATCTAAACAACTCTTAACCCCAAAGTGGAGTCTTAATTTCTAAGCAAAAGTATATCTAAAATAACATCAAACAAAAAATCAAATTAAGGCACAATAGTAACTGAAACAAAACAACTCTAAACGTTTTTTAACCCCAAATAGAATCCAAATTTCTAATCAAAAGTACATATAAAATAACATCAAACAAATCAAATTAAAGCACAATAGTAATAGATCCGAAAAAAGAACTCCAAAAGGCTATTAACCCCAAAGCGAAGTCCAAATTACTAAAAACAATTAGATTCAAAATAACATCAAACAAATCAAATTGAAGCTCAATACATGATAAATAAATCAATTATATTACTCCAAGGATCGAACATGCTCTGATACCATGTAAATAAACAAAAAAAAGAGAAGAAGAAGAAGCATCCACTAAGACTAGTGTTTCTGTTTATTTAAGAAGAACAACTTATATAAAGTAATAAACTCTTATTTATAGATAAAACATATGGGCTAATCGATGCGGGACTTATATCAACACGGGAAATTGAATAATAAATCAACAAATTATATAATAAATTTTATATGTCTAATAAATTATAGTGTCCGTACATTATATATTTCGTATCCTTACTTATAAAACTTAACAGTTATATATATAATGATTAAATAATTTATATTCAATTAATTTAAATTATATTTTCAATATTAATATGACAAATTTTAGTTGAATGTTCAGTTTATATTTAATTTCTAATTTATGTTAAATTGGAACGTAAAATAGCATAATAGTTTGTTATAAAGTAAGTATATCAAAACATTAACTCTGGGATCGTACATCTTTTCGCGTTGAAACATTCTTTATTGTTCGTTACTTTTATTCTTTGTCCAATATACACCATATTAGACTATTTTTTCGTTGTGGGTTGAATAATTGGATTGACCCAATTCCACTATTGTCGGTAGCTCATAGTCTTTGCGAGAGAGTCGAAGAATGATCAATATTTTGTAAAATGTCAGAACTGTTTGTTATATTGGCGTAATGAGACACAAGGAAGCAAATAATTAAATGTAAGGATACATATCACGAGACACACCAAAATTTAAAATCCACAAAGATGAAAGAATACCTAAGGTGAAAGACGATGACAAACTTGTCTAAGACATTGGTGTAGACATGGTCGCATATTTGGAAGTAAGAAATTGTCTAAAAGATTCTAAAATCTAGGGGTCCATTGTAGATGGTAGAGTGTTATTATCTGTATATTTTAATGATGCAGAATCAACACTAAAACGTGGAGGATGAAATGAAGGATGAAATGAAGGATGAAATTGTTGAATATGACGTGTATGTTACTAAAATGGTTGTTGTTGAAAGAACGTTACTGATGGGGTCGATGTTGATGTGTTTGCTGCTGAGGTGACTGTTGTTGTTTTGCTTTCAATATTGGGCATTGTGATTTCCAATTATTCTTACTTAAAAAAACTCATAAAATGCAACCCTTGTTCAATTGGGTGTTAATCTAGACTGGTTTGGAATATGAGGTCGTTGGTTTGGGACAACAAACATAGTAGAATAATTTGTCACTTTGGACCCGTTGTCAACTTAAGTTTTGAGTCATGTTTCCTCTGTAGTAAGCTCATGAAAAAACAAATATACAATATGAAGAGGGTATCAATGAATAATTATTCCACGCAATCATTCAAACTCAGAGCATAAGGCCATAAAAAACTGTACTAATTTTTTCTCTTCTCTTCTGGAAACATAGGGCTTGAATGCCTTCAATTTTGTAGATTCGATAAGTCCCAATTGATCCTACAAATCTAACACGGTAGCTTAAAAATATGAAATAATCAATTCGTTATGTTATAAAGAACAGATATAAAATTCTAACTCATATTGCCTAACAAAATTGAACTGAATATACAATCTTTCCAACTGATCCCAAACCTTTTTTGTTGTTTCATACTTGGCAAACTAAGTGAAAATTGACTGATCTACAGAGTTATTGATCTAAGTGATGATCTTTACTTTATCTGTCTCTCATGTATTAGGGAGCTTGGTACTATTCTCACCAATAGTTCTATAAGAAGGTTGAAGCTCTAAACCTAAAACATGTCCCCACATGTGCTTGCCACGAAGAAATTTTTTCATGACGTAGCTCCAGTAAGAATAGTTTTTTCCATCGAGTTGAATAATTATGAAATGTATAGAGTTATTCTTCCCGATCATATCTGCTACAAACGAAGTCCAAATTCCAAAGTAAAAAAATAGATTCGAAACAAAATAACTTCAAACAGCTCTTAACCCCAAGGAGAAGTCCAAATTTCTAAGTGAAAGTGATCCACAATAACAACAACAAAAATCAGATTGAAGCATAGTAGTAATAGATAAAAAAAACAAATCCAAACAGCTCTTAACCCCAAAACAGAGTCTTAATTTCTAAGTAAAAGTAGATCTAAAATAACATCAAACAAGCACAATAGTAACCGAAACAAAACAACTCTAAAGATTTTTAACCCCAAAGAGAATCCAAATTTCTAAGCAAAAGTAGATATAAAATAACATCAAACAAATCAAATGAAAGCACAATAGTAATAGATCCGAAATAAAACAACTTCAAAAGGCTCTTAACCCCAAAACCCCCAAAACGACGTCCAAATTACTAAGAAAAAATATATCTAAAATAACATCAAACAAATCAAATTGAAGCACAATACGTGATAAATAAATCAATGATATTACTCCAAGGATCGAACATGCCCTTATATCATATAAATAAACAAAAAAGAGAGAATAAGAAGAAGAAACCACTAAGACTAGTGTTTTTGTTTATTTAAGAAGAATACAACTTTTATAAAGTAATAAACTCTTATTTATAGATAAAAGATATGGGCTAATGGGTGTAGGCATTATATCAACACGAAAAATTGAATAATAAATCAACAAATTTATAATAAATTTTATATGTCTAATAGATTATAGTGTCCGTATCCTTACGTATAAAACTTAAGGATTATAGTGTCTAATATATTCTATTAATTTAAATTATATTTTCAATATTAATATGATAAATTTTGGTTGAATGTTTAGTTTATATTTAATATCTAATTTATTTTAAATTGGAAAGTAAAATAGCATAATAATTTGTTATAAAGTAAGTATATCAAACATTAACTTTGGGATTGTTCATCTTTTCGCGTTGAAACATGTTTTATTTTTTGTTACTTTTATTCTTTGTTCAATATACACCATATTAGACTCTTTTTACGTTGCGAGCCGAATAATTGGATTGACCCAATTCCACTATTGTCGATAACTTATACTCTTTGCGAGAGAGTCGAAGAATGATTAATATTTTGTAAAATATCAGAATTTGTTTGATATATTTTCTTAGCCAAGGTGGTCGGACCCCTTATGCATCTTGACTCGTCCGGTTAAATGTTCTTCTTATCTATTTGTATCACAATCTTGATTTTACTAGACTCATACGAGTTTTTAGATACGTTTGTGTTATTAAAAAAAATCAACTCACAATAGTCAAACCAAAAATCTAAGGCATCTCTAGATTAATTCGTGCTGACCATGTTCATGTCTCATTAAACATCACCAGTCAAAACCTTTATTAAGGGAAAAATGCTATTTTCCAAAAGTAAAAGAGTACAACTAAGAGGCAGCATGCTGCTAGGTTATTTAGAACATTCGGTTAAATCTTAGGGGTCTTTCGTTTTCTTGAATTTGCTTTGAATTACGCCTGTGTATATGAGAGTAGCCTCATAGTTCTTTTTGAAATATGAACAAATGATTGAATAACCATGTTTAAAGAAATATGATTCATCAAGGCACGATGTGTGTTGAACGTGTCTGAATTTAGTATTCATCAATTTTTTGTTAGACAAAGCTTTATGTGTTGCAATTGATTGTTGGGCGGATGTATTCCTTGTATAATATGATTATGTAGCCAAATTTTAAATAATACCTTTCCAAAACCGAAGATAGTGTTTTAATGGAAGGGTTGACTGCAATTAAGGAAGAATACGGTTGGAGGAGTGCATGTGCGATGCCATATGGCAAAAAAGTGTATTTTTAAGGAGGAGATTAACACGTGCAAGATGTTTCTCTTTTCTTTGTGAAAGCTTACACGTGGAAGGAATAAAGGTTTCATCATGTGAGTAAATGTACATCGTTAGATTAAAACCATTTGGAAGGTTAGGATAATTCCAAAGTAAAGTATAAACTAGCACCATGCTCTGTTAATCTACATTTTTTTTTATTTTCTTCACCTTCTTTATTCCTATTTTCAACAATCCATTTTAGTACCTGAAAGTTAAACACATTAAAACTTGTTCGTCAATTTGGTTAAAGAATATATCAAGGCAAGATATTTCTTATTAGGTCAAGATTCTTTTGTTAAATAAAATGTTGAAAATGAATTAACCCAAAATATAGAACCACCATGTTAGGATTGTCTATAATAGTAAAAACCTAACATTAGTGCCCTTTTTGGGTTGTATTTGGCCACTAAATCAGAAAAAGAGGACTCGACAGGCGATATAGAGAAAGTGGCAAAAACCTCAAGTGATTGAAGATGATGTTGAACGCGGGGATGTTACGAGAGACAATGCTGGTCCTCTTGTTATCATTCCCACCATGAGGATGATGTGGTGTGTAAAAAGTGGCAAAATACTCAACTGATAATATTTTGGATGCACGTGAGCATGAGGTGGTATTATTGATCTATATATTTCAAATGGAGGTTCGGCTTCCTTTGGATCATGATCTATAAATTATTTAAAGATACCCAAATTTATCCCACCCAACTAGTATCAAATGCAGGAGGATCTTGTTGGAGCCTATTATAGTATCACACATGATGATGTAAGGAGATTATTGACAATGAATCCAATTGGATCATGTGTAAGGAGATTATTGACGATGATTTCAATTGGTGCTCGAAGCTTGTGCCTGCATGATAATTAATTTTCGACTAATGGATCCCTTAAAAAAAACTCAAAAAGAGATAAAGAGTTATTGCGTTTGAGTTACTCGTTTTGATTTATTTCTAAGAGTCTACATAATTTAATAGTTTTTAGAATTGATTTGTCTTTTAAATCTTATTTGATAATTAAATTTAAAAATATTATGGTACCAATATTTCACTCCCCTAAATTGTTAGAATTTTACTTGGCCTATATAAACATTTATAAATTAATAAAAATGTTTATTTTAAAATTGAACGATATGTTACAGTTTAACTCTAAGATTCAATTCGAATCTGAACCCTTTACTTCTTTAAAGCCCAGTTGTCTTCTCAGTTTTCAGACCAAAATTGTTAAACCCAGAGACCATTCAGACACAATTTGAGTGGGTAAATCTTTGAAAGGGAAAGAGTAAGAACAAGAGCAAAGCAAGAAGACAAACCAGTTCGAGAAGAAAGTCTGTCTTCCTTTTCTTTGTCAGGTAATTTTGTCACATCCAAATCCTAATTTACTTTGCGGAGTTGCAGAAGAACCTTTAGGACTCTTCAAGCTTTCTCCTTAACTTTATATCGTAATTGTGTTGTCTCTTTAAGTGTAGAACATAGAAATGTCTCACCGCGAAGCAAGTTAGGTAGAATAATCTATAATTCTGATTCGAGCCTTAAACGGAAGTGTAGTTATAAACTTATTCGCTAGAAGCTTTATAATTGGTGTCTCTCTCTAATTTTGTCATGCTATATATAATGCACACAACGTGTTTGATAAAATGCCTCTCCCAATATGTTTGATAAAATGCCTCTCCCAATGTGTTTGATAAGAATCTGTGTTCTTGTAATAGTTGCTTCCTATTTTTCTGCATAGTTGCGAATAGCTAGTTTGATGTAAAAAGCTTGCCGTACAGGAGATGGAAGAGACACGGTTTTTGGATAGAATGCTCAGTCATCTTCGTGCTTCATGCAAGTAAGTATTTTTATGCCTCAAACTAGGACTCAAAGCTCTACTCAAGGTTGGCTGAAATTCCTAATTAGAGTACCTGATATCAAATTAACGAGCTTTGGTGGACTTACACTATTTGTTATACGCAGGTATTATACTGGCTACCCGAAAGATCTCGGACCATCACGTATCATTCATTTTACGTCCGAAAGAGAATTTATCCAGCTCCTTCACGAAGGTCATCCCGTGGTTGTCGCATTTACCGTCAGGTCTTTCTATATCCCTCACAGCATATACACACACAGTCCCTCTACAAGGGATGGGTCTAGAACTATTTGGTCATATGTGATAAAAGTTGTTTTGTTATTTATATTTCAAAATTTATAAATGTTCTGTTGGTAAGAAGTGATATGTAATCCTTTGTGACCATTAATTTTAAGTTATTTTTCCTCGGGACAAACACATACGTACATTCATATATTTTAGACCACTCAAAATTAATAAATACCCAATAAACCGGGGGCGTAGGGACAGTGGACTCCTAATCTAATTGCTTAGATCTTGACGAATTTTACGATTTGTTCTGGTCATTGTAGGTGTAATTACTCAAAACATCTTGACAAAGTACTTGAGGAAGCTGCTGCTGAATTCTATCCTCATATAAAATTCATGCGAGTGAGTCTCTAGTTTTTTATGGAACATGCATGCTTGCAAGTTTAATATGATCTTTTAGATCCTAGAATAAGCAGCAAAAATTCAGTTTTAGGACGCACCATATGGGTATCGTACCTGTTGGGGGAGCAAAAGAGAGTAAAAAATAACTAGCAATACATGTTTGGTTGTAGGGAAGTTATGGAAAACAAATACGATGAAGAAGTCGAGGGATAGCTTTGAAGATTCTTTTACTCTTTATTATATAAAGAAAAGTTGGAAAAGGCATTCATTTAGGTCTCGTTTTGCGTTGGATATCAGAATTGGATTAAATTATTTGTCTCAGAATTAGTTCTAAACATTAAAAATAATCGAATCCGGGTCCATGGATAATAAATGTTTTTTGAACTTTGGAGTATCCGAGCAATATGATTTGGATGTAAGAAAAAAATAGAAATACTGGATGAGTTATGAGTTTCAACTTTGACTACCTGTCAGGTAGTATTTTGTATCAAGTCTTGCCGGGTATCCAACCAAAACCGGCCAGTTGGGTAATTTAGTGTTTCATATATTATTAACAAATATTAATATCTAAAGAAGAAACTAGTTGGTGAAGAGTAGTTTGGCGTGCTTTAACGAGGAGTGTGTTCGTGGATATCGAGCAAGTTATTTTAGCTGGTTTTTCGGCGGATATCTAAGACTAAAAACCAATGGGCTTGGGTGTGAAATAAGAAAGAATTCCAGTCAGGGGTCTTGCTTAGGGTTTGAGAAATCGTGGTAAAATTGGGTACTAGGCCATATGCCTATTGCACATCCAACCCGACCTATTACCAGCCCTAATCCAATCACAAGATACTGTGTACCAAATGTGTCCTCAATGATGTCTACACATGACCAATTAGTCCCATGAACAGGGTTGTGACTGGATAAAATTAAATAACTTGGCTCGTTTAGTTTTATCTATTCGAATTCCACTTATTTTATCATACATCCTGGTGTCCAATCTGTTGTTTCATACATGTCCTTGGAGAACTCATTATTGCCCATAATACTTTGCCTATAATAAATCTTCGATATCCAAATAGGCCCTTATAGACTTGTATGGTGTTAACTTACCTTTTATACCAAGAAATGTATATGTAGTAAGGCTTCCATTCTCAAACCTCGAGGACTGTAATACTGATTTTGAGATGTTATGGGAAATGATATTCGGTGGCCTTTTTGCAGGTTGAATGCCCGAAATATCCGGGGTTCTGCATAACGCGACAGAAGACAGAATACCCGTTCATTGAGTTATTTCACAGTCCCCAACAAGTAAATTCTTTCTTTTCTTTTATATAAGTGTACTATTTGTAATTTTATGGTGTTTGTATTACCTTTTCTTCATTTCATTTTATTGTCCCTTATGTTATTCCTAAATTTTGGGATGTTTGGTGCATATAAGTTTTGGTTTGGCTTTTAAACAAAAGCATTTGCTCGTTTGGTGTAAAAAAGAAGCTTCAATCGGGCTCGAATATCTTACTAAAGTTTTTTTCTACCTGAACCTAAACATAAAAATCAAGCTTGAACATCATTTTTCTCACGAGCCGAGCCCGAATAGCCAGATATACTAGTCGAATCCAACCCTAGTTTTGTCATATATATATTAGTTTAGATGCTTATCAAGCCAAGTGCCTTGAGTCTGACATATGTTACACTATAATATCTATCTTATGCAGGCAGGTAAGGAGTCAAAGACGACAGATCTAAATATAACTAAGTACTCTGTTAAAGTTTTGCCGGTGAGTTCTCAATCTTTGTTTCCATTACTCATATACAAAAGTTACCAATCTTAGTTTCAGCTTTTCTTCCGAGTACCACAATCTGCAGCTAGATGGTTTTAGTGGTTGTTTGGTGCCATCAATCAATTCTTTTTTTGGTTTTAAGGATTTTAAGCAAAATAATATTTGGTTCGTCTGATATTCTAGCCTTAAACGGAAGTGTAGTTATAAACTTAATTTAAGTTTGAAATTTACTAAACACCAGACTAATGCGGAAGTTTTAGACTCTGATTGGTATGATTATTTGTGAAATCTACTTGAACTCTGTATGCAAGCTAATTCGGTTGATGTATTGCAGTTCAATTATGATCAGAGTAGCTATGGATTTAGAGAGTTCTTCAAGCGCTATGGAATCCGGTCATCCGGACCAAATTAACAAATATGTACTCAAATATATATGTTTTTTTACTCAACTTGATAAACATAGATTATACTCGTGCTAAATAATTTTTGGACGAACATATGTTATGAATTTGTACTGAATTACCAATAAATTGTGAACTTGCTGCATTTGTTTACAATTTGGCACTTAATAGTTTATGACTCCTGTTTTTTTTTTTTTGGGTGGTAAATATTTGTACCACCGTGAGATTCGTTTGTATTTTTTTGGAGTATTTAATTTAAATAGAATTAATAAGGTTTTAGAAAACGAAAGTGTTCTTTTTAGTGAAAAAAGCTTTGGTTTTTTGGATTTTATTTGATTCGGTTTTGGTTGATATTTTTTTTGAAATTTAACAGAAAATAATTTAATAGAAACCCTGTCGGAGAGCCGGTGATGATATTATAGCTGACCTAAAAATCAAATAGTAAATAGAGGACCAAGAACCATTGTGAATAACATGTACACTCGAATTTAAAATGTATTGTTTTAAGCCAATCAGAATACAAAACACCGGCTAAAAAATCATGATGGTTCACTAAGCTATTAAGATTCTAGTTTAAAAATTAGTCATCTATATTTAAGAATTTAAGAATGTTGTAAATACGACTATGGATATTTGAGTCTAGTTTGGAATTCAAAATGTATTTTTTTTCAAACCATTTAGAATAGAAAACATATACTTAATTTTTTTTATTATTGTTCATCGATATTTGAAATTTGTTATAAATCTGATATTCAAATTATGTCGTGTGTTTGAAATTAATCATCTGTATATAAGAATGTTGTGTATATGATTACTATTGGGTGCTAATTAACTAGGCGATAGATACGTTCCATCTAAAAATATAATTTGTTGTTGCAAATACAGATATCCAACTATCCACACAAAAAATACCTATAGTTTAGGTTTTTTACCATTTATTAATACTTTTTACCTTTTATTTTTATTGGTTTACCATATATTTTTATATTTTACCAATTTATCAAATTTACATTAACTTTTCACCTTTTAACCATATTACCATTTATTTTTTACCACCTAATTAGCCCAAAAAATTTAAAACAATCCGACCCATTTATTTTTACCAAAAATATTAAATCCTAATTGATTAAGTGAACCAAATCGTCCCATTTAATTTCTAATATATTAATCTAACAGAGTTGCAAATTTTTATTGCAAAATAATTAGATCTATCAAAAAATAATACTATTAAAATACTATTAGAGATCACATTATTTCTTATATATCCAGTTTTTTATTTTTTTCAAACTATTTTTAAAAATAAATATGATATAAAGATGAAAGTTGAATAAAATCCAAAATGAAACGATTTGAATCATAATAATTCGTCAGTTTAAACTGTTAACTACAAAAATTCTACTACTCTTAATACTAGTATTAATATTAATAAATCCACTTAAATTAGTCATGCCGCGTTGTTTCTGATGAGGGAGAACAAAAGACGTATGGAAAAATTGTAAGGAAGTGTTTTTATGAGGGAGATATTGTAAAAAGAATAATAGAAGTAGTTATTATAAGTAAGTGGAAAAATATAGGGACTAAATATATAATAAGTGGGAATTAAAGTGTGTGGGGCCCGTTGTTGTACTTTTAAAAGGACCCCACCCGAGTTGATATAGGCTCTTGAATAATATAATATTACTTTCTCTCTCTACTTGGTTTAGTTCGCACTTTCTCTCTCTAGAAAGATACCCTAACAAAGAATTTGCTACTGTTTGGACCCCAAATATTCGCGTAACACAAAATTACCCTTGAGCTATTTCTTAATTCATCAGTGGCGCCGTCTTTGGGAAACAAAGATTGTTCTAACGACAATCGAAATTGTTCATAATCCGAGCGGATTCATGGAAGAGCAAGGGGATGATTTTGTCAACGACTGCGAGGAGAATCTTGTGGGGAACACTTATCGGAATGATATGGAATACGAGGCGCATGGAGGCCAGCGCATCGGAGAAACCTTTGATGACTCAGATCTGGTGGCTCGAAGGAATGAGTTATTACTGAAGATTGAAAAATTGAGGGCAGAAAAAGAAACTGTTCAGGCAAATCTTCATTCCGAGGTGAGAAGAGAGCCTGACAGTGGGAAAGAAGACCGTCAAACCGACTTTCGTCCTAAAAACAGAGATGATAGATATAGAGGTCATGAACGACGTTCTTCGAGGAGGAAAGGAAAGCGTCACTTGGAATTTTCCGATTCAAGTGATTATTCTCGCTACAGTTCACCAGAATCGTCTCCGAGGAGGAGTCACAGAAAGAAAAGATATGGTCAAAGGCATGGGACCACCGGAGGGGAAAGAGTTTGGAGAGAAAATCTCCGAGGGAAAAGAATTATCACGCTCATACTAATGAGCAAGGTTATGACCAAATGAATTTTCCCTATGGGAACCAACATGTCGACCAACGGAATTCGGAGTGGCAACATCAGTATACTCTACCGTCCGAGGAGGGACTCTATTTTCCGAACCATGAAAATTTGAGAGCTAATGTCTATAGGACGGGTCATAATTAGAGAGCTTCTCCTCTGTCCTCAGAAATTCTAGCAGGCAACCTCCCAAAATATTTTGATATTTCTAAGCTAGAAAAGTTTGACGGGACGCAGGATCCTGATAATCACATCGAACAATTCAAGAATTTAATAATTAATTTCGATGACGATGATAAATTGCTGTGTAGAGCGTTTCTCAGACTTTCAAAGGGGTAGCTTCCAAGTGGTACAACAGGCTTCCGCAGGGCTCGATAAAGAATTTCGACATGTTCTGGAATATCTTCAGACAACACTTTGTGGGGAGCAAGAAGTTTCGAGCTAATGGAGACACGATAATCTATTGCAGGAAAAAAGTTGGGAAAATCTTGAAGAATTACACCAATCGATTCGTTAAAACAAAAACCGACATGGAGTATTGTAAAGATTCTATGGAACTTGCGGCGTTCAGAATGAGGCTTCTCCCCAGACTCTTAAATGATACGGTAGCAGAAAGTCAGACAATGACATTTGGGGCATTATTGGATCAAGTTGAGAAAAGAATTTTAGTGGATGAGACTCAGGCATCCGAGAAAGCATCAAGCGATCAGCTGGAGCAGAACCAATTTCAAAAGACTGAGTCTGGTAATCAAGGGCCATCTACTAGTGTTCCAGCCAAGGTTGCGGGTCAGTATCCGCCGAGGCCAAGAATAAACCAGCAAAACTATAGTCACCAGCAAAACTATAACCAAGGAACGAGGCCAATTTCGAACAAATAGATTCGTGCAAACTATTTTGCGGAGTTGACGGAAAATGTGGCTACGATATTTGATAGGGCAAGATCAACGGTACAGTTCAGAAAACCTTTTCCAATTCAAACTCTAAGGGAAAGTAGAAGTGCTAACAGGTTCTGTAAGTACCATGAGGACATTGGACATGACACTAAGGAATGCATTGCTTTGAAAAAATAAGTGCAAGCTTTGATTAAAAATGGAATGTTGTTAGAATTCGTAAAAAAACACACCCAGAAAAATGATGTAGTAAAAGCTGTCCCGAAAAATGCTGACACAACAATGGTGATTTCTGAAGAGGTTGACGTTTTCGATGTCGAAGAAGAGTATATGGATCCTAAGGAAGGGAGAAATAACGTGAACATAGTGGAGGAGATTATTCCTAAGGGGAAAGTAAACGACCTATGTGCTTTTTTTCGAATTACTAGCTATCTTCGGAGGAGATACCATCGCAGGGAATTCTAATAGTTTGCAGAAAAGACATATGGTGAACCTTACCACACAGATTGAAGCAGGGGTTTCAGCGCAGATGCATCATTTTCCCTCCCCCATCATATGCTTTAACGATGATGATATGAGGAATATAACGTGACCACATGAAGATGCGGTGGTTATTGCTGTGGGTATAGCCGGAGACCAACTTCAGAAGATACTTATTGACACGGGAAGTTCTGCGAATATTTTGTTTATGAGTACCTACATGAGAATTTCTGACCCGCTTGTTATACGACGATCCGACAGAACTATAGTGGGCTTTACAGGAGCAACAACAATAGTCGTTGGAGAGTTTTAGTGTGTGGTGGAGTTAGGTTGTGGGCCATTTAAGAAGGAAGTTGAAGTGTTGTTCATAGTTGTAGACGCACCAACGTCGTACAACACAATTCTGGGTCGTTCTTGGCTGTCCATGATGCATGGTGTTATTTCAACGATATAGAGATTGTTAACCACTCAGATAAGACAGAATGGTTGGTTCGAACGGATGGAGGGTCTAATATTTCTGGAAGTGGTGCAGGAGTTCAATTAATTTCCCCGGAGGGGATATCCATGTTTCAGGCTATTCGCTTTGGTTTTAAGGCAACCAATAACGAGGCAGAGTATGAGGCGGCATTGGCAGGGTTAAGATTGGCTCAAATATGTGGAGCCCGAAAGGTTAAATTGATAAATGATTCACAGTTGGTGATAAATCAAGCTTTGGGAGAGTCAGAAGCGAGAAAAGATAAGTTAGTAAAGTATTTGAAAGTGTTGAAGGACTTGACTTTTGAATTTGATAAGGTTCAGTATGAGCATATTCGAAGGGAGGCAAATGTCATCCCTGATTCATTAGCAGCAGCTTCGCGATCGGAAGGTCATCCATGGGTCATAATTCAGGAGCGTCATTTGATTACAAGCAGTACGGAGCATTCAATGAATGTGGAGGAAGTAAACAATGTGATCACAAATGATTGGAGGTCAGAAATCGTGGACTTCATGGAAAAAGATAGCTTACCAACAGAAAGGTCCGAGGCTAGGAGGGTCAGGTTTAAGTCTCATGGATACATTCTTTTAAGAGGAGTCTTGTATAAGAAATCCCTGAGCAGACCGTTACTTAGATGTTTGGCTAAGGGTGAGTCACAGTTTGTCCAATCAGAACTGCATGACGGGGAAGGATCGACCCATTGTGGATATAAAACGTTAATTCGACGAGTATTTTTGGCTAATTATTATTGGCCGACCATCTCCACTGATGCGAAAGATTTGGTAAGGCGGTGTGATACATGTCAAAGATATGCCAACATCATACACAAGCCAGGGGTGCTCCTAGAGAGTATTTCAGAAGCAGTGACGTTCGATAGGTGGGGCATTGAATTAGTTGGGCCCCTACCAATGGCATCTGGTGGGAGACAAACGATAATAGTAGCAGTTGATTATTTTTCCAAGTGGGTGGAAGCAGAACCTTTAGTAGGAACAAAAGAAAAATATGCTATTAAGTTCATTGTCTTTAATATTTATTGTCGCTTTGGGGTGTCGATAAATATTACAACGGATAATGGGCCTCAATTCGATAACAAGGAGTTTAAAAGCTTTTGTCTTTCTAGGGGCATACAACAATGTTTTTCTGCTCCGTTCCATCCCCAGGCTAATGGTCAGGTGGAAGTGACCAACCGAACGATTTTGGATGGATTGAAGAAGAATTTGGAAGGTAAGGCTGGGAAATGACCCAATTATTTACAAGAAGTATTGTGGGCTTATAGAACAACGCCCCGAACTTCCACTGCCACATCTCCATTATCCTTGGTGTACGGTATGGATGCGGTTGTCCCCTCGGAAATTGTTTTCCCATCATACCGTGTGGCAGCTTATGCATAAGATTTGAACGATCAAAGCAAAACCCTGGAATTAGACTTGGTGGAAGAAAAGAGACGAATAGCGCAGTTAAAGTCTTTATATTATCAAACATTGATGAGGAGTAGGTATGCTTCGAGAGTAAAGCAAAGAGATTTCAAGGTGGGGGACAAAGTGTTACAATTTTTTTTTTCTGCACACCAAGGAGAAAATTCTTGAAAAGTTGGGGCCAAATTGGGAGGGCCCTTATGAAGTAACAGAGAAAGTCAAGCGGGGAACGTATAGATTAAAAGACAAGGAAGGGCGATATCTTAAGCATCTGTTGAATATAGAACATATAAAATTGTATCTGGAATGAGGAAGAATTTGGCATGTAACGATTATTTTTTCATGTGTATTTTCAGGTTTACAAAACAACGAAGACATACTATTTCCTACCCTGTTAGGCACAGGAAGGTTTTAACGAGGTGTCATTATGAGTTGATCAATACAATTGAACTTTTGCCTCGAATTATTCTTTCTGAGATACAAGTTGTGGTTGAGCTGATAGGATCAATAATTATGACATTTTATAAGTCAGCCTTAGAGCAACTTACAATAATTATTATGACCAAGTAAAATTGGCATAAGGCAGTTATTTTATTCAATGCAAGTTGACATACAATTAATTTTTCGCATCAAAATGTGAAGTCAAAAGGTTATAAAATTGGCATTCCAAAAAGTGGCGTACTAGAAAGGTCGAGGAAGATGTTCTTCTAAGCATGTAGAAACTATTACAAAAATTGCCTCACAAGGACTTACACAAAAATTGTACAAACATGTTGACATTGTTATTACAAGTCTATCTACTCAAAATATTCCAGGGAGTCGCTCTCCTTGGATTCTGATGACTCACTATCACTAACAACAATGTTAAGAGGGAGAATTTTGTGGGAGAACAGCTTCCAAAAACTTCCCAAGTCATACTCAGGTTATTATGCATGAATTTGGGTGATGAGCCTTGCTCGGGTAGTGACGTCTCGAGCGCTGAGTTTGTCCACACATTTGGCCGCATAGGCATTCACTGCTGTTTCTTTTTCCGCTTCAACTTGTTTAGGAAAATCTTCAATTCTCTCCAGTAAGTTTTTCCTTTCCTCCATAACAACCTCGTAATCAGCAAGACAATCCTTAAATCCCTTGCATGCAATTTGGTGAGCTTTCTTGAATTCTGTCAGAAGTTGCTCTTGAGTCCCCGTCTTCTTTTGCTAGAGATCCCTCTCTTCCTGGCAACATTTTTCGAGGATAAGGATGTAGTTTTTAGAGGCAGACAATTTTTCAAAATTGCATCCACCTGACTCTCTAAAATGGAGTGTTGTTTCTTTGCCTCTTCAAGTTGAACGGAAGCAAAGGAAGCCTTGAACTTGTAATGGTTTTTCCGGTCTTCCAGATGTTGCATTTTTCTTTCCCATATTGACAGAAGCATGCAGTAGGTTGCGAACACTTAGCGAAAACTCATCATTTTGAGGAATCTCGAAGGAACTGGTAGTAGAGCCTATTGCTGTGGGGTCAAAAAATCCAAAGACTCACCAGTTAGAATATTGGAGTCAACATTTTAAGGAGGATCGCTTCGGAGAATTGGGAGCGGTGCTAATATGGGAGAATTGTCAGCTGGAGAGGGACTTGAAGTTTGGGTAAGAGGAGAATTGGGTGTTTGGCCCGAATTTTCCCTAACCTCATTTTCAGGGTCAGTTGCGACAATTTGGGTCCCAATACCCTCAGATATTTTCTGAACATCATCTTCAGCCATGGTGTCCTCGGATATTTCTTGGATCGATTCCAAAACGGCCTTCTTCTTGGTTGCTGTCTTGGCATCTTTTTTCTTGATGGGACGAATAGATTTGTTTGGAGGGGAAATTGTGATGGATGTTCCAGTATTTGCCGACGCGGTTGGCTCCTGGTTAGCAGCTAATCCTTTAGAGTCTGACTGAAGGTCTTTTGTGGACACTTCATCTTCAGAGTCATCAAGATGACTTTTGGCACGAGAACGCTTCGAAAGATAAATGATTATATCCTTCTTTTCTACTCGGTCAAAGATTTCTTGTTGAGAGGGAGGAGTCATTAACTCTTTCATTGTCAGCCGGTCAAGGGGGTTTAGCCTTTAGAGTCGAATTTTGGCGAGGTTATTATTCATAAAGAAGAGTCATAATTTGTTTTCCCAATTTTCTTTGGCCCACTTGCTGAGTTTGGTGAAGACGGTGGTGACACTTTCTACATAGTCAGCGTATGGTTTTGAAAATCCGGTCATAGCTATAAAAGAAGGATAAGTGGATTTTGAGGAGTTAGGTTCGTACATCATTATCACAGGAAGAATAAAAGAAGAAGTTAACATACTTACATTTGTTGGTCCACAAGGGGACAATTTGTGTGGATTCGAAGGGGTTGATTCAGTTCCCGTTTCCCAATGACCAGAAAAGTAGATGAATTGTTGCCTCAACTTCTTGTTAGCTTATAACAAGTCTTTCAATAGTTTTTGTCCTCGCCCAAAAGTTAGTGAGTAAAATGGAAAAAATAGATTCTTTGCTAGACCAGATAATCCGATGAGCTCTTCTAAGGAAAATTCGTTGCCCAAAATCCTTGAAGCCATGATACATGCCATGAGTGTGGACCACATGTTTGGACCAACTTGTGAAGGGCAGAGGTCGATTTTGGCAAAGTATTCGATAAAGAATGGATCTAAGGGATACCTTAACCCCCAGTTCATAATTTCCGTATAAACAACTAACTCATCATCCATAAATGGTAAAGGAGTCTGACCTTCAGCGGGGAATCTAATGTTGATGTACGAAGGGATGCACCATCGGGTCCTCAGCATGGCCTCTTCCGAAGGCGTAAAGTATTTATAGGAGATATTGTGAAGTGTGACAATGTGTTTGTTTTTTATTCCTCGAATGTTGTTGCCCACAATGGCATTAAGTTCCAAGGGAAGGGTGATGTCACCTTTAGATTTTAGGGCAATCCGACGAGCCTGTTCTTCGGATATTGATAGGGGAACGGTGGACATTTGACTAGAAGAGGCCAAGTGAAGGCCACTGGATCCGCTCTGTTCTGCAACAGAAATTGGTAGTGTGATTGCCTCAGGATTATCCGGGGAAATTGTTTTCCCCTTATCGGCCAAGAATTTATTTCGCATTGCTTGCAGATCGCCTTCGGTAATATTGGTTCTTGAGGGAGAAAAGCGAGGACTCTCACTTCCTGTTATCGAAGAGGTAGCTGGAAGGCTTGACCCAGAAGTGTCAATTTTCAGAGTAGGATTGTCAACTGATAAAGCCAAATTCGGATCCAGGATTTTCGAGGGAGTTTCTTTGGCACGCTTGCGTTCTTGAGAGTTCCTTTTATTGTTGTGATACATTTTCCTCTTACTAGAAGAATGCTTTTGGTGTCTGTCTTTACCCATGTATTCGAGAAATTTTAAGGGGTATGATAGCGGGCGAGTTTTCCGATGGAGGTCAGGAACCGTAGAAAGTGGTAACAGAAGGTTAGGGCTGAGGTTCAACGTATTCACCAGCAGTAACTTTTTCTTGGAATTTTTTACTGATTAATAGCTACTTTTGAATCCAACGAGGTTTATAAGCCAGCTTTCTCTCTCTAGAAAGTTTAGAACGAAAAGTTTGGAGTGTAAATGAAGAAGGTGCGTATTTATAGAAGTAAATGGGCTTTTAGAGTGAGACAGGCCCGAGGATATTTTCCTTTGTTTGCCTAGGGGCGTTATGGGTAACATAGGCACAATTATATTGATTCGAGAAATGAGGGAGAAGGTGAAGAGGCAATCTTATGATGAAAAATATTGGGAAGCGTGATAAGATCTCTAAAAAAATTTGGTGACAAGGAATTACGACTAATGACGTCATAAAAAAAGGTGGGAGATTGTTAATTGAGATATTCAAGTTGATGCTGAAAAATTCGACGGGTCCAATCCTTGCAATTTATTAACCAAGTCGGGGAGGCTATATTATATTGAGACGCTTAATTTCGAAGAGGACATTTTTAAGAAGTTGGGATATCCATGTAATTGTTTCCGATGAGAGTTATGGTTCAAGCTTTACTAAGACATTGCAAGGATTAGGGGGACTACTGATCAATGTTACCCAGGAGAATAAGAGGATATTTGAAGAGGCATTTTTCAGCTAAAGGAAATTCGAAGAGGCATTTTTGTTCGAAGATGTATTATTCGAGGACAGTTAAAGAATAAAAGATATTCGAAGAGGTGCTTTTTCGAGGAAAATTGAAACGAATAAGATGAAGTTCGAAGATGTCATCACAGTCCTAGTAAAAATATTTTTACTAAGACTGGGGGCTACTGATGAGGGAGAATAAAAGACATATGGAAAAATTATAAGGAAGTGTTTAGATGGGGGAGACATTGTAAAAAGAATAATAGAAATAGTTATTATAAGTAAGTGGAAAAATATAGGGACTAAATATATAATAAGTGGGATTAAAGTGTGTGGGATCCGTTGTTGTACTATAAAAGGACCACACCCGAGTTGATATAGGCTGTTGAATAATATAATATTAATTTTGCTCTCCACTTGGTTTAGTTCGCATTTTCTCTCTCTAGAAAAATACCCAATGAAAAATTTGCTATTGTTTGGACCCCAAATATTCGCGTAACACAAAATTAGCCTTGAGCTATTTCTTAATTCATGAGTTTCAATATACTCATTTAACTCCAACTAAAAAAATGTGTAGTTGATTTTTTTTTTACAACACCGGATAAAATATATTGATGCAAATTAGATCGCCTATCTTGTTTATAATAAATTAATTACACGATGGATAGTTATTTTTTTTTACCTGTAATGTTATTTTGGGATGATCAAAACTATAAAAGTGTTATCTTATTCTACTTCAGAATTATTCGAATTAAATAAAATTCCTAGAATTTTAAATAAATGGGAGAAAAAACTTATTAGAAAACGATCGCTCATGTCATGGCAACCTCGTTAAATGCAACATGAAAGAGTAGATAAGTTTTCAGTGGCATTGGCAGTGTCACCGTCACCCATATTCTGGAGTAAGTGAGCATTGACCGATGATTTAATTGGTGTTATTTTAGTCTATCAAATCTGTTTCACGTTCTTACATTAATACCAGAATGCAACCCATTCCCTATGAACTAGGTAACCAAGTACCAACCAACCGGTGTAGGTGAAGAGGCGGAGGGCGATGCACGTATCTCCCCTCTATTCCCTTGGTCGTCTCTACCTTAACAGCTAAAGATAATGGTCAAGGGTGAGACACGCACCAATATAAAAACCACGGCTCCATATATCAATCAATAGTGGGATGAAGTTTTATTTTTGTTCCGGTTGTTTTACGAATATTCTAGAGGTAAAATTTGTAAATATCTATTTTAACAATTTTTTTTTTAAATTTTAATAGATTTACCAATAATGATCCATTTAACAAACATATTATTGATGAAGACAAAAAAATTAAAGGATTTTATACTTTAAATACCATTTTATATAAATTAGAGTAACCAACTTCTTTTTTATCGTTTTTTTTTAATTTTAATTTTTAAAGGTCCGTACATTTTAAAGTAACTCGGAAAAAGAGTCAGAAAATACCATTGGTTTTGTTTTTTAAGACGAACAAAACTAGTACCATTCATGATATGTTTTGATTTTTTTTAAAATTATATTTTACACACGTTTCTCAGTTATATGGTTTCGCATCTAGTGACTAGTTTTACATCTATAAAAATAAAGAAGGTTTCGCATCTATCAAAACAAGGAGGTTTCTCATCTAGCAAAATAGAGAAGGTTTCGCATCTATCAAAATAAAAAAAGCTTCGCATCTATCAAAATAAAAAAGGTTTCGCATCTATCAAAATAAAAAAAGGTTTCGCATTTAGCAAAATAAAGAAGGTTTCGCATCTAGCACAACAAAATAGGTTTCGCATCTTCTTCGCGAAACCCTACAAAATTTAAAACTTTAAAAGTCTATATCTTTTAAACCGTGACTCGAAAAAAAATCCGAAAATACAGTTGGTTTTGTTTTTTTAAGACGAACAAACTAGTACCACTCATGATATGTTATGAATTAAAAAATAATAATTTTTTTAGAACAAATAACGTTTCGCATCTATCAAGAAAATGTTTTTTTACATCTACCATTCCAGAAGGATTACACGTTTCGCAACTATCAGTAGGTACAAATCCAAACGTTTCGCATCTATCACAAAATATGTTTTGCATCTATGAGTGAAGAAACATACAGGTTTCGCATCTCTTTCACTAAAAAACCAGAACCTGTTACGCGACTGAAAATCCCATAAACACAAAATAAAACACTAAAATCAACGAAACACCAATAGAATGCTACAACTCAACTACATTATCATAATTCGAACCCAAAACTAACAAAAAATTCGACTCGAAACACTACGAAAAAAATCTTAAAAACAACGATTTCGAGCTCAAATTCGAGTTTCAAACACACAAAACATTGAGTATCTTCGCATAATCAAGTAAAAACACAAATCAAGATCATATGAAAACAAAAGAGAAACAAAAAATTGAGTAAAAAAAATGAAAGAATCGTCTAATACAGACTTGTTTTATTCACGAAGAAAGAGAAAAAAACATTGGAGAAAAAGGTGAAGAATAGGTCTAAAAGCCTTTTATATTATAGAGTAGGGGTATTTAGGGTATTAGTAGGTCTTTAATAGTAAATATTTCACAAAAACGGATCTTTCTTAGAGATATATGAAAATATGGATCTTAATTGGATAATACTTTGGGTATTGGATCTTAAATGGTACTTTACCTTTTTATTTATAATTTGGATTTATAAATCACTTTTTAATAATATATAAAAAACGCTTTAAATAAACAAAAATATTTAAAATAATCACGTGTTTGGTATATATTATAAAATGCTGTCAAATGTGATATCTTCGAAACCGTTTAAGTAATTAATTCGTTAATTAAATTTGTATAATGTTAAATTATTCTAATAATAAGTTAGTATAACAAATTTTATAAACATTTACGAAATATCAATAAACTATTTTGAAATTTATTGCACGAAGATATTTAATTTTTTTTAAAAACAGATTCCCAAGGAACGGATGTAGGACCTGTAATAACTGATTAACCACGTGAATATCATAAGCTGACCGAGTACTGTAAGATAGAACAAACTCTCTACGTGAGTTCTATATAGAGTTGGGTCTAACAAAGAAACAACATGAGTTGGAGAATACCGAGCATTGGTGTCAAGAAGAGATTTATCGTCATGTTATATCATATATATTTTGTTTGAGAGGGAATATAACTTTTTGAATATTGAGCCACCTCAATACTTAAAAAATAACGTAATAGTCCAAAGTTCTTCAGCGCAAAGCACTGAACCAAATCAAGTTTTAGTGTCTCAATGCCATTAATATCATAATCTTTAATGATCATATCATCCACATATATGGATAAAATAATTCGTCCTACACTCGTACATATGATAAACGAGGCCGAATCATGATTACTAGCAAGAAAACCAAGTGAAGTAATAAAAATAGATAATTTCTTAAACGAAGCACAAAGAGTTTGTTTGAGACCATATAAAGCTTTCCTAAGCCGATACACTTCACCTGGTTGGTGAGCAACACGTGCGGGAGGAGTCGTGTAAACCTCCTTATGAAGATCATCATTCAAAAATGCATTTTTGGCATCTAGTTGGAAAATTTTCCACTAGCAAACGGGTGCAACCCCAATAAGAGTACGAACTGTTGTCATTTTTACCACTAGGGAAAATGTCTCATCGTAATCCATATCATACTTATGTGAATACCCTTTTGCTACACAACGACTCTTACATCTTTCAACAGACCCATTAGAATTTGTTTTAATTTTAAAAACCCAACAAGAACCGATTATATACTTAATAGATAGAGGTTTAACTATATATCATGTATGAGTATTGATAAGGTTTTGATTTTCTTAGGTAAATTGATAGATATAAATCTTAGAGAGACAAAGAGCTTTAGAGTTTTTAGAGAGAGAAAACACAAATACAAAATGAGTTTCAAGTAAAAAGTGTTCAACCCCTTTATTAGATTTGTCTGGTCTTTTATATAGAGGAGCCAAGACTTAGTTGAATAACTGAATCTTTTATAAAAACGGGTTAATTGCTATTTAGTCCTTACAAATTAGGTAAAGTCACAATAACCCCCTAAAACTTACATCATTCAGAAATTAAAGACAAAACTTACACTAATTACAATCAAGCCCCTAAATTTACATTATTTATAAACTAAATCCTAAAAACTCATTTTCATATCAGAAGCCCCCCTAGTTCTCATGTCAGTAAATGAATGAGAACTAAAAAATCTTCAAAGTTATTTATCTTCGAATGATCAACCTGCCATAAATCAAAACAAGCAAACTATTCGAGGCCAATGTCTTCGAATAATGATAAGAAAAAGTATTTGAAGACATTATCTTGAATTAAAATTCGAAGCATATATATGATATCAAAATTATAAACTCTTAAAACCAAATCAATCTTAATGATATATTTGAAGCCATAGTCAAATAACCTTTGAATAGTAACCAAAAAATTCGATGTAATTACTTCGAATAACTTCCAAACCAAAATTGTCAAATTGTCTTCGAATACTTTCCAATTAAAAATTGCCTTTAACATATTGATTAGGTGTTCCCCCTTCGAATGTAACGGTTATATGTATAATATTTACATTCAATCGGTGAAGTAAATCTGACAGATGTCAAACATCTAACCGACCCAACGATTCGTATTCCAACCTATCATAAAATGGGTCTGTTCATCTTCACACGTCTTCACATACTTTTGTATAAATACCATTCATTTTTCATTTCAACTCTTTTTAAAAACAACCATTCTAGAGATAAGTCAGAGCTTTTTTGGCTACCTTCAACTGCTCCTCCCATATTCCCAGAATTCTCACTGCCAAACTGAAATTTTCGATCAATCTTCATCTTCTCCGATCAATCCATTCTTGGTTTATGAGAAAGAAACCGATAACCAAAAAGTCGAAGGCCATTTTACCCAAAACAGCACAATCTTCCAATACTGATAACAATCTGGTGTTCGGTTCTTACGACTACTTTTGCATAACACAAAGAGCCGAAGAGTATCAAAGAGCAGGGTTAATTTTTAGTGGCCAAATTGGAACTACGACTGAGACATTTCACTACGGTAACTTCGATCCTACCAAAGTTCCAAAACTTTCTCCTACTCCCATTATCGAAGAAAATCATCATCTAAAATTTATGGCCCTAAAACCCCTCGAACATCTTCAAATCAATGCAAAGTTTCTCCTGTGAAACTAAAAACAAATAACCCTTCCTCACCAAAACCTTATTCATCCAAACCTAAAAAGACCTTCATTGCAATGGGAGATGAATCAACAATAATTCAAACTCCATCTCCTTCGAAAACCACCACCACTGATCCTCCTCAAAGAGAAATAATATAAGAATCAATTCAACCCGCAATTCCTCTGTCAGAAGCAAACATCCCCTCTTTTCAAGATCCTCAATAAGGAACCTCGAAAGCTAATGAAGCTGATTCAGAGGCTACTAAATCCGATGCTGAAGCTGAATCTCAAGAGGAAGCCGACGTCTGTTCTGTTTCCGAGGAGGAAAGGCGAAGATTGGGAGGAATCTAAAAAACCTCGAGAGAAAATATATAATCGCCTTGAAAAAGGTTCGATACATATATTATAAAGAAAGCCAAGCCTCATTTCTCAAGAAACAATGAGGAATGAGAGATTATATCACCCTTCGATTACCAAAAGAAGGAGAAACTCCCCTTGACTGCAAGGATGACGAGTTGGTGGTTTATCCAGAAATCATCAACTAGGTCTTCGATTTTCCACTAGATCCGATGATCGTAGAGTACTTCGAAACTCTCAGATTGTGCCCTACCCAAGTAACTCCAAATTAGTGGTTCACCTTAATGTCAGTGATCATGACATCTCGCCTCTCCAAAATACCAATCAGCATTAAGGACTTCATTTCACTTACTCAGCTCTCCAAAGGTTTGAAGCTCCTATTCTATCATCTTACATTGATGGATGATCTTAAAATCATCGACGATCTTTTGGAAGCTGACAAGTTCTGGAAACAAAGGTTTGTTTTCATCTCTGGAGCTTGGGAGAATGGGAAACCAATTTCCGAAGGCAATCCTTCGAAGTTAACAACGGTCTGGAGAAGCAATCGTAAGTTCTCTTAAAATTTTCTTTCTTTCCCAATTTTAATTTTTTAATATATCCTTCATTTTCTTTACTTAACACTTTATTTTGTTTGTTTATACCAGAAATTTCAAAGCGCTACACCACTCGTCGAAAAGCAGCTAAGGTGATGTTTTTAAAATTGGCTGTCTGGGCTGAAAAAGAGTGGAATAACGCCTTCCATACCGCCTTCCAGCCCATTAACTTCCTTCAATGCCACATGTTTCCGATCACAGAAGGTGGACTACCTCCCAAAGATTTATCTTCTGATCCAGATCCGAAGCTGGTTATCCTTCGAATTCCATAAGCTGATTGTAAAGTATTCCTTCCAATCCGACACAGATCAGACAACCATCTGCCTAAAAAGAAATAAGAAAAAATCATCAAAGAGAAAAAAGGCAGTTAGCACATCTGGTGCCAACCCTTCCACACCTCTCAAACCGAAGCGTAAAAAACGCAAAGCTGCTGATCAAACTCTTTCTCCCATCGAAGAGGGAGAAAATCAAGAGAAGTCTTCGAAAAAGAAGAAAAAATCTTCCGATTCCCTTGGAAAAAAGAAGAAGAAAAGAAAAATCACTTCATACAAATTAGTCGATGAGCCTGAAGACGATGCTATTGAAACCCAACAACAACAACACTCTCTAAATCCTACAACCGAAGATCACTCCTCGCAAGAAAATCCTGTGATTGTCATTGATGATTTTTCTCCTACTGTTTATCATCCTCCCACAAGCTTCGACCCAGATGCGTCCATAGATTTTGAAAACACAGAAGCACTTGCTGGCGAAAATGATCCTACCCTTCAAGTCATTCAGAATATCATGCTTGATTTTGCAAGGCCTACTCCAGAGAAAGAAATTCTAAGATCACCTCGCACCTTCGAACCTATTACATCTCTGGATATGATTGATAAACTGAGCACCTCAGAATACCACAGTCCTCCTCCAAATCCTGCAATAGCTACCGCTCTTCAACCATTTTCCGGTCTTGATGCTGCTTCAAAATATCTTGCTTCTCAAATTGAAACCTCTCAAGACCATCTCAAGCAGCTGGCCTAGGATATGGTTTACTATAAGGAAGCTTATGAGTCTGAAAAGAAATTCAGAGAGACCTTGCATAACAAAGTATCAAAGCAGTTTTATGCCTATGAGATAGCTAGATCTGAGCTGATAAAAGGCACTCTTTATATAAAGGATCATCTTCGGATCCAGCATATGGTCGACACAGAACTACTGACAAAGTCTCACGAAAGATAAAATAAAGAAACTCAAAACCGAACACATCGTTGAACTGAACATTGAAAAATCCAACTCTTCCACTCTTCAAAATTCTCTAACTCTTTCTGAAGAAAAAAATAAAGAGTTGTCCGATGAGATAGAGAATTTAAAGAAGAATTTTGAAGCAGAAAAAACTGCTGCTGTAACCACTGCCGAAGCTGAACTCTCAAAGAATATGCAGACAACTATTCTGGTCGGAAAAGAAGATGCAACTATCCTTCTCCTTCGAGAACTCCATGCTGCCTATCCAAAAATAGACCTCACCAATTTTTGGAAAGACATCCCTGAGGAAAAACGTCCAACTGAGGCATTCGACCTTGTTCCTAGCTCATCATCTTCAGAGGAGGAATCGTCCGAAGAAAAAGAATCTTCTTACTAGCTACTCTTTTAGTTTAGTTTTTTTTGTCCTTGACTAATCAGAACATCTCTTTTTGTATTGTAACAACTCAATCTGAATGACAAAGTGTTCTTCCTTTTTATGTCGTTGCACTCTATGTAATTCGATGCTAAACAAATGCAAAATTTTAATAAAAAATAACAAGTATTGTCTTCTTCGAAAAGATATGAATGTGTTATTAAGCTTGATTAGATCATCAAAATTCTCAGTGAGTTTTAAAACATTCACTTTGAAATTCCAAATGTAAAATGGTTGTAAGACATGGTTATTTCTTCGAAAAGTGTTATAAACACTTCGGAATATACTTCCCTTAACTAATCTCAAAGGTGATCAATCTTTGATGATTTGTTAAGATAGTATCCAAATAAACGTAAAATAATCATTGGCAAAAAAGCGAACTTTATTGATAAAGTTGAATATGTACAAGTACATGAAGCCTCATTAAAACCTTCCCGGGCCAACAGGGTAGGAAAGAGTGCGCCATTAAAAACAAACATTCCAAAGTATAAATACATGTCTATTCCCAATAAAGCTTCAAATGTTGAATATTTCATGGGTGTTGTAACATCCTCCCCTCGAAATCACAAAGACGATAAGAACCTGGCTTAACTCTTTCAACCACTGTATAAGGTCCTTCCCATTTCGGAGCCATTTTGCCAAAACTCTTATTCTTTGTGTGTAGAAAAACTTTTCGCAACACTTTATCGCCCTATTTAAATTCTTTTCTTCTCAGCTTCGAATCATATCTACTCCTCATGAAAGTTTAATAATGTATGGTATTCAAATAAGCTCGGACCCTTTTCTCTTCGATCAAATCCATATTTTCCCTTTAAATTTCATCGTTAAATCTTTCAGAATATTGAGATATTCTAAAAGATGACATCGTAGATTCAATAGGACTAATCACATCCATACCATATGCCAAAGAAAAAGGAACTTCTTTGGTAGCCTCCCTTGGAGTTGTTCGATAAGCCCAAAGCACCTCTTGCAAATAATTTGGCCATTTTCTTGCTGCCCCCGATATATTCTTCTTCAAGCCATCTAAGATTGTTCTGTTTGTTACTTCCACTTGTCCATTAGATTGAGGATGAAAGGGCGTCAAAAATCATTGTTGAATCCCTTTAGAAGTACAAAATGCAGCCATTTCCCTATTGTTAAATTAAGGGCCATTATCTGTTGTAATTATCCGAGGAACTCCAAAACGAAAACATATATTATTCACAATGAATTTGATAACATCATTTGCCTTTGTTCCCGATAGTGGTTCTGCTTCTGCCCATTTTGTAAAATAATCTACAGCCACAATTATCATTTGCCTTCCCCCAGAGGCCATAGACAAAGGTCCCACCAGATCAAGTCCTCATCTATCAAACGGTATCGCCTTATATATAGACATAAGCGACACTGCTGGTCTGTGAATAGCATTAGCAAATCTTTGACAAGTATCACAAACTCGGACTAAATTTTTAGCACCATTCATGATTATAGGCCAGTAAAACCCTGCAAGTAAAACTCTACGAGATAAAGCTTTAAACCCACAATGAGCTGACCCTTCTCCATCATGCAACTCTGATAATACCTTTTGTGATTCTTGATTGCCTAAGCATCGTAGCTTAATGCCTTTTATATAAAATTCCATCCAGAACTATATATCCAAAGGATTTACCCCTTAATTTTTTAGCCAGTTGAGAATCATCTGGCAGTAATTCTTGTGTAAAAAAATTAAGAATATCTGATCGCCAATCGCGTCGGCTTTCATCAGTGGCAAAAAATTCCTCTATAATTTCACATTGGCCAGGTTGAGCAACAATTGAAGGATTCTTCTGTAGCAAAATCCAAGGATATTCTTCCTTGTAAGCAACATTTGCCAAAGAATCAGCCACCATGTTACTTCCTCGCCCGATATATTCCACAACCACATTGTCAAACATAAGCATTAAATTCCGAAGCTCCCGAAGATATAAAATCAAACGATCCTTCTTTGCTTCGGAAAAACCAGATACTTGATTTTCCAATAATTGAGAATTCGTTTCCAGACGTACCGAAGTCGCTCCACAAATCTTTGCTAATCTCAATCCTGCCAAAGCAGCTTTGTATTCAGCTTCATTGTTTGAAGCATAAAAACCAAATTTAATCGATTGGACCATTGTTTTCCCCGTCGGAGCTATCAATTGAACTCTAGCAATGCACCCTGAAATACTGGATCCTCCATTTGTTCGAACAACCCACCTCAAATCAGTAGGCAACACTTTTGAGCTTTCTTCCTCATCCAATCTACTTGAGTGAAATTCAACAAAAAAAATCAGCCAATGCATGTGTCTTGATTGCTGTTCGAGGTGTAAATAAAATATCATAGTCTCCCAACTCCACTGACCATTTAGTCATCCTCCCTAAAATATCTGGTCGTTTCAATACATTTTCAAAGGGAATGAAGTTCAGACTTCTATACTATGAGCTTGAAAATATGGACGCATCTTCCTAGCAGCAATCACCAATGCTAAAGTCAGCTTCTCCAACTTCATATACCTTTTTTTTTTCTGCTACCACCAGAATTTTACTGACGTAATAAACCGGCTTCAGAATACCCAAATCTTCACTAATTAACACTGTACTGAGTGCAAAATCTGATACGACAATGTATAAGAATAGTTTCTCCCCATTTCGAGGCTTTGTTAATATTTCTGGTGATGACAACAAATATTTAATGCTTGTGAATGCTGCTTCGCATTCCAGCGTCCATTCGAACCTGCTAGATCCTTGCAACACTTGAAAGAAAGGAAAACATTTATCAGAAAATTGTGAAATAAATCGATTAAGTGCTGCTAACCTTCCTGTCAATACATGCACTTTTTAACTCATCAGGGTGAATTCATTGTTATCAAGGCCTTTAGTTGTTCTGGGTCGGCTTCTATTCCTTTTTTGCTAATAATAAAACCCAAAAACTTCCCCAATCGAAATCTGAAGGTACATTTCTCTGGATTTAGCTTCAGCCTGATTGCCCTTAGATTAAAAAAAGCCTCTTCTAGATGATCAAGATGCACTTCATCCCTTGAACGTTTTACTACCATATCGCATATATATACCTCCATATTTCTTCCGATCTGCGTAGCAGAATCTTTATTCATTAATCTCTGATAAGTGGCTCCAGCATTCTTCAATCCGAAGGGCATCACCTTATAACAATGGAGGCCTCTATCAGTTATAAAAGTCGTGCATTCTTGATCCTTCAGATCCATCTGGATTTGATTATACCCGACGAAAGCATCTATAAAAGTCAAAATTTTATTTCCTAAAGTAGAATCAATCAACTGGTCAATTCGAGGAACTGGAAACAGATCTTTGGGACAAACTCTATTTAAGTCTGTATAATTCACACAAATCCTCCATTTCCCATTCTTCTTTTTAACCACTACCGGATTCGCAGTCCACAAAGGATATTGAGATTCCCTTATGTGTCCGACTTTAGATAATCGATCCACCTCGGCAATAATTGCTTCCGCTTTCTCCGATGAAAATGCTCTTCTTTTTTGAATCACTGGCTTAACCTTCGGATCTATAGCCAAGCTATGTTGAATTACTTCGATTGGTACTCCTGTTAGATCTTCTTTCTTCCAAGAAAAGATGTCCAAATTCTGAGACAAAAAATTAAGTAGTTTTTAACGTAGACTAGGGGTCAATAAAGTTCCAATCCGAAGCACTTTTCCTTCTGAAAAAGTAAACTCCTCTATTTCTTCACTCACTGTTAAAGACCCCGGAGTTTCCCTCGGATCGTCAACCCTTTCTTCCAACTCCGAGGGAACCCCTTCTAACTGCTATTCTTGCATCAAATCTCCACTGCTGGATCCTCGGATCCTAAGCGCAGTGGCATAACATTCTCTGGTAAATTTTTGATCACCTCGAACTACTCAAACTCTGTCTCCAACCACGTACTTCAAATACTGATGAATTGTTGATACCACCCCATACATTCTTGAAAGCCACGACCTTCCAAAAATAGCATTATAATTTGTGGGACAGTCCACCACCAGAAAAAGAACTTGAACCTTTTTCTTGAATGGAACTTCCCCCTCGAATTCCCCAACAACACGAGCTGTTACACCCGTGAATCCAATAATTGTACGGTCTGATTGAGTAATCTGAGGAGGGTTTCTCATCCTATCATAAGTGGACTTAAAAAGAACATTGGCAAAACTGCCAGTGCCAATCAATACACGTCGAATTTCGACGCCAACCATTTCATCTCCAATTACCACTGCATCCTCATGAGGTCAAGCAGTTCCTCTCAAATCATCTTCATCAAATAGAATGAAAGGAATGTCTTTCTTCCCATACAAATGCGTTGACATTCTCCCTTCAATTTGAGTTGTCAAGTTGACAACATGCCTTTTCCTTGAGCTGTCTGAATTTCCAGTCATCGAATCACCCCCAAACATTGCTAACGATTCGAAAAACTTGCACAATTCCCAGACACGTCCCTTTTCCAACATATCAACCTCAACATGCTCCTCAACGACCATCAGAAGCAACCTGTTCGGATCCTTCTCAACATATTCATTAGAAGCATTGAATGACTCAACCTGTGAATCCATAATCATCAAGTTCTCAGCTGGCTGCGCAACCTTCGAAGTTGATGCACCGTTATTCTTCGATGCACTTCCATGTGACTTCACATAAGTCAAGAGCTTCCCATTCTTAATCAAATATTGGATTTCCTTTTTTTAAAGCAATACAATCATTTGTATCATGCCCAATGTCATCATGATACCTACAAAATTTATTATTCATTTCTTCCCTCGGTCTACTGATAGGAGCTGGTTTCCTAAAGTTCACAGATTTTTTAGTTCTATCCCAAATAATAGAAACACTATCTGTTAAATCAGCATAATACTCTGGCCTAACCCAAGTATTCGGCCTAGGTTTATTGTAATTTTTAGATGGAGTGTGGTTCGAATATCCACCACTCCGAGGAGGCAAATTGCTGTTCTTCTGCCTCAACTACTGATTATTTCCATTTCCATTGTTATTTCCATTCGAGGGCTGCCCCTGATTATTGGCTGCATGTCCCGAATTCTTCAAAGTATTAATTGGAGCCCATCGGACTCTGCTAGATTCTTCAACATTAATTTGGTCCTCGAATTGAGCCATCAATGCTCCAAAAGTCAAAGCCCTTCTCTTTGTCGTCTCATTAGCCAGATCCCCTGGCAACAAACCCTGACGAAAAGCGGCCATTGTCACATTCTCTTCACAATTATCTAAGCTTGCTTTGGTTAACAAAAACCTCTTAGTTTAATCCTTCAATTTTTTCTCCCGGTGCTTGCTTGCACTGGATAATTGTATCACCATTAGCTCTCATTTCCTTGCTTCCAACAAGCTGCCTTCGGAAAGCTGTATAAAAATCCCTAAAATTTGAAATGGATCCCCTCGGAATCCCGTTGTACCATTTGAGAGTTGTTCCTTTAAAAGTTTGAGAGAAAGCACGACACACAAGCTGATCATCATCCTCGAAATTCATCATATAATTCTTGAACTGTTCGATGTGATCATCAGGATCTTGCATCCCATCGAAATTTCAACCTTCAATATATCAAAATGCTTCGGAAACGTCATAGAGCGAATTTCATATGTTAATAGAGAATTCATCCAATCAACACCTTGAACAAATTGATCATCGGTCCCCATCGTAACATACAAATTTCTGTCAGTCTCAGCATATTCGAAGGATTTCCTTCATGCCAAGTTGACCGAGGAACATTCTTAGACTTGCTCTCCTTTTTATATCTCCTTGAGTAATCTCTTCCCGATTCTCCCCTCGAAGAACCTCTAGGCCTCTTAAATCCTGAAGTTGAGTTTCCTACTTCCTCATCACTGGAAGTTATCAACTTTTTCTTATCTTTCGTATCCTTTCAAGATAAATATCTCTCTTTAGGAGATACAAAACGTGTTTTTTTATGCTCAGACTTAAAATGTCTATCATCAAAAGATCGATCCGAGTGAACTTCAACATCGGTCTTTTCCAACTCCTACCTAACCTCAGATCTGATCCTAGCAGAGAGTATTTCTTGTTCCCTTCGCTCATATTTCTCATTCAACGCGTTGATTTTATCAAGAAGCTGATTCATTTTTGTTTCAACATCAGATCGAACTTGGACCGGAGACGATCCATCAGTTCTATTCCCATCAGTCCCATTTTTTTGCAGATCATCTCTCACTGTTGCGTAGGATTATTATTTTCGGGATTCATCTTACGAATTTGAGTTAAAGAATATCACCAAACGAATAAGCTACTGATTCTTGAAGAAAAACGTCCCCAACGGAGTCGCCAATTTGATAAGGTTTTAATTTTCTTAGGTAAATTGCTAGAGAAAATTTTAGAAAGAGGAAGAGCTTTAGAGTTTTTAGAGAAAACACAAATACAAAATGAGTTTAAAATAAAAAGTGTTCAACCCCTTTATTAGATCTGTCTGGTCCTTTATATAGAGGAGCCAAGACTTAGTTGAATAAGTGAATATGTTACAAAAACGGGATAATTGCTATTTAGTCCTTACAAACTAGGTAAAGTCACAATAGCCTCCTAAAACTTACATCATTCAGAAATTAAAGACAAAACTTACACTAATTACAATCAAGTCCCTAAATTTACATTATTTATAAATTAAATCCTAAAAACGCATTTCCATATCAATTATAATAAAGAACAGTAAGCTCTCTGATTATAGAATTCTACCAAATATGATCACAAATAACTTTTTTAAACGAATGAGGTTCATATAAATCATATAGGTTTGTTATCGAAGAAGCAAAATTATCTAAGTAAGAAGAATACGTAAAATCTAATAGTTTGGTAGACTTACTTGTACGAGTATCTTCTGACGAGTGGAGTTGTTGGTTCACTAGAGAAATGAGCTGATTCAGGCATTGATGGAGCAGAAGTAGTATCAACTATCATAGATGTCTCCTGGGCTGGTACATCAATGTAAATGGGTATGTCGCTATTAATTTAAAAATGATCAATACTCTGAAGTTTGGTACTTGTTATATCGTGTGATTTCGTCGAAATCGAATAAAATGGGAAATTCTCAAATAATGTAACATATCAATATACATAAAGTTTTTGACTGGTGGGATAAAAAAATGATAACCTTTATGTATAATATCACAACCCAAGAAAAATTATATTGCAGTTTTAAGACCTAATTTGTTGTGTTATACATGAGGACAAAGGACAAAACATGTACATCCAAACACTCATAAGGAAGAATAATAATGGGGCTATCCATATAACTTCTGAAAGGGAGACACCCCTGAACTATGTATAGCGGGAATTCGATTAATCACATATACAATAGTCAAAATTTCTTCTCCTAAAAAAACAGTAGGAACCTTAGCAAATAAAAGTTAAAAAACGAGCAGTCTCAACAATGTGATGATGTTTTCTTTTTGCAACACTATTCCGTTGAGGAGTGTCAGTGGAAGAAGAATGATGCATGGTACCATCAGATACAAATAACTTATTAAAATCATTGGATGTATATTCACTCCTTAGTTACACCTGAAGCATTTTATTATAGCAGAATAGTGAGTCTTAATAAGTGCCCAATTTTTTTTTTATAAATTCCAAGTAAATCTGACATTCGTTTCATAAGATAAACTCAAGTGTATCGAGTATAATCATCAATGAAAGATACATAATAGGATGAACAATAGAAGAATAGACACTTTGATTAAATGGTAAAGCAAAGTTTTTTGCCAGTTTACAACCACTACAATAAAAAAAATTACAAGTGTTTAAGTGACCAAAAACACTTATTGAGACTAAATATTCTAAATGTGACACTGAGACGTATCTTAAATGGGAATTCCAGAGATAAAAATAAGAAGACGACATACTCAAATTAAAAGAAGACAAATCGATGCTAGAAGCTACAACATTAACAAATTTAACTTTATCTAAGATATAAAGTTCTCCCAATGTACGGTCTATCCCAATCACTTTCTGAGTACGTTGATCATGTATAGCACATACATAATCTGAAAAGAAGACCCATTGAACAGATTTATATAATTGGGAATATAATAAACATCATGAATCGATATATGAGAAGTAGAAATAGAAACAAAACCCTCTACTGACATTGATATATCACTAGCAGACACGACTGATATTGGTGAAGTATGAGACAATGAAGCAAATAATAAAATGTAATGAGACACATGTCGAGACACACCATAATCTAAAATCCACAAAGATGAAGGAATACTTAAAGTGGAAGACGAAGACAAACCTGTGTGAGATATTGACGTAGACATTGTCGCATATTTAGAAGTAACAAATCGTCTAAAAAATTTCAAAATCTAGGGGTCCATTGTAGAGTGGTATTATTAGTATCCTCCAATAATGCAAAATCAACAGTAAAATGCGGAGGATGAAATGAAGGATGAAATTGTTGAATATGACGTATATGTTGCTGAAATGATTGTTGTTGAAAAGAACGTTGTTGTGGGGGTCAATATTGATGTGTTTGTTACTGAGGCGACTCTTGTTGTTTCGCTCTCAGTATTGGGCATTTTTATTTCCAATTATTCTTACTTTTATAAAAAAAACACTCATCAAATGCAACCCTTTCTCCACTAGGTTTTAATCTAGACTGGTTTAGAATATGAGGTCGTTGGTTTAGGACATCAAACACAATAGGAGAATTGGTCACTTTGGACCCCTTGTCAACTTGACTTTTAAGTCGTGTTTCCTCTGCAATAAGCTCATCAACAACCAAATCTACGGTAGGTAGAGAGGATCAATGAAGAATTGTTCCATGTAATCCTTCAAACTCATAGCGTAAGACCATAAAAACTATACTAATATTTTCTCTTCTCTTCTAGAAACATAGGGCTTAAATGCCTTCAATTCTGCAAATTCTATAAATGCCAATTGATCCCACAAATTTAACATGGTAGCATAAAAATATGAAATAATCAATTCATTCTGCTATAAAAACGAATATAAAATTTTAACTAGCATTGGCTAGAAAAATTGGACTGAGTATGATGAGATTAGATTCTTTAGCCACTAAGTCTTGACCTAATCCGAAGGGAAGTTCGAACCATGACCATCATTATAAAACTCTGAACATAACAAATATAATAAATGTTGACTAAGCTAGTTGCTGGTTATTTCAAACCAGATTACTAATGGATTCTTAAACTTGACCCGACTTTATGATCCAACCCAATAAGCCCATGGGTCAGTAATTAAGTATAAATACCTCAACCACTTTCATTAATGAAGGTAATCATAATTTACTACTAGCACAAAACTTAATTATATTACTAATCCTTACTCTAAACATTAAACACCACAAAACATCCAAAACACTTTAAAAAATTACCTTCAGACAGAAATAAACCACACCAAATTGGCGACCACAATGGGAGGACGACGGTGCCTGAATTTCACAATTCAAAACGACCAAAAAATGTTGTTTGGATGGATCTGAATGAGCAGAATGTTCCACCTTCTGAGGTGGAAGGTGCAAGGGAAACCAAGGAGTATACTATCGAGGAACGAGACCAGTTGAGAGCTGAAATAGAGGCGCTGAGAGCAATAAAACAAGCAGAAAAATGAGTCAAGTAAAAGTCTCGAACGCCAGTACTTCACCACACTAACAATCTTGGAGAAAATGAACAGTCTTTAAAGACCCATCTCAGTTCCAAGAAGACACACCGATCCAAGCCTATGAGTTCTGCATCTGAGTCCTCCAACATCTCATTAAATGAGACAGAGCTTGAAAAAACATTATCTTCAAGTAGTGATGATGGGAGATCTAAAAATAAAACGAGGTTGACTAGAAAATATTCAAAAAAAGGGTAAAGGGTCAGCTCACAAGCATATTGATCAGTTGCTGATTGATTTTTTTTCCTTTCAGTCCGAACTGGATATTTTTGCAACCCCTAATGAAGATACTATTTTCAGTCGTAGCAAAAATTGGAGGCGATCCCCTTTGTCCGCAAAAAGACTCTTCGGACATCTTCTTAAAAGGTTTGATAGCTCCAAGATGGAAAAATAGGATGAGAGTCGAGATCCGGACAACCATCTGGAATAAGCCAAGAACTTTATGATGAATTTTGACGACAATGACAAGCTATTGTGTAGGGCCTTCTCCCAGACTTTCACGGGAAGTGCTCTCAAATGGTACAACAGTCTCCCTCAGGGGTGTATAAGAAATTTTGATACGTTATGGGTTTCCTTCCGAAGGAAATATTTTGGAAGTAAGGAACTCAAAGGTAATTGGGACACCATTATCCACTGTGCTCAGGAACCGAACAAGTCCCTTAAGGAGTATATTAATCATTTTGTAAATACAAAGAATGGGCTAGCAGATTGATTTGAACAAGTTGAAATTGGGAAAGCAAATCAATGTAGAAAAGACAAAAAAAACCAGAGTACACCGTCAAGTGAGATCTAACACTACAACAACAACTCCACAAGCTACTAACCAATTTGGTTACAGGGCAAAGGAGATTGGACATGGGTCCAACCGATCATGATAGAATCAGTCCAATCAAACACAGAGCCAACAAACTAGAAGTAAAAGGGGGACCTAGGTACAGCCTGAGTGGTTTGCTGAGTTGGGGGAGTGTGTGGCTACTATTTATGACAAGAATAAGAATGAGGTGCATTTTAGAAAGCCGACAGCATTACAGTCCCTAGAGAAACCCGGAGCACTCATGTCGGCCAATACCATAATGACATAGGTCATGATACTCACGATTGTATAGCCTTGAAGCAGGAGGTCCAGAATCTCATTGAATTTGGAAAGTTGGGGGCCTGCGTTAAAAAGCGAGGTGGAAGCAGACCAAATAATGCGCAAACCAATGCTCCCCAGACAGGTCATTTGAATAATCGTGGGACATCTACACAAGAGGGTGCAATGGTAATTTTTGAAAGATTTGATGTAGACTCTGAGTATCTGGATCCAGATCCGAGTCGAAATCAGGTGGGGGTGATAACAGACAAAACCAAAATAGTTTCCCGACTGATCAGTTTTTTTGAGTTACTAACTATTTTTGGATGAGATACGGTGATTGCGCCTTCTACTTCATCAAGGAAGAGGCATGTTCACAATTTGGCCATCCAGTTAGATGGTGGAATGTTTACCTACCAGTGCCAATCCTCATCCCCATTCTTAGTTTTTGATGAGGATGACCTGAGGGACATTGCAGGACCTCATGAGAATGCGGTGGTAATAAGGGCTTCAATAGGGGAAAACGATATACGCCAGATTCTAATTGATACATGTAGTGCGGAAAACATCCTGTTTTTAAGCTCCTACAAACAAATAAGAAAACTATCGGTTATACAACATTCGAACAAAACCATTGTAGGCTTCACAGGAAGTTATGCATATGTGATTGGGGAGTTTGAAGAGGAAGTATTGTTAGGCAAGTGACCCTTTAAAAAGATGGTAAGAGTGCTGTTTGTTGTGGTAGATTGCCCAACATCATACAATGCAATATTTGGGAGGTCTTGGCTCTCCAGAATGCATGTTGTGGCCTCTACGGTCTACCAATGTTTATAATATGCTATCCAGGGACAAGTAGGTGTTGTTCCGAGCAGTCATAAGATAGCTAGGGAATTCTATGCAACCGCCCTTGCCCTTAAAACTCTAGGAGCAGTCAGAATTAACAAATATTAGCATCTAGTGGAGCCTTCTACGGAGGAAAGTGAAATTTATGATCCTAGGGAGGCTCACAGTGTTATAATACCAATTGAGAAGGTTGAAACTCACTCCATTGCAGAGGGAAAGACTATTAAGATTGGTTTCAATCTAGCACCAGAATTGAAGCACCGGTTAGTATCATTTTTAATAAACAATCAACATGTTTTTGCATGGTGCAATAGTGATGTTACTGGAGTGCCAGCAGATATTATCTCTTACAAATTGTCAATACAGAGTGATATTGCACCAGTTGTACAGAAGATGAGGTCTTTTTCTAAGGAAAAAGCAGATGTGATTGTTCAAAAATTTGACCGTTTAACCAAGATAGGCCACATTAAAGAATCTCAGTACCCTTTGTGGACTGCCAACCCTGTGCTAGTCAAGAAAAAGAATGGCAAGTGGCGTATGTGCATTGATTTCACTGACCTCAATAGGGCTTTCCCTAAGGATCTTTATCATGTTCCTCGGATAGATCAGTTAGTTGAATCTACCTCTCGAAATAAGTTACTATCCTTTATGGATTCCTTCTTAGGGTACAACCATATACAAGTAGATCGGAAGGATCAAGATCACACTCCTTTCATCACAGACAAAGGTCTTCATTGTTACAAGGTGATGTCATTCGGATTGAAAATGCTGGAGCTACTTCTTAGAGGCTAGTGAATGAAGCTTAACTAGTCAGATTGGCATAAACATGGAGGTTTACATAGATGATATGAGGGTTAAGAGCTTGGAGGAAGATTCACATATATTCGACCTTTAAGAGACATTCTCCAATTTAGAAGCTGTGAATTTAAAATTGAACCCTGAGAAGTGTGTATTAGGGGTCCGATCTGGAAAGTTCTTAGGCTACATAATAAATGAGAAGGGAATTCAGCCTTAAAGAAGTTCAAAGGTTGACATGACGATTAACTGCGTTGAATAGGTTTATATCAAGATCATTAGACAAGTGCGCTCCATTCTTCCAAGTATTGAGGAATGCTAAATACTTCAATTGGTCTCCACAGTGTGACCAACCTTTTATTGAAATTAAGAAGCATTTATCCTCACCCAAAACTCTTTTTAAATCTGTTCGGGAGGAAAAGCTCTATGTGTATCTAGCTGTATCAGAATATGCAATAAATGTTGTGCTAGTGAGAGATGTGGACAATTACCCTCGTCCAGTGTATTACATCAGTAAGAGTCTGGTGGATGCTGAAAGAATATATTTGAAGTTGGAAAAATTGGAATTAGCCCCAGTAATTGCAGCAAAAAAGATGAGACCATACTTCCGAGCTCATTCCATTGTTGTCCGAACATCTTTCCCCTTAAAAAATGTCCTTCAAAAAGCTGATGTATCAAACAGAATGACCAAATGGTCAGTAGAGCTGGGTGATTATGATATTGACTTTTCACCTCGAACAACAATCAAAGCCCAGTCAGTTGCTGACTTCTTGGTGGAATTTCATGCTAATAGATCCTCCGGATAGGAAAAAAACAGATCTAAGAAAGAATGGGTAGTTCGAACTGATGGTGGATCAAGTACTATGGGATGTAGAGTTGGGATTTGTCTAACATCTCCATATGGTGACAAGATGTATCAGGCCATATATTTTGGGTTCAGAGCTTCTAACAATGAGTCTGAATATGGAGCAGCCTTAGCTGGTCTTAATTTGGCTCTTTTATGTGGGCTAAGAGAGTTCGGTTAATGAGTGATTCTCAATTTCTCATTAATCATGCTCAGGGGAAATCTGAAGCAAAGAAAGAATATTTGATTAAATACTTTCTTATGTTGAAAGAAGTTTCCGCAAACTTTAAAAATATTTACTATGAGCACATTCCTAGATCGGAAAATACTCTAGCAGACTCTTTGGCAACCATAGCCTATTCTGAATCTTATCCATGAATTCTTGTGCAAGAATGTTCGTCCATACTAGCAAATCAGGAAAAAGAGGGTGAAGAAAATATACTTGTTATTCAACCTAAATATTGGAGATATGCTCTTCTCCAATACATCTCTGATGGGATATTGCCTCCGGATAAAGCTGTGGCAAAAAAGATCAAGTACAAGGCTCGTGGTTTCTTGATACTAAGAGAGGTTCTTTACAAAAAAATCTTTCAGCAGACCCTTCCTACTTTGTTTAGGATTTGAAGAATCCCAAGTTTTATTGTCTGAGCTACATAATGGGGAACGTTATGCACACTGTGGCTATAGGGACTTAACTAGAAGGGTCCTATTAACATGATACTATTGGCCAACCATAATGGAAGATGCTAAAAAGATGGTGAAAAAGTGTGATCCTTGTAAAAAATATGGGAATGAAATTCGAGTGCCAGCATTTCCTATGGATTCTATATCTGAACCAGTGCCCTTTGCCAGATAGGCCTCTTCTTATGTCGTCCGGTGGACGTTATACAATCATAGTCACTATTGACTATTTCTCCAAGTGCATAGAGGCAACTTATTTGGTTGGAACCACTTCGAATGAAGTTATTAAATATATCTTATCTAACATATGTTGTAGATTTGGGGTCCCCCGGAAGGTTACTACAAACAATGGGCCACAATTTGATAATAAAGACATGGAAGCTTTCTGTACCTCCAGAGGGATTCAACATTGTTTTTCTTCTCCTTTCCACCCTCAAGAAAAGGGACAGGTTGAGGTTGCAAATAAAACTATCTTATCTGGATTAGAGAAGAATTTGGAAGGAGTTGCAGGAAAGTGGCCAAGTTATTAACAAGAAGTGTTATCGGCCTATCGAACTACTCATCGGGCTGTCATACAAGAATCTCTTTTTGATTTGGTATATGGAATCGATGCAATTACTCCCATAGAAGCTACTTTACCATCTCACAGAGTCGAAAAATATTCCGAACAAGCTAATGATTTAGTAGTTAGAAATCAGTTGGACTTGATAGAAGAAAAAAAAGTTAAAGCACATATGAGAACAGTGCATTACCAAGGCTTGATGAGGAGTAAATTTCCTTCCAAAGTTAAAAGAAGAGATTCAAGAACAGGAGACAAAGTGTTAAGAAAAATATTTTTGCACACCAAAGAAAAGTAGTTCGGTAAGCAGGCTCCGAACTGGGAAAGCCATTATGTAATCTTTGAAAAGATTAAACCAGGAACATACATGCTCCAAGACAAAGAAGGGAGAGCTCTAAAACACCCATGGAATTTTGAGCATCTCAGGTTATACTTAGAATAAAACTTTGTATATATTTACTTTTTAAACATCAATGTAAATATTAGGGGGCATACTCTTTCCTACCCTGGTGGCGCGGGGAGGTTTTAATGAGGTGTCCGGGTTTTTCAATAATATATGATGTCTTCTTCAAAAGTCTCGTGCAATTTTGTTTCAATTCAGATATTAAACACCTATTCAACGCCCCGGCTCTCAGGTATTGTTGAGTTGATCAGATATATTAAACAGTTGATCACATTCATTAAACACATGTGGTCGAAGATGTTGGGTACGTTTGTTCAACACATCTGAAATATTAAAAGATATTTAAACATTAGCCATAAAAGAGTCAAACAAAATTTAAACAAAAGGGAATATGATAATTAGAATATGATCAGACTACAACTGATCTTTGATACACAAAAAATACCTTGATTGTTCTGGGACTTTAAAGTTTTACAACATAAAGGTTAAACAAACATTGCAACAAAATGCCTTGGCCATCCAAGGACTTTAGTCTTTTAAAACAAAAAGTGCATAATATAACTTTAGGACTTGTTCCCTTCGTATTTTTCTTCACTACCATTTTCTTTTGGGACTTTTGAGTTCAACACTTGAACTCTCACCCACTTCATCACCATTATCGGAATCTATCCTACTGGAGTAGTTGCGCTTGTCCCCATCAACCATCATATGGAAGGGGAGATCTTCATAGTCCACATATTTCCACAGAGGACCAATGGTCCTCTTAGGAAAGGTCTTATGGAACAGAATGACCATATCAGACTTAATTTCATCATCTATCTTCTCCAGAGAATCTACTATTCCATTAACATATTTTTCTATCCCTGCAGTTGTGGCTTGAGCTTGTTGACGCTCCAGAGCAGTTTTCTCTTCGATCTTCTCATTGACAGTATTCTCTAGCTTAGCCTTATCATCGGATAAAGTCTGGATAGTCTTGTCCTTGGTTTGTAGTTTCTCCTTCAAAGCTGTGATATCATTTCAGGAAGAAGTCTCCAGGTCGGAGTACTTGGTTTGAAGATCTTTGCTGGCCATTTCTGATTAAAGCAGTTTGACAGCTAAATCCTCTTTTTCCTTTCTCAATAATTTTATGCTTTGTTGAGCACTGAGAAGATCGATTGATAGATTTTTCTTCTATGTAGTCAGGGTGTTAATAGAAACAGTCTGATCCCTTACCTGTCTCTCCAGATCAAACACTAGTTGAATATAACCCAAGAGGGCATGGCTCAAGGTATCTTGCTCACTAGATATTTCATAGGTCTCGCCATAATGAGTCACCACTTTGGAAGAACTATGAGGACGGTAAGGCCCCGTGAAATCATCTTTTTCTAAGTCATTAAAATAGATGTTGATGTTTTGAAAAGCGTCAAGGTCTACCTCTTCATTACCATCACCAGTAACCTGTTCGGGATGGAGATTGGTTGGAATTTCCTCTTGTAAAGTAGGATCGGTAGGAGCTGGAGGAGGAACTTCAGAAGGACGAAGGATTATCTCTGCTCCCAGAGTAAATTTTTTCTTGGCAGCTTTCTCATCACTGCTGGTTTTACGTTTATTGTCCTTCTTTAAAATCTTCGGTGAGATGTCTGACCCACCAGCTTCATTCACAGTGACTTCTACTGTTTCCAATAAAGCAGCATTAATACCTTCTTGGTTCTCCAAACCAGTCCCTTCAGTAGTTGTTTGGGGTGGGTCTGTTGTGGCTTCTTCTTCTTCTTGTTTTTCATCTTGTTCAAGTGATTGGGGGCTTTGGCCCTGAAAGGCAGGTAAATTTTGGTATCTTTGGCCTGTGTCCTACTTAGAATGACATCTGCTAGGGGAGGGGTGGTTAGCTCTTCCCAAGAGAAGTCTCTTCTCCCTGTGGTGTTCCACAGATGAGACCTCACGTATTTCCCCAACGTGAAGCAGTTGTGAAAAGCATTGCCCCACTTCGTTAAGGCCCAAGTGTTCAGCTTGGCACGACTATCCTGACCTGCCTCCACATAGTCCGAAAACTCCTTCGGAAATATTAGAAACAAGTATGAGTCAGTTCAGATTAAAAACTTAATGCTTAAAATATTAAAGAAGAAATAAGAGAAACTCATCAAAGCTCTTCCAGCGACTGATCAGTTACCTTGGGTTTGAGTCAACCTTGATCTTCTTGCCATTTTCCCAAGCCTCACTGATGAATAAGAACTGTGTCCTTCAAATGTTTTCAGACTCCAGGAGATCGTTCACTAGCTTTGTAGTCACTCCCCATGTTGTAGTGGTAAAAGAGGATTTGATGATTTTTACACAAGTTTGCCACAACAGTAAACTGTTCCATTGGTAGTGGTTTTAGATAACTCGGATGCCATGATGCAGGCTAGTAGAGTATACCAAGCATTAGGGCTCATTTGGATAGGACATAGCTTGATAATATGAAAGTATCTGAATATATCCGGATCCAAAGGAAACCGGAGTCCCTAATGCAGCACTTCTGTATAGACCACCAGTTCGTTGGGCTTGCAGTCCATCGGGGTTTCTGGGGTGATCGGAATTCTTTCTTTCACAGACTCTGGAATTCCCCACTTAGTACGAAGTCGACCCAACTCAGCAGTGTGGGTGTATACGTAGGCTATTTTTTGAAGGGACAACAAATACTTCATGCTGACCTTCTTGAAGCATGGCCCCACTTTGCCTTCTCGACTCTCCGGAAGCGCATCCGGATGAGTCATGCCCACCTTGGTCTTGCCTTTCCGATCCGCAGATACATCTTTTGTTTGACCGGACGCCTCAAAAGAGATTTTATCTAGGCTATCCTCCATATTTTTTTCCATTACTGTGGAAGGTTGTTCGGATGGCTGTATAGATCGTTGTTCGGATGGTTGTTTGGATAGTCTGGTTTCTGCTAGGGGATGTTACCCAGATGGTTTAGCCTTTGGCACAAGTTTTATTGTCTCCGTACTGGAGGGTTTTGAAGATGTATGGGTGGATTTTGACTTGGAATGATGTGTGACTCAGCGTAGGGTTAATTTATCTGGAGATTTCTCTGCATCTGACCCCATTGCGATAAAATGTAAGGGTTTTCTGATGCTAGATACATATTTCTCCTTAGTGAGAGGATCTTGAGACTCCTGAACAGATGACCCTGATGGAAGAAGTGAAAGGCTTGCGACGAAGGGTAATTTTCTAACCGTGTAAGTTTTTGAAGAGGATGAACCCTGGTTTGTATTTACTTGTGGTTGATCGTTTCTTTCGCCGGGAGAAACCGGAAGACCAACAACAATGCGTTCGTCTCTTGCGACCTTTCTTGCTCTCTCTACCTCAGATAAGTTCAACCAACCTCCTTTTACTAAGGCGTTTATGGTTGTGAACATATATGACCCAATAACGTATTTGAAAACAAAGTAATCTTTCTCTCACTAGGAATGTTTGTATTTTGTGAAGACAATGAAGCAATAAGAAGGTTTAAATACTACAACAAAAAATGATAGTTACCTAGGAGAAGGTAAAACGATTTGGGTAATGATTAAAAGCTGCAAGGTATGGGAGTTGGAGCCTAGGTAACTTTCTGGCCTAGTAGGTACGAGAACCTAGGAGGAAAACGACTAAGAGGTCGAACCAGAACATGACACGTGTCTCACGATCGCAAGAAAACTCTTAGAATTATGAAATGAGAAATCAGTTCCACCAAGATTCGAACATAGTCGCTTTTAAAGGACAATTTTGTAATTCGGACGAAAACAATAGATCAGAAAATGTTGGAATTGTTTTTAAGAGTTAGCTCTTCTAAATATTTTTTGCAAGACCTGAAGGTGCTACTGATGAAATCAGATTCTTTAGCCACTAAGTCTTGACCTAATCCGAAGGGCAGTTTGGACTATGACCACCATTATAAAACTCCAAAAAAGAAAAATGTAATAAATGTTGACTAAGCTAGTTGTTGGTCACTTCAAGCCAGATTACTAATGAGTCCTTAAACTTGACCTGACTTCATGATCCAACCCAATAAGCCCATGAGTCAGCAATTAAGTATAAATACCCCAACCACTTTCAATAATGAGGGTAATCGTAATTTATTACTAGCAAACAACTTAATTATCTCACTACTCCCTACTCTAAATAGTAAAAACCACAAAACATCCAAAATACTTTAAGAAATTACCCTCAAACAGAAATAAACCACACCAGAGTATACAATCTTTTCAAGTGATCCCAATCCTTTTTTTTATTTCATACTTGGCCAACCAAATGCCAATTGACTGATTTACAGAGAGTGTAACATTATTCTCACCACTAGTTCTAACTATAATCTCCAATTTATAATCTTCAAACTTTAATCTTCAAACTCTAGTCTTCAATCTCCAAACTCTAGTCTCCAATCTCCAAACTCTAGTCTTCAATCTTCAAAATCCAATCTTCAAACTACAATCTCCATTTGTCATTCTCCATTATTTGAATTCCAAACTCCAAACTAATCCAAACAAAATCTAAACACCAAACGAACCCAAAATAATCCACACTAAAACTATGTGAAATCCAAATCCAACCCAATAACAAAATCTAAACACCAAACGAATAAAAACGAAGCCAAACAAATCCAAACGAATCCAAGCAAATCTAAACAAAATATATACAAAATTAAAATCCAAACGAAGAACGAAATCTAAACACCAAACAAATTAAAACGAATCACAACAACATACGCCGATCTAAGCAAAATTTAGACATAATCCAAATGTACAACAAAATCTAAATACCAAACAAAATCCAAACGAAATCTCAACGCCAAATACCCAAAAGAAAACCCAACCAACATCCGATTGCCAAATTCAAATACCAAATCCAAAACTAAATTTAATATTAAATCCAAATTCAAAACTAATTTCCAATTAAAATCAAAATCAAAATCAAAATTGAATCTACGATTTTACCAACAAAAATATGCATTGTTCCAGTAGCGATTTCTCCCAAACCGTGGAACGAATCATAATCCAACCGGTCAGATTGAAATATCGAACCTACTGTCAAACATTCAGAAACAATAGACATTGTTCACCTATCAATCAGGTCTGTTGATTGTGGCTGCACACACCATATCCGAAAACCAAAAATTTGATCCTTTTTTTTCTTCTGGTGGACAGCTGTAGACAACTAAAACAACTGCCCGCCGACATAACGGAAGACACAAAAACTTAAACTCACATATGCTCTGATATCATGTAGAAAAAGATAAAGAAATAAATATGGAAACGACTTGAGTTTTTTATTTAGAAAGCGTACAAATTATATAGAGTATAAAGCTTCTTATTTATAGACAAAATATATGGGCTAATGGGTATAGACCTTATATCTCAGAAAATCGAAAAAAAAGTTGAAGTGAAAAATCCAAACATGATTAACAAAAAAGAAGAATGGAATCAATAAACATGTGAGCAAATGGAACAAACCAGCTAGCAAGAGTTGAGTGCAAACTTGAAAGATAAAAACAAAGAATAAACTTAAGTTAAGGATTACATGGATTGGGTTGGCCAGACAACATTGATTCTAAATATAATATGAATAGTAAAAAATCACGTGATACGATATCGCAGAGGCAAAAATAAAGTAGGAGCAAAAAAATCTATCATTTCTTTTTTTCCATGTATGGTAAACTATCGTACCGAAGCAGGCACGCCGTATATGGCGTAAACTGGAACGAGACCAGTTGGAGGCATCTTGAACTCAAGAGATCCAATTAGTATTATTACTTAAAGAGAACCCTAGCTTTGAACTTACAAAATCTCAGATGTATAGAGAATAACTACAGCCATACAGGATATGATCGATAGTTTCAGAGTCAATATAGCACAAGAGGCAAGTCGGAGGAGTATTAAATCCCCACGTCAAAAACTCGTCGTGAGTGGTCAATTTGTCCTCAATAACAAGCCAAATGATTATAGAGTGACGATGAGTATTACATTTACGTCATACTAACATCACCCATCTGACACAAAAAATCGACCTACGGATAACATTGTAGGTGTCTTTGATAGTAAATTTTAGAAATCTTCTCTTAACAATCCGATAGTGGATAACGTTGAAGATGATGTTCGAAAAACGAAAAAAATAATAAACTTTTTAATTTTTGTCTAACTTCAATTCAAAAACAATATCATATTCGTAACCGATTATAAAAAATAACAAAAAATAATAATTTCTCATTGTCGCTATATAATTCACTAGCTAAAGACCTAAAAGATTAAAAAATTATCCAAATTTAAAAGGAGAGAAAACAAAATCCTATCCCCCATAAAATTATCTCGCATCTGATAACCGTGAGGCCATGTATTAAAATATGAAGTTTAATCGGTATCAAAGTCCGACTCATTAACTAAACTTTTGTAGCGGGTTAAAGTTACAGCATTAAATACCATGTTGTCACTATCACTACTATTAATGCGTATCCATACCCTAACATTTCGATATGGATTGTGGGTGAGGCTGACACTAATCTAAACCAATACTACTATTCTGCTTTTAGAGATTCACGCCCAAGTCATAAACTTTAGTAGTTAGCTTACATGAAATACTCAAGTGAGTTCAATAACAACATTTACTTCCAAATATATATTACACATCCCGTATAGTCAAGTTTATGAATTATAACAAACAATGAAAAGTTAGAAAGAAAAGATGATTTCTCCTCGGAGATTCAGTCTCTTGCAATCACTAAATATTTTTGTAAGTATATAAACCCACGCCAATACTGTCTATTTGCCTGTTTCCGGCGACCATTATGAAAGAGGGAAGAACAAATACATCCGGATTGAATTCAATCCGGCCTATTCAATTTCCCTTCTTGTTTTTGTCAAAAACCACGCTCATCTATGTTAAAAAATCCGAAAAAACAGGTGACAAAACTCAATTCACCTAAAATTCAAGAAACAATATTGATATAAATTTTTTTATGCTTCAACAAAATAATGGAAATAAAAATGGAAATAGACAGCAATTGAGCCAGAACCATTAAATAGATTTCAGGAATAATCCTATATATGGATTCACACCAATGGTAAACTATGAAACTCAAATTCTTCTAAAATCTCCGCAACAAAGTTTTTTTTACAAATCATATGCGGATGTTACAGAAATCTTTTTTAAGGAAAATTATTCTGGAAAATAATAAGATCGAACACAAAAGAGATCATGTATCCTTTCAGTTCACCACTCAACATAAAAAGAATATAATCGGAGAATAAAGGTTAACCTTAATTGTAAAAAAATTCAAATTTAAATCTAATTTATCTCATGTTCAGAAATTTTTGGACACATTTAAGTTTGTAGGAGAGGTTAATCTGTCATTCAAGACATATAATGTTGGAATTTGATCTCCAAGAAGACTTAAATAAAATACATAGAAAGATGTCTGGATGGTGGGAGAATACTCAATGAGACTTTTGAAATAGAGTCGTTATTTCAATCCAAATATTGAATCTCCAATTACCCCGATTTGGATCACATTTCTAAACTTTCAAGAGTTCATGTTCAATGAAAAATCACAAGACAACTGCATCGTCTCTAGGTAAACCATTACAAGTTTGGATACTTGATAAATACAGAGGAAAACACAACTGGTATAGGCTTGGATTGAGCTCGATGTTTCAAAGGATCTTCTTCGCAAAGCCTAGATAGGCTTTGGTGATAATGATGGATGTTCCCTATTTACTATCCTGAATGTTTACACTTTAGACATAGTCAATCTGAGTGCAAAAAAAATTGTTTTAGAAGAAAGGTAGATAGAAAAAACCAAGCCTCAATCTAAAAACGTTTATAAACCTACAAAACAAAATGAAACATGGATGCCAAAATAAAATCCAGCATTCTTAAATAAAAAAAATTAGATCAATAATCAAACACTAATAAAGAATCTATTCATCAGATAAAGATAGAAGATCAACTAGAGCAAAAAGGAAACAACCAAACCTCATCACTGATTGGAAATACTACAGAGATTCAAAATTGAAACTACTCAATTATCACCAGTTTGCAACAAAAAGTCTACTAATACAAAGGATAAAGCAAACATGAGAAATGTGGTTTTAAAAAATTATGAAAGCCCTCAAGTGTATTGAAAGAGGTACAATTTTTTCAGCTTCAAATGATTATGAAAAATTGGATTTTGAACATAATTCTCCTAATCAAAATACCAATGGAAGTCTGTCATCCTCTCCAATCCTTAAAAAACTTGAAGATGTAAAAGACTTCAAAACGTTTTTAAGTAAACGAGTTAAGAAATTTAAATTAGAAGCTGCCAAAGGTTATGTTTCTATAAAAGCCCTACACTTTAAAGGTGATAAAAATATTGCTAGTTTTTATTAGTATGTTAAGAAAAAGAAGAAATGAGAACAAAATTAAAGGAATTCTTAAAAGGAAACATATGGATTGAAGATCAAACTTTTCTAGCTATTTCTGTTGTCAATTATTTTAAATCTCTTCTAGTTGCTCTTGCAAATAAAATAGATCTTTAAAACATTATTCATAAGATGATTAATAAGGAGGATAATAGGCTCCGAATAAAATTATCCACAGAATCTGAAATACATACCATAATAAATGGTTCAAGTCATACTAGTGTTCTTGGTATAGATGGATTCAATGGAATTTTTTTTCCAATCATGCTCGTATATTATGGCTAAAGACTTATGTGTTGCTATTAATGGTTTTTTTCTTGGTCATCATATACCTAATGGAATTTTTATAACTCATATAAGTCTAATACCAAATATTAATTCTCCTCAAACTTGGAAATACTATAAGCCAATTAGCCTATGTTCTTTTCTAAACAAAATTATTTCAAAAATCCTAAATGACGTAATCTCTCTTTTTCTTCCTAAGATCATCTCTAAGGGACAATTAGGATTTTTCCATGATAGAAACATTCAGGACAACATACTTCTTGCTCAAGAGATTATTAATGCCATAAATATGAAATTTAGAGAGATCAATATCATTATCAAACTTGATATGTCAAAAGCCTTTGATAGGCTTTCTATAAAATTCATCCTAAATTTTATTGAATTATTGGGTTAGGTACACGGTTTATAAATAGAATAAAAAAGAGTATAAATTACGTTGGGTTTTCCTAGTTATAGTAAATGAATAACTAAATAGGTTCTATAAGTTCTCTAATGGTATTAGAGAAGGGGATGATATATCCTCAAGTCTATTTATTAATGCAGATAAATACTTAATTAGAGGGCTCGCAAACCTAGTTGTCTTAAAAAGATATATAAGATATAATACTATGAGTCATATAGTAATACCATGTTTAGTACCGGTTGAATATTTTATAATATTCTCAAGGGGATCTAACTTTGGTATCAACAAGCTAGGAATTTCCTATAGTATTATATATCATGACAAATTATAAACAAAGAGAAAAAAAAATTATAACTCTTAAGAGAATGCCTCAGTTGAGAATTAGATTGATAAGATTTCACTTTGAATTTAAACTAGGTTCCCTCCCTTTAACAAACCTAGAGATTATTATCCACATAAGTAATAGAGCTAGTCCTTTTGATGACTTCATAACTAAAATCAAAAACGAAATACCTGAACTTATCCTTTGGTGGTATATTAACACTTCTTCGATTTATCCTAATGTCAATCATATTTTATATTATTCAAACAACCTTATCCCTAAAGTTGTTATAGATAGAATAGAAAAACTTTGCAATGGATACTTATGAGGCTCTACTGAGGCTAACTAAACTATTACTTGGACTAAATGAATTAACTTGTAAGAACCTTATGATGAAGGTGGTTTAAACATAAAGAGAATTGAAAACTTACCAGATATACATTTTTAATAAGATTTGGTTCAAGTTTAGAGAACAAAATCTCTTTGGTCAAGGTTCACGTACTCAACTTATTTCCATCCTTGTCACCCACTTCAAGTTAATTACTCTATACATAATTCAAAAATTTGGAAAACATTTATTGAACATTAGAGAGGTTGTTATGGAATTGATATATTGAAAATTAGAAAAGGGTGATCTTGAATTCTGGTATGATATATGGTATGATCATAAGACTTTCATTCAATTAACTAAAATGGAAAACAACTTTGGGTACACAAAATAAAAAAAGTAAATTCTTTTTGGAGTGAAGATGGATGGTTACTAAATAAGTTATAGAACTTAGTCTTATATTCTGATATCCAAAGAAGTTGATTTTTTTTATGTTAGAATGTATGAAGAAGATGAAATCAAATGAACATTATCTTTAAATGGTTCATTAAAAAAAGGACACTTAGAATAATCTAAGGTACAAAGGTAATAAATCAAATTTGTTTAAGTAGATTTAGAACAATATAACTCTCAAAAAGTTTTCTTTTCTTTTATAGAGACTCTAAAAAATAGAGTATTATGGACATTGTTCTTCCACAAAGAAATTTACCCTTAACCTAAAAATATTGGTTCAGAACTCGTGTTGGATATTTAAAAACTAAAGACTGGAGTTTTTTTCGTGAATTTCAAACGCTTAGAATTGTTATCTATATACTTTAATTTTTTTTATGTTCATAACTTTTCATGACTTAAATTATAGATTTGTTCAGAATTTATACTTGATTTTTATTCAATCAAAAAGGTTATGTTTTGCATGAATAAATTCTACTAAACCTGAGAAAAAAAAGTAAAATTCAAGCAAGAAATTGATAAAAAAAAATACATGGACGTAGATTTGAACAAACTCGAAATTGATGATTGGACCTAGACATGAGTTTGCTTACTAATCTCATGAAGAATGATGAACTAAATTTGGATGCTTGTTGAGTCATGCATCAAATGATTCTAAAAAATATCAAATGGAAGACGAAAGTTAGAATCTTCAAGTTGAAATTGGAAGAAGATAAACTAAAAGATATTAGAATCAAAAATTTCACTACCTTAAAAGTTCATCTCTAAGTCTTCTAAGGTTGAATAAGGGCGAACGCTTTAACCTAATTAAAAAAAGCTTTAAAATTTTATAAATTCTCATCATCCATTTTTTCCTTGAATTGGCGCTTACAATTTCAAAAGTGGTGCCTTGTTTTTCAAGGACTTTATAAGATAATGGGTCTATCAAACCTGGGTCAGGCCCGAAGTCGTAAAAGTTTCCAAATATTAATAAATCATGTCTTTGAATTAATTTTTTTTATAAATTATAATTAAATAAATATTTATTTATTATATAACCTATCCTCTTATACTTACAAAATAAAAAATAAAATAAAAAAGTATTTTTTTAATACTTTTAGATTTGTATATCAATTTTTAAGACACATACAAAATGTTTGTATTGGTTTATTTATGATCACTATAGAGATAAAATAATATTAATAACATATATATTAATATAATTAATATATATGTTTAAACTCATGTAGTTATAATAATAATAATAATAATAATAATAAAAAGATAATAAGAGTTTATTCGATAAAAGTAAAAGTCCGAAGGTCAATGTCTTTTTATAAACAAATCTATAACTTTTGTAAAACAAGAAATTAACAACTATGTGTTTGATTGACATCACAATCAATCTCGATATGTTTTGTTCGTTCATGAAAAATTGAATCTTCTAATATATGAATATAAATCTAAATATCACAATGTACTATAATTATAATTGGTTATAAAACAAAGTGCAAATAATAGCAAACAATCTGCATAACCAAACAATTTCATATGTACTCGAGACCATGATGACATGACACTTAATTTTTGTAGCTCACTAAAAATATATAAAATCTAGTGCTTAACTTGCTGTCTGTACGATCACTCGTTCAATCCGCATTAGAGTAAGAACACAGTTCAAATGAAAACATAGAAGAAAATATGACACCATGAAACGAAATACTCTGAAGGTACATGATAATACAAAGAACAAGAGCCCAATAAACTATAGTATGGGCAATAAAAAATGACTAACCACATAAATATAATGCATATTGTCTGAATGAATAATTATAAGATAAAATAAAGTATTTTCAATGCTACTGAGGGGTCCAACTCTCTTTAATCAGCCATCTGATAAACACTATCGAGAATTAGTCTTAAATGGAGTATCAACAGTCGCGTTGTTAGTGAGTTATGCACGCTCAAAAAATTTAGTTGTATACTTTGGTTGAGATAAAAGATAACTTTTTGAACAATAGGCAACCTTGATTCCCAAAAGGTAACATAACATACCAAAGTCTTTCATAACGAACCAATGTGTCTGCTAAGACTTTATCATCATCATACAAGGATTATAGAATATGATATGATATTGTACGTTTGAAGAATAACAATGAATCATGATGACTACGTCGAAAGCTAAACGAAGTGATCATCACAGACAACGTCTTAAACCAAGCATGTGATAATTTCTTTGAGACCGTAATTTTTTTTGCAAAGCCAAAGTGCACCATGTTGATGAGAAACACTAGGAGAAGGCGTCGTATAAACTTATTTAAAATATCATCATTTAAACATGTATTATTGACATCCGTTTGAGATGTTTTCACCATGAAAAAGAAGCAACCGTCGTGATAATAACCGTTAGAAACTTATGACAACAAGAGTGTGAATAGTTTATATTTTTATAATAGGGTAAAAAGTGTCTTCATAATCCATGACATACTTATGATAATAACCGTCAGCAATAAGTTTGGTCTTGTATCGTTCAACGAATCCATCAAATTTGGTTTAATTCTTGTACACCCAATGAGAATCAATGGTATATGTTTCTAAAGTAAGTGAAATCAAATATCATATATAAGTCTGATATAGAGAATTAAGTTTCTTGGATATACTAGTCATCCAAAAAGGATCATGAAATTTCGGTCTATAGAATAGAAGCTTCGAAAGATGATTAGCTTAGGTAATAAAAATGACAATGAAAGTAAAATAAAATGGGAACTTAAAATCAAGGAGTTTAGTAAACTTACAATATTAGTAAACCAAATTATTAGATAGAGCCTCGATGAGGTCAGTATTGAAAGGATCAATACGACCAATATCTAATTGTGTCATATGATTGAAAGTAAAATGATGGAAAATAAAGGAATATTCATTAAAAATACAACATGATGTGAGACATATAATTTTGAAAAACTAGACATGATTGCTCAAAAGATTTATTAAAGGGATTATATATTTAAACTATATTTGGCGGAGATTGTTTAAAGAGAAAACAAAGGAAGGCTAGAGAGATAAATTATCAAAAGTAGTAATAAATTAATAATTGTTCATCATTTCCTAAAAAGAGGTGTTAATTTATATACTACAAGAGGTGGGCCCAAAAATCACATGATTAACCCATTTAAGGTCACTTCACCTAACTATATTACTAATCTCAATCATAATTATCTTTTATTTCATAAGATATCTTAAATGTTACATATTTGTTGGGTTATTTTACAAAGTGTTTATAAAGCCAAATTATCCCACATATTTAAATGATTTTACTATTTTTCTAAAAATTATTTCCATTATCGAGACCAAAGTACCGAAATATCTTTTGACCAACATTAGAGCCTAAAAAGATACATAAGATAAATCTAAGAGATAATTTATTTCCTCAAAATATGGCCGGAGAACAAAATAAGTACAATTGAGGATGCGCTGAATCAAATGAATAGCCATATGATTTTTTTAAAAGAGAGAAAACTAAATTATAAGATATTGGATTTTTTTTATCACATAAGCAACGAGAAGTACTTCTTCTTCCCAAAATACACTAGGAACCTTAGTTGAAAACAAGAATAACGAGTCATTTCAACGAGAATTGGATGTTTTTTAGAAACACTATTTTATTGAGGACTGAATGTTCACAAGGTTTATTGGAGAGTCCAATAAGAAGTGGGTAACTTAGGGAAAATATTAGAATTTAAATCACTCTCCAAATCACACCGGAAATGGTGGATGACAGATGAGTGTTAGATACAAAATTTCAAAAGTTACTGAATATGCTAAAAAAATCATACTTTTGTTTCATGAGATAAATCCAATTATAAAGAATGCAATCATCAATAAATGAAATATATTATTAAGAACCCTTTTGGTGGATACATAAGAGGATCTTCATATATTAAAATTCACATGATCAAATGACACACTTGAAAAAGAAATGTTTTTATAAAAAAAAGGCTGAAAATTTAGTTTGTTTACCACCACTAGAATCAAAATTATCATAACTATCAAATGACCTAAAAATCTGATATAAGCAAAAAAAGAGTAAAAGCGAGACGCATAAACATCTCCGAACAAATATGTCAAAAATATAAATCAAACGACAAACGACGCATATGGAAAAAAGATAAAACTATACTAAAAAGTGATAATATAAGATGCTTTTAGCTCATCCAAAATATGTATTCCATCTTATGTACGCCCTATCCCGATTATCTTCTAGAATGCTGGTCTTAAATACAACCGTTGGTAAAAACAACCGAGAGACCATTGTTATAAATGAATCGAATAGTGCCTTGACAATGTACTATGTCTGGCAGTACAGTTTTATGTTTGTGATAGTGATATTGTGCCTTAACAGTGTACTGTGTTCAGCAGTACAAATAAGTGTTGTGACAGTATCGTGTTAGTCTTGTGGTATGAGCCCATGAGGACCATTGTCTAGTAAGTCTATTAATTCCCTATCAATAGACTACTAAGGCTACACAAAACACAATCTGAAATATGTAACATTTTCTATCATAGTGAAAATCTTTTCTCTAGCGGCGCCCGTGGACGTAGACAATTTTCGAACCACGTTAAATCTTGTGTTCATTCAAGTTTTTCCTTCACATATGTTCGCCATTTTGTGATAATTGCATAGTAATTTAATAACAAAATTGGTATCAGAGCCACGTGCTGAAATTAGGGCTTTTGCAATTAGGGTTTCACAATGACGTCTACAACAACAAAATACATGATTGAAAAATTTGTTGGGGGATCCAGCTTTGCGTTGTGGAAGATTAAAATGAAATCTTCATTGGTACTGCAAGGGCTGTGGAAGGCTGTGGAGAATAAGTTACCAAAAGAGATGAAAGAAGAGGAGAAGCAAGATCTTCAAGAAAGAGCTTTGTGCTGGATTTTAATAAGTGTGAAAGACAATATCCTTCGCGAGATTAGTGGTGAGAAGATTGTTGCATGTACATGGAAGGAGATAGGAGATCTTTACTCAGAGAAATCAGTAGTAATATACTTGAAGAAGCGTTTTTATGATTTCAGATTGAATGAAGGTATGTCCATAACTGAGCATTTTGAGTATTTTACATCAATTATAAAAGACTTGGTGAACATAGATATCAATATTGAGGATAAGGATCAAGTTTTGTTTCTATTGAGATTGTTACCAGCTCCCTATAGAAACTTTGTAGATACCATTATGTATGGTTAGGAAAAGTTATCGCTAACAGATGTCAAAGGGGCACTGAAATCAAAGGAGATGAGACAGTTGCAGCCAGAAAATCAGTCTAAAGGGGAAGGTCTTATGACTAGGGGAAGATCTAGAAGCAAAACGAGTTCTTTAAGAAGGAAGAACTAGAGGTCCAAGTCAAAGGTAAAGCACTCAAACTATTATGAATGCAGTAAGCAGGGTCATTATAGGAGAGATTGTCCGAAACTGAATGGTAAGAAGGGAAATAAAAAAAATGCAACAAACATTATTGAAGGTGTGAACGATTCCGACAATAGTGAAAACAATGGTAGATGAGATGTATTATCCTTGAATTCAGACGTTGGGCAAAACTCTTGGGTACTCGATACTGGCACTACATATCACATGTGTCAGTTCAAGCAGTGTTTTGATACTTACAAGCCAATGCATGGAACTGTCTATTTAAGGAATAATCATTTGTTGACTGTTGGTGGTATCGGTAACGCTAGAATCTAGATGTTTGACATGGTTGTTAGAATCTTGACGTGTTTGCATGTTCATGGGTTAAAGACAAACCTAATTTCTCGTGGGACTCTAGACTCTCAGGGTTACAACTACAGTGCAGAAGAAGGTGTAATCAAAGTGACAAAAGGCTTAATGGTACGCATGAAGGGCAGTTTGCAGAAGGGTCTTTATATTCTCTAGGGGAGTGTTATTATGGGCGATGTTGCAGTAGCATCATCAGGGTGTAATAGCCAAAGTAGGCAGGATCAAAATAAGTTGTGGCATTGGCGTCTTAGTCACATGAGTGATAGAGGATTAGCTATTTTGGGAAAGAGGGATTTGTTGAAATGGTATAAAGCAGAATCATTGGGATTTTATGAGCACTGTATGTTTGGTAAAAAAACTAGAGTCAAATTCAAAAAATCGGCTGTAAGAACGACTAAAGGGACAATGGACTACATTCACTCAGATCTTTGGGGTCCAAACAAAATTCCATTGAAGAGCGGAGCCAGATACTACACGAGTTTGATTGATGATTATTCAAGGATGGTGTGGGTTTATTTTCTGAAGACAAAAGATGAGTCATATTCAACCTTTGTCAAATGGAAGACGATGATTGAGAAGCAAACATGAAGAAAAATCAAACGTCTTAGCACAGATAATGGGTTAGAATATTGCAATCGCGAGTTCAACCAGTTCTGCGAAGCTAAGGGAATAGTGCGTCATCGCACTTGTTCTAGAACACCACAACAGAATGGAGTCACGGAAAGAATAAACAGAATGCTTTTCGACAATGAACGAAGTATTCTCTCGCATTCCGGTGTGGGAAAAGTTTTTTTTAAGCTGAAGTTATCAATACAACGTGTTACTTAGTGAATGAGTCTCCATCAACGACTATTGATTATAAAACTCTTTTTGAGATTTGGTGTGGATCGCCAGCTGATTATGAACATTTGATGGTGTTCGGTTTTGTTGTGTATGCTCATGTGAGAGATGGTAAGCTTGAGCCGAGGGCAAAGAAGTGCATATTTCTAGGATATGCTACTGTAGTGAAGGGATATAGGTTATGGTGTACCTTTTCAAAGTCTCCAGGTTTTCTCATTAGTAGGGACTTACTTTTAATGAGTTTACTTCGATAGGCAGTCAGAAGGAAGTAGGAGAAATGGTTAAATCAAGATCGGTTGTGAGTACACAGGTGGAGCTTGAAGTATAACCAGTTCCTAGCAGGTCTAATAATTCGAGTGGTTCTGAGGTGGATCCAGAATCAGGAGGTGAAGCATCATCATCGGATGATAGTGACGATGATGCGCCTGAACCAGAACAACAACCTTATATCATAGCATTGGGCAGCGAAAGAAGAGATATTAGACTTCCAAAAAGGTATGCGAATCTAGTTGCATATGCTCTGTCAGTTCCAGAAGAAGTTGAGACGCAGTAACCTAGTAGCTACAAAGAAGTTATTGCAAGTTCAGAGGCAGATCGATGGATTGGTGTTATGGGGGAAGAGATTGAATCTCTTTATAAGAATCAAACATGGAAGCTTGTTGACTTGCCTACAGGACAGAAAATAGTAGGAAGTATGGGTGTTCAAGAAAAAGGAAGGTAATCCAGGGGTTGAGGCATCTCGATTCAATGCAAGACTGGTCCCTAAGGGTTTTACTCAAAATGAAGGAATTGAATTCAATGAAGTGTTTTCTCCAGTGGTGAAGCATAGTTCGATTCGAGTTTTGTTAGCCATAGTAGTTCTGCAAGATTTAGAGCTTGAGCAGTTGAATGTGAAGACTGCGTTTCTACATGGTGAATTGGAGGAGAAAATCTACATGAGACAACCAGAGGGATTTATCAAACCTAATATGGAGGACAAAGTTTGTCTGCTGAAAAAGTCACTGTATGGTTTGAAACAGTCACCTAGGAAATGGTACAAACATTTTGATACATTCATGGTGTCAAAAGGGTTCACAAGGAGTCCATATGATAGTTGTGTATATCATCAAAAGATGTCAGATGATTCTTATGTTTACTTGTTGTTGTATGTGGATGATATGCTTATTGCTGCTTGTAGTATGTCATATATTGTGCATATAAAGAAGCAGTTTAATCCCAAGTTTGAGATGAAGGATCTGGGTAGAGCAAAGAAAATTCTTGATATGGAGATTATCAGGAACAAAAGTGTAGGATCATTACACTTGTCTCAATGAAGCTATATTGAGAATGTGTTACAACGATTCAACATGTTTGATGCTAAAGCATTTAGCATTCCATTTGCTACTCATTTCAAGTTGTCTGCAGTAGGAGCGGCCAAGGACGATGCTGCGTTGAAACAAATATTGAAGGTTCCATATGCAAGTGCAGTTGGTAGTATCATGTATGTTATGGTATGCACACGTCATGATATTTCACATGCAGTTAGTGTAGTTAGCAGGTACATGGTATGCCTTGGGAAAGAACACTGTCAGGTAGTGAAATTGATACTTCGGTATCTTAAGAATACTGTAAACGTTGGCTTAACTTTTAACAAGACCGATAATGGTGAATCACTGAATGATGTTGCAGGATCATTGGTTGGTTTTGTTGATTCTACTTTTGGAGGGGATATGGATAAAAGAAGATCTCTGACATGATATGTATTTACTCTAGCTGGGAGTGCGATCAGTTGGAAAGTACATTTGCAAGCTACTATAGCTTTGTCTACAACAGAGGCAGAGTACATGGCGGTAACAGAAGCAGTTAAAGAGGAAATATGGTTGCAAGGTTTGGTGGCAGATTTGGGCTTGGATAAACTATTACAAAAATATTCTGTGACAGTCAAAGCGTCATACACCTTACTGGGAACCAAATGTACCATGAGCGTACAAAGCACATAGATGTCAGGTATCATTTTATTTGTGATATAATATCAAAGGGAATTGTTGATGTGAAGAAAGTGTCTACACACGATAATCTAGCAGATATAATGACCAAGGCAGTATCAGTTTGAAAGTTTAGGGAGTGCCTAAACTGGATTGGTGTTCGCAGTATAGAGTGAATGCCTTAGGGGCATTTGGTGAGTCAGAATAAGAGAAGTTTCTTTGTTGATACTGAAGAAATGATATTTGCTTCGAGGGGAAGATTTGTTGTAAATGAGTCGAATAGTGCCTTGACAGTGTACCGTGTTCGGCGATACAGTTTTGTGTCATTGACAGTAAGCTGTAATATAATGGATGGTTTTCTTATTAGTGTATATGAGCCCATTAGGCTCACTGAGGACTACACAAAACACAATCTGAAATCTGTAACCTTTTCTATCATAGTGAAACTCTTTTCTTTGGCGGCGCCCGTGGACGTAGACAATTGTCGAACCACGTTAAATCATGTGTTCATTTCAGTCTATCCTTCGCATATGTTATGTGCTTGAGCCATTTTGTGATAACTACATAATGATTTAATATCAGAATTGATAACTTGTATTAGAGAAAGTTAGCCGTGTTATTTTTTTTTATCCAAATTGCTATTTTTGTTGTTTTCGTTTTGTATTTGTAGTCATTTTTCTTTGTTCTGATTTGTATTTGTACTCTCGTGAGTGACTATGGCGGCAAAACGATTTGATAGAAAAAACAAACCAATTTTTTTTTATACAAATGACCAGTTCGGTAGTTAATCTTTATTTTTAACCGCGTAAAACTTATTTCATTTAGTGTTATCAAACTTTAAGATACTATTAACTAGTAGAACTGAAAAAAAAAATTGTATAAAAATATTTAAAAATAGTGTAATCAATTCAAACCTTCACAAGTTATAAGACTAATTTATGAAAAAGAAATGGAATGAAGATGCTCTTAGGTGTTATTAGTAGACATTTGAAATATATTGCCTTGAGACTGAATATTCGTGTTTAATTTCTTTAGGTTAGAATAGAATCCAATTCCATAACTACTTTTATTTCTGTAACTTTTGACTCTATTCTATGCCTTATAGTTATAGTCTGCAATGCATTCTGCACTATAATAGAAATAGTGTCCTTGTATTTTAATCGTGACGCAATACATTTGTGAGGCCGCGTATTTAAGACGTAAGAAGTAGCAAAGTTTGTAATGGCGTGTTTGTCTGGTTTTTTCTAGTTGCTTTTTTTGGGTTTTGACAAACATTAAAGTTTGTTTGGTTATTGATCAGTTGAGATTTCTTATACTTACTTATATAACGACTCAGAAAAAGTAGTCTGATTCAAAAATCAGAAGGGAACGGAAAAAAATTGTGAATCAGAAGAAGAGTTTGAAAATAAAAGTGTAGAGTAAATTTATAAACCAAAGGTTATTCGATTATATTGAGGTCATAGTTTTAAATAATGCGTGAACTAAAACATTAGAGTTATTGTTTGTGAAAAATATTATCTAAATAATAATTAATATAGTGAAAAATACTTTTTTTTAGCTAAATTCAGGGTTTTGTTAGACTGTCTAATTTCGTATAGGGACAATAATTATATTCTGGTCGATATTGAATTTGATTTTCCGAGGTTAATAGATATGTTAAGCTGTTATCGTACTTCTTGATATCTCAAGTCAATCCTAAATTATTTTGTAGCTTTAATAAAACCTTAAATAACCATTAAATATATTCATAGAGACCAAAGTTATTGTTGTGAATGAGTCGAATAGTGCCTTGACAGTGTACTGTGTCCGGCAATACAGTTTTGTGTTGTGAGGTGATATTGTCCAATCATTTGAGTTAGTCTTGTGGTATCAGCCCATTAGGCCCATAATCTAGTAAGTCTATTAACTCCCTATATATATAGATTACTAGGGCGACACAAAACACAATCTGAAATCTGTAACCTTTTCTATCATAGTGAAACTCTTTTCTCTGGCGGCGCCCGTGGACGTAGACAATTGTCGAACCACGTTAAATCATGTGTTTCAGTTAAAGAGGAATATGCGGACCGGACCCGTATATTCCCAACACGTGGTATCAGAGCGTCAGGCCCAGATGGAACGCGATGGTGGTAATATTCTCGGAGGTCGAACATGATGAACCAGTAGTCATGCTCAAGGTGAATGATCTACTCTATACATCCTAGTTCGGAGCGTCCATGACTCATCAAGCGGTGGTACTTGATTGGAGTGGATAGTGGAGCTAAGGAACATGCGCATAGTTCGGAGCGTCCATGACTCATCAAGCGGTGGTACTTGATTGGAGTGGATATTGGAGCTAAGGAACAGGCGCAGGATGGTCGAGTGAGTAGATAGATCTGCTGTAAAAAGCTCTATTGCTCAGGTGGAGCAATCTCTGATTAGAGTGAGCAGATGAAAGTCAATTGAGAGGAGGCTAAAGTGGTACTTTGTTCGAGAGGAGGATTTGTTAGGGTAGCGACCAAAGTTCCACATCCCACATCGGTAAAACATTGGAAGGATCAATGGTATATAAGTGAGAACATATCTCAACTAGGATGAGGCCTTTTGGTAGTGGACCAAATGCAAAGCCGTGAGGGCCTTCGGGTGCCAAAGCGGACAATATCATACTAGTGTTGAGATCGGTTGTGTCCGTACTTATGTACGGAGAGCAATCATTGTGAAAGTCGTTGGGAAGTGTCCAATATTATATATTTTTATCTGATGTTCATAACCCTCCATAGGTAGAATTATTGTAGACCTTCAATCCAAACAAACATATTAAAACAAGTTCTTATAGGTACGGTATCTAAAAAGAGGTAGATACTCTAAAGCTCCGGATATTCGGATAGATACTCTAAAGCTCCGGATATTCGGACGCAGGAATATATGCTCAAAATAAATGGTGGAATCTATCTCAAAGTTGATGTCATCAAGAGAAACTCAAGCTCCAGTTCTTTAATGGATTCAATTATAGTTTTTGGCCTATTGTATATCACAAACTTGGCAAAACAATTGGTCCAAATTGTAATCATAGCTGACTTTCAGGTTTATTTAATGGAAAATTTCAATGTTAATAATATAGTAAAAAATAAAAAAAAGTTATAGAAAAATAATTAATTAATATGTTTTTGTACGAACAAATTAGTTAGTTAGTGAAAATATTATATATATACCAAAATTTATCGATAACCATCCCTCTAGAAATTAAATTATCCATCTGGAAATTAAACTATCGATAACCATTTGAATTTTGTACCATAATTTTTTACAAAAATATCTCTGATTTATCAAACCTTATATCATGTAGTTAATGGTTATTACCTATAAATATATTTGTATACAAGGTTATCGACCAGTGAAGATAAGTTTATAAACTAATGGAGATAGTGGTACAAACAAAAAAACCTTTTGATGAGTAGGATCTAACAAATAGACCTACAGTTACATACATCCTATTGTTAGTGTTTTGAAAATTTGAACTAAAAAAATTGGGGGATAAAAAAGAATTTAGAAGAAAAAAACTCCAAGTTTCAAAATTTTAGTTTAATAAAAAAGCATGTCACGGTTACCATTATGATTTTTGATGAATTTCATTTTGTTTTTGTGACATGTTTGATTTTAATTGAATACAAATTCAACGGTTATAATATTAAAAATTTATATATAATAGAAAAACTATGGTCGTTACTAAATTTTAAATTTAAATTTATAATATAAAAAAACTTAAAAGAGTTGGAAAATGAGTTTTGATTGATAAAATTTGATTGAAGTGATGGGGTATTTGAAAAGTTTTTTTAGTTTATCATAGTGAGCGGATAACATTGAATTGAGAGGAGGCTAAAGTTGTACTTCGTTCGAGAGAAGAATTTGTTAGATGCGACAAAAGTCTCACATCCGATATTGGTCATACATGAGAATGATTAATGGTATATAAGTAAGAACATATCTCAACTAGTATGAGGCTTTTTGGAAGTGGAGTAAAAGCAAACTCATACGGGCCTTCCGATTCAAAACGGACAATATCATACTAGTGTGGAGATCGACTTGTTCTTACTTATACACGGAGGAGGAATATGCGGTACCCATATTCTCAACAAGTCTTTATACTTACTATTACATAAAAAGAAAATTACACACTTGTAATTTTTTATGTGATGTTAAATATATTTTTCATTATATATCATCTAAGGTACGAGTGAAAATTTTCATTTAGGACATAACGTCCCAAAGGAGGAGGACCAAAATTGATATTTGATGTCTCTTGATTGTGAATAGAATTCATAAGTCTTGTGATGTTAGTAATAAGCGGTATCTAGAGAGTTTCTGATCTCGGTACGATATTCCTGCATCTGTAAAGATTTGGTTTCTCCTCGAAAAAGAGATTCAAAAGTACAATTTTAGTCATAAAACAACATTTTTACGTGCATACGTGATGCATGAACGAGGATTCTCTTGCCCCCGATGTTGTGTGACATGTTCCAATTATCCAGAATGTGGAATAGCCAATTGGTACCAAACTATAACTTCAGTTTCCCACAGAATATGCCAATTTGGTAAGATGAATTTGAATTAAAAAGTTTTTTTTAAGGAATAAAATTCAGAGGGAAATATAAGTTCAAAAATGATGTTAAATATGTGACATATGGTGGTGGCCAATAAATATTTTATGGTAGAAAACGACTGAGAATTAGTTGAGAGATACTAAGAGATGAGGCTAATGTGGTACTTTGTTCGAGAGGAAGATTGTTTAGATGCAACCGAAGTCCCACATCCCACATTGTTCAGAAATGGGAATGATCAATGATAAATAAGTAAGAACATATCTCAACTAGTATAAGGCTTTTTAGAAGTGGAACAAAAGCAAACATATGCGGGCTTTCTGATCCAAAGCGCACACACTCATACGAGTGTGGAGATCGGCTTGTTCTTACTTATATACAAAGGCAGAATATGCGGTACCCATATTCCCAACAAGTCTTTATAATTAGAAGAAAAATCACACACTTTCAATTTGTTATATCATGCTAAATATATGTTTTATTATATATCATCTAAGGCACGAGTGAAATTTTTCATTCAGGACATAGCCTCTCAAAAGAGGATGATCAAAATTAATATTTGATGTTTTTTCTTGTGAGAATAATTCATAAGCCTTGTGATGTTAGTAATAAGATGTATCCAGAAAGTTTCTTATCCCGGTACAGATTTCCTGCATCTATAAGAATTAGGTTTCTCCTCGAGAAAGAGAATCAAAAGTTTAGTTTTAGTCATTAAGCATTATTTTACGTGCATAAGTGATGCATGAACAAAGATCCTTTTAGAGCCGAAGTTGTGTGACATGTTCTAATTATTCGGAATGTACCATAGCCAATTGGTGTCAAACTAGAACTTCAGTTTCTCACAGGCAATGTTAATTTGGTGAGATGAATTTGAATTAAAAGTTTTATTTATGAAGGAATAAAATTCAGAGGGAAAATATATTTAAAAATGATATTGATTAAGTGCCCTATGGTGGTAGCCAAGAAATATTTCATGTAAAAAAGCAACTGAGAATTAGTTGAGATATACCATGAGAGAATAAAATTTGATTGAGATGAACATGAGGTTAGTTAGAGGAGAAGGTATTTGATTATTTGAATAGAAAGAGAGTTCAGATTTTTAAGAGAATAAAATATATTTACTTAGGAATCGGTTAGTTCTCAAGATGAGAATTCTATTATATTTATAGACACGAACTTGGACCAGGATTTGTTATATCGTTAAATATAAAGTTAAAATTACGGTATTTTAACCTTACATATTAAGTTCCAATAAAAGATATTATTTCTACAAATATAAACTTAAATGGAGTCTCAACTGTATTATTTTATTAACATATCATATATAAAAGTTAAAAATTTAAAATTGATGGGGGTTGGAAATGTTTGGGTGTAATGAACAACAATGGTTGGAAATCTTTGAGAGGGAAATTCTGACCTAAGATAAATTCAATTTTTACTTTACCTTTTGACTAAGCTATGTGTATGGTATTGTTGTGTGATTGGTATATCTTTAGTTATCATAACAAAAGTAGTTGATGGGATTCTTAGTCATTGGGCTTGACCCAAGTTTCTGACCTGACCCGATTGGCCAATTAACCAAAATTATCTTATAGAAGCTCTCACAAACAACATTTAAAGGGTTGAGACTTTATGTCTCTAAGCATTAAACACAAATGCTCTATTATCTCTTTACAACCTATGTCATATTTATTACACCATCTCAAAGTTACTTAAATAATCTCCGAACCAGTTTTAACCATATTAAAAATAATAATATAAAAGAAATAATTTGGTGATGTATTATAGTTGTATGTATTGGGAAAATGGAAGAGGCATATTCTATTTTCGTATATAAAGTATAAATAATTCGACTTCCGTTATCACTCGTTTTGGTCTGAAGGCATACACGACTTTGATTTTGGTCCACTTCCAATATGTCTTATATTAGTTGATATATATTTTTACTTATATACCATTGATCCTACTAATGTTTAACCAATGTTGGACTTTAGTCGCGTTTTAAAAATCCTCCTATGGAACAAAGTACCACTTTAGTCTATTCTAAATTGACTTTCATCTGCTCACACTAATTAAGTTGTGCCAAGGTTCACCCCCTGAGCCATAAATATTTAGAAGAGATATTTATATGCTTACTCTAATCAGACCACATTCTCTAATTCATAGATATGTATGATAGATTTTTCATTTTATGCATGGCTGGTCTATTATGTTCGACACTCGAAAATTTCAGCCACACGATACTCTATTTGAGTCTGGTACTCTGATACCAACGTTTAAGAAATAAATATGAAATATATATCACAACACGCAAAACATAATAAAGAATTTTAAAATAAAAGAACACAAGATTTAACATGATTCAACAATAATGTCTTTGTCCACTGGTGTCAGTAGAATAAAGTGTTTTACTATGATTGAAGAAGGTTACAAATTCACTAATTGTTTTTGTATAAACATCATCTTTGGCCAATCATGTTACAAAAAACTTCAAATGAGTGGCAAACGAGATGCTAATTGGTTTGGCATAAGACATGTTGGATCATTGTAGCACTTTCTCAATGTAGGTTCGTTGATACAAGTGTAACGATCATACACTTATGTTCATGGCAATCTCCATCCATATAAGTGTTTTACCCTATTCATATATTTCATCTCAAACCGGCACTAAGATGATATTTTATCTTCACATGCATGACATGGTACAAGTATCAATTATTATATCATTTACATACAACAACAAGTAAATAGAATCGTATAACATCTTCCAATGATACACACAATTGCCATATTGACTCCTTGTGAACCTTGTTGACACAAGGAATGTATCAATTATTTGTACCATTTTGTGAGTGATTGTTTCAAACCATATAATGACTTCTTTATCAAACAATCATTTTCTTTCATTTTAGGTTTGATAGATCCCTTGGGTTATCTCATGTAGATTAGTTCCTCCAAATTACCATGTAGATACACAATTGTCATATCCAACTACTCAAGCTCTAAAGTTTGTAAAACTAATATGGCTAGAAAGACTCGATTCAAACTAGCTTTCACCACTGGAGGAAAAAAATCATAAGAGTCGATTCCTTCCTTTGAGTAAAAACCTTAGTGGCTAGTCCTTATTTATATTAAGCATTTTTTACCCCTACACTACCTTTGTTTTTATCAAATACCCACTTATAGCCTACTATAATTTGTCCTTTATAAAAATATATAAGCTTTCATTACTGATTCTTATGAAGAAATCCAATCTCTTCCCCCATATCACCAATCCACGGACATAGTGTATGCAACCAGATTTGCATACCTCTGTAGCGGTCTAATTTATCTTCTTTATATGTCAATGTTATGCTATAAGGTTTTCATTTTGGTCCGGGCGAATCATTGTTACTATCATCTAATTTTGGAACTTCAACTCTTGATCCTAAATCTACTTTGAAACCATTCAAATTATTGGACTCATTTGAAATCGATTGTACTTCAAGTTCAACTTGTTTACTCAGAATAGATCACGATTCAACCATTTATCTTAAAGGTCACATCCTTAATGATAAGAAAATCCGGAGACTTAGAAGTTGTACCATGTAACCTATATCACTTCACCCTAGTAGCATATCCTAGAAATATGCACCTCTTTTCCCTTGAATCAAGTTTACCATCTCTCACACGAGGGTACGCAAGACAAACGAACACCCTAAACTATTCTTAATCAACCAAAGATCCACACCAAACATAAAAAAGATTCTTACAATCAATAATCATTGATAAAAACTGACTCACCAAGTAATACGTTGTATTGATAACTTTAACCTAAAAATCATTTCCTATACCAGAATGCGAGAGCATGCTTTGTGCATTGTCATAAAGCGTTATGTTTATTTTTAGACCCTGTTTTTTATATATTCTAGAACATGTAAGATTATGCACTATTCTCTTAGCATCACAAAACTTTTTGAACTTACGATTGCAAAATTCTAACCCATTATTTGTCATTTTAATTTTGTTACAACCAACTTTCTAAATTTCACTCTAGTTTGTTTACCAAACACACAATGTTCACAAAATCCAAATCATTCTAATTTATACATTTTCATAAATCTTTCTTTCCCAAAATATCCAATCCTCTTTCATTTATGTAACTGAACACCAATGCCACAACTTATTCTGATCTTGTCGACTTTGATGCTACTGCAGCATTTCCTACAACAACACTTTCATAAAGCACATAAAACCATTTTTTTGCAAAATGCCTTTCATACATACCATCAAACTCTTTGTCACCTTGATTACACCATCGTATATACGATATTTCAAGATATATTAGGTTCTCATTCAACCCAAGAACATGTTAACATGTCACGATTCTAACAACATAATTAAATATTTTGATCCTTGTGTTACAAATCTTACCAACATGCGATGAATGATTATTCCCCACACAAATTGTTCTTTGCATCTGAACTCTCATACATCACATATTGTGTACCATTATTATCAGAAACATCATAATCATTCATACATTCTACCGGGTTTGCAAAAGTATCTTTTTTATTTCCTTTTTTACCTTTAAGCTTTAAAACAATCTTTTTGTAATGACCATTCTATATGTATTCATAACGGTTTAAATTCTTGTTTCTTAACTTGGATCACCTTTAAATCTTCTACTTTGAAGAAATCACTTTGTTGTTAGATCTTTCTCACTTCATAAGAAATTCATCTTTCTCCTGAGTATCTAGCTACAATTGTCTTAACTTCTTCAATAAATTACAATATCTATGAAATGATCATTAGAAATTGGTAAGAAACTCAAAACAAATAACGATTGATCCTCATCATCGATTATGATATTGATATTATCTAGATCTATGAAAATCGACGTCAAATTATTAAGATGTTAAGTTATGGACATACTTCTTTCAACCTAAAATCATACAAGTGTTTCTTCAAGTATAAGCGGTTAAAAACTAAATTTTGAGTGAAGTTCTCCTAACTTCTTCCATGGACATGCACGACTAATCTCACGAAGAACGTTAGCCTTTACAATCATTAAAATCCAACATAAAATCATTTCTTAAAGATCATGTTTCTCCTCTTGTGGTATATCCACAACCTTTGTGGTATCAAAGAATAGTTTAACTTAACCTTACACAACACAAAGCTGGATCTCCTATCAAATCTTTCAATTTTTTATTTTGTTGATGTACACACCATTGTTAACCTTTAATTTCAATAACCTACGCTATGAAACCAGTTTATCAGAATTTTGAAAGTGGCATATTCATCTTTCGTATATAATTATGAACAATCTAATCTTCAAACTAGTATGATATTTTTGGTTTGGGGTATGAAGTCCCACACACCTTTGTTATTGATCCACTTCAAAATGTCTCATACTAGTTAAGATATGTTCTTACTTATATACTATTGGTCATTATCATGTCTAACATATGTAGAACTTTGGTCGCACCTAACAGTATATTATCGATATATAAAAATTATAATCAAAGCTAATATTAATTTATCTAATTTATATATATATATATATATATATATATATATATATATATATATATATATATATATGATTAGGTATAATTTAAATATTTAAGACAATTACTTGAATAATATATAACATAAAGCATAAAATATATTTTAGGCAAAAGTATTAGATACAATCATGTTAACATAAATATACGAGATAAAGAGACTTTGGTCAAATGTATTAAAAATAACTGATTATGATTATTGGAATGTATTACTCTTCTTTTTATTAAAATAACTATTAATTATAAGCTCAAATTGAATGTGGAAAGATCAATGTCGAAGATTGTGACTTGGTGCTGAAGATTGTAACTTGGTGCCAAAACTGTAACTTAATGTTAAAAATATATCTTAGTGTCGAAGGCTGTACTTTGAGCTGAAATTATATGTTGAAGCTGTGACTAAGGGTCGAAGGCTGGAACTAAGTTTTGAAGCTAGTACTAAGTTTTGAAGCTGGAACTAGGTGTTGAATGCTATAACTAAGTGTCGAAGCTAGAGATTCAACCGGGCCATAAGGGTTGAAGATGTAAATAAATCAAAACTTAAGGAGCTAAAACTGCTGAATCTCTATAGGACTTGATGCTCAACCAGACTCAGGTTTTGAGAATTCTACTGGAACATAAGAATTGAGCATAGCCAAAGATAACTGTATTTTTTTATTGCTGGAATTGAAAATTAAACTCTTGTTGGACTAAAGTGTCGTAATGGGTTGCCAATTATTTTTTAATAAGCTTTTATGTTCATAAAAGGAACATGATCACTTATATGAGAATATTCTGAATTAGATAAAAGATCTATGTCATTAATTAAGATGATTAATATAGAGCGTGCATTTGAAGAGGAGATAAATAGTACAAACATGCTTTAGCCGACAATTATACGTCAGGAAATGTTGCTACTACTTGACAATCGTACTTGTGTCAGTGTGGTATGAGATATTTATTTATTTGGTTGGGAAAGGTATGTACATGTCAAACGTTATTATGAGCTTCGTGTGCTATTCTCCACATCTTTGAGTATATAGAACATGAAAGGGAAGGTTGAAGCCTTGTGGCATGGTGTGGTGTGACTTGAAATTGTTTCTGAACACAAAACGTAATTCAACTTGTCTTGATTTTAGAGTGAAGAGATTTAAAAGATTATCACGTGGAGATATGATGTATGTTGTGAGTATTTTATAAAAAAATGAGTGCTTAAATATTTAGTATTTGAAAAATATTTTTTGTAATCTTTTATAAATAAATTTTATTTTGAAAAATGAGTGCTTAAATATTTAGTATTTGAAAAATTGTTAACAATCTAAGCCACGTTAATCCTTTACTTGGCATTTATTTTGTTAACTTTGAACTTGAAAAAATAAAAAACCGAAGCTTTGATTCTCATATACAGCTTTTAAATAATGGACGTTCACTTATATCATTGTTCGACCAACAGTGATAACATTTTGAGACAACAATAAATATTGTTTAGGACTTAATCAAAATTGCTTCAAATATTATGAATCGATCAAATTTTAGTTAAAGTAATTAGATATAACGTAAATATTAAAGACTCATATAATATATAACCTAAAATATAAAATATATGGTAAACCAAAGTCTTAGATACAAATATACAATCATGTTAATGTACGAGATAAGCAGACTATCTCAAATGTATTAGAAATAATTGATTATAATTATTTTGATTTTGATTATTGTTAAATATGATTATTGTAGTGGATCATTTTTATTTTTATTCAAATAAAATAATTGTCTTAATGCATTTTTTTGTAATAACTTAATGTATATTTTACTATTTTAATTTTATTTATATTTTAATAAAACCAATATACATAACTATGTTTTTAATTTTATTTATATTTTAATAAAACCAATATACATAACTATGTTTTTAATTTTTATGTATAATAAATTTCATTTGAGGATGATTTTATTTTCAAATAAGTATTTTAAGTTTTTTCAAGTGTTGCATCCAAGACTTATGTGCTATTTGATCTTTGTTTTTGGTTAACTCATTAGGGTTGGCTGTTTGTCAACCGTCAACGACAAAAGAAATAGAGGACCAAAATATCCTCACTCAGTAATCTCCACTAACACAGAAAACAGAGTAGCAACAAACGAAAAACGTAATAGATGATCTCAAGAAGAAAAATTATATTCTCTTCTTTCCTGTAAATCAAATCAGAAGAACCAAGTTTCCATAAATACATAAATAAGTTATGTTCAGGTAGCAAATCCAAGGCATGAAGAAAAACGGGTACACAAGACATATGTTAAAGAATCTATAATATAAGAAAAGACCAAATACACTACGCATGATAAATGACAAATGTTGGCTTCATCAAAGTTCAACATAATAAGGAAATTCTCGAAAAATATGCATAAAGTCGTTGTTATTAACAAATTTTTGGATAACCTCAAATTTTCTCGTAATGTTAATGTATTTAGCTGTGATATTCGTCATGTTCTTATAGAATTCACCCTGAAAGATGATTTATGAAAATTATGTACCAAGAATGTCTGGACTATTGAACAACAGTTAATGAGATTGTTCAAGTGCTCACCATCATTTAATCATAAGTTTGAAAGTTCTATAACCCTTGTTTGCATCCGTATTTCTAATATGCCAAAGTTTCTATAAAGTTACAAAATTATCATAACTATAGTATCTACTATAGGACAACCCTTAAAAACCTGGATACCATAAAAAAAGAGTCAAACACAATGCTTGATATGCTTGGGTTGCGGGGATTGATGGTAATAACATCACTTTTTCAAGACTTGCTGGCATATTATTAACAATGACCTATCTGTTGCACTACAAGCATATTTCAATGGCCACAATATCCCTCATGGTGTTCTTGCCACACTAATTTAACTAATTTCCAAGTCTAGCAATCTTACTTCCTGAAAATACTTTAGTCTCATCAGCCTTTGTACCCTCATAAATAGAATTTTATCCAAAATTTTAAATAACAGACTAGCTAAGTTACTCTTGAAAATAATATACCATGTTCATGATGGTTTTGTTCTTGTTAAAGACATACATGATAATATCATGCTAGCTAAGGAGCTGGTTCTTGGTTTGAAAAACAAGACTAAGGGAGACAAAGTCTCACATCCCACATCGGTTAAACATGAGAATGATCAGTCGTAAATAAGTAAGAACATATCTCAACTAATGTGAAGCCTTTTGGAAGTCGACCAAAAGAAAACTCGTGCGGGCCTTCAGACCCAAAGCAGACAATATCATATTAGTGTGGAGATCGGTTATTCTTACTTATATATGTAGGCAGAATATGTGGTACCCATATTCCCAAAAATTGGTATCAGAGGTAGAGGCCCAGATAGAGAATTGTGTGGGTGAAATTCTCAAAGGATGTCGAACATGATGAACTAGAGAAGTCATCCTCAAGATGAAGGATCTGCTCTATAGATCACAAGGTGACCTAGTTCGGTTTTCTCGTGGCTTATGTGTCAAGAGTAGCGCTAAGGTGACCTCGTTCGGTTTGCATGTGACTCATGTGTCAAATGTGACGTTAAAAAACAAGGAATTTGATGATAGGAGTGAGCTGATAGAGATGCGTTGTAATGCTCTATGGGTCAGGTGGGAAAGCATCCTGATTAAAATGGACGGATGATAAGTCAACTGATAGAAGGCTAAAAGGTACTTTACTCGAGAGAAGGATTGTTATGGTGGCGACCAAAGACCCACATCCTACATCGGTTAAACATAGAAAGGATCAGTTGTATATGAGTAAGAACATATCTTAACTAGTATAAAGCCTTTTGGAAGTTGACCAAAAATAGAGTTGTGTGGGTTTTCAGGCCCAAAGCGGAATATATCATACTAGTATGGAGATTAGTTGTCCGTACTTATATAAGGAGACGGAATATGTAGTACATATATTCCCCACAAGTGGTATTAGAGCTCGAGGGCCCAGGCAGAGAACCGTGTGGGTGAAATTCTCGAAGGATGACGAACATGATGAACCAGAGAATCCATGCTCAAGATGAATGATTTGCTCTTATAAGATCATTAGTATGACCTAGTTCAGTTTTCCCGTTGCTCACGTGTCAAGTGTGGCGCTAAAGAACAAGGCATCACATGTGTGACCTAGTTCGGTTTGCCCGTGGCTCATGTGTCAAGAGTGGCGCTAAAGAAGAAGGCGGCGTGGTGATTGGAGTCAGCGGATAGAGAGATCCGTTGTAAGGATCTATGCGTCAGGTGGGAAAGTAACCTTATTAGAGTGGACGGATGATAAGTCAACTGTAAGGAGGCTAAGTGATACTTTGTTCGAGATAAGAATTTGTTAGGGTAGCGACCCAAGTTCCACATCCCACATCTGTTAAACATGAATATGAGTAAGAATATATCTCAACTAGTATGAGGTCTTTTAGAAGTGGACCAAAAACAAAATCGTGCGGTCTTTCGGGACCAAAGTGGACAATATCACTCTAATATAGAGATCATAACTTTTACTTATATACTGAGACGGAATATTTGGTACCCATACAATTATTGGATAATATTAAATTGTCGAGTAAAATTAACGGGTGTCTAAAAATATTTATAAAAATTCATTTAATATCTTTTATGTTTTCAAAAGATATAAAAACCGTTAGGATTACCACCCTTATTTTATATATGTTAATGTTAATCAGTCATTTTATAAAAGGCCGATCTTTTCTTTATAAAATAGTTAAAACAATTTATTGTAGCGTGTATATTTATCCCCAATAGCATCCTCAACTATTCTGCAACTGTTAATACATTATGACTTGTAAATAAAAAAATAATGACATTAAATATTGCTGTCTATTATTAGGGGAAAATAGTTATAAAATGTTTCACCTACTTTTTTCGGTGCCTCCTAATTTCCTTTTATAATTTGAGTACTACTACGTTATACTGCCGTGTATAGAGACTTGTGCAGGAATGAACTAGAAATGTAAACCGCGTTGCAAAATAATCGGTCAAAATTGATGGATATGATGTCACTCTCTTGTCATAATAGACGAGCAATACGTAGTATTGCATTGCTCTATTTAATTTCGATATGTTTTTCATTCAATAAAATAATCAAATAACGAAAGTTTTGGGTGATTTTATTATTTTAATTTATTTTATTTTTAATATTATATTTTGTAACAAAACAACTTTGATATCTATAGTGATAGTAATATTATCATATTTGTTCACACGTTTGTTAAAGCAACAAATATCATCTCCTATTTTAGTTTGGGTAATAATTGTAAATAAGTGTTTCGAATTATAAAACTTCGCAGATTCAAATTATCATCCAGTTTATTTTTTTACTCAACATTCTTTTTTATGATGTCTATTTTTGGACTCATATAACAATATATGGATCTTTTAAGTTCACTATCAAAGATACCTACAACGTCATTTGTGTATTTGTAATTGTAAGAACCTTTTTTATTTATCTAAAGTTTTATTTTAAAAAATATAAAAGTTTGTATAAAACAAGTGTGAGAAGGAGTGGAACGATATATAAAAGTGGGAGAAGTAATTAAAAAAGGAGTGAAAAAATTAATGGAATTGTAATTTGATCGGATCAAATGATATTTATTTTTTATTATTTTAATATTAATTAAATTATTAGGTTTAACTCATTATGAATATATATATTCTCATTTGATTATTTTTTATTTATTAGTAAATTAAAATAAAAAATAAGAAGAAACATAAAAAAATTAAGAATGTAAAAAGAAGCTATAATTAAAGAAAAAAAAAATATTTATGTTATTAGGATTGTGTTCACTTTGAGCTAAACATTTTTGTTCTAGGGTTATTAAACATGTGTAGATATAAATTTTGATACAGTATATTTTATTTATTTATTTAGTTTTATTTTTATTTTTTGTATTGACATCAATCATAATGGTTTTTAGTTTCATGGAAGTATAATTAATTGATTATAGATTTAGGTTGCGACCGGGAGGTAATATCTATTTCTGAACTATATCAATACTAATAGGTTGAATGAGTAGTTTACTATGACTAGGACCCAGTGACGTCTGAACTATAATCTTAAGAAATTTATGACATAATTGTATAAGGTAGGGGACTAGAGATATAACTAGCTCTATAAGAAGGTTAGTTGTATGAGATCAAGATCATAACACACCGTAAGGGAACCTGACTTCAAAGAATAATTGCAAATATTATGTTATTATAAAAATTCATTATAAATTGTTGATACATAATAACCTTGTAATTTTTAATAATGATCAATTTCTATTTCTATTTCAATCTCAATTTTATTTTCTTTTGTATAAATCATATCCATCTTTTGGATCTCAAATTTAAATTTTATTTCCTGTTTATTAATTAAAATAATTGTTACATTAAATTTTAGATTGCAAAAAAGTATATTTATTATATAGGGTTTGATAATCATACATTTTGATTTCCGTATCAAGTTTTTTGCGCGTTGTTGGGGACTAAAATATTTATTATTTAGATCTATTAATTTGATATATTTTTGTGCTAATTACTTAATATGAGGAAATAATATACATATAGACATACAATGGCTATTACATCACCACGAAGTTTAGCCTATAAATATGTTTTTGTCATATTATGTTTAAACTCATTGGATACAATAACATGATAAAGTTTGTATGCCATTTTGTAGGTATTAGTTTAAGATTATATAATAATTTAACAAGTTTACATACCTTAGACTCATCCCTCTGAAGTAAAAAACCCTCTGGTTGCCCCATATAAACCTTCTTATCGAAATCTCCATCTATGAACGGTGTTTTGTCATCTATTTGGTGAATGTTTATATTCTATATTGATGCAATTGCAAACAATATACTTATGCTTGTTTTTCTAGCTACTGAAGCGTATGTGTCAAAATAATATATTCTTTTTTTTTCAGAAACCCTTTGCTACCAATCGTGTTTTGAAAGCTTGAAGGGTTCTATTAGTGTGGAATTTCTTCCTAAATATCCATTTGCAACCAATTCGTCTTGAAACCGAAAGTAAGTCCACTAACTCCCATGTGTGGTTTGATATTATTCAATACGGCCTTTTGCCAAAATGAGAAATTTCTGGATCATGTTGCTTTCTTATATGATTTAGGATCGTCTTCCAAAGAAAGCACTATCAAAATATTTCGGGTGATATATTCACCATTTCATTTTACTAAATATAATGAAACTCTTTAAAAGTCTATCTTATCGTCTCCTAAAATTTTAGGGTTTTTTCCTTTTGACTCCTACGAGGTTCTCGTGGTTTCTCATCAATTGAATGTGATTTTCTCACAATCATTTCCTCATTTTCAACAATGGTTTATATTATATCATCATCATATAACAGAGAAATCTGCTTCTCTTGCTCCAAGTACCACATTAAATTCCAAATGTAATAACCTATAAGTTTTGTTATTGGCCACATAACCAATGAACATGTAGCTTTCAAACCTATTTTTATTCTTCTTAGATCCATGTTTTTTTAAAATTCTAGACACTCCGAACTTTAAAGTAGTCTATTTTTTGTTTTCTTTCTTTTTATAACTCATATGGAGACATTTTGATTTTCTTAAGAGGAATCAATTACAAATATGACATGAAGTTAAAACAGACTCGCCCTATTAATTAATATGAAATTTTGAATTAATTAGCATGAAATTGGTCGTCTCGGTTTCTATTTTTTTATTCAGCCAATCCATTTTGGTACGGCGTATAAGACACCGAGCATTGATGAAGTATCACATGTTTCACAAAAACTAGAAGATTCTCGTGACAAATATTTCCCACCTTTATCAATACACTAGATTTTAAATCTTAGTATCTAATTGGATTTTCACTTTCGCTTTGAATATCTTAAACATATTAAGGCCTCATCCTTATGTTTAAGCAAATAGGTATAAGTAAATCTAGAATAGTCATTAATAAAAGTTATAAAATATATTTTACTCCTATGCGTCTATATAACGTTTAACTAACATATGTCGTTGTGTATTAAGCCAAAAAAATTAATTTATCTTTAAACGGATGCGTAATGTTTTTTAATCATCTTTGATTTACTAGACATAATTCATATTTTTTATACGAATTTATATCCCATTTAATAGTCATTATTTAAAAATATTATGTGTTGTACTATATCCTATATGATTGAGTCTACCATGTCATAACAAATAGTCATTACAAGAAAAAACATAAACAAAATTCTTCATATGACACATTGGATTTTTGGTAGTTCATAGTTTCTCCATTCTACTACTTGAGTACCATTTCTCAAGAAAATAAACTATTTGGTTAGAATGAATTTAACGGATTTGTATACAAAACAAATTCCCATATTGGCTAAAAGATCACCAAACACCAATTTTTTGTTCATTTTTATATTAACTCACTGTTTCCACATTTTCTACTTTTGATCTATTGGTGTTACCTATTTTCATCTTACATGCATCACTGCTTATGTCTAACAAACTATGTAATTTCTCTGAAATAATTTAAAACTTAGTTTATTACATCGGATATAACAGTTTTAAAATGAATGCATGCTCTCAAGACTATGTAAATTTATATGTGTTAGAATATTCAGTATATTAAGTTTCCTTGTATATGCCTCTAAGTTCTCTATATATTGAGAGCCTTACTTGGGTTTGCATTATAAAAAAAACATTTCAATACAAAAAGGAACATTCTGTAACAAACACAAAACCCTAGCCGCTTCCTGGCGGCTACTTCTCTCTTGTTTTTAACATGGTATCAGAGCACGTGTGATTCTGGGAATTCTGAACATCCTCAACAAAGATGGCTGGCAATGAAGTCGTGGTCAGTCAAATCCCTGATGAATTAACAATGCAGATTTCTGCCATTCTGAGAAATGGTCTCGGAACACAACAACAAATAACTAACCCCAAGAATTTATCCCTAGGGATTAAACTCGGTGGTGACAACTATGCCCTATGGGCAAACCTGATGAAGAAAGCAATTAGGGGAAGGGGTAGAGGTTCTCACATTATAGGAGAGTCGACACCTCCATCCAAAACTAACAACACATATACAAGGTGAGAACAAGATGATCAATGTGTTTTCACATGGATTATCCAGAATCTTGAATCCAGCTTGGTGAATAATGTCTCGCAATATCCCACTGCAAAACCCTCTGGGATGGGTTAGCCACCACATACGGTTCTGGTACAGATTCGTTACAGGTTTTTTACCTTCATAAGAGGGCTAATTCATTAAGGCAAGGGTCTGATACACTAGAACACTTGTGGACCAAACTGCAGAACATCTGGATGTCTATAGATAGTCGAGATCCGAACCTGAAAAACCCAAAAGACATTCAGATTTACAATAAGAAGACTCAAGAACAAAGACTCTATCAATTGCTAATGGCGATTAATGACAAGCTGGAACCAGTCATGAGAGATATCCTGAAAAAATATCCTCTTCCTTCCGTGGAAACAGCATATGCTACAATACGAAGGGAAGTTGCCAGGCTTAATATATTAAAATCAAGTTCTTCTGATAGTGACTCGATTTAAATTAGAATGGGTTTGGCTGCTAAATATCCTGAACAGAGGTTTAAATTATGATCCAAAGAGAAAGAAGATAAATTCAACTTGTATTGCACTCATTGTGGGATGAGGAAACACACTAAAGAGACATGTTTCCAGCTAGTTGGCTATCTAGAATGGTGGGAGGACGGTCATAAGGAGAAAAATAACCAGCGTTTCAGATCTAATGCCAAACGGGCTTCGTCTACAAGTGGCGGTGAAGATCCGACTAAAAATGAGCAAGGAAGTGGCACTGGTTTTGGAGGAATGACGGCGAACTCCTATGAAAAACTTGGAGGTAAAGGGTTTGAGAAGTCAATGAATTGGATCTTTGATTGCAGGGCTACGGACACCATGTCTTATGATCCTAAAGACTTTGGTGACATGTTATATCCAAAGAAGTCCCATATTGAGACTGCTAGTGGAGAAATTTGTGAAGTTAAAGAGGGAGGTTCAATTATTTTTTCGGAAAAAATGGAAATTAAAAACTGCCTCTACATTCCTTCACTATCCTTAAAGTTATTATCTGTTAGTCATGTGACAAAACAACTCAACTGTGTGGTTCTTATGTATCCATTTTTTGTATTTTATAGGACATTCGTACGAAGGAGATCATTGGGCGTGGTACTGAACAAAGAGGTCTCTATTATGTTGATGAGGTAGTTCATAAGGGACATGTCATGCTTGCTCACGGAACAACCGAAAGGAAACTTTGGTTATGGCACCGGCGACTTGGTCATCCTTCTTTTAGCAATCTTAAAAGTTTGTTTCCTAGTCTTTTTTTTGAATAATTCCATTCATGAGAAATGTGAAACCTGCATTCTTGCAAAAAATCGTAGGGTCTCATTTAATCAAAGTAATATTGGAGTTGATTATGCTTTTTTGCTAATCCATTCTGATGTTTGGGGTCCAGCACCAAATTCCATTAACAATCAAATCAGATACTTTGTTTTATTTGTGGATGATTTCTCAAGAATGACTTGTATATACTTCATGAAACATAAATCGGAAGTACCAGAAATATTTGTTTGTTTTTACAAAATGATTTTGACTCAATTTGAAAAAAAATATACAGATTCTCCGTTCTGATAATGGAACAGAGTTTGTCAACCAAACAATGCATAATTTCTATAAAACAAATGGTCTTATCCATCAAACCACTTGTCCAAACACACCTCAACAAAACGGTACTTCAGAACGAAAAAATCGTACATTACTTGAAAAAACTCGTGCTATTATGATTGAATCTAGAGTTCCTCATTCTCTTTGGCCATAAGCTCTTGCTACAGCCACGTATCTTGCAAATCGTCTACCAACCCGATGTCTAGGAAATAAAACTCCATTACAAGTGCTTGCCACCCAAGTTACAATTACATCTGTTATGACCTTACCACCTCGTGTCGTTGGTTGTTCGGTGTTTGTTCATATCTCTAAAACTAGTCGAAACAAACTTAATCAGTGTGCTGAAAAGTGTGTATTCGTTGGGTATGGTGTCCATCAAATGGGCTATCGGTGTTACAATCCGGTTACTCGTCGAATCCATGTCACCATGAACTGTGACTTCTTAGAATCCGATTCTTTTTTTTACCACCAATCTCATGCTCAGGGGGAGAAAGTAAGTGAATCACTCGACTGGTTGCTATATGAAAGTTACTTTGAGGATATGCCGACAGAGTCGGTAGATGGCGCCACCGAACACGCCTCTTCCAACATAAAGGAGACTGACGAGGCAGTTCTTACCACAAATGATTCTCCCCAAAGACAATGTCCAACAAGAAATAAATGCCATGGATACCACCAGCGAATCCGCCGAAGAAAATTTCCATCAACATGTAAACAATTTACAATGTCATAATTCACAAAATGCTACTGACCATGACATTTCAGGAAGTTTATTTGTTGAAAATCAAACTTTGGTTCTTCCTCCAAGAAAAAATAGAGGGGTTCCTCCTGACCGATATTCTCCGGAACACGTTCCTCGTGCTTCTACATATCCGGTAAAAACGGACAGGAAAGGAATGACGAAGATTGCAAAGGCGTTTTCAGCTACTATTCTCTCTGAACAAATCCCTAAAACAGCTCAAGAAGCTAAGAAGATGACTGAATGGCATGAGGAAATGAATACCGAAATAGAAGCTCTAAAAAGGAATGGTGCATGGGAGAATTGTGTGTTACCACAAGGAAAGAAAGCAGTCGGGTGTAGATGGGTGTTTAATATAAAATATAAGTCTGATGGCACCATTGAGCGACACAAGGCAAGGTTGGTTGCTAAAGGATATACACAAACATATGGAATATACTACTCTGAAACGTTCTCTCCGGTTACAAAGATTGACACTATCAGAGTTTTACTTTCAATAGCCGCGAATAAAGATTGGCCTCTTCATCAATTTGATGTAAAGAATGCTTTCTTACATGAAGACTTGGAAGAAGAGGTATATATGGAACCCCCACCAGGGTTCTCTGATGGTTTTCAATAAAATAAGGGATGTAAACTGAATAAGGCATTATATGGGCTCAAACAGTCTCCTCGTGCTTGGTTTGGGAGATTTACAATGGCAATGAATCAGTATAGCTACAAACAGAGTAATGGGGATTATACCTTGTTTTACAAAAGGAGAGAAGAATTAGTCACTTATCTTATAATATATGTCGACGACATGATTATAACGGGGAATGACGAAGAAGAAATTAGCTCTCTTAGGAAAAACCTCTTCAAGGAGTTCGAAATGAAAGACCTTGGGGGATTGAAGTATTTCCTAGGAATCGAGGTTCTTAGGTCAAGAGGAGGGATTTATATCTCCCAACGGAAATATATATATTGGATTTATTAGCTGAAGTTGGCATGGTGGATTGCAAACCAATTGACACTCCTATGGTTGTGAATCACAAACTAAAGATAATTGAAGGGGCCAGACCAGCGAGTAAAGACAGGTACCAAAGGTTGGTGGGAAAATTGATTTACCTGGCTCACACTCGACCCGACATTGCATACGCGGTGGGAGTAGTTAGCCAGTTCATGCATCATCCTCAGGAACACCATATGGAGGCAGTAATGAGGATTATTCGATATCTCAAAGGCACACCAGGAAGAGGCATAATTTTAAAGAAAAATGGACACTTTGATATTGAAGTATTCACAGATGCTGATTGGGGAGGGAATCCTAACGACAATCGATAAACTGCTGGCTACTTTACTCTTCTTGGAGGTAACTTGGTGACTTGGAGGAGTAAGAAACAGAAAGTAGTAGCACTGTCAAGTGCTGAATCAGAATTTATACGAATCGTTAAGGGGATTACCGAGATAATTTGGTTAAAGAAGATAATGAAAGAAATCAGATCCCCTCTGAAGTGTCCAACTCAGTTAATGTGCGATAATAAAGCTGCGATCAAGATTTCAGAGAACCCGGTACAGCACGATAGAACAAAGTACGTTGAAATAGATAGGCACTTCATAAAAGAAAAGATTGAAGATGGGACAGTCGAACTTCTGTTTGTTAGATCCGAAGACCAACTGGCAGACATCCTGACAAAAGCGGTTGCTGCAAGAACATTCAAATCAGTTTTATCCAAGTCTGGTATTGGTGATCTCACTACACAACATGAGAGGGAGTGTTAGAATATTCTGTATATTAAGTTTCGTTGTATAGGACTCTAAGTTCTCTATATATTGAGAGCCTTACTTGGGTTTGCATTATAAAAAAAACAGTTCAATACAAAAAGGAACATTCTCTAATAAACACAAAACCCTACCCGCTTCCTGGCGGCTACTTCTCTCTTGTTTTTAACAATATGGTTATTAGATAATTCGTATGTGCATTAGTGAAAATTAAATTACAAAAATATTTACCAATTGGTCGACGTGTTTTTGTTATTGTACCCAGACTCGTCAATTTTGGCTTCATATCATTATATGTACTTATACTTATATAATTATTAATCTTATTTGAGATTTAATGTATTTTGACTACTTAATTTTCTATAAAAAAAATTTATATATATTCCAATGGTTTGAAGTAGCTTTAGAATTATACTTTCTCTCGTCATCTTAGTTGTATGCGACCCGCGTCCGCATTTGATATTGTCATGAAAAATTATCCTATAATTTTTTCAATTTTCTAATATTGAATTCAAAGTAAATTTGTAAAATTTGATAATAGATAATACTATGCAATGGTCTTTATAAGTTTTCATCCAACCTAAAATAAAATAGTCAAATTTAAACTTGCATATATATTATAATAGATGTTATTTATCCATAGTTTTTGTAGTTGACTCTTTGTAGTTTTCGGTATATAATATTAATCTCTATGTATAAATTTTTAATCATTTTAAATAAATTTAAAAATAAAATATAATACATAATTAACTTTTATGTTTAATATTATAATAGATAGTTTTCTTACAATATTATTGTAAATCTACATCGAACTGAAAAAATGAGATTTAAATTTAGCGCATAAAACATTATGGCTATATCTTTAGTCTATATTGTGTTCTCGTATTTTATCCTTAAACAGAAAAACTCATACATTACATAGTTTATCTTGAGCTTATAAGGACAACTATATATTTTATCCTCGTTGATCTGTTCTTTACAATTATAGATATATCATTAGTGTCAAATTTATTTTTATACATCTTATCTATGTTATAAACTTAAATGAGTCAAAAACAATGTGTGTCCATATTTGTGTAGACCTACCACACTAGAAGATCCTATATTTTGTAACACTTTAACCCATTTGTCACTATCTCAAATATAGCAAGTACAACAAAATTGGTATCATATAAAATACGAATATATTTAATCATAAAAATACTTAAGTAGTCATCATTACACATAAAATTATTTTGATAGATTTAGTCACCAAAATGTTGGTAAGAGTTTTTGGTGGCAGCAACCAAAAGTATTAGAGTTAAGTTATATATATCCAAATGTGGTTTAAGTATACCCAATTTCGAGTTTACCCAAAGGTGGTATAAGTTTACCCAAATTTTGACAAAATACATTTTTAGGAGTATATAAGGCCTTTTTTTACTAACCTCTATCCATAACTTTTTTCCTACAACACTCTCTCACTTCCCCCAAATCTCTCATTTATCTCTACAACCCTAAACTTCACTTCTCTCAAAACCTCTCACCTCTCTCTAACTTTTCTGGCAAACCACCACATTTCCACCTCTTCCTCCCCTTCTCCTCCTCCGTCATAGTGAAGAACAAAAATCCACCACCACCAAAGTAAGTTTCCATATTTTTAATTTCTAGGTTGTTATATTTAGGATTGAATTTAGTTAGGATTTTGAGTTTAATTAGAATTAGGGTAGAATTTTGATAGATTTAGGTTTGAAATAAGAAAACAAGATAGGATTAGGAGGCCGTTTTCTAACCTGACTACCGGCTGGAAAATGGCCGACAGCGTCACCGGTGGGGTGCGCTGGGTCTGTACCACTCGGTACAGATTATTCGTACCGATGGTACGGGGCTGTATCGAGTGATACAGTCCTGCGTACCGAGCGGTACAAGGTTTTGTACCGCTCCGTACATGGGTTGTGCACCTTTGGTGCACAACTTCAAAATTGCAATTTTTTAAAAAAAAGTTCAAAATATTTTCATTTTTTTTTTTGAAATTTTTAAGACTATGAAATGTATTTTATATAGAGTTTTAGGTTTCATTTGTATATTTGTTTTGGGTTTATGGATTGTATTGTATGTTGTACGATAATATTAACTTTGTTTGTATTTTGTTATTATTTCAGGTCTGATTTTGTCGAGGCGCGACCCGCTGGCCCTCCTCGGTCAAGGGTGGTTCCCCCGGGATTAAGGATGATTCACCCTGAGGGAAGAATTTGAAGACGGTGGCATGTCTACGTCTACACAAATAACTCTATCTGGGATTCGTGAGGACGTAGCCACTAGGTACATGTGTCTACAAGTGGACCAATGTTTTTGGTGTTCAACCAGCCACCAGACATTAGGAATGAGGCATTCGAATCCTTTGGTTTAATAGTCACAAACTACTTATCTAAAAAATGATGGAATATGTTCAGGATCAAATCTCCATAAAGGAGAAAACACTGCGTATCCTCAGCGACAACGAAGGATATGATTTTGACTAAAGCTCTGTTTAATCTCAAGTTATCTATCTTCGTTTTGTATCCTATGTAGCGACTATTTCTATTGACAAGTTATTGTTGTTTATTTTAATGTTTAATTTTAAGTTATGAAATGATAAGTTGCTTAATGCTTGGTCGGATAGTTTACTGATTTATCATCAATATTAAAACAAGGTACCAAAACACAAACCACTAAGAAATGAAGTACAGACGTTATCGCGAAATTGTAAATAAAATGTTAAACGGCATGCAACCGACCAAATAACATAAACCGACTAAACAAATTCATCAAGATCAGTTACTTTTGGGAATGAACAAGCTGACTTTCTACTTTTGAGCTTCGCATATGTTTTGCAGCGACCAACTATTGGTAGCTCCCAAGTTGAAGGCTCCTCACTCTTCAACGGATACCATGTAGGATGTATACGTGCACAAGGACATAGAGGCTTGATTGCTAGCTATTAAATCAAATAAAAATTAGAACAAAATCTTGTTTAATACAATCGTACTGAATATCAAAAGTATGATTCGAATGACTTACATTGACGAAGTGATTAGTATCAACGAATCCAAACCCAATTTCACGTCTTTTGGACATCATAGGTGGTTCACCGTGCAGAGGTAGAAACGTTTGGATGTAGTTGTGAGATCCCACAAGTGACACAAAATGAACAATGCGTTCGAACTTGGTTGCAATCGCAATGCCCACCTCCGACATTGTCATCCAATATTTGGTGGATGATGGAGTTTCGTAGTAGTTTATACTTTCTGCAACCTTCATGTACTCTTCTTTACGGTTATATATCTTGCTATAAGTTGCATATTTTTCCATTAGTTCATCGTAGATTGCCTACCTAACACCTTGCCAACCTTTTTCGTGCCAGTACAGCCCTAACGATACTGCTCTATATCCACAGTGACCATTAACCATGTAGTTTTTTTTTTCTTTTTGAGATTTCGGTTCAAAATCAACAACTGTTTAAAATATATATATATATATATATATATATATATATATATATATATATATATATATATATATATATATTTGATACCAACACTTGAATCTGTCGATTTTATTAACTATATTGATTCTCTAACCGTTAACAAAACAAGTAAAGGGAAATTCAATATAAATTGAATGTTCACTTGTAGGTAATAAAGTAAAATCCACTTTTATAAAAAAAAAAATCAAATATATAGAAGAAATAACATATTTTATAAAAATAATAGCGGTTCCAAAAATAAAAATCAACAATTTTTTTTAATAAAGGTAAACCCCATGTCGGTTAGATATACCCAAAGTATTAAATTTGATGTTATAATAAAAACAAATTTTATATATAAAAACACCAAGTTTCCAAGATAATTAATGACATTTACGTTTCATTAATTCCATATGAACTAACCACATGTCTCAGTTCTTCGCAATTTAGTATATATTTTGTAAAAACAAATTCAAGTTTCGATTATTTATAAACAAACCAATACCTAAATATTAGTATATAATGTATTTTATTTAACTCTATTGCGATTATCAATCTAATTTCAAATTTTACAAAGATCCAAACTTTAATATATATACATTTTAAGTAATTAATATTTTTTAAAAAATAATATATATATATATATATATATAATATTTTAAAACTTTTATATTAACACCAACATGTATGAATGAAAATAAGTAAAAAGTCAAACCCATGAACCATTTTAATTTTCACAACTTAAACCAAACTTGAACTTTTAATATAGAAATATTTGTTTTAGCGTCCAAACTTAACAAATTTGGTTATTTCGTAACTGTTTATTTATCCACCAACAAAATTTCCACATTAAATTACAAATAAAAGAAATATAATTAGAGAAGAATATATAGCAAAATAATAAAAAAAAACAATAACACAAATACAAAACTTTCAAATTTAATAACAAATCTTCAAATTTTAACAAAAATATAAAACACATTGTAATTTAATTTTTAAATTTACTTAAATTTCATATTTAAAAAAATTATATAGATCATATTTTTTACTTAAATCTGCAAAACATTTCCTAATTTTTCAGGATTTAATATTAATGTTCAGGTTTTTAAATTCAGTTTAAAAATTAATAAATTAGTTGATACAATTAATATAATTATACTCAAATCGTCAATTTCGTTTAAGCTTGCAAAATTAATATATTTTAAGGCGTTACGCTAACTGATATTTTAAAACGTTACTCTAACTTAAATTTAATGAAGATGTAGAAACGTGTTTGTAAAAACAAGTAAACAAAATTACTAAAAAGAATGATATATTAAAAATATTAGAGACTGAAATATTTATTAGAATATATTATATATTTCTGCAAAAAAAGTGTTCGAATAATTTAATTGTTTATAAAAATGACTAATAATATATATTGATTAATATTAAATTATAAATACTTAATAAAATCATTAGTAATATATTATATTCTTATTAATTTTAAAATATAAATACTTAGTGTTAGTTGGGTAGAAGGAAACGTTTTTAATCCTAACCCAATAAATAATCCATATTTATAGAGTTTAAGTGTACATAGTATAAATTCTAATTGATATAATTACATAGTATTTGTTTCAATTGCGAGTACATATCTAAAGGTGGGATAAAGAATTTACAAAGACAAATTTTTTTTTAATTTTTTTTTTATTTCTGATTCATTACATATTGGTTATGTTTGAAGATATCAATAGAAAAATTGTTTTTTATTTTAGGTTAGGATTTTTAACGAATATACATATATTTGTGAAATCTAAATGTAAATGAAGGGAGAAGTATTTTATTTATTTTTCTCTTTCTAGATGCTTTGCAATTAGAGTTTGAACTTAAATATAATTAGAATCATATCTCTAAGTTACGTTTTTGTGATCATGGACAACTAGTTGATTAATTGTTTATTGATGAATTATTGTATAAGCATTGATTCCGGTTAATCATTCACAAAACTCAAATTTGACATGGTATCTAGATAATCAATTCCATAAATAGAGTTCATTGATTAGTCTAATGCTTATCTATCTTATTTATTTGATTTTTATTAATCTACCATCTATCAACAATAGTCATCGCATCATTAAACATATAAAAATTCATCGTAATATATAAATTTCTAATAATCTCTTATTTAGATCCTCATATACTACCAAATAATGTATTTACTTAGTGAAATTTGTGGGATTTATTGTTTATAAATGAAGTAAAAAATCTTGTACATGATAATGAATGATAAATAACTAAAGACCTTCTCAAATGCTCGCAAATAGATGGAATAATAATCACATTATCACCATCAATCAACTACATGGATCTTTCATGGTGTGTAATATAAGAATAATATGAAAATTATTGATATATATTTACTCATCCTGCTTAAAATAAATATTTACTCAACGAGCAAGAAGTCAAAGAAAGGTAAATGGTCATATATATACACATATATATATACACACACAATCAATCTTGAATGTGTACGTCCAAATAGAAAATATATATCGGGACCTTTACAAGACCCACAACAAAATCAACGATCCTCTAAACAAACAATATCATTCACAAAGGTGTTCTCAACAAACTTAGGTAGTATTGTTTTGTTAGGAGGATCTGCTACAATGGAATGTATATCGATGTGCTTTATACTAATTTGAAGACTATGTACTCTCTTTTAAATAGATAGAAACTCAATATTTATATTCTTAGTCTTAGGTGATCTCCTGCTACATAACTGTAAAATTATTGTCACATTATAACCTTATGGGATTTTTTATCCGATCTAAAATAATAAAAATTATGCAACCACAATGTCTCGTTGGAGACCTTAAAGCATGTAATAAATTATAATGCCATAGTGAAGGATGCAACTAGTTTTGCTTTACATTTTTTTATAATATTTCCTCCATTTATTAGGATCATATTACCCGAAGTACTACAAAATACGTTCACACAACCTACCAACAATTTACATCAGAATACCCAATGATCTCCAGATTATCCGACTTCATATATGCTAATATGTGTCTTTTTGTTTGTTTCATATACCGAGGATTTTTTTTACCATTTTTCAATGAACATCCTTGGATTGTTTGCGTACCTTCCAAACATCTTGGAAAAAAAGTCAATGTCCGACCTTGTACAAACTTCAACGTACATCAGACTCCGGACTAACAAAGAATATGGAGTATTTTTCATATTCCCAATCTCAAATTTTAATTTTGGAAATTGACTAAGACTCAACTTTTCCCCTTTTACAATAGGTTATTAAAGGTGCACTAAAACATGAACTTTCTCACATTGATCACTTGATACACGTAGTCCACAACCGAGTTCATATCAAATCCAAAGGAGACTATTACCTCAAGAAACTTGTAGTATCATTTTCGAGAAGCTTATTGATCATATAAGTTAATTTCATATCATCAATTAAAAAGTTCTCAAGTTTCACCATATAAATCGTTTCCCTAATATCCCTATTAATAACGGCCTTAACATTTATTTGATGAAACTTGTGGTCAAAGTGTGCAACTAGTCCCATCATTTTTCTAAAAGAATCATTCGTAAAACTAGAGAGAATGTATTTTTAAATTCAATCCCTTCATACTGGTTAGAACCTATTGTCACAAGTCGGTTTTATGTCTCTCCATATTACTCTTAGAATCTCGTTTGGTTTTGTAAATTCACTTGAGACCAATCAATTACTTTTCTTTAGGTAATGGGACAAGATCCCAAACTACTTTAATTTGTATTGAATTATACTTATCATGGCTTCACATAAACACGATGAACAGTTTACCGTTATACGACATGGATCTTTATGTTGTTGAATATAGACTATGTGATATAAATATACATTTTTTTCTTAATTCTAGTAAACCTTCTTAAGGGTATTATTTATTCCGTTTGTATTTTTTTGAAAATGTAGAGTTTGATCTTCTTGAACAATTTATTTTTTTTTCTATATGGAAGACAAATATCATCTTGAGTATCTTCATTTTCTAAATGGACTGAATGACTGAAATTTGAACTAAATCATTTAATACATGAGTATCAATTCACTAACATAGATCGTTATGGTATGATATTTTGGCTCAATGACCTCTTATATTTATTAGAACCTTCATGAATCTTTATAGATACTTCCTCAAAATGAACATTTGTTTCTAAATTCTTCCACCTTAAACTCAATATTAAAAAATACAATTGTTGCTCCGACTCAAATTTACTTTTAATGGAAAGGTCATAAAAAATAAAGCCATTTGAATGTTTTGAATATCCAATGAAATAATAACTAACCGCCTTAGTGCCCAATGTTTTTCTGATTTGGCCTATAAGGCTTCACTACAAATGAATATTCTCAAACATGATGATGCTTTAAGTTAGGTTTGTGCCTAGTCCAAGTTCATGTAGGGTATTTATTAATGGTTGATTTTATGAGAATTATATTGAGAATGTTTACAACACATTTAATGGTCTCTCCCAAAATGATAGTGGTAGAATTGAATGACAAATCATACCTCTTATCATATGTTTACAACACATTTAATGGTCTCTCCAATGCTTTCATGTGATGCTTAATAGTATCTGATATATAAAACACATCATTTATTGCTAATTATAATGTAAATAAATGATCATTTGATTATTTTAAAAAGACCTGAATATCCAAATATGTCGTTTATAAGAAAAAAATCATATTTTTTCTTATATGTTTCAAGTACAAGAATGTTCACTTGAAAAGAACAACTGAAAATTACAAATGGTGTAAATTAAGCACGATCTACCTTTTATTTGATAGATGGATGTTTCACCATCGCTGAGTCTTCAGCTTATTATCGTAACTTAGATAGAAATACGAAAATGGGTGGTTTCACAACCGTATCATCCTACCATATCTTTCTTGCAACTAAAACTAAATTAATTTTTGAGCAACTGTGAGATTGTCTTAGATTTAATATAAGCTTTATAATTTTCACATTCCCTTTTGAGATGTATATGCAAATGAAACATCAACCTGCACTATGTGATTCTTCAAGTTTGTTTACTCTTGAACCGAAAGCCTTATAAAATGCTTTATTATCTACTATGCTTTCCCTGACAAGGACTTACCTTATGCACCTTATGACATTATTATTCTTGTCTCTTCTACTCCTAATTAGAATGAAAAGTCTACATGATAAGTTGCATAAGAAAAAACATTACAATGTTAATATCTAAAAACTGCAGTAACCACAACCAAATGTTTTAGTCGATAACCCAGTTTTCTTCTTCTCTAACATCGGATGGGGGGTGCTCCTCGTAAAGGAAAATAAGTGAAACTAACATCATTACTACCCGACTCCGGTATAAAGTGGAGGATGTATTTAAACTTCGACATGATCGCAATTCTCATCTTAGGCATCGTCATACAATACTTATAAGTATCGATACCATTGTTGCACTTTACACGTTTCGCAACCTTAGATAACTCATTTGTGCTATCGTATGTTCTTATGTAATCGACTAGATAATCCATAAGCTAATTTTAAAGGGAATTCTTAATAGATTTATATCCATCTTCTTGCCCGTATAAACCAAAATCAATATACCGGATCCGTAATGCCCGTCTACTTTAACGTCGTCAATGGAAGTTATAAAAGGTCTATAAGAGATATGGAATTGGTTTAAGTAATCTACCATATGAGAATCTCATTGTATCTTAGTAAGCATCATTCCGCTTGAGCTACAACCATTTGTTCTGATCGATAGTGAATGCCTCGTACGAGTTCCAAATGACAATTAAACTTTGAACGATTTGTCGATATGAGAAATGTGACCACTTGATTGTGTAGGAACTCCATTCCCTTTTCATATTTTGATTGAAGGAGTTTCTTTACCTCGCATAATATCCAATAGATCATTGAAAGTTTGGCGTAACGATGGTTCACTCGCTTTCTCCTCATCCAACATATATCCATATCGTGATTTGTCTAGCTTAGTGGACGAATTCGATTCAGAATTGATGTTTTTTGTTTTGTAATTGGCCAACCATGTGCTTTTAGTTTGTCATTTGGCTCTAAAAAGGAAGATGTTTCTAGATAAATTGCGTCAAACAATTTATTGTACACATGTTTTATGCGTGTATCGTTTTCGGTTTACATAACAACATAAACTAGTTTATATATTTTCTCTTTCAATACCTATTTCGTCGTTGCATTATTACATACAACTATATCTAATATCTCTAACGATCGTGCAACAAGTGCAAAGGTACCGATAAACCATTTTTTATAAAATCGAAGATGTCGTGCTAATAAGGTATATCGTGCTTAGTTTGTATAGGACATTAGAAATTTGACACGTTACTAACTACCATGTTTTGAGAATATTCAACCTTTATTGAAAACAATTCTAATTTTTTATAAGAGATGCTACCTCTTAGGTCTCTGTACATCTTGTGCAAAACTTTGTGTAGGGATAAAACTCGACTCTTCTCGAACAACCCTCCAATAACTCCATGTTGTAAACCGATCAAAGTATGAACCTTTAACCAAAATGACTCGAAATTACCTTTGTTCGTACCAAGGGTCCGCTTAAGCATGGAATGAGTGCTCTCGACACGGTTGGTGGTTTGGTTACCAAAATGCAAGAACTTGTTAGTTTTCTACGTGATAAACTTAACACTGTAAGACACCAACCAACTCTTAGTGTTCAATTATTTTTGGATAATATTTGAAGTCCTAAAGCATTTTGGCTTAATAGGTATTGGACGGGATTTCCATGTCTAAAATCATCACGTTATTCCACACCTTCAAAAATGCATCGGACATTTTTTTTATGATTTTTTTAATTTTACATAGGACGTTAATGTTAATGTGTCATCGACATAACAAGTGGTTTGTTTTGGTGGACACTAGATCAATCACCTTAACCAACACTAAATCTCTATTCGTCAAAAGAATGGACCATTGATAAATTGAGTGAGTTACCATCAACGATTGTAAGAATTTTAATACGTACTTGTAGTTAGCAACTTTCCTCGCGGTGTCTTGTAGGTGTTATCCATTATTAACACGTTTGGAAACGTCCATAACAAATCTAAACTAACCAGGTGTGCGAAGAAAAGTTCGCTTATGATACCACTCCCGTTTGCAACCACTATATACCATTCAAAGTAGTCTAACCGTTTAAGTTCACTTAACAAATATTACATTTGTGATTGATCATAACCGAGTCGGGAAAATCTACGCCTCCAGCGTTGTAGTGCTAACGGCGGGATCTACACCGGAAATGGTCCCCTGCTGGCGACGACCAAATTTTCTTACTTAAGGTGAATTCGCGGTCGGTATCAATATTCCAAACCCACAACGCGACGCAAACACACCACCGGTTAAGCAATGCGGTACCTATGAAGCGTCAGTGGGATATGTAAAAGTAGATATTTATATTATAACTAAAACACCTACAATGTTGAATGTCGACACCGGCGGTGCAGGTCATCCTAACCGTCGGTGTACTGCACAGCGAAGGTTTCTAGATCAGAAAACTCCATGGAATTTTTGAGCTAAATCGATTATCATCTAAAAAAGAAAATAGATTACATCGTTTGTAGTTTCAACTTCATCAATAAACTTCAAGGTTTCTTCTTTTGTTAATTTGAGGTACAAGGTTTATACAAATTTGAATTTTTTTTAAATTTTGTTTTCATATTTTGTTAGAAAAGATGAAAAGTATATAAATAGAAAATTGTTGGTTCTTGATTCTGTGTTTGTGGGTAGAAATCTAACTTCACCCAACACAAAGTAAAGTAAATTTTTTTTGGTCAAAAGGACAAAATGGTAAAAGACTTTAAAAACTAAAGATTCTTTTTTTGGAACTACTTAGAGTTTAAAGGTTAACTTTTTAGCTAAATCATTCTCAAATATGGATCATTTACTCAAAATAAAATCACATACTTTATGTTTGATTCAATAAAATAATTTATCATTCAATTTCAATAAGGAATGCTATGGTACCAATTGATAGAATTCATATCGCACGAACCCGAATCGGAATCTAAACACATAATCCTCTATTGATATGATTACATCCCTAAATACGGAATAAAGAAGTTACAAGATGATGAAGACATCTTCTTTTATTTTTATTTGTTCTTTATCTTTCTTTTGATTCCTCATTTGTTGTATCTCTTGTATTCATGTTTGAATATCTCAATAGAAGACATGTTTCTTCTCTTTAGCTTATGAGCTTATAACCAGCGCAACAACGACAAATCTGTATTTAAGCGAGTGAAGAAAATTATCATTTACCTTTATATTTATATATGATTTACAGTTATAGCTTTAACTTAAATCTAGTTGTAATCTTATCCCTAAATGTCATTGGTGTGGTCAGTAACCATGACACGACATGTCTAATTATTTATTTACAAATGAATCTTTAATCTATATATTTAGATTTTTACAACTATCTTCATAAACAATATTAATCTATTAATGTAATTTATATCTATTTAATTAATTCGGTTATCGTTTAATTAAACCGTTTATCAATACACATACTAAAAAGAAATTGTATCCTTAAACATAATATTAAATTGGAAGAAAAAAACAAATATTTAAAATATACTTCAGGTTACGAAAAAAATGAGAAATTAAAATATTAAGTTGTTTATGTAAGGTATCTCCATGCCGAAGTCGTTATTTTACTTATGGTTTTGGAACTTCAATTGTTTGTATTATATTGTGTTAGGTGGCGACCAAAGTGACACATCCCACATCGGTTAAACATAGAAAGGATCAATGGTATATAAGTAGGAACATACCTCAACTAATATGATGTCTTTTGGAAGTGGACCAAAATAAAAAAAATCGTGGAATATGCGGTATCCAAAGACACTTTGTTGAAAACTTTGATCAATATTTAGAATTTTTATTAAAAGAAAGTTTTGAATTTTTTTATAAAGTAGGACATTTTATATAAAATATATTATGTTTGTTCAGATAACAATAATTTTGAATTTATCTTTAAAGAAATCAAACAAGGTGACATATTCTTAAAGAAATCAAACAAGGTGACATATTTATGATAAAAGTAGGACATTTTATATAAAATATATTATGTTTGTTCAAATAACAATAATTTTGAATTTATCTTAAAAGAAATCAAACAAGGTGACATATTCTTAAAAGAAATCAAACAAGGTGACATATTTATGATACATCATGAGAGAGAAAACGTGACATGTGACATATGTATGTCATGAACAAGTTGGCATATTTTATGTCTAATTATTTATTCACAAATTAGTTTTTAATATGTATGTTTAGATTTTTCCAAATATCTTCATAAATTATATTAATTCATAAATTATTTTAATCTATTAATTCAGTTTATATTTATTTTACTCATTCACTTATCTTTTAATTAAACCCTCTATCAATACAAATGCTAAAAATAAATTATATATTTAAACATAATATTAAATTGGAAGAAAGAAAACAAATATTTAAATACACCTCAGGGTACGGGAAAAATAAATGATAAATTAAAATTAAAAGTAAAGGATTCAGGTAAGGTATCTCCATTTGCCGAAGTCGTTATTTTACAGTCGTGAAACTTTAATTATTTGTGAAATATTGTAAAATGAACTTTTTGTAACTAAAGATTTATTTGTTGTGTCACATAACATATATCCATATGACTGTGAGGATTATTAGTGGGTTAAATCAAGTTTTTATGAAGCTCTTTAATCGGTTAGACCTAGTCTATAAGAATCCTTTCTTATTAGTGTGTAAAACTTTACTAGTGTGTAAAACCTACTGAGAAGCTCTTTCTTTTATCAAGTTATATCCTTACACTTAACAAGCTAACAAAGTCAAATTTTATAAGATTTGTATGTTACAGTATGTGTGAATTTATGTAGTGTCGATCATATTCTGTATAAGACAGATATGATAAGATTTGTATGTTAGGCATGTTATATCTTATAAAATTTTGTGAATAAAATTATATTTACTAATTTATTCCAACAAACATGAAAGATTTAAAAAAAATTATTCCTTAGACTAATAGATTTGAAAAAAGGTTATTTCGATAAAAGTACCAAAATAAGTTTATGATACATGTTTAGTTCACCTGTAGTTGACTATTTCCCTTTACCACCTAATAAAAGAAATTAATATCAGTTTACTACCAAATATTTAGAAAATACCTATTCTATCCTCGTTTATTGATTTACCTCTCTTGCTTCTCCGACAATCGTATCGAACGCCGCACACATCCTCTCCGATTCCGGCTAGCTCTCGATGGCACTTAGGATTCGGCTTACATTTCCTTCTCTGAATCTCAAATCACGGGTCCTAACCGTTTTCACCGTATCAGACTTAACTTTCATTTGAACTGGAGAAATGTCTATAAGCGATCTTCTATATCACATCTCTCGAGTGTGAGTCACTAAAGAAAGCCTCAAGACTATGCCGTACAGATAAAAAATACCAACATTCCAGTCTAAATTTATTATTGATCGTCACTCTTGGTTCCAGTGGTAAACTCAGTATCAACAATGTTAGGGTTCGAGAAACCATGATATTTGATAATGGCTATATGGTGATTTATGGAATCGATGAGTTTTTAAATCTTGGTTTCATGTACCAGAACCTAGCCCTAATTTCAGCAATGATAGTTATCGTAGTTGCTAGGGATATGATAGATAGCCTTAAGGAGGATGGTCTTGTTATGGATGGTAGAAAGCTCTTCTTCGAGTATATGTAATCCGTGTCTACATATTTATGATTCAGTCTTGTTGTTTGATGTTTAAGAGTTTTTTTTAATACTACCAATTTCTGTAGAATTCTGTCATTCGTTAGTAGCTAATTTACATGCTAGTAAATTTATTGCCTCATAATTTCCTCCTAGTGCAGCAGTAAGCCAACAAGTGTCGGCCGAGGATCTTATGGACATGAAAATGCTACTAGACCAAGCCATGAAAACTAGAAGAGTATTATAATGTCATCTGATTAGATGTGTACAATCTGTAGTTGTGTTAAGTTTGCACGACGAACGTCTTGCTTTTAAGTTGTGTCTTAGTCCTTTTGTCTTTGTTTCAATTTGTGCAGAAGTCAGGTTACTTTATTAATAAATGTAACTCAGATATACTGTTGACTTACATTGTTGAGATTTAGTAGGGCAGTTGAAAGAACTCACTTCAGTTATATGAACATATTAATATGATATAGTTGTCATATATCAATGTTTTACATAATTCCTTACTCTTCAACCATATGCTGCAAGTGAGTTTGATTGTCTTTTCTGTTTCTCTTGAAATTATTACGTCTGCCTCACAAGATGTTTGCATTTTAGCTACTTAACTACACCATATTCTACGATTTTCATATAAGAGTCTACATTTATCTTAATACCTTAATCTTCAGTCATAGGCAAACGAGTTTGATAGCCTTTCATTCTTCTCTTTAAAGTACTATAACTGGTTAACAGGATTCTGCCTTCAAGAACTTAATTGTACCATATGACTAGGGTTGGTTTATGTAATACATTGAGTTATATTAATAATCTCCCGGTGGGATATGATAAATGTGTGGTAGACATAGTGAATGATAACTTAACTTAGATGCTTGTGCAGTTCAAGGATCGGCTGTTTGTGAGAACATAAGGGGAGTAGTGTTTGTATGGGTACTTTAGTAGCTGGTAAGTTTTGAATTAAAAAATAGCAGATTCTAAAAATGAACTTACTTGAAGGGAGTGTGAGCATAGATTGCGTACCAAGTAGACAAGAATGGTTCAAAAATTATGGGTTAACAGAGTCTTTCGGCTGTACCATGAAGCCCCGACAGACCCAACACTCTTGTTTTCATCATGGTGGAGCATTACAACGATCTTTTTATACCACTTCTTTACTGCTTATACCGCTTCTTCATAACCGTGATATCAACAAAATTCTTTATTCCAAGATTGAGTAATAATCAAACTCCCATTGTTATTCAGAAGCAATATAAATATCAAAGAGAAAATTAAGGAAACAATTGAGTAAACATGTAACTTTGTTAGTGAGTAATTTGAAACAAGAGTCTTTAATGAAATTAATTTTTTTAATACTGCTAATTGAAACTGCTAATTATTAGTTTTAAAATTTTAAAAGTATTAAAAGAATCAAAATTGTTAATTTAAATTTTTAACAGTATTAATAGATATTTTTTAGTAGTTTTAATTTATTCACCAAAACTACTTGTTTGATTAGTCTCATAAATATAAACACAACGGTGGTTTCGGTTTTGTTTTTTGAATTATAAATCAAAAGATATGAACTTTAAAAAAAAGAAAAAAAATTATTTTTTGTTAGAAGTTACTGGATAATATTAGAGGAAGTGTCAAGACGGACTAGAAGGTAAGACAAGCGAGAAAGCGTATGTAGAGGAACTCGAGCATGCCTTACTCAACCAACTCGGCAACCCCTAGGGGGTTGGATTATCATCTTATTTGGTATCACATGCTGATTTTGAACTAATATTGGTACTTATATGAGAGTCTCCCTTTGAAAAAATCTATATAAAAAATATATTTATACACATTAATTTTTTAAAATAAATCAACTATATTAATTGGTTTCACATTTATAAAAAAGCATATTATACTCAATTATATCATACTTATAAACTAGCTAATATATATATATATATATATATATATATATATAAACAAAATATGACATTTATAAACTAGATTTTAAAAAATCGTATTTGAATTATTATTTTTATATTTATACCGTTTAGTTTTTAGAAACAAATAAACAACATTAATTGTTTTCACATTTATAAAAGCGATATCTAATATTCCATATATTATATCCTATTATATATATATATATATATTAACAAAGTATGATATAATATATAAAATACATTATGTTTGTTAAAATAACAATGATTTTTGAATCTCTTAAAAGAAATTTTAGCAATACACATCATGTGAAATAGAAATTTTACATAACATTTAGTGAAGAAAAACAACATGACATGACATATTTTATGTCATGAGCAAGTTTGCATAATAAAAAATGTCATCGATGCACAAACTTGACATGATATATTTTCTCTTTATATTTTCTCATCGATGAATAAGCGTGGCAATACATATTGTTTTAGTCGATGTACAACATGGCATGACCTATTTTTTAATTTCATGAACAACTTGACATAACTTTTAGTTTATGAGCAACTTAGTAAGACAGATTTTCTCATGGATGAATAAGCGTGACATGACTGATTTTCTCAGTCGATAAAAAATGTAATGACATATTTTGTCAAACATCGCATCACATAATTTGTTAAACATCGCAAGCTTCAAAAAACTTTTGAAAATTCACAAACATGACATATTTTGTTAAACATTCCAAACATGACACATTTTAACCTCACATAGTTTTTGAAAGCATGACGACGTTTTTTAAAAACAATAACAATTGTTTTGAAACATTGTAATCGAACAATTTTTTGAAAACTCTAATAACATATATTTTAAAATAATACATGATAATAAAAATTGAAATAATGTTTCAATTAGAGTCTACTCAATTTGGTATCAGAATAATTAATGGAATTATATGCTTTTAAAAAATTTATGTATCTTTGCTCGCGGAAATAATTATTGTCAATTAAAATCTATTGTTATCCTGGCTTTTTTTACAATACATTCTAATTAATAATAAGTACCATAAGGATAGTAAGTATTAGTAAGTATTGTCAATTAGTCCACTACCTTCTAAACAAGTATGACAATTTAAAAAATAATCATTGGACAAAATAAATTATTTTAATAAGTTATCTCAAAAAAAATTAAATTTATATTTATTTTTAAAGATTTTTTTATAAAAGAAAATTATTATCTTTGGTGGGAGAAATAATTATGTGAACCATATCTAGCTTTGACATTTAAAAGGATCCATGCTTGTTTATTTGTATTTTAGATAAGTAATTTATATGTATTTGTTGGATAAGTTTATGGTCTGAATTATTTACATTTTCTATTTTACCATAAAATTAAATAATTTTATTGGATATATACAAATTAAAACTTCGTCTTTGGTATTTTTATTTTAGAATTCCTTATCTACAGAAATAAAATTTTCAAAAATGATAATAAAAAAAGACATAGAAGAATTAAATTAACAGGGAACTAATAAAATTATAATCTCAAAATATTTGTTCCAAAATACAAAAACCAAATTTTCGATTAAAAAACCCCAAAATTTCGTGAATTTAATTTAAAAATAAACATAAAATACAATATACTTAAAACAATTGTTTTCAAAATTTTGGGATTTGCAACTAGTAGTGTTTTGAGCTGCTAATGAGTTGAAAAAGAATTGAATTTATTAAATAAATATGGCATGTATAGTATTTTTTATAAAATATATAGTTAAATGGTCAAAAATTTGGAAGAAAAAAATTTATTTATTATTTACTTACTATCCTTAGAGTCGCGTCTAGTATTATTAATGGAACTTCCAATTAGAGTCCACTAGATTTGGTATCAGAATAATTATATTACTAACTTATAGCGACTTAATTGAAATAAAGTTAAAACATTGAACCGCGTCAAATTCAAATATTCTTTCGTTAATAGAATCAAATTCAATTTTAGGTTCCTCAACGGAGAAAACAACCCAATAGACAAGGACGATATGGTAATTTAACCTTATTATAAAAAGTGTGAAAGCGATTAATGTATTTACTTTTCTCTCTCTTTTCTTTATATATATATCGATATTCGGCTCAAAATCATATCAAAATCAGCCCTTTACATTCCTCTCTCTCACCATAAGAAGTTTTCCGACAGCTCTCTCTCTAAGACTGAAACCTGCATAGAACCCTTCTTCTCAAATGGTACGCTCTCTCTCCCTAGAATTACAGAAGAGTTTTATTTCAAAGTTGGTGAAGATGGAGTCCAAAAAATGTTAATCATTTTCAAAATTTAAGCAATTTTAGATTTTTAACATTTTGCCCTTCGGCCCGTCTGTGCCCCGCCGGTTGAGACCTTCTCAATCGGTGGGGAATTCCCCGGCGGGTCTCTCGCCGGGCCATTTATATTTATCCAATAAAAGCTTTTCAGGGCCCGACCATCTATATTCATCCGTTGGAAGCTTCTCGCTGACTCAACCGTCGGGAATTAAAAAATATTTTTGATAAATGGTAAAATTGGTTAAAATTTTGGAGCGGGTTATCCTTGTTGACCCAAAACTTTACTATTTTGCATGATACATATTTTATATATATATATATATATATATATATATATATATTAACTTTTTTGAGCTTTTAGAGAAAAATAAAGTTGGGTTTATCTTTTGTTTTTCTGGGTTTTTTAAATATATATATATATATATATATATATATATATATATATATATATATATATATATATTTATAATTTTTATGAAGATTTATTGAAATTGGATAGTAATTTTGATTAATATTCTTTTTAGGAAGAGTAGACGTGTGTTTAAGGTTTTTGTTATGGGCACAATATATGTTTTTTGTATGTGATGAAGTCAATTTGAAATAGAATTGGGTATGTAAAATTGGAAGTTTTATGTTTATAGGTTGTGACAGAAGAGAGAAAAGCAGTGCTAACGAAGCCATTGTCGTTAGAAGGAGAAGCAAACAATGATAATCATAAAGCTCCTAATATTATTCGGCGCGTCTCAAGCCTTTTTACTAATGTACGCCCAGGATCCGATCTCACCTCCTTCCAGGTAATTTCTTTTTTATTTTAATTTTAATTTTAATTTATCGGTTTTATTTTATAAAATTTATAAAAAAAATTGGTTTGGTTTAGGCATTGGCATGTAGGAATGGAATCTTAAAAACCTAACCGATGTAATGAATTCGGGTTGAGCTCCTTTGTGTATATCTGTATTGTTAGTGATGGGTTTGGACCGGGTTCGGGAAATCTGTTTGGGCCTGTTATTTTTTATTAATTTGGTCCGGTTTGTATGGGGAAACATTATTTTTAATATTAAGATTTGGACAAATTAAAAATCCATACCCGATATATACGTATCCATCACCAAATTAAACCGGGTCGGATACCAAAATTACCATATTTGTGCCTCGTTTCTTATTTTAAACACCCACAGGTTCGGAATCGACAATCAAATTATATAGTATTTTTTTTTTATATTTTTTGTTTTCAAACTAAATGCATATATCAAACCTAACCAAAAATATCAAATTAGAACATCCAACCGTCTTGGTATTTAACAGTTAAAATACTCTTTTTAATTTAAAAGCCATTCTATATTTAAAGCAATTTTATGTTTACAGATTTTGATTTGATAGGATATATTTACATAGCGGTTATCCATTTTTTATAATTTTTTTTTTCTCACATTATCTAACAAATAAAACAACTAACATAATATTAGTGTATTTGTTGTAAAAAGTCATAATCTAAAATTAAAAAGTCATAATTCCATTATAGTAGTTTCTAAGTTTGATAAATAAACCGCCTAATAATACTACTCTGATTTTACTTTATAGAATTTTTGTGAAAAATAAGTTTGACCCGGATTTAATTCGCTCGGTCCAAACAAACTATAAATTTTGAATTCTTTTATATATAATTAGGGTTGTCAACGGTTTTTCGGAACCGAGAACCGGACCAGGACCGAACCGATAAGGACCGGACCGAGAACCGGACCGAACTTTAATGGTGGTTCGCGGTTCCATTCTAAAACCGAAAACCGATAAGGAACCGAAACAAAAAACCGGTTAGGAACCGAACCGATAGAACCGATAAGGAATCGAACCGATAAAACCGATAGGACCGAAGGAACCGGTACGGAATCGAACCGATAAAACCGATAAATCGGTAGAACCGATAAGAAATCAGACCAATAAAACCGTTAAAACCGATTATTTATTATAATTATATATTTATAGTACAAAACTCGAACCGAAACCCGAACCGGACCGGACCGAACCGAAAACTTAACGGTTCGGTCCGATTCCAAAAATTAGAACTGAAAGCTTAGCGGTCCGGTCCGGTCCGAACCGATAAGCTTAACGGTCCGGTCCGGTCCGAACCGATAAGCTTAACGGTCCGGTCCGGTCCGAACCGATAAGCTTAACGGTCCGGTCCGGTTCCTTCAAAACCCGAACCGAACTGGACCGATAACCGCCTATTCATAATATAATTACAAAAATCTGACACGGTTTTTTGTCCGGATTATTAAATTTTTATGATTTCCAGGTACCTGCAACTTTCAATTTCCCAAAATCGCAACTCCAATGTTACGGTGAATCAGTTTACTGTATTGGAAACGAAGATCTACTAAGCAAATGCAATGAACACGAAAATTCTCTTGAAAGATTTAAATCGGTTGTCGCTTGGTGCATATCTACGACTCGACCGGTAATATTTGGAGTGGCGCCATTTAATCCGATTCTGGGTGAAACTCATCATGTTTCGAGAGGCAATCTCAATGTTCTTGTTGAACAGGTTGGTTTTTAGAAGCTTTTTTGAAATTGCATTACACTAAATTCAGGGGACCAAGTTGAAATTCGTAGGTAAACTCAGAGACTTGTAATTTGTTGCAGGTTTCTCATCATCCACCGATATCTGCCCTACATGCAACAAATGAGAAAGATAATATTGAAATAATTTGGTGTCACCGCATCGTCCCTAAGTTTTATGGTATGTATATTTATTTCCTAGTTCTTATGCTTTTGATATATAGTATTTATTTTTAGAAAAATATTATGGCTAAGAACTTTTTTTAGTCCCCACAGTTAGACATTTGTTTCAAAACTGCCATAATTTATTTTAAAATTGTCACTTTTGTTTGTTTTCTTTACAGTTATGGTCACTAGCGGTGGCTAAACATGCACTGGTGACAAGTTGACTGTTTTGATAAAAAAATTAAATAAGTGGCTGTTTTGAAATAAGTCTCCAACTCTCGTGACTATCCAAGATTTTTAGCCAAAATTTATGACTCCTTTATAATTTTTCCAATCCAAATCCAAATAATTGGATAGCAAAATAAATTTTTGACCAATAGTAATGATTGATTTGTAAAAAATTTTAAACCCGATCCAAATCCAAATCCGAAATAAATACTCCCTCAGTCCCAAATTGTTTGTGGTTTTAAGGTCGTCCACATATATTAAGAAATGTAATAATTACCTCTCTTTTTCATAAAAAGTAGAAAAAAGTAAACATCTAATTATTAAATGATTATAAATAATATTTAAATTTGCATTGATAAAAGAGAACAATATATATTATGAGACAAAAAATATTTCCTAAAACTAAAAACATTTTGGGACGGAGGGAATATATGCATGTAATTTTTACAGATAGTCTAATCCGAATCCGACAACTAATTGATTTTTAAACCCACATTCCATCAGGTGCTAGTTTCAAAGTTTATATGATTTTGTTAATATGTTGTTGAAAAAATATCCATTGCCCAATAAAAAATAATGCATAGGATGGATTGGGCGGCAGGAAAATTTTAAAAAAATTAAAATCTACCGTCCATTTTAAGTTTGTTATATAATAAATTTTTAAATCCACAACTCATTTGTAAAAAAATAATTTATTGGCTGAGGCCGTCAAATTTGAAATCTATAAAAGTTGAACTTGTTCAAATAATCGGTCTGAAAATTATGAATAGGTAATCTGCCGGAAGTAGATTACAATGTATTCCATATATAAAATTTCAGGTACTTCAGTGGAAACAGAAATCGACGGATCAAGGAAACTGAAGCTTCTAAACAGAGGAGAGGTTTACGAAATGAACTCACCAAAACTTTTATTCAAATTATTTCCTGTGCCAAATGCCGATTGGTCCGGCACCGTGAAAATAAAATGCAAAGAAACCGATTTCGAAGCCGTACTGGATTTCAGATCAAATTCCTTCATGGGTTTTGGAGGAAACTCGAGATCGATCAAAGGAAAGATTTTAAAATCTTCGTCGAAAAGAGTCATATGCGAGATTTCTGGCCATTGGAACAGGTAAAACGTTATATATAATCTTTTCATTTCATTTCATATAATATACAATTCATTCATGCTAACAAAAAAAATACAATTTTTGTCATAATGCAGAACCATCTTAGTTAAGGATTTGAAAAATGGAGAAGTAAAAGAATTATTCAATGCGGAAAAATCAATCACATGCCTAAAAACTCCTATTGTAAAGGATTCACAGGTAAAAATTTCATCCTTTAGAAATGTGTGTCCCTAAATTCTTCAAATGGCAAATGTTATCAACTTGTGACATCAGAACTGTTATTTGATTTTGGGACCATTTGGGCGGTTTATGACCTATTTTTAAGGCTCTTGATGGTCTCTACCATCGGTAATCACATCGGGACCGAATCGGTAAAAATTAGAGCGAACGGTTTTATTTGGTTCTATTTTAAAAAACAAAAAATGATAAACGATAAAATCGGTCCGGAACCAAACCAGTAAATTGGTAGAACCGATTTGGAACCAACCTAATAAAAAATCGGTATCGATGGAACGGTAATATCGTTTTTGAACCGGTAGAACCGATTTAGAATCCATCCAATAAAACCGATAAACCAGTAAAACCGATTTGAAACCAATCCGATAAAACCGGTAAATCGATAGTACCAGTACAAAACCAAACTGAAAACTGACTACTAAAGTGATAGAACTTATATGAAACGAAACTGATAAAATTGAATATATACAAAATCGAACCGATACGCTATTGTTTTTCGTTAAGTTTATTTTTTGTACGTTATATTGCTTCAATTATTAGGCAATGATCAATTTTTTAAAAAACAGAAAATTGTTAAGCTTTGATTTTTATTCTATTTATTGAAGTAAAAAAAAAATCAAAAGTTAATAGGCTAACCGAATAAGAAATGAATCGAATTGAAACCGAACCGAAATCTTAGCGATACGGTATTGTGTGGGTTTTGAACAACATATCCGCTGGTAATTTCTGAACCATCAGCTTTGGATAAAGTTAGTCAACTGGATGGATGATTCATGTGAATCTACCATCTGTCACAATAATCTAGTAAAATTTGGCTTCGAATCCAAAATTTGGTTACTTAACGGTCCGATTTTATAAAAAAACAGCCTAGGATGACTCTTTTGACCGAAGCAAAAATAGTCGAACAGTTTATTTAGATCATTTTGTAAAAAAATTGATAGATTGGGTATTGAGCAGGGATTGGAGGCAAGTGAATCTGCGGTGGTATGGAGCAAAGTTAGTGAAGCAATCCTTAACAAAGATTGGGAAAAAGCGAACAAAGCAAAGCGGATAATTGAAGAGAAACAAAGAGAAAAAGTGGCTATTAAAAAAAATAAAAGACCATCAGTAACAGCAACAGCATCATCAAGTTGGACAGCTAAACACTTCAGCGTCAGTTATGACAAAGAAGAAGGTGCTTGGGATTGTTTACCTCTACATAAATGGGTTCCACAAGCTCCTATTATCGTCCCTATCTGACTACTTATTTAGACAAGATAAGTTTGCTCTCATCAGTGATGACACCCGCGCGACGTCTCATCACATCATTAGTTATAACCATAACAGTTTTACTATTATAGATATGGGGTCGTGAGTGATTGTGTTTTGTGACAGATTCACGTTGTAACCTGTATGAAATCGCATTATATCTTAGGGGTTATTAAATATTTTAATATGTTTATTCGTTAATTTAGTCGCAATAGGGTATTTATTAAATATTAAGTTTCTTTAGGCGATTTTTATTTTATTAACGAGATATGATCAAAATTGGTTCAAAAGAACTAACATACGAGACAGAAAACCCTAACTCTCATCTTCTTTTCCAAACTAAACCAATACCGCTTCTCGAACCAAATCGCACATCTCGTGGAAGAAACTTTTTCGAAGAAATATTCCAGTGTTTAATTTACTAGATTTTAAGAAGCCCCAAACCCTAATCAGGATATCGAACCCTAAGGAATTGACAGGATCTTCACGAACTCTTCCTAGGAGAAAGCCATACCATATCAGAGCATAGAATCAACTCCATTAATCAGGTAATTCTTTTAGAATATCCGCACTCTAGAGTCTAATGGTATAGCCATGTATACTTTTCCCTTAACCACCATTGATGTTGATGAAATTGTAGCAAGAACACTTGAAGTGGATACCATATCAGGAGATAAGCCATATTCTAAAATCATGTTGAAGAACTTGATTGACATTTTTAGGACACCGTTCCCACAATGGCAGGAAATCATTGAGTTACATGCAAGAAATCATTGAGTTCCAGGCCACAAGAGTTTTTTGTAGCTGAAATTTCAGGTAATTCCTTTAATTCTCAAGAATTTTCCATTTAATCCACTCGACTAGGCATAAATTTGATGGAAAAATCTTCAGCCCAAGGAACCCGGATTTTATTTAAAGAATTAGCTAAAAAAATTCTTAAAGGCTACTTTAGATGATATGATAGACAGATTATCAGTAGTAATAGAAAGGATATAAATCTTATCTTTTTGGATAATAGATTTGAGTCTTCTTAATGTAGACTCGATCTGATACTCCGAACATTCCGATTAAGCATCTTCATCATTCTTAGGATTTGAAGTAGATGAGATATTCGTTCTTATTTTTCTTTTTTAGTTTCTTCTCTATAAAAGAAACTCGTCAATTTCTAATTCATCTCTTAAAATCTTTTCCTAAATCATATTTTTGTTCCAAAATGTGTCAAACATAATTACTACAATTACTACAATAATCACTCAAACCAATATTTTCTTTTATAATTTTCTTTTACAATCTTCGATAAAAATTCATAATCGATATATCAAGTTTGATTGGCAGTAGAGGATCATTGGTGATTAAATGCTTGTTATACTTTTTCTTTTATTTGTGTGATTGTTTGATTTTATTTATTTATTAGTATTTTCATAATATAATCTCTCAAATCATCCCTTAAAAGATATTCTTCTTTCAAAATCTCTCAAACCCAACTACTAAAATCTTTCAAACCAAGGGAAATAAACTATGAAGCCTAATGGATAAAGTTACTATGATGACCACCAAATTGAAATACACATTCTTGTTAACAAAACCATGTTATATTTCGAATAAATCTCTCATATTAAGTTATAATACACATTATAAGAGAAAAAATATATCATTCAAACTATTATTATTATTATTCTCTTACAATGTGTATTATAACTAATATAATAGAGTTCTATGTAATACAAGGTAGTTTTGTTAGCAATAAATTTCAATTTCAAATTGGTGGTCATTATTGTAAACTTTATCCATTATGCTCTATAGTTTATTTTCCTTAGTCTGAGATATTATAGTAGTTGTTTCGAGAGCTTTTGGAAGAATAATATTTATCAATTAGGCTACAAAGTTCTTTTCCATGATGATATTGAAGAAGAACTTTTCAATGAAGCCGGTGATTGACGAGAGGATGAAGAACTAGTTGAATTTGAAGATGAAATATTTTACGATGAAGCATATTTTTAATAAAAATATTTTAGTGAGTTTGTAATATGGTAGTTTAGTTTGAGAACATATGTGCAACTCCCTACAAGAGTATAAATTATGAAAGGATTAAATCAATTTTATTTAATTTTTATCCTTTAATATCATAATATAACAACTGATCACATTTTTAAGCACTTATAAAATAAACAAACTATAACAAGTTATATTTTCATCAGGGTGTAACAATTATTTTATCATTAATAATGATCAAAATATAACAAGATTAGTACTAATAATTAAACCATAGTAATTGAACCATAATAATAATTAAAGTATAATAATAAAGCTATATAAACTTTATACTACTTTTGAATTATACTACAAAATTATATAAAACTTTGTTCATCAAAGAATAACAACACACGAATATACGTGTTACAAAAATTGTATAAAATTGAAAAGTAAATAATTTTTTTTTAAAATATTATAAATTCGATTTTTTTTAAAATTCATAATATTATGCTGAATGTAAACTTAAAATTATTTATTACTGTGATGGCTATAACGTGAATTCTATTGTGTCTAATCGTGACCATGAGGATCATGATAGTGGTTTTACAATGATGTGAGATGACGTGACAGATTCAGGCTATTACATAATCTCATCGTGTTATGTTGTTATGGTACCGTGACAACTCTGTCGTGATCCCATTGTATCTCATTGTGATCTGTCATGTTTTTTATCTTTAATTGTGACTAGTTAAAGTATTAATATAAATATATTATTGATAGTCATCCAGTGTTGGATCGATAATTAACTATGAATAAATAAAAGATGTAAATTTAGTCTGATAAAAAGAATTTATTTATGAGTGGTAGTTTGGTTTGGTCGAGTTAGTAAGCTAATAAAGATGGATTTTATGAGCGGTATGAGCTATTAGAAAAGACTGTTATCTGAAGTTTTTTTCCAAAACGATTAGTAGAAGTTGTGAGGTATTCATATCATATTATTTTAAGCATGAAAGATCTTGGTGAGACAGAAGATCCATTTGATTTGGTCTTACTCCAGGCACAGCTCAACGAACTACGCCATGCTCACTCTGTCGAAATAGTTAGCCTTTGGGTTTTAGTTGATAATACATGTATGAGACCTCTGATATTTAGATCAGAGGTTCGACATGTTAACGTTGACAAAGAGTCTATGGAATCTCATAATTGAGTCTCGTAGTCGTTTCTAAGGTTTTGAGCTAACTTACTTGAAAATGGATTATAGAAGATGGTGTCGACCGTAACACCTATAGTACTTTTTTTATAAAGTGATAAGTATATTTATAATGACTGTAAATTGAAGTCACCTAAAATAATACGTTATCAGTGCTCCGCTCTTGGCATAATGCATGAGCTTGAAGTCAGAAACATCAAGATAGAGCTCATACCCAATTCGAAGTATAGCATTGTCGAGCCCATGCACCACAATAGCAACCCCAAGATTAACCTCTAGAGGTTTTTTACAACCTTATTCTCAACCACAACAACAACCTTTGTGATCTTCTCATAAAACAACGTAGCAACCTATTAATTATCCTCGTCCAATTTTAAAACTAAATTTTTAGAGAAAACTTGAAAACTAAGCAGTTCTAGACGAATCTCTGTGGCCAGTCTCCCCATTTTCCTAATCCTTATTTCCCAAACATTTATCAATCTTAAACCAGAGATCTTCCAATGTTCCAATCAATATATTGTATGGAATGACCTTGTTAAATATCCAATATTCCCTCAAAGGTATAACCCATCAAATTCACTTCTAGAACCGGATATTATAGACGGGGACTTACCTTCTAAGTTTGATCAGTGCTAGATGGATATGTAAGGGTTAGGTGATTCAAAGTATTAGATCGAGTAGCTCCAAAATGTAATACTCAGCTTCAGTGGGGATGTTGACTATTATATATATATTTTCTTTATAAATTTCAGGAGAAATACCCTGACTTAGTTTAACTAAATTCTTCATGAACCAGTCTGAAACTTTGACGAACTATCATCTTTATTCAGGGATCAATTTATCAGGAGTAAGATCGAGAAGATGGAAAGTTTGATCATAACTAAAAGGTCCTTATACATGTTAAAATTTTAAAATATGAGTATACAAGTTGATTGATGATGAAGGTTTACCATTTTCACATCTTTGGAACATCGATAACTTGAAGCTTAACCTATTGTTAAATGTGAATCTTGTTTCTTGAGAGAGAAAGTAAAAGAGAGTTTAATTGTAGAGAGAGAAATTAGAAAAAGTAATCTCTGTCTAATGAAAAATTATCACCTCTTATTCATTGTCTCAACCTTTATTTATAGGCGCATCAGACTTAGTTTAACTGAATGAATTATATAAATGGGTAAATTGCACTTCAATCCTTTATATTTACAAGTAGTTTAAATGACCTCTTTGAACTATACAATTTATCGCATACAACCTTAATTGTATTACATTTAGACCCCCAACATTTCATATCCTTATCAGTAGCCCTCTAGTTCTTATGAAGGTCAGTGAACTAGTAATCATAAAAAATCATGGTAGGTAAAACCTGTTACTTGCCAAAACCTAATTTGCTTCGAATTAGATCTTCTCATCTCATTGTCAAAAGGATTTATCGTAACAACTGTTGTCCTCGAATAAATACACATTCAGATTTTGCCTCGAATATAAATCATTTGTCAACTGATTTAAGAATGTTAGGTCATATACTTATCCTCCTCGAATAAACTTGTACTCATGTTTACTTCGAAGCTGATTTGACCTTTTGTTCCTACTTCGAATATTCATATATGGAATCATTAGCTGGCCTTTTCATAACGGTTGGAAACGTTTAGAATACCCTAGTACGCATATGATGATCCACTAGGTCTGTTACTAGTTCTGACATGTAACAGGTGTCACATTATCTCTTTACAAGCAACCGTTTGGTATTCCCTCTTTCTACCCAATAATCATCATCTCTTCTTCCACTTCTGTGACCATTTTCTATTTTTCCTCTCCTTTATAAATACTTCTCTCACTCATTATTTGTGAAATACAAATACCTTCTAGTGAGAGAAAGTTGCCTTTGCCTGAGAAAATCCCAGCCACCTTCACTAAGAGACTTAATTTCCTGGCTATCTTCATCTGAAAACTAAATTTCTTGGCTACCTTCGCCGGAAAACTCATTTTCCCAGCCAACCTTCTAAATTGATGAACTAATCTTGAAGATCCTTCTTTATTGTAGTTTATGAAAAAAATCCTCATTTACTAAAAAATCCGTAATTGGCATCTGCGATTACTTGTGTATCAGTGAGAAGGCTATTGAATATAAAGTCGCAGGGGTAATAGACAATTTTCCTCAATTTTCAACTAAAACTATTGTTTAAGGTAATTTCAACCCCAATCAAACTTCCCCTGAGTTTCAAGGTTCATCTACCGCAAAAAAAAATCATTCACCAAAATCTCCTCGACAATCGTCTTCACCACCACAACTTCAACACCTTTTATCAGCAAATTCCTCACAATCAGTAACTCAAAATTCTTTTTAAGCAGTTTCTTGCTCCACATCTACTTCTCTTCAGAAGAACCGTAAAGTAACACAAATTACATCTACTTACAGAAGATCAGAAAATGTTTCATCACCCACCAATTCTGATCTACCTCAAATATTATGCAAGGAAACTCCTCAGATTCAACCAAAATCTCATATCTCCCAAAGTATTCCTGTTAAAAAGAAAGCATTCATAGATTTGGGAGACCTCGAGGCTGACAACACTTCCCAAAATTCTGCCCAAAACACTGCTCAAAAGATCATAAATAACTCTACACCACCATCTCCTCCCCTGAGGGAGATTGTTGAGACCAACGTGGAGTCACAATAAACTCCCTCGAATATTCAAGAAGAAAATCCAGTGTCGAACCCGAATCCTCCTCAACTAATAGAAAACGCTTTTGAAGAATAAGCTGATTTAGAGGCAACTATGTCAAATGTTGAGGCTAAAAGAAGTGGTGTTGTATCTGATACTGAAGACGATGCTTCGAATAAATGAGCAACTGAGAAAAAAAAAAGAAAAAAAAGACTCTATTAACCTTCTCGAGGATGTTGCTACCTCAGTAAATGTGAATTTAAAATCACTCATTCTCGAATGCATCATAGCACTGAAAAACGTGTCATACATTTATTATAGTGAAGCTCAAGTATGTCGTCTAAAAAAGAGATGAGGAATGCCAGACAACATAACGCTTCGAGTAGCAAAAATGGGGGAAACTCCACTTGATTGTGGAGCAGATGAATTGGTGGTCTATCCTGAGATCATCAATTAGGGTCTTTGGTTCCCACTGGATCCTAGACCTCTATCATACACAAGCAACACAAATTTATGGTTCACAATTCTGTCAATGATTATGGCTTCGAGACTAATCCAAACCCCTCTCTTCATTAAAGATTTCATCGCCATGACTGGAGTTACAAATGGACCGATAATTCTCTTCTACTATCTGACACTTGTGGGTGATTTCAAAATAATCAACGATCTGCTCGAAGCTGACAAATTCTGCAAGCAAAGGTTTGTCTTCATATCTGGAGCTTGGGAGAATGGGAAAGAAATATCCAAGGAGAACTCTTCCGAACTTAACCTTGTTTGGAGAAACGAAAATAAGTTTTCTCATCTTTACTTCTGATCTTTTATAACTTAGGTTAATTTTTCACAAGTATTACTACTGTACTTAGGAATTTCGAAGATGGACAATAGTCACAAGAAAAAATGAAAGATATTTTTACCAAGTTGGCCACTTGGGAGGAAAATGAATGGGGCAGTGGGTTCCACTTAGCTTTTCTACCCATAAACTTCATCACTAGTCATTTGTGGTGGATCTCCCTGGGTGCCGACCTTCCCAAAAGTTTAATGGAGCCACTAAACCCAGAGCTTTTTGTGCAAAAATTGATAACTTATGATGGTAAGGTTATTATGCATGTGCAAAACAGATCTGAAAGTCATCTGCCCTCGAAAAAGAAAGGGAAAAATAAAAAAACAGCTAGTACATCTGGTGCTAGCCCTTTAGCTAATCTAAAGCCACAAAAGAAGAATAAAAAGACCAAAAGGAAGACACCATGAAGAAGAAGGAACTGAGGTTGAACCTTCTTAAAAAATAAATAAAACTTTTGTCTCAAAGAAAAAGAGTGCTTCGGAAACTCCACCAGCTAAGAGAGCAGAAAATAATTCTGAAGAAGCTGTGTGAGAAGTGCCTCCTTCCGAAGCTGAAGAAGCTGTAGTGGAAGATCACCGAGAAGATGACCATTTTTTTTCCTTACGAGCCCATTAGTACAGAGGAGTTTCAAGACCTCTACCAAGATATGGATCCGAGGGTCCAACAGAACTGAGAAAAACTTCAACAAATTGGCCATCAAATTACTGCTCCTCTTTTACATGAAATTCTAAATTCAGAAATTCTCATGGGAGCCTCATCATCTGCTCTCATGCCTTAATATAATAAGAGGTTCATTCATGTCAAAGAGCCATCCAAAGAAATTTTACTTGCACTACAACCTTTTTCTAATCTTGAAGCAGCAGCGAAACAATTATACACAGAAGTGGACTCTGTTTGAAGTCATTTAGAACTTATGGCCAATGAGATGGTCCGATGGAAAAAATAAGTTGCTTGAGAGAAGAGAATGAGTGAAATCTTTGGCAGACAAATCGAGGAACAATTTCATGTGTTCCAGGCTGATAGGTCAAAATTCATTAAATGAGCCATCCACCTCAAACATCATCTACGCTTTGTGCATGAATAAAAGACAGATGAGCTTAAGACTTCCCATCAGGCTGAGATGGATGAACTTAAAGCTAAACAGCCAAAGAGAAATCCAAGGAGCAGAAAAGATACTCTTCTATTCAAGATTCTCTGAACAAGAGCGACAGAGAAAAGAAGAAGCTGACTGATTATATGGTTGCACTCAAGATAGTGTTGGAATAAGAAAATCAATCCACTGTTCAAATTTCCAAAACTCAGTGTGGAGTGGACACCCTAGCTGCAATAAAAAATGTTGAGGAGCAACAAACAATTACTTTGCTCCACGAATTTCACGCAACATTCCCAAAAACAAATCTGTTAAGATTTTTGGGAATTAATCCCCATAGATAATCGTCATAGTGAAGCCTTCGACCCTGATCCAACTGATTTTTCAAAAGAGACAAAGTCAGAAGAAAATGAAAATGCGACTAAGCAAGAAAGAGATTCATCTAACGACAAATCCGAAGAAAATGAATGGTTGTTTCTTTTTGTCTATGTTTTGAAGTCATCTTTGTTGTTGATGACTTATTTTTATGAATGCTTAATTTATTAGCATTCGAAAGCATCTTTTTTTAAGATCGGATTCTAATGTTAAAAAAGAAAAATACTTTTTTTCTTTCCACATTTATTTGACAATTTTTGTATTATGATGAATACCTTTAATTTCATGAACAAGTCATAATAACCTCGAATTCCAATATATATTTGTAACTTTCCAAATAAAAATAGTGCATTTAGAAAAAAAATTAGCACCTCGAATATAATTAGTGTGTTTAGAGAATGTAGCACCTTGAATACAATTAGTGCGATTAGAGAACGTAGCACCTCGAATATAATCAATGCGTTTAGAGCACGTAGCACCTCGAATATAATTAGTGCATTTAGAGAATGTTAGCAATTCAAATATGGTTGTTTCTTCGAACACCGTGTATAACACTTTGAATCAAAACAATTATTATTGGTCAACAACTTCAAAGATAATCATTATTTGACTAGTTACTAATATAATTTAAATACTTGTATTTAAAACAATCATTGGCTAAAAAATAATTTTATTAATAACCTTGAATATGTACATGACACCCTGGGCCAACAAGGTAGGAAAAGTATGTCATTTATTCACAAAAGTTGTGAAAGAAAAAGCTACTCCCAATATAGCTTCAAATTTTATATATTCCAAGGATGTTGTAGTAATCCACCATGTTCATCACAAAGCCGATATGTTCCTGACTTTATTTTCTCCATCACCATATAAGGACCCTCCTAATTCGGGGCCATCTTTCCAAGTCGTTTGTCCTTTGTATGGAGAAATACTTTTATTAAAACTTTGTCACCTACTTTAAAATCACTTCTTCTCACCTTCAAATTATACCGACTCTTCATCAAAGTCTGATAATTAGTCATATTCAAATGAGCTCTAAATCTTTTCTCTTCAATCAAGTCCAGGTCCGTTCTTTTTGCCTCTTTATTTACCTCTTCGGAATAGTGAAGTACTCTATAAGAAGGTAAAGTAGCCTCTTCAAGGATAAAAACATCCATATCATACACTAAGGCAGGCGGTGTTTCTTAAGTAGCCTCTGTAGGAGTTGTACGATACGTCCACAACACCTCTTGCAAATAATTAGGCCATTTCCTTGCAACATATGTTAAATTTTTCTTGAAACTCTCCAAAATAGATCTATTAGTCAATTCCACTTGACCATTTTCTTAGGAATGAAAATTTATAGAAAAACACTGTATTATTCCCCTCGGAGCACAAAAAAGGTCATTTCTCTATTGTTAAATTGATGACCATTATCTGTGGTGATTTTCCGAGGCACTCCAAAACGACAATAGATTTTATTCACGATGAACTTAATAACATCCTTGGCTTTTGTACCAGATAATGGTTCAGCTTCAGCCACTTCAAAAAGCAATATACCGCTACTATAATCATTTGACGCCCTCGAGAGGCCATGGGAAATGATCCTACGAAATTTATTCCCCATCTACCAAAATGGATAGCTTCAGATATGAAAATGAGTGGTACTATTGCTTTGTGAATAAAATTAGCAAAGTGTTAACAAATATCACAACCTCAAACTAAGACCTTAGCATCATTCATAGTTGAAAGCCAATAACAACCCGCCAATGAAAACTGACGCATCAAAGACTTGAAACCACAATGAGTTGAACCTTCACCATCATGCAGCTCTGATAATCTCTTGATATTCCTGTTTACCCAAACAACGCAGCAATGGTCTAATTAAAGACTTTTTGTATAAGACTCTGTCCAATACCACATAACCATGGGCCTTGTACCTTAACGTTTTAGCTAGCTATGCATCTTGAGGTAACGTACCTCTTAGTAAAAAAAATTATAGATAGCACACATTCAAGCACTTTAAATTATGTCTGGAGTACCAAATACTTCCTCAACATGTTTACATTGTTCTGAACGTGTTAAAATTGAAGGAATATCTTGTAACACTATCCAGGTATATTCTTTAGTATATGCAATTTTCGCCAATGAATAAGCAATTGTATTATCTCTTCAGTTAATATGCTCTACAATCACTTTGTCAAATAAAAAGAGTCAAATTTTGAAGCTCACGTAAATATAAAATCAAATAATCTTTCTTAGTCTCGGATACGCCTGTCATATGATATGCCACTAGCTGTGAAACTACTTCCAAACGAACTATTGTCGCTCCACAAATATTTGTAAGCCTTAAACCAGCTAACGCAACCTCATACTTCACCTCATTATTCGATTCATGAAAGCCAAATCAAATAGGTTGATACATTGTTTCCCCAGAAATAGCAACTAATCGAACCCATGCATTAGATCCCAATATGCTTGATCCACCATCAGTTCGAACCACTCACATCAAAGTTTCTAGTAAGACCTTTTTATACGTCTCTTCATTTTTTCTGCTCGAATGAAATTTAAAAAGAAAATCAGCTAGAACATGAGATTTAATAGCCGTCCGAGGAGCAAAGATAATATCAAAATCTCTCAATTCTACTGACCACTTGGCCATTCTACCATAAATATATGGACGTTGTTACATATGTTTTAGGGGAAAAAAAGTCTGAACCACAATGGTGTGAGCTTGAGAATAAGAATGCATCTTCCTAGCATCCACCGCCAAAGCCAAAGCTAACTTTTTAAGCTTCAAATATATTTTCTCTGATGCCAAAAAGCTTTTATTGACATAATAGACTGGTTTTAAAACCCTTTTGTCTTCACATATCAAAACAGATTTTACAGCAAAATCATACAATGTTATATATAAAAACAACTGATCTCTAGTTCAAGGCTTAGACAAGATCTCTGGTGGAAACAAAAGTTCTTTAACTTTTGAAAAGCTGCTTTAAAATCTGATGCCCATTTTAACTCTTTGGGTTTGTGTAACACTTAAAAAAAGGAAAATATTTGTCAGAAAAGCTTAAAATAAATTGATTAAGGGCAGTTGAGCTTCATGTCAAGACTTGTACCTCTTTTATACTTCGAGACGATATCATCGAAACTAAAGCCTTTAGTTATTCAGGATCTGCTTTTATCATTTTTTCACTAATGATATATCCTAAAAATTTCCCTGATCGAACATCAAAAGTATATTTTTTAGGTTTCAGCTTCAAACGAATGGCCCTAAAATTTAGAAAGGTCTAGTCTAAATCTTTGAGGTGTTCACCATCTGTGAAGTCAACACACATTCACCATTTTCCGTTCTTTTTTTTTACTAACACCAGATGTGCCTGCTTAATATTTCTGACCCTAGAGAGACGATCCTCCTCTTGAACCATAGCCTATGATTTTTCCATAGATAAGGCTCTTCTCTTCTGAATAACAGGCTTTATCCACGAATTTATAGCTAGTTTGTGATATATTATTTCAGATGGAACTCCTACCACATCCTCTGTTTTCAAGTGAACACATCCAAATTATCAAACAAAAATTGTAACAACTGATAACACATAGTAGAAGACAACGATGTTCTTATTCGTAAAGTCTTCCCAATGAAAAAATATGTTCTTCAATATCCTCACTCACTGTTAAAAAACTCGGGGTTTCCCTTGGATCATCTATTCCTTCTTCATTCAAGGGTATTTCCCTTAGTTGTTATTCTGCCATCTTATCCTCAAGACTAGAACCTCGACCGCAGAGTGTTGTTGCATAACAATTCTTTGGCCACTTTTGGGTAACTTCGAACCACACCAACGTGTTCTCCAATGACATATTTCAAACATTGATGAGAAGTATGCACAACAACTTACATTCTTGAAAGCCAAGATCTTCCAAAACTAGCATTATAACTCGTTGGACATTCAACCCCCATGAACAAGACTTGAACATTATTTTTAAACGGGTCTTTTCCCAAACACACTTCACCTTCGAATTCCTCAATCACATGATCTGTTACTCCTGTAAACCCAGTTATATTACGATCAAAACGACAAATGCGAGATGGATTACGCATCTTATCATACATAGACTTGAATGACACATTTGTAGAACTCCCTATATTTATCAAAACGCATCAAATTTCAACTCCAAATATGTATGCCCCTATAACCACTGCATCCTCATGAGGACCAGCTATTCCCCTCAAATCATCCTCAGCGAATAAAACAAACTGAGTATCATGCTTGCCATATAAATAAGTAGACATCATTTCTTCTACTTGAGTTGTTAAACTAATAACGTGCCTTTTCCTAGAATTATTAGTATTACCAGACATAGAATCTCCCCAAAGATTGTTACAGATTCAAAATACTCACATAAACTTTGAACTCATCATTGCTCTATTGGTTCACCCACAGCCATCAAAATTAATCGATCTGCATCTGTGTCGAAATATTCTGAGGCTGCATCAAACATACCGCATTTAGATTCTAGAATCATCAATGCATTTTCTTCTTTCAAATTTGGATTAACAACTTGTTGTGTCGACGTGCTCAGAGTCTTTGATCCACTGATTTTCCCTTTAACAAAAGCAACTAACTTACCATTTTCTATTAAAACATGTATCTCCTTCTCTAAAGCTATACAATATGCAGTGGCATGTTCAATATCATTATGATACTTGCAAAACATGTTCTTGCGCTCTTCTCTTAGTCTGTTTATTGGAGATGGCTTTTTTAAAACTTACATGACCTTTAGATTTTTCATAAATAGCAGCAGTTAAATTCTCTTCAAATCAACATAATACTCTAGCCTTACCCACTCATTTGACCTTGGTCTTTGAAACTGATAACCTACAACTTGATTTGGAAACTCTCCAGTTCGATGAGGCAAACTGTTATTATTTATTGGACGAGGTGGTTGATAATTGAAGAGTGTCCTTTATAATTTGACACATGTCATGTATGTTTTTTAACAGATTCAGCTCCTCCTCGAACCCTAGTTGACTCTTTCACTTTAATTTGGTCCTCGACTTGAGCCATACGTGCTCCAAAAGTTAATGTTTTTTTGTTGTTGTTTTATCGGCTAAATCACCTAGAAATACACCTTGTCTAAAACTTGTCATACCCACCAAGTCTTCACAATTATCCAGACCTGCTTTTGTTAGAACAAAACACTTCGTATAATATTTCAATTTTTCACCTACAACTTTCTTACATTGTATTATAGTATCATCATTTTCTCGCATTTCTTTACTTCCCACAAACTATCGTCGAAAAGATGTATAGAAGTCCCTGAAATTGGCAATAGATGCCTTTGGAATCCTGTTATACCACTTCAGTACAATGCCCTTAAAAGTTTGAGAAACAGTTCTGTATACCATCCTGTCATCATCTTCGAAGTTAATCATATAGTTTTTGAATTATTCAATATGAGCATCAGCATCTTGCATCCTATCGAAATTTCCAACCTTGGAGATATCAAAACTCTTTAAAAGAGTAATAGAGCTAACCTCAGTTGTCAAATGAGAATTTCGCCACTCTACTCCATGTACATATTGGTTGTCTCCTCTTGTTCCCATCATAGCATAAAAATTTTGACCAGCTACACCTGTGTATTGGTTTGATGTATTCCATTCACACCGTTCAGAATCCCTCATATAACGAGGTTCATTATCTTTTTTCGTCTTATACTCCTTGCGCGATTTTTTATGCCAGTTTCTTTCTCCCTTCCAAAATTCCTGATATTTTCTCTACTTAAACAATATTTTCTCATATTCAAAGTTGTCAAGTTCATCTTTACCGGATGTGATATACATATGCTTATCTTTATTTTCTTTCAGATAAGTTAGAACATCAGATTTGAAATGTGCTTTGTTTCGATTGTTTCGAAACTGATGAGTTGTATACGATTGATCATATTGATTTTCCAGTTCATATTTCCTTCAACTTGTCGCACCTCAGATTTTAGCCTACCTGGTTGAATATAATGTTCTTTTTAAACATACATGTCATTCAATGTTGTAATTTTGTCCAGCAATTTATTCATCCGAACCTCGATATCTGAATGACTTTGCTGTAAAGGAATTTGATCGTCCTCTTTACTTTCTTCCCTTCGCAAATCAGATCTCAAAGTTTAATTGTTTTTCAAACTATTGGATCAGCTTCATTTCCTGGTTCCATATCGATCTAGAGCGATATGATTGATCAAGAATTCTACAATTTTTAGTTTTTGACGTCAAATCAAGGTACCAATCGAAGAGAACTCCCACTGTGGTCGCGCAATATTTTAAGTGTAAATCTTGTTTCTTGAAAGAAAGTAAAAGAGAGTTTAATTGTAGAGAAAGAAACTAAAAAAATGTAATCTCTTTCTAATGAAAAAGTGTCACCCTTTTTTTTATTGTCTCAGCCTTTATTTATAGACGCATCAGACTTAGTTTAACTCAATCAGTTATACAAAAGGGTAAATTGTAATTCAATCCCTTATATTTAAAAGTAGTTTAAAGACCATCTTTCAACTATACAATTTATAACATACAACCTTGATTGTATCAAATTTAGTCCCTCAACTATTCATATCTTTATCACCTACCTTGAAATATTTAAGTATGATTTAGTTATTTGTATAACCAAACTTTCGAGTGGTGGACTATTTCATATTATTAATGCGCATAAAAGTTTTAACAAGGTATCAATATCATCCGTATTTTAAAACATTTTACCATATAATCTATGTGTTAAGTAATTGAAAATATTTTAGAGTGACTGAAAAAAAAAGAGTCGGTGAGATGCCACTTTCAACAAACCCTAACTTTTAAAGATAGAGAAGTCATCAATCCGACTCTAGGTATGGTTGTCAATTTTATGTTTCATGATGGGTCCATGTCGTGTTGTTTTGGGTTTGGCAAAGAAAATACTCACACGAATCTGACCTGAATCCGAAAAACTTGTTAAATCCAAATCCGACCGGTTATAAACATGAAAAATAAAAAATCGACATATTTGAACTCAAAACACGACTAAATCTGAAGAACCCGATTATCTTTTAGGTTTTAAAATATGTTCGAACACAAAAAACTTATTAAACCTAAAAACCAAATACACCCATAAATCTAAAAACCTACAATTATATAAATATTTTTTGTTTTTCGTGTTAGTTTTGGGTTTTACGGGTTGAGACAGACCTGAAATACTTTTTTATTCATATCGTATTTGTGTTGATCCTAAATTTATTGGGTCATAAACATCTTAACCCTAACCCTAATTTTTTGGTATCGGGTTTGTGTCATGTTTTTGGGTCATGTTGAATATTGACATCTCTAATTTCAACTAACAGTGAATGAGAAGAGGTTGTTGAGATGTCACTCTTAAAGTATTCTCGAATATAAAAAAAATGGAGTCAAAAATTCGAATTCATATGCCAAAGGCTGAAGAGAGGTCAACAATATATCGCTCTCGAGATATTCTAACTATTCAAATGAAGGGTGTCGACAAGTCTACTCTAGTCAGAAAATTCAAAAAAAAACCAAAATATTCTTTTAGTTAAGAACTTTAGATTTAGAAAATCAGTGAATAACTAGCTGCCAAGTGATTAGAGAGCTTATAAAGCCAACCTTAATAATTGATAGCATAAAATTATATTATGATACTTAAGTACTCTAACGATTAAAAGGGAGGCATACTGAACTCAGTACTACAGAAATAATCCAGTATAAATGTTCGGCTTCCTTAACCATAATTGATCACCTCCTGAGAGTGTCGATACCTTGTAGCCTAAGGCAATGTGCAATAAAAAGTAACAATACTATGAAAAATGAAAATATAACTTCTCTAACACTCAAAGGAACCGGTTATGTATCTCAGCAAAACCTAAAGCCATAGTACTTAAATAAATAAAAATATATACAAACAATAGTCCATTGATCTTCCAAAGAATTTGTTTTGGTGAAGTTAAATAAAAAAAACTATGAAGAACACCTAGTTGGTTTAGACGTCATCGTTCGTTATGTTAGCCTTGTGTCACGGCCCGACTGTCCCAGTGGACAAGCTAACATCTACCTCTACGTGCGGATCTTCATATGCTCCTACGACCTGTCAATACTAACAGACGTCTTCATATGCAGGTACTTATACTCGATCCCTCTCATCCAACCCTCATAAATTCTTATATGTCATATGGGAAAGGTTGGCCTGTGTCGTAAGGTGCGCTCGGCATAGGCGCCGCACGGGCGGAATGGCTGAGCCCGTGACACTTGGCGGGCGCTTACTTCAACTTGCTAACTTCGTCCATATCTTTTCTCATTTCCATCTTAATTATGATGTCTTAGTTAATTGGATTTTTGTCCAACGTACACATGACCTCGACTGTAAAAACGGTAGGTTCAACTTGTATTACTAAGACCAATGTATTTAAAGATTATGGTATCATTGACATGAAGATATTTTTTATTTTCTATTTTCTCATCCTTAAAGTAGTTAAGTTTGGCATCCTCTGGCTAATATTTATCTGGTAGTTGAGCCACAAGACCTTTAAATGAAAATGTGGTAACATGTCATCAAAGCTAAGGACCGCCTCGTTTGGATGTTATATCTTTGCTCATTGTCACTCTAAATGTTCACTCCATCATGTCTTCAATATTTTTCTCTAGTAGATCATCTCCCACCATATCAAGAAATTCGAAAACATAATGCATGAGGTCGACGAGGACATTAGGCTCATATGTGAGTTTTCTCCATGATATTCTAAGGTAATTCTCATCACTATTTGCCTCCAGGATCGATTCACATGTTGAATTCCTCTAGACCGCATTCTGGGATCAATTAATTAGTAGAAAGGTATTCTACAAAGATGAAAACTATATCATCCATTGAAATAATGAGTCAAATGAAAGATGCAGAATATACTAAGATGTTTATTAACTCTAAAAACTACGTAAAAAACTATCATGACTACATTGCATGCGCTGCATTATCATTTTAGGTTTGAGTCAGAGCTCTTGATCCTTAAAATAAAAATGAAAGACTTTAATTATAAAGTTGATTTATTTTAAATGTAAGTAGAATATTTGAAATCACTTACGATCTTGAATGTTGAATCTCGTTAGTGAAGTGATAAAGATAGTTTTCACTGTATGGTTTAATCTAAAATATGATAACATAATTGATGATGGTTGGACAATGGGTGAATGCTTCTTTCATTTTTGGTAATTTTGTATTCAACTCTTCCATGATTTTTTATTCGACCAATTTATTTAAAAGTTATAAATTATTTCGTATCTTTCAGTTTAGCCCTCGACTTTTGCGTTTTAAGTATTCTTTTTATTTATATGTCACTTACATCTTATGTGGATTACATTAGGAAAATGTCTTCAATAGATCGCATTAGCACTAACTCCCGATCGGTCAAAATAACACTTGATAAGACAAAATTAGTATCCTTCATCACCGAACATAGAACATTCAAAGTCAACATGTAGTTATCTTTCTTCTCCGAAATCATAAAAATGAAAGTAACATAAAATATCATATTTGTTGAAATTACACCAACAATTTTGAATAATTTCATTTTTTACCTCATTTTTGTGTAAGTGCTATCCATAATAACGTCTCGTGGGAATATGCGCAACAACTCAATACTTATAATATGCATAGAAAATAGTTTGGTGATCATGACCTCTCTCTCGGTTGTTTGATCTCACTCTAACCAATTGTACTTTTTCATTTTAGATAACAAGTATTGTATGTGAGATTGTTTGTATTTTTTAACAAACGATGTTTTACTGAATATTATAGATGTTGTAGATGTTAGATACATCGCTCGCATTATAATTATTCAAACTCGTATACATATCTGTAGGACGCATACCCGACAACGATAAGTTACGAACTAGTTCCTCTTCGAAGTGTTTGGCTAGTGGGTGGTTGTGTTGACTCCATATAACGGTTAGTCGTTAATAACCAATGAGTGACATTGAATGATACATTCTCAATTGAAAAGGACAATTATATTTTTTTTCTTACTATTTTTCTTATACTTTCATCATTTTTGTTTTAAAGACCATACTTCTCGCATTTTTAAAATATCCTAGGGGATTTTTGTTCGTCATTATAAAGGCTAATGATGACATATCACAAAATATGACCTACACAATAATCCATCATGTCGACTCATATTTTCTGTAATACTCGCGCATAGTAAACATGTGTGAGCAATCCACAAACAAACCGTCTACACCAGTAAATTTTTCAATAGACTCTTCAATAAATTCCTTAATATATGTATATTAATATAATAAGAATTATGAATACTTAAATACTTTTTATCCAACATAAAACACCTAAACATATACTCACAATTATAAAATGATGGTAAAATATCTCGTAAGATATTCATGAAATATTATAAAGTTTATGTAATCTGAATATAAAATTTAATGTAAACCATTTTCTCATAAATTATATAGAAGTGTGCATACATTCCGCATAAACCATACTTAAACATGTTCCTATAAACTATTTTCTCATATATTATACAAAAATATGCATCACCCTAAGCTATACATAAACCGATATACATCTTTTATATGTTTATATAAACTATGTAAAAAAAATTATTTTAAAAGTAATATTAAATTATTTTTGTGTTTGTGTTAAAAATATATTATACTTTTAAGTTTGTTATGTAATTAAATATAGGGTTTCGTGTAAAATTAATGGGAGACTTACCATTTAGGACCCATTCAATAAATTTACTACGGATAAATGTCCAAATGTTTTAAGAGATTTTATACCTAAAATATATATATGTAATCCTTCTTTTTCTTTTATTTTTTAATTCAAATTTTAAAAGGTTCATATCTTATAAACCATAATTCGAAAAAACAAATCCAAAAATACCATTGGTTTTGTTTTTTTAAGACGAACAAAACTAGTACCATTCACGATAGGTTTTGAATTTTTTTCTAAAAAATGTATTTTACACAGGTTTCTCATTATATGGTTTCGCATCTAGTAAAATAAAGAAGGTTTCGCATTTAGCAAAACAAAGAAGGTTTCATATCTAGCAAAACAAAAAAGGTTTATCATCTAGCAAAACAAATAAGATTTCGCATCTAGCAAAACAAAAAAGGTTTCGCATCTAGCAAACAAATAAGGTTTCTCACCTAGCAAAACAAAGAACTTTTCTCATCTAGCAAAACAAAGAAGATTTCGCATCTAAAAAAACAAAGAAGGTTTCTCATCTAGAAAAACAAAGAAGGTTTCTCATCTTGCAAAACAAAAAAGGTTTCTCATCTAGGAAAACAAAGAAGGTTTCGTGTCTTCTTCGTTTACACTATAAAATTAAAAAATTAAAAATTCTGTATCTTTTAAACTGTAACTCTAAAATAATGAAAATATCATTGGTTTTATTTCTTAAGACGAACGAAACTAGTACCACTCATGATATTTTTTTAATTTGTTTTAAAAGAATTATATTTTACTTTATGGTTATTCATAGGTACAAATTTATAAACACGTGATTTGTTTATACAAGAATAAATTTACTAAACTAGTGTATTGTATTCAAGATTATTGTTTGGTTTATAATCAAGATGGTGAACTACAAAAGTTTGTAGACAATGGTGAGAAATATTTTGAATTCGGTTCTAGAAGGCCCCTTATACATAAATAAACAAACATAATAATAAATAAATAAAATAAAAAAACAACTTGACTTACATTGCTTTTTTTACTCTAAAAGATATTTTATTAAATGAATGGTCCAAATTAAAGGACTTACAAAAGAAAGGACTTAATGTGATTTTATATTTTCTTAAACTAAGCGCCAAAATTTCACAACCAATTTTCGTACCGAAAAATTCTTCCCTCCATTAGAACCTTTCAGTAGATATCATTTAATAAGAACATCTTCCATACTTTAATGACAGATTGTTCGACTTGACTTTTCCAATAATCTAAATCATCTTTCTTTCAAGTTTCATTGATTCTTCAATCAATTCCAGAGTATAGTATAGATCCCTTCGTTATCAGAAATCTAACAATGGTGTTTTCTGTGAGTCGTTCTTCACCTCTGAAACAACTTCCATGGAATTTGTCTTAAATTTGAAGCAACTTCCTTGAATCCATATAGCAGACTCTTAAAGCAGTGTATCCAAATGATTTCAGAAAACATAGAGGTAAGTGTTATTCTACTCTAACATATCCAATTTGTAAACTATATAAGTACGTTATAGCCTCCAATTCAGCTGGAGCTTTAAATGTTTTATAGTCAATCTTCATTTTACACCTTAGAGTCCATCGAGCCAGCCAATCTGCTGCTCGATTTTGTTCTTTAAAGATGTGGTGAAGAGACATTTTATTGGTGATTAGAGATCTTATATTTTATAGAATAGATTTGAGATGTAATGGAAAATTTCATTTAGAAATAAGAGAAACTAGAATTTCAGAATATGTGTCTATGCCAACTTCCCTGATTCCTTGAATTTTACATATTTGAAGTCTATCATGCAGTGCTCGAGCTTCTGGTTTGAGAGGTGTTAACATTCCATAATTGTTTCCATAGCCACGTATGATCTTTCCATTGCTATCTCGAATAATAACTGCACCACTTGATTCTCCAGAAGTGAGGCAACCTGCATCAGTGTTCATTTTGAACCTTCCCGGTCTTGGTGGAGTCCAGGTAAGATAAGAGATTTTTTTTTCCAGATGGTTTATGCATCCTACAATTGTTTCCATTGCTTCGCTATGTTTCCAGTATTTTTTGTTCAGTAAGTTTCCATGATCAAGGCTGAAAAGCATGTTAGAGATATACTGTATAGTTGAGCCTGCTGAAAATATATCCCCATTTATCATGGTTTTGTTCTTTTGCTGCCATATGGCCCATGTTATTAGTGTGGCAGAATAGTTTTGATGTGAGTCTTGCTTGGTGAGGACCAGAACCACACTCGAAACATATGCTTTATAGTCATATGATTTTGAATTTCAATCTTTAGAATACTTGCATAGTAAGACCATACTTTCCAAGCAAAAGTACAAGATACAAATAAATGGTCTGATAAGAAAGGAGTTTATTTTGAATGATCCTCCAGACAAAGTACAAGATACAAGTACAAGATACAAATAATTGTATCAACATGAGTTTATTTTGAATGATCCTCCAGACAAGAAAGGAGCATTTTCTTGGGGAAATTTGATTCTATAGATTCTCAAAAAGAGAATATTTAGATAGAATAGGTCTAACTGTATGATTTGTATCCTTGATGTTAAAGATTCCAGTTTTGGAAGGCAACCAATGGATGGTATCATTTACTTAGGTGCTAATCTTAGTTTTAAGTACCAAGTTTATATTAAATTCTGTTAGTAGAGGCTTACTTTAGTCACATTCCATTCATTATTATCCCAGAATATATTGATTTTAACACCTTTAAACCAACTATTGTCAAATTGTTAATTTAAACTGATAAGAGGAGATCTTCCATACCAGTTGTCCAACCACAGATCAACATTACCTTTGCCCAAATTCCATATGATATTTTCTTCTGCAAACTCTTTTATGCCAGACAGTATTCTCCATATTTGGGATCCCTTTTCTGAGTAATTAATTTGGAGTGGATGACCTTATTTGCAGTAGATACTTTGGAGGAGGTTGGACCAAAGAGAATTATTTTCTCTAAATCTTATCCATAATTTGCATGAGAATGCTTTCTGAATATCATTTAGGCTTCTTACGTTAAGACCTCCCTCACCATATGATTTGCAAACTACATTCCAGGAAGACCATTGTAGTTTGCTTCCCTTACTACTTGAGCTCCAAAGGAATCTGTTCATCATTCGCTCTATCTTTATGATAATGACAGAAGGTGAACAGCAACTTTGTAACCAATATAAAGGAATAGGCTTTAGTACTAAGTTTAGTAATGTAAGTTTTCCAGCGTAAGATAGTTTTTTGTCATTCCAAGTAGCTATCTTGTCTTTTATCTTGTCCAGTAGTAGGAGATAGTTTGACTCTTTATTGTTGGGGCTCAATGTGATTCCAAGGTAAGTTGTTGGTAGATAACTTGTGTTGAAATTAGTCTGAATCTCCAATGATTTTCTTCTGTTCTGTGGCAGCTTAGTACATGTTATTATGATTGTTTTAGCTTTATTGAGAGATTGACCAGAAACATCTTGGTATATCTGCAAAAAAAATGTCAATTTTCTCCATAAAAGAAGTTAGTCCATTAGTGAGGATAAGCACATTCTCTGCAAAAGAGAGGTTGGGGATAATTATATTGCTTCTATTAGAATTTCTTAATGTTTTGTCAGATATGAACATTTCATTTAAACCTCTTAAAAGGAGTTCTTCTGCTAAGATAAAGAGACTGGGGGATAAAGGATCCCCCTGTTTGACTCATTTCTTAAACATAAAATAACCAGTTGTTATTCCATTTATTAAAATGGAGGCATGGGTCTTTTCAATTAAGTTACTGACTAGAGATATTACTTTGTTGTTGAACCCAAAACACTTAAAAGATTTTGAATATGAAGTTGTGAGATAGATTGTCAAAGGCCTTTGACATATCCACTTTGATAACTATGTTTCCTACTTGAGTTTTCCTTCCAAGGTCATGAATCAGTTCCTTTGCTATTAGAATATTCTAATGAATTGATCTCCTTTTTACATAAGCACCCTACATTTCAGATATTAGTTTAGGCAAGAGAGTAGATAGTCTGTTATTTAACAATTTAGACATAATTCTATTGAACATAGAACAAAGACTTATGGGTCTGTATTGATTCTCAGTAAGAAGGATGCTATGTTTTTGGTATTATGCAAATTCCAGTTGCTAGAATGACGTCTGGATGTCCTGGCCTTGAATAAATAATGTTAACGCATTGCAGAGATCCTGTTTAATTATTCTTCAACATGATGTGAAGAAACATATGTTAAATCCATCAACTCATGTTGCACCATCAGCGTTTATTCCTTGAATTGTATTCCAGATTTCCTGCTCTGTAGGCAAAGCTAAAAGAATATTATTATCTCACTCTGTTACTAATTTAGGAATCACAGTGAATATGTTATGATTTAAATATTTATGTGTTGATCAGTATTAGAATAGGAAAGAGAATAAAGAATTTCTTTATAATAATCCCAGCAGATTATTCTATGGTATCATCATCTGAATACCATATGTTGTTCATCTTTATTCCTGATATCCTTCCTTTTTTTCTCCTTCTTTACACATAATTATGATATATTCATGTATTCCTGTCTCCATCTCCAATCCATTAGGCATAACATTTTTGTTTCTAGAATTCTTCTTCCATGGAGAGAGTTAGTAGATGGTTAGCAGTTGCCGTAGATAGTTGGATTTTGTCTTCCATGCTCTTTGAGGTTGAATATCTGGCTTTACAGTTTTTAACAATATCTTCAGTCTGAATTACTTTGTCAAAAACATTTCCAAATTGCTTTTTGTTCCATTCTTTCAAGGTATTTTTCAGCCTCTTTAATTTATTCCAAAAGATAAACAATAGATAGCCCACAGCTTCATTCTAACTTTTTTCAACAATGCTAATGAAATCTTTATCCCTGGTCCATATGTTCAAGAATTTGAAGCTACTTCTGTGTTTAGCACTTTCTTTGACGATTGATATACATATTGGTGTGTGGTCAGAGCATGTCTGAGCTATATGCTCCACTTTAGTTTCTACAAAGTAATTTGTCCACTCTTGGTTGATTAACACCCGATCAAGTGGCTTCCATTTTGGTTGTCCACGTAAATTTGGTACCTGAAAATCCTACATCCTCAAGAAAACAGTCTTTAATTACATCATTAAATTCAATAAACTTTGATAACAATAGTTAGTACAACCTATTTGTTCAGAAGTAGATATTATAGCATTGAATTCACTCAAAAGCAGTCATTTGTTTGTTGATTGAGCAATGCTTCTTATTGTATTCCGAAGCTCTATTCTTTCTCTTCTCTGACATTTAGCATATACACATGTCACTTGGAGATTGGAGTCTAGCATAGGATAATTTATATTGATGTGGATGCATTGAACACAGTCCTGCAAAATGATAATCTCTATGTCTTCCTTCCACAGAATCCAATTCTTGTTGGAGTCATTTGCAATGTAATTAGAGAGTTTAAGCTTTTCTGAAATAATTTTGATCTGACTACTATCAATCATAGGTTCTTGTATGAATAGGATTCTTATTTTCTCCTTTCTGATTATTGACTTCAATCTCCTACTGAAGATTTATTTCCAGCACCTCTTATATTCGAGAAATTTAATCATTTAGGGCTGAAAAAGATAGATCTTCTTGGCTCTTGAAATTGAAGAGATTTTATCACTAAAGGCGTGTTCTTCTTATTTGCTCCTGCTAGTTTAAGTTTTCTGTCAAGGATTTTTTGAAAACTTGGATCAGTTTGTCTCTGCCTTAGCGTTGGAGTAATAAGCAGACTACCAGTATTCTCTTTAGTATGTGTTAGGTATCCTCTTGGTGTTGAGTCAGATTCTTCAGTTTGTTGAAGATTGTGATCATTATCTAGTGATTTTATCGCTTCAATGCTTTCCTCATTGTCATCCATTTCAGGATTTGTTTCCGTCTGATGTTCAGTAGCTTCTTCTTCGGTATATCTTTTTTGAATTTCTTGTGGAACTTTATTTTCCTTTACTTCATCTTTGCTAGGCTCCTCAATTCTCTAACAGTGAATTCTGATTGATTCCTGGATTTCTCACTATTGTTAACTATTATTGACTTGGTCTTTTTTGGTTTTGCATCTTTATCCTTTTCTTGGAGTCGTTTTGAAGTTTATGTTTGCATTAAAATGTTCTTTGTTTGCTGATTAGTAGATTCCATAGCCTTTTCACCATTGATCTTTTTGCAGGATGTTTTGTCATGGCCAACATGGAAGCATTGATCACAATATTTTGGTACATTCTTATAACTAATCTGTACAATGCTCCCTCGTTACTGCCACATCCTAACCAAACGTTATGTTGCAGTTTTTTAGAGATATCTATTTTCACCCAAATATAACAAGCATTATATAATGCTTTATTTTTTAATGAAATCCAAGATTTAATTGGTGAACCGACTGCGGCAGTGCTTTGTTAAACTATTTAACAAAACCAAATCTTTAAAATATAATTAACGCCTTCGATGGAGTAACTTTATAAACGTATTAGCAAACATGTGTATTTTAACCTATAGTTTAATAGCTACATTCTACATGCTCTAAAAGTATAGATCTAGACCGCACAAATACTGAAGTCAAGTTTTAAAAAACGAAGAAAAAAATAGTACTCAATAAAAATTTACAAAATTAACACGATTAAAAAGATTATAATAGTTAATTTTCATAAAATGGCTATCAATAATTATCTAGCTACCACGTGAATACTGGGACATATCCATACAAAAAGAGAAAGAAACAATATTATTAATATACAGATTTTGACTGTCCAACCTGCAGATTTTAATTTTTAAAGGCCTATAAGAATTTCGAATTTCAACTTTTTAAAAAAATTATTTTCACAAAGAGAAAAAAAAACTAAAATAAACCTCAAAAAAGAAAAAAAATTATGTTCAGTTGTATAACATTGACAGCTAAAAATAGGCCAACATATCAACACACCCACCTAATCAATCTCACTCCATCAGCGAAGAAGAAGCGTGAAGCATTAGCTCGAATTAAACTCTTCTTCGGTTTTTCCCTACTAATCTCTGAATTTCATTCTGCATTATCATTCAAGTTCCCTTGTCTAGAGCTTGGAGGAGTGAAATCGTCAAATGAACCGAGGGTGGGTCAAAAGAATTGAATTTAAGAGTACGTTGCTTACGACGCTGTACTTGTATAGTTCGGGAAAAGGCTTAGTAACACATCAAGAGTGTCCGGGTGGAACTTTCTCGCGAATAAGTAACATGGTCGTCTGATACCGTTCCATATGCATGGCCAGTGAAGTTCTTCACCCTGTTAGAAAGATAGTTAGATTTCGTGCGTTCAGCAAAAATTTGTCCAACCTAGTCAAGGCTATTGATTCATTTATAAGCCTAAATAAGTCATATCCGGTGAACAGGTTTGGTTCCGTTACAGCAGAATCTAGTATGGACCGGGTTTAGGCTAGACGTAGTGCTATTGACGAAATATAAAGCTTTCTCCAACACGCAACTAGATTTTATCCTCTTAAGATTTCTTTTAGGGAAAAAAAACATTTAACTCGCATACCTTGCCGACGCTTGTAACATGTACACTTAGATCAACCGTCTGCAAAAAGATAAAATAAGCATCAACTACTGACAACCAAACTACGGTTGGTTTTAAAATATTTGGTTCAGGGAGCAAAATGAAGACATCATAGTACCGTGATGTTAGTCATAAGTTCGTTGTTGATATCAACGGCCTTAAACGTTTTCGGATGCCACTTTCTTTCAGACCAATCAACAAGTGTCACTGACCAATTTGAGATGCCACCGGGATCAAGCATCTGAATAGGTGCAAGTAACTTGGTAAGAGACTGTCATTATAAAATTTTTAAGACTTAAGAGTTGTAGTTGAAGCATAATTCTCACGTAGAAGAATGTAGGTAGATAATGCTCATCCGCAATGCAATTTTTGTTGCCCTCTACGCCTGGCTGAATAAATCAAGAAATTCTGATTAACGAACGGTGGTACGAACATAAAGTACAATCATCTACCAATTGTATAAGAAGGGCACCGCTACAACTCAAAAGGATTGTACTAACTACTAAGTTCCGTCATTATGAATATTTTATTTTAATTATTACAAATGCATTCATAAAGATATTGACGCAAACGTTTCAACTTTATGACTCATATCAGCATAATCGATCCAGATATCAAAGCAAATGATTCTATATATTCTGATCTTTAACGGCTCCTAAATGCGCAATAAACTTTTGATATAATATGAACCAACGATTAAAACAAACCTGCAAAACAAGATTTTCGAAATACTCACCCTGCAGTAATCCCGGAATTTAGAGTAGTAAAGACTGTCAGCCATAATTATAACGGCATGCTGCCTTTTCATTGTGAACCACTGCAAAAGGACAAATGGTGGAAAGTGATTATTAACCATCCTTGCTTAAACAAGTGTGAGAAAATTTCTTGTGCGAAGCATTTCAATGTGTTTATGATATCACTCGACAGCAGAGAGACAAAACCCCTTCATAAACCCATATGCACAAGGCATCACTATAATCTATATGATATCTATAAGGGTGTCATGTTTGAGAACAGATGCCAGTACGTAAAAGACTAAAACAAGCATTCAAAGAATATTATATGTAATAGGAAATCCTACCTGCGCACCCTTTCGAAAATCTTCCTTTGGGACTTCTGGTAACATGTGTTCCATGTGTCTACCAGTTCCATGGACACCAGGATCCTCAAAGCTGGGAAAGGAAAAGAAGCGTTTATAAGCCAAAACAAGCTCAGCCAAAAAAAGAACATAAAAAATTGCAGGACATAGAACTGTATACCCATAAAGGCATTGGCATTCTGATGCAAGTGAGTTCTATAAATGAGAAAAAAAATTGCGACCTTACAAGCACACCTACAGAAATAGGGCAATATAAATACTTACGAGTCGATGAAACTGACATTTGTCAACATCAGGTAGTTGTAGACATATTCAAAACTATGCAGTGGTATACAACTGCAAAAAACAGGAAAAGTTTCAATAACATTTAAAACTTAAACGCCTCACGATTTAATGGAAAAGTTTGCTAACATCAATTTACCTCTCTGACAGTAAAACGAAATGCTTGTTTTCAGGATCTCTGAGAGCATTTGCCAGCAGTCTTCTCTCTGCATCAACCATCGAAATTCTTCCCCAGACCACCTACAAGAAGCATTCACATGTAATCAACGTCAGCTTGGCATTTACCTCGCCAAATTCAAACAAGATGTGCCAGAGACTAATCTATTGTCTATTGTTTGTCACCTAAGGTATTCAATAACTGATAGAAATCAGTCAGGGACAGAAGACTCAAATTCAAAATTTAAATTTAAACGCGGTCAGGACAAAAGATATGACTATAAAATATTTTAGCTATTGTATTTTGAAAACTAAGAGACATCGCTACTTCTCGCAGAATAGGTCTCGGCCTGTAAGGAATAGATTCATATATTCAAAATTAGCTTAATCGATACTCTTAGCTGAGGTATAAAGATAATACGAACCTCATCACTGCGAATCTCACGATTGAGGAAATAACGGCTCACGTGGACTGGTCTTTCCTTTGAAGCATGGACATAAACAGAGAATTTGCCTTCATGACCCTGTTTGACATCGCAAGGTTTTATAAAACCAACATAGAAGACAATCACAATCGTATGCATCCTAATCTTATACTCCATTTTCTAAATGCTTAAAGTGAGAAACTCCAAACAGTACTCGCATTCTATCCCATAGAGATTTTGTGGCGAGCCGAAAAAGGAAAGTTAGTGCAGGGCAATCGACTCTTCCGCCTCAAATCACACTATTCTAAGAATTTGGAAGGAACAAAACAACTAAAAAGTATATGGAAAGAAAGATTTACCTGAAAAAATTTATCCCATAGCTTCTCGAAAGGCAAAGAACCAGGCGACAAGAATAAGAATGCAATCTTAGAATTTTTAGTTTTAGTAATAGGTGTATCCAATATCTCTTTAATGACAACACGTGATGCAATCTCATCATCCGATAATTCCCTTGAAGAAGGAGGAAGCCAATTCGTAAAGACCTTACAGCCTCTTGGAGAAATCACATAACACGCAGCTCTTCTATGCCGCGGATACATGTAAGCAGCAACTAACACCATGCTGACCACTAAAATCAATACCATTATCCATATTGGCTTCTTCAAAGAAGCACGCGGGTTAAGCCCGGGTAAGATCTGCATATCACCGACGCTGCCTAATCGCCACGTCTTAGCTGGCTTCATTCAACCAAAACGCATCAATAAACACTCAGATATGTCCTTCTTCTTCCACAGTCCTCAACCACTGCCGAAAATAGAATCGCTTAGTCCCAAACTAAGATTCTTCAAAAGGGCTAATACAGAATATTCAATTAATTCCATATTCATTCCTATTAAATAAAACTAAAGAGTTTAAAATTAAAAGCATGTCCTAATTATATAGCTTCCTTTTTACTTTCCTACCTTTTTAAGACAAGCAACATAACATCATAAGATCATAAGATTTCTCACCTTATCAGACAATTCAATAAAATAAATGAACAAAAACTCTAATGGATTCGATTCAATCTCGAAACACAAAAGCAGATTGGATGAGCAACTCTGAACTTCTAAAACAGACAATGTTCTGAAACAGGAGATAACTTGCTTAAAAAGTCAAACAAAAAAATTCCGACCAATCTACCAAACACGATTAAAAGACGAAAGAAACACAATGCAGTTTGTGGTCAACTCTTGTGCACGAATCTTACCTATTCAAATCTTACCTATTCTCGTATCAGCTAATCACGATACACATTACACCGAATTCTAAATAAAAATCATAAGAACATAAACGAAATAAGCAAAATACCTGAAGATTTGGAGAGATTTGAAACGTTCGTTGAGTTGAGATCTAGGGCACAACCAAACACATCAAATTCCAGTGAGGAAAAAGATGTGTATGTGAATATATATAAAAATGTATATATGTATATATATACAATCTCTCTCTCTATATATATATATATATATATGTTTCTCTTATTGGCTTGGTTATATGTTTTTTTTTATGGGAATGGATTTGTTTTCTCTCTCTTCTTCTTCTTCTTCTTGTTCTTGCTTTCTCTCTCTAGGTTTTTTTTTAATCCGTGTGTGTGGGAAGTGGTGGTGGCAGTGACGAAGGAATGGTGTCTGTCGTTTGTGTGTCTCTCTCTCTACCTGTGGCAACTACAAAGAACAGCGATTTCAAGCCGGCGATTGATTTTTATTTTTATTTTTATTAGACGTGAAAAAAAAAAATTAAATTTAAAATTTGATTGGTTTGTTTGTGGGGATAATATCGGACGCCGAACCGCATGTTAAGCGCGTACCAGTGGTTTGTTTGATTGGTGAGGGTAAGAAGTAGTAAGAAGTAAGAAAAATAATACTAAAGTGAACCCGAACCCGATAATTGTACTAACGAACGAGTATTCAACATGTAACAGCCTTCACACGGTTGAATTAAACTCAACACTCTAGATGTAATAATTTAGGCCTTCTCTGAAAATCTATGTTCAATTTTGTATTAACCCAACCATAGCTGGGCTCGATACATTTTATTGAGGTTAAATCCACTATAATTTTTATATGAATAATTTAAAAGGGCTTTTTTTTTTGCTAAAATGTCGATTATTTGGTTAATAAATCCTATTTTTAATTAGTTCTATTAATTATTTTGACTTGCTCCATTTTCTACCATTTTTTTTAAACACTAAATTATACTTTAAAAATACTAACAAGTCCCAAAATCTAAAGCAACATTTCGTCTATCCAACTCTTATTCTTTTTTTTTTTTATTCTCTCTTACTTTTTAAAAAAATTCAAGAACAAAAACACACAAAAACTCTTCCATTTCGAAAACTCTGCTTCTTTCTGAACTAAAACCAACAAATGGACAAAAGAAAAGAATAAATACTTATTTTTATTGATTTTTATTTTTTTATGTTTTGAGTTAACTTTGTTAGAGTGAAAGCATTTAGGGTGTTACACGAGTTAAATTTATGGTTATAATAGTGTTTTTAATCAACTATTGTTGTGTTTTAGTATGACTTATGTTAGAATATTGTTTTATGAATCTAGATTTTGATGTTTGTCGAAGAACATTTGCTGTTTTTTGTTGGATTTTGTAGGTGTTTTTCGTCCTTGTCGGTTCGAAGCATCCGTATTGCCAGGATTGGAGCTTCGAACCAACGGGGACTAAATTTTATACATGCTCAATTTAGTCCTCACCAGTGCTGGACTGTGGGACCCGCCGGTAGCAAACTGTCAATCAGTCGGGCTAGGTACCAGTACAAACAGGGACTAAATTAAGCCAATATAATATTTAGTCCCCCACCAAACCCGACAGTATGGATGTTTCAAACTGACGGGAGGTTGTCTAATGTTACATTTTTCACAATTTATCTCCTACATTTGAAACTAACGAACATAATTTGTTGTTTTTGTAGCAACAGATTTCTAGGCCGGAAAAATCCTCAAGATGTCGGCGTGATGAAGAGAAACCTACCTCGAAAAAGGGTCATACACAACCCTGTAGTTGTAGTGGTAGTGGCTCTCAAAAAAGGTTCACATTGAAGTTACATAAATGGACTATAGAGTCGTATTTACTTCTCATTAGAGTTTTATAGTGCTTTGTGCGTTGGTAAGATTTCTTCCGCTTCTTTTCGACTAGGTCAAGCTCGGTTATTCGACCTTCAACACTTGTTCCTTCATCATAGTTATATAGTGGTATTATCACTTCCGTTGTATAGACCAAAGTGAAACATGTTTTAGAAGTAGGTGTCCGCTGAGTGTTTTGGTATGTCTATGGAACTTCTTAGAGGAAGTCTGGCAACTTCCTTCAACTAAAAGTTTGTTTACATTCTTGAGTTTGCTCTTAAGTTTATTTATGGAGTTATCAAATTCATTAACAGATAAATTAAACGATAGATTTCAGGACGAATAACACATGTTACTCGTACAAAAATGACCAAATATCATGTAAGTTATTAAGGAAAAAAATATTAAGTTTATATAGCCCGACTTCCCAACCATAAATCATAACCAAACCGAGGCTCATCTTTAACATGACTCTTCAAACCTTCAACAAGTATCCAACATACAGCTCTCCACATCCAGATATGATGTCCTAAAAATGTCCTAACGAGGTCGGCAAACTTAGACTTTAACTATGAAATAGATTGTCCATAAAATTAGACATTCGTAAGCGTTCGCAATATAGGCTTTCTATTTTGATAAAAAATTTGGATTTGACAACCAGACTAATAAGACATCATTATATTCCACGTCAACAACACGACCGCATTTTTTACCTTTGACGTGACATTGTTTTCCTTTCAACCAATAGAACACATTCATCATGCCCAAGAAAGCGATAATCAATATATCTTTTTGGATTTGGATATCATCTTCATTTAAGGATTTCATACGTACAGTAGCACACATGGTTGACTCTTTTTCAAATGTGTCCAATTTAGTTTTTTACGTTAGCCTGACTTTGAGCATTCGTCTAACTAACAGAATATCCTCGATCTACAGTTGGTGATCACCAGCCAAAGATGGTAATTGTTATAGTGATTTATTTTTTAACTTTTGCAAGCATTTTTTGCGAGAGAACATACTAATTGTAAAAAGTCAAAACTGATTGGGTCGAATATCTTTGGGGTTATCTCTTTGAGAGGATCAGATGCGAGTGTGAGTCAAATGTGATTCTTTTAGGGTCAATCCTGATCGAAGGCAAATTCTATATTTCCACCTTTTGACTTAGTGATTTCACCACAAGTGTATTTAATATTTTCTTATTTATTATCTTATTTTAAATATATAAATGGATAATAGTTAATGGACTTTTCAGTCTTTGGGCTTGGCCCATAACCATGATTTGACCCATAAGATCCATTAACCCAAAATTAGCCTATAAAGGCTTTTAGAGATAGAATTTAAGAGGGTTGGACTTTATCTCTCTAAACATTAAATACATTAGGTTTATGATCTCTCTACATCTAATCTTATAGTTGTTATACCTTCGATATATTACCTAAATTTTCTCTGAATCATTTTAATCTATATAAAAACATCAAAACTTATACCAATAATAAAAATAATATTATTTTCATTCAATTTAATAAAAATCGTAGAGTAGCTGAAGGTATTTGTATATATTCCACTTTTCAATCATAGACTATCGATAAAAGATCATTTATTTTTTCAGTCATGCCTCGATGAAGAAAACGAGTCATAAATACAATAACTCGATTGTATCTCACTATAGTATAAAATTCTTGATTGATATTTGCCTTTAGTTTTGGAAAATAAAAATTAATTAATGATAATTAAACGTTAATTTTCTTCCTAAATATTAAGAGAATGATAACCAGCATCCATATGATGGTCATAAGTTGTAAGGACTACACTAGAATCCTCGACAAAATGCACATTATTAGAGAAGCAGTCAAAAAAAATACAAGCACATTTTAAAATACTTGAAGAATGATAACATATATATATATATATATGATGTAGCCCATAAAGTAAAAAAAAATCCTTTTTAATTTTATTTTATTCAAATATCTTATGTTATTTAAATCAAATATAATTATATTAAGATTTTATTTTATTTTATTTCAAAACATTTATTTTATTTCTTTTTATTCTAATTTAGGGGTTTGAGAAGCTCTTATATAAAGCCTCATATACCTTAAATTTTAAATAAGTTTTTGGAATAATATATTTTTTATCTCTGAATATTTGAGTCTTTATTACCCTTACATTAAGGTTTCATCATGTTCCTCTTGTATTAGGTTTTCATCTATTGTTGCTTCTTCTTCTAATATTCCGCCGCGTCATCAGTTTGGTAACACAACATCAGTTCCTGCTACGGGGTAAGCATGTTTCTGAATTCTGATTTCATCTGATTCAAGGTCTAAAGGAGAGATCAACATCTATGGTCATGAAGATCTTGAAGATCGTTTGGTATGAGGGGACACACCAGGCGTTTTGATGACGGTCATATTGATTCGTTACTAGATAAGTTTAAATTGGCTACCAATCGTTGCATCAAGTTAAAACTTGCTTATCGAGATGCTCTCCCAGGTTATGAAGAGGTTTTCGAAACCAATCTTTTTCATCAACTGGACATGGGATGTTGTTTTCAGGCTATTAAAAGGATTTCGAAGAAATTTTTTTCATCAACTGGATGGCTTCAATGTGACTTCGAATAAGGAACATTTGAGAAGAATTAATCTTATTCCAATAAGTTCCAAAATTATAATTCTCAATGTAACAATTGAAAAAAAAATTGGTTGTTGATGGTAATGGTGCTATGAATTCGAGGACGAATTCTTGTCAACCAGAAAGTCCAAACAAAAACCTTTTTAATTTTATTTTATTTTATTCAAATATCTTATGTTATTTAAATCAAATCTAATTATATTAAGTTTTTATTTTATTTTATTTTAAAACATTTATTTTATTTCCTTGTATCCAATTTAGGATTTTGAGAAGTTCTTATATAAAGCCCCATATACCTTAAGTTTTAAATAAGTTTTTGGAATAATATATTTTTTATCTTTGAAAATTCCAGTCTTTGTTACCCTTACTTTAGGGTTTCATCATGTTACCCTTGAATTAGAGTTTCATCTATCGTTGCTTCTTCTTCTTCTTCTTTTTCTATTTTCGCTGATTTTCAATGTATGTATGTATGAATGTATTAAGGTTGGTAAAGAGCTTAACTGTAATATTATCAAACATAAAGTACTGTTTTATGAATTTTTGAAACCATCTACTTGTTATTGTTTTTATCGTTATATTCTTAAGTGCCACATTTATGCTTTTGGTGAACGATACTACATCTTATGAGTCTTTTACATACTTTGTATCATATATCTCATAAAGGATAACAATAACATCAAAATCATCAATTTCATCATCCCCCTCCTCCTCTTCTTCACCATATTCGTTTTTCCTCGCCATTGTGTTTATATATCCATCACTAACTCTTTTCTCATATTCCTCATTAGTCTTTAAATATCGCGCACCGCTATCTTTTTCCACCTCACTGATGCTCTCAAAATTATCACTCACCTCAACAATCTTTTCTTTAAAAGAGCCTTCAATAATATCATCGGATCATTTTTATTTATTGGTTCATCTACTAATCAAATGTAGTGTTACCAATGTCGTCGCCTCTATAACTATTATATCTTTCAAATTATCAATCCCCATTTCTCATATCTATAAAAATTTGCTTGATGGATGGCATCAGCTTTGGTATTCAGGTCCTCCCTTAATGTTGAAAGATCTTTCTCCAAACCAGAGCACTTAGTTTGGAGCTTAGTACTAGCATTTTCCGAAGTGGCCAGCTTGGTCGATAGATCTTCCTTGTCCTTCATCAATATTTTAAGCTCTTTCTTCAATTCTTCTATGCTCTGATTAGCATTGAGAAGATTGGTTGACAAAGATTCATTGTCAGTATTGAGGGTGTTGATAAGGGTGGACTTGTTTTTCACTTGCCTCTCCAGATCAAGCACTGGTTGAATGTGATCAGGAGGGAATAAGCCACCACATCATTCTCTCCCGAGACAGTGTAGGACTTGCCATTGTAAGTCACCATATTAGAAGAGCTTGAAGGATGGAAGGGGCCAACAAAGTCATCTTTCTCAGAGTCGTTGAAGTAAAGATCAATGTCTTGGAGAGCACTGATGTCTACCCCGTCAATCCCTCCTCCGGTACCTTCTCCGGATTGCAGACCGGTGGGAATCTTCTCTGCCAATGTGGGGTCAATTGGGTATGATGGAGGTAGAAGCTCTGAAGGGCAAAAAATTATTTCTTCCCCTAAGGTAACCTTTTTCTTTTTGGCAGCCTTTTCATTACTGCTAGCTCCCCTTTTTCGGTCCTTTTTGGGAGGCCTTAGTGGATTTTGTGGTTTTCCTGCCTCATTAACAGTCTCATCTTCAACTACCTTGAGAATGGCAGCTTCGATCCCCCCTTGGTTCCCCGAACCGGTCTCCTTTGTGACAGCTCGAACTGCTTTTATTGCAGTTCTCTTCTTCTTTCCGTTCATTTTGCTTGGAGCCTTGGCTCTAGAGGGTAAGACTAGTTTGCCATCTTTCTCTTATGTCCGTTTAAGGATGACACCTGGAGGAGAGGCTTTGGTCAATTCTTCATATGTAAGATCTCTCCGACCTGTGGTATTCCACAGATGGGATCTCACCATATTGCCTGAGGTAAAGCAGTTGTGGAAGGCATTCCCCCAATGCTCTGTAGCCCACGCATTCAGTTTGGCACATGTAGTCTGCCCCTCTTCCAGATATCCGGTATACTCATTTGGCAATACTGAAGAAGAAGTAATGAATAGTTCATGAGTGGAATATTTGTGAAGTGAGAAGAAGAACATGAAAAACAAAATTGAAGAGCTTACCCATACTCTTCCATCTACTAGTTAGCATACTAGGGTTGGTTTTGGCTTTGATCTTCGACCCATTTTCCCATGACCCGCTGATGAATAAGAACTGAGTTCTCCAATTCTTCTTCGATTCTAGTAAATCGTCTACCACCTTAAAGTCATTTCCCATGTTGTGATGGTATAATGGGATGTGGTAACTTTTGCAGAGACTTGCTACAGCGACAAATTACTCCATGGGGAGAGGGATTTTGGACAGCCTTGATGCCATTATGCAAGAAAGGAGAGTGTACGGAGCATTTGGACTTAATTGGCTTGGGCAAAGCTTTACCACATGGAAGTACTTGACGATCTCTGTATCTAAGGGGAACATGAGCCCCAAGTTTAGTAGTTCGGTGAAGAAGACCACTTTATTAAGTTTGCAATCCATCGGAGTCCCCGTGGCAGGTATCCTCATCTTCACTAACTCTGGTATCCCCCACTTTTTCTAGATCCAGCCCAACTCGGCAGTATGAGTATAAACATAATTTATGTTATGCATGGCCAACAAATATTTAACATTAAAATTCTTAAAGCAAGGCCCTACCTTGCCCTCCAAGCATTCCGGGAGATCCGGATGAGCCACACCAACTTTTACTTTGCCTTTGCCTTTCCGGTCAGAGGCAGCATCTCCAGTTTGTCCTAAGGCTTCAGTTTCGAAGGGGGCCTCTTTGATGCTGTCCTCCATTACTTCTTCCATCATTGTGGAAGGTTTATCAGTTGTTGTAGATAGGAGGGGAACAGTTTCTGATACCAAAGGCTCTTCGGATGAATGGGTGCCAGTTGTTTCCGAAGGCCTGATATCTGGTTGAGGCTGAGCTCTGCAGGACTTCGCTTGTAAGGCTACTTTGGATACCTCTTTTCGGAGGGCTTATCTTGTGGGGATCTTATAGACACCTCCGATCCGGAGGGTTTATCTTTGAATGTTTCTTTATAGGCCTCCGATTTGGAGGGTTTTGACAGTGAGGTAGTTGCTTGGGCCTTTACCAAACGAGTCGTCAAACGTGGAGTTGATTTTCTGGAGACTTTTCAATATCTGAGCCTGTGGCTATGAAAAGGGAGGGTTTCCTAACACTCGATGCTGCTTTTTCCTGGGTAGTGGAGGGTTGGGACTCCTGAATGGAAGAACCTGATGGAATTGGTGAGAGGCTTGGTTTGAACAGCTGTTTAGGTTTTGGGTTTCTGGTGGAGAATAACCCTTGGTCAGTTTCTTGGGGTAGTTCATCAAACTTTTTGCTTGAAGAGACCGGGAGACCAGCAGCGATACGTTTCTCCCTTTCGACTTTTATTGCTTTCTCTAACTCAGATAGGTTCAACCAGCCACCTTTTACAAGAGCGTTTCTAGCCGTGAACATAAAACTATCCAAGAACAATTTTGAAAGTGATGATGGAAAGCTCTCTAAAGGGCTTTTGAGTAATGAAGATGATGAAACAGTGAAAAATTGGTTTATATGTTATTAGAAAAAGGTAATTAATACCTAGGAGGAGTTAAAGAGTTTTTGCAATGATTAGGGACGGCGCAGACATAGTGAGAATTAAATGCATAGTTTACTTTTTAGGTTTAGTGGGAGCGCCAATCTAGGTTAAAACGGTTGGTAGGTCGAATCGGATGGTGACACGTGTTCCACAATCCAAAAGAAGGCTCTTAGAATTCTAGGAAAAAGTCAGTTCGGACAAACTTCAAGCTAGATACACAAGCGTGTCGGAAAAAATCATCACTGACTAAATAAATTTTTTAGTCCTGCCAAAGATTTTTGAAGGGCTTAAAAAAAGGGCTACTGATGAGTTCAGATTATTCAATCACAGCTCCCTGTGTTATCCGGACAAGGGCAATTCGGACTTGACTTGCCACTGAACTATCCGGACATGACAAAAGCAAAGAAATAACTTAACACTTTTTGACTAAGCTATGTGCTAATAATAAGCTTAATAAGTAAATGGGTCCTAAACTTGACACAGTTCCATAACTTGACCCGAAAGCCCATGGGTCTTTAATTAAGGGTATAAATACCCTAACCACTTTCATTAATGAGGGTAATGAACATTTAATACAACCAGAATGCTCAAATCTCTCACTACTAAACACCAAAACATTTAATACCCAAAACACTTTACAAAATTACCCTCAACCCAAAATAAACCTCACTAATATAGATCAACCTTGTTCATGCAAAACCTTCCTATTCTGCATAAAGACCATAGAGAATATATCCAACAAAAGTAAAATTTAAAGACAATGTCTCAATCTAAAACAAATTTGATACAATAATACTACCTATATACCGAACGAGACAACTACATATTACTTCTCAAAAATCAAATAACTCATCATAACATATTCAACCACATAACTTAAAATAACAACAAAATCAAATACAAGCTAGAAAAACTAATGAAAATATAGTATAAAAAGAACAAATGTCAATCTTACAATGAGCCAATGGGACAATCAAATGAATCACACACAAAACTCTAGAGTAAAAAATTATAAAAATTATGTAAATATAGCATAAAACACTTCAAACTCCATTCATAAAGGGAATATTGACGCTCAAATGTCGTATTCAATTTAAATCATTGTTTTCAGTCCATATGTGCGCCTAATATGTAGTCGCATGTTGGGTACCATATGTCACTTAAAATTCTCAATATATTTAGTTTTATCTAGACCGATAAACATTAATGTTATAACCAATAAATATGTTGCTCATACTTTATGGTAACCAAATCATCATCAAATTTTATTTTTTCTTATCAAAAGTCAACAAATGGTAAAGTAAACACTTGGAAATACGAATATACTAATACCAATCTATAATGTTTAATGAAACTCTACACATAAATATTGACTAAAACAAACACTTTGACTATCATGTAAATCTATGATAATCAAGCATACTATTTTTTACTCTCACTCGCTCACTACGTGTTCCAATAAACTGTAGGGTGGCTAATTATATTTAATAAAACTAATTTCTATGATTAAAATCCATAATATTGATTAACATTGTTTATGGTGTGAGACTGGTGAGGTTACCATGGTATAAGTTGTCTTTTAAATAGTCAAATTTCAAATAATAAACTCACATTGGATTATTAGCATGTCTGAAGAATATAGGAAAGTTATATATATATATATATATATTAACATGCGTGTTAAAACTTATTGATCGATGACACCTTAGTCGAGGTTATATTTTCGATGATCAACACTATTATCGACCAAACCGAACAATTGGAAGATAAACTCAAATACTTATAAAAAACTCACCAAATAAAATTAAGACATGGTTAAAGATGTTTGAGGCCTGATTAATATTAATAGTAATTAATGTTTTTAATAATATTGACCAAATGGATTTATAGACCATTAATTTATTTTACATGTGTGGTTAATCAAATGTAATTGATATGATTATAATAAATTGATTAGACGTGCTTAAAATTTATATAAATAAAATAAATACATAATGATATATCATCCCACTTGTTTTTTATTGAAGGCTATATATCTACTTTGTTTTTTTTAAACAAAAGTTACAAACATATGAGTTATAACACACTTAGACATGCACATACAAATCATAATATGATATATAGAATAATGAATACATATAGTACTATGATAAAAATAACAAGTTAAATTAAAACTTATAAATTGTAAAGTATGTGACGTCGCCCAGAAGTCCAAACAAAAATAATTTTAACTTTACTTTATTTTATTCAAATATCTTATATTATTCAAATCAAATATATTTGTATAAAGATTTGATTTTATTTTATTTTAAAACATTTAATTTTTTTCTTTGTATTATGATTTAGGGTTTTGAGTAGCTCTTATATAAAGCCTCATATGCCTTAAGTTTTTGAATAATGTATTCTTTATCTCTGAAAATTTCAGTCTTAATTATCCTTGGATTAAAGTTTCATCTATCATGCTACCCTTGAATTTGGGTTTCATCTATCGTTGTTTTTTTTTCTATTTCTGCCACGTCATCAGTTTGGTATCAGAGCCTCAGTTCATGCTACGAGGCAAACATGTTTATGAATTCTGATTTAATCTTATTCAAGGTCTAAAGAATTAAACAACATTTATTATCATGAAAATCTCGAAGATCGTGTGGTATAAGAGGGCACACCAGGTACCTAAGGATCGGTTCTTCAAATTAATAATTCACACTGAAGCTATTCAAATCAATGGTATTATTCATACATGTTGTCCTCTTGAATGCGAGTGCTTTTGCTGACCTCCTAGAGCTCTGTCTTATTGTCCTTTAGCTAGATGAGAAGTAATTTCGCGTCTAAAAAAGAGTTTAGTGTATTGGTAACCAAGATTTTAAAGATCGAAATCAAAATCCTTCTCTAGAATTACATGGATTGAATGCATAAGCTATTGCATGTTGGAGTATGTCTGGATTCTCGATAGGGATGATGTCTGTGTTTTCAATTTGGTGCGAATTTTAATTTTAATTTTTAGTTCCCTCTAAAATTGGCCATGGTCTTTAGCTTTTGGTTGTTTCTAATCTTGGGCTATTTATCTGGCCAACTCTTATAACCTCTCAATGCTAGTAGTAAAAGTCCAATATTAGTTTTAAAAAATACTATTGGTCTATTATCGTCATAGATGATAAGAAAAACATTGATACAAACGAAATATTAGAACCAACAATGTCGTCGAAAAGAACGAAAAAAATACCAGACACTAAGCTATATGGCTCGATTCATACCTACCGCACTCAACAAAGTTCGAAGACGAGGGTGATGAACATAAACCACCATAGTAAAATAAATTAAATACAATAACAACAACAACAACAAACGATCTGTGCCACATGAGGATTAAAGGCACCAAGCACATCCACATGGCCAAGTCGTGAAAGTGATATGTGCACCAAAGTACACATTCACTGTCTGGCTTGCGCTAAGAAAGAGGTTGGCCACCAGGGACACTCTTCTGTTCTTAAAACTAGAAAAATACTCAATGCTCTTTTTGCAGGCAGCATGAGGAAACCACCACACATCTCTTTTTTGCTTGCAGTTTCACAAAGGAGGTCTAGACACACATTCGAGTGTGGGTGGGCATTTTGCGAGCTATGGGAACCATTGACAGTGCACTGAAGTGGATTAAAAAGGAGCACAAGGGGACCTCATTTAGATCTAGGGAAATCACTTTTGCATTCCAAGCCACTGTATTTGAGATATGGCGAGCGCAGAACAAGCTAGCATTCGAGGATGAGACTGTAACCAAGGACACCATCGTGAAGCGCATCATCCTGGCTATCTTGAAGATACTTTACAGGTTATACCCGCATTATAGGCTCACTTGTTAGAGCAGTTTGTGAGCTCTTATGTTTCGCACTTGTATGATTTGCTCAATTTGTTGTTATTTTGATTTGTTTGAGGGATGCCACTACACCCTTGTCTAGCGCACTCTACCTAGCGCACTTGGACACAGCTTGGCAATCCCTCATTTTGGGCCATTCTGTTGGAGAGATTTTTAGCCCCTCGCCAAACGATTTTTAATTTGGCACATATATACAATTTACATTTTACCTTAACAATAACAACAGACGAACTAAAACACAAAATAGTTGAAATACATAAGATACCCATATAATCTAGATCCGAAGCCCTAATATCTATATATGAAACTCTAGATCCAAAAATTAACACATAAAAAAATAAACAAAAAAATCATAGCACAGTTAAATTCTCTCAATCCACTCATTATATTTCACTCAATACACCATATATAGGGCATAATGACACATATAAGAAGATGGTGAGTTCAAATGCATGTAAAAGCAAACTTTATCAAATCCAAAATTTAAAACATCAATAAATACATAAACAAATAGGAAAGTATATATGAAAGTTACATATCGATTAATACCTACCAAAATATTATAAAAGCAATGAAGTCGGAAATTATATCATTATAAACCCTTTATTTGATTTTTTTATACCCTATTTTTAAGCAAAAAAAAAATAGAAACACCCAACGCATCAGCCCACCACAAATGCTTTTTATTTTATTTCTGGCCTTACAATCATATATTAGCTCAACCAAAACCCATTGAAAACTGTTACTTACAGTAAAAATATGTGAAAAAATAAGTACAAATAAGAGTTATTTGTAGTAAGAATATCAATAAAACTTCTAGAGAAAGAAAATGATTAAATACAAAAGTGGGTCAAAATGCTCATTCCTCTCATTCCTAAAAGTCCACCTTCTATTTAAAGGCATGGGTGGTTACAAGTAACAAATTCTGTTAGACGTGTAGATCATCCCGATTTTGTGTTTAGTAGTTAGTACAAAATTATTTACCATAAATTGCACATTCAGTCCTTAGCATTTACATCGAGTATTAAATTTATCATTTAACTATAAAACATTTAAATAAAGATATTTATATATATTATTTTCACTATAAAATTAACTTGGTTACAAAAGCCCAATTGAAAATGGGTCACATTAAAGTCAAGGGATTTTGCTTATGGTTTTGTTACTGAAATTAAATTTTGGGCGCCAAATTTTGATTTTTAATTCATGCTTTCCTTATTCTCATTTTCACAATCTTAGAATTTGCTCGAGTTCTTAAAGTCTATATATTAGTTGACTTAGGAAACCCCTTGATTTTTTGTGTATAAGCTTGATTAGATCTTGAAGAGTCTCAAAGTATAGCATATGAGCTAATTTTCAGATACTCTGAAGTATCGATTCATATGCCCAGAGGAAAGATTTCTCTAAATCTGAAAGTGAAGAGAAGAGATTTCAGTATCTTGATTAGAGAATTTAATGCTTGGCATTTCCTTGCTTTGCATCTTTTTTATATCGAAGGTTTAAACAAAGGTTGCTTCAAGAGGCTTGATCTGCTACCAGTATTCAAGAATTTCTATCAATCTTCAGATGAGAAATGTTTCAGGTAATTTTAATGTCTCATCTTCTCGAAGATAGTTTCTTCAAAAATCAACGTATTCTCTTCAAAATCACATGTTTTCTTATTTCGAATAATCATCGGCTTTCTTATTTTTTTCTCTAATTGATTGAAAGAAGATCTAGATGGAAGCGAAACTTTAGAATATAATCAAATCAAGATCCTTGAGAAGTCTAAATATGCGAATCAGACTGATTTTGATAGGCAACAGATTATCCACGGGAAAAAAGTTGGACTCAAGCTCAACAACAAAAGACAGTGTTGAGCTTCAAGCAAGGATAAATCAGCCACTTCTTCATATTTGCATTCAACAATAATGAATCACCATCTGTAACTAAAAGTTGCTAGTCATGGATATACCATGCTAACCCATAAGAAACATACTACAGTAACCTGAAAAATGTTAGAATTAAGACTTATGATGAGCTATATATTATTACTGATATAACCCAAACATAAACTTTCTAATAATATTATTACGCTTAGATGATTAAGAGCTTGAAAATGATTTAATTCAAGCTTCACCTTACATTTAAAAGTCAATTTGGTGAGCGAATCGGTTGCACTATTTTGGTCTATCAAAATATGAGAGATGTTCATAATAGGGTTGATTAGATTCCTACAACAATCTAGTAAATAAGCTAAATAGCAAGGATGTTTCCCATACGCAAGAAGCTTAATTAGAACTAAGGAGTTAGATTCTATATCCATATTTAACCAATTATTTTTCTTGAAGATGATAAATTTATCAAGTAATGCTCTAGACTTAACCATTAAATGTGAGAGTTTACCATAGAGGTTGTTCAATCCTAGATATAATTTCGCCCAAGTTATTCTGAATGATTATAGCTACACTAGAGTCTCAATTTCTAAGGCTAAAACCATCAGAATTAAGTTTGAGTCTACCGGGAATTGTACCAATTCATTTCAGGTATGTAGGTTTTCTTTTCCAAGTAATGTATGATGTGCAACCAATTTGTTGAGCAACTTTAATATCATTACTCTAGTGTTTAGGTCTGGACATATTAACATTATCAATAGTACACAAAATATATTTAATATAATTAATAGATGATACATAATATAAGTTATTTCCTTTGTATTTAACTCTGTTACGGTGTTTCCAAATCACCCAAAAATGATATGAGGAATAATATATGTAATATGAACTTTCCTATTTGATGCCCAAAACCAGTTTCTGGTCTTATGGGTAACAATCATGTAAGAATCAATTTTAATCTTGAATATGTTAGCAAAGTGTGTCCAAATTTACCAAACAAAGGTGAAGAGATAAACAAGTGGTTAGAGTTTTCATAGGAATTACAAATTGGCATTTAGAAGCTAAGCTAAAATGTTTTTTTTGTAAGTTAGAATCAATAGGTATATATTTATGAATGATCTTCCATAAGAGAAAAAAGTACTTCCTAGGGGTAATCGAGTTCCAAATTATGTTGAATAAATTGGATTTATTGTGATGATTTCTGATGTTGTTACACGTCTCTTTAATGTTGAAGTTGAAATCCTTAGACAGTTTCCATATCATAATGTCTTCTTTATTGATATTGATACTAAAATTCTTGATACTATTTATATATTTATCATCAAGAAAACCTTGCAAATTGATAATATCCAACGAGTTATCTTTCCAGTAGTAGCTGACTTTATTAGTTTGTAAAAAACTATAATCAAAACTATCATTATGAACAATAAGAGGATGGCGATCATGCCACAAATCTAGCCAGAAATCAACATCTCGTTTAACAATTTTCTAACTGATGTTAGGCTCTGCAGTAGCTTTAATAGAGGCAAATATTATCTAAGTAAGAGAACCAATGTTGTTGTCGTATACTTTGAGAGGATGAGTATGCTTACAATAAATATTGTGCATAATGTTGGCCCATTAGGTTTTATTTTTCCTGAAAATATACCACAACTTACAAGAGAAAGTGTCGAGAATATCAGAAATTTTTCTGATATTTAGGCCACCTTCAGTAAAAGGCTTACAGAGAGAGGATCATAAAGACCAATGAATGTTTTGTTTATTTGAAGAAGAGCCCCATAGAAATTTATTTAAAATCTCTTCGATTTTATTAATGAAGTTGTTAGGAATAATACAGCTTTGCATCCAATAAAAGGGAGCTGCCATTAAAACAATGTTTTAAAGAATCAATCTACCACCATTGGATAAATGTTTGTCTTCCCAATCTTGAATTTTGTTATTGATTTTGCTTAAAATAGATGAGTAGTTACTTGCCTTGTTATTGTTGTTAAGAGTAATTCCCAGATATTTAGTAGGCAGATTGCCAGTGATGAACCCAGTTTGGTCACTAAGAGTAGAGATCCTAGATGGTTGAAATCTGTTTGAGACTATAATTTTTGTCTTGTCCTTATTGATAGACTGGCCTGATACATCTTGATATTTATGCAAAAGCATAATCAGTTTCTCTATAATATAAGGAATATTCTTAGTGAAAATTAAGATATCATCAGCGAAATCTAAATAGGGGATTAATATATCAATCCTAGATGCAAACTGCATAGTTTTATTAGAGTAGAATAATTGATTGAGGCCCCTGATGAATGCTTCTTCACCGATAATGAAGAGACTAATAACATATGGTCTCATTGTCTCAATCCTCTTTTGGTGTTGAAGTATCCATTAGCTCTAACATTGACAAGTTGAGAAACATAAATAGACTGATTAATTTTTTTATAAGGTTGATAAATTTTCTGGAGAAACCAAAGGATTGAAGAACTTTAATAATGAAAAGTGAGACATGTTATCAAAATCCTTGGACATGTCCAATTGAATCATGATATTACCAACTTTAGGCTTTCTATTTAGATAATTAAAACTAGCTCTTTAGTAATAATGATGTTTTTGTGAATAGTCTTTCACAAAGCCACCTTGCATTTTAGAGATAATTTTTAGGTTAATATTAGAGAGCCTATTATTTATTTATCTTTGACATGATTCTATTAAGAATTGTGCATAAAGTTATAGGTCTATAGTTTTTCCAGCAAGTTGGATTGTTCAACTTAGAAATAAGGCACAAACCTGTAGACATTATACCTTTAGGAATATTGTGCCCCATTAAGAAATAAGCCATTGTTTTACAAAGCTCTTTTTTATTATACTCCAACATTTTTTTCAGAAAAAAAAACCATTGAATCCATCAACTCGTGCTACACTTGAGGGATTAAGATTTTTGATGATGTCTAGAATCTCATCTTCAGTGGGAGGTAATAATCGTAAGTCATTATCCTCATCAGGGGCGGATTTAGGGGGGAGATAGGTATGCGCGGGACAACCCTAAATCATAAAAATAAGGTTAGTATAGTGGTTAACTTCTCAAGTAGTACACTTGAGGTCTTGGCTTCAACACCTATTAGATACCCACTTCCTCTATAATTCTTTTACTTTTTATTTTTACTATATTTCCCAACTTCTCTCAAATAAAAGCTTAACTTCTTTAAATTATTTTATTTCACTTCTTTACATTCTTTTACTTTATATTTTTCTTTAAATTCTTTTATTTCACTTTTTTATTTCACTTCTTCTTTATATTCTTTTACTTTTTATTTTTACAATATTTTCCTACTTCTCTCAAATAAAAGCTTCACTTCTTTATTTTCTTTTATTTCACTTCTTTACATTCTTTTACTTTCTATTTTACTCTATTTTTCCTAATCGTACATGTCTCTTTCCCAACTTCTCTCAAATAAAAGCAACATAAAACTATAGAAATAAAATTTTAAGTCGATTCAGTTAATGAATTTTCCATTGGAGTTTACTTCGATTTACAAAGAAGTAAAATTTGATATTGGGTTTTACTTCAACTTTGATTCAACAAATCATTGAAAAATTGGGGATTTTCAAACTTACTTCAACTTTGATTCAACAAATCATTGAAAAAATTGGGGATTTTCAAACCCTAGTTTTCCTTTCTATAATAAAATTATATGATATGCATGATTGTTAATCATTCATTCCAAATTGATTGCATATTTCATTGCAGGTTAATGATTAATGAACACAAAGATTTGCAGATGGTTGATGTAATATCTTGTCCACCTGCTAAATTGTAAGATTTTTCCTTAGTTGAAGTTTACTTCGATTTTCATTAAACAAAACAATAAAATTTTCCATTTGGTTTTACTTCAATTTTGATTCAACAAATCACCAAAAAAATTAGAAATTTTTGAAACCCTAGTTTTCCTTTCTATAAGAAAATTATCTCGGATCTATGTAAGACTTTTATTTGTACAAAAAAACACTAGATATTTAGATTTGTGTACAGACTTTTGAAGCGAGTTTTGTCCTTACCGGTTGCTACCGCAAGTTTTGAGCGAGTATTTTCTCGTATGAAATTTGTGAAGAATGAGTTAAGAAATAGAATTGTCAATTCACGATTCACGGCTTAATGATTGTCCAGTGACATTTTTGGAGAAAGAAGTGTTTTCTACGGTTGATGATCTAGATATTATCCAACGCTTTCAAAGCATGAGTAAGAGAAGAATGCATTTACTTTTGGACTAGTATATATTTTCATTTTGAATTGTACTAGAATATTTACATATTTTTATTATGAAATACTCGAATATTTATATTTTAATGAAATTTTCTATAACATCTTTGGGCATACCTTAAATTTTATTCCTGGATCCGCCACTGATCCTCATTAGTAATCAATTTTGGAATGTTGTTAAATATACTGTCATGCATTTTTATAGATTCATCGTCCATGTTCGAGTATGATTGCATAGATAGGATATTTTAAAAGTATTCTTTTGCAAAATTATCTATTTCCATAGAGTCAAGAATTCACTTGTATCATTCTTTGATGTTTTTAGTGATGTTCATATTCTCTTTTTTTAAACATAAGCATGATATACTTTGGTGTTTCTGTCTCCTTCTTTCAACCAGTTGCAGTAACATTTTTTATACCAATAAGCGGACCATTCTTAAAGCTTGAAAGAGAATACCACTAGTTTTCGATAGCTCGACCTTAGTATCTATATTGTAATAAGTAGTGCGTTAAATCTCCAACATTTTAACTTCTTCCTTGGAGACCTGAAGCTTATCAAAAACATTTCCAAAATAGTTGTTATTCCACTATTTAAGATCATTTTTAAGATTCCTAATCTTATGCCAGAATATGCAAAGGGGTTTCCTTCCATATTTTGGTTCCAGTTATTATAAAAAAAATTCATAAATGTTTCATCCATAAATGTTTAAGTATCTTCATAGTTTGCAACTGGAGAAATAGGTAAGCTTCCAATAAATTTATGATTTGAAGTGACATTGCTGGAGATTTTATTTTCATAATCTTGAGTGTTAGATAGACTGTAGACTTGTTCAAAAGCTTGAATGAATTAAATAATTTCCTTAGCTTCAGGGGTCCTGGATTTGATAATCTGGTTATCTTGTTGTAGGATTTTACCAAGAATATCTGCAATTTCATTTGGATTCCCAGTGTCTGTATATTAATTTGGAGATTGATATTCATTATGCCTTCTATTAGGCATTTCTTTCTTCTTACTCAGTTCAAGTTTGATACCAAATGATTTGATTTTTGGTTGATATTGTGTGTCCTTGATTTAATCTGTAGATTTTTGGAAGATGATTTTATGATTAACATCATCAATGCCTTCATTCTCATTGCCTAAGAGCTCAATATTTTGCTGAGAGATTTTAGAGATTTTATTGCATTTTTCAGAATTATGACTAAGATGGAAACAACAACTGCAGTAGCTTGGTAAGTCTTTATAACTGATAAATATCCAGCAACCTTGATTATCTCTGAAACCCACCCAAACTCGATGATCAATCTTTTTGGAGACATTCATCTTTATTCTGGCATAACGAGCATTATGGAATGCTTTTTTTTGTTGGAACTCTAATTTTTAGTGGTTCACCAATTACATATGCTATGTCATTGATTATAGCTTGATTAAAGAGATATTCTGGAATTCTTTCCAGTCTTATCCAGACAGGAGTGATAACATATCATATTTCAAATTAAAATCTTATTTCCATCTTAGAAGTCTCATGATAGATTCATCTATGGTCCAAACACTACTGGACCAAAGTTTGCAGAAATCTTCCTTTATGTCAAATTTAAGAAAGACATGTCTGTAGTCCCAGACCGTTACAAAATATCCCCTTTGAATTTCATTGAGTCTAAGAACAGGTTTAAAAGCTTTCTTTTTGGTAATCCTTGTAAGAATTTACCAACAAAAGTATGTTTAGTAGCATGGACAAGTTTATCTTTGACACCTTGGAAGTATTGAATTGTAATATGATCTGTTTTTTGCATACCATAGGATGGTTTGATTCTTAACCATTTCTGCAAATGACTTCTTCTGCAGGTTTATCCATGAAAAATGATTGTTTGGTTTCGGATTTCTGTGAGAGTTTACAGATGACCGGAGATTTAGATAATCTTCTTCTTCAAATAATGATTTCCATAATTAAAAGAAAAACAAAGATCTAAAAATAAAAGGAAAAGAGAAAAATAACTTTTAAAAATTGAAAAATAAAAAAAATTCAAAAACCTATTTGTTGAGGTTTTTCCTCGGGCACCCGATGTGAATCCTTTTTCATTATATTGTTATTCTAAAACAATTGTTGAGATCTAACTTTCCAATCGGTGCAATATTAAATAATAAGCATTCAAATATATCGTGTTAACCAACCATGCAAATTTAATCCAATGTTTAGTCCGATTCTTTGAATATGCGTTTGGAAACTAAAATAGTCATAATCATGGGTTTAAAAAGTCAATGAAAAATTATAGCCAATTATATAGGTATCATTTTCAAGTTGAATGATTTTTAGAAGTAAATTTATCTCACGTGTTACCATCAAAGTGAGCTAGTTTTGCGGTATATAAATGTACATATTTAATTGGAGTATTAAGAGCATTTATTTATTATATAATTAAAAAGTATTACATTTTATTTGTTATCAACGTTTATTTAATAATCTATTTTTAAGAACGATATGAAAATATCAAATAAATATTTCACATTTTAATGAAAAAATATTTGAAAAAGCTTTTTTATATATATATATATATAAAGAATATTCTGTTTTTATGTAAATATAAAAAATTAGAATGTTAGGTTTTGGTCCTAAACCAAATTATATATATTACGAAGAATAAAAAATTAAAATGAATATTATTAACTAAGATTTAATTAATTTTAATAGTCGAATTATATTCTTATTTATATATATTCATCCTCTTCACGTTTAATCGATGGTGGGATGTATGATTTTAATTGTACTTTTTACAGTTTTGTGCAACAAATTATATATATATAATTCTGTATATTTTTTGGTCGTTTCACTTTCAAAAGACCGCATACTAGAGGACATGATGTATTTATTTATACTCCACGATTTTTTTTATATTCAAGGCTTTAATTACTAAAAAAACTTATTTTGTTCGGTGCTTGACACATCGGCCAAACAAAATCATAGATGAGGGTTAGAATTGTAACATATACAAAAACTAGAATTATAAGAGGTTAAGATTGTAACTTAGTCGTCCCTTACCCTATAAAAGGTCTGAGTAAGCATTTAAGCAGTAAGGTGTAAATATTAAAGTCGTTCAGTATGTCAGTTAATGGCTATTTGTGATATGATAAATGTAATTGTTACAACTATAGCCTATAAAAGGTATTTTAATTTGCAGAGGTGGGGTGACCATGAAGCTTTCCATAGTGGACAAAAAATACAAGATACCAATGGGTACAAATCTCAATATCGTAATGAAGCTTATATAAAGGAGATCAGAGTGATGATGTCATAGAGAAGTTGACTTTGTCCAAAGTTTGGAACTTATTGAGATGTCTTTATTTTATATAAGGCACGAGAGCGAGCTAGTCGGTAGAGAGGGGAGTAGTTCGAATTTGACATATTGTGATGTTTAATATGCGAGGATAACCTCAAATAAATTAAAAACAAATATGAGGTCCTCTGTTATGTATGCAAAAGTACGTATTTTTCTTCTCACCTCTCCCAACATGTTTTTGGAGGAAGAAGATCATATAGATAACTCTTTTGCGGGCCATCATAAATAGATCATTCAAAATGGTCCAACCCTTTAGAATTATCTGGTCCCCATAAAAGTTAGAGAATTATTGTTTGCTAATGTTGGTTTCTTTACAACAGATAAGCAAGGGATCTGATAGTTTGTACTAGATCGTGTAGCTCAGCAAGTTGAACTCAAACTTGAGGTTAAATGATTATTATTCATTGTTAATTTTTCTATATAAGTGGAACCTCGTTAATAACGCATAACTTTTGGCATGTTGTTTTTAATGTATTTTATATGAGGGCAATAAAAAAAATGATGGTCCAATAAATATGGAAGATATCTAGCTGCTACTATCATGGCTAGTCGATTTTTTGGGGAGATTTTGTTTTGCGAAAGATAGAGTTTTGCTTAGTCAAAAAGCTGCATAAGAGACCTTAATTTTCTTGGAGTAAAAATTGGTCATTGAGAGAAATGCGACAAATTATGCTCAATCCACATTAAACGAACGAGAGAAAAAATGGTCATTTTCATAAATATTGATGTTATTTTTTTACTTATATAAAAGAAGATCAAACAAGTTTTCCGTGTATTGGTAAGAGCCAACACATGCATTAGATGATTTCACGAAGGAGCATGCTAAGTAATGGGGCCTCCATGAGTCTAAACTCATTATGGCAGTTGATTTCTTTGACTATTGGCTTCCAAACATTTAATGGTTCCAGAAATAGGTGTCCAAAGACTCTCCTTGGTGGTGGGATGCGAAAGAACTACAGAGAAAGTAAGAAAATATGTCCACGCAATCATCCGATGATTTCAAGGATGTTCAACAAGTGTTCCCTCTGAGCGCACTTTAAAAAGTGTGAAATTTGCCTCGTCATATAACCAAGTTGTTTCCCAAAAGGCGTAATTTTTTTGTTATTTTGTTTCTTTTGTATTGAAATTAGTTTGATGGAAGCATAGTGTTTGGAGCCCTATATCTTATTAATAAAAAAGGTTTGCCTCATATGAATTTTATACGTTCTTTACTTCTGTATTTTTTGGAAGTATTTTAATCATGTGATGTTTGTCATTTTTAAAATAAGTTTTTATTGTTTTGATACCAAAACAATAATTCAGCATGTTCTCCGAGGATGGTGATTAATTTATGTTTTCCAACAATATATATTTATTGTAGTAAACTATTAATGCTTGATGTATATTGATACATGTGATTGTTGTTTATTTTGTAATTTTTTTTTATGTTTGATTAATTAAAAAAAATTGTTTATCTTGGTTACATTACATTTGGTTCATGCTACTATTTTATTTTGATATTCTGTATATGTGTAATATTATGTGTAAGTTTGTTAAGTAGATGAAACAATATGGGACTTAGATTTATTTTATGTGTTTTGACATAATGATAATTGTGCCAAACATCTCTTATGGTTATCAGTCCTAAGTGTAGAGGTTGGTTCTCGTTTTAGAACCTTGATGAGGGGCAATGTACATGGTGCTATGAGTTGGAAGTCACTTTGCACATATTGGATGCTCTAACACACGTGTTATTTTGTAAATACTGTGCTTTTGTATATGAATCGCTTTGCACATTGGATGCCCTAACATTTGAGCCACTTTAAACATTTGATGCTTTGTCATTGGATTCATTATTGCATATTGTATGATCTGGTATGGGAGTTGTTTTATACAGTTTGATGTTATGACTTATGGGTCAATTTTGATGTTATGACTTTTGGGTCACTTAGCACATTTTGATGCTAATGATCAGAGACCATTGTACATTCAACATTATAATTCAACAAAAATAGGAGTACATAAATTAAGATGACATTAAAAGTTTACTTATGCTATAGTGCCTCATTAAAAACTATTCGGGCCACCAAAGTAGAAAGAAGCACACTAACAATACATAAAGATTTGATAAGAGAGAAAAAGGCTTATAACTTGTAAAAATGTAAAAATATACTTCAAATGGAGAAGTTAAAAATGTATTTGCAAAAATATACTATGAGAAAACATAGTGTTTCAAAATTTTCATCTTACATAGATGGGTCAGAGGATGTACATCTGCATTAATCAGCTTATATGTGTCAAGTTTTACTAAAACTATTACAGTGCAAGATCCTTTTCAGTTGGGCCCTATCTTTTTGAGGGTTTTATCTTTTGTGTATAATAATACATTTAGGAACTTATTGTCTTTTTGGAGTTCAAAAGAACAAATATTAGAGTCATATATGTTGCGTATTAGTGTTTAACATTGCTTCATTTTATGGTTAATTTTCGTTGCGCCCATAGGTCCCTTCATATAGTTTGTTATTCAGAATGAAAGTATAAATTTTTTTTGTTAGGACTATAACATCCATCTCATAAACTAAGGTAAATGAAGTTTCGTTTGTTGTGCTTCTTTAGGTGGTTCAATAGGATCGTACTATTTATTAGAGGAAGTAGGGTCTATTCCATACAAAAATCTTAAGAAATCACTGTATCGTATCTATAATGGTTCAGTCACTCACCTTAACATGGCTATTTTCTTTACTATTGAAGAGAAATAAAGAAATTTGTTAAATGCTTCGAGTTTGATAAAACAAAGCCATTTCTTGATTTTGGAACTGCAACCTATTATCGGAGATTAAGACTCTAAGGATCAATACCTACAACAATGTTACCTATACTGAAGTGTATAACTTTTTGGGCTCCGATTCCAGCCCTGGGTTCTTCCTTAACCTATTTGGATAAGTAGTGTACAGATACCAATGGTATTTATCTATCATATATGGTTTTAACAGGGTTCTTGCTATATCCAAGACCCATATGTCGAAGGGAACAATTCTAGAGATTGACTTCCTAGGTACTGCTCAAACATATTTTGAGTTCACGAATCACTGGTGTAACTCATAGTGTAACATAATTCCCTTGGTATTTACATGTATTATGGGCTAGCGGTAGCCAAATAATAATATTTTCCTATAGAGGAATTTATACCCATTGTAGGTAACTTATTCTTCATCATGGACTTCTTTGAGTCTGAAGGCTGATTTGTTTGAGCCTAGGCACCGAAGAAGCTATCTAGCTAATTTTTATCGATAAAGAGTTTTTTTCAAACTTGTACATAGAGAGCGGATGATATATTGACACTTATAACATCAATGTTTTCATGTGAGAGCCTCATTTTTATAAGGTAAGCCTGTATTATATTTCCCCAGTTTGTGTTTCATCAATGACCATATTATCATAGACTAATTCAGAAGACTTGGCCCATGTTGGTTGAAATACGATAAGTATTTCTTGTATGTAACCATAGTTCAGATTCAGGGCTTTCAATAGAATTGAGTGCATCGACTATTTTATTTTTAGCCCGTGACACATGCTCATATTGTAAATGTTATATTATTTAGTGATTGTCTCATAGCTTTGATTGACAGAGGATAATGGTATCATTTTTAGCTTTTCTTTTTCCCAAAGTATTATTGACTACCATTTATGACTCAATAGGAGGTTTTACACACAGTCCCCGTATATATGGGCGAGCCCAAGTCCTACAATTATTGCTTCATATTTGGCATCATTATTTGAAATAGATAATACAAACTTGATTGATGGATGAAAATGATCAACCGTAGGATATATAAGCTGAATACCATATATACAAAAATTATTATACGAGCCCTGTTAATGAAAAGTATCCACATCAGTTTAGACCATCATCTGAACAAGTTGGCCTTTCAGCATTAAATTTGGTGAAGAAATCTATTAGTTCCAAGTTGTAATTATTTCGTGTTTTGAACCTGATGTCAAAGTACCTCAGCTCTATAAACAGGAGCGTTAGTCTTTCGTATATGTAAGCTTCTGAAGGATATTATTCAACGTGAAATAGATATATATATATGTAATTGTATAGGCATGCAAGTATGGTCTCATTTATCTGGTAGTCATCATTAGTCAGTGCTAGCTTCTCTAAATCTAGATCCTGACTTTCGACAGTGATAAAAGATTCACTCATGTAGTAAATGGTCCAACATGTGGAGTATTTTTTACTAATATTACAATGGAAACGTTGTTAAAAACCGTTAAGTTTAGGTATTTAATGTAGCATGAGTTTGGTTGTGTTTGGACTTAGGGGGAAGCTAAATGCTCTGTATCTTTTCAAAATTTCTTATTATATTTTGGTGTCCAGCTAAATTATCAAAAACCCTTGATTACTCAGAAAAATGAGGTACACTTATCATAATATTTGGAAATGAATCAGTTCAAGACATCAAATCTTCAAGTGAGATTTTGGATATTTTTTATTTTTATGGTGGCTGAATGACCGATAGACGCTAACTAAGTCAAATTTGTTTTGATTTCTCTTTTGTTGAGCAAGTACCCAAAATTTTCTCAAAGCGGATTCTGTTTATTTTTATTAATTAAGCTTGAAGGGCTTCTTGCACTCTTTCGCCTTAGAATTCCTCGCGTGATAACATTAGGATGCACGATCATGATTGAAAGAGGGCTGGTAGTGGTGTATAATCATAAATGATGTTAAGGTTATTAGGGTGATACATGTCAAAGTGTAAGGCATGTTGGTGCATCGAATACAAGCCTTCCATCGAAGTGTAGATCGTTTTCGCTCTATCAAGTGAGAGTACTTCAACTTGTCCAACTATTGATACATGTCAACATTAAGGAAAACCTGGTCATCTACTACAAGAATTAGGTCTGATCTTGGTAAATAATTATACATATGGGTTTTTCAAGAAATTAGTTTTGCATGTGGTATTTATATTTTTTATGTTTTAAAGAATTGGCTCTTACGAAAATATTTATTTCTCACATATGCTACTAATTTGGTGATGTGTTTATTGGTTGGAGTGATAAATTAAGATTCATAGCTTTGGCTGGAAGATAGTGTTGGAATTGTAAACATATAATGGACGAGTGGAATAAGTAGGGAGAAGTAATAAAAATATGGTGATGGTATTGGAAAGTGACTAAAATGATGAAGGTCCTTGTCCAAATTTACTTATAAGACTGTGAGTGAACATAACTAACAAAAATATGAGAGCACATGTATTTTTTTGCAAATAATATAGTCCTTAAATTATATTTATAGATGTTAAAGTAAGTTTTAAATCTTTATGGACCTTAGTTTTAATTTTTAAATTGTTGTTAGTCTACCTTATAACAATATAGTTATGCGTAAAATATTACTAAACTATAATTAACGTAAGACTTTATTAAATTACACTACTTCAAATCTTATTTACATGATGAATTGAGCACACTAAACTCTTACCATTGAAACCTTTATCCATAGAAAACCAAATAAATATCATATTTTAATTTTTTTTTATACAATTTAATTATGCTTCTAGTTTAGGTTAATTTGGTAAGTACTTTATCAAATCTTTATACGAGAGGAGTTTTTTAGTATTCGTACTTGCTTTTATGTGTCATGCAAAGAACTAATTTCATGTTATGCGAAATGAACATTTGTATATTTTTCCAAACGTGTTTCGCCACTACATGGTGAAGTTTGATGAATTATTTTTAAAAATTTGACATCTTGTGATGAAATAATGTTTTTTCGTCAACTGATGACGAAAAAATTAAATTTCAAAATTTCACTGATAAATTCAAGAACCCAATAACTATTATTGTTATGTGTAGGCTAGAAGTAACTCGAGAACATAAGTAATGTCGAAGACTATAAGTGGTCGATGAACAACTAAAAACATGTACTAACAAAAACTGTTTTGAATCTCTTATGCATATGATGAGGCCGAGACTTAGATGTAAATACGTTTGCTATAAACTAAGGTCAAACTCTGCCAAAGGCAGGAAAAATGAAACTGTAAATACCAAATGAGCATAGTACTCGTCTATGACACCGGAAGGTAGCAGATGGTTGCCGAAGGGCTTATGAAGATACCTAAAAGCTTCTACAGAAAGATGAATCACTGAGGGTCAGAATTGATGTTGACTCTTAATCTTTGATCATAAAGCCATTAGTCTAGGAGTGTTGTATGAGACAATAATACAGAGAGGCGTTGTTTGGCCAAATAAGGCAATGAGTTGTCAAACGCTATTGTGAGATAGAGTATTTGCACATCATTGATTTTTATAAGTAGTGAGAGCTGAATATAAATCCACTGTTGCGTGGAAACCACTTAGGAGATTTTGAAAGATAAAGCTGCGAGCTTTTGACACATTAAGGTATAAGATAAATACTTGGAGACATTATGAGATCCATAGTTCATTTATAAGTTGAGAGTGTTTTGTTTCAAAGAAGAAAGACTTAGTATTTAATATTTGAGTATATTATCATCTAACTTTTTATACATAAAATCTGTTTTCGTTGTCTAAAGATCTAAAAAAAATTCACAATCTCAACAATGTTAAATCTATTTTGTTTAATTTTTTTTAAAACTTATTTTATTTTAGTTTTTAAACAAAATGTAGTTAAATTTTAGATACGAACCAAAATTGTGTGGTTTGTTTATCTCTTATTGCCTATTCAATATTGTCATCGAACAGACTTTGGTCGGAGGAACTGCCATTGTCCGAAACTCGCTGCTGAAAGTTGAATATTTTAGTTTATTCCGAAACAAAAGTCTAATGCGGATAATAACAAGGGGTTTGTACCGATAAATACATATTACATGCGTGAAATGTAACGTAAGACAATAGCGCGTGAACGACAAGTCGAAGTATATACGATTTTGACTGTGTCAAATAAATTAGCGCCAACTTGGAAGTCAAATGAAGACCAAGACTTTGAGAAATGGTGATTGGTCAATTTTTGTTGATAGCTGCTATTGGTTCGTGCTACGATTAATGCCCACTTGCATTAATAATCTAACGCATTACGCATCCACTGCTTATTAAGAAATATGAAAACATAACAGTTTTAATTATTTGTGTTTAAATGCTATCTAAATACATACGTTAAAATTGAAATAAATATCACTGTTGTTAATGGATGTATAAAGCATTTATCTTATTAACAAAATACTAATAAACTTTATATATATATATATATAATTTCATGATAATTAGAACTTGTATTCAGATTATCAATTTTTTTTTAATTGTGATTGAATAACTTTAACTTTTTTATATTAGAAACTTATTTAATATATAATTTTTTTGTCGAAAAATACATTAAATTAATATAAAAAGGATTTTATAAATAAATAGAGCACACCTCCGATGAGTGACATTAAAAGCTTTATATAAAAAAAAGTAAAAAAAAATGACCAAGTCTTGACCGAACAATTAGCAAAACGAAAGTGCCACGACCGAAATTGGTTAAAAAGTATTACAAAGCAATGTGAATGAGCTAAGACCGATATGATCACATAAAGTAGATAACATTAACATAAGCGAGAGATGACAACATAGGAGAATGGAAAGATTGACCAGACAACCTTGCTACCAAGAAGTATGAACCAGAAGTAAGAACATGCGATAAACTACCGTAGATGTGAGGGTAAGAGAGCAGCTAAAAATTCCCGCATTCTTCTCACGCCAGACGTGGTAAAAAATACGCCAAAGCAGGCACGACAAAGGTTTCGTAAACTTGATGGAGGTTAGTTGGACGTCTCATGGATCCAATAAACCTAATTGATATAGTGTTACAAAGAAAAACCAAGGTTGGAGCTTGCAATACTCCATGGATGGATAATTTGACTTGGATGACAAGCCAATGGATGAAGGAATGATGGGAAATATTAAATTTATGCAAACTAACCTTACCCGCCCGACACTAAGGATAGGCGTACAAATGACATTGTAGGTATCTTTGGTGTTTATCTGAGTAATTCCTCTATTAGCATTCCAGTAGTGGACGTCGTTGTAGAGTATATTTGAGGGAGGGAGGGATAAGATGAGACGGTTAATCTTCTGGAAGGTTTGATGGTTTCCAGCACTAACATATCTTAAACGATTCGTCCAAATCTTGTTAACATCCTGAATGATATCAGAAACCTTGAGATTGCTTCCAAGACAAGAATCTCAAATAAAATAGTGCCCATAGTGGTTGACCAAGGAGGTTGAAAGCAACCACGGGTCAAACCAGACTGAGGTCTTCTGTTACGTATCACGAACCTATACAAACTGCTAGTAATAGGCTTAAGATTTAAAAAAATTTCCCCAATTCAAAGAGGGAGACAAGTCAATCTTTAAAGACCATAAGTTTTTATATTTAATCTTCTCATAGTAAATCCAGTCACACCAGATTGAGTTGTCAAGTTTACTAATGATGGACCATAGGTGTTTGAGGACACTCGCATGATTCCAAGTTTTTAGGTTTGAAATCCCAAGGCCGCCATCAAACAAGGGTAAATTTACAACATATTATGCCACTTTAGCACTTGAGACCTTCACCTCATAGTTTGACCATAAGAAACGACCAAAATACTAAAAGAGTTTTTTAAGGAATCTAGCAGGGAGAATGAAGCTAAAAAACTAGTAAACATGCCCCGCAAAAAGTATATATTTAATAAGTTGAAGCCTTCCAGCATTAGAGAGGTGTTTATTGGCCCACAAGGGAATACGAGAAGTAATTTCATCGAAGTTGGAGATGATGATCATTATGAGAAATTTGACCAAAGAGAAAAGGAACTTCAAGATAATTAACCGGGATGGAACCTACATTGAATCCGAGAATATTGATTAGATTCATTCTAAGCGTGGGTTTACAACATACAATAGGCCCGAAGTCCTCGGTGACAAAGGGGAATTCCTCCTTAGGGATAACGAAAATGGTAGTAGCAATCTATAAAGGCTGAAGATGACCCGTATTCAAGAACATTAAGACCCAATCATAAATATCTTTCCAGATAAGATTCTAGGAATGCTTGAAAAAATCCGCATTAAAACCATTAGACCCCGATGATTTTTTGCTAACAATACTGAAAAGAGCATTTTTATATTATGAACAAGTAACAATATGAACCTTTGATCACCTTTTCTAGGTATTTACTTTAGCAGAAATAAGCGAGGTGATCCTAATGAGCTCACGGTAACCCGGGATAGATATAGTGCCTAAAAGGTTGGAAAAATAGTTGACTAAGACGCTCACCACTCCATTTGAAGAAGTTGTGAGATCCCCGTTACTATTGGAGATTGAGACTATTTTTATTTCTTAAAATACGATTTTTGATACTATTATGAAAGAAGTTTGTGTTACGGTATCCAAGTTTAAGCCAAGTATCTGTAGAATTTTGTCTGTAAAAATACTCATTGGCACAACTGATGGATATATAGATGATTGAAGTCGTAATCTCGGCTGAGACTAGAGAAGGATTCATGGGGTTATTACCTACAAGAATTTAGGCTGAGGAAAGTTAGTTTTGGGCATTTGTCATCCTAGAGCTAATGTCATTATATCCTTACGGTTGAGGTCACGACAGGTAAACTAAAGTTTAGTAAGCTTATGGGAAACCATTCTCATACCATGGGATGAGACATGAAGGTTATAAGAAGAACACCAACTCGTTGTATGAAGAATGAGTATGCCATATATTAACAAATTAATGGTTTTTAATATGTGGCCTAGGGAACACCAAATTAAGTTTAATGGTGGAATGGTCATAAGGATGGTAAGGCCTACAAAAGACAACGGAAATGAGGAAGAAACTATCCCAAAAGATGTTAATAAAAACCCGATCAATTCTTAAAGCAATATGGTTTAATAAGTTTTTGTTGATCTAGGTATAATGGAAACCATACGACCGAAGATCACTCAGTTCACATTGTTAACAATAGTGGTTGAACTCGTCAATGTCACCTATAGAGAACATGCACATACATTCTTTTAGATTACAAATAACGTTGAAATCTCTCAGATCCACCTAGGGGTAATTTCATCATGATGCTACAATAGCCTCTAAGTAAGCCCATAGAAGACGACCCTTAGGTCCATCGTTGAAAGCATAGATAGCTGTGAGGAAAAAAGAAGAAGAGAAATTAAGACTACAAACTTTACAGTGAATGAACTAAGAAGAAGAAGAGAGAATAGAAATGAAAAAAATACTTGGGTTCTATATAACCCAGATTTTACCTAGTTGATAAGAGGAGTGGTTAGTGGCAAAGTACAAAAAAGAAGTGATATTTCTAATAATGGTGTTAACATTTTTTTGGCGGACCTTAGTCTCCACAAATATAATAATCGTGATATTGTTAATAATGATAAAATTAGTGATATGTTTTTATTATACTGGATTGTTCAACCCACGAACATTCCAAAAAGTAATAAACATTAATAAGAACTTACAGTAAGGATGGTCTAATAGTGGACATAAACATCAATTTTACTATACAAAGATTCACTATTCGGAGAGACATTAGTAGATTTGTTTTTATACATTTTCGAATCCATGTCTGAGAAGCCTTCATAAAAATGATAAAATAGATAATTCTGTGCCCAAAATACCCAACTAAAATAATAAAATTATTTACAACACCACGAATGACTATGACTCTGAGCCATAAAAAGGATAATATATGAGCCAACACCTTCATAGCCAACACCACCATCATCGACAACGAGACGCTTAGGAATTTCACCTTATCTTTGAAGCTACTCCGCACTTGAAACAACAATAACTCACGAAAAAAAACAGACCCAACAACTTCCCAACATAAAATCAAACCTCTTTTGTTATGACTATGCCTCCATTCTTAGCTACTCCGATATCTACAAGCGATGACCCCATAGAGAGAGAAACGCCACCACATAACCACCCCCACAAAGGACCCAAGAAAAGTGCCACAGTTAGAAAACACTAAACAAACTCGATTTCGACTGATAGGGCCTAATAAGCGACCATAAAAAAAAAGACAAACCTAACACGGAGGATGAAACATGAGTCCATTTAGAGAATAAATGGACAATAGAGAAAGAAAAAGACATTTGAGAAAAATATCTTGCTAAGAAAGCTAGAAACATTGACTAGTAATCGGATAATCGACGAATAGAGAAAGCAAGATATTTGAGAGTAAAAGGATGAATCGAGGGAAAATATGCATCCTATGATAAGTGGTCGGAAATTTGAAGAAACCCGAGCTAAAAGCAAACTAGGATGCTACATCCAGTTCTTATAAAATATTTGGTATGAGAATAACATAAACACAACGTATGGTCTCAGGACAAGGGGCTTGAAACCACTACAAAAGCCAACGTCATAAGAATTTTAAAAAGAAAAAACCGATAGGAAATATAGCAATTAGGAAAATATTTTCTCTTTGTAGCTTCTTTCGATATATAATTTATTTTCTCCATACTAATCGAATATTTAGTTCACAATAATTAAATATACGATATTGGTAGATATAAGTCCAAAGTGATTCAAGTTGGAACGTCAGTTCGATATAAGTTTGACCTCGACTAAAAAGTTCGGTTAGTGTAAGAAGATCAAATTTGACATGCGTGGTTTGGTTACTACAGGAGGATCGATTTTGATATGGGTCAATTTTATGTGAGTTCAGTTTCAGTTTGAGATAAATCCATGCAAAAGTGTGAAATTTATATTTGTACTAATATAAACTTTATTGAAGATCTTAAATATATATCTTAGACCAACACTTGTACAGAGTGTGAAATTTCATAGAGCAAAGCTTTTAAAGATAAGTGAGCATCAATGAGAGAAAACGGTAAAGAAGTTAATGATATTAAAACTGATGAATTTTTAAAAACGAATAATTGAGAAATACCCATATCTGAAAAATACCTTCGAAATTTGTATTATATTAAGAGAAGTTCTGTACATAGAGTATTTACTTATACTTAGTGTTCTTGTAATTATTCTTAAATGTTTCATCTATAGAATTAGATATATTGTTTGTGGATGTATTATTTCTCTAAAACGAGAACCATGTAATCTTCTGTTGTTTTTTTTCTTTGTTTATGTTTGATGAGTCCGAATTCAGAGTGCTCCCCGGAAGGGCATCCCAAGGTAAATCTCTCCGTAAACCGGACAGACTCCAAGAGCTTAATTCGGACAGGACTTTTGAATCGGACAGATGACTTCGAACACTACAAGTCTAAGGCAGTTCGAACTATGACTAAAGTACTAAAAAACCTAAAGATTATCTGACTAAGCTACCTGCTCATCTACTTAAAACTCATAGGTCTTTAAACATGACCCGGGTCCATTAAACTTGACCCGAAAGCCCATAAGGGCCCAAATTACATACTATAAATACCCAACCACCAGCATTAACTATGGGTAAGAAAAATTGACTGCTGCCAAGCTGCTCAATTCTCTCTCCACATTAAAAACACTTTGAAATACCTTTAAACACACACACACACCACCGTGAAACACCCTCACGCCGCCTTAAAACTCCACTTGAAATTACCAGCCTACCCTCAGGCTACTTTTATCCTCACCAAATTGGCGACCACAGTGGGAGAAGACGGTGCCTGAATCAAGTATTCAAAACCAAGTAAAGAAATTCTGTCCGAATGAATCCGGATAATCCAGAGCTTCCACCAGCTTTGCTTGAAGTGGTGGAAGAGAACGATGAGTATACTGTCCAAGAGCGTGACAGGTTGAGGGTTGAAATAGAAGCTCTGAGGGCTGAAAAGGCCAAGATGGGCGTGAAAGAGAAATCCAAAGCGTCCGTTACTCATCGCTCTGACAACCCTCGAGAGCATGGGGTTTCCAAAACTCATGAGAGTACTAAGAAGACGCATGCCAGCTCTAAAAAGTCTCACCGGTCCAAGCCTGTGGAGAGTTCTGACTCGAGTTCAGAGTCTTCGGACAGCTCTTCGGACAGTGAGGGAAATGAGAAGTCCTTGTCCTCTAGCAGTGATGAGGGACGAACCAGGAAGAAACAAAAGCAAGTTAAAAAGTATTCCCGAAAAAGAGATCACCATGGAAGAATGAAAAGACACATTGGAAAAGGGTCATCTCACAACCGGAGGCATGTAGACCGGATGCTGATGGATCCTTTTACCTTCCATGATGAGCCAGGTATCTTTGCAACTCCTAATGAGGATACTGCGTTCAGTCGTGGGAGGAATTGGAGGCAATCGCCATTGTCTTCTAAAATACTGTCCGGAAACCTCCCCAAGAGGTTTGATAGCACCAAGATAGAGAAGTACGATGGCAGTACTGATCCAGACAATCATCTGGAGCAATTCAAGAACTTCATGATGAATTTTGATGATGATGATAAACTACTCTGTAGGGCATTCTCCCAATCCTTCACGGGGAGTGCTCTGAAGTGGTACAACAGCCTGCCTCAGGGTTGTATCAGAGACTTTGATACTTTTTGGGTGGCCTTTCGAAGGCAATTTGTGGGGAGTAAGGAGTTAAAGGGTAATGGAGATACCATAATCCATTGTGCCCAGGAACCAAACGAATCGTTAAAGGAATACATAAGTCGCTTCGTAAACATAAAGAATGGGTTGGCTGATTGCTTTGAGCAGGTAGCAATAGCATCCCTGAGACAAGGTTTGAACCCAGGCAACCTGGCCGATTCGGTGACCAGGAAGAAAGCCATGACCCGGGGAGGATTGCTGAACCAAGTTGGCAAGCAAATAAATGTTGATGAAACGAAAAAGACCAGGGTGCACAGACAAGTGAGATCCACCCCGGTGGCACCAACACCAAATCAAAACCAGTACGGGAACAAAGCAAGAGAAACCGGACAGGGGCATGGAAGAGGAAAGGCTAAGTCTCAACCAGCTGCTCCTGCACAAAGTCAACAGTCTAGAAACAAAAGAGGGCCGTGGGTCCAACCGGAGTGGTTTGCAGAGCTCAAAGAAAGTGTGGCAACCATTTTCGAGAAAACAAAAGATGAAGTACACTACCGGAGACCGGCAACTTTGCAGTCTCCTAGAGAACATCGAAATAATTCCTTTTGCCAATACCATAATGATATTGGCCATACCACCGATGATTGCATAGCGCTGAAGCAAGAGGTACAGAACTTGATTGAAAGAGGAAAGTTGGGTGCATACGTTAAAAGAAGAGGAGGCAACAGGCCTGACAACACTCATAGGATTGGTCCAAGCAACGCTGCCCCGGAGGGGGCTATGGTAATAGTGGAAAGGTTTGACGTGGAGTCCGAGTATTTGGATCCCGATCCAACCAGAAACAGAGTGGGTTCTATTGAGGAGCGTTCTAGATCAGTCTCCGGGCTCATTAAATTCTTCGAGTCACTGACAATCTTCGGAGGGGACACTATGACAGCTCCTACCACCTCTTCAAGAAAAAGACATGTTCATAATTTGGCCTCCCAGCTAGAAGGAGGCATGACATCCTATCAATCTCCAAACTCATTCCCATTCATAGTTTTCGATGAGGATGATTTGAGAGATATTGCTGGCCCTCATGAGGATGCTGTTGTCATAGGAGCATCTATAGGGGGCAATGAGATAAGGCGAATCCTGGTGGATACTGGAAGCTCTGCCAATATCCTTTTTCTAAACACTTATAAGAAAATAAGGAATCCAGCTGTGATACAAAAGTCGGACAGATCAATCGTGGGCTTCACAAGCAGCTCAGCCGATGTGATCGGGGAGTTTGAAGAAGAAGTGTTGTTGGGCAGGGGCCCTTTCAAGAAAATGGTTAGAATACTCTTCATTGTGGTGGATTGTCCCACCTGTTACAATGCTATTCTAGGGAGATCATGGCTCTCTAGGATGCATGCAGTGGCGTCGACAGTCCATCAGTGTCTGAAATATGCTGTTCAGGGGCAGGTTGGGGTTGTCCGGAGCAGCCAAAAAGTTGCAAGAGAATGTTATGCCACTGCCTTGGCTCCACGAACGCTGGGGGCAGTCCGAATAAATGACCAATAGCAGTTTGAGGGCCTTTCTGGGGGTGAGGGTGAAATTGATGACCCCAGAGAGACCCCCGGAGTGTTGATCCCAGTCGAGGAGGTTGAAACACACTGCTTGGAAGAAGGAAAGAATGTCAAGATAGGATCCAAAATGCCACCGATGTTGAAAGAAGGAATGTTGAAATTCTTGAAAGACCATCACCATGTTTTTGCTTGGTGCAATGCTGATGTTACTGGAGTTCCATCAGAGGTGATTTCCCATCACCTATCAGTTCGGAGGGATGTGGCACCAGTGGTACAAAAAATGAGAGCTTTCTCAAAAGAAAAGGCTGATGTCATTGTACAGGAGGTTGACAGACTCACAAAGATGGGGCACATTAAAGAATCTCAGTACCCTTTGTGGACTGCCAATCCTGTCTTGGTAAAAAAGAAGAATGGTAAATGGCGTATGTGCATTGACTTCACAGACCTCAATCGAGCTTGCCCAAAAGACTTGTATCCGGTCCCCCGGATAGATCAGTTAGTAGACTCTACTTTGGGGAACAAGCTACTCTCCTTTATGGATGCCTTCTCCGGGTACAATCAGATCCAAGTGGATCCCAAAGATCAAGAGCATACCACTTTTGTCACTGATAGAGGTTTACACTGCTACAAGGTGATGCCCTTTGGTTTGAAAAATGCCGGGGCTACTTATCAAAGGTTGGTCAATAAGGCATTTGCTGATCAAATTGGAAGAAATACGGAGGTTTACATTGACGATATGATGGTGAAAAGTGTGGATGAACAGTTGCACTTGTCCGACCTCAAAGAGACTTTTGCCAACTTGGCCAAAGTGAATTTAAAATTAAACCCGGAAAAGTGTGTGTTCGGAGTGCAGTCCGGGAAGTTCTTAGGGTATATCATAAGTGAGCGTGGAATACAACCCGACCCGGACCAACTCAATGCTTTGTTCCAAATGGAGCCTCCTCGAAACATTAAAGAAGTACAGCGGTTAACGGGGAGATTGGCAGCCTTGAACAGATTCATCTCCAGGTCTTCGGACAGATGTGCTCCATTCTTTCAAACCTTGAAGGGTGCAAGGGGGTTCGAGTGGACACCACAGTGTGATGAGGCATTCAATGAAATCAAGAAGCATCTGTCCTCTCCCAAGACCTTGTTTAAACCAGTCGATGGGGAGACTCTTTTTGTATATCTGGCTGTTTCAAGTTGTGCCATCAGTGCTGTGTTGGTAAGGGAGGTCGATGGATATCCTCACCCAGTGTACTACATCAGCAAAAGCTTGATTGATGCTGAGAGACGATACTTGAAACTTGAAAAACTAGCTTTGGCATTGGTGATAGCTGCAAGAAAAATGAGGCCCTACTTCCAGGCTCATCTTATCATGGTCCGGACATCTTTCCCTTTAAAGAATGTCCTTCAAAAAGCAGACATTTCAAGCAGAATGACAAAATGGTCAGTAGAGTTGGGGGACTTCGACATAGACTTTGCTCCTCGGACAGCAGTAAAAGCTCAAGCTGTGGCTGATTTTCTGGTCGAATTCCATTCTGATAGGGATTCAGAACAACCTGCTGATTCAAAAGACAAAAAAGTGTGGATTGTCCGAACAGACGGTGGATCCAGTACCATGGGATCTGGGGCAGGAATATGTCTCACTTCCCCCTATGGGGACAACATGTTCCAGGCTATTTGTTTTGCTTTCAGGGCATCTAATAATGAGTCCGAATACGAAGCAGCTATAGCTGGTTTAAAATTGGCATACATCTGTGGAGCAAAAAGGGTCAAGCTACTAAGTGACTCCCAATTGCTTGTCCACCATGCTCTAGGCCTGTCAGAGGCCAGAAAGGAGCAATTGATCAAATACTTGCTCCTCCTTAAAAATGAAGCATCAAAGTTTAAAGCTGTTATCTACGAGCACATCCCCCGAGCAGAGAATGAATTAGCAGACTCATTGGCAACGATAGCATATACGGAGTCCTACCCATGGATCCATGTGCTTGAAAGCCCTTCAATTCAACTTGATGAAGGTGAAAAAGAGGAAGTCTTTGAAATACAAGTAAATCGACCTCAAGACTGGAGGTCTCCTCTAATGCAATATCTGTCCGATGGCATCGTGCCCTTGGATAAATCACAAGCCAGAACATTGAAACACAGGGCTCGTGGTTTCATTATGATTAGAGAAGTCTTGTACAAAAAGTCCTATAGCAAACCTCTCCTACGCTGTTTAGGGGATCATGAGTCACAAATGGTTCTCTCTGAATTGCATGATGGTGAGGGATCAGCCCATTGTGGATTTAGAGCTTTGACAAGAAGAGTGCTTCTCTCCGGATATTATTGGCCATCAATTATGAAAGATGCTAAGGAGCTGGTAAGGAGGTGTGACCCATGTCAGAGGTACAGCAATGAAATTCATGTACCAGCCATACCTTTGGAATCAATTTCTGAGCCCATCCCTTTTGCTCGATGGGGATTGGACTTAGTTGGGCCTCTCCCTGTGGCGTCCGGAGGGCGTAAAACCATAATAGTAGCCATTGACTACTTCTCGAAGTGGATAGAAGCAACCCCCTTGGCAGGGACAACATCAAAAGCTGTTATAAAATTCATTATGTCTAACATATGTTGCAGATTTGGTGTCTCCCAGAAAATAACAACAGACAATGGGCCGCAGTTTGATAATAAAAAGATGGAGAGCTTCTGTGCCTCAAGGGGTATTCAGCATTGCTTTTCTTCACCTTTCCACCCACAGGCCAATGGGCAAGTTGAGGTGGCTAATAGAACAATACTGTCCGGCTTAAAGAAAAACTTAGAAGGGGCTGCTGGAAAGTGGCCTAGTTATCTACAAGAAGTCCTGTGGGCCTACCGGACAACACCTGGGGCTGCAACACAAGAATCCCCCTTTGCCTTGGTCTATGGGATGGATGCAGTAGCTCCCATAGAGAAGACACTCCCCTCCTTTCGTGTTCATAACTTCTCCGGACAGGCTAATGAGATGATAATTAGAAATCAACTTGATTTAATTGAAGAAAGGCGGGTAAAAGCTCATCTTAGAATGGCACACTATCAAGGCTTGATGAGAAGCAGGTTTGCTTCTAAAGTTAAAAGAAGGGATTTTCAACCAGGAGATAAAGTATTGAGAAAATTTTTCTTGCACACCAAGGAAAAGCTCTTCGGAAAGCTGGCCCCAACTTGGGAGGGTCCGTATACTGTGGTTGAAAGAATCAAACCTGGGACATACTGGTTGGAAGACAAAGATGGCAGGGTTTTAACTCACCCTTGGAATATTGAACACCTTCGAATGTACTTGGAGTAAAGCTTATGTAAATATTTACTTGTTTAAACATCCATGTAAATATTTGGGGGCATACCGCTTCCTCTCTTCGGCGCCACAGAGAGCTTTCAATAAAACTTGATGCTTTCTCCAATAATTTTCTAAGTTTTTACAAAATTCTGTTATTTGTCATACTACCCGGACTGAAAGGACTAAAGGCTACTTAAATACTAGCCAGAGAAACTAAACACTCTCACAATACAATAACTTAGAGCTACTTAAATTCTAGCTGTCTAAAGTGAGACAAATAATAAAAGAAGAAGATGGTTGAGTAAAATAAAAGCATTCATTCAACAACTTAAAGTTGCCTTGGCCTTCCAAGGACTTTTTGAACATGTTTGGGCACAGTACAAAAATCTGTCCGAATAATACGGACACCATCACAACAAAGGTGCCTTGGCCTTCCAAGGACTTTAGTTTAAAACAAAAGATAAACAAAACAAATTATAAATTAAGGTTGAGCCTTTGAAGATGGCTCACCCTCATCTGCTTTCTTGCCTTTGATGTCGCTCTTCTCCTCGACAATCTTATTACCTTTGGGGTCAATCTCCTCCTCACCTGGGCTCTCCCCGGTTTCCTCTTCGTCACCAGACGAGGACACATCGGTGTACCCTTCATCAACCATGGTCCAGTATGGGAGATCATCGTCATCCACATAGCGCCATAAGTCCCCTAGGCTCCTCTTCGGGAACTTCTCGTGAAACAGGAGGACCATATCGGACTTCACCTTTTCAATCATTAATTCTTCACTCCGTAACATCTCCCTGGCATAAGCGTTGATTTTGGCCTTGATCATGGCCTCTTGATCCTTCACCAAAGCATCTTTCTCTTCAACAGCCCGGTTTACTGCATTCTCTAAAGCAAGTTTGTCAGTGGTCAGATTGGTGACAAGCTTCTCTTTTGCTGCGGTTTCTTCCCTTGAGGCTGTCAAATCCTTCTCCAGTCCGGACAGCTTAGCCCGGAGATCTTTTACGGTCTCTTCTAAAGAAGAAACTTTTGTGTTGCTTTCATTATGATTCTTCTTTAGCTGTTCGTTCGACTCTTTAAGCAAATCAACCTTAGTAGCAGCAGTCCTGAGGTCATCGGACAGCTTCTCTTTCTCAGACTTGAGGTCTTTGATGGTGGTTGCCTGACTTCGAACTTGCCTTTCCAAAGTGAGTACTGGCTGCACGTTGCTAAGGAGAGAATGGGCTATGATGTCCCTCTCACTGGAAACCATAAAAGTCTTACCATTGAAGTTCACTGTGTTGGAACTACTTGGGGGAACATATGGCCCTGCGAATTCATCTCTGGACAGGCCAAGAAAATAATCACCTAATTCACCAAGGCCGGTGACGTCCACTTCATCCATGTTAATCTCTCCCCTTTCGACCTCATCAGTATGGAATTCCATTGGAATTCCTTCATTAAGATTCCCTGGGATCTCTTCGGCTAGCGTCGGATCGGTTGGGAAAGTGGGCTCCGGATCCCGGAGAGCGAGCTCTTCTCCTTGGGAAGTCTTTTTCTTTTTGACTTCCCTGTCAGCACTGTCACTTGCTTGCTTACGAGCTCGTTTCGAAGTCCTTGACGGTTTTGGGGGATTCACTCCTTGTTTCTCGCTCTCCTGTTCTACCACTTGTAGAAGGTTTGCGTCAACTTGAGCCTGGGCTGGCACCTCTGAATCCATTGGGGCCTCTTTCTCAGTATCCTCTACCGCTTTCCTGCCTTTCTTCTTCTTGCCCTTCATTTTACTTGGGGCTTTGGCCCGGGCAGGAAGGAAGAGGTTCCCATCCAGTTCATGAGACCTTCTCAGCACGACATCTTCATCAGGTGGGGTGGAGAACTCCTCCCAGGTTAAGTCTCTTCGACCTGTGGTATTCCACAGGTGAGACCTCGCTAGATTCCCAGGAGTGAAGGCTTTGTGAAACCGGTTCTCCCAGTTCTCTGTGGCCCAAGCGTTGAGCTTGCCACAGGTGACCTGTCCGGCCTTCAGATAGTCCCCGAACTCCTTTGGAAGCTCTGACAAAACAAAAGAAAAACTGATTAGTATAAACTTAAAGAAAAAAGAGGTTCGAACAGAAACTTAGAATAAAGACTTACGATCGCTTCTCCATCTGCTTCGAAGAAGGCTAGGATTCTCCCCGGTTTTGATTTTCTTGCCATTTTCCCATGAGCCACTGACAAATAAGAACTGGCTCCTCCACTTGCTCTCCGACTCTAGGAGATCATCGACAGCTTTAAGATCATTCCCCATGTTGAAGTGGTAGAAGGGGAACTGATGGTGTTTGCACAAGTTGGCCACAGCTGCAAACTCTTCCATAGGAAGAGGAATTCCGGATAGCCTAGATGCCATAATACATGACATCAAGGTGTACCAACCGTTGGGGCTTAGCTGTGTTGGACATAGCTTGACCAAGTGAAAATAGCGCACTATCTCCGGATCCAGTGGGAACCTAAGTCCCCAGTTGAATAGCTCTGTAAAGAAGACTATCTCATTTCTTTTGCAGTCCATCGGGGTCTCTGGATCGATGGGAATCCGAATCTTTACGTTCTCAGGGATCCCCCACTTAGTACGCAGTCGTCCCAGATCTCTAGTATGAATGAACGCATACTTGGTCTTTAACAGAGATAAGAGATATTTGAACTCTACCTTGTGAAAGCAGGGCCCTACTCTCCCTTCGAGGCTCTCCGGCAGGTCCGGACGCCTCAGATACAAGTCCTCTTTGCCCTTCTTAGCAACAAATATAGCAGTTTCAGCTTGTCTGGAAGACTCGGACTCAAACCTAACCTCCTCAGTGGAGTCTTCCATCCTTTCCTCCATTATTGTTGGGGGAGCTTCTGCAGAAACAGCCCGGGGAGGGATGAAGCTTGGCACAGCTGATCCTCCGGACTGTTGGCTCTTTGTATGTTTTTGAGTTCTCACCTCAGTCTGAGTTTCTGAGGTCGAAGTTTCTTTGGGAGGTAGTGGGCTGCTAGCCTCCGGACCAACCGGCCTTTCCCGGAGAGTCCTAATAGTTGCCCCGGACCTCGATTCACTATTTTTTGCCCCCGATTTTGAGGGTGTACTTTTAGAGGGAAGCCCTTTAACCAATCTACTTGGTCTTTTCATGATTAGTTTATCTGGAGAATGGTCGGAGTCGGACCCCATAGCAATGAAAGAGGATTTTTTCCTAACACTTGTGGCAGTGACCCCCGGTTCAACAATAGGGATCGACTCTTGAACAGAAGAGCCAGATGCTATGGGGGAGAGTGTTGATTGAAATAGTTTCCTAGGTTTCGTACCTTTAGAAGAAGACGAACCTCTGTCAGATTCTTCGATTGAAGGGGCTGGTTTCTCGACAGGCGACGCTGGAAGCCCTGCTGCAAGTCTTTTCTCTTTTTCAACCCTTTGAGCTTTCTCCAATTCTGAGAGATTAAGCCAACCGCCCTTGATCAGTGCTGTTCTTGCTGTGAACATAAACAGCTAAGGAAATTTTGAGGTTTTAGAGAGATAAAGCTTTGGGTGAAATGGCAAAGTGAAAGAGATAGTGAAACTGTGAAAGGTGAAAAGAATTTATAGTAAATGAAAAAAAGGGGTTGATTCCTAGGAGAATCCGAAAAGTTGGGCAATGATTAAAAGACGGCGCTGATGTCATTAATAGCATTTAAAGAGGTAACTTGTTCGAGAAAGTGGTGCAACTTTCAAGGAGAAAAAACGGCTAAAGAGACCAACCATAGAGTGACACGTGTCCCACTAATTCTGACAATAACCGTTTGGAATTCGTAACATTTGGTCTGCCCGGTTCTGTTCTCAACTCTCTCCGAATTGATAAACCACTTCCTGAATCGGACTGTTTTTCAGTTGTTTGACAAGGATACTTGTTCAAATACCTAAAAAAGGGGCTCCTGATGAGTCCGAATTCGGAGTGCTCCCCGGAAGGGCATCCCAAGGTAAATCTCTCCGTAAACCGGACAGACTCCAAGAGCTTAATTCGGACAGGACTTTTGAATCGGACAGATGACTTCGAACACTGCAAGTCTAAGGCAGTTCGAACTATGACTAAAGTACTAAAAAACCTAAACATTATCTGACTAAGCTACCTGCTCATCTACTTAAAACTCATGGGTCTTTAAACATGACCCGGGTCCATTAAACTTGACCCGAAAGCCCATAAGGGCCCAAATTACATACTATAAATACCCAACCACCAGCATTAACTATGGGTAAGAAAAATTGACTGCTGCCAAGCTGCTCAATTCTCTCTCCACATTAAAAACACTTTGAAACACCTTTAAACACACACACACCACCGTGAAACACCCTCACGCCGCCTTAAAACTCCACTTGAAATTACCAGCCTACCCTCAGGCTACTTTTATCCTCACCAATGTTAAGTATTTATACGTAGAAAAGTTGAACTTTCAAATCCAATTGTCAAAGTTGTTGTGCATATCTTAAAGTTGATTCTTATTTTAGGTCTTAACATAAGGCCATTTTCCTTAACAAGTAATGAGATAAGTGTGAAGATCTATATGTGGACTTGGAAATTAATTGATTTTTGATAATCAACATGAAAGAAAAAGGGCAAAGATTTGTGAAGATGCTTTCAATGAAATTTGATTTTTATAAATTTAACGAAGATAATGATTTTAATATACATATAATTAGAACCAAGGCTCTTCTTATACATGAGAGGTTGGCTACTTCTATTGATGATAAAACTTCAAGATACATTGATGTTGGAGTGTTGTCCAAGGACCATAACGCTTTAATCTTAAGTTTAAAGGATGGCGTACTAAAGGATGTGTGTGATAAGTTTACAACCATAGTGCTTTGGAATAAACTTGAAACTATTTATCTGAATAAATCTTTGAGAAATATATTATAACTCGATAAGAAATTGTAAACTATGATTATGGATAGTAGCAAGAAGTTCATAAAATATTTCGATAATTTCAACATGATATTATTATTTTGAATGAACCTTGTGTCAAGTTTGAAGATGAAGATGAAGATCAAGTATTATCCTATATTTACTAGAAGTGTAAGAAAATTGTTTTGACAGTAAGCTTTATGATGAACATTTACTTACCATGTGTAAGTAAATAGTTCTCTTAATTCAAATGATTTTTAAGAGAGTGTTTTTTTAAAGAGTTATTTTACTTGAGATGACTTGAGTGTAAAATGAAGGTCTGGAAAGAGAAATTCAACAATAATAGAGAAAACTCAAAAACTGGATATATATAGGATCAACTAATGATTTTAGAGTGACACGTTGTATATGTTAGAGACATATCAAGAATAATTTTCTCAAAAGGAAGAATTAATTGAATTAACATAATTTTACTTTTCATGGATATGCATTAATAACTCTATTTATTATGGCTTTGATAGTGTTACAGTTATGGTACCAAGTGGGTTATGGACTAAGGAGTATAATTTACATGAGCTCCATCAAATAATGGTTTGAAGACCTAAATGAGTTTAATGGTAGAAAGGCCGCATCGGGGAATGACGAGCCATATGATGTAAAAATAATATGAAGTGTTCGGCTCAAACTGTATATATGAGTTAAGAGATTCATAATAAATATAAGTCATGTCCTTCGCGTTAAATTAAACATTTTATCTACTGGAATTTTAGATGATGAAGGGTATAAATATAGAGGTGGGGATAACAGACCTAGGGTCCTACAAGACTTACTAGTTATTATGAAAGCTAATATAGTTAACAATGTATTATTTCTTGAAGGAACTGCAGTATTCTAACGCATATCTAGTATTGAGAATGATTCTAGCAAGTTATGACATTTGGAGTTAGGTCATTTAAGTGAAATAACTAAATGAAGTTAACAAACAATACCCAATGAATGTTGATAAGTTTTAAAAGCCAAACTTTTGTGGTAATTATGTGTTAGACAAAATTAAGAGACTTAAATTTACGAACAACAACCATAAAACTCAAGATGTAATTGAATATGTTTATTTAGACATTTATTGACTCGTAAGGTATCCTATAATATGGGGTGCTATGTATTTTATGTCCCTAATTGAGGACTATTCAAGAACACTATGAATCATAACTTTGAAATCTAAATCTAAATATAGATAATACTTTTGAACTCTAAAGATGAAACATGTAATGTTTTTAAGGACTAGAAGAAGTTGCTATAGTATTAGTATGAGAAGTAACCAAGAATTTAAGAACGAACAATATCTTAAAATTTACGATGGAACACTCAATAGCTATTATTCTAAATTTGGTATTGTTAGGCACAAAAACTTGAAATAACTAATAAAAAAATGGTATTGTAGAGAAGATGAATCTGAACCTTACTTAAGAGAGTGAGGTATATGTTTTTTACAGATGGAATGAACTGGAAATATTTGGGATAAGTTGTCAAGACAATTGTATATAGCATCAACAAAAGCCCATTTATTAAGTATCTTCAAAAGATGTTGAGTGGAAGAAACACAGTGCTTGGCCACTTGAGAGTGTTCAGATATGCTGCTTATGCACCTGTGGAGCAGGAAAATATTCAATCGAAAACACTAAAATATATGTTTGTTTCTTATCTGGAGGGTGTACAATGGTATAGGTTGAGGTATTTGGAACTTAGGAATGAGAAGGCAATTACTCAAACACGTTATTAATACACATACTATTTTCTAAGAGTGGAGCTGAAATTGAGGTGGAGTTCGAACATAAACTAAAGTTTTTTAGGATACTTCTACTAAGTTGGTTTCAGGTTTGGTATGTGTTTGGACACTGCATAGTAAGTTCAGCCATTTTATATGCCCGACCTTGACCAAGATTTTGATGGTTCGAATGATTCAGATGCTCAACCAGAAGAGTAACAACAAAATTATGATAGTTATTAGTTGGCGAAAGATAAGGCTCAGAAACCTAGTAAGTCTACAAAAAGGTACGATTATGTTAATTTTATATATTATACTTTGTCTTTTGAAATATATGTATACGTTTATGAACCTGAGTGTTATTATAATGCTATAATATAAACAATAAATTAAAAAAGAAAAAAGTCACGAAGGGTAAACTGAATTCTCTGAAAAAGAATGACATTTTGATTATTATGAAGCATTCAAAGGGTGAAATAATTTATGGGTGTAAATAAATATTAAAACAATAAGTAGTGTATTTATGGTGTTGAATTATCTACGTACAAAACTAAGTTTATGGCAAAGAGATTTATGCATAAGGAGGGTGTAAATTTCAATAAAAATAATTTTCACCGATTGTGAAACAAACCTTTATAAAGGTTATGTTGTTAATTGTTTTAAGATTTGATATTGTGTTAGATCATATGGATGTTATTAATGCTTTATTATATGTAGAACTTGAGGAGGTCATTTATATGAGACAACCTCAAGGGTTTGAAGAAGATATGGAGATTGATGTGTGTTTGTTGAAAATACACTTATATGGGATGAAGTAGTCACTAAGATAGTGAAATAAAATATATTTTAATCAGATATAAAGTCAATCAAATTTGAGAGAATTTATATCACAAATGTGTATATTTTAATCGATAAACATGTAAGCAAATGACAATTCTATTTCTATTGAATATTGATGACATACTTATAGCTAAAAAGAACATAATGATAATTAAATCTATAAACACTCAACATAAAAAAGAGTGTGAAATGAAGGCTAAGAACCTTGGTTAGTCACCAGACTTTGTCATATGAATAAAAAATGCCACTGATGTTTTTTTTTTGTATCAAAACAGTCATTTTTGTTGGTTTCATTTTGCATATATGGTCACTTTTGTTTGTCTTGATTTGCATCTGTGGTCACCCGTGAGTGACCACGGATTTAACAAAAATCCAAAAAAAGTGATCATTTTGATACAAAAAACATAAATGACATATTTGATACACATGACAAAGTCTGGTGACTAACCAAAATTCTTAGCCATGAAATGAAATATAGGATAGAAGCTAAAATAATTATTGTAATTGACATTAGGATAAGCAAATTCAGAGGTGGAATAAATTGTATTAAAGTTCTTTAAACTCATTTTTCATGATTATAACCAACACATGTCCCACGTTAGAGATATAACTCAATTTTATGTGTTGAAACCTTTCAAAATGAATTATTGTTGTCCATTTAAAATTTGATTAGGTTTTCTATAGCCGGATTTGATAGATATCATTTTTAAAATATAAATTTAATTGTTTTAGTTTCATCCTTTCATAATATAGAATATACCAATTCTCGAGCCAATAGCTTGGTAAACATATATGTTAGGTTCTCATTAAATCACACGTATGAGATCGATGCGATTCAACTCTGAATCGATTGTCTAACGTACTGTTGTATTAGACTTATATGTCAAGCCTTCCCATTATGGATTCCATTTTAAGCCATATCAAAAGTTTTTTGATCATCAAATTATATTTGGATTATCAGTTTTCCCATCAAAAGGAATGATATTTCCAACAATAGGTCTCTCAACAATTTAACTTATTTTCTCGTTGTAGCCAATACTATGAACTTGTTCCATAGTTGAATCAAATATACATGTCTGTCTATTTGATCCCAATAAACACCACCTCCTATAAAAGTCAACATTCACCCGATATTTGATTTGTTATCGGTTAGACTGGTGATCTGACCCGCGTCTGTGTATCATTAAGTACCGTACGGAAATTAAAATATTAAAGATATACATTTTATCTTCTTGAATTATCCAAGAACCCTTCCAATAAAATTTCAATGTTTTATAATTGGCTTAATTATAAATTGACTTAATTTACTCAACATAAATGAAGTATCAACCATAGTGTATAAAACTGGTTACATTAGAAATCCTATAGCACCAACATATTCCAACTAAGCCATTTATTATCGGTTATTCTTTCTGAGTTTTGAACTATGGTTGAAAGGCGTACATACTTATTTGAATTTATATGTTTAAATCAATCAAGTACATTTTTAATGTAGTAAGATTATCTTGGAGAAATACATTCATTACTAATGTTTTATACTTATGTATCTAAACTTCAATTATAGACGATATTTTAGGCGATTCCAAAAATGTTTATAACTATCATAGTGTATTGATATTTTATGTTTCCATTCAAAGTGAATAGTAATTCCGTTAATAGGTCTCTTAACAATTCAACTTTATTTCATGTTGTGTTTAACATTATGAACTCAAATTCAATGGTTGTATGGGATATGCACTTCCATTTATGTGATCCCCAAGAAACAACACCTCCACAAAAGTTAAACATCACTTGGTAGTCGATTAATTATCGACTAGAAATCTAACTTGCGTATGTGTATCCCTTAGATATCCTAGAAAAATAAAATAGGATATCGAAGACATGTACTTTATTCACTGCAAATGAAATATCCATCCTAGTGCATAAAACTGCATACATATGGCTTAATATAATATTAGCATATTGCAACCGAGCCACTTATAAGCCCTCATTATTTCCAACTTTAAACTAGGATAAAAGTACATTTATGCTTCTATAAATTTCATACGTTTTTTTATTTATCAAGTACATTTTCAATATAGTGGTATTTACTTAAAGCAAAACTCCCACTATTTTTGAATTCTTTTATTTTTTAAATATTATATAGGTCTTCAAGATTTATCAATATGTCAAGTTTACCTCTGCAAGATCCCTCTATATGTACCAATTCTTAAGCCAATGGTTTGGTAAATTAATCTGTCCAGTTGTCACTAGGTAAGCACACATGGTGCCAATATGGTTTCATTCTGAATCAATTGTCTAACCTAATTTACTAATCACAAATGAAATATCTATTATAGTTCATAAAGTTGTATACATCCGACTTCATATAAGACTAGCGTATTCTAACTGAGCCACTTATCGTCTCTTATTATTTATGAATTTTAATAAAAAAAGTTTATATGTTTCTTTAAATTTCATATATTTAAAATCCCTAAGTACTCTTGCAATGTAATGGGAATGATTTAAGACGAATCCCTCCACTATTTTTGAATAAAATAATTTATACTTTTCAATATCTTTCATCTTAAAGGCATAAAACATAAAACTCTTCCTCTCAATAATCAAATTCATGTTATTACTCAATATAAGTAAATCATTTGCGTGTAGATACATAATGATTACCGCCACGACAAATCTTAATGTACTTGTCCACTATATTGTGTTTAAGCATATCAGGTACACTGTCATGCTCATATTTTATACCATTTCTTAGGTGATTAATTAAAACATCTTCGTTGGTCGTTTTTTTTTGCATTTTCACCGTCTTCAGATTCTCTAACTATTAACGCACTCTATTTTCATCGTCGTCGTATTCTTAATTTCGAAAGGTAAGGTTTCTCTATTTCTTTCGTTTTTGTCGTTGTTTCTCCTCTAGTGTCAATATATGGAAATAATACTTACATGTGTCTATAACCTACAAACATCACTTAGGTATTCTACACAGTAAACTTGTTTTCACTATGAATACTCGTAACTTATATCTTTTTTATATGATTCAAATATAAGTTTTCTACCAATAACTTAGGTTTCTAAATTAGAATTATTTTCACTATGATTTTAATATATGTTTTCTAACCATTAACAAATTTTCCCTTTTTTGTATCTATCTATAATTTTTGGTAGTCAATAGGGTCATGAGATTCACAATTAATCATGTAATCCACAAGGTTAAAACATATTCACTATGAAAAGATGAGTGATATTTAATAGTAGTGAGTATAGGATAAGATGAAAATTTAGTTCCTAAATAGAGTTAAATACTTTAAATGGTTATTGGTGTGGTAGAGCTTAGGCCAGTACAAATAATAATGAAGCAAGTATTATAATGAAGGATAACCTTATACCTGAATGTATGACATAAATGAAAACTGAGGATATATATTTGGATGATTTTAGATACAACATGACAACACATGTAACTAAAGAAATTGAAGATGTAGGTAAAATATTTAAAATAGGTTCGGTCGGTGTTAAACATTCTCAATCTAAATTTTCTATGGAACACGATTTTAAATTTAAATACGAGCATAACAGTAAAGAACGTGTTTCTGCTTGCTTTTTTAAGGAGAGTAAAAATTGTGGTTGGAGAATCTATACCGTTATTGATCATGAGACTAAGTTTATATGATTATTAAGAAATTTGTCAAATAGCACAATTGTGGGTTTTCTCTAAAAATGTAGTTAGTAAACATCTATCTACTGATATTGTTGCTAACGAAATTGTAAGTAAGGTCAAATGCAATAATAAGATTGGTGTTAGTGTTATCAAAAATATGTTAAAAATCCGTCATGGATTAGAAGTTTCATATCGAGTTGCACGGTGTGCTTTAGAGAAAGCAAAGGTTGAGGTATTTGGTGATAGTTATTCTTTGTACGGTTTGATCAAATGATATTTTAGTGCTATAAAATCTTTGGATCCCACGAGTAATTTTTTTTGCTTGATTGTGAAGTAGAAACTAAGATGTTTAAGCGTTGTTTTGTTGCATTTGGTGCATGTACTAATGGGGTTTCAAGCTATATGTCAATGCTATACCTAGATGGGATTTTTATCTTTGGCAAAACATAAAGAAAATATACTGTTTGCTATAGCCAAATATGGATATCAAAGTAATATTTTCTGTTTTGTTTATGATTTGCAGGAATATGTTTATTCATGTTATTTGTTTTATATACAGTTTTGTTTGTGTGTAGTAGTGTACTAAAACTGTTAATTTTTTCATATTTATTCCAGTAGCATTCACTATTGTTGGATCTGAAGACTCGGTTAATGGGCTTTGGTTTTTATCATTGATGAAATCGCGTATTAGTAATAGGAAAATGACTTTTATTTTTTATCGTCATAAAGGTATCATTAGCTGAGCGAGGTCAGTTTTTCCAGATTCCTATCATTGTTTTTGTCACCATCACATCATTCTAAATTTGAAGGATAAACTTAAGTTGATGCCTAAACGAATTAGAGATATGATAGTTATCAAATTTCAAGCATGTGCATTTGCCCTTACATAACATGAGTTTTTTACCTGTATGAAAGAACTTTTAAAAGAACTGTTTATTATAACGACAATAATTAACTAATTAATTTTTTTTATCTATTGAAGGAAAAATATTTAGAAACTGATGAGTCCGAATTCGGAGTGCTCCCCGGAAGGGCATCCCAAGGTAAATCTCTCCGTAAACCGAACAGACTCCAAGAGCTTAATTCGGACAGGACTTTTGAATCGGACAGATGACTTCGAACACTGCAAGTCTAAGGCAGTTCGAACTATGACTAAAGTACTAAAAAACCTAAACATTATCTGACTAAGCTACCTGCTCATCTACTTAAAACTCATGGGTCTTTAAACATGACCCGGGTCCATTAAACTTGACCCGAAAGCCCATAAGGGCCCAAATTACATACTATAAATACCCAACCAACAGCATTAACTATGGGTAAGAAAAATTGACTGTTGCCAAGCTGCTCAATTCTCTCTCCACATTAAAAACACTTTGAAACACCTTTAAACACACACACACCACCGTGAAACACCCTCACGCCGCCTTAAAACTCCACTTGAAATTACCAGCCTACCCTCAGGCTATTTTTATCCTCACCAAATTGGCGACCACAGTGGGAGAAGACGGTGCCTGAATCAAGTATTCAAAACCAAGTAAAGAAATTCTGTCCGAATGAATCCGGATAATCCAGAGCTTCCACCAGCTTTGCTTGAAGTGGTGGAAGAGAACGATGAGTATACTGTCCAAGAGCGTGACAGGTTGAGGGTTGAAATAGAAGCTCTGAGGGCTGAAAAGGCCAAGATGGGCGTGAAAGAGAAATCCAAAGCGTCCGTTACTCATCGCTCTGAAAACCCTCGAGAGCATGGGGTTTCCAAAACTCATGAGAGTACTAAGAAGACACATGCCAGCTCTAAAAAGTCTCACCGGTCCAAACCTGTGGAGAGTTCTGACTAGAGTTCAGAGTCTTCGGACAGCTCTTCGGACAGTGAGGGAAATGAGAAGTCCTTGTCCTCTACCAGTGATGAGGGACGAACCAGGAAGAAACAAAAGCAAGTTAAAAATTATTCCCGAAAAAGAGATCACCATGGAAGAATGAAAAGGCACATTGGAAAAGGGTCATCTCACAACCGGAGGCATGTAGACCGGATGCTGATGGATCCTTTTGCCTTCCATGATGAGCCAGGTATCTTTGCAACTCCTAATGAGGATACTGCGTTCAGTCGTGGGAGGAATTGGAGGCAATCGCCATTGTCTTCTAAAATACTGTCCGGAAACCTCCCCAAGAGGTTTGATAGCACCAAGATAGAGAAGTACGATGGCAGTACTGATCCGGACAATCATCTGGAGCAATTCAAGAACTTCATGATGAATTTTGATGATGATGATAAACTACTCTGTAGGGCATTCTCCCAATCCTTCACGGGGAGTGCTCTGAAGTGGTACAACAGCCTGCCTCAGGGTTGTATCAGAGACTTTGATACTTTTTGGGTGGCCTTTCGAAGGAAATTTGTGGGGAGTAAGGAGTTAAAGGGTAATGGAGATACCATAATCCATTGTGCCCAGGAACCAAACGAATCGTTAAAGGAATACATAAGTCGCTTCGTAAACACAAAGAATGGGTTGGCTGATTGCTTTGAGCAGGTAGCAATAGCATCCCTGAGACAAGGTTTGAACCCAGGCAACCTGGCCGATTCGGTGACCAGGAAGAAAGCCATGACCTGGGGAGGATTGCTGAACCAAGTTGGCAAGCAAATAAATGTTGATGAAACGAAAAAGACCAGGGTGCACAGACAAGTGAGATCCACCCCGGTGGCACCAACACCAAATCAAAACCAGTCCGGGAACAAAGTAAGAGAAACCGGACAGGGGCATGGAAGGGGAAAGGCTCAGTCTCAACCAGCTGCTCCTGCACAAAGTCAACAGTCTAGAAACAAAAGAGGGCCGTGGGTCCAACCGGAGTGGTTTGCAGAGCTCAAAGAAAGTGTGGCAACCATTTTCGAGAAAACAAAAGATGAAGTACACTACCGGAGACCGACAACTTTGCTGTCTCCCAGAGAACATCGAAATAATTCCTTTTGCCAATACCATAATGATATTGGCCATACCACCGATGATTGCATAGCGCTGAAGCAAGAGGTACAGAACTTGATTGAAAGAGGAAAGTTGGGTGCATACGTTAAAAGAAGAGGAGGCAACAGGCCTGACAACACTCATAGGGTTGGTCCAAGCAACGCTGCCCCGGAGGGGGCTATGGTAATAGTGGAAAGGTTTGACGTGGAGTCCGAGTATTTGGATCCTGATCCAACCAGAAACAGAGTGGGTTCTATTGAGGAGCGTTCTAGATCAGTCTCCGGGCTCATTAAATTCTTCGAGTCACTGACAATCTTCGGAGGGGACACTATGACAGCTCCTATCACCTCTTCAAGAAAAAGACATGTTCATAATTTGGCCTCCCAGCTAGAAGGAGGCATGACATCCTATCAATCTCCAAACTCATTCCCATTTATAGTTTTCGATGAGGATGATTTGAGAGATATTGCTGGCCCTCATGAGGATGCTGTTGTCATAGGAGCATCTATAGGGGGCAATGAGATAAGGCGAATCCTGGTGGATACTGGAAGCTCTGCTAATATCCTTTTTCTAAACACTTATAAGAAAATGAGGAATCCAGCTGTGATACAAAAGTCGGACAGATCAATCGTGGGCTTCACAGGCAGCTCAGCCGATGTGATCGGGGAGTTTGAAGAAGAAGTGTTGTTGGGCAGGGGCCCTTTCAAGAAAATGGTTAGAATACTCTTCATTGTGGTGGATTGTCCCACCTGTTACAATGCTATTCTAGGGAGATCATGGCTCTCTAGGATGCATGCAGTGGCGTCGACAGTCCATCAGTGTCTGAAATATGCTGTTCAGGGGCAGGTTGGGGTTGTCCGGAGCAGCCAAAAAGTTGCAAGAGAATGTTATGCCACTTCCTTGGCTCCACGAACGCTGGGGGCAGTCCGAATAAATGACCAATAGCAGTTTGAGGGCCTTTCTGGGGGTGAGGGTGAAATTGATGACCCCAGAGAGACCCCCGGAGTGTTGATCCCAGTCGAGGAGGTTGAAACACACTGCTTGGAAGAAGGAAAGAATGTCAAGATAGGATCCAAAATGCCACCGATGTTGAAAGAAGGAATGTTGAAATTCTTGAAAGACCATCAGCATGTTTTTTCTTGGTGCAATGCTGATGTTACTGGAGTTCCATCAGAGGTGATTTCCCATCACCTATCAGTTCGGAGGGATGTGGCACCAGTGGTACAAAAAAGGAGAGCTTTCTCAAAAGAAAAGGCTGATGTCATTGTATAAGAGGTTGACAGACTCACAAAGATGGGGCACATTAAAGAATCTCAGTACCCTTTGTGGACTGCCAATCCTGTCTTGGTAAAAAAGAAGAATGGTAAATGGCGTATGTGCATTGACTTCACAGACCTCAATCGAGCTTGCCCAAAAGACTTGTATCCGGTCCCCCGGATAGATCAGTTAGTAGACTCTACTTCGGGGAACAAGCTACTCTCCTTTATGGATGCCTTCTCCGGGTACAATCAGATCCAAGTGGATCCCAAAGATCAAGAGCATACCACTTTTGTCACTGATAGAGGTTTACACTGCTACAAGGTGATGCCCTTTGGTTTGAAAAATTCCGGGGCTACTTATCAAAGGTTGGTCAATAAGGCATTTGCTGATCAAATTGGAATAAATATGGAGGTTTACATTGACGATATGATGGTGAAAAGTGTGGATGAGCAGTTGCACTTGTCCGACCTCCAAGAGACTTTTGCCAACTTGGCCAAAGTGAATTTAAAATTAAACCCGGAAAAGTGTGTGTTCGGAGTGCAGTCCGGGAAGTTCTTAGGGTATATCATAAGTGAGCGTGGAATACAACCCGACCCGGACCAACTTAATGCTTTGTTCCAAATGGAGCCTCCTCGAAACATTAAAGAAGTACAGCGGTTAACGGGGAGATTGGCAGCCTTGAACAGATTCATCTCCAGGTCTTCGGACAGATGTGCTCCATTCTTTCAAACCTTGAAGGGTGCAAGGGGGTTCGAATGGACACAACAGTGTGATGAGGCATTCAATGAAATCGAGAAGCATCTGTCCTCTCCCAAGACCTTGTTTAAACCAGTCGATGGGGAGACTCTTTTTGTATATCTGGCTGTTTCAAGTTGTGCCATCAGTGCTGTGTTGGTAAGGGAGGTCGATGGATATCCTCACCCAGTGTACTACATCAGCAAAAGCTTGATTGATGCTGAGAGACGATACTTGAAACTTGAAAAACTAGCTTTGGCATTGGTGATAGCTGCAAGAAAAATGAGGCCCTACTTCCAGGCTCTTCCTATCATGGTCCGGACATCTTTCCCTTTAAAGAATGTCCTTCAAAAAGCAGACATTTCAAGCAGAATGACAAAATGGTCAGTAGAGTTGGGGGACTTCGACATAGACTTTGCTCCTCGGACAGCAGTAAAAGCTCAAGCTGTGGCTGATTTTCTGGTCGAATTCCATTCTGATAGGGATTCAGAACAACCTGCTGATTCAAAAGACAAAAAAGTGTGGATTTTCCGAACAGACGGTGGATCCAGTACCATGGGATCTGGGGCAGGAATATGTCTCACTTCCCCCTATGGGGACAACATGTTCCAGGCTATTTGTTTTGCTTTCAGGGCATCCAATAATGAGTCCGAATACGAAGCAGCTATAGCTGGTTTAAAATTGGCATACATCTGTGGAGCAAAAAGGGTCAAGCTACTAAGTGACTCCCAATTGCTTGTCCACCATGCTCTAGGCCTGTCAGAGGCCAGAAAGGAGCAATTGATCAAATACTTGCTCCTCCTTAAAAATGAAGCATCAAAGTTTAAAGCTGTTGTCTACGAGCACATCCCCCGGGCAGAGAATGAATTAGCAGACTCATTGGCAACGATAGCATATACGGAGTCCTACCCATGGATCCATGTGCTTGAAAGCCCTTCAATTCAACTTGATGAAGGTGAAAAAGAGGAAGTCTTTGAAATACAAGTAAACCGACCTCAAGACTGGAGGTCTCCTCTAATGCAATATCTGTCCGATGGCATCGTGCCCTTGGATAAATCACAAGCCAGAACATTGAAACACAGGGCTCGTGGTTTCATTATGATTAGAGAAGTCTTGTACAAAAAGTCCTATAGCAAACCTCTCCTACGCTGTTTAGGGGATCATGAGTCACAAATGGTTCTCTCTGAATTGCATGATGGTGAGGGATCAGCCCATTGTGGATTTAGAGCTTTGACAAGAAGAGTGCTTCTCTCCGGATATTATTGGCCATCAATTATGAAAGATGCTAAGGAGCTGGTAAGGAGGTGTGACCCATGTCAGAGGTACAACAATAAAATTCATGTACCAGCCATACCTTTGGAATCAATTTCTGAGCCCATCCCTTTTGCTCGATGGGGATTGGACTTAGTTGGGCCTCTCCCTGTGGCGTCCGGAGGGCCTAAAACCATAATAGTAGCCATTGACTACTTCTCGAAGTGGATAGAAGCAGCCCCCTTGGCAGGGACAACATCAAAAGCTGTTATAAAATTCATTCTGTCTAACATATGTTGCAGATTTGGTGTCCCCCAGAAAATAACAACAGACAATGGGCCGCAGTTTGATAATAAAGAGATGGAGAGCTTCTGTACCTCAAGGGGTATTCAGCATTGCTTTTCTTCACCTTTCCACCCACAGGCCAATGGGCAAGTTGAGGTGGCTAATAGAACAATATTGTCCGGCTTAAAGAAAAACTTAGAAGGGGCTGCTGGAAAGTGGCCTAGTTATCTACAAGAAGTCCTGTGGGCCTACCGGACAACACCTGGGGCTGCAACACAAGAATCCCCCTTTGCCTTGGTCTATGGGATGGATGCAGTAGCTCCCATAGAGAAGTCACTCCCCTCCTTTCGTGTTCATAACTTCTCCGGACAGGCTAATGAGATGACAATTAGAAATCAACTTGATTTAATTGAAGAAAGGCGGGTAAAAGCTCATCTTAGAATGGCACACTATCAAGGCTTGATGAGAAGCAGGTTTGCTTCTAAAGTTAAAAGAAAGGATTTTCAACCAGGAGATAAAGTATTGAGAAAAGTTTTCTTGCACACCAAGGAAAAGCTCTTCGAAAAGCTGGCCCCAACTTGGGAGGGTCCGTATACTGTGGTTGAAAGAATCAAACCTGGGACATACTGGTTGGAAGACAAAGATGGCAGGGTTTTAACTCACCCTTGGAATATTGAACACCTTCGAATGTACTTGGAGTAAAGCTTATGTAAATATTTACTTGTTTAAACATCCATGTAAATATTTGGGGGCATACCGCTTCCTCTCTTCGGCGCCACGGAGAGCTTTCAATAAAACTTGATGCTTTCTCCAATAATTTTCTAAGTTTTTGCAAAATTCTGTTGTTTGTCATACTACCCGGACTGAAAGGACTAAAGGCTACTTAAATACTAGCCAGAGAAACTAAACACTCTCACAATACAATAACTTAGAGCTACTTAAATTCTAGCTGTCTAAAGTGAGACAAATAATAAAAGAAGAAGATGGTTGAGTAAAATAAAAGCATTCATTCAACAACTTAAAGTTGCCTTGGCCTTCCAAGGACTTTTTGAACATGTTTGGGCACAGTACAAAAATCTGTCCGAATAATACGGACACCATCACAACAAAGTTGCCTTGGCCTTCCAAGGACTTTAGTTCAAAACAAAAGATAAACAAAACAAATTATAAATTAAGGTTGAGCCTTTGAAGATGGCTCACTCTCATCTGCTTTCTTGCCTTTGATGTCGCTCTTCTCCTCGACAATCTTCTTACCTTTGGGGTCAATCTCCTCCTCACCTGGGCTCTCCCCGGTTTCCTCTTCGTCACCAGACGAGGACACATCGGTGTACCCTTCATCAACCATGGTCCAGTATGGGAGATCATCGTCATCCACATAGCGCCATAAGTCCCCTAGTCTCCTCTTCAAGAACTTCTCGTGAAACAGGAGGACCATATCGGACTTCACCTTTTCAATCATTAATTCTTCACTCCGTAACATCTCCCTGGCATAAGCGTTGATTTTGGCCTTGATCATGGCCTCTTGATCCTTCACCAAAGCATCTTTCTCTTCAACATCCCGGTTTACTGCATTCTCTAAAGCAAGTTTGTCAGTGGCCAGATTGGTGACAAGCTTCTCTTTTGCTGCGGTTTCTTCCCTTGAGGCTGTCAAATCCTTCTCCAGTCTGGACAGCTTAGCCCGGAGATCTTTTACGGTCTCTTCTAAAGAAGCAACTTTTGTGTTGCTTTCATTATGATTCTTCTTTAGCTGTTCGTTCGACTCCTTAAGCAAATCAACCTTAGTAGCAGCAGTCCTGAGGTCATCGGACAGCTTCTCTTTCTCAGACTTGAGGTCTTTGATGGTGGTTGCCTGACTTCGAACTTGCCTTTCCAAAGTGAGTACTGGCTGCACGTTGCTAAGGAGAGAATGGGCTATGATGTCCCTCTCACTAGAAACCATAAAAGTCTTACCATTGAAGTTTACTGTGTTGGAACTACTTGGGGGAACATATGGCCCTGCGAATACATCTCTGGACAGGCCAAGAAAATAATCACCTAATTCACCAAGGCCGGTGACGTCCACTTCATCCATGTTAATCTCTCCCCTTTCGACCTCATCAGTATGGAATTCCATTGGAATTCCTTCATTAAGATTCCCTGGGATCTCTTCGGCTAGCGTCGGATCGGTTGGGAAAGTGGGCTCCGGATCCCGGAGAGCGAGCTCTTCTCCTTGGGAAGTCTTTTTCTTTTTGACTTCCCTGTCAGCACTGTCACTTGCTTGCTTACGAGCTCGTTTCGAAGTCCTTGACGGTTTTGGGGGATTCACTCCTTGTTTCTCGCTCTCCTGTTCTACCACTTGTAGAAGGTTTGCGTCAACTTGAGCCTGGGCTGGCACCTCTGAATCCATTGGGGCCTCTTTCTCAGTATCCTCTACCGCTTTCCTGCCTTTCTTCTTCTTGCCCTTCATTTTACTTGGGGCTTTGGCCCGGGCAGGAAGGAAGAGGTTCCCATCCAGTTCGTGAGACCTTCTCAGCACGACATCTTCATCAGGTGGGGTGGAGAACTCCTCCCAGGTCAAGTCTCTTCGACCTGTGGTATTCCACAGGTGAGACCTCGCTAGATTCCCAGGAGTGAAGGCTTTGTGAAACCGGTTCTCCCAGTTCTCTGCGGCCCAAGCGTTGAGCTTGCCACAGGTGACCTGTCCGGCCTTTAGATAGTCCCCGAACTCCTTTGGAAGCTCTGACAAAACAAAAGAAAAACTGATTAGTATAAACTTAAAGAAAAAAGAGGTTCGAACAGAAACTTAGAATAAAGACTTACGATCGCTTCTCCATCTGCTTCGAAGAAGGCTAGGATTCTCCCCGGTTTTGATTTTCTTGCCATTTTCCCATGAGCCACTGACAAATAAGAACTGGCTCCTCCACTTGCTCTCCGACTCTAGGAGATCATCGACAGCTTTAAGATCATTCCCCATGTTGAAGTGGTAGAAGGGGAACTGATGGTGTTTGCACAAGTTGGCCACAGCTGCAAACTCTTCCATAAGAAGAGGAATTCCGGATAGCCTAGATGCCATAATACATGACATCAAGGTGTACCAACCGTTGGGGCTTAGCTGTGTTGGACATAGCTTGACCAAGTGAAAATAGCGCACTATCTCCGGATCCAGTGGGAACCTAAGTCCCCAGTTGAATAGCTCTGTAAAGAAGACTATCTCATTTCTTTTGCAGTCCATCGGGGTCTCTGGATCGATGGGAATCCGAATCTTTACGTTCTCAGGGATCCCCCACTTAGTACGCAGTCGTCCCAGATCTCTAGTATGAATGAACGCATACTTGGTCTTTAACAGAGATAAGAGATATTTGAACTCTACCTTGTGAAAGCAGGGCCCTACTCTCCCTTCGAGGCTCTCCGGCAGGTCCGGACGCCTCAGATACAAGTCCTCTTTGCCCTTCTTAGCAACAAATATAGCAGTTTCAGCTTGTCTGGAAGACTCGGACTCAAACCTAACCTCCTCAGTGGAGTCTTCCATCCTTTCCTCCATTATTGTTGGGGGAGCTTCTGCAGAAACAGCCCGGGGAGGGATGAAGCTTGGCACAGCTGATCCTCCGGACTGTTGGCTCTTTGTATGTTTTTGAGTTCTCACCTCAGTCTGAGTTTCTGAGGTCGAAGTTTCTTTGGGAGGTAGTGGGCTGCTAGCCTCCGGACCAACCGGCCTTTCCCGGAGAGTCCTAATAGTTGCCCCGGACCTCGATTCACTATTTTTTGCCCCCGATTTTGAGGGTGTACTTTTAGAGGGAAGCCCTTTAACCAATCTACTTGGTCTTTTCATGATTAGTTTATCTGGAGAATGGTCGGAGTCGGACCCCATAGCAATGAAAGAGGATTTTTTCCTAACACTTGTGGCAGTGACCCCCGGTTCAACAATAGGGATCGACTCTTGAACAGAAGAGCCAGATGCTATGGGGGAGAGTGTTGATTGAAATAGTTTCCTAGGTTTCGTACCTTTAGAAGAAGACGAACCTCTGTCAGATTCTTCGATTGAAGGGGCTGGTTTCTCGACAGGCGACGCTGGAAGCCCTGCTGCAAGTCTTTTCTCTTTTTCAACCCTTTGAGCTTTCTCCAATTCTGAGAGATTAAGCCAACCGCCCTTGATCAGTGCTGTTCTTGCTGTGAACATAAACAACTAAGGAAATTTTGAGGTTTTAGAGAGATAAAGCTTTGGGTGAAATGGCAAAGTGAAAGAGATAGTGAAACTGTGAAAGGTGAAAAGAATTTATAGTAAATGAAAAAAAGGGGTTGATTCCTAGGAGAATCCGAAAAGTTGGGCAATGATTAAAAGACGGCGCTGATGTCATTAATAGCATTTAAAGAGGTAACTTGTTCGAGAAAGTGGTGCAACTTTCAAGGAGAAAAAACGGCTAAAGAGACCAACCATAGAGTGACACGTGTCCCACTAATTCTGACAATAACCGTTTGGAATTCGTAACATTTGGTCTGCCCGGTTCTGTTCTCAACTCTCTCCGAATTGATAAACCACTTCCTGAATCGGACTGTTTTTCAGTTCTTTGACAAGGATACTTGTTCAAATACCTAAAAAAGGGGCTCCTGATGAGTCCGAATTCGGAGTGCTCCCCGGAAGGGCATCCCAAGGTAAATCTCTCCGTAAACCGGACAGACTCCAAGAGCTTAATTCGGACAGGACTTTTGAATCGGACAGATGACTTCGAACACTGCAAGTCTAAGGCAGTTCGAACTATGACTAAAGTACTAAAAAACCTAAACATTATCTGACTAAGCTACCTGCTCATCTACTTAAAACTCATGGGTCTTTAAACATGACCCGGGTCCATTAAACTTGACCCGAAAGCCCATAAAGGCCCAAATTACATACTATAAATACCCAACCACCAGCATTAACTATGGGTAAGAAAAATTGACTGCTGCCAAGCTGCTCAATTCTCTCTCCACATTAAAAACACTTTGAAACACCTTTAAACACACACACACCACCGTGAAACACCCTCACGCCGCCTTAAAACTCCAATTGAAATTACCAGCCTACCCTCAGGCTACTTTTATCCTCACCAGAAACAATAAGGTTTCCAAAAAATGATGAACAATTCATAAATAAGCGCAATTGTCCACAACAAAAGCTAGGTTTTGTTGATTGTGGGGTTAAAGTTTGTGGTATTAAACAAACTTTAAATATTGTCGTTAAGGGCAGCTATCAATCTTTTTGCAAACTTTTGCTACATCGGTTAGCTATCAATCTTTACGAGGTTTCTACTTTAAATCGGTTATTTAAACAAACTTTACGAGGTTTTGTGGTATTAAACAAACTTTTGCTACATCGGTTAGCTATCAATCTTTTTGCAAGTATTTGTTTTAAGTATTGTCGTTAAACAAAAAATATAAATATAAATATTAGAAAATAATATATTTTATTCATGTGAATGTCATTTATAGATAAAAAGAATTTAGTGCATATACCGTTGCAGCTGCTGACAATATGATATTTTGTGTTCTTCGTGAGTCACTCTCATTTAACGTTTGATTCCTTTCTAGGCATGAATCATATGCATCAATTATCAGTAATGTAAAAATCTCAAAGTAACTCAAAACAAAATCTGATTACAAGCTGTGTAATAAACTAGAATTCAGCATAACTGATCAATTAAGTTTGGCCAATCATCTAGATTAAGTGACAAACAAACACTTCAAAATCATGTATCAACTAAGTATTAGTATATAAAACTCATTAGAAATATAGTATTTTAACATATATGGTATCATAACAAGATATTAAAGATGTTCGTAAGAGTGAGGTCAAGGTTTCCCAGTAAAACAGTTTGCCTCCCTATGTCATATTCCAATATATAGGTATTGCGAGTGAAGTTTGGGGGAATATTTTTCAATGAGGTCTGGGTAGGAGTGATTAATATCTTGTTGGAAACAGTGTGCCCAACAAGACATTATCGTACTAACTTGACCCATTAGAGCATTAATCTACACTAAAATCACTATTGACCATAATCTCAATCACAGTACCAAACGAAAAGATAAAAGATAGAACTATAAATCGTTCGACCTAATTAAAGAAACAAGTATAAATTTACAATTTAAAACCAGCATAATTTGATCACTCACAAACAAACACCGCAAAATATTGTAGCAAGTAAGTAGTATATAAAACCTAGTAAAAATAAAATATTTGAATATAAAATTATCATAAAAGGATATTAAAGATATTCATAGGAGTGACTTCAAGGCACATGTTTTTCAGAAATTCAATCTATCTCCTAATATTTAGTTTTCGTGAGTGAGTTCGAGGGAGTTTGGTCAATAAGTTTGGGGGATGAGCGGTTACTGTCTTGTCAAGACTATACAAATTTAAATTTCTACTAACAATTAAGTTTGAAATAGATAAAAATTAAATCATCTTACCTATATGCCAATTTCTCAATTGGTGATTAATTTATGAAGCTGATCCACAATGATCCACGTTGAATCTTTTCTCCAAACAATTATGGTGTTTTTACATATCCATTTCAATTAATTAAGAATTATATTTTTTTTGGGAAGGTAAATTAAATAACAAGAAACATTTAAATTGATAATCTGTTTTAATTTTTTTTGGATAAGTGCATTAAATTTACAAATATATTCATCGGTTAGATATGAAGTCAGTTGCCATTTTTCTCTTTTAATAATTTTGATCTTTTTTACCTTGACTTCTTGAAAATTATCATCCGAGTCTCCAATATGTATTGATGCAACCTCTTTTAATTTTCTATGTCTCTTCATGGGCTGATATTCAAACTCGGGATCATTCCTCTTCTTCCTAGATGGGTTTTCTCGGACTCTTTTTACCAAAGAAGAAGGTAAGCTGTTTTTCTTCTCTTTCACATTTGTATGTTTATGTTGATATAAAATTAGTTAGTAGTTTTTTAAACTTTAATAATTTGAATAACTTAAACTTTAATAACACGAATAAGTTAAACTTTTATAACAAGAATAATTGTACATTTTCTTACTCTTCTTCTTGAGCTATTTGTTGAAGCTTTTTCGCAGTATTTTCAAGCTCGTTTTCTTATGTTTTTATTTTACAAGTTAGTGATTTTAATAAAATAACATGAATATTATTAAAAATTAGATAACATGATAATTTTGTGGATATTATACCTTGTTAAATGACATGATAATTTTGTGGATACTATACCTTGTTAAATGAAAAATGCTCTCTAACCATCAGAGCCTCTTCTTCTAGATGGAGTTCCAGGTCACCTTCAATTACCTAAACATCAACAAAAAACATATTTGGTTAAAGTTAATAAGAATATCGTTAGTAGTGTTAACTTATTAGTAATCGTAAACCATAGTAGCAGCATCCTAACAAACAAACGTTTTAACACCTATGCACTATTTTCACTCTCGACACTCATAGTCATATGATTTACACATCAGAAGATTAATTTTTGGATTGACTTTAATCAATATTCTAATTCAACAATAAAATAGTTGCCATTCTAACATAGTAGTCTAGAAAGTCAACCTCGTAAATTGAGTTCTAAAGCCATGTTAAAATTATACGTCAAAATTTTACTAAAAATGTAGCAAAAAATAAGTAATTAAACATCTTAAAAACTGTAGTCTGATATATATGCTTCATTTCCTTTCCTAGATAGTGTCATACTGTATTCTTTTTTTAGTGGATGTTCTTTATGGCTCATATATACATAAAAATTACAGACTGATGTGTCATTTACTACAACCATCTTTTAATAGTATTTTCAAAGGATCTTAATAATATCATAATCATCATGTTAAAATTAGTAGGAGTAATGTTAAAAATGGTAGAAGTTTAAATTTGATTTATTTTACCTCTAATGGTTCGACCTCTCGTGTCAACTCCTTGACTTTGTCTTGGTGTCGGAAGCTAGTAGCTTCCTCACATCTCAAGTATCGTGGAAAGTCCAGCTTTAGGATTCTGACCCTTATGTCCTCCAAGAAAAATTGGTTGTAGAGATTTTTTTATAAAGTTAGTATAAACATTAATATGAATAAGTTTATTAATGTAACTTTAATTTTTTAAAAATTTACTTACAATCGGCATCGTCACACAACCCACAGTGTTTTGCTGATCTTGTCCATTTTTCTTATCGATGAAGTTCATCAACTTTTCTAAAATGACATACGTCCAGTTATACTTGTAGAGTACTTTAAATTTTAAATTTTAAGTCGATGAACCTTGTTAGGCTTTCCGACAGACAATCACCAGATGTAAACATAAATAAGGATACACAAAGGTACATTATTATCATTTTTGCTACATCTTTGACCGTCTCAACATCGTCAATCTCCATCTTCTATCGCATCTTTTAAACTCTTATTGGTTATTTTTTTACTTCTTTAAAGTATCTTGAGATGATTTTTTTGACTCAGTTCTTCTACTCTCAACCTTATCGATCTTCTTCGTACCACAGTTTATTCCGAAAATCACCATGACATAATTTATGGTCAGTGATACATTTATCCCACCAAATGTGAAGCTCTTTTTTCCTTATTGTACATGTTTATTATCTCTATGGTGAGCGCCCACGGCTTTCTCACTTCGAAGCTTTCTTTTAATTGAAACAACCTATTTACTAAGTTGTAAAATGGTGTAGGTTTTACAGCTTTAGTGTGATATTTTTTAATGTCCATTGTTCACACTTTTTAGATGACTAATTCTATATTCGAACGAAATATAGAAGGGCCATGAGAACCTGGCTTTATATATATATTTGCTTCATTTATTTTTCTTTTGTACTCCTCTTCTCGACACAGTTCTTAACCCTTTTTATTTTATCTGCTAGCAAGAAAATAGACATATTATTAGTCATTCACATAATAGCTAATTATTTTATATGGAACCTAAACTAACACAAAATTTCCAAAATTATATAAAAACAATAACAGTTGCAGAAAATTTCTCTGGAATATATAAAAACTAAACTAAACTGATATCACTAAGGTTTCTTGTATTGACCTTTAATGACTTGATTAACCAAAAGGAAAATATAATTCGAAATCAAACAAAAACAATATTTTTCCATGTTTCATTACCTCAGAGCAACTGTTCTTGAACTTTCAATCTTAGATAAATCCAATAATCTTACAATGGAGGCAGTATAATCATTAGTTATAATATGACTAAATTTTTAGGCAAGTCAATTCTACATAGAAGTAGAGAAACTTTGATATAAATAACAATAATAGTTTACTCTTTGTTGACTAGTAATTTTTCTCATGCTCCATTAATAGTAGTGTATTTCTATTTTATTTTATTAGTAGTAATCATATTGAGTTCTTATAATGTAGGTTGAGAGATTTGCTTGCCTCTATACTAGTCAAATATCCAACTTAAGCATGTACTCTCCTAACAGATTTACGCCTCATGAATTTGAAGTAATCATCATGAGTTCTTATAATGCAGGTTGAGATATTTGCTTGCCTCTATACTAGTCAAGTATCCAACTTAAACATGGACTCTCATAACAAATTCATGCCTCATGAATTTGATATTCTTTCATTGTGAATCATATCTGCTAAGTGCTAATTACACACCCATTTTAAGCCAAGCTAGTTATTCTTTGTCCAATCGGGAGAGCATCATTGTTTTAGCAACTACGCTGGTTCAACTAAGGTAGAAAAAGAAAAGAAAAAAAGGTAAATTATAACTTATCCATTTAGGTTTTTGTCGATAGAAAGAGTCTATCGGCGGCGACAGAGCGAATTTTACAGCCGTAAGATTCGATTAAGAGAGAACGAGAGATGTCGATGTTGCTGAGTAGTCGATGTTGGGAGAAACGGAGGTTTCGACAGAAAATAGAGTTTGTAGAGAAATAACTGATTTTGAAATTATGGCTGAATGTTTTGATTTGAGACCGTAATTGTTTTGTTTTCAAGGTAATTGAGTTTACCTTAAATAAACGGGATATATTTGTAAAATGAATATGTTGTAGTATGGCTGGTTAAATAGAAACATATATTAGACGTGTTGCGTAAATCTTCCATAAATTTATAAATACCATGTTTTATTAGTTTGCCTAAATTATTTTTATCCTCTTTAACGTTTTCCCTTGTATTTTAAAATATTAACTATAAAAATGATAATATTATTTTGTTTAAAATCACGTATCATTAAAATAATCGAAGTTAAAAAAATAACAAGGTACATGCACAACTCGGATACAACTATTGCAAACGCAAAAGCTAAAGACAGATCTTAGCTTAACTTTACAAATTATATTATATCAAATATAATCTAGTCAACTTATATTTAAATAATAATACGAGTGCATTCGATAAATAATAATTGATTAATATTAAATTTAAGGTCGTGCTTTCCATTTCACATGGAATATTTTATAGCCATTTTCCTCGCTGCTTTTTCAAAACTAAGCATTTGATTATCTAATCACTTGTATTAAAACTTGTATTAGCCTTTTAAAACTAAGGCCAATATACCATTCCTATATTTTAAGTTTTGAAGAGTAATTAGGTTTTTTTTTATTTAAATATTAAAAATAATATTAAATATTTTAATATCTAGAGATTTAGTATTATTATCACTAATTATATCAGATTAAGTTCACATAATTTTAGAATACCACAGCTAAAATTTGTAATATAATTTCAATATTATAAGTAGAAAAGGAAGGGACAATAATATGATTAGCATGTGATAAGGGTAACATTAAACTCATCATTCCAATAAACCGGACTGTTCAATGTGTGTTTTATTAAACCAAAATATGGTTAACCATGTGCTAAAATCTGTATAATTATTGGGTTTACACTATAATGGCAACACATAATTAGCAATGGTCATTAAATATTTGTATAATTAGCCGTAAATTAATCTTCCAACTAATTTCGGTGATATAACATTATTTAAATATATTAGAAATATTAGATTTGAACTGAGTTTTCATGTATTCACATATGTTTATTATTTTTGCTTGTTTATGTTTATGTCAAACTCTATAATTGTATTCATATGAATACCATTTGAACGTACTTTTATTATTTGTGTTAGATGTTATATGGTGATGTGTGGTTAGATATTGGATAGAGAGATAAGGGAGAAACATAAATTTTGATAGCAAAATAGTGTGGGAGTATAGTTCGAAATCGTGGTATCCGAATGATCTCGCGGGCCGCGGGTTGCTCGAAAAAAAAAGGACCGGTTATGATTTTTTTTTTATTATCCGTTCGAATTTTATTCGGATTTCGATTTTTGATATTTTATCGCGGGCTTCCACTTCGTACTCCTCTGGTAAAAAAAATAGTAAAATGTTTTTATATTTTAAAATATTATTCTAGCCTAATAAAAAATATTGTTGTTTATCATTTATATTTTTTAGATTTTTTTTTCCTATGAATCATGGTAGAAAGAAGAGAAATAAGATATAAAAATAAAAAAAATAAACAAAGTGTTGTGAAGGAGTCGAATAGTGCCTTGACATCCGACATTACAGTTTTGTGTCTGTGATAGTGATATTATGTCTTGACAGTGTACTGTATTCGGTAGTACAAATATGTGGTGTGACAGTATCGTTGTTAGTCTTGTGGTATGAGCTCATTAGGCACATTGTCTAGTAAGTCTATTAATTCTCTATAAATAGACTACTAGGACGACATAAAACACAATCTGAAATCTGTAACCTTTTCTATCATAGTGAAACTCTTTTCTCTGGCGGCGCCTGTGGACGTAGACAAATTGTCGAAACACTTTAAATCCTGTGTTAATTCAAGTTTTTCCTTCACATATGTTTTGTGCTTGAGCCATTTTGTGATAATTGCATAGTAATTTAATAACAAAATTGGTATCAGAGCCACGTGGTGAAATTAGGGATTTTGCAATTAGGGTTTCACAATGGCATCTACAGCAACAAAATACATGATTGAAAATTTTGATGGGGGATCCAGCTTTGCGTTGTGGAAGATTAAATTGAAATCTTCATTGGTACTGCAAGGGCTGTGGAAGGTTGTGGAGAATAAGTTACTAGAAGAGATGGAAGAAGAGGAGAAACAAGATCTTCAAGAAAGGACTTTGTGTTGGATTTTAATGAGTGTGAAAGACACTGTGCTTCGCGAGATTAGTGGTGAAAAGACTGCTGCCTGCGCATGGAAAAAGCTAGGAGATCTTTACTCAGAGAAATCAGTAGTAAACCGATTATACTTGAAGAAGCGTTTGTATGATTTCAGATTGAAATAAGGTATATCCATAACAGAGCACTTTAATAATTTTAAATAAATTATAATGGACTTGGAGAACATAGATATCAATATTGAGGATGAGGATCAAGCTTTGTTTGTATTGAGATCGTTACCAGCTCCCTATGAAAACTTCGTAGATACCGTGAGTATGGTAAGGATAAGTTATCGCTAGCAGATGTCAAAGGGGACTGAAATCAAAAGAGATGAGATAGTTGCAGCCAGACAATCAAGCTGAAGGGGAAGGTCTTATGACTAGGGGAAGATCTAAAAGCAAAGCGAGTTCTTTAAGAAGGAAGAACTAGAGGTCCAAGTCAAGGGTAAAGCACTCAAACTGTTATGAATGCGGTGAGCAGGGTCATTATAGGAGAGTTTGTCCGAAACTGAATGGTAAGAAGGGAAATCAAAAGGAAAATGCAGCAAACATTGTTGAAGGTGTGAACGATTCCGACGATAGTGAAAACAGTGGTAGAGGAGATGTATTGTCCGTGAGTTCATAATTTGGGAAAAATTCTTGGGTACTCGATACCAGTGCTACATGTCACATGTGTCAGTTCAAGCAATGGTTTGATACTTACAAGCCAATGCAGGGAACTGTCTATTTAGGAATCAATCATTCGTTGACTGTTGGTGGTATTGGTAACATCAGAATCAGAATATTTGACGGGGTTGTTAGAATCTTGACGTGCTGGCATGTTCCTGGGTTAAAGAGAAACCTGATTTCTCTTAGGACTCTAGACTCTCGGGGTTACAAGTACCGTGCAGAAGACGGTGTAATCAAAGTGACAAAAAGCTCAATGGTATGCATGAAAGGCAGTTTGCAGAAGGGTCTTTACATTCTCCAGGGGAGTGTTGTTATGGGTGATGTTGCAATAGCATCATCAGAGAGTAATAGCCAAAGTAGGCATGATCAAAATAAGTTGTGGCATTGGTGTCTTGGTCACATGAGTGACAGAGGATTAGTTGTTTTGGGAAATAGAGATTTTTTGAAAGGGTATAAATTAGAATCATTGGGATTTTGTGAGCACCGTGTATTTGGTAAACAAACTAGAGTCAAATTAAGCAAATCGGCTGTAAGAAAGACTAAAGGGACAGTGGACTACATTCACTCAGATCTTTGGGGTCCAAACAAGATTCCATCCAAGAGCGGAGCCATATACTACATGACTTTGATTGATGATTATTCAAGGATGGTGTGGGTTTACTTTCTGAAAACGATAGATGAGACATATTCAACCTTTGTCAAATGGAAGATGATGATTGAAAAGCAAACAGGAAGAAAAATCAAACATCTTAGGACATATAATGGGTTAGAATATTGCAATCGTGAATTCAACGAGTTTTGCGAAGCTGAGGGAATAGTGCGCCATCACACTTGTTCTAGAGCACCACAACATAATGGAGTCACAGAAAGAATGAACAGAACACTTTGTGACAAGGCACGAAGTATGCTCTCGCATTCCGGTGTGGGAAAGGATTTTTGGGCTGACCCTATCAATACAGTGTGTTACTTGGTGAATCGGTCTCTAACAATGACTATTGATTGTAAAACTCCTTTAGATATTTGGTCTGGATCGTCGACTGATTATGAACATTTGAGGGTGTTTGGTTGTCCAGCGTATGCTCATGTGAGAGATGGTAAGCTTGAGCCGAGGGAAAAGAGGTGCATATTTCTAGGATATTTTACTAGAATGAAGGGATATAGGTTATGTTGTACCTCTCAAAAGTCTCCAGGTTTTCTCATCAGTAGGGACATCACTTTTAATGAGTTTGCTTCGATAGACAGTCAGAAAGAAGTAAGAGAAATGGTCGAATCAGGATCGGTTGTGAGTAAACAGGTGGAGCTTGAAGTAGAATCAGTTCCTATCAGGTCCAATAATTCAAGTGGTTCTGAGGTGGATCCAGAATTAGGAGGTGAAGCGTCAGCATCAGATGATAGTGACGATGATGCGCCTGAACCAGACTAACAACCTTATAATATAACATTGGGTAGAGAAAGAAGAGATATTAGACTTCCAAAAAGGTATGTGAATCTAGTTGCATATGCTCTGTTAGTTGCACAAGAAGTTGAGATGCAAGAACCTAGTAGCTACAGAGAAGCTATAGCGAGTTCAGAGGCAGATCGATGGATTAGTGCTATGGGGAAAGAGATTGAATCTCTTCATAAGAATCAAACATAGAAGCTTGTTGACTTGCCTAAAGAACACTGACAGGAAGTGAAATGGATACTTCAGTATCTTAAGAATACTGCGAACGTTGGCTTAACTTTTAACAAGACCGATATTGGTGAATCGCTGAATGATGTTGCATGATTATTGGTTGGTTTTGTTGATTCTGATTTTGCAGATGATATGGATAAAAGAAGATCTTTGGCAGGAGATGTATTTACTCTAGCTGGGAGTGCGATCAGTTGGAAAGCACAGTTGCAAGCTACTGTAGCTTTGTCTACAACAGAGGCAAAGTACATAGCGGTAACAGAAGCAGTTAAAGAGGCGATATGGTTGCAAGGTTTGGTGGCAAATTTGGGCTTGGATAGGACTACTACAAAAGTGTTTTGTGACAGTCAAAGCGCCATACACCTTACAGGGAACCAGATGTACCATGAGCATACAAAGCACATAGATGTTAGGTATCATTTTATTCGTGATATAATATCAAAGGGAATTGTTGATGTGAAGAAAGTGTCTACACACGATAATCCAGCAGATATAATGACCAAGGCAATATCAGTTCGAAAGTTTAGGGAGTGCCTAAACTGGATCGTTGTTCGCAGTATAGAGTGAATGCCTTAAGGGAATTTGGTGAGTCAGAAGGAGAGAAGTTTATTTGTTGATAGTGAAGAAATGATATTCGCCTCAAGGGGAAGATTTGTTGTGAATGAGTTGAATAGTGTCTTGAGAGTGTACTGTGTCCGGCAGTACATTTTTGTGTCTGTGATAGTGATATTGTGCCTTGACAGTGTACTGCGTTTGGTAGTACAAATAAGTGGTGTGACGGTATCGTTGTTAGTCTTGTGGTACGAGCCCATTAGGCCCATTGTCTAGTAAGTCTATTAATTCCCTATAAATAGACTACTAGGGCGACACAAAACATAATCTAAAATCTGTAACTTTTTCTATCATAGTGAAACTCTTTTCTCTGGCTGCGCCCGTGGATGTAGAAAAATTGTCGAACCACGTTAAATCCTGTGTTCATTCAAGTTTTTCCTTCACATATGTTTTGTGCTTGAGCCATTTTGTGATAATTGCATAGTAATTTAATAACACAAAGAAGTAAATATTTGAGTAACATCATTTTACAAGTAAAGAATCAAAGTACAATTGGTGATCTTTTTATTTTAGAAAAGGTAATTTATTTTATTAAGATGAAAAATAAATTAAAAAACAAGATAAAGCTAAGGGTGAAATATGGTTCTTATATGACTTGTATAGAAGAAGTCCTATATCTACGAAAAATAATTATTTATTTATTTATATATAAGTAAGTTATTTAAAAACTATCAAACACAAAAGGCTCAATCATTCTTTGTTATAGAAGACGACGTTGATTTGCAAAACTTTATATTTAATGTTTATTTACCACTTCATTTATCTCTCAAAATACCTATAGCAATTTTTCGAACCTCAAAGAGTAGTATATCAAACAACCCAATCAACTTCAAGACAATCAACCAAAGAAACAAAAAACTCAATTCACGATTCACCAATTAATAAACCAAAATTAAACAACAAATCTAATCACGGATAATAAGGAGCAGTAAAATAAATAAACACATAAAATTTGTTTTACGTGGAAAATCCTTTCAATGTGAATAGTAAAAACCCTGAGACTTATGAAGAGTCCACCTAAACCACTTCTATTATTATGATAAGTTGATGGTACAAGTATACGCAATTCAATCTAATAAAGATCTACAAACCCACCAACAATTTCAAGTATAATTCATTAACAAGAAGAGAAGCAAATAGCGAAGAATATCACTAAAACTTTGCACTGTTATAGCAGTGATTTATCCTGATCTTTAGCACCAAGTCACAAACTAACCAGTTAGATTGAAGCTTCAGATATCGCCAACACGATATCCAAAATTCAGAAAATACCGATACTGCTTGCTCCTCGATCAGACCTTTTTACTTTGGTTTCATGCGACTTATCCAAAAATAAAAGAACCCGTCTCTTCTTATATTTTGTGTGTGACTTTTCGGTGTCTCAGATCTCTTATCTCTTGTCTTCATATATATAAGTTGATGGTACAAGTATTATTATGATAAGTTGATGGTACAAGTATACCCAATTCAATCTAATAAAGATCTACAAACCCACCAACAATTTCAAGCATAATTAATTAACAAGAAGAGAAGCAAATAGTAAAGAATATCACTAAAAATATTGCACTGTTATAGCAGTGATTTATCCAGATCTGTCGGACCAAGTCACAATCTAACCGGTCATATTGAAGCATTTATCGCCAACACGGTATCTAAAATTCTAGAAAACACCGGCACTGCTTGCTCCTCGATCAAACCTCTTTACTTTGGTTTCACGCTACAGATCCAAAAATAAAAGAACCCGTCTCTTCTTGTATTTTGTGTGTGATTTTTCGGTGTAAGATCTCTAATCTCTTGGCTTCATATATATATAAACTTAGAGAGATAAAACCTTAAGTTATAAAGTGAGACTAAATTTGGAGTGGACCCTAACAATCTTCCCCTCCAGTCACGGGAATATACAATCACGAGGTCATCATTTGAGCATCATCTTGATGAGCTTACTACAAAGCTCAACCTTGCTTCTGGAAACGACTTTCGAATCTGTGCATCCTCCATATGAGGGGTATATTGCTCCCCCCTGCTCATGAAATTCTTCATTATGATGTTCCTCCTCAAATAAGATCTTATTAATAACGGACTTCATAAAATAAATCTCTATGTTGCTTTCCTGCCAAACAATGATCACAAGGGTCAATAATTATAGACTTTTCAACAAAAATGAGTGACTCACCGCCCAAGGTTTTCATCTTATTGTCTCTCGTGCATCATAATATTCAATGCTACAAGTTTGGAGAATTATTTTTCTCAACTGTATTTAGCTAAAAAAACCTAAATATTTCGTATCCATTGAGCAACACATATCACCTTGAGCAACTACCATCGAACCTTTGGATATTTTCTACTTACCATCACCGTAAGTGTGACAGAAACCTTTTTTTATCAAAGAGATTTGCAGATAAAAAATTCAGACGTAAATAAGGAATATGCCGCACATTCTTTAGTGTAAGTATGTACCTAACACATATATTCACGTAAATATCACTTAACCCAATAATGTTGGTTGATCTCTAATTTTCTATATTGTTACTAATCGCCACTTTTAATTCAAGAAATATTCCATATTAAGGACACAATAATATGAAGCCCTTGTATCTACAAGTCATTCTGAATCTGAACTATTAACATGATAATACTCACCAATAGCTCAAATCAAGGATACATCATCATTACCGGGAGCCCAATATTTTTCTCGTTTATCTTGTGGTTTTACACATATAGTAGAATTACTGGATACATCTTTGATTGACTCAATTGGATTAATAGAAATTTGAAATATAACAGATCCTCCAACACCAGTTTCCAAATAGAATAATTGGCTTATGTCAATTTAATCATAAAATTACCATTATTATACTCCATATTCAATGGCTAAAAAAACCACAAGCTCTAATACCAATTGTTGGACCCCAAAGATTAGTATATCAAACCATCCAATCAACTTCAAGACAAACAACCAAACAAGCAAGAAACCTAATTCACTACCAATGGTTCACCAATTATTAACCAAATTAAATCACAAATCTAATCACATAAAATAAGCATCAGTAAAATAAATTAACACAAGGTTTATTTTACGTGGAATAATCCATTTGATGTCAAGAGTAAAAACCACGGGACTTATGAAGAGGTCATCCAAAGCATTTTTACTATTATGATAATTTGATGGTACAAGAATATCCAATTCAATCTAATAAATACCTACAAACCCACCAACAATTTCAAGCATAATAGTCTAACAAGTAGAGAAGAAAAAAGTGAAGAATATCACAAAAACTACTGCATTGTTACAAAAAGATTCCTTATGATCCATAGCATCAAATCATAATCCAACCAATCATATTAAAATATCAAATCTCACATGTTTCCCTTTGATCAGACCTCTGTATTGTGGTTGCACTTAACGGATCCAAAAATAAAAAAAATATATCTCTTCTTGTATTTTGTGTGTCTTTCAGGTGTCACATCTCTCTTATCTCTTACCATTATATATAAGGGCTAGATTAAGACTCAGTTTTGTTTAAATAAGACCTCATTATTTAAGGTTTTGTAAGGTAATGGTATTTTAGACAATTCAACTTTTATGAAACAAAATGGATGGAGATCTTATTCTAACAAAATGAGGTATCATTTTAGTCCAACGCTACATATAAATATAATAAGATAAAAACCGTAAGTTATAAAGTGGGCCTAAATTTGGGATGGATCCTAACCTAATTTCTCTCACTTAGGAAATATGTCGCTCACACAAATACAGTTGTATCATACATACTTTGAAATTGTATATCTTCTTCTATTTATAGATTTAGGGGAAACCCTAATTATTCATCAAACATTTTGAATTAAAGTCCATTAATGAAAAAATGAAATAACTTCTAAACCTTTAATATGGGAAACCTCATAAAGGAAATTACTTAATTTTGAAGACCCAATTAATTGAAAATATGATTAATATAGGAAGACCAAAATAAAAAACCCAATTAAGTATAGGATACCTAGAAAATATAAGAATCTATTTCGGTCCAACTATCGTGCTACGGTCCAGCTCACTTTAGATCAGACTACTTCAGATCATCTCGCTTCAAACTATCCTGCTTTGGACCAACCTGCTTTGATTCAACTCATATCTCGAACCAATGGTCACCAGTCTTGTTATGTTGTCTCAACCTATAGGTTCCAGTAGACATCTCTGCATCTAATTCACAACTCAAGCTTCACTCATGGCTTCAATAACTCTTGCGTAATACATGTCACGAGAGATCCAACTATGTCTATGTAATTCTTCGTAAATACCTATGTTCACAAGTTATTTCTAGCCTACACCTAATAATCCTCCACATAGCTACTCAAACATCAGTTGCACCCAATGTTCTACTCTCTAGTGACCAGCTCACCTACATCCTTGACATGTAATAGATTCGTGCAGATTGTGAACTTTGAAATCAACCATTCTCTGGTCAGAGCATTTGAAATTTTTTCCTCACTAGACATCTTAGCCACCTTCACTTGCTTAATCTCTACCATGTCTTGGATGACGTTCAGTCTAATGTCTATATATTTACTTCAGTCATGGAATTTCATATTTTTTATCAAATAAAGGGCACTAGTCTTATCACTAATAAAACCATATCTAGCATTATACTAGTGAATACACTCAACAATCCCTTAGCCATAGCTTCCTTCATGGATTTTGTAATACCATATACCCGGGTTCCATTGATGAAAATGTCATGACCTTTTGTATACAAGACTTCTAGCTAACGACTCATTCAAGCACAATAATAAGATAACATGAAGTAGGTTTCCTTGTGTTGAGAAAACATGCATAATTGGAGCCCATATACCATCTTAACTATATCATCGATATCATTTTGATTGTAACACAACCTTACAATAGTTGAGCTCTTCAAGTATGTGATGAGCTACTTGACTACATGCCAATGTGGCTTCTCTGGATTTGACCTAAATATGCTCAAAACATTTATGACGTAAGAAAGATCAGGTCTCATGCAAATCATAGCATACATAATGCAACCGATAACATTGGCATAATGTAACTCTTACATATACTTCTTATCTTCTTCTTTTGTTGGTGCTTGAGTGACACCGAGTTTGAATTATGAACCAATGATAGCTCCAATCGATTTTACTTCGGATATAGAGAACTTACTTATGACTTTCTATATATATATATATTCTTACTGAGATAAGAATAAATACCCTTCCGATTAATTCCTTCTTATATCAATGCCAAGTATCATCTTAGTACTCTTATATCCTCCATCTTAAACTCTTCTTTCAGTTGAGTCTTTAACACTTCAATCTTCCACATATCTCTTCCATCTATTAGTATGTCATCCACATACAACAAGAATGTGACTTGTCTCTCCATGTCTGTTTTCTCATTATAATAGACATAGTTTTCATAACAGCTACATACATATTTAATAAATCTCATAAAAGAATCAAATATTTTATTAAACTGCCTCAATGAGTGTTTTAGCCTATAAAATAATTTTTAACAAACACACATCACCCTCTTTTCCTTATTCAAACACATTTGGTTTGCACATGTAAATTATCTGTTCCAGTTCACCATACAAGAAGGAATTATTAATGTATATTTGATCTATCTAAGCATAAAATCTAACAAAAATTGACAACAAAATTATGATGGAGGTTTGTTTCATAACCGTCAAGAATATCTAATCGAAATGAGACCCTATTTTGAGTAAATCCCTTAGCCACGATCCTAGCCCTGTATATGGTTAAATAAAAATCATGAATACTTGGCTTCCTATTGAATATCTGTTTACTCTCAACCAACTTCTGACCCTTTGGATGCTTCATAAGAATCTAGGTGTTCATCTTCTTGAGAGATCTCATTTTTTATTTCATGGTCGTAAGCCACTTATCTTTATCATTTCTCTTGATAGCATCATGATATGTTTAGGGTTCAGGAACACATCCCTGTATTTTAATCGATAAAATATAACCAATTACATTGGCAAAACTATACCTCTACGACTATTTGCTTCATCTCCATACTCTATTTTCTACTAGTTGATAACTGTCAAGATCAAGAGGAAAACCTAAAATAAAGTATAACAACAACTATAAAAGTAACCAAAGGTAAAAACATTTTAACAAATGAACCTACATGAAGTTTCATTATTTATAAAAAAACCAATACTAAGATAAAATATCCACGATAAAAATAAGATGTACTATCCGAAGGAGTAGAAAGATAAAAGTAAATTCGGTAAATTTCATATTAATATTGGTTATTATAAAACCAGATTGTTATACTTTGAAAAATGATAAGTTGCAATACTGACTAAAGTAACTAAAGAACCAAGTGCCCTCGAAATCAATGCAATCATAGAAAAATACAAAGAGGATTATCTGGACCCAGATCTATGTGATTACGTGAAAAATTCACTCTTAGGAATTTCTAAAGGTTCCAGAAAAATGTATGCAACTATAATTATATTATCAACGACATATATCAACACACATGTATTAGAATCCATACCCAAGGTTGATATTTACAAATAATTATTTGAGAGGAGTAACAACATGACATCAAGATGTCGTACTAATAACAATTTAAGAAGAGTTGAGGTAAAGAAAGTCACAATAGATATTGAAAACCTAAATAATATCATATACTAAGCATGTGGAGAAAGTAAAAAACATAAGGATGGAATGAAGTAAAATCCTACAACTCGACCAAGACATACTTACTAAGATCATATACAAACTAATGGATCTTTTAAAAATACACCTAGAATTTTTTTCTTGGACTGCCTAAGAAATAACATAAATCCTAAAAAGATTCACGTGCCCTAGATTGCTCATAAAGAACAACCTCCGGTTAATAAAACAAAATGAAAAATCATACTCCCATAAAAGTTAGAAGAAATTATAGAGTAAATAGATAATGTCACAAGAATTGGCTACAATATGGAATCCTACTATGTAGTATGAACAACAAATCCAGTGTTAGTGAAGCAAAATAATTACGATTGGAGGATATGCATAGACTTCATGAATTTTAAAAAAAGCATGTCCGAATGATCATTTTCATCTTACAAGAATTGATTAACTAATGGATTCAGACTTACTTGAGCTAAAGCCTAACGGCAAGTCTTTAACGAATATGATGATATCCTTTATTAAGATCTCAATTATATCTCGGTTTCAACTTTCATGTGAGGATATTTTTTTTAAATTTTTTCTTGATCCTCAACATTATCATGAAGTTTTTCCTTCAAATCTCGACTATATTCAAAAGGTTCTACGTCAACTTCCAGAAATGACCGAAGGTCAGGTATAGTAGGCGTTGCAATTTAACATGTTTAATGAACATTATAAATGCGTTGAATAAATATTAAAAATAAAATAAATAAATCGAAATTAAAAGAAGTATATAGATACAAAGCTATATATAATAAAAAGAGAAGAAAGTGTTAGAAACTTACTTCAACTCTCAAACTAATCCGCCTCTTTGCTAACTCCAAGGAAATAATGTGGTTTTCCTCATTGCTAACTCTCAAACTTATTTTCCTCATTGCTAACTCACCTGCCTCCTTGCTAACTCATCTGTCTCCTTAAAAATGTTCAGTTAGTCTCGGCTAAGAAGAAGATGCATACTAATTTTAAAAAATAGATGTAAAAATATTACTTTATGAACAAAACCATCTAAAAGGTTCTCATCAAGTTTGGGAAACCAATATTCAATGTTTTCAAGAATACCTCATTCCTATTTCTTCTTGCCATACTTCTTTTTTGTTGATTTAAAGATACATATGATCGGTCAGGCTCAAAGTTTCTAAAAGGCTTATAACATTCCTAACATATGAAACACATGAAATCCATTCAACTTGAACTAGAACCACTGAAGAACAAGAGCGAGCCAATGTGAACACCTCAGAAGATGATTAACAATTATAAACATTACATGAAGAAGGGTAGTAGTTAGAAAAGATACATGCAAGGGAGCATAATCAATAATAATGAACGTATAGAGTTTCCATGAGGATCATGATAACCTATATTCTTTTCAGATTTGTTTGGAGAAGGAGTCTCGAATGAAGCGCTAGTGCTTTGATTTTAGCTATGAGATTGCTCGCCATGACTGTGGATATTGGATTCCAAATTTCTTTTTTATAATCGGGAAAGTATAAGACCGGTAGACCTAAATAATTTTATGAGTCTAGCCATAATTGTTTCAGTAGTTTGACTCGATAAGGAATCAATTTGGCACCGACTTTCAGCTTTAATAAAAAACAAGATAATCAAGTTTTAAAAATTTCACATTAAATAAAAATAACAAATATACTGGCGGATGAAAAATACTTCAAAATTTAATTCTCCATTGATATTATTGCAGGGACTCGAAGAACTAATGATAAGTAAAAAATTAGCTCAAGTCCGATACCCCGAAAAGATCCAGTGACCCACTAATGGGAAATAATACAAATATTCTTAAAAATCAATGATAAAGAAGTATTTAAAAAAAATTACGATTAACTAAAAATAAATAATGTCTCCAATAAATAATATGTAGCATGGATATAAGTAACACTATAAATATGAATCAAATAAAAGAATATGAGATATTCCTTTTGCTATTCCGCCATCGCAACACCAACCCCTACCTCCTTCTAAAATCTTAATTTATATATTTATATAGTCTAAATTTATTTTACCAATTTTTATATTATATATATCTAATAAAAAATATAAATTTTTAAAACATAAATATAATTTTCAATTTTCAAATTTCAGTTTTTAGTTTTGATCTATATATTATGTAATATAAAAATAAGTAAAAATATCATAGAATAATTAATAAAAATATATAAATTAGGAAAGAGATTTAGAAAAATCGTTGCTGATATAAATACAATAAAAGTATGATAAAAATATATAAGTGCACTAAAAAAGATGCGGTTGATAAAGTTTGTTTTGCTTAAAAGAAAAGCACTAAAAGTATGATAAAATTAACATGAAAATTAAAAACTAAAAAGGATTTTTTTTTTACCAAACTCTATTTTGTATTTTTTTTTGGTTCCGTTTGTTTTTATTTATTAAAAACATTAAATGCGGTTAGACCATACTAACCACTAATCTATAAATATGGTAAAAGATGGACGCTCGTTATGTTATGGGTTCGGGAAAACAAAACCGAGAAAAGAGGTTGAACGTGAATTAGTATAGACAAACTACGTTAATTTGAAGTCTGTGAATGGGCTGAGCCCATAATAAATAAAGTTGGATAATTTTGGCCTAAAGTAAGATGAGAAAAAGGCAGCAAAAATGATCTCTAGGCTTTTATACTATTTGGATGTAGTTTAGATTCAGACACAGGAATTGGTAGTTTATATATCTACACCTAGACTTCACTCATGATAACTTTAATATATAACTTAGCAAAAATCAAAACCCAAATTTTCTTTAAAAAAAATGAAACAAGCTTTAAAAAAAAACAAAAAAAAAAAAAACAAAAAAAAAATCAACAAATCAACAAAAAAAACTCTAGAGAGAGTTTTTTCCTTTTTTTTTAAATCAACTAATTTTTTACCAATTTTTTTTTTCTTTTTTATATTTATCCTATTTTTAAAATCGGAGTCTAACTTTAATATTTCAAACATTAAGCGATGCCATTTTTTGTTAGATTCAAATCTTTTACTCACTCTATTAGGTGGGGTTTGTGGGGCTTGTTGTTTTTTTCCTATAGCTATTATCTTATTGTTGCGTGAAAATATTTTGTGACATTTTAGAAACATTTTTTTAAAGTTTTACTATTAGTTTTGAGTACCCAACTAGCTACTCTTGTTCTTTATCATATCTATAAGATCATATAAGATCATATATTTTTGTTGCTGGTTCCTCTCAACTACATTGTCGATAAGCAGTATTCATCTTTCGATTTATGCCAAACCTAGTACAACACCAACACCAATTCATACCAGCTAAACATTATTCTGAATTCTCTACTATCAGTTGATTGTTTTTTTTTATCTTGGTTATTATTTATAAATTCTTTTGGTCATTGTTCGACCAATCTATTTAGTCCAAGACCTTATACATGCAGGAGAATATTACCTCAATTCAAAATGAAATAAATCGCCACCCTAAACCAATTGTTAAAAATCATGGTACTACAAATACCATATATGTTATAGTCTAACTTATTTACACTAAAACAAAAAATAAGTTCTTTGTGAATAACAAAAGTCAAAACCTGTACTTACCAAACAATCCACCATAATCTCCTCGTTTCCAGTTCTTTCTGGCCAACTATCTTAACCGAAGTGGTCGGTTCTTTCTCTCTAGAACGATTTCCATCTTTCTCATCTTCTCTCGATATCTTCCCCACTGCTAAGTTGTCTGACTTGGGGATAAACCCAGTTGATATTTATCCTCTACCCCATATGTACCAGTCATTGAGTGTAAGGTATCTAGAGCTCCTGTTAATCTAGTTAGTAAGTTTTGACCGTCACTGTTGGGTTCCTTTAGGGTCACACACATGATGCATCGGCTTTGTTTAGACACCACATGGAGTCAGATCAGGGTCTGAGTCTCTTCCGTTCTGACTCTAGTCCTCTTCAAGAAGTGTTGTTGATAACAATGCATTTCCTATTATTTTTAGACCCAAGGGTAAGGCTATTGTTATGTATTCTTTTGTAGGTGGTTCTTTCCAGCAATGTTTGACTCCGTACTTGTCTAGTTCTGGTCCTAAGGTAGAAATGAATATAGTTGTGATAAACTTTTATCAAAATATTATCCCAACAGTTAAAGATGATGGCTTAGATAAAGTGTCTAGCAAGGGTTTTCCTCCGATTGACAGCCAATTCTCGTGGCCGGTGGATCGGCTATAGTTGGCTCGAATGTTTTGGAGAAAAAAGATGGATTTTGAAAGGGTCAATGGATTCTTCTTCTTTTTATCTTGGTAATGAGGCTGATTGCGTCGTTGTCGCCGGTGGTATCCTTGAGATGGGTGTAGTGTCATGGATTGAACTCGAGTCTCTAAGAAGTAAGACTGTTTCTCTCTCGAAAGGTTTTAATATCTATAAGGTTTTGGTTTTTAAGCCAAACCTGATTAGAAAATTGGGTAATGTTGGAAAAGTCCCAAAGACAGAAAATATTATAATACATATTTTCAAAACCAAAAAATAAACCCCCAAACTAATTCTCTTTCATTATAAATTCCAAAAAATCCCAATTTTAGCCCCAATTTGTTCGATCATTGAGTCACACTAGCTCGCTTCCTCCAAATTTTCCTCAAATCCTACCTCTCATACTCAGTATTCGTATGCAAAAATTGTTAGGGATATCGTGACAACCTTCTCTAATGGTAATTGGTATTCGACCTATTGTTTTCACGGAAACACTTTTATCTTAGGATTCTTGATCTAAAAACCTAGAATCAGGCAGCTATCTTTAAACATATGTGGTCTCTAATAAGTAAAAACAAAATTTCAATATGGTGCGACTAGATCAAATCCAAATTTTTTAGAAATACTAATTTATGAGATTTAGATCTAGGATCATCCTCTTATTGGACCTATAGGAAAGATTTATGTATTAGGACTTTGACAAGTATTTTGTACAAGATGAGAATTGGTAACGAGGCTGATACCTCTTTCTAGTATAATTTTTGTTTCATTTCTACATATCTGGTAAACCAATAGGAGAAAAATATAATTAAATAGTATAGGTTTGAGAAGAATCTCAAGGTCTCAGACATCATCTTAGATGACATTTGGAACAGGCCATATCACATAAGATATGCTCGAGTACGAAACCACAACAATCTTAAAGAGATTAAAAATCTCATTCTCTTGCTATCTTCTCCAAATATAAATTTTAATAATATACACTACTGGAATGCAAAGAGAGAAAATTCAAAGTTCACTATCAAGGATACCGTCGTACGTCCACCCATGTGTCGGATATGCCCGATTAGTATGGAATAACTATAACATTCCTCATCAGTCTTTCATCTGTTAGCTTCTAATCAAGACAAGTTATCTACTCGAGATAAGCTTATGAGTTGGGGTTTAAATAACTCTCCAGATTATGTTTTATGCAATTCATATTCTAAACTATCAATTGTATCATTTATTATTGTAGTTTCCCTCATAATCTTTGGGGCTATGCTAGCTCCATTCTCGGGTTTACGCCAAATGCTCTTAACTGGTGCTCTTACATATGCGATGTATCAAATTGGTCTTCTTCTCAAAACCGTCATCACTGTCATACTTTATTTGGCATGGCTATCTAACACATATGGTGGACGAGTTATTTAAGAATCTATAGTTCCCTTTATGCCTTATCCTTTACGGTTTCGTATAGTATTTTCTCAGACCTTTGGTTCAGATCTCTTGGCACCAAGATTGGCTGGCTAAGATAATATCTTAACTTAACTATAATTTATTTCTATTGTTGTATTATTATCTTTACATCTATCACCTTCCCCACATGATGTTTACGATCGCTGCTCGCAATACTTGATGCCTGATCTAGACATGTTAATCTACTTTCTTGTGGGATACTATGTGTGATTACCCATGATTATATGTCTTTTATTGTATCCCAGTTAGCTTATATATATATATATGTATGGTAACTATAGCTCATCACTTTTATTTAAGGCAGTTATACATATCCTTGAGGTATACCATATGTATTTGTATGAACCTTTAATATCAATTTAATGTTTTCCAAAATAGAAGAAGAAGAAGAAAGGGTCAAGGAATCGATTCCGTTTAAATTTAGTTTAACATCGAAATAAAATTTGTTGGTTAAATTGATGATGACCAAGTTATCCGAAGGGAAAATTGGATAAATCGGTTACTGAACCAAATTTTATTTTATATTATGATATAATATGATGTAATAATTATGGGTATTTTATAAACTAATCATATTTATGATTTTTTGGGCTTGGGTCGCCAAAATTGGCCCATGGACCATGTAAGTCCATTGGGCTCATTTTGCTATAAATATCCTTAAATGACATTAAATGAGATATGGAGAAATTTGTACTTCTTACATAGCTGTTAGAGCATCTGTCTCTCAAATATTTATAAGCAACTCAATTATGTCTCTACAGCTCATGCAAAATCTAATTAATTATACTTTTCTTAGTTAAACACCCTCCGAAAATATTTAACATTATCAATGACTACCATAGTGGGAGCCTATAGAGATACCCGAATAACAACATCCAAAACCTTAGGTGTCTAAGCTTGACTTTAGAATATATCGAAGGATGGAGTTTAAAATGTAGGTAAATTCTGCCCATGTGACCAAGGGACTCATGATCGGAGAGGAGTATGGTCAAATACGGTAGATGAACGATAAAAAAACAGGAAAAGTTGCTCATGCAAGAAGAATGTGACCAGTTGCGATGGGAGATCGTGGCATTAAGATCCTAAAAAGATATAATGACCCCTCAGGATAAAATACGATTGGAAGTCCAAACACTCTAAGGACAAGAGGGCTTCAATGAAGAAGTTGTAGACTTAAATGCTCAACAAAATCTATAAAAATATCCAAGAGGTCGATCACGTAAAATCCACAATTCATCGAAGGAGCATAAGACTAGGAATCACTATAGTCCTTCAAAGTCTAGCGAATAGTCTGTGTATGAGTCCAAAGAGTTTTCATCCTCTCCATATAGGAATCACCATTGTAAAAAGAGAATAAATCATGGTAATACGTACTATTAAAAGAACATTCTAATTGATATCAAAGATCGAGTAAACAAAGTACTTCCAAAAATAAACGAAGACATTAAAGAGGTAAAGAAGAAACAAAAATTGAGGGAAATATAGGAGGTTTGGGAAACCGCAATGTTGATTATCGAGTGAATGATCAGTTTTCCATACAATTCGAATAATGCATTTATGCGACAATTAATAAGGGTCACCAATTTAGTCAGGGGCATAATTGAAGACAATCTCCTCTTTCTATAGAAATTATCTCTAGATATTTTCCCAGATGGTTTGACACCTCTAAGATGGAGAAAATCGATAGGAGTAAGGATTTCGATAACCATATCGAGCAGTTCAAGAACTTTATAATAAATTACGATGAACATGATAATTGTTGTGCCAGAGTTTTTCTAAAACTTTCAAAGATAGTGCTTTAATATGTTATAATTGCTTTCGTAGGGTCTATCAATTTTTTTGATATGCTATAGATTTCTTTCCAAAGGCAGTTTGTGGGAAAGTTTAAAGGATTACACTAAACTATTCGTACAAACTAAGAAAACCTTTGAAGATTGCTTCGAACAAGTGGTTATAGCTTTTTTTAGAGAAAGGTTTGTTCCCAAAGAATTAACTAATAACATCACCAGGAAAAAAATAATGTCCTTTGGGGTTTTGTTATCACAGGTTGAAATAGAAATAAAGGTGTAAGAGACAAATATATTAAAATTACCTACTTTACAGAGGCAGATTCTACAAACTACAAATATAGGCTCTCAATATCGACGAGCCCAAACAACTATCGATTTCCATCTGAATGACACTAATCAGAATCTACATCGACCTAGGGTAAACCAACACCCACAAGTTCAGCAGTAAAAATCTGGAGCGAATAAATAGGCTCGATTTGACCACTTTGCATAAATGATAGAGACTGTTGCCAGTATCTTTTAAAAATCAAACAATTTCATTCAATTTAAAAAGCTAGTATAAATCCAGAGTTTGAGGGAGAACCGGAATATTTGTTTTTACAAGTATCATGATGATGTGGGCCATGGTACCAATGAATGTATTACTTAAAAAAAAAAATTAAAAATCTAATTGAGAATGCGAAGTTGACTACTTTTGTCAAAGTGCAATAAGAGTCGGTTGCAAGCTCTAAGTTTTGGTCAAGCTATAGTCCAAAAAAAGACAATAAAAGCTGCCCCCAAGGAGAAAAATACTATGGTTATAATTAGACCTTATACTAAGTTTGATGTGGATTCATAATATCTTGATCTCGATCTTTACCAAAATAATATCATGGTGATAGACCTTATATGTTGTTATGGGCCAGGTTGGGGTTGTTCATAGTAACCAGAGAGTGGCTAGAGAGTGTTATGTTACCGCTCTAGCTCCTAAGATACTCCAAATACGGAAACTCAAAAAGAATAGCAATTATCTGACTCCATTTCAGAATAATATATTGTACATGATCCGGGGGAGACTCCTAGTTAGGTAATACCCGATGAGGATATCGAGGTATATACTTTTCCAAATAGAAAAATATGAGAATTGGAGCTAAGTTTCCATCAGCCGCCATAAGGGAATATTTATTATATTTTTTATATGAGAATGTGCACATGTTTGCATGGTGTACCAAAGATGTAACATATGACCCCTGTAAGAACTATTTGCCATAAGTTAGCAATATGAGCCAACGTTGCTATGTTGTAAAAAAATGAAGAGCTTTTTTTGCTGAAAAATTCAAAGTCATTGTTGCAGATTTGGAACGGTTAACAAAAGTAGAATATATATGGGAATCTCAATACCCATTATGGACAACAAACCTAGTTATCTTTAAAAATAAAAGTGGCAAGTGGCGTATGTGTGCCAACTTCACTTATCTAAACCGGTCTTGTTCGAAGGTTCCATTAGAATCGACTTATCGTAATAAGCTCTTGTTAATCATAAATGATTTTTTTGGGTAAAGCCAGGTACAAATAGATATAAGGGGCTAAGATAACACCATATTTAACGGGTATAGGTCTCCACTGCTATAAAGTAATAACCCTTGGTTTAAATAAAGTTGAAGCTACTTATAAGCATTTGGTAAATAAGGTTTCCGCTAGCGAGATTGAAAGAAATATTGGGGTTTATATATATAATATGTTGGTGAAAATTATGAGAGATGAGAATTATTTCTTCGATATGAAAGAAATGTTTAATAATCTAAAAGCTATCAACTTAAAATTGAATCTAGAAAAGTGTACATTTGGTGTGCAATCCGAGAAATTTTTGGGTTATATCGTGAGTGAAAAAGAAATTCAAGTTGACCCGCTAAAACTGATAGATTTAATTTTCATGGATCCTCTAAGGTCCATAAAAGAAGTATACATTTTAACTTGAATACTAGCGACTCTATATAGGTTTATCTCACGATCTTTGGATAAATGTGCATTTTGTTTTCAAAATATAGAGTAATGAAACCAACTTCAGTTGAACTTGGGAGTGTGACGAAGCCATCATAAAAATAAAGGAACATATCTCCTCTCCTGAACCATTAACCAAACCAACCGTGGGAGAAATACTATATATCTACTTAGTAATGTCTAATTATACAGCACGTGCGGTATTGGTTAGAAAGGTTGAAGGATATCCGCGCCCCGTTTATTATATAAGTAAAAGCTTACTAGATGCTGAAAAAGATACTTAAAACTGAAAAAGTCAGTTTTGGCTTTGGTAGTTACAACTCGGAAAATGAGACCATTTTTCCAAGCCCATTCAATTAGTGTTCGAACTTCATTTCCAGTAAAAAATATATTGCAAAAACCAAATGTGTCAGGTTATATGACTAAGTGGTAAACAAAGTTAGAAGATTATGATATTGAATTTGCTCATTGAACAACAATTAAGGCACAAACTTTGGAAAATTTTCTAGTTGAATTCTCTGATGAGCGACCAAAGCATGGGTTTCATATTGATAAACCTCTAAATAAATGGGCAGTTCAAACATATGAGGGCTCAAGTATTTCCGGTTTTGGAGCGTGGGTTTACCTGATCTCACTCTTCGGAGATTTAATGTATCAAGCAATTCACTTTGGTTTTAAAGCATCAAATAATAAAGTAGAATATGAGGCACCATTGGCAGGGTTAAGGTTTGCAAACAATTGTGGTGCTAAAAAGGTTAATTTAACGAGTGATTCATAACTGCTTAATTATCATGCCTCGGGTCAGTCTCAAGTAAGAAAAGATCATTCGATAAAATACTTAAAGGCATTGAGAGAGACAAAAAATTTCTTCAAAAACATTAAGTATGAATATGTTCCCCATCTTGAAAATTTGATGGCTGATTCCTTAGCCATTATTGCGTATACCGAAGATATATGGATCATGATACAAGATCATCATTCGATAATGACAAGTTATAAGCATAAATCTGGCACCAAAGAAACATTCCAGATTACGATCACCACTGGATAAATATTGGAGGTATGAGATTCAAGAGTTCATAAGTAAATAGACTCTGCCAATTGACAAAGCATTGGAAAAAAGACTAAGTTTTAAAGCACATTATTTGTAGTTATTGGGGATATCCTCTATGAGAAGTGCACAAGTCAACCACTATTGCAATGCCAAGGATTTGACGATCACAAATGATGTTATTGAATTATACGATGGAGAGGGTCTATCCATTGTGGCTATAAAACTTTAACAAAAAGAGTTTTGTTGGTTGGGTACTATTGGCCCTCTATTATGGCATATGCCAAAAAATTAATTTGACAGTGTGATCCCTGTCAATGAGTTATGAATATAATAAATAGAATAGCTCGACGCTTGGATGATAAAAAACTTAACCTCTCATTCTTATTACTTTTTCAATATGAAAAAAATAGAAAAGAAAAAGGTCGCCTGTTGTACCATTTGAGTTGATACTTGAGACGTTACCTTTCAATAGATAGAGGCTTGTTCTAGTTGGACCTTTACCCATTATATCCAGAGTCCGTCAAACTATTATCATGATTTTTGATTATTTTTCTAAATAGGTGGAAACAAAACCCCTATATGGAACTAGATCCAAAGCAGTTATTAACTTTATTTATTCTAATATACATTATTGATTCAAAATCCCAAAAAACTTACTTCCCGAAGAATTCAACATTGTTTATCATCACATTTTCACCCCTAGGAAAACTAACAAGTAGAAATAATCAATAGAATCATCCGGAAAAATTTAGAAGGGTCAACTAGATAATGACCAAGTTATTTACAAGAAGTGTCGTGACTTACCGTACTACACCCCGAACAGCCATGCATGAATCCCATTTTTCATTGGTTTATCGGATGGCTGCAGTGACACCAACTGAGTCTATCCTCCCTTCGTTCCGAATTGTAAATTACTCTGAAGAGGATAATGATATATGCATAAGATCTTAGTTAAATTTAATTTACAGAAAAGAGAACAAGAGCGCATCCAAGATCTATTCACTATTAGACCGTGATGCAAAGCAAGTATGCGTCCCACGTCCAAAGGAGAGAATTCAAAATGGTGGATAAAGTTTTAAAAAATGTATTTTTACACACTAAACATAAAAGGCTAAGGAATTTAGCACCCAATTAGGAAGTCCTATTCGGTTATTGAAATAGTTAAGCGTGAAACTTATCGATGGGAAGATCAAGAAGATAACCCTCTACGACATCTATGGAATATTGAGTACTTAGGAATCTATTTAGAATAATTGTAAAGTAAAACCCTTGTTCTTTCTTTTAATTTTCTTATATGAATAACTGATGGAAAACTATTTCCTACACTGGTGGCTCAAGGCAGTTTTTAATGAGGTGTCCGAACCACTTGAGTTTCATGAATCATTTTTCATTTATTAATTCTTATGTTATTTTATTTATGTGATTCACATATTTTTGGTATCATAATTAAAAGGTTTCAATAATATGGCTCAAGGGTAAAGGTTTTACCATTAGTTGGTCACAATTGAAAGGCTCCAACACTAGTTGGTCAAGTGTGAAGTTTCCAACATTAGTTAGTCACGATTAAAAGGTTCCAACAATACTAGGTCAATTGTAATGGTTCAAACATTAGTTGGTCAAAATTAAAAGGTTCCAATATTTATTGGTCGAGTTGATCAGATTTGAATAAATGATGGTCGACATTAAAATAATTGGTTTGATGTATAGTTGAGGTTAATTACTTTAAAATTAGAAGACTTCGAGTTCACTGTTTGATGGATAATCACTTCATTTAAAAATGAGGAAGAAAAAAGAAGTAGTCACTTTATAAATTCAGAATACAGTCGTAAAATTCCTTGGCCATACCAAGGACTTATACAAGTAAAATCCAAATGTTACTCTAAAATTCCTTGGCCATACTAAGGAATTGCAAAAGGAATTATAATACAAGAAACTTGTAATATAAAAATAAATTCAATTTACTCTAGGCTCATTCCATTTGGCATCATACTCCTTAGAGCTCCCATATCTGGAGCCTCTACCTTCACTCTTAAAGGAACTTTCATTTGTATCCATATGATTGCCTAGTTGACCCACAAATTCAATATCATTAAGCCATAAATCTTATGGTACCAACCCCTAAAGAGATTCGAGGTTCATATCATGGAACGCCATATGAAAGTCCAAGACCATGTTAAAGTTGATCAAAGCATATGTGTCTACCACATTTTCCCGATAATTTAAAGCTTTAATTTATATGCAAACAACTCATCTTTGATTTTTTGGTAGCTTCCAGATGCTCATCTAAAGATTTTTACAAAAGATCCCTCCCATCCTTATGCCTTTTTTTCTTGATCTACGTATTTCTGGACTTCCTCCTCCTTGTATGCCTCCAAACTAGAAATCTGATCTTCGTACGTAGTCTCTTAAGAAATAATCTCTTTGTCACCCCCCATGACTTGGCTTGCCAAACCCTAACCATCAGCATGCTATTTTTGCTCTTGGAAATCCCTCTTATGATGTTTATAATATTATCTGAGGATAATAATGGTTTCTTTGTGTGAAATTACCTCTCTTTCCAACTCGATAATAGGCCTCAGAAAACTAGTACTGCATGATCAAGGTGTCCTCTATTATTAACTAAAAATGAACATCATCAGTAGAACTATTTGGATTAGGGGTCTGCTGCTCGTAGCCTTCAAAATCAAGCCTCTCCGTACTATCCATCGGGATTGTACCAACAACAACGTTTTCTTCTGTCGACCAGAATGGAGGAGGTATATGGTTCAGTACTGAAGAAGTTCAATTTGAGTTATGATACGAACAATATCCAAGCTAGTTTGCGTCTTCCTTTTCTTTCTAATCTTCTCCCCACTACTATATTTGTCCCCTTTGTGTATTTTTGAGACATTCTATTTTTTATTCCTTTTCAGGGTTGAAGGCTCTTTGGGGTATGGTTCCACTCTAAACACCAGCTTTAACAAATACTTGTAATGGCCCCTCAGGTTGATTCTCATTGACATCACATTCAGTATCGTTCTTTGAACTCAAGGCACTGACATCACTTTTCTACCTGTAACTAGGAGTCATCTTCCTTGTCGAAAGATAAAACTTACCATCAGGGGCTTCTATTGGGTCACGAATAACTGATAGTTAAGATAGGATGGTGAAATATTTCCATGACATGTTGAGCTCTGCTTTGGTTCACCAAAGGTGACTCCAAACTAGGTTGTTCAGAGTGAAATAGTTATGGAATGCATTGGACCAGTTCTTCGCAACCGAATGTGTAACTTTTTAAAGGTTACTTAGACAGCTTTCATATACTGTTGTTGAGACTTCAGTATAGTTGCAAAAATAATAAAACTCAGTTACAAATAATGAGTCCGAAAATTTTCACCACCCTCTGTAGAAACCGGACATGGGCAATTCGGACAAAAACTAGCCACTGAACCATCCGAACTGGACGAAAGTATTAAAAGCTAATCACCTTTTGACTAAGCTAATTGGTAATCTGCTTAATAAACTATTGGGTTTTTGAACTCGACCCGGTTTCATAAGTTTGACCCGAAAGCCCATAATTAAGGGTATAAATACCCAACCACTGTCATTAAAGAGGGTAATGAACATTTAATACAACCAGGCAGCTTAAATCTCTCACTACAAACCACTTAAACATTAAATACCTTTGAAACATCACAAAACATCTGGCTAAATTACCCCCAGTTGAAAAATAATCCACACCAAATTGGCGACCACAGTGGGAGCGAAAGATGCCTGAATTTAGCATTCGAAACCATCAAGAAAGACCAGTTTAGATGAATCCGGACGAGCAAGTAGTGCCACCAACTTTGGCAGAAGTGGTGGGTGAAAACGATGAATATACGATCGAAGAACGAGACAAGTTGAAAGCTGAGATAGAAGCCTTGAGGGCAGCTAAAAGGGTGGAGATGGGTTTAAAAGAAAAATCAAAAGTGTCAACCGTTCACCACACTAACAATCCAAGGGATCATGACCCATCAAAGACCCATGTGAGCACTAAAAAAACTCATGCTAGTTCACAAAATTCTCACCGGTCTAAACCGGTGGAAAGCTCAGATTTAGATTCAGAATCCTCCAGTAGCTCCTCGAATGAAGATTGAGTTGAGGAGTCCCTATCATCCAGCAGCGATGAAGGCCGTTCTAATAAGAAGCAGGGGTTGGTAAAAAAGTATTAAAAAAGAGGGACAGGCATGGAAGGTTGAAAAGGCATCTAGGAAAAGGGTCATCTCATGGTCACAGCCATGGCCGGAGACATGTAGACCGACTGTTGATGGATCCTTTCGCCTTTCATGATGAACTAGGTATCTTTGCAACTCCCAATGAAGATACTGTATTTAGTCGTGACCGGAATTGGAGACAATCTCCATTGTCTTCCAAGATACTGTCCGGAAACCTTCCTAAGAGGTTTGAAAGCACAAAGATGGAAAAATACGATGAGAGTAAAGATCCAGATAATCATCTGGAGAAATTCAAAAACTTTATGATGAATTTTGATGATGATGAAAAGTTGCTTTGTAGAGCGTTCTCCCAATATTTTACGGGGAGTTCTCTGAAGTGGTACAATAGTCTGCCATAGGGCTGCATCAGAAATTTTGATACTTTTTGGGTGGCCTTCCAGAGGCAGTTCGTTGGAAGTAAGGAAGTGAAGGGCAATGGAGACATAATTATCCATTGTGCCAAAGAACCGAATGAATCTTTGAAGGAGTATATAAGTCGCTTTGTGAACACCAAAAATAGATTAGCTGACTGCTTTGAGCAAGGAGCAATAGCTTCTCTAAGACAGGGTTTGAACCCTGGCAATTTGGCTGATTCAATAACCAGGAAGAAGGTCATGACATGGGGTGGTTTACTGAATCAGGTGGGCAAACAGATTAATGTGGATGAAACAAAGAAAACTAGGGTGCACCGACAAGTGAGGTCGGTCCTAGCTGCACCAAATCAAAATCAGAATCAGTCCGGGTACAAGGCCAAGGAAGCCGGACAGGGTTATAATAGAGCCAAGGCTCAATCCCACCCAGCACCAGCTCAGATCCAGCAATCCAGAAATAAGCGAGGACCTTGGGTTCAACCGAAGTGGTTTGCTGAGTTGAAAGAAAATGTGGCCACCATTTATGACAAAACAAAAGATGAAGTACATTTCAGGAAACCTCTTGCACTACAATTTCCCTGGAAAAGTCGTAATAATTGTATTCTGTCAATATCATCATGATATTGGCCATAACACTGAAGATTTCATTGCGTTGAAACAAGAAGTGCAAAATTTGATTAAGAGAGGGAAGTTGGGGGCTTTTGTAAAAAGAAGAAGTGGGAATAAGCCTGATAATGCTCACCGGACTGGCCCAACAAACAACGCAGGGACTTCGGCTCCAGATGGGGCTATGGTGATAATTGAAAGATTCGATGTGGAGTCAGAGTATTTGGATCCTGATCCAACCCGGAATAAGGTGGGTGTTATCACAGAACACAGCAAGACGGTGTCCGGGCTCATCGGCTTTTTTGAGTCACTTACCATATTTGGGGGGGACACCATGACTGCACCAACTGCTTCTTCAAGGAAGAGGCATATTCATACTTTGGCTACTCAACTGGAAGGAGGCATGACTTCCTGTCAATCGCAAATTCCTTTTCCTTTCATTGTTTTTGATGAAGATGATTTGAGGGACATAGCTGGTCCCCATGAAGATGTTGTGGTGATAGGAGCATCCATTGGGGGCAATGACATTAGACGAATTTTGGTGGACATCGGCAGTTCGACCAATATCCTCTTTTTAACTTCCTATAAACAAATGAAGAATCCAGCAGTAATTCAACATTCGAACAGATCAATTGTGGGTTTCACTGGAAGATCAGTTGACGTGATCGGGGAGTTTGAGGATGAGGTTTTGTTAGGCAAGGGCCCTTTTAAGAAGATGGTCTAAATACTTTTCATTGTGGTGGATTGTCCCACATGTTACAATGCCATTTTGGGGAGATCTTGGCTCTCCGGGATGCATGCTGTGGCTTCAACATTCCACCAATGTTTAAAATACGTTGTGCAAGGACAAGTGGGAGTTGTCCGAAGTAGTCAAAAGATAACAAGGGAGTGTTATGCAATAACACTAGCCCCTCGAACTTTGGGGGAAACTCGGATCAATGAGGATTAGCAGTTTGAGGGGCCCTCTGGGGGAGAGGGTGAAATTGATGACCCCAGAGAGATCCCTGGTGTTTTAATACCAATTGAAGAAGTTGAAACTCACTCTCTGGCTGAAAGAAGAAATGTCAAAATCGGGTCCAAGATGACATTGGAATTATAATAAAGTGTTAGCTTTTTTGAAAGACCATCAGCATGTTTTCGCTTGGTGCAATGCTGATGTAACCGGAGTACCAGCAAATATTATATCACACCAACTATCCATCCAGAGGGATATAACACCTGTTGTACAAAAGAGGAGAGCTTTTTCTAAAGAGAAAGCTGATGTCATAGTTCAAGAGGTTGACCAACTTACTAAGACGGGGCACATAAACGAATCTCAGTACCCTTTATGGACAACCAATCTGGTGTTAGTAAAGAAGAAAAACGAAAAGTGGCGTATGTGCATCGATTTTACCGATCTCAATAGAGCTTGCCCAAAAGACCTATATTCGGTCCCCTTTGATCAGTTTGTGGACTCCACATCTGGGAACAAGCTATTGTCCTTTATGGATGCCTTCTCCGGGTATAATCAGATTCAAGTGGATCCGAAGGATCAAGAACACGTTACATTTGTTACTGATAGGGGCCTCCATTGTTACAAGGTGATGCCATTTGGGTTAAAGAATGCTGGGGCTACTTATCAGAGGTTGGTAAACAAGGCTTTCGCTAATCAGATTGGAAGAAACATGTAAGTCTACATCGATGACATAATAGTAAAGAGTGTGGAAGAAGAACTAGACTTAGCAGATCTCCAAGAAACTTTTGCCAACTTGATGAAAGTAAATTTAAAGTTGAATGCAGAGAAATGTGTTTTAGGAGTGAAGTCCGGGAAGTTTTTAGGGTATGTGATAAGTGAGAAAGGAATACAGCCTGATCCGGACCAGCTTAGTGCTTTATTGCAGATGGAGCCTCATTGGAATATTAAAGAAGTACAAAGATTGACAGGGAGGTTAGCTGCTCTAAACCGTTTTATCTCAAGGTCTTCGGATAGGTGTGCCCCGTTTTTTCAAACTTTAAAAGGTGCAAAAGAATTTAACTGGTCTCCACAGTGCGACCGGGCTTTCGATGAAATTAAAAAGCACTTATCCTCCCCTAAAACTTTGTTTAAACCTATTGATGGAGAGACACTCTACATATACTTAGTAGTTTCTGATTGTGCCATAAGTGCAGTGCTAGTAAGGGAGGTGGATAATTATCCTCGGCCGGTGTACTATATCGGCAAGAGCTTGATAGATGCAGAAAAAAGGTATTTAAAACTTGAAAAATTAGCAATGGCCTTAGTAATTGCTGCTAGGAAAATGAGACCCTACTTTCAGTCTCATTCTATCATTGTCCGGACATCTTTTCCCTTGAAAAACGGTATTAAGAAGGCAGGCATGTCAAGCAGAATGACCAAATGGTCAGTGGAGTTGGGAGACTATGATATTGATTTTGCCCCTCGAACCGCAGTCAAAGCTCAGTCTGTTGCTGATTTCCTAGTTGAATTCCATTCGGACAGAGACACTGAGCAAGCAACAAATGAAAAAACTAAAAAATTATGGGTTGTCCGGACTGATGGTGGATCAAGTACCATGGATTGTGGTGCTGTGATATGTTTAACCTCTCCGTACGGAGACAAAATATACCAGGCTATATGTTTTGCTTTCAGGGCTTCCAATAATGAGTCCGAATATGAAGCTGCTATAGCTGGCTTGAAGTTAGCCCTAATTTTTGGAGCCAAAAGGGTCAGGTTAATGAGTGATTCTTAGCTTCTTATCCATCATGAACAAGGTCAATCTGAGGTAAAAAAGAAGCAGCTGGTTAAATACTTATTCGTTCTTAAAGAAGTGGCACTTAATTTCAAAAACATCACCTATGAGCACATACCCCGAACAGAAAATACGCTAGCAGACTCCTTGGAAACCATAGCCTATTCTGAGTCCTACACATGGATTCACGTACAAGAGTGCCCATCCATTCAACTCAATCAGAACAAAGAAGAAGAAAATTTAAATATACAAGTGAATCAACCTCAAAACTGGAGATATCCTCTTTTTCAATACATCTCAGATGACATCCTGCCTCCGGAAAAAGCAGTGGCAAGGAGAGTAAAGTATAAGGCTCGTGGGTTTGTCATTCTAAGAGACGTTCTTTACAAGAAGTCTTTTAATAGACCTCTCTTGCGATGTTGGGGGATCGAAGAGTCCCAAATAGTGTTGTCCAAATTACACGATGGCGAGGGATCAGCGTACTGTGGATTTAGAGCTCTAACCAGAAGAGTCTTGTTGGCTGGGTAATACTGGCCCTCCATAATGAACATTGCCCAGGAATTGGTGAAGAAGTGTGATCCGTGCCAAAAATACGGTAATGAAATTCATGTCCCAGCTGTCCGTTTAGAGTCAATTTCTGAGCCAATACCTTTTGCTTGTTGGGGGCTGGATTTGGTGGGACCTGTACCTATGGCATCCGGAGGGTGCAGAACTATAATTGTATAATTGTTGCTATTGATTACTTATCGAAGTGGATAGAAGCAGCCCCATTGGCAGGAACTACTTCGAAAGCTATTCTAAAATTTATTTTATCTAATATTTGCTACCGATTTGGGGTTCCCCTAAAGATAACTACAGACAATGGGCCACAATTCGATAATAAAGATGTGGAGAATTTTTGTGCCTCTAGAGGCATTCAACATTGCTTCTCTTCTCCTTTCCACCCACATGCAAATGGTCAAGTTGAAGTAGCTAACATGACTATGCTGTCCGGTCTTAAAAAGAATCTAGAAGGGGCTGCTGGAAAGTGGCCAAGCTATCTACAAGAAGTACTATAGGCCTACCAGACTACTCCCGGGGCTGCAACACAAGAATCCCCATTTGCCTTGGTATATGGTATGGATGAAATAGCTCCCATAGAGGCAATCTCCCTTCATTCAGAGTCCACAATTTTTCCGAACAGGCTAATGAAGTGGCAATCAGGATTCAACTTGACTTGATAGAAGAAAAATAGTTAAGGCTCATCTCAGAGCCACACACTATCAGGGTTTGATGAGAAGCAGGTTTGCTTCCAGAGTCAAAAGGAGGGATTTTCAACCAGGGGATAAAGTGTTGAGAAAAGTCTTCTTACATACTAAAGAGAAGAAGTTCGGCAAGCTAGCTCTAACTTGGGAAGGACCCTATGTGGTCAGTGAAAAGCTTAAGCATGGGACATACAGGCTTCAAGATAAAGATGGAAGGATTTTGAATCACCCCTGGAACATTGAACACCTCCGGTTGTATCTAGAATGAAAATTATGTAAATATTTACTTGTTTAAAGTCCATGTAAATATTAGAGGGCATACTCTTTCCTACCCTGGTGGCGCGGGGAGGTTTTAATGAGGTGTCCGAGCTTTTCTTAATGAAATTCGATGCCTTCTTGAAAAATTCGGAGTAATTTGATTGATAGCTTCTTTGACTGACAAACCGGATTGATTTGGCGGAGTGATGACCATTTAAACATTTGTCATCGGAGAATTTAAACACTCTCACTTTAAAATACTTGTAAAATAACTAAAGGCTATTTAAATACTAGCCATCAAAATTGGGTAACTATAAAACAATGTAAGAGTTGTGTAAGATAAAATTGCCCGGCTAATACCGGGTAGTGATATTAGAATACGTAAAATGCCTTGGCCATCCAAGGACTTTGAAGTTTTAAAAGAAAAGGTTTATCCGGACAAGGGCCGGACACGGTTACAAAAATGCCTTGGCCATCCAAGGACTTTAGTCTAACACAGAAATTAAAGAAAAATAAAAAGATAGTCAAAACTTTAAGGCTGAGCTTCCTTTGATGTTCCAGCCTCATCGGATTTCTTCTTAGAGTCTTTGAGTTCCTCGTTAGGGCTCTCTCCGGTCCCTTCTTCTTCATCAGTAGTACTATCCGAACCACTAGAATAGTTATGCTTATCACCATCGGCCATACTGTGGTGAAGAAGGTCTCCGTATTCCACAAATCGCCATAAATCTCCTAGTGTCCTCTTCGGAAATTTTTGATGAAAGAGCAAGACCATATCTGATTTGACTTCAGCATACCTTTCCTCTTTGGAATCTATCACCTTGTTGGTGTATGCATTGATTCTGGCTTGGATTGTCTTTTCCTGCTTCTTTATCAAATCATCTTTCTCTTGGTTAACTCTAGACACAGTATCTTCGAGCAAAATTTTGTCATTGGTTAGGGTCTGGATGACATTGTCTCTGGCCTTCACCTCATCTTTTGAAGCGGAGAGATCCTTCTCCAAGCCATAACACTTAGATTGGAGCTCCTTGTTACCCCCCTCCGAAGTGGCCAACTTGGTGGCCAAATCCTTTTTCCCCTTCTTCAACTCCTCGATCTCTCTCCTTAATGCCTCAACATTCTGGTTGGCGGTAAGGAGGTCGTTAGACAAGCTCTCTTTATCTGAGTTGAGTGTGCTGATGAGGGTGGATTGTTTTCGCACTTGTCTTTCCAAGTTGAGCACCGGTTGAATATTGCTCAACAGGGAGTGGGTCACCATGTCCTTCTCTCCTGAAAAAGAAAAGGACTTACCGTTGAAAGTAACGATGTTCGAAGAGCTTGTAGGGAGGTAAGGGACATCAAATTCTTCCTTCTCGAGGTCTTCGAAGTAAAGGCCAACCCCTTGAAGGCCACTGATGTCTACTCCATCGATGTTAATATCCCCTCCGGAACCCTCTCCGGTGTGAAAGTTGATGAGTCCGAATTCAGCATGCTCCCCGGAAGGGTAAATCAGTCTAAGTCTCTCCGAATGCCGGACAGGCTACAAGGACATAAATCGGACAGATCATTTGGACCGGACAGATTACTTTGAACTCTGTAAACTTAAGGCTGTTCGAACTATGACTAAAGTACTAAAAAACCTAAACACTTCCTGACTAAGCAACCTGCCATTCTGCTTAGAACTCATGGGTCTTTAAACATGACCCGGGTCCATTAAATATGACCCGAAAGCCCATAAGGGCCCAAACATCATACTATAAATACCCAACCACCAGCATTAACTATGGGTAATGAAAATTAACTGCTACCAAGCTGCTTAATTATCTCACCACCGTTAAACACCCATACACCACCTTGAAACTCCACTTAAAATTACTAGCCTACCCTCAGGCAATTATTATCCACACCAAATTGGCGACCACAGTGGGAGGAGAGAGGTGCCTGAATCAAGCATTCAAAACCTGCCAAGAAATTCTGTCCGTATGAATCCGGACAATCCAGAAGTGCCACCAGCTTTGCTCGAAGTGGTGGGAGAGAATGACGAGTACACTATCGAAGAGTGTGACAGGCTGAGGGCTGAAATAGAAGCTCTGAAGGCTAAGAAGGCCAAGATAGGCGTGAAAGAAAAATCCAAAGCATCAGCTGCTCATCATACCGACAACCCTAGAGAGCCTGAGGCTTCGAAAACTCATGTGAGTACCAAAAAGACACATGCCAGTTCTAAAAAGTCTCACCGTTCCAAGTCTGTGGAGAGCTCTGACTCAAGCTCAGAATCTTCAGGCAGCTCTTCGGACAATGAGGGAAATGAAAAATCCTTGTCCTCTAGCAGCGATGAGGGTCGAACCAAGAAAAAGCAAAAGCAGGTTAAGAAATATTCAAGAAAAAGAGATCACCATGGAAGAATGAAAAGGCATATTGGAAAGGGGTCATCTCACCACCGGAGGTATATGGACAAGATGCTGATGGATCCCTTTGCTTTCCACGATGAGCCAGGTATCTTTGCAACTCCCAATGAGGATACTGTGTTCAGCCGTGGAAGGAATTGGAGGCAGTCTCCACTGTCTTCTAAAATCCTGTCCGGAAACCTCCCCAAGAGGTTTGACAGTACTAAGATGGAGAAGTACGATGGCAGTACTGATCCGGACAATCATCTGGAGCAATTCAAGAACTTCATGATGAACTTTGATGACGATGATAAACTACTGTGTAGGGCATTCTCCCAATCTTTTACGGGGAGTGCTCTGAAATAGTACAACAACCTGCCTCAAGGTTGTATTAAAGATTTTGATACGTTTTGGGTGGCCTTTCGAAGGCAGTTTGTAGGGAGTAAGGAACTGAAGGGAAATGGAGACACAATAATCCATTGTGCCCAGGAGCCAAATGAGTTCTTGAAGGAGTACATAAGTCGTTTTGTAAACACAAAGAATGGGTTGGCTGATTGCTTCGAACAGGTGGCAATAGCATCCCTAAGGCAAGGTTTGAACCCATGTAATCTGGCCGATTCGGTGACCAGAAAGAAGGCCATGACCTGGGGGGGGATTGCTAAATCAGGTTGGCAAGCAAATAAACGTTGATGAAACAAAGAAAACTAGGATGCACAGACAGGTGAGATCCACCCCGGTGGCAACAACTCCAAATCAAAACCAGTCCGGAAACAAAGCAAGAGAAACCGGACAGGGGCATGGTAGGGCAAAAGCTCAGTCTCAGCCAGCTGCTCCTGCTCAAAGTCAACAATCCAGAAACAAAAGAGGGCCGTGGGTCCAACCGGAGTGGTTCGCAGAGCTCAAAGAAAGCGTGGCCACCATTTTCGATAAAACAAAAGATGAGGTGCACTACCGGAGACCAGCAACCTTGCAGTCTCCCAGAGAGCATCGTAACAACTCCTTTTGCCAATACCACAATGATATTGGCCATACCACTGATGATTGCATAGTGTTGAAACAAGAGGTTCAAAACTTGATTGAAAGGGGAAAGTTGGGTGCATACGTTAAAAGAAGAGGAGGCAACAGGCCTGACAACACTCACCGGGTTGGTCCAAGTAATGCTGCCCCGGAGGGGGCCATGGTAATAGTTGAAAGGTTTGATGTGGAATCTGAATACTTGGATCCTGATCCAACACGAAATAGGGTGGGTGCTATAGAGGAGTGTTCTAGGACGGTCTCCGGGCTCATTAAATTCTTCGAGTCACTGAAGATTTTCGGAGGGGACACTATGACAGCTCCTACTGCTTCTTCAAGAAAGAGGCATGTTCATAATTTAGCCTCCCAGCTAGAAGGAGGCATGACATCTTATCAATCACCAAACTCATTCCCATTCATAGTCTTCGATGAGGATGATTTGAGAGATATTGCTGGCCCTCATGAGGATGCTGTTGTCATAGGAGCATCTATAGGGGGAAATGAGATAAGGCGAATTCTGGTGGATACTGGAAGCTCTGCCAATATCCTTTTCCTAACCACTTACAAGAAAATGAAAAATCCAGCTGTGATTCAAAAGTCAGACAGATCAATCGTGGGCTTCACGGGCAGCTCAGCCGATGTGATCGGGCAGTTTGAAGAAGAAGTGTTATTGGGCAGGGGCCCTTTCAAGAAAATGGTTAGAATACTCTTCATCGTGGTGGATTGTCCCACTTGCTATAATGCTATTCTAGGGAGATCTTGGCTCTCTAGGATGCATGCAGTGGCTTCAACAGTCCATCAGTGTTTAAAGTATGCTGTTCAGGGACAGGTTGGGGTTGTCCGGAGCAGTCAAAAGATTGCAAGAGAATGCTATGCCACTGCCTTGGCTCCACGAACGCTGGGGGCAGTCCGTATAAACGATCAATAGCAGTTTGAGGGTCTTTCTGGGGGTGAGGGTGAAATCGATGACCCCAGAGAGACCCCTGGAGTGTTGATCCCAATTGAAGAGGTTGAAATACACTGTTTGGAAGAAGGCAAAAGTGTCAAGATAGGGTCCAAGATGCCACCAATATTGAAACAAGAGATGTTGAAATTTTTGAAAGACCATCAGCACGTTTTTGCTTGGTGCAATGCTGATGTTACTGGAGTTCCATCAGAGGTGATATCCCATCACCTATCTGTCCGGAGAGATGTGGCACCAGTGGTTCAAAAGAGAAGAGCTTTCTCGAAAGAAAAGGCTGATGTCATAGTACAAGAGGTTGACAGACTCACAAAGATGGGGCATATTAAAGAATCTCAATATCCTTTGTGGACTGCAAATCCTGTCCTGGTAAAAAAGAAAAATGGCAAATGGCGCATGTGCATTGACTTCACAGATCTTAATAGAGCTTGCCCAAAAGATTTATATCCGGTTCCCCGGATAGATCAGTTAGTAGACTCTACTTCTGGGAACAAGCTGCTCTCCTTCATGGATGCCTTCTCCGGGTACAATCAGATCCAAGTAGATCCAAAAGATCAAGAACATACCATGTTTGTCACTGATAGGGGTCTACATTGCTACAAGGTGATGCCTTTTGGCTTGAAAAATGCTGGGGCTACTTATCAAAGGTTAGTCAACAAGGCATTTGCTGATCAAATTGGAAGAAATATGGAGGTTTACATTGACGATATGATGGTGAAAAGCGTGGATGAGTAGTTGCACTTGTCCGATCTCCAAGAAACTTTTGCCAACTTGGCAAAAGTGAATCTAAAACTAAACCCTGAAAAGTGTGTGTTCGGAGTGCAGTCCGGGAAGTTCTTAGGGTATATCATAAGTGAGCATGGAATACAGCCTGACCCGGACCAACTCAACGCCTTATTCCAGATGGAGCCTCCTCGAAACATTAAAGAAGTACAACGATTAACGGGGAGATTAGCTGCCTCGAACAGATTCATCTCCAGGTCTTCGGACAGGTGTGCTTCATTCTTTCAAACTTTGAAGGGTGCAAAAGGGTTCGAATGGACCCCACAGTATGGTGAGGCATTCAATGAAATCAAGAAACATCTCTCCTCTCCCAAAACTTTGTTCAAACCAGTTGATGGGGAGACTCTTATTGTGTATCTGGCCGTTTCAAGTTGTGCCATCAGTGATGTGTTGGTAAGGGAGGTCGATAGTTGTCCTTACCCAGTGTACTACATCAGAAAAAGCTTGATTGATGCTGAGACGCGTTACTTGAAACTCGAAAAACTGGCATTAGCTCTGGTGATAGCTGCAAGAAAAATGAGGCCTTACTTTCAGGCTCATCCTATCGTCGTCCGGACATCTTTCCCTTTAAAGAATGTCCTTCAAAAAGCAGACATTTCAAGCAGAATGACAAAGTGGTCAGTGGAGTTGGGGGACTTCGACATAGAGTTTGCTCCCCGAACAGCAGTAAAAGCCCAAGGCGTGGCTGATTTTCTGGTTGAATTCCACTCCAATAGGGATTCAGAGCAACCTACTGATTCAAAAGACAAGAAAGTGTGGATTGTCCGAACAGACGGAGGGTCTAGCACCATGGGATGTGGTGCAGGAATATGTCTCACTTCCCCATATGGGGACAGCATGTACCAAGCTATTTGTTTTGCTTTCAGGGCGTCTAATAACGAGTCCGAATACGAAGCAGCTATAGCTGGGTTAAAGTTGGCCCACATCTGTGGGGCTAAAAGGGTCAAGCTTCTAAGTGACTCCCAATTACTTGTCCACCATGCCTTAGGCCAATCTGAGGCTAGAAAGGAGCAGTTGGTAAAATATTTACTCCTCCTCAAAAATGAAGCGCTAAAGTTTAAAGCTGTTGTCTATGAGCACATTCCCCGGGCAGAAAATGAGCTAGCAGACTCATTGGCAACAATAGCATATACGGAGTCCTACCCATGGATCCATGTGCTTGAAAGCCCTTCTATTCAACTTAGTGAGGGTGGAAAAGAGGAAGTTTTTGAAATACAAGTGAGTCGGCCTCAAGACTGGAGATCTCCTCTCATACAATATCTGTCCGATGGTATTATGCCTTCAGATAAGTCACAAGGCAGAACATTGAAACACAAGGCTCGTGGTTTCATTATGTTGAGAGAAGTGTTGTACAAAAAATCCTATAGTAAACCTCTCCTACGTTGTTTAGGGGATAATGAGTCACAAGTGGTCCTCTCCGAATTGCATGATGGTGAGGGGTCAGCCCATTATGGATTCAGAGCTTTAACAAGAAGAGTGTTACTCTCCGGATACTATTGGCCATCAATCATGAAAGATGCTAAGGAGCTGGTAAGAAGGTGTGACCCATGCCAGAGGTACAACAATGAAATTCATGTACCAGCCATTCCTTTGGAGTCAATTTCTGAGCCCATCCCTTTTGCTCGATGGGGATTGGACTTGGTTGGGCCTCTCCCTGTGGCGTCCGGAGGGCGTAAAACTATAATTGTGGCCATTGACTACTTCTCAAAGTGGATAGAAGCAGCTCCCCTGGCAAGGACAACATCGAAAGCTGTCATAAAATTCATTCTGTCCAACATATGTTGTAGATTCGGTGTCCCACAGAAGATAACAACAGACAATGGGCCACAGTTTGACAATAGAAAAATGGAAAGCTTCTGTGCCTCAAGGGGTATACAGCACTGCTTTTCTTCACCTTTCCACCCACAAGGCAATGGGCAGGTTGAAGTGGCTAATAGAACTATACTGTCCGGTTTAAGGAAGAATCTAGAAGGGGCTGCTGGGAAGTGGCCTAGTTATTTACAAGAGGTCTTGTGGGCCTACCGGACGACGCCTGGGGCTGCAACACAAGAGTCTCCCTTTGCCTTGGTCTATGGAATGGATGCAGTAGCCCCCATAGAGAAGACACTCCCTTCCTTTCGTATTCATAACTTCTCCGGACATGCTAATGAGATGGCCATCAGAAATCAACTTGATTTAATAGAAGAAAGACGGGTTAAAGCCTGCCTAAGAGTGGCACACTATCAGAGCTTGATGAGAAGCAGGTTTGCTTCTAAGGTTAAAAGAAGAGATTTCCAACCAGGGAACAAAGTATTAAGGAAGTTCTTCTTGCATACTAAGGAAAAGCTCTTCGGAAAGTTGGCCCCAACCTGGGAGGATCCATATACTGTAGTTGAAAGAATCAAGCCTGGGACTTATTGGTTGGAAGACAAAGATGGCAGGGTTTTAACTCACCCTTGGAATATTGAACACCTTCGAATGTACTTGGAATAACACTTGTGTAAATATTTACTTGTTTAAACATCCATGTAAATATTTGGGGGCATACCTTCCCCTCTTCGGTGGCACGAAGAGCTTTCAATGAAATTTGATGCCTTCTTCAAAATTTTCTAAGTATTTTCAAAATTCTATCTCTTGTCATACTACCCGGACTAAAAGGTCTAAGGGCTATTTAAACTCTAGCCGGAGAATCTTAACACTCTCACAATGCAATAACTCAAAGCTACTTAAATTCCAGCTATCTAAACTAAAACAAATAATGAAAGAAGATGATGGTTGAGCAAAATAGAAACATTCATTCAACAACTTAAAATTGCCTTGGCCTTCCAAGGACTTTTTAAACAAGTTAGGGCACAGTACAAAAAATCTGTCCGAATAATACTGGACACCACAACAAAAATAGTGCCTTGGCCTTCCAAGGACTTTAGTTTGAGTAAAGGATAAATAAAGTACACCATAAATTAAGGTTGAGCCTTTGAAGATGGCTCACCCTCGTCTGCTTTCTTGCCTTTGATGTCGCTCCCCCCTTCGACCACTTTTTTGCCCTTGGGATCATTCTCCTCTTCACCTGGGCTCTCTCCGGTTTTCTCTTCATTATCAGAAGAGGACTCACCGGAAAATCCCTCATCAACCATAGTATAAAATGGAAGGTCATCATCATCCACATAGAGCCATAAGTCCCCCAGTCTCCTCTTCGGGAATGTTTCGTGAAAAAGGAGAACCATATCAGACTTCACCCTTTGAATCATTAGCTCTTCGCTTTGTATCATCTCCCTGGCATATGCGTTGATCTTGGCCTTGATTGTGGCCTCTTGGTCCCTTACCAAAGCAGCCTTCTCTTCAGCAGCCTGAGTCACTGCATTTTCCAAAGCAATCTTGTCAGTGGTCAGGTTGGTGATGAGCTTCTCCTTTGTAGTGGTCTCTCCCCGTGAGACCGTGAGATCTTTCTCCATACCAGACAACTTCTCCTGGAGATCTTTTATGGTTTGCTCTAGGGTGGCAACCTTTGTGTTGCTCTCATCATGACTCCTCTTCAGCTCCTCGTGTGCTTCCTTAAGTAAATCAGCATTGGTAGTAGCAATGCAGAGGTCTTCTGACAGCTTATCCTTCTCAGACTTGAGGTTTTTGATGGTGTCTGCTTGGCTCCGGACTTGTCTTTCCAGTGTAAGAACTGGCTGCACATTACTAAGCAGGGAATGGGCAATAGTATCCTTCTCACTAGAAACCATGAAAGTCTTACCGTTAAAGTTGACCGTATAGGAGCTGCTCGGAGGGATGTAGGGCCCTGCGAACTCGTCTCTGGGCAGGCCAAGGAAATATTCACCAAGTCCGCCCAGACCGGTGATGTCGACTTCATCCAAGTTGAGCTCTCCCCCCTCGACTTCATCAGTGTGAAACTCTCTGGGGATCTCTTCGGCCAGTGTTGGGTCTGAAGGGCCAGTGGGAAAAGAGGGCTCCGGATCCCGGAGAGCGAGCTCATCTCCTTGTGAAGTCTTTTTCTTCTTAACTACCCGGTCAGCGCTTTCACTTGCCTGCTTGCGAGTCCTCTTGGGAGCCCTTGGAGGTTTTGGAAGGTCTACTTCCTGCCTCTCGGTCTCCTGCTCCACCACCTGCAAGAGGGTTGCATCAATTTGAACTTGGGCTGGCCCCTCTGGATCTATTGGGGCATCCTTCTCAGCATCACCTGCCACCTTCTTGCCTTTTCTTCTGCCCTTCATTTTGCTTGGGGCTTTGGCCCGGGCAGGCAGGTAGAGTGTCCCATCCAGTTCGTGGGACCTTCTCAGCACAGTGTCTTCATCAGGCTGGGTGGTGAACTCCTCCCAAGTTAGGTCTCTCCAACCTGTGGTGTTCCACATGTGAGACCTTGCTAGATTCCCAGGGGTGAAGGCCTTGTGGAATCGATTCTCCCAATTCTCTGCGGCCCAAGCATTGATTTTGCCACAGGTAGTCTGTCCGGCCTTCAGGTAGTCCCCGAACTCCTTTGGCAGCTCTGATAGAACAGAAGAAAAATTGGTTAATATAAACTTAACTTAAAAAAAAGGGAGAAAAACGGACAGAGGCTCAAGTTAAGAAACTTACGGTCACTCCTCCACCTACTTCTGAGGAGGCTTGGGTTCTCTCCGGCCTTGATTCTCTTGCTGTTTTCCCAGGCACCACTAACGAACAGGAATTGGCTTCTCCACTTACTCTCCGATTCCAGGAGATCATCAACAGCCTTGAGATCGTTCCCCATGTTGAAATGGTAGAAGGGGAACTGATGATGCTTGCACAGGTTGGCCACTGCTGCGAACTCTTCCATAGGAAGAGGGATCCCAGATAACCTAGACACCATGATACATGACATTAAGGTAAACCAACCATTGGGGCTTAGCTGTGTTGGGCAGAGCTTGACCAGGTGGAAGTAGCGCACGATCTCCAGGTCTAATGGGAACCTGAGCCCCCAGTTAAATAGCTCCGTAAAGAAGACTATCTCGTTTCGTTTACAGTCCATTGGGGTCTCCGGATCAATGGGGATCCTTATCTTCACGTTTTCAGGGATCCCCTATTTTGTCCGCATTCTACCCAGATCAGAGGTATGGATGAATGCATACTTGGTCTTCTGCAATGCCAAGAGGTACTTAAGCTCAACTTTGTGGAAGCACGGCCCCACTCTCCCCTCAAGGCACTCCGGCAGGTCCGGATGCCTCAGATACAAATTTTCTTTGCCCTTTTTGGCAGCAACAGCAGTGGTATCAGCCTGTCCGGAGGACTCGGACTCAAAGGGGACCTCTTCAGTAGAGTCCTCCATTCTCTCCTCCATAATTGTTGGGGGGACTTTTGTGGAAGTGGTTCGGGGAGGATTGAAGCTTGGCATAGCCTGCCCTCCGGACTGTTGACTGCCCGTATTCATCTGACTTCTCACCTCAAGTTGGGTTTCTGAGGCAGAAGATTCTCTAGGGGGTACTGGGCTGCTGGCCTCCGGACCGGACGGCCTCTCCCGGGGAGCTCTAATGGGCACTCCAGACCCAGAGTCACTGTTTTTTGCCCCCAACTTTGAGGGAGTATTTCTGGAGGTCAGTCCTTTGACTAACCGGCTAGGCCTCTTAACGACTAGCTTCTCCGGGGAGTGGTCAGAATCAGACCCCATGGCTATAAAAGGTGAGGTTTTCCTAACGCTTGTAGCGGTGACTCCTGGTTCAACAGCAGGTATTGACTCCTGAACTGAGGAGCCAGATACTATGGGTGAGAGGGTGGATTGAAAGAGTTTTTTGGGTTTGGTACCTTTGGAGGAGGATGAGCCTCTATCAGATTCTGCAACAGATGTGGCTGGTTTCTCGACAGGTGATGATGGAAGCCCCGCTGCTATTCGCCTTTCTTTTTCGACCTTCTGTGCTTTCTCCAACTCTGAAAGGTTGAGCCAACCACCTTTGATCAATGCTGTTCTTGCTGTAAACATAAAACAGCCAAGGGAATTTTTGTTCTAGAGAGAGAAAGCTCTGAGTAAAATTGCAGAGTAAGATTTGAAAGATATGGTAAAACAGTGAAAAATGAATGTGAATTTATAGTAGATTTGAAAAAAGGAGTTGATTCCTAGGAGAATCCGAAAAGTTGGGTAATAATTAAAAGACGGCGCTGATGTCACTATTGGCAATTAAAGAGGTTACTTATTAAAGAAGGTGGTGCGAAATTCAAGGTGAAAAAACGGCTGGAGTGGCCAATAAGAGAGCGACACGTGTCCCACTAACTCTGGCAAAAACCGTTTGGAATTCGTAACGCTTAATCTGTCCGGGTATACCCACAGCTCTGTCCGGATTAAGAACCACTTCATACAATCAGACTGTTTTTCAGTTCTTTGACAAGGACACTTGCTCAAACACCAAAAAAAGGGGCTCCTGATGAGTCCGAATTCAGCATGCTCCCCGGAAGGGTAAATCAGTCTAAGTCTCTCCGAATGCCGGACAGGCTACAAGGACATAAATCGGACAGATCATTTGGATCGGACAGATTACTTTGAACTCTGTAAACTTAAGGCTGTTCGAACTATGACTAAAGTACTAAAAAACCTAAACACTTCCTGACTAAGCAACCTGCCCTTCTGCTTAGAACTCATGGGTCTTTAAACATGACCCGGGTCCATTAAATATGACCCGAAAGCCCATAAGGGCCCAAACATCATACTATAAATACCCAACCACCAGCATTAACTATGGGTAATGAAAATTAACTGCTACCAAGCTGCTTAATTATCTCACCACCGTTAAACACCCATACACCACCTTGAAACTCCACTTAAAATTACTAGCCTACCCTCAGGCAATTATTATCCACACCAAAAGTCACTTGGGATTTGCTCTGCCTGTGTTGGGTCTGTTGAGTCGACCGGAGGAAGAGACTCCGGAGTGGAGAGCAACTTTATCTCCCTTGGAGATTTTATTCTTCTTGGCTTCCCTATATCCACCATCTGCTCCCCGTTTTCGGTCTTTTTTGGGAGCCTTTGGGGGGTTTTGGATGTCCAACTGCCTCTTTGGTACTCTCATCTTCCACCACCTTGGTCCTGCACCTTTTGGTTTGCTGGGCAATCTCTTTAACACCACCTTGGTTCATCTCAGCTACATCTGGCTTTCTCTTGCCTATCTTGCCTTTCATTTTACTTGGGGCTTTAGCTCTGCCCGGCAAGGCCAGCTTCCCATCCTTCTCATCTGTCCTGACACCCAGAGGAGGTGATGTGGTCAAGTCTTCCCAAGACAAGTCTCTCCGGCCGGTTGTGTTCCAGAGGTGGGACCTCACCAGGTTGCCAGCAGTAAAACAATTGTGGAAGCTATTTCCCCACTTGTCAGCAGCCCAAGCATTAAGCTTGGCACAAGTTGTCTGCCCCTCCTCACAGTAGTCGGAGAACTCCTTCGGCAGCACTACCGAAAAAAGAAGAAGAGCATTTAAGTAAACAATTTTTTTTATAAGGAAAGATAGATAAACATGACAAAATATTTACCTGTGCTTCTCCATCTGCTGGTAAGCATGCTTGGGTTGTCACCAACTTTAATATTCCTCCTATTTTCCCAAGCTCCACTAATAAACAAGAATTGTGTTTTCCAATTCTTCTCCGATTCAAACAAGTCATCGACCACTTTAAAATTGTCACCCATGTTGTAATGGTAGAAGGGGATAACATGATTTTTGCAGAGGCTGGCTACAGTAGCAAATTGCTCCATCGGAAGCGGGATTCCGGAGAGCCTGGAGGCCATGATACAAGACATGAGGGTGAACCAAGCGTTGGGACTCAGTTGGCTTGGACAGAGCTTTATCAGATGGAAATATGTGACGATCTGTGAGTCCAAGGGAAATCTAAGCGCCTAGTTGAACAGCTCTGGGTAGAAAACTATTTCACTTAGCTTACAGTCCATTGGCATCTCTGGATCGACCGGTATCCTCACTTTAACAGATTCTGGGATCCCCTACTTCGTCCCGATCCGGCCTAATTCATCAGTATGAATGAAGGCATAGTTAATGTTCTGCATGGCTAGCATATACTTTACACTCACCTTGTGGAATCAAGGTCCTACTCTTCCTTCAAGGCACTCCGACAGGTCCGGATGTTTTAAACACAACTTCTCTTCACCCTTGATTTTCTTGACAATGGCAGCCTCACCCGTTTTCCCGGAGACATCAGTCTCAAAAAAGGCTTCTTCAACACTGTCCTCCATCACCTCTTCCATCACCTTGGAAGGATTGTCAGTTGTTTTTGGTGGAGGAGTGCTGGTGCTTGGTTCCGTAAGCTGTCCGGATGGCTGAGCATCGCTTTCCCTTTGTGGTCTAGTGTCCAGCTGGGGCTCAGATCCGGAGGGTTCATTTCAGAGGCTTATTCCAGTAGCCTCCGGACCAGATGATTTATCCTTAGGAAATTTGATAGGTGCCTCTGACCCTGTAGCTTTGTCTTTGGCCCCGGACTTAGGGGGCGCTGATTTTGGAGATTTGAACTGTGGAATGACAGCCTGGCCTTTTACTAAGCGGCCTCTTCGTCGAAGTGACAGTTTTTCTGGGGAAATGTCAGCATCCGATCCCATGGCTATGAATGGAGAGGGTCTCTTGGTACTTGTAACAGCTTGCTCCCGTTTGACAGTGGACTGTGATTCTTGAATCGATGAGCCTGAGCCGATGGGTGAAAGACTTGGCTGAAATAACCTTATGGGTTTGGAACTTCGAGCAGAAGATGAACCTCGATCAGGCCCTGAGTTTGGTGTTTCAGACTTGTCGATTGGAGAAACTGGAAGACCAGTAGCAATGCGCCTTTCTCGCTCGACTCTTGGTGCTTTCTCTAACTCAGAAAGATTAAGCCACCCACCTTTTACAAGTGCGTTTCTTGCTGTAAACATAAACTCACACCAAAATGATTTTGAGAAGAGAGATGAAAGCTTTGAAGTAAAAAAATTAAAGAGTAATGAAAATGGTAAAACAGTAAAAAAGTGAGGTAATTTATACTAAAGAAACAAAAAGATACCTAGAAACCGAAGAGAATACGAAAAGATGGAAGTAATGATTGAAAACGGCGCTGACGTCACATGCATTAAATGAAGAGGTTACTTTTTGGGATTAGTGGGAGCGCCGTTCTAGGAGAAAAACGGCTGGTGAGGCAAATCAGAAGGTGACACGTGTCCCACAATCCATGGCAAAACCTTTGAAATTCTAAAGAGTTTTTCAGTCCGGATAAGTCCTTTACTGAAAACTAAATCCATCCGGAAAATGTCACAAGTGCCCAAAGGGCGATTTTTTAGGTCTTGCCAAAGGCCTTTGAACAAAACCTGAAAAAGGGGCTACTGATGAGTCCAGAAATTTTCACCACTCACTGTAGAAACCGGACATGGGCAATTCGGACAAAAACCACCCACTGAACCATCCGAACTGGACAAAAGTATTAAAGCTAATCACCTTTTGACTAAGCTAATTGGTAATCTGCATAATAAACTAATGGGTTTTTGAACTCGACCTGGTTTCATAAGTTTGACCCGAAAGCCCATGCGGCCCATAATTAAGGGTATAAATACCTAATCACTTTCATTAATGAGGGTAATGAACATTTAATACAACCACACAACTCAAATCTCTCACTACAAACCACTTAAACATTAAATACCTTTGAAACATCACAAAACATCTGGCTAAATTACCCTCAGTTGAAAATAATCCACACCAACAAATGTTGAAAGATAAAAGAATTCAAAGTTAAAAGAAAGCCTCAAGAGATATTGCATTATGCCACACCTTTTGAATGCGGCTCAGGTTAATCTTCGAGGATATCTTTTTACCATTTTCCCAGTAGCCACTTATGAAGAAGAACTGTGCCTTCCACATTTTATATGCCTCCACCAAGTTATGAACCACCTTATACTCATCTTTAAGAGTAAGGAAGTAGAATGGAATCTGAGGATTTCTTGACAGTCCGATTATAACCACAAATTATTCCATCGACATTCAAATTTTTTAGAGCCTCAATGTCATAATACACGACATCAAGGTGAACCAAAACTTTAGAGTAGTCTGGCTTGAACATTAACCAAGTAAATCAAAGTACGTGATTATTTCACGGTCCAACGGAAACCAAAACCTCTAGTTTAGTACGTCGGGATAGCCGAACAATTTTTGTGATGTGCAATTCATTGGCGTCTCTCTACATTTCGATAACCTTATGAAAAATTCTTTCGGAATTCCCAAATACTAACTTCCCTCTGAGCAGCAAACATCTACCAGCAAATCAACTCATTCAATGCTACGAGGCTTGATAGAAATAGTTTTTTGTTCTGGAAAATAATGGTCTTGCCTATTATCAAACAAAACAAACCAAGAGGTTTCATTAATGGTGATAAAGTTTGTCCTCCTAAGTTATTATCAAATGAATATGGTAGTGTTATTGAAAATACTAAACATGAAGTATGATGCTCTAAATAGCAACTAATTTTGGGTGGTTATACATCACTATGACCCCATAAATAGTTGCTCAGTTTATGGAAGATAAGACTTCCAAATCTTTATGGGATGGAATAGGTAGGTTGTCTAGATCTCAAACTAGATCCGGAATCACATTGTTCAAATCGGAGTTCTAAACAACTCATAAATGGAACAACATAATGGATGAATATCTATGCAAAATGAAGAGGTTCGCTAAAAATCTAACCATATATGGATCTCCAATCTATTAATGACCTTAAATCTTAGGTTTTTGCATGATTTGATGTTGAATACACACCAATTGTTGTCAGCCTAGCTAACAAAGAAGTTAAGAACTTGATTGATTTACAAGCTACCTTAATCACTTTTGAGAGTAGGTTTAAATAGTTGAATAAGTTATCTAACTCCATGGGAAATCTTAGGATTGTATTTGCTAACTTTTTAACTATAAGACTCAAAACATGACATCCAAAAATTATAACACCACAAAATAAAACACTGGTCTTTTGCGAGGTCAAGGCATAGGTTTTTGAGGTATCAATTCATTTTCACAATTATAGAGGAATGGTTAATTTAATACGAGGAATGGGTGGAAAATTTAACCCTAGCAAGCCTACTTGTCATACTGGAGCTTACTACTACTAAAGAGATCACCCCAATGTGATGGTCTCTAGCCAAAACTGAGCAAGAAGAGGGACACAAGACCAACCATGTGACAATGCATGATATGCGAACATTGGTGCTAGTTACTATATCACTAGAACTCCCAGCCTAATGACTCATAGGTTGACTACTCAAGTAAGTAAACTATAACTGTCGGTGGTGAAAAGCTAAAAATGACCCATTTAGGTAGCTCAAATTTGTATACCTTACATACCAAACAATTAACCTAAATAGCATTTTACGTGTTCCCAAAATTAACATAAACTTACTATTTATTTATCATCTAAAACATCAAAACCCTATATACATTGAATTTCATAAGAATGCTTATTTTATTAAGGACATGACAACTAAAGTAGTGCTTCTTATAGGCACAACTGGGGATGACCTATACAAGGTAAAGAACGCCGCCAAGTCTAGTGTGTTCAGTCTCAAGGTCCCCAATCATTTACCTAACGGTTTAGTATTTCAGTGTCTCCTAGAAGTATGCCTAAAAAGTCTAGTAGTTTGATTTCTCTAAGACAATGGTATCATATGAAACTAGGTCATCATTCCAATAGATTTTTGTATCTTGTCCTAAAATCATGTAACCTACATGTTGATTCAAGTAATGAAAAACTATTATGTGACTCATACCAATTATGCAAGTTCCATACTTTGTCTTATTTGAACTCTATTTTCCAATAAAAATATTCCATATTTAATATATATTTATTTATGAGGACCAGCCCAATTTTATCAACATATGGCTACAAAAATATATTATATTTCTAGATGAATGTACTCGATACATTTAGATTTATCATTTAAAACAAAAAAGTGAAGCACTAGGGGTTTTCATAATTTTCAAAACATTTTTTTAGAACCAATTCGACAGAAGAATTAAGGTTTTCAATTAGATTGAGGTGGAGAATTCAGGTGTTTTGCTCCTTTGTCAAAAGAGCGTAAAATCCTTCTCAAAACAACCTTCCCTCACACCTCTGCCTAAAATAGTAGAGGTGAGTGAAAGCACATCCGTGTTGTGGAGACATGTATCACACTTCTTGCCGAATTAGTTGTTCCCCTATTGTTACTGGCCATATGCATTCCTAACCACAAACTATTTAATAAATAGGTTACTATTTGATTAAACCTCACTACACTTTTTAAAGGTCTTTGGGCGTTCTTGTTTTCCACGTTTAAGATCCTAACAACCACATAATTTCTAATTCCACTAATCCACATGTATATTCTTAGAGTAAAGTGATGCCCAAAAAGGAAACGAATTCCTAAGTTCAACTAGAAGACTATATATCTAGGATTGTTGTGTTCAATGAACATGATTTTCTATGTGTCACATGATATCTAAGGATTAAAGTTCCTGAGTCTCCTTGTATTTCAAATTGGGTACCTAATCTGCTTGAACATTTACAAGTTGGCACGAGTTCTAATATCAGCAGGTCATATTCTAATCCTACTAATGCAACTACATCTGTAGTCCATACTCAAGTATTACAACAATATCTAAAATCTCAAACATTTACGTACAATCACAATTCTACACAAAACACCCACCACATTAGTCAGAATACTCACTCATCAAACCATATGATATCAACTGACTCACATCAAGCGCAACAAACAGTACTTAATCATTACCAACGTAACCAATAAACATACACCATACACACTAAACCACAACCCACATAAACCAATCACATAAATAGCCAAAGATTAACTATATATACATGTCTACTCAATCCCAACACCACCATTGAAAACACTATACCTAACACCCATCCAATGACTACCAGGTCCAAACATGGAATTGTTAAACCTAAACATCCATACTGAGCCATATCACCATTTTAACATACAATTTACTTGAACCTACGAAGCTCTCCAAGGAAATGGCTAACCCTAATTGAGCCAACACATTGCATATAGACCATGCTACCCTAATAAGGAACAATATCTGGTTTTATTCCTTGGTGCTCTTGGTGGGATGTAAATGGGTCTACAAAGTAAAGCAGAACTCTGATGGGTCTGTTCAGAGATATAAGGCTATACTAATGACAAAAGTCTTTCATAAAACACCAGTGATTGACTTCATTGAAATGTTTAGTCTGGTAATTAATGCATCCAAAATCAGGCTAATCTTAACTTTATCAGTCTCAAATGATTAGGATCTCAGGAAGTTGAGCATAAACAATACCTTTCACAATGATAAAATTACTGAAAAAATGTTTATATATTAAGTAGAGGGATCTCAAGGCCCTAAAAAGCCTCATCATATTTACACAAGGCTCTATATGGTCTTAAACATGATCCTAGGGTATGGTACTCCAAACTAAGGGATACTTTGCTCCTATGGGGTTTTCAAAACTCTAAGCTAATATGTTTATGTTCTTTTTTATCTCCAAACAAGTCATCATCCTATTTCTAGTATATGTTGACGATATCATCATCATGGGAAATCAACCTGCCTATTTGCATAAGTTCTTCCAATATCTAAACTCTAAATTATCCCTAAAGGATATGGGTAGTCTTCGCATATTTTTTGGGCATGAAAGTGTATGGTGACTCTACTGGCGTGTATATAACTAAAACAAATTATGTTAGGAACTTACTTGCACGCCTAAGGATGTCAACTGGAAACCCTTGCTCCACCCCTATGCAGATCCATCTTCCACTCTCCTTGACAAACAGGGAACTACTTTTGCGACAAAAAAAATATAGGAGTATATTAGGTTCTCTACAATACCTTTTACTTACTCGTAATGATATTTCTTATGCTGTCAATCAATTAAGCCAGTTTGAGCAATGTCCCACTAAAATACACCGAAAAAGTGTAAAGAGAGTTTTGAAGTACTTATTTGAGAATACAACCTTGGGGCTCCACATAAAAACCTGTCATGATTTACAGCTGGCTGGGTTCACCGATGTTGATTGAACCTCCTCCAGTTTTTTACGAGTACTTAACTTTTATATATTTTTTGTAACAAGAAAAGATTATTCAATCATTGGAATATAATAAGATACCTTTAAAAAGTTTTAAAGCATCTTTTTCATATTATATTTTGATGAAACCATATAAAAGTGTTATCTTTATAAGTCATATAAAAAGTTCTTTATATTATCAAATTTCAACATATCATTAGTTAACTTTTGATGGTATGCTGGGAATCAACGGTCTTATCTTATTTATTTATTTATTTTATATTGGTTGAATTTTGTATAAAAAATTACTATGAAGACAATATACATCGAGTAAGGGCTCAGATAGTTTACTATGTGTTATAGTTAGGAAAATACGCACCACTCATAGACCAGATACCGATCATGTTCAGCAGTATCGACACAAAATTCATTTCAGTTGTTTGTTTCACTCTAAACAAGGGCTCATATAGTTTACTATGTGTTAGAGTTAGAACAATACGCATCGTTCATAGACCAGATACCGATCATGTTTAGCAGCATCGACACGAATGTACCTAATGGTTTATAAAGGAGTGAGAACTATGGTTTATGAAATACTTAATCATGGTTGGTCTCGTAAAGTCTGCGAATGAAATCTTTTTCAAAGACACGGTAATGTGGTTAGGATGTATTTAGTGCATCATCCTTTCTTTTATATTTGATCAATCTTCACACTATAAAACTTTTTAAATGCAATCCGATCCATCTTGAAAATCGCTCATTGATTTCTAGGTTGTTTTCCAAATAAAAATAATATATTGTATCAATTTATATATTTTAAAAAAGATTGTAAACATCATCCGATCTCCGTATAATTAAAATCAATAAAAAAGATTGTAAACATCATCTGATCTCCGTATTATTAAAATCAATAAAAGAGTTTCGCACTTTTAAAAGATCAATTATATTTTTCAAGTTATTAATCTTTAATTTTTTTTATATTTTTGGATATATCCAACAAACTGAAGACAGGTCAAAATTTAGACCACCTTAAATAATTTTATTTTACTTTAGATAATTGTTGAAAAATAATCTTCATTAGATGCTTGGTTTAGAGTCCTGATTAAATTAAAAATAATATAGTGTATATAAATGTAAACCCACAATATATCAAAAATAAATCTATACAGACTTCCACACCCCGAATCACCTTTTCTAAAACTTTTCAGATGAAAAACAAGAACAAAATCCGTAACGACCAGCGACGAATCTCATATCGTCGGTGTGGACAATAGCTTCGACAACAACGAACGAGGAAACGCCTTATGGATGCCTCCGGTATCGATGGAGATCGTGCTTTAACCGTTTTAGCATAACCACATATGTGGACGTTCAAACCCACTCACTACTCAGGTTCGATTCGGATCTACCATTCAATTCAGATCGATATTAATGCAGCACCAACAAATTGAAATAGACAACAATTAGGTTAAGAGCGACCGAAAGTAGAACTTAAGATTGTTAATTTTGGAAACAGAGCCTCCTCAAAAAAACAGAGCCTCTCCTAGATCTCTGAGGATCGCCGCCTCCGGCATCCTCCTCCGGGAAGGATCATGTGATTCTTATTCTCATCTTCTGTTTAATTCTCTTTATTGTGCTTAATTTTGTATTGTTCCTTTACCTAGGAACTGGTTTTTATCTGGAACAGAGTATTATCTGTTTTGTTTTTAATGGAGAACCTAAGCCCGAATGGTAAGAGTCAAGCTGGTAAATCGCATTCTTATGTAGAAATTGTCAAGAAAAGTTTGTTGTGTGAAGAAACTATGGATATTCAACCTGAAAGTTCAGAAATCAAGAAAGATCATCTTTCTTTACAGTTTAATAAATATGTTCTTCAAACCTTAAAAAACAAGTCCAAGCATTCTTTGCTTGGTAAGTTCTCACAGGGCTTGCCAAAATGGAGTGATCTTATTCGTTTTCTAGAATCTTTCAAATTCAGAGCTGCTTATAAATATAGAATTTGGGATTCAAGACATATAATTCTTGAATTCGACTTAAAAGATGATTATGCTAAGATTTGGAATAGAGCAGTTTGGAATATAGGATCATCGGTGATGCGTTTACTGAAATGGTCAGGTGATTTGAAAGTCGAAAGTTTGATAGCTCCGGTCTGGATAAGATTTGAATTACCTGAGCATTTGTATGATGCAAATATTGTTAAGTCTATTGCTTCGTTCATAGGCGAGACACTGGTTGTTAAAATTTCTGAGGATAACAGATTATTCAATTCTTGTTTTGCTCTTGTGGAGATTGATGTTATGTCTTATCTGCAAACGGATGTTTGGCTTGGCTTTGGAGATAATTACGGGTACTGGGTGAAGATTGTTTACAAGAATCTTCCTCTGTATTATAACAAATGTTTGCATCTTGGTCACAATGAAGAGAAGTGTAAGAAGATCAAGAAAGACTTAGTTGTTGAATCTGCTGATAAGATCAATAGGATCAAATCTGTTATAACAAAACCTAACAATCAAGAAAAGGTCAAGGTTGATGAGTCTGTAGGCTTTAAGACACCTGGTAAAGGAGAAATAATTGAGGCTATTCAGTCGTTGGCTCTTGGGATAGCTGAGAATAATGAGTATGTTAATATGATGTCTGATGGGGATGATTTAATGGATGAGAAGATAGGAAGTGTTCAACACTCTCCTATTAGCAAATGGAAATCTCACTCACCTGAGTTCTTTAGAGAAACTAGTCAAGATATGAAACAAGTTGATCAAAGTGTACAAGATCAAGAAAGTACTGATGTTCAAAGAAAAGGAGATTCTAAGCCTAGTGTGGAGAAGGAGCCAAGTCAAGTTAGACAGAAAAATGATATAGAAGATATTACTGAGGAAGAAGAAGAAATTTTTAAGGAAATCTTAGATAAGAAGATTAAAACAGCTAAGAAGAAAACTAAAACAAGGAGTAAGATTATCAGAGCTCTGCAGTTTACTAGTTCAAGTAAATCAAAATCTTCAAACTCTCTTAATGATTAGTTTAATCAATTGGAATATTCGTGGTATTAAAGATAAGGCTTCGCTTCGTAGGCTCAATTTTCTTGTTAAGCAAAATAAAGCTAAAATGATTGTTTTGCAAGAACTTCTTGTTAATGTTAATTCTATAGGTAGTATTGCCTCTAAGCTTGGTTTTGACAATTTTGCTTACAATAACACGAATAAAATCTGGATCTTTTGAAAGCATGATGTCTCTGTCACTATATTAAATGTTCTTAGCCAATGTTTAAATTTAAAGGTTGGTCTTATCAATGAGAATAATCAGGTTATGATCACAGTATTTTATGCCAGATGTCATAGGTCTAATAGAGTTGAATTGTGGAACTTTCTAAAGGATAATGTTAATAATGATTTACCTTGGCTTATTTGTGGTGATTTTAATGTTGTTAGTTCTGTGGATGAGCAGTTAGGCTGTAGTACTTTCTGTATTAATAGTACCAATGATTTTAATGATATGATAAGTTGTTGTAATATTGAGGATGGTGGCTATATCGGTTCGAAATATACTTGGTCGAATGGTTCCAAGTGGAGGAGATTAGATAGGGTATTTGTTAATAACAAGTGGGCTAGTTACTTTCCTAGTACTAAGATTTATCATCTTGCTCGTACTGGTTCTGATCATATGCCTTTGGCTATTTCTATATCTAATGAGTTTGCTAGAGTTAAGTCTAGTTTCAGGTTTAAGGAGATGTGGACTATGGACGATTCTTTTTTGCCTTTTGTGGAAAAGAATTGGAGTCAGGAGTTAGTCGGGGATCCAATGTTTGTTCTTTGGAAGAAGCTTAAAAGACTTACGCACACTTTGGTTTCTTGGAACAAAAGTGTTATTGGAAATATTTTTAGTAAGGTGCAAAGTTTGGAAGATGAAGTTCGGGTCAAGGATTTAAATCATCAAATTCTTCAGTCTGCTGAGTCCAAGAGTGAGCTTGCCAAAGCTAATGCTTTGTTGATTAAAGCTCACAGAATGGAAGAAGTTTATTGGAGGCAGCAGCGCTATTGTAACTGGGCCATTGGTGATAAGAGCACTAAATTTTATCACAGTTTTGTTCAAAAGAAAAGAAGAAGAAATAGTATTAAGGGTAGTAAGTGTGGGGATGAGTGGCTCACTGATTCCAAAGATATTGGCCAGTCTGCTGTTGTTGTCTTTGAGAAGGCTCTCACTGATTCTCCTTATGCTGATAATGTGGATGAATCTAGTCTTATGAATGCTGAATTATTTAATGTGATTCCTAATATTGTTACTGAAGATGACAACAGATTGCTGCTCAAAGATCCTGATGAGTCTGAGGTTTGGTATGCAATCAATCATATGAATTCAGCCAGTGCTCCAGGTATGGATTGCTATACTCAAACCTTTTTAAGCATTGTTGGAACATTATTAAGATTGATATGCTTAAGGCTATGATTGATTTCTTGCGTGGTAAGAATATTCCAAGGGGTATTTTTGCTACGGGGATCTGTTTAATTCCTAAGCTAACTAATGCTAATAATTGGAAGGGGTATAGACCGATTAGTTTATGTTCTCTTCTGAATCGAATTATGTCCAAAATTATAGCTAACAGATTAGCTCTTCTCTTGCCTAAGATTATTTCTCATAATCAGGTGGGTTTTGTCCCCGGTAAAAGTATCCATGACAACATTCTGATTTGTAAGGAGCTGATATTTGATTTGAATAGAAAGGTTAAGGATAGTAATATTGTCATTCAGCTCGACATGTCTAAGGCGTTTGATAAGCTTACTCATTGCTTTGTGCTTAATGTTATGAAGAGATTTGGTTTTGCTTCCAGATTTATATGTCTGATTAAGAAAATGATTAATGCTGTAAATGTTTCTTTGCTTGTTAATGGAGATGTTTTTGGTTATTTTAAAGCTTTGAAAGGTCTGCGTCAAGGTGATTCTATATCTCCTTATCTCTTTATAATTGCTGAAGAGATGTTTATTCGTGGTATCAATTATCTTTTCAATGAAAATAGGTTTATGAAATATAAGAGTAGAGGCAGAATCAATATAAATACTCTTGCTTTCGCTGATGACATCTTAGTGTTCACTAACTGTAATAATAAAGCTCTTAATAAGCTTTGCGGTTTTCTTGAGAAGTATCAGCTTCTTTCTGGTCAGGTTGTTAATAAAGAGAAAACTAAGGTTCTGATTGCTAGTAGTATTGCTTCTTCTAAGATTGATGTCTTGACTAGCATATCTGGTTTCTCCTCTAATCACCTGCCTACTGACTATCTTGGTGTTACAGTCAATACTAACAATAAAATTTGTAACTATAACAAGCTTATTTGTAAAGTTAGTGGTAAAATTAGTGAGTGGAATGTGTCTTGTCTTTCTTTTGCTGTCAAGCTTACTCTAGTAAAGTCTGTGCTAATGAGTATGATTCTATACTGGATGCAATGCTCTCTTTTGCCTAAAGGTGTTATTTCGAAACTTGAAATCATTTTGAATAGATTCATTTGGGGCTCTAATCTGGTGGATAGGAAAGTTCACTGGTGCAATTCGAATACTCTTTGTAGAACTTATAAAGAGGGTGGTCTTAACGTTAGAAATATGAATGATATCCAAACTGCTATCTCGTTTAATCTTTGGTCTGCTTTTATACAAAACAAGTCTTTCTGGTCTAATTTAATGCATAGCATATATTGTCCTAGTCATCATCCGTTACAGGTTAGTTCAATGAAATCTGGATCTGTAACTTGGAAGAGAATGATCAGAGTTAGAGAGCAAGCTGAGATACACATCAAATGGAAGTTGGGGAATGGTCAGGTGGATTTCTGGTTAGACAACTGGACTTTTACTAACCCCATTTTATTTCTAAATGATAGTGATAATAATCTTTGGTTTACTACTGAGAATGTTAGCAAGTATTGGTCTAATAGTACGTGGAATTTATCTTCTATAGCTAGTATGATCTAGCCTGAAATTGTTGATTGTACTCTAAAGCTCTATGTTGACACTAATGAAGAGGATTTAATGATTTGGGATCTTGCTAAAACTGGAAAGTATAATTTGAAAAATACTTGGGATAGCATTAGAACTAAGTATAGGTTGAATTCTGTTTTAATAACATTTGGAATCACTTAACTCCTATCAAAAGTTCTTTTATCCATTGGAAGATTCTTAATAAGTATGTGGCTGTTGATGAGATTATTCAAAGTAGAGGCATTTCTATAGCATCTAAGTGTCAATTTTGTAGTAATTGTGAAACAATTTCTCATATGTTTGTTTCTTGTAAATTGGCTTGGTCTGTATGGATTCATTATTCTGTCATTTTCAAAGTTCATCTTTCCAGTAATATGAATATCATTAAGTTAACCAGAGTTTGGAAAATACCAAAGACATCCAAGATTCAGGTCAGAAATATTGTGCCTTCTCTTATTTTACATAATATTTAGAAAGCTAGGAACTTAGCTAAGATTAAAGGTATAAATACTTCTGTTGGATCGGTTATTAATCAGGTTAATGCTGTTATTCATAGTCTTGATATGAAAAATCTTATTAACAAGCATCATTTGCTTAATAATTCTATAGTTGCTATGATATTAGGCTGTGTTAATCACCTGAAGTCTGTTAATAGGCCTATATATATTAAGTGGTCTCTTCCACCTTCATGCAGATTAAAAATAAACACTGATGCTTCTTGCCTTAACAATGGTGAAGCCAGTGATTCGGTTATTTTTAGAGATAGTGTTGGTAACTTGGTGAAGGCCTTTAGTTTTTTATATGGTAAATCTTCTCCTCTCTTTGCTGAAATCAGGGTTATTCTTGATGGTCTTTTGATTTGTAAGTCTAACAATTGGAAGTTGGTCGATATAAAGTCTGACTCTATTACTATTATTAATTGGATCCATAACTATAATGTCAATACTTACTGGTATGTTAGGCCTATCATAGATTGTATTCTTAAGCTCATTAGCAGTAGCATGGCTGTTTCTCATATTTTTCGTGAACAAAATCATGCTGCGGATTGGCTCGCTAAGTATACTTTACAGTCTAAATCGAATCATTGCATTGTTAGAGTTGGTTCCTAATGATCTTAAGGCTATATTAATCTTAGAAGGATTAGGCTACATTACTTGACTCTAATACCTGATTGTTTGATCTTGTTCTTGAGGTTTGGTTAGCTGATGGTTTGTTCTCTGATGGCGTGCTATCATCTTTGCTGAGTGCTGGTTGTGCTGATTCTCTTCGATTAATGGAGTGTCGTTTGTGCTGATGATTGTCATCTTGAATATGGTCCTTGTTTGCCATCAAGCTTTGAAGATCTCTTCGATAATGGAGTTTGATCTGAGGTCTTGATGATAAAGAAGTCCAGTCTTGAGCTTGTTGCTGTTCGAATCAATTGATGCTGATTTTGGAAGTTTTATGAGGAGAGCTTCTCAAGTCTTGACATGAGAGCTTTGGAAGTTTAATAGTTGAAGTTGTTTTTGATATTAATGTTGCTGTCTCGTATTCTTTCTATTGATGATTGGTTGTAAAGCCTTAGTTTAGGAATGACTTCTCATATTCTAGAGTTTTTCTTTTTGGCGCCTAATGGTTTAGATTTTACCGCCTTTGTATTTCAAACGTTATTATTTCAATAAATATCTCATTTTACTATAAAAAAAAGAGCGACAGAAAGTAATAATAATACTAGGTTTTGAGTGAGTATAATGGTGATAGGTAATTAGGTATGGATTCGGAAGATCATCATCAACGTCGACGACGTGATAATCAGAATCAAAATCAAGGTGGGTTCATGAAACATGTTTACATTGTGTTTGGGTTTAATTATGAGCTGAAACTAAGTGTACGTCACTAACCAAAAGTAGCGTGTCAGCGCATATCAAAATCAAAACTATTTCGTTATGGATCTTTGAAAAATCTGAATACGTTTTGGGATGACTTTTCCTAGGTAAGAATAACTATGACTGTTGTGGAGGTGTTGGTTTTTGGTCTCACGATTTTTATTACGATTTTTAATTTTTATTTTCATTTTCCAATCTAAGCCCATATTATTATTAGGTAAATGCCACATTTACCGAGTTAGAATAAGTTAGTTGCGGCAATAATATAGTTATTATACCGGCTAAACTTTGTAGTATTATTTATAATAATCTTAATTGTTATTACTTAAATAAAAAAAAAGGTAATTTGATAAATTTTATAATCCTAATTGTTAAACTTTGTAGTATCATTTATTATAATTTTAATGGCAGTAAAAAAAGGTAATTTAAAAGTAATAAAGTAATATTTGTAATAAAAATAAAAGCGTAAATAATATTAAATAAAAAGTAAAATGTAAAAAGTAAAAAGTTATAGGTAAAAATTAATAAACAAAGATATTTTTGGGTAGATTTTAATGGATGACCGTATTTGAAATAAAGAGGAAAAGATATGAGTGAGACATGTCAGCCTCGTGCTAATGGGCACGTGCGAGCGATCCAAAATATAATACAATATTTTTAAAGAATATTGACTCGTTTTGGGACGAAAGAATCTTAATGACACGAATGTAACAAATGTCAAACATAAGTGACTTGACTGGATTTTTAACCCAAAATTATAACTAACGCAATTAATTATAAGGCAAATGATTTGTTACCACTAAAATATATTTATATTTAGGCTGAAATTCATGGTTAAACAACGAAGTTGGTCACTTATTCAAAACTGTCAGTTGTCTAATTTTTGTATCAAAATACTCATTTTGTTTCATTCTTAGTTACTTGTTTTTTTTTACTTCTAGTCACCGACCATAAATATAATTTTTTAATTTAATGATAATTTTGTAACAAATATAATTTAAACGATAAATTTTAAATAAATAATTCCGGTGACTAATCGAGGTTTTTAACCTTTATATTTATTACTTTTTCTTTTAATATATGGCACTATCGTCAATATCCTCTACAAATAATTGGATAGCAAAGAAAACATAAATCTCATACAATTCAAAATGGCCAATGCAAAAAATTACTCTATCTTCGTTTTAGTCATGTATTTATCAGGTACATTTAGTTTTTCTAAGCTTCACTTCTAACAGTTGAATTCTCAAAATTAAATCATAAATAATTTTATTACCTTAATAGTTTCATTGCAATTTAGTCCCATATAATTTAGATGCTTCAAACAAAAAAGTATAAACAAAATAATTTAATTTAAGTCAAAATTATATTTGGTAATAAACAGTTGTATAATAGCATATACAATGATACCTTAAATTTACATTTTAAGCTAATGTACTAAAAGATATATTCCAATCGTACGTTGAATTAGATGTTAGATTACATGACAATGTCTTTTTGCTAATTCATCCCATAACTTTTTGGATAAATTTATTTTTTATAGTTTTTTTCTTCCATTTCATGTTATTTTCACTATCATAACTTTTGCAATCAAATTACACCGTTAATAAACACGATATAATGTAATTTTTTCTTGTCTGAAATATCATTTGAATCAAAATGTCCTTATCATGCAGCTGTGAATTTGCTATCATCTGTCGAAGCAAATACATGTTCAGAAGGTCTAGGCGGCTGTAACAATTGCGCGCAGCGTTGCAGTTCGAAGCACGGTGCAGGTTCAATTGGAACTTGCGATTCCTCCATTGTTGGTGCTGGGTTATGCACCTGCTCTTTTCCATGTCCACCATTTCCTCCGTCTCGCCCTCCACCTTCACCAAAAATGTGCAACGGTGGACTCGGTCCATGTAGCTACAAATGTGGAGCTCAATGTTGCAACGCAAATTGTGCTACTAAGTATAGGGGCGGGTCTGGATTTTGTGCCACTCTTGGTCACGTTAGCTTGTGCCAATGCAAATACCCCTGCTAGATTTTCTATACTTCTTTTATGTACTGTGTTTTCGGATAATATAATGTCTGAGTTAATTCAATAAATAATAAATTGAAAATTAGACTTTAATTGTGTTTTATTTTTAACTTAATTGTATGTTAAGTTAATCTATATTTTAATTTTAATGTGATTTAGGTGGGTTTGATAATATACCATGTAAGTTATAATTTTTAAATTTTGAGACTTTATATATAATAGGTGTGTATTTCATTATTTAAAATTATAAACATGTTAAGATTTATACAAAATTTAGCGTTAGATGAAATATAATATAATGTTGGAAATTCACACTCTTGAAGAGAGGGTGGAAAAGCTCCAAGAAGTCGTTAGTCACCTAATCGATTATCCTCACCGACTCTTATAGGGAATGCACTCCTCTGAATAGCTTCAGAGGCGCTTCCCTGCGTTCCTCGTCTTTCGATTGTCCTCTGGCGATCTTGATTTGTTGTTCCTTTTTTTTTTCTGTTTTCTGGTGATTTTGCATTCGACTCCGATCATGTCATATGGTGAATCAAACAACTTAGAAGAGTTCCTCGCTCTTCATCCAAGCACCGGAATCAAAACTCTGAGCCAATTCAAGAAATCCTATACTGATATCTTGAAACCAAAGCTTTTGCCTCAAGAAACTATCCCTAAGTCCATCAAAGAGTCTGAGGACCATATTTCGATCCAATATTCGAAAGCAACCAAAGATTTTCTTCTGCTTTAAATAAGAACTACGCGGATTGGTAAATTTAGTAATGGGATACCAAAACGTACTTCGCTTCAAAGCTTTCTTGAATCTTTTAAATTCAAGGGGTCATACAGCTTTATCACTATAGACTCGCGTCATGTTTTGATAGAGCTTTGTGTTCAATAAGATGTAAGCAACCTCTAGTCCAAAAATGTCTGGAGTGTTGACGACAAAAGCATGAGAATCTTAAAGTGGTGCCCTGAGTTTAATAAAAATTACGAAATCCTACTGTTTTGCTTTGGGTAAGATTTGAAAGAATTCCCTAATACATGTACAACTGCTCTGTGATAAATTATCTTGCTTCATACCTTGGTATGGTGTATCGTACTGTGATTCCTAATAAACACAGAGCCAATAACAACGCGTGCTATGCTCAGGTCGAAATTGACGTTTCTAAAAAGCTGAAGAGAAGAATGTGGGTTGGCTTCGGAGAGAATAATGGGTGCTGGATTGGAGTTAGCTACAAGAATGTACCTAACTACTACTTTAGCTGCTATCATTTGGGACACAACAAGGATGATTGTAGAAAGTTTGAACCAAAAGATAAAGACAAAGAAAGAAGTAATGAAATTGTCAAAGATGATATTATTATTTCAATTGAACCTGTACAAGAAAGCTCTTCAAATTTACATATTCCAAAAGTTACTCAAGTTCAAAATTTCAGTAAAGTGTATAGAAGAAAGATTAAATCTATTATTACAGCTAAACACAAAGTTTCTGAGCCTAAATCTACTGGAGAAGTTGTCCCCAATCTTGATGAAGGTGAAAACTCTTCAAAAAATGACCATGAGATTATCGGTGCCCTTCAAGGATTGGACTATGATTCTCAAAATAACTTTGAAAACCAAATGGCTGAATATTCATCTCCTCAACGTGACAATCTTGGTAGTTGTAATGTTTCCCAAACTGTTTCCCCGAGTATCACCTCCCCTGGACAAGACTTCAATACTATCATCAGCCGCAAAATCAAATCTGCATATAAAAATAAAAGTGTCAAAAGGCTGTCAAATAACTCTCCACTCAAAAGGGAGAGAAACTACAACAAATCTTTATCTGATAATGATAAAGATTGCTAGCTGGAATGCCCGTGGTGTCAACAAAAATTATACCTTAGCTAGGCTTATTTCTATGATTCAAATTGAAAAGATCAAGGTGTTTGCTATCCAAGAGCCCATGGTTAGGCTTGACAAGATTGACACTATTGCTAAAAGAATAGGTTTATGTAAATTTGCTGCTAATTGTTCTAACAAAGTGTGGGTCTTCTGGTCTGATGACATTAACATCACTATTAATACTGATCATTAGCAGTTCCTCCACATGGAGGTCAATATTCTTAACTTTACTTTCAAGCTTACCTCTGTTTATGCCAAGAACCAAAGATCCCTTCGTAAAGATCTTTGGACCCAGATGGTGTCTGTTGCTAGTGAAGATATGCCTTGGATGATTGTTGGTGACTTCAATTCTATTACTAGTTCTGAAGACCAACTTAGTTGTTCCACCTTTGATGATAGTAGCTCTGATGACTTTAACGAAGCCATCATATTGTGTGGTCTTGAGGACACTGACTTTGTGGGTTCTTGTTATACCTGGAGTAACAACAAATGTTGGAAAATATTAGACAGAACTTTAGTCAACAACAACATGATCTCTTCAATGCATTGTATCCAGGTTTTTCACATGGTCAGAACTTGTTCTGACGATGCTCCTTTACTTGTATCCCTCTCTAATAATCATAATTCTATCTCTAATTATAACAAAGGAAACTTAAAATTTATTAATGCTTGGACTAATGACTCTAACTTTCTGAGTTCAGTTAAACAGAATTGGAATCTTCAATGTCAAGGTCACAACAACACTATTTTCTGGTCCAAGCTCAAGAGAGTGAAAAAGTTTTTTAAAGATTGGAACATAAATCAGTTTGGAAATATCTTCAACAAAGTGACTGATGATGTTATCGCTAAGGAGAGCATTCACCAAAGTGAAAAAATTTGCATCTCTAAGGCAAATCTCTCTAAAGCTAACAGCACCCTTATTCAAGCTCTCAGGAATGAAGAGAGCTAATGGAGGTAAAAGTGTTATAAAACTTGGCTTAATGAGAGTGATAGAAACACTAAGCTGTACTATAGATAGAAGAAGAGAATTTTTTTTATCAGTGGTATTAAAGAGAATGGATTCTGGCTCAAAAGTCATGATGAGATACCTAAGTCAGCTGAATCCTATTTTATAAATATCTTATCTACTGATTCTCACATTAACACTGATGACTTAAATCTAAAAATGCAGGATCTTCTCTTTGAAAACATACCTAAGCTCATAAATGAAAGTGACAACTACACCATGCTCAAGCCTACTACTAAAGAAGTGTGGTCTATAATCAGTGTTATGAAGAATGACAGTGCAGCTGGCACTGACGGGTTCAATCCATTCTTCTTAAAAACTTGTTGGCAGATTGTTAAAGTTAACATATGAAATGCTCTTAATGCTTATCTTAAAGTTTCTAGTATCCCTAATGGAGTGTTTTCCACAGGGATTTGCCTCATTCCTAAAGGTCTGAACCCTATTAGTTGGAATAACTATAGGCCCATTAGCCTGTGTACTATTTTTAACAGGATTTTGTCTAGTTTAATAAATAATAGAATTGCTGTGTTCTTGCCTAAAGTTATTTCTAATAGCCAGGGTGCATTTGTTAAAAGTAGACTCATTCGTGAGAATATACTTATTGCTAAAGAAATGATGCATAATATTAACAGAAAAACTAGTAAAGGCAACATTATGATGCAACTTGATATGTCAAAGGCATTTCCACCTAATAAAAACAAGTATTAACTTGTTTTGGCTTTTCTAAGGAGCTAATATTGCTTATTAAAAGCTTGATATCTAAATTGATGATATCTATTCTCATTAATGGTACTAGTGTAGGTTACTTTCCTCAGAAGAGAGGATTAAGGCAGGGAGACCCATTGTCTCCAAGCCTATTTATTCTTGCTGAGGAAGTCCTTATTAGAGGTATGTTTAATCTATTCAAAACTAATGAGAGTACGAAATTTCATGTGAAGTCAGGTTATCTCTTACCTAGTCTGACGTTTGCTGATGACATAATCATCTTTACCAACAGCCACCCTCCACCATTGAAAAGCTTAGCAGCATGCTTGATCAATATCAATTTTTATCCGGGAAAGTTATCAATAAAGATAAAACGAAAATAATTACCTTAGGTAAATCCACTCAAGCTTGTACTTCCAGGATCAACATGGCTACTAGATTCACTGTAGACACACCTCCCTTCACTTATCTTGGCATCACCATCTCTGCAAACAACAAAGGGAAGAATTACTTACCTTTAATTGAAAAAATTCATAATAAAATTTATGAGTGGGATATAAAACATTTACCTTTTGGAGGCAGATTGTCTCTTATCAATAATGTTTTACATCCTATTATTTACTACTGGATGCATAGTAGTGCTATTCCCATGTCTACCATCAATAAAATTGAGCTTATCTTTAATAAATTTCTTTGGAGGTCCAGTTTCAATGAAAATCTATTCATTGGACCTCATGGAATCAGCTCTGCAAGCCTTTTGATGAAGGTGAGTTGAATATCAAAAGACTAATTGATATTCAACACACTTTCTCTCAAAATCTTTGGTTCTTATTTAGAAAGAACTTATAAGCTTACTGATTCTACTGTCTGGAAAAGCTTTGAGTTGAGTATCACTTACAGCCATGACACACACCCTCTTAAAACAACTTATAAGCTTACTGACTCTACTGTCTGGAAAAGACTTCAGTCCATTAAAGATGAGGCTGATAAAAATCTTAAATGGGTTATTGATAAAGGCTGCATTGATTTTTGGTTTGAAGAGTGGCATGATATGCCTCCTCTTCTCACCAATAAGAGTCCTGACAGTTGGTTCATTCGTGCCAGTGTTAAGACCTTTTGGAAAAATTGTGGCTGGGATAACCAAACTCTCTTGAACTTTCTGCCTCATAAAAGAGTTAAACAGATTAATTATTTTAAACTCAATTCTAAACAGGAAGACAAGATCGTTTGGAAGCTATCTAATGATGGTAATTTCAATACCAAGCTTACTTGGGACAATATTATAAAGAACAACAACAAATCAAATTTTTATAAAAAGATTTGGAATCATGTTATTCGTAAAAAAATTTCTTTTTTATGTTGGAAAATTGTTAAAAACTTTATCCCAATAGACAGCATTCTCTCCAAGAGGCATATTATCACTGTCTCCAAATGCCAATTTTGTTGCAGCTGTGAAGAAAAGAATCATCTTTTCGTCAACTGCAACTTCGCTTGGCCTATTTGGAACTATTTTGCTTGCGTGTTTAAAATTCCTTTGAAGAGATTCATGACTATCAATCATGTTCTCCATTGCTGGTTCTGGTTCAATAAAAGTAAATTCCATATTACCCATCTTGTCCCACAATTAATCTGTTGGACAATTTGGTATAATAGGAACTGCCTTAAGTTTAACAACACTCATGATGATTCCAAGAGTACTGTTGATAGAAAAACCAGAATCATAATGGGAATTGATTCTGGAAATGCCCTGCTCACTAAACACTGGTCTCATGTCATAGACGCAGGTTCAACGCTGGGGTGTAGAACAATTTATAACAGAAAGAAAAAAGTTACATACCTGAAATGGCTGGCACCCAACTCAGGTAGACTCAAAATTAATATTGATGGCGCATGTAATCCTTCTGGGGAAGCGAGTGGGGGTATCCTCGTCAGGGACGACAAAAGAGACATTGTCTTTGGAACTGACTGTTTGTTCGGTAAGATGATTCCTTTTCAGGCTGAATGCAAAGCCCTAATTGAAGGGCTCATCATTTGCAAGCGTAATAAGTGGAAGTTTGTTGATGTAGAGTCTGATTACTTGACTCTAATCAACACCCTTGTCACTGGCAATGCTGCCCCTCTCCACGACCAAATGATCTCAGTCTGTCGAAGCTTAAACCATCCTAGTATGACTCTCCGTCACATCTCCAGAAATCAAAATCAGGCCGTCGATTGGATCGTTAAACGGATCGTCACCGATCAGCAAATCCATACCTTCCAAGGATTCAACGCTCTGGTTCCCTTGATGGCTATCACTACTCTAGAAAGCATGAGAATCAGATACATTGATCCTGGCTAACCTGATTATGTTTCAATAATCATCTGGACGTCATTGTTGAAGATTAAGTGTTTGTTCTCGACTGAAAGGAATCGAGCTCGCCTCTCTGCTGTTTCAATTTAGGATTTCCTTAATTAATTTGGTAATTTCTAAATGTTGTTGGTTTTATTAAGTTTTGAGCCTTTTCTTTTGATTTGTTCTCAATTTAACCCTTCTATTTGTAAGACTATTAATGTGGTAATATATATCTTCTTGCTTTAAAAATAATAATATATAATATAATGAATTAATAATATTGAGTGGAGAAATATATTATATAAATATTAAATAGATTATAAATTGGTATTGAAAATTACTTTTATTTTTTAAAGTGGGTTTGTTTACCACCAATATCTAAATACATTAGTCAATTACCATATACTATATAATTTTGTTTAATGTTTTAAATACTCTCGTTGGCTATATAGACTCCTTTTTTTTAACTAAATAATTTTTTTCCATTTTGCCTGTTTTTTTTTCTCGCTTGTTCTTTCAAATTGAACTTTCAAATTGAAACTCTCAGTAAAAAGCTTAGGATTGTTTTTGTTATTTTATTACTCGCAATTATTAACGTCTAAGTTCATATTAGACCTAGGTTTCTGTCTTTTCAGGATTATATATGTTTGGATGGTAAGAGTTTGCTAGATAGAGACCAAAAATAGAAAAATGAATGAAAATATAAATACGAAGAGTATTTTTTTTCGATTTCCGATTTTCGATTTCGGTTAGTGCAGTTATTGTAAAAGAGGTTTGAGGTTTGATCGAAGGATACGGTGTTCATTTTTGTTGGGATTTTGGCAGTGTATTTGGGACATCTAAGTCTTCAGTCTAATCTGTTGGATTGTGATTTGGTGCTACAGATCGGGTTAAATTAGTGCTGACAGAAAGCAGTAGTTTTGGTGATATTTTTTGCTTTGTGTTTTTCTTTTCTGTTATCTATTATTTTGTGTAATTGTTTGTGGGTTTGTATACATGAAATTTATTAAGATTCACTTGTACCCTCAACTAATTATATTAATAGAAGTGTTCATGGTAGACCCCTAATCAGTCTCGTGGTTTTTCACTCTTCACATTGAAAGGGTATTCCAACGTATAAATCTTGCGTGTTGATTTTTTGTTTCCGCTGATTGTTTACTGTTGTTTGGGACCTACATTCTTTCTTCAACATGCGTATGTTTATTTTTGGTTTGTCACTAAAAATAATGTCAAAATGTTTGTTTTGTGGGTAACTTTGTTTATGTTGAAGAGTAAACTTGCATATCCAACGTCGTTTGTATATAAATATATCAATATAAATATGAAAAATATTTCTAAATAGTATGAGACGTTTTAAGGAGTATATACTAAAAGCAAAGTCTATTTAGATTTGTTAACCCAAAGTAAACAATAGCATACTAAGTCATCCTTCCAATAGAGTTTTGTATCTTGTCCTAAAATCATGTAACCTACGTGTTGATTCAAGAAATAAAAAATTATTCTGTGACTCGTGCCAATTATGCAAGTTACGTGCTTTAACTTATTCAAACTCTATTTTTCAATAAGAAATATTCTATACTTAATACATATTGACCAACCCCAGTTCTATCAACATATGGCTACAAATACTATATTATATTTATAGATTAAAACACTACATATATTTGACTTTATCCTTTAAAACAAAAAGTGAAGCACTAGGTTTTTCAAAAATTTAAAAACATTTGTTGAGAACCAATTCGGCATAAGAATTAAGGCTTTCAATCAGATTAGGATGAAGAATTCAGGTGTTTTTTTCCTCTCGCAAAAGAGTGTAGAATTCTTCTCAGAACAACTTTCCCTCACACCTCTGCATAAAATAGTAGAGGTGAGTGAAAACACATGCATTTTGTGGAGATATGTGTCACACTTCTTTCCCAATCAATTGTTCCCCATTTTTTACTGGCCAAATGCATTCCTAACTACAAACTATTTAATAAATAAGTTACTATTTGGTTTTCAACCTCACTACACTTTTTAAAGGTCTTTGGGCGTTCTTGTTTTCCACGTCTAAGACCCTATCAACCATAAAATTTATAATTTCACTCAACGACGTGTATCTTCTTAGAGTATAGTGATACCCATAAAGGAAACAAATGCCTTAACTAGCATACTATATATCTACGAATGTTGTGTTGAATGAATTCCATGTGACACATGCCATCTAAACACTATTATTTTCCATGTGACACATGCCATCTAAGCACTAGAGTTCCTGAGTCTCATTGTATTTCAAATTGGGTACCTAATATGCTTGAACATTTACAAGTTTGCACCGTTCTAATACAAGCAGGTTATACTATAATCCTAATAATGCAACTATATATGTTGTCCCTACTCAAGCATTACAATAACATTTACAACCTCAAACATCTACATACAACCACATTTCTACACAAAACACTTGATACATTAATCTGAATACTCACTCACCAAACCATAGGATATCAATTGACTTGTATCAAGTGCATACAACATTACCTAATCATGACCAACACAACCAATAAACAGACACCATACACACTAAATTATAACCAACACAAACGAGTCACATAAACACCCAAAGACTAACTATGGATACAAATCTACCCAATCCCACCACCACAATTAAAAATACTACACCTAACATCCATCCAATGACTACCAGGTCTAAATATGAAAATTGTAAACCTAAACATCCATACTCAGACCTGGTGAATATTATTTTTAACTGAGGGTAATTTTGTCTGAAGTCTTGTGGAGTTTCAAAGGTATTTAATGTTTAAGTGGTTTGTAGTGAGAAATTTGAGCTGCCTGGTTGTATTAAATGCTCATTACCCTCATTAATGAAAGTGGTTGGGTATTTATACCCTTAATTGTGGGCCTCATGGGTTTTCGGGTCAAACTCATGAAACCTGGTCGACTTCAAAGTCCCATAAGTTTATTAAGCAAGTTGATAATTAGCTTAGTCATAAAGTGATTAGTTTTTAATACTTTAGTCCTGTTCGGATGGTTCAGTGGGTGGTTTTTGTCCGAAATTCCCCTGTTCGGTTTCTACAGTGAGTGGTGAGAAAATCCGAACTCATCAGTAACCCCTTTTTTAAGTTATGCTCGAAGGCCTTTGGCAAGACCTAAACAATCACTCATGAGCATCTGAAACCACGTCCGGACAGATTTCGATTTGTATAACAGATTTATCTGGACTAGCAAATCTCTGAGAAGCTCAAAGTTTTTGTTCACATATCGTGGGGCACGAGTCCCTTCCTGATTTGCCTCACCAGCCATTTTTTCTCCTAGAATGGTGCTCCCATTAACCTTAAAAGTAACCTCTTCAATTAATGCTGGTGACATCAGCGCCGTCTTTAATCATTACTCTCATCTGTTCGTATTCTACTAGGTTTCAAGGCATCTTTTGTCTCTTTAGTAAAATTAAACCATTTTTCAATGTTTTACCATCTTCATCATCTCCACACTTTTAATCTTCAAAGCTTTTACCTCTCAAAAAATCTTTTTCTTGTTATACGTTTATGTTCACAGCAAGAAACACCCTTGTAAAAGGTGGGTGGCTCAACTTGTCAGAAATAGAGAAAGCTAAAAAAGTCGAACGAGAAAGGCGCATTGCTGCTGGCCTCCCTGTTTCTCCTATCAACAAATCTGAAACACTAAGTTCAGAGCCTGATCGGGGTTCGTCTTCTGCCAGAAGTTCTAAACCCAGAAGGTTATTCCATCCAATCGTCACCAATCGTTTCAGGCTCATCGGTCCAGGAATCAGAGCTTGTTGTTGAACCAGAGCAGGCAGTTACAACACTAAAAAACCTTCCCCATTCATCGCCATGGGATCAGATTCTGACATCTCCCCAGAAAAGCTGGTAAATCGACGAAAAGGTCGTTTAGTGAAAGGACAGTTTGTCGCTCCACAGTCTAAATCTACAAAATCCACGCGTTCTAGGTCTGGGGCCAAAGATAAAACTACAGGGTCAGAAACATCTATAAAAGTCCCCAAGGACAAGCTGTCCGGTCCGGAGGCAACCAGTTCAAGCCTTCGAAAAGAAACCTTCGGATCCAAGCCCCATCCAGACTCCAAACTTTCCTCTTTCAATCAAATTCCGCACTTCTTGCTTCAACCCAATACAATCTTCAGTGTTATGGCCAATATCATGATGATATTGACAGAAAAAATTATTACGGCTCTCTCTGGGAGATTGTAATGCATCCGGCCTTCTGAAATGTACTTCATCTTTTGTTTTGCCATAAATGGTGGCTACATTTTCTTTCAACTCAGCAAACCCAATATCATGGGATTGAGCCTTGCCTCTGTTATGACCCTGTCCGGCTTCCTTGGCCTTGTTCCCGGACTGGTTCTGGTTTTGATTTGGAGCAGCTGGAACAGACCTCACCTGCCTGTGCACCCTAGTTTTCTTTGTTTCATCATCATTAATCTGTTTACCAATCTGATTCAGCAGACCTCCCCATGTCATGGCCTTTTTCCTGGTTACTGAATCAGCCAATTTCGAGGGTTTAAGCCCTGCCTCAGAGAAGTTATTGCTACTTGTTCAAAGCAATCAGCCAATCCATTTTTGGTATTTACAAAGTGACTTATGTATTCTTTTAAGGATTTGTTTGATTCTTGGGCACAAGGGATAATTGTGTCTCCATTTCCCTTTACTTCTTTACTTCCAACGAACTGCCTCCGAAAGGCCACCCAAAAAGTGTCAAAATTTCTGATGCAGCCATGCGGCAGAATATTGTACCACTTCAAAGCACTCCGCATAAAAGATTGGGAGAATGCTCGACAGAGTAACTTATCGTCATCATAAAAATTCACCATAAAGTTTTTGAATTGTTCCAAGTGGTTATCTGGATCTTTACTGCCATCATATTTTTCCATTTTTGTACTGTCAAACCTCTTAGGAAGGTTCCCAGACAGTATCTTGGAGAACAATGGACATTGTCTCCAATTCCGGCCACGACTAAATACAGTATCTTCGTTGGGAGTTGCAAAGATAACTGGATCATCATGGAAGGAAAAATGATCCATTAACAAGCGGTCTAGGTGTCTCCGGCCATGACTATGAGTGTGAGACGATCCTTTACCCAGATACCTCTTCAACCTTCCATGCCTGTCCCTCTTTCTTGAGTATTTTTTGACCAACTTTTGTTTCTTTTTAGAATGGCCTTCATCGTTGCTGGATGACAAGGATTCTTCAACTTCATCTTTATTTGAGGAGCTACTAGAAGACTCTGAGTCTGAATCTGAGATCTCCTCCAGTTTAGACCGATGAGATTTCTTTGAGCTAGCATGAGTCTTTTTAGCACTCACATGGGTCATTGATGGCTCATGCTCTCTTGGATTGTCAGTATGATGAGCTCCTGACACCTTAGACTACTCTTTTGTGCCCATATCTGCCTTTTTGGCAGCCCTCAAAGCTTCTATTTCAACTTTTAACCTGTCTCACTCCTCAATCGTATATTCATCATTTTCTCCCACCACTTCTGCCAAAGCTGGTGGCACTTCTTGCTCGTCCGGATTCATCCAAACTGGTTTTTCTTGATGGTTTCGAATGTTAGATTCAAGCACCTTCTGCTCCCACTATGGTCGCCAATTTGGTGAGGATTATTTTCAACTAAGGGTAATTTTTTCTGAAGTTTTGAGGAGTTTCAAAGGTATTTAATGTTTAAGTGGTTTGTAGTGAGAGATTTGAGCTTCCTGGTTGTATTAAATGTTCATTACCCTCATTAATGAAAGTGGTTGGGTATTTATACCCTTAATTGTGGGCCTCATGGATTTTCGGGTCAAACTCATGAAACCGGGTCGACTTCAAAGGCCCGTAAGTTTATTAAGCAGGTTGATAATTAGCTTAGTCATAAAGTGATTAGTTTTTAATACTTTAGTCCTGTTCGGATGGTTCAGTGTGTTAGGGTAGCGACCAAAGTTCCACATCCCACATCGGTAAAACATGGGAAGGATCAATGGTATATAAGTGAGAACATATCTCAACTAGTAAGAGGCATTTTGGTAGTGGACCAAATGCAAAGCCGTGAGGGCCTTCGGGTGCCAAAGCGGACAATATCATACTAGTGTTGAGATCGGTTGTGTTCTTACTTATATACGGAGGCGGAATATGTGGACCGGACCCCCATATTCCCAACATGTGGTATCAGAGATCCAGGCCCAGACAGTACGCAATGTGGTGTATGATGCGGGTGAAATTCTCATTAGTCGAACATGATGAATTAGTAGCCATGCTCAAGATCTTTGTTTGGAGTGCCCGTGGCTTATCAAGCAGTGTGGCTTGATTTGAGGCTCATCAAGCATTGTGGCTTGATTGGAGAGATCCTCGTTTGGAGTGCCCGTTGCTCATCAAGCACTGTGGCTTGATTGGAGTGTATCAAGACGGTGGTACTTGTTTGGAGATAGATCTGCTGTAAAGGCTCAAGAGATCAGGCAGCCCCAACCTCATTAGAGTGAGCGGATGGATGTCAGTTGAGAGGAGGCTAAAGTGGCACTTTGTTCGAGAGGAGGATTTGTTAGGGTAGCGACCAAAGTTCCACATCCCACATCGGTAAAACATGGGAAGGATCAATGGTATATAAGTGAGAACATATCTCAACTAGTATGAGGCCTTTTGGTAGTGGACCAAATGCAAATCCGTGAGGGCCTTCGGGTGCCAAAGCGGACAATATCATACTAGTGTTGAGATCGGTTGTGTTCTTACTTATATACGGAGGTGGAATATGCGGACCGGACCCCCATATTCCCAACACAGTGGGTGGTTTTTTTCCGAAATGCCTCTGTCCGGTTTCTAGAGTGAGTGGTGAGAAAATCCGTACTCATGAAGGCCTATCACCATTTCAACAGACAATTTACTTACAGACAATTTACTTGTACCTACAAATTTCTCCGAGGCATTGACTAACCCTAATTGAGCCAAAGCATTGCATGCAAACCATGCTACCTTAATGAGGAACAAGATGTGGTTTTAATTCCTTGGTGTTCTTGGCGGGATGCAAATGGGTTTACAAAGTGAAGCAGAACTCTGATAGGTCTATTAAGAGATATAATGCCAGAGTAATGACAAAAATCTTTAATAAAACACCAGGGATTGACTTCATTGAAATGTTTAGTGTGGTGATTAAGGCATCCATAATCAGGCTAACCTTAACTTTAGTAGTCTCAAATGATTGGGATCTGAGGAAATTGAACATAAATAATACCTTTCTCGATGGTAAAATTAGTGAAAAGATGTTTATATCTCAACTAGAGGGCCCTCAAGGTCTCAAAAAGCCTCATCATGTTTACACAAGGCTCTCTATGGTCTTAAGTAGGCTCCTAGGGTATGATACTCCAAACTAAGGGATTTTTCTCCTATGAGGTTTTCAAAACTCTAAGCTAATGTCTTTATGTTATTTTTTGTCTTCAAACAGGTCATCATCCTACTCCTAGGCTATTTTGACGATATTATCATCATGGAAATCAACCTTCCTATTTGCCTAATTCCATGCAATATTTAAATTCTAAATTATCCCTAAAGGATATGGGTTGTCTTCGCATTTGTTTTGGGGCATAGAAGTGTATCATGACTGGTATGTATATAGCTCAAACAAAGTATGTCAGGAACTTACTTGCACGCGAAATGAAGTCCACTGACAACCCTTGCTGCACCCCTATGCAGGTCCATCCCCCACTCTCCTTGACAGACAGGGAACCACTTTTGCGACCAAAAAAATAAAGGAGTATATTAGGTTCTCTACGGTACCTTTTACTTATTCATGATACTATTTTTTATGTTGTCAATCAATTGAGCCAATTTGAGCAATTTCTCACTAAAATACACCTACAAAGCGTAATGAGAGTTCTGAGGTACTAATCTGAGAGACAACCTTGGTCTCCAATAAAACCCTACTCTGATTCACAGCTGACTGGGTTTACCAATGTTGATTAGGCATCTTCTAGTTTTTGACACTCAAACTAGATATGTCAAGATTGATCTACATTTTGTGATAGATTTGGTCATTCAAGGGTTTTTGGACATCTTATATGTACCCTTCATGATCAAATCCCATACTCCTTTAGAGATGCTTTCTCTCAAAGTCAATTTCTTATTTTAAAAGAAAAACTTGGGCTCGCCGTTTTACACATTCGTTTGCGGGAGGATGTGAAAAAAACAAAAAAACAACCGAAAAGCTTCACCTCGAAGAGACATGAAAAGTTCAAAAATCTAAACCAACTGAGAATTAAAAGCTTAAATAAGAAGAAGTTGAAAGTTGAACTGAAATACTGACTCGAAAAATATATGTGGATAAGTCCCTAAGTTTGTGTTTGAAGAGTTAAAATATCAAGAAGACTTTATTTATGTTTTGGATCGGGTAAACTGAACCCACAAAACTCTTAATATAACTAAAGATCTAAGTTCATAAAACATTACAACGACTCTATTTATAAAGTTTTTTTTGACCTATAGATTATTTACAAGTAATATTATTCAGTACGGTACATAGTACAATGTATAGTATAAGACTAATTTTGGTGATCCCAGTGACCGTGTAACACCCATACTTAGTTTTTATATATTTTTGTTACAGAAATGATTATTCAATCTTAGAACATAGTACATTATGTATATTTTTGGCTGAGATAGTGAACTATGTTTAGGACAATACGCACCACTTATAGACTAGATAAAAATCACGGCAGCATCGACACAAATATACCTAATGGTTTATATTGGAGTAAGAACTATGCTTCATGAAACACTCAATCATGATAGGTTGCGTAAAATCTGCGAACGAACTTTTTTCATAGACACCGTACTGTGGTCAGGGGTATCTGGCGCATCATCAATCTTCGAATTATAAAGTTTTTAAATGCAATCCGATCAATTTAAAAAAACTCTCGTGATGTTTAAGGTGTTTTTCAAATAAAAATAATGTCCGTATCAATTTATAAATTTTAAGAAAGATTGTAAATATCGTATAATTCATAAAAGAATTTCACACGTTTAAAAGTTCTGTTATATAAAAAAATTATATTTTTAGATATTTTCAACGAACGATTTTATTGACTCATGAATTTGTTGGATGATAACCTGTTAAAATTTAAACGACCTTAAATTATTTTATTTTATTTTATTTTAGATAATTGTTGATGAATAAATTTCAACTCATATTTGATCAGAGTCCATTTTATCGAGATAAAAAATAATAGAATGTATATAAACATGCCTCCAATAAGTAAGATACAAAAAATACCACAAATAAATTTATGTGTGCTTCGGCTTTTAATGGGGACAATATCTTGTCCTCATGTGTGGACAAAACGTGCAGAAATCTCTATATTAACATAAATGTTCAAATTTAATAAAAAAAGTTCTAAAATATATAATAATGTGCTTTGACTTTTTTTACAAGAAGCCATGGATTTCCTAAAAAAAGCAATAAAGGTTATTAAATACTTTAGGGTTTCGAATATGGTTTTTTTATCCATAATTTTGGCATACATGGCATTTACACACCGCCGATTCCTTAAATTATACATTTTTGATTTTGACTATTTACATTTTACAAAATTATAACTAACGCAATAAATTATAAGCCAAATAGGTTGTTACAACATAAATGTTATACTTACTACTATATTTCATGTATATGTCTACAATCTTTTTTCTCTATAAATAATTACATAGCAAAGAAAAACATAAATCTCAAACAATTCATAATGGCCAACGCAAAAACTTACTCTATCTTCGTTTTAGTCATGTATTTATCAGGTATATTTGTTTTTCTAAACTTCAATTCAAACAGTTGGGTTCTCAAAACTAAATTGACATCATAAACAATTTTATTACCTTAATAGTTTTATCTTAAATTGATAAAATTAGTAAAGATTATATAAAATGTAACTTTTGTATCTTACTTGTAAATATTTAACAAAAGTCTATGTGCTCTTACATATTGTAGGTTATCTTCATTAGTTCATTACCATTTTCTTGTTTGAATTACCATTTGAATCAAAATGTCTATATCATACAGCTGTGAATTTGTTATCATCTGTTAAAGCAAATACATGTTCAGAAGGTCTAGGCGGCTGTAACGATTGCGCGCAGCGTTGCAGTTCGAAGCACGGTGCAGGTTCAATTGGAACTTGCGATTCCTCCATTGTTGGTGCTGGGTTATGCACATGCTCTTTTCCGTGTCCACCATTTCCTCCGTCTCGCCCTCCACCTTCACCAAAAATGTGCAACGGTGGGCTCGGTCCATGTAGCTACAAATGTGGAGCTCAATGTTGTAACGCAAATTGTGCTACTAAGTATAGGGGTGGGTCTGGATTTTGTGCCACTCTTGGTCACGTTAGCTTGTGCCAATGCAAATACCCCTGCTAGAGTTTTTATACTTCTTTTATGTACTGTTTTCGGATAATATAGTGTCTGAGTTAATTCAATCAATAATAAATTAAAAATTGGAATTTAATTGTGTTTTATTTTCACCTTAATTCTATGTTAATCGATATTGTAATTGTAAGTTATAATTTTTACATTTCGAAACCTGGTTATTCAAGCTGAGTTTGACTTGTATTTTTTAAGCTTAGTTCTTGTTTGGCTTGCCAATATTTAAAGTAATTGAGCTTCAGCACGCCTTCAAATCTTTATTTGAGCCATTGTATAAAAATAATTATTGAGAATTTTAGATATTATTATGGCTAAACGCGACCTAAATCTACACAAGTACGAACCAAATATAAAATTTGAGACAGTAGTAAATAGGTCGCAAGCCATGTGGATATAGTTTTCTCCACTCCATAGGAAACTTGACCGAGCCGAGCACTTTTCGAACGATGTTAAATCCAAACTACTATTGTATGTTAATAAGCCCTCAACTTATTAAGTCGGGTAGTCTAAACAAATAACAATTGTATGTTTGTTTTTAGTCGGGCTGATGATTGAATCATATCATTCTTTCTGATTTTTGCAATTTATTGGATTGGTTGCGTTGAGAATATGGATACTGCATATTCCGTGTTCGCACATAAATAAGAACAATTCGATCTCAACACTAGTATGATATTGTCCGTTTTGACATTCCAAAGTCCATACGGTTTTGTTTTTGGCCCACTTCCAAAAGACCAAATACTAATTAAGGCATATTCTTACTTATATACCACTGGTTCTTCCCATGTTTAACTGATGTGGAATGTTGGATTTTGGTCGCCATTTTTTTGGGTGAAAGAAAAACATTTATAAATAAAAGAGAGTTCATACAAGTACCTATGGCATACCTCGATAAAATAACAATCGATAAATGAGAGTGATATCGGAGTAGCAGTAGAGCAAAATTTAACAAAAAGCGTAACTCAAGTGAGAGTCTGCAATAGGAACAAAGTGAGACAATCTGAAGTGAATCCAGTGGAGTCCTCTTCATGAAAGCAGTCCAGGAGCCCAAATCAAGAACATGAATACCTGCAGCAAAGAGAGAGTAAGTAGGGGGATAGGCATCTATAAAGGCCAGTAAATCTTGGTGCCATGGGATCTGAACCGAAGATCGGATAAAATTCGGTGAGAAACCAAGGGGTCTGAGGCTGGAGGAGAACAAAAAACTCTTGAATTCCTATCCTTCCAGACTTGGTAGGTTACTGCGCTAAAACATGTACGCTAAAGATGTTGGTCTCGAGATTGAGTCCAATTTGACGCCTCGGTTACTCAAGACTTCCAATTAGAGCTATTAGTGGGGAATCTCAATTTGGAGCCAGTATAGGTCCAAATACTATGGGTGTAACTACAACCAAAAAGGATATGAGCCGTGGTTTCCATAGCAAAGTTGCAAAGTTGCAAAGTACACAATCAGTCGGGGTATTATAACCCCAACTGAGCAACTTGTCCCGAGTGGAAAGTTTATTTTGAACAGCAAGCCAAGGAATGAAAGAGTGACGAGGAATGTTGAATTTATTCCATACTAACCCGGCCCATTACGTAACTTGGGAGGGCGTACAGATGGCATTGTAAGTGTCCTTAATAGTGAATTTGGCACCTCCAGCTTTCGCAATCCAAAAGAAAGCATCTTCAGCGAGGATGTTCTGAGAGGGAAGGGAGAGGGTCAGACTGCGGATCTCCTTGATATTTTTTATACTTCTAGATTTTGCAGATATAAAGTTTGAAGGCCAATTCCAGACACCATTGACAATGTAATCCGCCACTTTGAGGTTCTTCCCGAGTCTGGAATCATTAATGATATTGGGACCGTACTGCCTCTCGATGGAGGTATGAAGAAGCCAAGGGTTATACCAGAAAGATGTATTCATACCATTCCCAATTTCCATCCTGTACAAATTACTTGCCAGTAGACGAAGACGGAGAATTTTCCTCCAGATCCAAGAATGAGAGGATGCAGAAGAAAGATCCCAGAAGTTTTTATTTTTGATTTTTTCTAAATGAATCCATTCACTCCAGAGCGAGTGGTTATTGTTACTTATTATAGACCAGAGATGTTTGAGGACGGTCGCCTGATTCCAGAGTTTGAGGTCTAGGATCCCAAGGCCACCCTCTTTTGTGGGAGAAGTTATATTAGACCAAGCAATCTTAGCCCCATGGATTTTCATAACAGAACCCGACCAAAGAAAACGACGAAGAAATTGGGTAAGCTCTTTAATGACCCTTGCAGGGAGGATAAAAGTGAAGGACCAATAGACTTGCCCAACAAATAAGACAGATTTGATGAGCTAAAGTCTATCCGCATAGGATAAGTGTTTGGAATTCCAAGATTCTATCCTAGCAGTAATCTTGTGGAAAAAAGGACGACAGTCTGTAAGCCGCCCAGTAAGAAGAGGAACTCCCAGAAATTTGACTGAGAGGGTTCCTTCAGGGAAACCCATAATGGCAAGGAGGTCAGTGCAAAGAGGGTAATTGATACCCAAGGTAAAGATGTGGATTTTGAAAGGATTGACTTGAAGGATAAAAAGAGAGTAGAACTCGTCCAAGGCCTCTTTGATAAGGGTAATGGAGTTCATATCTTAGTGGAAAAAAATCATGAGATCGTCTGCAAACTAGAGATTCGTGATTTTAAGCTTATGGAATTTCCAGTGGAATTTGAATTTTTTGTCTTTACTCTTCTCCTTAAGGATGCTGGAGAGGACTTGCATAACTAACACAAAGAGGAAATGAGAGAGAGGATCCCCTTGCCGGAGGACCTTTCTGCCTTTGAAATTGTCGTGGAGGTCCCGATTAATGATATGGAGTAGGAAGGAGAGGATATGCATTTGATGATCCAGTTGATCATTTTGTCCGGCAAGTTCATGGAGACAAGAATGTCCAGAATGAGATGCCATCGAACATTATCGAAATCCTTCTTGAGATCAATCTTAAGAGAAACCCTTTTGCCATAAGCGTTAGAGTGATAGCCCCTAAGGAGTTCTTGGGAGAGAAGGATGTTATCCGAGATATTTATACCAGAGACAAAGTCCGATTGAGAATTGTCAATCAAGTAGGGAAGGGGACTTTTATTCTGTTTGCTAAGATTTTGGCAATAATTTTGTAAACAACATTACAAAGAGCTATCGATCTAAAGTCAACAGATACAAAGGGGGAATCCTTTTTGGGAATAACAGCGATGGATGTAGAATTCTAAGGAAAGTATATACTACCTAAATTGAATAATTCAAGGACACCATTACAGATGTCCTCCCCAACTACATTCCAGGAATTTAAAAAAAAGGAAGAATTAAAACCGTCTGGCCCTGATGACTTATTACTATCAATATTGAAAAGAGTGGATTTGATTTCCTTGCGGGAGATCTCACTGACCATTGATATCTTATCATAGTCTTTGAATTTGGTGGAGAGAAGTGAGGCAATGTTTTCCAACCCCGGGTAACCCGCAGGATGTCGAGTGCCAATGGTTTTTTCAAAATACTTGACAAAGACCTTGGAGACACTAACCGGAGAAGAAATAGAAATCACATGATCGTTATTGATAGCAATAATTTTATTTCAAAAAGACGAGTTTTAATGCTATTGTGAACGAATTTGTTTTTTTTTTCACCAAGCTTGATCCAGTTTTCTCTAGATTTCTTTTAAGGAAGGATTCTTCAGCATGACTCAGGAAGATGAAATTTGAAGAGGCCTCAACTTCTTTGGATCCCAAGGCAGGATTGAGAAGATCTGTGGCAAGATTTTCTTGGGCCAGGAAAAAAGCATTCTCAGCGTTAGTAACCCTGGTACTAATGTCACTAAACTCTTTTTTGTTAAGACTCGCAAGTCCATGGTGGAGGCGGTAGAGTTTGTCGGTGACACAACTCATTCTATAAGAGGAGACAAGAAGGTTCCAGCTTTTGGAAACAATGCTTTTGAAAAGAGGATGGGATTGCCACATATTGAAAAATTTGAAGGGTTTTTTTCTTCGAGGCCTTGGGAGGCCAAGATTCAGGGTGACGGTGGTGTGATCAGAAGATCGAAGATAGCCAAAGTGGGCGAATGACATAAGAAAGAGGTTGTCCCAATCAGGATTGACTAGTACACGATCTATTTTAAATATGATAGGGTGGGCTGGTTGCTTATTGATCCAAGAGAAGTTGAAGCCAGTAGATCGAAGATCACCGAGTTCACTTTGATATCAACAATTATTGAAATCATCGATAGCCGATGACCAGTTATCCGAGAAACCAATTCTCTCCGATGGATGACGGATGGTGTTGAGAAATCCTAAGGCAACCTAAGGGATTCCTTTATTGAGACTATAAATGGAGAGGAGATCATTCCAAAGGGGGATACGATCCATTGCCTCATTGCAAGCATAGATTGCCGTGAATCTAAAAGAGGCATTGAAATTATGACTTTTGGCCAAACAGTGGATGAATTAGAGAGATTGGAAAATATTAGTGACCGAGATAACACTAGGATTCCAAATTACCCAGATTCTCCCCAAGGGGTGAGAGGAGTGGTTGGTAGTAACTTTCTAAAAGGGAGCCATAAATCTAAGAATTGAATCAACTTTCAAATGATGGACTTTGGTTTCGACTAAAATTAGCAAGGAAATACTATTACTGATTATAAATTCGGTAACATATTTTTGTCTAACCGGGTCATTAAGACCTCTCACATTACAAGAAGCTATATTCATAAGGAAAAAACAGACTTACAGAGCGTTGTCCTCAGTACGAGTCTTTTTGGGGGGCGACTTGACCTCTTCTCCACTATCTTCCTCCTTGTCCTCATGCAGGGGAGCAAGCTGATAACCGGTGACTAGCTCAGGATCCAACTCAAAAATATCGGACTCCTCCGACGATAGCATGGGGAAGCTAGAGATAAGGGACTTCTTGGGGCCTTTAGTACAATGGCAAGTGAGATGGAAAAAAATAATACACTTCGAACATTGAGGAGGGAGTCATTGATATTCAAAGTTCACTGAAATAGAGTTTCCTTTAATTTTGAAAGTAAGCTCCGAACTGATAACAGATCCATCTGAGATCATGATACAAATACGGGCGAAGAGAAGTTTATTCATCCTCTTTGTATGGCGGTCAACAAATAAGGGGGGTGCCAATAGCCGAACTGATTTTACTCAAACCTCCTGCAGTCCATAGCTCCAAAGTTAAATTGAATAACTTTACCCAAATAGGGACCTCAGTATGAGGATCTTTGATAAAGGGTGAGAGAGGTACCTAATTCTTTACAATCATCAAATTACCACTAAAATTCCAAGGGGTTCCTTCCAAAACCTTCTTAGCCATTTCCTCCGAAACGAATTTGAAAAGAAAGTAACATTCGGGAAGTGGTTTGAAATCCACTAGGCCGTATTTTCCCCACATGGATTCAACATTGGCTTTGAGGAGAGAGAGGTTATTCGGTTGGGATATGAAATAACCAGAGAGGAAAGTTTTCCATAAGTCCGGTGCACCCAAGGCAAAATCATCCATGATAAATTCTTCACCAACCAACTCCATTGTGTTTAGCCCAATAAGAAAATGGGACCGGTTATCCGAGTGACCAACAACTATAATCGCATACGAAGAGGATCTAGAGCTAGCGTTGGAATTGTTAAAAGGAGAGGGGATAAGGAATTTTGAAGGAATTAGGTGGGCTTGTTTGAATTTCCTACCTTTAGGTCCCTTACCCGCATATAAATTCCTTATCAAGGAAAAATGAGGGAGAGAAGAGCCCGATCCAAGCATGCCTTTACCCTTGATTTTCGAAAGCCCATTGATCGCGACCCATTTTGTTAGAGACATGCCTTTAACTTGACCCAAAGCACCAGAGGGAGGTTTTAGAGCTTCAAAATTGTATGATCGCCCTTGAGGCCTATTTGGTCCAAAAGAAGACCCGATTTTACCTTTACTAATTTAAGGCGTGACAGATAAGATTTTTGATAGGGAGTCCCCACTCTCTATCCCAAGAAGGCGCGAGGTCAGAGGGCCTGAGGATGCAGAAAGCGAGTAACCAGAGGAGTTCATCGCCTTGTTCGAAAGATTTTGGTTACCACCACCAGATGAGGTTCCCGGTACAGAGTATTTAGAGGCGGAGTCCGACTTCAGGAATGAGGAAGAGGCTTGAGCATACCAATCCCAAGGTTCTGTCAACAGAGGAGAAGTGTCTCGATGACTCAGAAATTGCTCGGGATTTCTTGAAGACCGGTGGTTCAGGGGGAGGGAAGGAGACCGATGTCATTGCCAGCTTCATAATCAAATGGGAATCTGGTTCCAAGGGGAGGATTCGATTGTTGCCGATTCCAGAACTAGACGCTGCAATTAGGAGATCAGCTACCATCGCAACCAAGTTGTGATAGAGGCCCAGAGAAGTGGAGTCCTTATCAGCGACAGATGAAGAATTCATGAGGCTAGAAGCTTGTGGGGCCGACAGCTAGGGAGAACATTACTTTGGGATGATTGGCTTGGTTAAGAGGATTAGAGGAAGGAAGAGCCTACGAATTTGCGGGAAGATCATCCTGGAATAGGATGTGTCCTTGCCCAGACTCGTGGGCAAGAGTGTTCTTCACGAAGGCCTCGTGGGAAAGGGTGATGGTGGGAGGTTTGCAGGTGATTGGAGAGAAGACCTCCAAGGAGGATATGAATTTTCCTGAATGAAGGAGGGGAGGTGATACATCTTTAGGGATGGTGACCAGGGCAGAGGAAATGTGGGAATGACGACCATGGGAAAAAGAAACCCATCACACAAATGGGTCTAACAGGCCTGAGTGAAGGAGGCGATGAGTTGGTTGGCCTGAGAGAGGGTGGAGGAGGTGAAGACATTGCTGGAGGTAAGTTGCTGGAGTATTTTGGTTTTTTCTAAATAAAGAAACTGAGGCAGATGGGTAGATTTAATAGGAAATCATCCCAGTAAGAGACTTTAGGCAGATAGATTAGATTCCAGTAGATAAAGGCTACATCAGAAATGGTTGATTTGATTGAGCAAGACTCAGAATCCCATGGAGAGAGTAGACCTAAGAGGTTAGATTGGATAAAAGGACAACTCAGTTTGAGTGACAAAGGAGGGGAAGGAGGCAAAATGAAAGGGTTTAGGTCATGGCAATAGGGAACTGGGTAGGAGCGCTTTGATTGGGAAGAGGGTAAGAGATAGGTTGGGAAGTGGGGAGATATGTGTTTGGAAGATTGAGAGGGATAGGTTGTAGAAGTACAGGTTGATAATCCTAGGAAAGAGGTATCATACACCGAAAAGGGAAGTTTTATTCTAGGGTAGAGGGTGAGGGAATGGTGGTTTCAAAGGTTTAGCCAAAGGAGGAGAGAAGAGAGTATGCTATTGGAGGGTAATATAGTCTGTCTAAAAGGGGTTATTCGACCGTTGGACTCAACTAGTTTGCGTAACAATATTTTGAGTAACCAGATATTCCAACCAACCTAGACACAAAATGATTCCCTGTATAGACCAAGGATTGGAAAAACAGAACAAAGCAGATGCAGGAATGCTTTTTGGACAGGATTGATGAGGTTGAAGGAACAGATGGTAAATGAGTGTGGAGGGATGATTTGATAGACAGAGATTACGAGAAGAGGAGCAGAGGTATTTTTGGATTTGACAGACCTATGATTCCTGGGAAACATGGTTACAGTATGGAGGATAAGCAATGGTTTTCACTTGGATGTGATAGGCCATAAATGGAGAAGGTACATCTTGTAAGAGACCAGAAGATTGTGTAGTTTCACTATAGACCAAGCTATTACAATTTGTGAGAAAAGAGTCTCTTCATAGAGGTTGGGAATGGACTTGCAGAAGAGCAAGCCTTCCATTGACCAGTGGTATAGATATATGTCCTTTGACATGACTTGAGAGGATAAGGTAAGTAGGGAGAATATTTGAAGGAAGACTTTGAAAAAAGACCTTCATAGATCCTACATTCTCTGGCTTTTCAGCCAGAGAAGGAGGCACCAAGCTGGAGATTTCGGAATAGTGTACCGTTGGATCAACAAAGATGAGAGAAGAGAGAGCTACAGATTTCAACTTCTCAGCCTTCAACCATTTGGTTTGAGCCAGAATAAAAACAGAGAAAGTCCTTCAAATGCATCATTACATGTCATTAGCATCTATTTAATTTGTGTGTCGATCATTCCAATTCTGTTGTATGGACCATACATGTCAATAACCTATACTTACTTTGTAGGTGATATATTTCTTATCTTCAGGTTTGCATCTTTGAATATGGTCAAATAGATTGAGCCATAAACAATTGAAGTAAAGACTTTCTAGCCATGTTTAATTCTACGGTTTATGAGCTTGCAGTCGCATAATAAGGCGTTGTTTAGTTTTAAGCCCCCAATAGTATAAAGATAATTTTGTTAGAAAAATGCGACGGATTATATCATATGACTCATTCCCAAATTACATTTTTGTACTATGAATGATAATTAGGCATTTCAAACTCATTTATAAACAAAATAAACATACGAATGTAATTACATAATAAAAAATGAAGATTTATGCTATTCTCTCCATTACTTTTTGTAAAAACAAATTGTAGTTTGTTTATTACACGCCTCCGTCTAACTCAAGTTCTTGATCTTCGTGGCTTCTTCAACCTGTAAATACTGGAAAATTTAGAACTAAGAAGCAATGAAAGGTAACTTTTAACTTTTTGACGCTTAAATTTATTGGTTATCTTCTCGAAATTGCTAAATAACTTGTTGGCTAAATCTGTAAGAGGTTGTTTTTATAAGAGTCGCAGTTATGATTTTGATAATACACGAAAGTCGATTTTAGCATCATAATGTTTTTTTTGACATAGTTTAAAGTATCCGGTATGAGCAAATCAGCCATTGTCAATAGACTTTGTTAGAAAATATCACCAAAAAACTTCACGAAAATTAAACTCCAAAAAAAAATTCACCAATAATAAAATTTTTTACCAATATTATGTACAAGAGTATTGAAAATTTATTAATTTGTTTTACCGGAATATTATCGAAACTCGTTGTTGATAATAAGTATTAGTTCTTTTAATACTACAAATTAACCGTATTAATTTTTTAATATTGCTAATTATCAGTATTAAATGTTTAACAGTATTAATTTAATTTTTTTAAGAGTATTTTTTTCCGATATATATCAGCTAAACCAATTGTTTGATTCGTCTCATAAATATAAATGCAATGGTGATTTGAGTTTTATTTTTAGAATTATAATTTAAAAGATACGATTTTTTTTAAATAAAAACTTATCTTTTTTCAAAGTTATTGTACAACTTATAGAGGGGATTAAAATATTTTGTTAAATGTTTGGTAACTAATAAGGACTTCCATCCTGTTTAGTATCCAATATTGATTATGTACTAATATTAAAATTTATATGGGAGTTATCCTATTTAAAATTATAAACATGTTAAAAGAATTATACAAAATTAAGTATTAGATGAAATATAATCCAATGAATTAATATTCAATTGAATAAAAATATAATATAAATATTAAATAAATTATAAATTGTTATTAAAAATTGCTTTTATTATTTAAAGTGGATTTGTTTACCTCAAATATATAAATACATGTATCAATTACCACATACCATATAAGTTTTGTTTAATGTTTTAAATATTCTCATTTTGTAAATTAGTCGAATAATGTCTTGACAGTGTATAGTGTCTGACAGTACAGTTTTGTGTCTGTGTTTGTGTTATTGTATCTTGATAGTGTATTGTGTTCGGTAGTACAAATAAGTGTTGTGATAGCATCATTGTTAGTATTTTGGTATGAGCCCATTAGGTCCATTACCTAGTAAGTTCTATTTATTCCCTATAAATAGACTACTAGGACTACACAAAACACAATATGAAATTTGTAATCCTTTTCTATCATAGTGAAACATTTTTCTCTGGCAGCACCGTGGACGTAGACAATTTGCGAACTACGTTAAATATTATGTTCTTTTCTTTACTGTTCTTTGTTTCATTTATGTTCAGTGTTTGAGCCATTTGTGATAAATTGCATCGTGATTTATAACAAAATTGGTATCAGAGCAACGTGGTGAAATTAGGGCTTTTGCGATTAGGGTTTCACAATGTCTTCTACAACAACAAAATACATGATTGCAAAATTTGATGGGGGATCTAGCTTTGCATTGTGGAAGATTAAACTGAAATATTTATTGGTAATGCAAGGGATGTGGAAGGCTGTGGATAATAAGTTACCAAAAGAGATGAAAGAACAAGAGAAACAAGATCTTCAGGAATGGGCTTTGTGTTGGATTTTAATGAGCGTGAAAAAGAATGTGCTTCGCGAGATTAGTGGGGAGAAGACTGCTGCCTGCGCGTGGAAGAATCTAGGAGATCTTTACTCAGAGATTAAGTAGTAAACCGATTATACTTGTAGAAGCATTTGTAGGATTTCATAATTGAAAGAAGGTATGTCAATAACTGAGCACTTAGATAAATTTAAATCAATTATAATGGACTTGGAGAACATAAATATCAATATTGAGGATAAGGATCAAGCTTTGTTTGTATTGAGATTGTTACCATCTCCACATGATAAATTCGCAGATACCATTATGTATGGTAAGGATAAGTTGTCGCTAGCAGATGTCAAAGGGGCACTGCAATCAAAGGAGTTGAGATAGTTGCAGCCAGACAATCAGACAGAATGGAAATGTCTTATGATTAGGGGAAGATCTAGAAACAAAGCGAGTTCTTTAAGAAGGAAGAACTGGAGGTCCAAATCAACAGTAAAGAACTCAAACTGTGATGAATGCGGTGAGCAAGGTCGTTATAGGAGAGATTGTCCGAAACTGAATGATAAAAAGGAAAATCAAAAGGAAAATGCAGCAAACATTGTTGAAGGTGTGAACGATTCCGACGATAGTCAAAACAGTGGTAGATGAGATGTATTGTCCGTGAGTTCAGACTGTGGGAAAAACTCTTGGGTACTCGATAATGGCGCTACACATCACATGTGTTAGTTGAAGCATTGGCTCGATACTTACAAGCCAATATAGGGAACTGTTTACTTAGTGAACAATCATTCGTTGACTATTGGTGGTATCGGTACCGTTTGAATTCGAATGTTTGACGCGGTTGTTAGAATCTTGACGTGTTGGAATGTTCCTTAGTTAAAAAGAAACCTGATTTATCTTGGTACACTAGACTCTTAGGGTTACAAGTACCGTGTAGAAGACGTCAAAGTGACATAAAGCTCAATGATGTGCATGAAAGATAGTTTGCAGAAGGGTATTTACATTCTCCAATGGAGTTTTGTTATGGACGATGTTGCAGTAGCATTATCAGGGAGTAATAGCCAAGGTAGGCAGGATCAGAATCGGTTGTGGCATTGGCGTCTTGGTCACATGGGTGACAGTGGATTAGTTGTTTTGGGAAATAGAGATTTGTTGAAAGGGTATAAATCAGAATCATTGGGATAGAGACAAAAGGGTTTCACATTCTCGTGGATCATTAGGATAGAATAATTGGGATGATTAGTTATGTGCTTTTGCAATGGAAGGTAAGAGTCTGCAAGATAGAGACAAAAAAGAGAGTAGTTTTTGAAAATATAAATACAAAGGGTATTTTGTTTTTCCGTTTTTTGATTCTGGTGAATGTAGTCATTGTAAAAAGGTTTGAGGTTTGATTGAGGGACAAACGGTGTCCATTTTTGCTGAAATTTAGGAAAACGGTGTCCTTTTTTGTTGAAATTTTGATTGTATATTTGGGACATCTGAGACTTCAATCTGATCTGTTAGATTGTGTACTGGTGCTACAGATCGGGTGCTACGAAACAATAGTTTTGGTGATATTGTTTCTTTTGTGTTTTTCTTTTTTGTTATCTATTATTCTGTGTAATTGTTGGTGGGTTTATATTTGTGAGATTAATTAAGATTCACTTATACCCTCAATTAATTATATTAATAGAAGTGTTCATGGTGGATTCCTAATCAGTCCCGTGATTTTTTACTCTTCACATTGAAGGGATGTTTCTACGTATAAATCTTGCGTGTTGATTTTTTGTTTCTGCTGATTGTCTACTGTTTTGGGACCTATATTCTCTCTTATAGTTATCTTTCTCTCTCTTAATCTTTATTTGTTTTATTTTATAGTTTTCTAAATATTATAATTTTCTTTGTGTAAAATTAAAGGTTTACGCCAATAAATCCAACATGCAAATGTTTATGGGGTGTTGGTATTTGAAGCTATAACCATATTCATTGAAAAAATTTATTTTTTGTCTCAAACTACGATTTTTGGTTGTCGCTACAAATAATGTCAAAGTCTTTGTTTTGTGGATAATTTTGTTTATGTTGAAGAGTAAACTTTATTCCATATCCCATATCCCATATCCCATATCATTTAGATATAAAAAAGATTGATAATATATATAATGTGAAAAATATTTCTAAATAGTATGGGACATTTTAGGAATTATATACTAAAAGAAAAATCTATTTAGGTTTGCTAACCCAAAGTAGACAATATCATACTAGTAAGTGAGTCCAGTCCATATTTATATATTCTCAACAAATATATTGTTTATGAGATGCATGTTTGGGTTTTTTACTCTTACCTTTTGCATTTGAAACCCATGGTATAACAAACGTGAAAATGATGATGCCTAGATATAACAAACGCTAAATTGAATACCTTAAGTATTGAAAATGTGAAACTTTAAGTATTGGAAATGTCAAATGCAAAACTAGGGTTAAAAGAATACTAAATTCAAAATACGAAACACGGGTTAAAAGAATACAAAATGCAAAACACGAAACATGGGTTAAATATGATGTTAGAGAAACTAAACAAGATCCGACCCAGCCCTAACAAGACTCGCTAGGCCAAATCTTAGCCGCCTCAGCCAAAGCAGTGAGCGAAAATTTGCGAACACCTACCGATTGGTCGTAGGAGGTAATACGAGCTTCAACTCTTACCTTATTTAAAAAAAGTTAATATGAAAAACATAAAGTAAAAAATAGCACAACAAGAGATTTACGTGGTTCGGATCGTGAAGAAATCCTACATCCACGGACAATGGAGACTTCTTTTATAAATAAGTATGTTACACAAAGAATCTCAAACATAAAGGACTCAAAGAATCTTTGTAACAAAAATGGAGACTTCTTTTATAAATAACCCTCTCTTCAGTGTTATCTCCCACCTCACTTATCTCTCAAAAGACCTAGAGCTAGTTATTTCTTGAGTGTTTATTTCTCACCTCAATTATCTCTCAAAACACCTAGAGTTAGTCCTCTCTTCAAGGTTTATCTCTTACCTCACTTATCTCTCAAAAGACCTAGAGCTAGTTTTTCGCTCTGAAGATATATGCAGCTCACATCTCGTCTCGTCACAAATTGCAAAGCTATATCTTCTTCATTTATAGACCAACTATCATAAATCTTAATCCATTAATTAAGAAAACTAAATTAATATAAGATTTAAATAATATAAAAATCTAATTAATATAGAATATCTAATTAGTATAAAAAATCCAATTTATATAGAATATTCAATTAAAATAGAATATCGGATTAATATAGAATATCCAATTAAAATAGAATATCTAATTAATATAGAAAATTCAACTAATATAGGAAATCCAACTAATATTGAATATCCAATTAATATAGGAAATCCAATTAATATTGGAAATTCAATTAAAATAGAAATCTAATTAATATAGAATATCTAATTAATATAGAGATCTAATTTATATAAATCTAATTAATATATCAGGATGGTTTAGAAAAGAAGATTATGCTTCATGTTACTTTTACCCTACATTTAACAATTCTCCACATAAGCTTATAGTAACCCCCATATCCGTTACCTCGATGCTTCAACTACTCATTAGAGACAAACTGTCCACATGCACGTCTGAAATGATCAATTCCCATGCAGTCTACGAACTCTATCGACGCAATACTTCCCAATAGACCAGTGTCTCGACCTTCTACATCCAAAAAAATGGAATAACATCCATCTGACCTATCCCACGATCAGATCGAGCAACACTTGATAATTGCTCCACAGTTTGAACATTTGAAGCCTTTGACCCATCAAAATTCAGTTCAAGACGTGAACTCTACAATGGTTGAACTTCCTTTCCAAAGGTCAAACCTGAACCTGGTTTACAAAAATCTTCCGTAGAGGTATCCATATCTCCACCCTTATGTTCAAACTCCATATCAACTCTAGCTCCACCTTCACAACCTATTATATCTTCATGACGACCAAAAGTCCATGGGCTCACATTTACAATGTTAGCTGTCCAAAATAGCTCTTTCACTGAATCTCTTGTTCTGTCCATCTTTTAGAAGCATAACCCTTACTCGTGAGTAAGCTACGACTCATCTTCTCAACTATTCTGTGTTTCGAGGTACTCTTTAAGATTTTGCGCCTATACGTACCAAATTTAGAACAATAGCTAGTGAATTTTCGGTTCACTAATACCATACAATTGTGAGTCCTAAACTTCTTCACGTACTTCCTTGGATTGAATCTCAACCTATTTCGATAAGCCTTTAACTTCCTCAAGCCAAATCCCAATAGATCCATTCCCCACACTAGATGTCCCTTCTACTACGAACATATCCAGGTTTCATATTTGTTGAAGCCTTTTCTAGTCGAGTAGATAGCTTGAATCTTTAATTCCCTTATGGAATCCATCATTATAACCACGCATGACTTTACTTCAAGATCCATGATCTTTGTTTTTCTAATTTGTCTTCTTTACCAACAAAAAATATTTATATCCGATCTCCACGCTCACCACGCCACTTGTTACGGAAACCATCAATATCCGAACAAGATCTGACCCACCCCTAACAAGACTCACTAGACCGAATCTTAGCCACCTCAGGCGAAGCAGTGAGCGAAAGTTGGCGAACACCTACCGATAGGTTGTATGAGGTAATACGAGCTTTGACTCTTACCCTATATTAAAAACAAAGTTAACAATAAAAATATAAAGTAAACAATCGCACAACAAGAGATCGTGAAAACATTCTACATCCACGGGTAACAGACACTCTTTTTATAAATAATTAGGTTATAGAAAGACTCTCAAACACGAAAGACTTAATCACTCGTGATTCACATAACCCTCTCTTCAATGTTTATCTCTCACCTAACTTATCTATCAAAAGATCTAGAGCTAGTTTCTCTCTCTGAAGGAATATGAAGCTCACATCTCGTCTTGTCACAAATTGCAAAGCTATATCTTCTTCCACTTATATGCTAGTTATGATAAATCTTAATCCATTAATTAAGAAATCTAATTAATATTGAAGACCAAATTAAGAGGAAATCTAATTAATATAGAAGATCAAATTATTAGGAAATATAATTAATATAGAAGACTAGATTAAGATAAAATTTAATTAATATAGTAATATAACTAATATAGAATATCTAATTAATATAGAATATACAATTAATGTAGAATATACATTTAGTATAGAAGATCCAATTAATATAAGAAATCCAATTAATATAGGAAATCCAATTAATATAATTTTTTTAATTAATATAAGAATCTAATTAATATAAGAAATTTAATTAATATAGAAATCTAAGTAATGTAGAAATCTAATTAATATAGAAAACTCATTTATAAAAGAATATTATGCTTCGTGATAAGGGGGGATTCCCCGAGCGAGTACGAACATGAGTAAGAAAGGCGGACTCCGAGTTTAGGCTAAGATAATAAAGAAACAAGGAAATAGAGGACGAGCTCTACGCCGCTCTCGACCTCGAACTACAAGATTGGACTAAGACAATAAAGAAACAAGGGAACGGAAGACGAGTTCTACGCCACTGTCGACCTTAAAGAGAAGTGGAGAACAAGCTCAACGATACTATAAGCAACGATTTGATCGACCAGACTAAGGAGGTGATGAACAGATAAGGGACGAGCTCGCACATAAAATAATCGACTTTAAAGCCAAGATGAGAGAAAGCTCGAAGATGTTTGATTGATCACGTGGTCGGTTGAGCTTGAGAATGCGCAGCTAGCACAGATCTCGTCGCGCTCAAGGAATGGGCCAGCTCGAGTTGACACGTAATTCAGATGAAGCGTTTATTTATTTATTGTATAACAAATGTTTTGACTCCTAAATCAAACCATTTCAAGTAGTTGTTATCAAATTATAAAATATGTGATGTTAGTGAGTTAGTGGTGTGTTAAGTGTAAACAAGTGTAACTACCCACTAACTCACGACATTATAAACAGGAAGAACCTATCGATGAATAAGAATAATTCTTTTTTGCCTCATCTCTTTTCTGGGTAAAAACTTAGAACTTTACTTTGGTAAAACGTGTTATTCCCGTAACAAATTTGGCGCCGTCTGTGGGAATCGACTAATCATCAACCATAGTAGTCACAAGGTCAGGAATTAAGAGAGACAACCAGGAAACGAACGAAGCAACAATGAACAAGACAGGAACAACGAATCCACCAACCGGGAAAGACACCATGTATCCCGTACCTGTAGCTTCCCAATGGGGTAATACCATGGCGCCCCTATGACGGTCATGCCGGAGGAACTTCCGACCCGACCCCCCGCTGTCCTCCGAGCAGAAATGCAACCACAGGCGGATGCAATAGTGGCCCAAAGAATTGTGGAAGCCATCTCAGCCGTTGACTCGGTGGTCCTTCTACTAGAACAAATAATCCAGAATATCTAGGAAGAGCAGTTGACGATAGCTTTCGTGCGAGATGTATGGAAACAAGCCATGCATGCCACTATGGATGGAATGAATGACGTCATTCATGCCCTCATCACTAAGATCAAAGGAACAAGTAGAGTACATCAACCGTCTGGCCCGAAGGCTAGCAAAGTTAACAGAGCAGATCGATCATCCAAGCGGGACGACAAACAGGAGGGCAAAGACGAGAGTGGAGATAAGAACCGCAGCAAAGGTCCGACATATGAGGCAAAGAAGACGCCTACCAAACGAGCTTGAGAAAATGAGGACCTCCACTACAACCAGGTCCGCCCGAGACTATCATCTTACATACTCAAAGAGTCACCATTCTACGAGAATATTCTCGAAGCCCAGCTCCCAAGGAAGTTCAACCCTTTCAAGATGGAAGCTTATGATGGAATAAGAGACCCAAAAAGGCATTTGGAGAAATTCTGAAACATAACGATGACATTTAAACCCGACGACGCAATGCTGTGTTAAGCACTTTCCATGACCCTTAAAGGCAGTGCAATGGATTGGTTCAGTAGCTTGCCTAAAGGATCCATCTATGACTTTACCGGGCTGTAGAAAGCGTTCAGAGAGAGGTTTGTCGATAATAAGGAGCTTAAGCAAGAGCGGGATTCAATCATGGACCTTTACCAACGATGAGGTGAGTTTCTTAAGAGTTATGTTAGGAGATTTATTCATGTTATGAATGCTTTACCAGATCTGGCTGAAAACATGGAGGTGGCATCTTTGAAGCGAGGGCTCGACCGAAAGGGTGATCTCTATGCAGAAATCATCAAGTTCCCAACCAAGAACATGGGGGATTTTCTCACCAAGGCAGATAATTTTATTAGAGTCGATGATGCCAGAAGAGGTGGGTTATCCGAGCGACGTGGATCAGACTCTAAAGAAGGCGGGTCAGAACGGAAGAGGGTTGAAGAGCAGCCTAGGCATGATTACAGTCGGCGATCTCAACAACTCGAGCAACTAAGTAGACGATTTAACCCACTAACTGAAGCCATATCTGTGATCCATGAACGAACACGAGGACGTACACAGTACCAAGATCCGCGCATGATGAGCGCCTCAGGATTTAAGCGATCTAACCGGTACTTTTGCGCATACCATAATGACCATGGACACTCCACGGATGAGTGCTGGCAGCTTAGAGAAGAGATCCAATGATTGATTGACAATTTGGGCTTGATACAATGTATCAAACGATCTCATCCGGATCGCCGTGAGGAAATCCGCTCTCCAAACAATGAGAAACCGACAAATGGAGAAGAAACGGAAACTAACAAACAACAGTGGCTTCTCACCATATCAAGAGGGAACTCGGCCCCAACCTATGGGGTAGCTTCAAACAAATGGGCTAAAAACGAGCTTGATGTGTATGAAATAGATGCCTACTCCTATCGCAATTACAAATATCCAGTGGTCGATCTCACGTTGAATGAAGACGATCTCAGAGGAATCAGTCTGCCCCATGAGGACGCTTTAACTATCCATCTAGACATCGGATAAGTGATGGTGACTCAAGTGCTGGTCGAAGGTGGGAGCTCCGCAAACATTATATTCAAAAGCAGTTTCGACCGCATGCAAAATGTACCTCCATATCGGCCGACTCAGCGTACGTTGGTCGGCTACGAAGGTAAAACTTCACAATGTGTTGGGGAGGTGGAGCTACTGGTAAACGTTGGCCATGGAGCTACAAAAACGGAATTAAAGACACTGTTTATAATATCCGATGCACCAAGCCCTTACCATGCTATAATCAGAAGACCGTGACTGCATATGATGGAGGCAATGTCGTGCACATTACAAAAATCCATAAAATATATGGTGGACAGCTCGGTAGGAACAATACGAGGCAGCCAGAGAACCGCACGAACATGTTACGCGATCGCGGTGGACCCATCCAAACCTCTCCGATGGCAATTAAACGTCAAGGGGGACCCCGAACAAGAAACACTAGATCTTACCTCGTTGGGCCCAGTGGACGACCCGCGTGAAAACAAAACCTCAACTAATACGTGTACTACAGTAGAAGACACACTTATAGCTAACGGTCAGATGTTTCGACTAGTGAAGGAGTTATCTCTAGACTCTAAGGTACTTTTAACTGCTTCATTAGCAAAATATTTAGATATTAAAGCTTGGAAGGTAGCTGATATCTCAGGGGTAAGTCCTTCAATTATAAGTCACGAGTTGGCCATCAACCCTTGCGCCAAGCCAGTACGTAAAAAACGCAGATCTTTTTCAGTAGAAAAACATGCAGCCATATTAGCTGAGTTGACCAAATTAATTCGTTTGGGACATATTCGAAAAGAAAGATATCCGATATGGATAACTAACCTTGTTCTGGTAAAAAAGAAGAGCGGCCAATGGAGAATGTGTGTGGATTTCACCGACCTGAATTAGGGATGCCCTAAGGATGCTTTCCCATTACCACGCATCGATCAGTTAGACGATTCGGCCTCGATTCGGCCTCGAGTTAGACGTATACTCCGGATAAAACCAGATTCGCCTTCACCCATCCGACTAGGAGCACACAGCCTTTCAAACCAAAAGAGGTTTTTACTGCTACACAGTCACGCCTTTTGGTTTTAAGAATGCGGGTTCGACGTATCAACGATTGATAAATCACATCTTCCAAGATCATCTAGGACACCATTTAGAAGCATACATTGACGACATGATTGTTAAAACTCATGAGGAAGCGCAACACTTGGAAATATTACAGACTGTTTTCGATTTGTTACGACAGTTCAACCTCAAGCTCAACCCGGATAAGTTCTCTTTCGGTGTAGCCAAGGAAACGTTTTTGGGTTATGTGGTAAGTCAACGAGGTATTGAAGCCGACCCCGTCCAGTTGAATGCAATCTTTCAAATGGAACATATCAAGGATTTAAAATGTATCACGGGAAGGCTAGCAGCTCTATCTAGGTTCATCTCTCGTGCGTCGGACAAAAGTCATCATTTTTTGAAGATTTACAGGGTGCTAAGAAGTTCGCCTGGACAAACGAGTGTAACCAAGCTTTCGCTGAGCTCAAACAATATCTAACTTCTCCTGAGATTCTGTTTGCACCTATGCCCGAGGAGTCCCTGTTCATCTACCTGGCGGTGTCACCATTTTCTGTGAGTTCAGCTTTAGTGCGTGACCAGAACGGGGTACAACGCCCGATATAGTACACGAGCAAAACACTAACAGGTGTGGAAACAAGGTATTTGAATCTCAAAAATCTTGCTCTAAGTTTAGTTATTGCAGCTCAGAGAATGCGGCCGTATTTCCAAGGGCATGTAATTACGGTGCGGACAGCCTTTCCCCTGCGAGCGGTATTACAGAAGCCAGATGTTTCTGGCAGACTCACCAAATGGAGCATCGAGCTCGGCGAGTATGACATTCGTTTTGAACCACGCTTAGATATTAAGGGGCAGGTAGTCGCCGAATTCACCTCCTCCAGAAATTAACAAATTGACAGAGAGGACCAATGAATGACTAGGTCAGACCAATGGATCGTTGAAGTTGATGGTGCGTCTTCTATGTCAGATGGAGGAGCTCAAACAAGCGGTTTGTTTTAATTTCATGGTAACAAATAACGTGGAAGAATACGAAGCTGTTCTCTGTGGCATGAAACTAGCTTTGATATATGGAGCCCAAAGCATTAGGATCAAGTCCGATTCTCAGTTGGTGGTCAACCAGGAAATGTGTACTTATCACGCAAAACATGAAGGCATTAAAGAGTACCTCGTCATACTCAAGGAATATGAATCCAAGTTCACATATGTTTCATACGAGAAGATCCCACGAAAGGACAACTCCGCAACCAATATTTTAGCCAAGGCTGCAGCTTTGGGAGAGCATCCCACAGTTTTACTCCAATAGCTCCCCATGACCGAACTTATACCAACAACGACGACCATCAATTCAATCGCAAGCGACGTGGACTGGAGAATTCTATACATGCAATACTTGAGCTATGACAAATTTCCAATAAACAAAAATAAGGCCCGAGCATTGCAGATCAAGGCAGCCAAGTTTTGTGTTCTCGACAACATCCTATACAGGAAGAGTTCGACTCGGCCATTGCTCTGATGTCTTGATTGTGCGGAAGTAAATTCGATATTAACTGATCTGCATTCAGGGAAGACAGATGCTCATTATGGCCACCAAACATTAATTCGTCGGTTCCTCTTAGCGGGGTATTATTGGCCCGAGCTTGCAGCTGATGTGGAACGTTTTGTACAGCAATGTCATAAATGCCAGGAGTATGCAAACACACAACATAGACCCAGCGAACCTATGCAGAACGTTCCTGTTCTGTATCCTTTCGATAAGTGGGGGATAGATCTAGTGGGTCATTTGACAATGGCCACGGGAAAGAGGCAGTTCATTATCGTCGCGGTAGATTATTTCTCCAAATGGGTTGAGGCCAAAGATCTATTCCGAACACGCGCACATGAGGTATGTGACTTCATCCATAATAAAATTCTAACCAGATATTGAATTATGCGGATTCTAATGACAGATAACGGCCCACAATTCCAAAATTCGATATACACCAACTTCTGCAAATGATATGAGATTCTCTTCCACCCCTTATTATCCCGAGGCAAACCATCAGGTCGAGGTGACTAACAGGACGCTGCTCGAAGGACTTAAGAAAAAGTTGGAAGACGTCAAAGGTAAATGGCCGGATAAGTTGGCTGAGGTATTATGGGCATATCGAACCACCCCGCGCTCAACAATAGGAGATACACCCTTTAACCTGGTATACGGAACAGAAGCGGTTATTCCAGTAGAGATCATAGTACCAAAATACAAAATCGAGCACTATGAAGAAGAGGCAAACCTAATAGTCAAATCAACTTGCCTGGACCTCCTCGATGAGCGACAAGACCAAGCAACGGTACGAGCAGAGCACTAAATAAGCTTGATGATAAGACGCTTCAATGCTTGATTAAAGACACGATCTTTTAAGGAGGGATACTTAGTCTTAAATAAGGTATTTCAAGGCTCCAACAATGGAACATGTGGCAAACTAGGACCAAATTGGGAAGGCCCGTACACGATTATTTCCACGGGGCACCATGGCACGTAAATATTAGCAGATCAAAGTGGCCGAGCACTCAAACACCCTTGGAATGTCAATCCCCTAAAGTTGTATCGCCAAAATACTTAGAATGTACTGATGCGCTCTTTTTCCTCCCTGATGGTGTATGAAGGTTTTTTAATGATGCATCCTAGAACTTTTTGTTCCTTCAATATAATTTATGCTTTCGCCACTATGTTTGTTGCAAGTTTTATCCTTACAATTAGCGAAAGGATCAATGATCACACCATTCTTGGCTAGACAATAGACCATACTGAGTCCAAACTAAGTGTCTATAAACACGAATTAGCTAATTCGCCACGCCTCCGAGCTACGTAATGGTCATACTGTTCCTATACTTTGTACTGGGTATATTTGCGAACTGGTTAAAGACCAAGTCTAAACAGACTACACAATAGGGTCTACATGACCTCGCCGCGAACAAGCTATTATGACAATTATTGTCTAAGCTACGCAATGAGCCCTACTGAGCTCAGGATTGTAAGGATCTCTATGAAGCACAACAAACACATACTTTACATTCTCTCCATAAATATTAATGATAGTAATCATACTAGCGTAAGAAAAGCCAAAAATAAGTTCAATATATTTTCAAATTACTTCAGGAAACACAAGGTTTCCATATACATAACATACAACAAAATAAAACAAGGAGAATAAATACTATCACTACTTAGCACTTGGGGAAGGGGGCAACTTGGTCTGCTCTGATGGAGTAACATCAGTTACTCCAGTGGTATCAAATTCGACGTATGGCACAGGTGACAAGCTCACATTTTGAGGTGGTGCAGAGCCCTGAGCCAGAGACGCTAAATATCCCAAGTTTATCCCAGGATTGAAAGCCACCAACTCAGCTATGGCTTTCCCATTTTCTTTGGCTATCATCTCTGTGGAAACAGTGAATGTCTGCATCTCCCTCTCTGCCACAGCTACTTTTAAGTCCCTTTTCTACTGTTTTCGTTCTCGCTCGAACTCTGTACACCCCTCCTCCACTTGGGCAGTCAACTTAGTTACATCAACAGTCAAAGTGGCTATTCGCTCAGCCTGCTCTTCCACCTTTTTCAATTGAATTAAATTCTTATCCATCAGGTTCGAGCTGTGAACATACATCTCATCATTTCTCTTCAACAAGTTCTCATTTTGATTGAGTACCATTTTGTGTTTGTCGGATGCGGTTTTCCACCTCTCCTCGCTGCATATTAAAGCTTCTTGTAAGGTTCCCATTGTATTCTCCAGTTTGGCATTTGCGTCAATTGCCTCATATTTGGTCGTTTTGGCTGAAGTGTACGCATGCCTCAAGAAAATAACCTCTGCAACGCTCGCTTTGGCTGATCCAAAAAGCATAGCTTCTGGTCTCCACTTCTCCATAGTTTCTAAATCAACTGGAGACATATTTCGGTAGCCCAGTACGACCGAGTTGTGATGAATCTGTGTACCACCAGAAAGTTAGAATTATATTACCACCTTTTAATTAAACACAACCAGAAAGAGAAAGGCTTACCTCAATTTCCAGCTCAACCCTTCTCTTTAAGATATCAGGAACTGATATCTTATCATAATATGACAAGTCAAGAATTCGACGGAGTTGCTCGGACATAAATCTTGAGGGGCGTGGGATGATAATTTTCTTGGGCAGTAGTTCTTCCAATAACACCCTTTGTTGACTAGTCCCAGTGCCTTTATCCGCACCTATAGATTTCTCTGTCATCCCCACCATTGGTGGCATAATAACTTATTCAGTCGCCGTTGTCATAGGAGGCATATCGACAGTATACACCCAACGTTGCATCTTTTCAGCATACTTAAGTGGAATAACCTTTTTCTTTTAAGGTTCATCTTTTTCTCCTTATTATCTCCCACCAAATCAATCACCTCCTCCACAATATTTGGATTCCGCCCCTCGACTTGTTTCGGTGAAGGATGAGCTGGAGGATAAGTTTTTCCACCAGAAGCAGCTCCTATGCTATCACCATCATTATCTCTCAGCTTTAGCTTCCTCACAGCTTTATCTAATTTTCCTTGCAACGTTCGGAGCCTACTATTCTAAATTTAAATCATGTAGAAATCGCCCTTTCACAAGGTTAAAAACCTACAGTAGGCAAAATCTCTAAAGTCGAGATAAAAGATTCATGTTAAACTCATTCCATCTTCTAAAACTTGTCACTTAAAGCATGCAACGAAACAAAAAATAAATTAAATAATTCATGTTTTATCATTAAAATAAAACTTACATAAATTGATTGGTTAAGGTTGGTATTTTTTAAAAAAAAATTAAAAATGATAATCTACCAACAACTATATAGTATCAAATTTATTTACCAATAATCAACCAAATTTTAATAAAGTACGGATAACTACCTCGTGATAAATGAGTATTTACAGATAACCACGCGATAGTACGAAATACCCCTTATCTGTTTTCTCTCTCTTGTTTTTTGTTTTGTTAAATACCATATCTTTCACACCCTAGCTCGAAAAAAAACAAAAATGTTATTGGTTTTATTTTTTTAAACGAACAAAACTAGATCCATGAAATATATTTTTTGAATTTAATTTGTTCTATGTTAGGTTGTGAAATAAGCCTAGAAAAAGAAACTATGTTCCAGTTGAAAAATTACTTATAATTTGGTTGCTAAAAACAACCATGATCCAATTGCGTAGTTACATGTAAATATGTTGCAAAAATAAGAAGAAAATAGTTGCGGAAATAGAGCTTTAGTTGTTAGATAAGTCTGATTGTTTGCAAAAACAAAATTCATTTTATGAAAAATAAGTGTTATTTGGGTGTAAAATAACTAACATTTTTGAAGTTATGAAAATATGTACATTTTTGTGTTGACAAAACTACATTTAAAAAAATGGAGTTTATTTCAGTTGTGGAAATATGTACCATTCGGTTACAAAATTAGTTTAGAAAAATATATTATGTTCAAGTTGGGGAATTACGTATATTTTATTCATAAAAAGAACGGTTGCAAAATTACATCTAATTTGGTTGCGAAACAAAAATATTCTCCAAAAATATCACTCATAGATTGCATTTTGTGCATCTTTACAAATAGAAATATATGTGTTTTTATAAAAACAAAACTGAGTCTGGATTCGAAAGATATGAAATTTTGAAGGTTAAAAATAAGTAATTGTTGAATGCTATACTTGTTTGTGTATTGAAGGATATTGTTGGAAGAATTTATGGTGCAAAGTCTAGACGGTTATGGATAATTTAATTTCTAGCGAGATGGTTATCGATGATTCTCCATTTTAAAATAATATATTTATTGGTAGTCGACAAAAAAAAGTTAAAAATAATGAGCTCATTCCTTTAATAACCTATTATTATAAAAAATAATTTTTTTAAATGATATATATTTTATGAATATTTTATATTTGTTTTTATCATCTCCTTTTTATATAGGCTTTGAAAGATTTATCTAATTTTTTTATCGAGGATTTTCTGACGAATTTAATATTTTAATTAAAAATGTAAAAAAGGTTTATGTAAAATTAGATTTCCCCATTATAAAAAATTTAAAATAATTTATGCATATATTAATATTTCCTCTTTAAATTTGTTGAATAAGATTTTGTTTTTTGGAATTGCATTGTTTTTACAGGATTTTTGTAATGTTCGTTATTAAGAAATACACGTCTTAATTTGTTTACTAATAAGTCTATGCTTTTTCTATAAGGTGTATGTTAAATATAATATATGTACTGCCGAAGATTATAGGTAAAACTATATTCTACACGGGCTATAAATTATATTTCTTATTTAGACGAGGTAAGTATAGCTAACAAAAGAATAAGATGCATGTAATAGTTAGGTTCATAAATAAATATATAACAAGCGTTATATTCAAAGATATGATAGAGTCTATATGAAAAGGGTCAGATTTAGAGTTATGACGATGGTCATATGAAGAGTCATGACGAGAGTCATATTCAGAGAAATGATGGGGTTTATATGCTAAGGGTGGAATTCAGAGTTAAGGCAAGGGCTATATAAAGAGTCATAAGAAGGTTCATATTCAGAGACAAGACGAGGTTCTTATGACTAGGATTAAATTCAGAGTTATGACGTAAGCTATATTTAAAAACGTAACGAAGGTCATATTTATAAATATGACGAAGGTTGTATCTAGAGTTATAACGAGGGTCATATGAAGATTTGTGCCGAGCATGTGGAAATATTGTTAGATAGTTGTAATCGTATTTACACAATATGTCATTATGAAAGTTTGTTAGATACATATAACAGAATCACATGTATAAATTAATGATTAAGAACATATGCAATTATGTGATTGGTGTAATATTTTATGTAAAACCCTATAAACTGGGATAAAGTCTTCATTTAAAGACTGACTACACATTTTAATAAGATAAACATTAAATGAATTTTCCATTCTTTCTCGATTTCAGTTCATTATATTGGCTAAGTTATTTGAAGATGAATTCTCTTAACAAATTTGGCTTCGTCTGTGGGAACTTGTTATTTTTAAACTTTTCTATTTTTTTATTACCTATGGTGATGACGCGATCGAGAATTGAAAGAAATTCTCTGATAATTTATTCGATTCAAGGTATATAATGGTTGTTCCAAGAATCGTTTAAATATAATTCTTGATGAAAATATTTTAGTAATTTGAAATGAATTCTTAGGCATGACATATGGTGCTTGTAATACAAGTGATTTAAAATAAAGAACTCCTGAAGTGATAGTAGCAGATCGTTAGTATGCGAACATTTTTACGCAAGGTTTTGTTTCCAGTGCCCATGGAGAAAATCTCGCAACTCAAGGTATACTTACGAAACCTTTTATTATTCAACTTTGGAAGCTCAGATCGAGAAGTTCAAGCAAGAGAATATTAAATTAAATCTTTTAAAAATTAAAAAGGATCAAGAAACTCAGGTAAGATTTGAGAGTAAAAGCATTAAAAATTATGACAGAAAGATCATATCAAAGAGTAAATGGAACCTGAGAGTGAGTAAAGAAAATTCTAATGCGAGTTGTATTGAAAGAGTTAAATAAAGAGAGGAAAAATTAGGGATAAGGAGAATAAAAAATAAAGGCAAATCGATGAAAATTTAAATAATAAAAGTAAATGAAACTTGAGAGTGAGTAAAAAAAATTCTAATGCGAGTTGTATTGAAAGAGTTAAATAAAGAGAGGAAAAATTAGGGATGAGGAGAATAAAAAATAAAGAGAGGAAAAATTAGGGATGAGGAGAATAAAAAATAAAGACAAATGGATGAAAATTTAAATAATAAGCAAAAAAATAATTGAATATTCTAAACTGTGAAGGTCATTGGAGTAGTGTTGAGTCAAAGAAGATTAAAGGAAAGAAAATAACATTGTATGATAGAGAAAGACCCAAAATAGCATATTACATGCTCCCCGAATATTATTTTATCCATAAAAATATTGAGAGAAAGCTTCCAAGAAATTTTGATCCTTATCGTATGAAAACTTGTGATGGTTCAGGTGATCCTGAACATAATTTAGAGAAATTAAGAAATATGATGATGAAATTTAATGTGGATGATATTTTGCTGTGCAGAGCCTTTTTATTGATATTTAAAAGAAATGTATTAGATTAGTTTACTTACTTGTTTAAACGGACAATTCAAAATTTTGAGGGACTTTAGTATGCTTTTAGAAGTCATTTAGCTGGACATAGAGCATATTAGAACGAATAATATTTTATAATGGATTTGTATCATAGGAAGGGTGAACCATTAAAAAAATATAATCAAAATTTTGTGTGTGAAATGAATGCTTTAAAAACATGTAAGTAAGATGTAGATATGGTTGCATTAAAAAAGTCTAATCTTAAAAAGGAAATTGTATAAGGATCTCGTCAGATTCCCCATTGATACAATATGTGTTATTTTGGAAACATTGGGTCATTTTATTAGGGTTTGGAAATATATAAAGTAGATCCTCTGATTATCCATAAGATTCGAAAACTTTAATGTCGGATAGGAAAACAATTGATCAAGTGAAGCGCGATGTCATAAAAGTTCATTTCAATAGGCCTAGGTTTCTGTATTATGATAATCCAACCCAAAGGTTTACTCTTTTAACCAAGAATATTGCTACTATTTTTTATCAGATGAAGGAACAAATAAATTTCAGACTACCTCGTCAAATGTTAGCAATAGATAACGAGAGTCCTAAGATACTTTTTATGCCTATCAGAATGATTATGATCATTTGACTAATGATTACTTCCAATTACAAGATGAGGTGCAGAGGTTGATAGATAATGGTGAGTTGATTGAATTTGTGATAATAAAAAAAGAATGGTGAAAAAAGTAATAAGTCGCGTCAAGAGGATGATTTGCAAGGAAAGATAGACGATAAGAGGAAACAATGGTTGCATACTATCTCGTATGCTGACACTTTATATGGAACAAATTCAGGTTCTATAAAAATACATAAGAATTTATATGTGCATTTAATTAATGAATCATCATACCATCGTTATAGAAAGTCGATCGCTTATTTATCTTTTATTAATGATAATTTGAGAGGGTCGTCAAATCCTCATGAAGATGTGTTGATCATTAGTTTTGATATTACAGGGGCTATGGATACTTGTGTTATGGTAGATAATGGTAGTTTGATTAAATTTATTTTCAAGATTAGTTATAATAAGATGATTAGGGTTCCTTCCTACAAGTCGACTGACAGACAGTTAGTTATTATTGATGAGTCCGGATAAATTCACCACTACTTACTGAGATTTCCGGACAAGGGCAATTCGAACATAAACTGCCCACTGAACTATCCGAACATGAAAAAAGTATAAAATGACTAAACACCTTTTGACTAAGCTATGTGCTAATCAGCTTATTAAGTAAATGGGTCCTTAAACTTGACCCGGTTCCATAATTTGACCCGAAAGCCCATGGATCCATAATTAAGGGCATAAATACCCCCAACTACTTTCATTAATGAGGGTAATAAACATTTAATACAACCAGGCAGCTCAAATCTCTCACTATTAAACACCTAAACATTTAATACTCTCAAAATTTTCCAAAACACTTAACAAAATTACCCTCAGCTAAAATAAACCTCACCATTTATGAAGGTAAATTTTCTAATTGTGTTGGGGAAAATGAGCTTCTAGTAACTTTTGGGTATGGTACTACCGAGAAGATCGTAAGAACTTTGTTTATGATATAAGATTATGGGTCGAACATGACTGCATAAAGTAGATCTTGTTAATTCATCCTTTTGGATATATCTCAAGTATCAGGCTAGAAATTTTAATGATTAGTAGAAGTCGAAGATTTATGGAAGATTGTTACGTAATCGCTTTAATTCCTCTAAATTTGGTGTTATAGCCAATTAGAAGGCCATCAACCGAGTGAAGGTGATGAATTTGAAAAGGACGTTGGCGATCATAGGGAGGATGTGCACACACATGAGCATTTGAATAAGATGACTGAAGAAAAATTATTGAATGGTCGGTTGTTTAAGATTATAAGTCAATCAAGTCAGAGTTTTAAAGTAAACTTGTAAATTTATAGAGATATTTCAAATGTTTTTGCTTGGAATGCTGATGATGTTTCGTTGGTTATTTGTTATGAGTTGGCAATTGATAAAATATTAACACTGATTTGTCAGAAGAGGATAATATTTTCTCAAAAAACGGCATAGGGTATTGTCAGTTAAGTATAAAAATTAGCGTGGCTCGATCACATAAGAGAATATAAGTATCCGGTGTGGATGGCTAATTCAGTTTTGGTTAAGAAAACGAATGAGAAATGAAGGATGTGGACGGATTTTATCAATCTGAATAAGGCTTGTCCTAAATTTGAATTTCCTCGTACTTGAATTGACCAGTTGGTTGATGCAGTTGCCGGTCATGAAGACCTGTCATTTATGGAGGTCTGTATTGTGAAAAAGTCATTCCTTTTGGTTTAAAAAAGCGTCGATCAACTTATCAAAGGCTTGTTATTCAAACTTTTGAGAACTAGTTAGGAAAATATGTGGAAACATACATAGATGGGATATTGAAAAGCAATAATGTAGATCAACAAGTTGAAGTTTTATCTGAAAGTTTTGAGAATTTAAGAAAATTTAATTTTAAATTGAATCATTTGAATTTCTCTTTTGGAGTTCAAAGTGAGAAATTCCTCGGATATGTTGTTAAATATTAGAAATGAAGTTGATTTCGATCAACTTAAAGAATTATTAAACATGTAGCCTCAATAACCATCAAAGAGGTACAGAAGTTGGCGGGATGTTTAGCAGCTTTATTAGGATTTATTTCCAAAGCTTTTGACAATAGTCTTTAATTTTTTGAAATCCTTAAGGGAGCTAAAATGTTTTGTTAGAGTAAGGAGTGTGATGAATTATTTTGTGTATTAAAGGAATATTTGACTTCATTAGAGATCCTGTCAGCCTCGATACGAAGTGAATCTTTATACTTTTATCTTTATGTGTCTAGTCATGCGGTAAGTTCTGTTTTGATGGGAGAAGTTAATAAAGTACAAAGTCCAATCTATTATGTGAGTAAAAGTTTAATTGATGCTGAAAAAAGATATATTAAATTGGAGAAATTAGCTTTAAGTTTGGAAGTAGCTTAAAAAATGAGGCCTTATTTATAAATTTATATTATCATTTTGCGAACATGTTTTCCTCTGAGAAGTGTACTGCAGAATTTAAATTTTTTAGAAAGACTCACGCGTTGGTCGATAGAATTGAGCGAGTATGAGATGTTGTATGAGACTCATACTATAATCAAGGCGCAAACAATAATATATTTCATAAGAGAATTTACTGGTAAAACAATGAATGATAACGAAGGTGCACGATCTGATATGGTAAGGGTTTTATATGGATATTTGAAGTAGATGTAGCCTCATGTGTTGATGGAAGTGGGGCGAAAATCATTCTGAAAGTACCATTTGGTGAAGAAATTAAGCAATTGATAAAATTTGGGTTTGATGTTATTAATAATGTTGGTAAGTATGAGACGGAGGAAAAATAATTCGAGTAAAATTAGAAATATGGTTAATAATAAATCAAACTAATGTTGTTATATATAATATTGACTTAGCCTAAATAGATATTTACATGCTTGGACAATATTTATGAACATATTGCTTTGGTTTAGTTTAATTACACTCTTATCAATTATATATATATATATATATATATATATATATATATATATATATATATATATTCGTTTTAAGTTTAACTGTCATTTTATCAAAATATATATGTTCATTTTTAAAATTTATTTAGGGGTACAAATATATTTTTATTTTATATATTTTTGTTATTATTGATTGTTATTTGTCATCCTTCGTTTAAATTTCTCATGTCATAATCTATTTTTTTTGTTATATATTCTTAAAGTTTATTTATTATTTTAAATTTATTAGGTTAAGGGTATTTATATTAGTTTTTAAACATATTTCTTACGTTGGAATATATATTTCAATTATTATTTGAACATTTTATGATTTTTTAAAAGTTTTAAATAATAATTTTTATTTATTTATAATATATATTTTATACATTAATAACTGGATGAGTTAGTGATCAATATCCATTCTAAAAACTGATTACTTATTAAGACCCACTAAATCTAACAATGTAACTAAAATGTCATTCTATATAAAATCATCAAACACGTGTGCGCATTCTGTTTTATTTATTTTTTTAATTTAAAATTGTAAAGGTTCTTATGTGTTAAACAATAACTCGGAAGAAAAAAAAATCCGGAAATATAATTGGATTTGTTTTTTTAAGACGAACAAAACTAGATCCATTCATGATATTTTTTTTTGAATTGTTTCGAAAAAAAACAAATTGTGCCTCTAGTTAACTGTGAGTTCACATCTTCCTTTTTGGTCCCGCATCTATCATCTAAAAATTATATTTTATACAGGTTTCGCATGATGTCGTCTCTCATCGTTTATTGTTGGCAGGATTTCAGATTATATGGTCTTCTATCATTTATAGTTAACCTGGTTTCGCATCATTTATAGTTTTCCTGTTTTTGCATGATGTGGTCTCTCATCATTTATAGTTTGCCTGGTTTCATATTATGTGGTCTCTCATCACTTATAGTTGTCCTGGTTTCGCATCATCTATAGTTTGCCTAGTTTCACATGATGTGGTCTCTAATCATTTATAGTTAGCCTGGATTCGCATTATATGATCTCTCAGTATTTATGGTTAGCCTGTCTTCGCGTCAATTTTTAGTTTACTTGGTTTCACATGATGTAGTCTCTCATCATAATTGGAATGGTTTCGCATCATGTGGTTTCTCATGAAGAATTTGTTGTTGTTTTTTCATTATATGGTCTCTCATCATTCATAGTTGGCGTGGTTTCTCGTTTTATATTCTCTCATCATTTATAGTTGTCTGGCTTCTCATGAAAATATATGTTGCTTCTTTCTCATTATATGGTCTCTCATCATTCATAGACGGCATAGTTTCTCATTTTATGGTCTCCCATCATTTATAGTTTCCAGATTTCTCACCATTCATAGTTGACATAGTTCTCATTTTATGGTCCCTCATTATTTACAGTTGTTTAATTTCTCATGAAAATATTTGTTGCTAGTTTCTCATTATATGGTTTATCATCATTCATAGTTAATATGGTATCTTAATTTATGGTCTCTCATCATTTATAGTTGCCTCATTTCTGATCATTCATAGTTAGTTAGTCTGGTTTCTCATTTTATGGTCTCTCATCATTCATAGTTTGCATGGTTTCTCATCTATCATTGTAGAAAATAACAGTTTTGCAACTATCATTACAGATGTTTGAAACTTCATCTTCTTCGTTTTTACCGTAAACTTATCTATAAACTTGTCAACGACATTTAATAGTAAACCGAGAAAAAAAAACTAAGGACAAGTAAAACCTAAATAAATACCATTTTTCAACTACAAATCAAAGTAAAAAAAAATACCAAAATCACGAGTAAGAACACAGTTAAAAACTCAAAAACACAGATCTGCAGAAAATCGACTTTATATGAATACAATTCAAAATTAAATGCCAAGATAAAATAAAATAAACAATCAAATAAAAAAATCATATGAAAAAAATATTGAAAATCGAAAGAGAAATTAAATCGTAGTACCTGTAACTATTGTAGATTCAGAAAACGTAAAAAAGAAAGAAACATAGTTACAATATTATGGTAAAAATCTAAAATCTAAAAACTTGTATATACTTAATTAATAATATTTTTGGTATTATAAAAGATTAGTTCATCTTAAATGATAGATAGAACAGTTAAATTGAGTATTTTTTTTAAAGATATATGAAAAACAAATCCTAAATGGATAATAGTTTTATGTTTAGGTAATCGATATTTAACTTTTAATAATATTACTTCCAAAATTATTAATACGCTTTTAGTTCATATATTTAGTAATTTTATAATTTGTTACGAATTTGTTTTTAGAAGAATAAATTGTAATATTGCCATTATAGTTTTATTTAAATCGTAATCCAAATCTTATATATAAATTGTCAATCTAAAAATATATTTTGGTTTTAAATATTATTTTTAAAGTTTTTTTATTTTTCTTAAAGAAATGCTCTGTTTCAAGAACTCGAGCATGAAGCTTCATCTTCTCAAATCTGCTGCTAAGAACAATATTTTTCTATGATTCTTCTCTAAATCCTCTTCTGCAATTATGAAAATACATGATAATGTTCTTTTTGAGGAAATGGAATTTTCTTGCCTTCCTTCGAAGAACACGATACATGGAGACGATTCTACTAGAATCCCCAAGTCCTATAAAGATGTTGTAAAACCAAAAGGAGTTAGAAATGATAATCTCAACCCTGTTAGTTGTCTTGTTAAAGAAGACCATATATCGTTTCAGTACGATAAATCAGTTATGGATGCTCTGTTCCGTGATACAAAGGTCACGTTGGTTGGAAATTTTCTTCAGGAATCCCAAAGAGATCAGTATTGAACAATTTTCTTTTCTCGTTAAAATTCAAAGGAAACTGTAATCTCTTTGTATGGGATTCGAGACACATCTTCTTCGAGTTTGAATTAAAGGATGATGTGAGTCGATTCTGGTCAAGGAAAGTTTGGAGTTTTGATAATGTGGTAATGAGGCTACTACGTTGGATTCCACATTTCAGTACAACGAAAGAGTGTCCTATTACACTAACTTGGGTTCTATAAAGAATTTACCTAATTATCTTTATAATGACAAAGTCATCGGAGATATAGTTGAGTCTCTGGGAATTTTTTACAAAATAAAGATACCGGATAAAAACAGAGTGTATTATGGATTGCAGGCTCTTATTTAATTGGATGTTACAATGAAACTTCATGATAGATTGTGGATAGGTTTTGGGGTCAACGACGGATGTTTGTTGATTGTGCAGTATAATAATCGTCCTGATTATGGTGAAACTTGTTCTCACTTGGGATATAACAGTAGGAATTGTAAAAAAGCTCATCATCAGGAGGAGAAAATGATTGAAAAAAGATGGTTGACAAAGATAATGACAATGAAAGCAAGACTGGGAATATCAAAGTTTATAGACCAAAATTACAATTTGTTGTAGTTAATCAGCTCAACGAAAAGATTTCAAGTGATAGCAGAGTTGAATCTAATTCTCCTATTATACAAGGAAAACCAAAAGATGTGTCTATGCCTGCAGATTCTGATGCCATAGGTGCTCTTCAAATGCTTGAACAAGGATACTCCTTTGAAGAACAAGGAAAAACTAGTACTTCTAACTCGCGTCAACCATAAAACATTGCCAGCATCCCAGAAAATCCTATTACCGACAATACTGACTCCATTGATCCTAGTTTTAGCGTGAACCTGAAAACAAAACTCAAGACGGTGAAAAAGAAGAAACCAAACAAAGTTATAATAAAATATTTAAAATTTTCAGAGATCAACAAGAACCACAAGTATTTCTCTGATGAAGATAAAGATTCTTAGTTGGAATCTGAGAGCCATTCACTGCAGTTCTACGATTAATAGACTCCTATCAATTATCAAGAAGGAAAAGATTAAAGTGTTGGCTATTCAGGAACCAATGGTTAAGGAGGAAAGCAAAGATGACATTGTTCATCATCTGGGTTTTAACAATTTTGTCTCTAATTGTTCCAACAAGATTTGGGTGGCTTGGATGGATGACATTAAGCTTGAGATTCTGAAGAATCATGAGCAATGTATCCACTATGATATTACTGATACTTGCTATAATAGACAATTTTTATTCACTGTTGTATATGCTAAGTGTAACAGGGCCAACATACGTTACCTTTGGGAGGAGATGAGGTCCATATCCTCTGTTCATAGAGCCTGGATAACTACTGGGGACTTCAATGTTATTGCATCCTCTGATGAACAAATGGGATGCTCCACTCTATGTCAGAATGGCATGGAAGAATTTAATGAAATGATGATTAGTTGTAGCTTGGAAGATGCTGGATTTGTTGGATCCCAATTCACTTGGAACAAAACAAACAAGTAGAAACGATTAGACTGTGTTATGATTAATCAGAAGTTGTTTGACATTTTTAATGATATTCAGGTCACTCACATGGTCAGAACTTGTTCTGATCATGCTCCTTTACTTATATCTGTTAATTTACTAACAAACAATCCTAATTACAACAAAAACACTTTAAGTTTATGAATATGTGGGTCATCGATGCTAACTTTTTAAATATTGTGAATAAGAACTAGAATCTCAGGATTGAAGGTCATCATAACCAGGTCTTCTGGTACAAGTTGAAAAGACTTAAAGCTTGCCTCAAATAGTGGAATGCTTCTCACTTTGGTAATATCTTCAACAAAGTGAATGAAACTGCTGAGAATGTCAGGAAGATGGAGGAAATGCAGGTTGAAGTTAATAATTCTAACTCGAAGGCTGACCTTGCTAAATCAAATAGCTTATATATCCAAGCTTTGAGAAATGAAGGGATATTTTGGAGACATAAATGCTATAATAAATGGCTTAGTGAAAGGGATATGAACACCAAAGCTTTTTAAGCTTATATTTCTAAGAAAAGGAGGAAGAATAGGATTCAGGGTATTAAAGTGAATGATGTCTGGCTCCAGGATCACAATGAAATTGGGAATTCTGCCATCAATTAATTCAAAGACAGCTTAACTAAAGAGCCTTATGGTTGTAAAGAAGAAGAGAATATGTTGTTAAATGACACCATTTTGGATAGTATTCCTTGCTGTTTAAATAATGATGATAATGACATGCTCCTTCAAGCCATTGAGGAGAAGGAAGTTTGGCAGACTATCAATAACATGAGTGTGGATAGTGCTCCTGGGATTGATGATTATAATCTACATTTCTTCAAAGTGTGCTAGGATATCATCAAAGGTGATCTTTGTATCGCTCTTAATTCTTATCTTAATGGTTGTAGTATCCCTCAAGGAATTTTTTCCACTGGGATATGTCTTATTCTTAAAGTCCCTAACCCTATAAACTGGATCAACTACATGCCTATTAGTTTATGTTCAATGCTCAACAGAATCCTATCTAAACTCATTAACAATCGTCTTGCTGTGATTATGCCTAAGATTATCTCTGATTACCAAACTACCTTCGTTAGAGGTAGATCTATTCACGATAATATTCTTATTACTAGAGAGCTATTTCATAATATTAATAAAAGACCTAAGTCTAGTAATATTTTTATTTAATTAGATTTGTCGAAATCTTTCGACAATATGGCTCATCAATTTATCCTCAGAGTTCTTTCTCTGTTTGGATTCTCTGTCAGATTCACTAAGCTTATTAAAGCTCTTATATCTAATATCAGTACCTCTATCTTGATTAATGGTGAGGTTGTGAGTTATTTCAAACCCAAGAGAGGTTTGAGACAGGGTGACCCTCTGTCCCCCAGTCTTTTTATCTTGGGTGAATAAGTCTTAACTAGAGGCCTCTTAAATCTGTTTAAAAGTAATAATAGCATGAAATACTACTCTAGAACTGACATCATCATCCCTTGCCTGGCCTTTGCAGACGATGTTTTAATCTTTTCTAATTGCAAGCCTGAATCTATTAACAAGTTATGTCAGTTTTTAGATAGGTATCAAGCTGTATCTGGTCAAACTATTAATAAGCTTAAAACTAAGCTAATTACTTCTAGCAAGTTGCAGCTCAATAGCATTTTCAACTTGGAGAGTCAGACTGGGTTCTCTGCTAATACTTTTCCTACTACTCATCTTGGTATTATGATTAACAACAACAACTATGCCAATAACTACTACAACATTAGAGACAAAGTCATCTCTAAAATCAAAGACTGGAATGGTAAGAATTTCACCTTTGGTGGTAGGCTCACATTGATTGCCTCTGTGCTTATGTCTATTCCGGTATATTGCCTCTAAAACTCCACAATTCCCAACTGCATTATCAAGAAATTAGAGCTCATATTCAACAAGTTTTTATGGAGAGCCAATTTCAATAATAGAAGTGTTCACTGGTGTACCTGGTTGAGGTTTGCAGACCTTTTAATGAGGGGGGCGGGTCTCAATATCAGATCCCTGTCTGACTTGCAGCTTAGGTTTTCTCATAAACTTTGGTTCAACTATAGGAAAAAAGAAAGCTTATGGTCAAGAGTTTTGCATAATAACTATAGCAATAGTAAGCATAATTTAGCTCCTAACACTTACAAAAACTCTTCTATTGCCTGGAAAAGGATGAATGCTATCAAGGATATTGCAGAGCATAATATTAAGTGGCTTTTGGGGAAGGGTAAAGTTGAATTCTAGAGAGACACTTGGCACAATCAGCCTCCTATATTGGATCCTTTCAAGAGCAGCTGGTTTTTGGAAGCCGAAGTTAATTCGTTTTGGAGGTGTGATGGTTGGAACACTGAGCAGATGAATAGCTTCTTGCCTGCTGACAGAATTAACAATATTCAGAGGGTTAGGATTGACAGTTCTAAGGATGACAAGATCATTTGGGATCTATATACTGATGGTGACTTCAACACTAAGCTGACTTGGGACAAGTAAAGAAAGTATCATCCTAAGTTTGGTCTTTATAGCAAGATGTGGAATTCTCTCACCCCAAGGAAGTATTCTTTTCACCTTTGGAAACTTTTAAAAAACTACATTTCAACTGACTATAACTTACAGAGAAGGAATCTGAGTTTGGTTTCAAAATGTCAGTTCTGCTCAAATTCAGAGGACTCAAATCATTTGTTCGTTAATTGTCAGTTTTCATTGAATAATTGGAGTCATTACAAAAACCTTTTCAATGTTCAAATTGAGAGATATATGGTTATTTCTCACATTATTAGAGCCTAGTTTTGGTTCTCTAATTCGAAAGTTCACATAACTCATTCTATTCCTGCTATAATATGTTATATGATCTGGAAAAACATGAATAAGTCTAAGCATAAGGGTAATTATGATTCAGTTTCTTAGACTATCAACAAGATTGGTTCAGTAATAATTGGTTTTGATATTTCTAACAAATTAAAATATATGCATTGGTTACAGGTAACTAAGGCTGGTGTTAGTATGTGATGTACATCTGCTGTTAGGAAAACCTCCAAGATTGAATACATCAAATGGCTTGCTCCTGCGGATGGAAGACTGAAATTGAACGTCAACGCTGCTTGCCTTAGTAATGTCGAATCAAGCGGTGGTCTTGTTATTCGTAACAGTAAGAGCGATATCATACATTGCTATGGAAATACGTATGGCAAGTTGTCTCCGATGTTAGCAGAAGCCAGAGCATTGCTCGATGGCTTATTAACATATACTAAGAACAATTGGAGCATGGTCGATGTCGAATCAGACTGTTTGTTGCTAATCAAGATTCTTGCAGAGGGTACTTCACCTTGGTATCTCACCCCTCTTATCAAAATCTGCAGAAACTTGATTTCTTCTACCATGAAAATCAAATTTATCTCGAGAATTCAGAATCAGGCGGCTGATCTCATGGTTAAATGGACGCTTAATCCTTCAAACAAAATAAGCTCTTCTATCCACTAAATTCCTAATCAGCTTTTAGCCATTATTTTTCTTGAGAGTTTAGGGATTGGATACCTAAATCTAAACCCAGACTAAAATTTTGCTGTAATTTGGTAGAAGAAGAAGATAAATTTGGTGAAGAGTTGAAGATAAAGATATTTCAATGATGGAAAGACTTTTCTTAAACTGGAGGAGCTGATTTGAAGAGAGAAGTCATAAATTTTTTTTTCGCGAAGAAACTTCTCCTGCTTCGTTTGGTTGTACCAATTATATCTTTGTTTTCATTAATTTGTAAGACCTATGGGTCCCACATTATTTCACAAAGATTCTTGTTCCTTAAAAAAAAGTATAATTTCAATATTTTTGTGTTTCGTGATATTTTTATCTATTTTGACTATTTATTTTTATCTTTTATCTTTTATTCATATTGTAAGTTATTGTTTTGATTTTTTTTCTTGAATATTTGGATTATTAGTATTATTATTATTTATTTAGTTTAGTTTAAAGGTATTTTTATCCATTTTCAATATTAATAAATTACAAATATTTAATAATCAACTAAAAAGATGTTGACATACGATAAAAACAATTAATGACAAAAGTCATGGCCAGAACAATAAAAATTTGGGATAAAAAAAATAGTTTTAACCAAAAAAATATTAATAGTTATTTTAAAACCGAATTGCATTGCATATATTTTGTTACAATAATATGATTTCAATGCTACAGTCCAATTTGTTTTTATTACTATAAATAGTAAAAGGAGGAAGTAAGTTTCATACAATTCAAGATGGCAAGAGCAGCAACTGCATGTTTCTGCATCCTCTTTCTGGTCATGTATCTATCAGGTAAGTTTTTTACATCATCTGTGGAAGCAAAGACGTGTTCAGAAGGCTTAGGCGACTGTAACAATTGCGATGGGCGTTGCAACTCGAAGCACGGTGCAGGCTCAACTGGAAGTTGTGATTCTTCAATTGTTACTGCTGGGTTATGCACATGCTTTTTTCCGTGTACTGCATTTGCTCTCGATGAGACTCAACCTATAAAAGAGCCGTCGCAAACATGCTACGGAGGTGTAGGTAGATGTAGCGAAAAATGTGGAGACGAATGTTGTAAAGAAAATTGTGTTAATAAATATTCTAGGGGGTTTGGAATGTGTATGACTATTGGTGTTAATAGATTGTGCCAATGCCAATACTCTTGTTAGACTTCTGATATTTGATGCATTGTGATGTTTAGAATAATGCCCATCTTTAACTTATATATGGACCTATATATCTTATAATAAATGATATTTTGCTTATAAAGCTTTTAGCTTAGTTTTTATAATATATCATCTGCTTTTACCAATTTCCTTCTTACTACTTTACTTTAGTCAACTTATAAAATTATGTTTTTAGAGTATCAAATCTCACATTTTCTATAGACACAAAATCAAAATATCATACACCCAAATTATATCATGTTAAATTTTCGTCCAAGAATTGATTATTGCTGCAGGTAATATTGAATTAAATAATACAAATATAAAATAAATTGATAATAAAATTATAAAAATTGTTACAAACATGCTCATATGATAAAAATTTATAAAAATTTATTTCAAAGAAATAGAGGATATAAAACAGTAGAAAAATTGGAAAAGGTAAAATTAAAAACATCATAACTTTGGAAATATTAGAGAAAATAATGGAAAAACATATCATAAAAAGTAGTAATATTTATTAAAAAGATCCAATAAAAAATAAAACTCTTAAATAAAAGATATAATATTAATTTATTAAGAAAATAAAAAGTATAAAAGATTTTGATTTCTGTTATTTATTAAGTAAAATATATAAAATATCATTTAATATATTAAATTAATAAAATGAAAAAATGTAAATAAATAAATATATAAGCTTTATTAAATAAAAAAATATAAAATATAATTGATCACCATGATATGATAAATAAAAGAAATACAAATAACAAAGAAATTGTTTCAAAATAAAGTGAGAGAAATAAAAAAATACGTTAATATTTTATTTATAACAAAAAGTAAAGATTCAACCTCGAGCCATAATTCTTCTTCCAGTTTTATTTTCATTTCTTCAAGGAAGTTAGCTACTTCAAACTCTTGAAGAGCAGGATTTGACTTATCAATTCAAATGCAGCACCATACTTTTGTTTCTGAAGAGCAGGAGGAGTTGATTAATCAATTCAAATGAAGCACCATACTTTTGTTCTGGTTGCAGTTTGTTCTTCTTCATCGTCTCCCTCATGTTGATTGTCGTCTTCTAATTCATAAAATTACGTCTCGTATTGATTTTTGGACCTCCAGATATCTCCCGACATTCTTTTATCTTATGGCTTGCAATTCTCGGTAAGCTTTCTTCCAGGGACAAACTAAATAGATGGGGCATAAATACCCCACCTAATTGCGTCTTTTGCAACTCTGACTCTAATACTACACCTCATCTCCTCTATGGCTTTAGTTTCGCTAAGAGTCTATGGAACTACGCTAGCTCTAAGTTGATTTTTCCTATTAATGCCTCATGCTGACAATCTTAGATTAGTGAGGCCTTAAATTGGTCTCAATCACGAAACTGTCACATTTGACGCTCTTGCTTTTGGCGCGGTTGTCTACCACGTCTGGCGGGAGAGGAATTCAAAAATAAACTATTAGTTTTTATTAATAAATTATAATCAATTTGAATAATTTAAATATTAATTATATAATTATTTATATAATTAAAAGATTGTTCTCGTTATTAACTACTTATATATGACAGGCTATTTACATATAATAAATATAAATGATTAATATTTTATTAAAGAATTTATATTTAAATTAATTTAAAAAAAAAATTATTTTATATGCATAGTATATCTAATTACATGATTTCAGTGTAAAAAAATGAATTAAAACGCATATATAAATTTTTCAAAATAAATATAAAAAATCACCTACAAAAATTAGGGTGTGTATATTCAAAACATGAGCAAAACATAAATAAAAACTTATAAAACCCTCTTGTAATCTTATTATCCTTTTTTTAAAATTTGTTTGATTGAAAAGAAAAGCTGACACGTTCCAAAGAGAAATAAGTTTTTAGTGATAACATCAAATTTCATAAAAAAATTATATTAAAAAAATTATAAAATATAAATATCACACCTAATAAAAAATTTAAAAGAAATATATAAATAAAGAATTGTATATAATTTTCTTATAAATAATGATAATAAAGTTTTCAATGTAAAGTAAATTTTGAAAAATAAGTTACAAATAAAAAATTAAATACATATAGAAAAATATCTTTGACAAAGTAATATGTAATTCATATTTTTATTAAAGTAAATGAAAAAAAAAATTGTAACTCGATTTGGAAAAAAATTGGGTGTGAAATTTAATAATTTTTGTTTTCATATATATATATATATATAATAGACTACATTTATATAATTTATTTGCTTACTCATAAATATCAAATTCTATTGAACACATGTTGGAGGAGTATCGGCTAAAAAAACAAACATGACAGATAAGCAAACCAAAAAGTAATAGAAAAAACAATTTATATAAATCTGATAAAGATAAAACTAAAATAATATAAACCCAATTAAACCATATAAACTAAATCAGTAAAGAACGAAGAATTTCTTGATTTAGAGAATATTAATGAAAATAAATAAAGAAAACATAATTAAATCTGAAAGAAAATTATCTTCATAATAAGTGATACCATACAATTAAAGACGTGTCAAAATTAGAAAACACCACATTGAATATACGTGACCGATAAAGAAACAATCACATATACTCGTTCGGATAAGTAAAATTGATAGTTCTTCTCCTTAGCGATTTTAGCAGTTATAATGACCATCAAATAAATCAAAACTAATAAAATATATACACTTATTAAAATTAATAAAATATATATACTAAAAATTATAACATAAGTACTTTTCATAAGCACAATGGACTCCTGTTTACTTTAGTACATATATAATATTATTGTATTTTTAAAATAAATATTTTTTTGTAAATTTGGTTTTGGGATATAACAAATTTTGTCACTTTTGATACAAACGACTATAAATAACTATTTTGAATAGACGTTGGCATTTGAGGAGTATTTCACACCGTTGTTTTTCATGTAGTTGGAACGATCCTTAGTTTTATGTCTTATGCTACCATTACCTAAATTTGGGGACAAACTACATGTATTGTTCACATATCTCTCAGCATAAAAATTATACATTTTATGTAAATATCGTTGAATAGTTTCACAATATATTAATATTATAAGCATCCTTAAAACTAATGATAGTAGCACAAAAATGATTTACATAATGATGGAAAATTGTCATTTTGAGAGTAGGATGTAAAATCAACCAAATAGCATAAATGTGTGAGGTGTGATGAAAATACTTAACAATTTTTTTAATTGTGGTCACCATTTGTCTACACATGTGTCTATTCCTATTTACGTGTAAATGCATGGAATGATTGACACCATATTTAAAGGTTATATGAATTTTAGGACTATATTGTGTACAACAAACATGGGTATTCCCTTTAAACATCGCTAAAAAATTTATTATTTCACGAACTTAGGCATGTGTTTCTCATAAAAACTCAAAACCTCTAAAACAAGATCATAAGTAAAGTTCTATATAGTTCTGATATCAAATTTTTTTATTTTCACTTTCCTTAACTATTTCTTTATACTTCTATTTGTTAGGACCCAAATTAACCATTAGTCGAACCCTCTATCTAATAGACTCAATAAAATCTTTTAATATCGTCTTTATTCCTTCATTTGGAACCCATTTAAGTATATAACATAAAAATATAATATGAAAACATAGTTCAAAAACCTTGATTGCATGCAAAATAAGTGTCTCAATACTTGTGGTGTTAGCGAATGTATTATAAAAAAATCCATAATTTTATGCTTAACATTAAAACCATGCATATATGACCAATTTGAACGCCATTGTGTTTGAAAATATAACAAAAAAATATATAAATATTTCTTGAAATATCCAATTAACATCAATCAAATATAAATTAACACATATAATATCAAAGTCATGAAATATTGTTATAATACTTGTCAAACAAATTTTTCATGGCAATCATGAAATCATACTACTAATACATTATTTTTTGCTTGTAAAATATCTAAACATTAATGTTCTCATACTTGGTGAGGTTTATTTTTGTCCGAGGGTAAGTTTGTAATTTTTGTTTAGAATTGTGTGGAAGTTTGAGAGTATTTAATATTTGAGTAGAGAGTAGAGGGAGAATTAAGGAGCCTGGTTGTATTTAATTTTAATTACCCTCATTTAATGTTGGTGGTTGGGTATTTATACCCTTACATTTGGGCTTTATGGACTTTCGGGTCATGTTTAATGGACCCGAGTCAAGTTTAAGGACCCATGAGCTCTTAGTAGGAGAGTAAGCAGCTTAGTCAAGAAGTAATTAGGTTTTAAGTACTTTAGTTCTGTTCGAACAGTCCAATAGTTGATGGTGTCCTAATTGTCACTGTCCGGTTAGGTAGACATTGTCCGAACTGACCCTGTCCGAAGTGGTAACGGGATCCGAACTCATCAATACTGGTTCATAGGATACGATCGGCTCTTGGGTTAACCATTTCACTACTCAATTTTTATATCGCAATCCGTCAAAAAATTTATATCTCAATTCATCATTTTATCCTTATATTAAATCTTATTAAAATGAAAGGCATTATCGATATTCAGATCTATGGTTTGTTTGACTTCTTTCCATCTTTCACTTTGGAGCTATATATAATTTCATGTAGATATTTTTATATATCGTCTTATATCGTCGGTTTCGCTATTATTTGTTCCTAATATATAGAACATAAGTTTCTCACAATGTTTACACTCGATTTTTTGTTTTTCCGTAAGATGAATAAAGTGTTCGCGTACCAAATATGTTTTCTTTCTAAAATTCAAACTAGTGATGGCTGTAACGTTAACTCGGAATGATTGTGTTTCAGAGGTGATATTATTTATACCTAAATAAATATCCATCTCTATATTTTCCTCAAAATTAAAATTATAATCTAGGTATGTATGCTAGGAATAGCTAGGTCACTCACTAGTATAAACATTTTATGTATTTTGCATTGTATTTAACAAATTAGTGAATTGAGTATCTAATGTCTAAAAAACTAGAAATATAAACAAATAAGACAATTAAAAAATGTATAAATTATACTAATTCAAAATAAGTTTGAAAGAAAAGTAGACGAATATGTTAAGACCCGTGATCACCAATAATCCACCATCAAAATTTAGAACTTTGAATTTGGGATGAAAAGTAAGATATTTTTGAAGATTATAGAAAAAGTTAGGTTAATAGATGAGCAATGAGAAAAAAAGGGAGGGATGCTCTCTATTTATAGTGGAAAGGAGAAACTAATCTTTAAAATGACAACCTCTTTCGACGAAGAAGTATTTGTTTGACCAAATCACGGGTACATGTTTGGCCAATGACTAGAAAGTTCTAGCCATTTGCCAATCGGGTACCCATTTGTCCAGGAAAGTACATGTTTGCCAAACTAATAGCCAACGTCTAGCCATTTTTCATCCTTTATAAATATCTTACCACTCCCTACCTCATTTGTGATCCCAAATTCTCTCAAAATTCATATATTCTCACTTAAAAAAATACTTTCATCAACTTTTTACTCTCATATTCTCATCTCAAATTGGTGATTAAGGTCGAGAATGACTCCAAAAAAATAAGAAGACATGGTTCAATAAATATGTACAATAATAAGAAGAACCGGCGCCAAAACAACATTGACACAAATAACTCGCATCACTAGAATATGTTGAACAAGATAATAATGAAACCCTCACTGTTTTTGGTGAATAGAATGGGAAAACAAAATACTTTGATATGTTATTGGAAACCGGTTAGATGATTTATATTCTACGGAACGAGTCTTTCAGATAATCTTATGTCTTTTTGATAGAAGGAATTTGCAGCATATATATGCATTTGGTATAATACGTTACTCGATAAATTTTGTGTTAGCTTTGAATTAAATAAGGATAATTCTAGTAATCATAGTCTATATTTTAATATTAATGGTGGACGGGTACAATTTAGGCATCCGAACTAGAATTAGAATTAGCTATGCATATACTTACGACATTAATATATTTTAAATAAAAGTAGTCTGAGAATCGACATTTGGAATTAGAATATCAAGTTGATGTATTGAATTAATTATAGACGTCATCCGTTTAATAATAAAGGTATGGTTAAACATGCTGCTAATAGAATAAAATTAAAACACGTTTAGAGGTTGGCAGTGAAGTTGGTCAATGATTGTTTCCTTTTGGTGAATAATAAGAATTCATGTATGACTAATCTTCAAACAATTGAAACTGTTGCCATACTTTTAGTATAAAAAGTAAATTAACCCACTTTGATCACTTGGCATATGGACTATGCACGCAATAAACGACTTTTACCTTATGGCATAATGATATCTCATTTGCTTAACCAAAAATAGATATTAGTCCATATCAGGAGTTACTACTTCCAAACATTTGTAGAATATGAAATTTATATCTAAAAACTCAAGCGATATATATTAACGGTGAAGGAATCTACTAGAAGTGAGAGGTCTTATAATATTTTGAGGCATCTATGGATGAAATATAGAAGAGTAATAAGTGTAGTCCATCTCTTCCACCTAAAAATTGGTACCATGTGGGCATGATAAGCTTTAAGTAACACTATAGTTTGGTACTAATACTTTTGAGCCATCACCCAAACCCAATAGGAAATTGAGTGGGTCAATTGTATGGTATAGTGAGTCAGTTACATGATATTGATGGCCAATTGCATAATATGCACCGTGAATTGTATAAGAGGCAACTCATGTTCCAAGATATATTTTAGCGATGAAATTTGCTTCAGATGTCTTTTAACTATGAGATTAGTGAGCATATGAAGTTGCTTGTAACTTACAAACAGTTTTTCTTTAGATATCTGAGTGATCATCCTCAACCTCCACCTCCTCCATAACCACCATCTCACAGGCGTGGGGATGATGCATGGTGATATGACTTAAAGATTTAGTAGTTTTTATATGTTATTGTATGAATATCAAATTTTTTAATAATTAAGTTTCATTTATGAATTCGGTTATCTTTTATGTTTTAGGTATTTGGTTGTATAATAAATTTCTTAGATTTCTCTACTTCATTTGAAAATAAAGTTCCTACTACTTTTAAGGTCTAGTTTTGCAATGCAATAAATATCCTAACTAAACTTAACTATCTCGACTTTTAATTCATAACAAATAGTATATTTAATTATTAAAATAAATTAAATTAATTTTAATAAATGTAAAAGAAACATAAAACAGATTTAAGTTGAAAATAAATAAATAAAATTAAAATAATACCATTAAAAAAATGATTACCCGCCTATCAAATAGTTACCTTTTTTACCATAAAAAGAACGCATGCTCACTTCGCAAAATGAACACTTATTTGGCCACGCTGGTACATGTTTGGTTTGTGAGATTTAATCTCATTTATCCAAAGATGATATCAGACATGGTATTTGAGTTTTGTATCCCTTCACAATACGATTTTTACCATTTAATGCAAGAGTATGTGTTAACTGTTAGTTTTTTTTGTTAAAAATGAATTAAATAAACAAAATGTACTTTTTATAAATACATGGGTCATACCCCGAGAAACGACACAAGTCCTTAATACAAAGATGAGATTACAATGGAAGGTTAATTCAAGATCGGGCTTAAAAACAAAAAGGGCCCATAACAAAGAGTCTCGTAAAACAAACACTTAAGAGCAAAGAAACCAAATCTGTCGATAGACCATGCAGACAATATGTTTAACCAATATGGAAGGAAGAGGTGACTACAAATAACACAGACAACAAACGTAAGTTAAAAGAAGATAAACAATACACAGGCCATACAACCTTGGTGTACACGAACCTAAATTTAAGGTCATAAAGCATACGATGCGAGCCCGCAGAGACAAATACAGGAAGGGAGGAGCAACAAATTCAAGCATTCAGTTTCCGCTTTGCATGGTAAATATTGCGCCAAAACAAGAACGTTAAAAAAGGAATCTATGAGAAGAATACTAGTTTGACGCTTTGTTAGTCTAAGAAGACCAATTAGTTGAATATTTTAAGAATCCAAACTTATAATTAGCAAAGTTTTAAATGCTATGGCTGTAGCTAGAATCAAAGAAGATATGATCGATATTTTCAGGGTTAGAGTTACATAAGATACAATTCGGGAGAGATATAATCCTCTAACCTTGAAGCTTGTCACGGGTGGACAATTTTCCTTGGATAGCAAGCCAAATGATAAAGGAGTGTCTGAAAATATTAAATTTATGCCAAACTAACCCCGCCCACCCGAGAAGGGGTGGACGTATGTAGACCATTGTAAGTTTCCTTAATAGTGAACTTCGTGATTACCCTCTTAGCAATCTAATGATGGAGATCATTGTGAAGGATGTTGGAAGGGTGAGAGAGATGTGATGGGGTTGTTGATCTCCCAAAAGTGTTGCGATTTCTAGCACTAGCACATCTAATATGAGTTGGTCAATTCCAGAGTCCATCATGAATAATGTCTGAAACTTTGAGGTTCTTTCTAAGCATATAGTCATGATTGATGCTAATCTCGTAATAGGTAACTAGAGAGGTACAGATGAGCCAAAAGACGTACCAACATGAAGTTTTCTCCCCATTACCGATCGATGTCCTGTAAAGGTTTAAGACATAAAATTTTCATCCATTTCTTATCTCTTGAAGGGAGAAAGGTCAATCTTTAAAGACAAAAAACTATTAAGTTTAATATTCTCAAGATAATCGACTCACATATATAATTTTCGTTTTAACTAACAATGGTTCATAGATGTTTGAGGATGGTCGCTTGATTCCACATTTTTAGGTCTAGAATTCCAAAATTGTATTTAAAAAAAAAGTAATAATAGACGAAACAACTTCTATATTTATGACCTTAATTTCATAAGAGAAAACGATAATAAATTTATTTAAAAAAATAAAAATAAATAAGATCTATCTTCTAATAATATATATAAAAGTACATTTATGAAATATACATATTATAATATAAATATACCAAATATCTATTAATAGATAAGATCTTATTGTATACTAGTTTGTAATTTTTTATTAATCAATAAAAAAAATTAATAATATGCTTAAAAAAAATTAAACTATGTACAACTTCATTAATCTACACTAATAAATGTCAGGATTTGCAAACAACAAAGTAATTAATAAACAAACCAAATATCCGACCACACAGAGTATATGTTACAAAAATATACTTATTATAAAACATATTTATTAAAAATATTTATTTTAATAAAAACAAACCAAAATATTTATTAAAAATTTAAAATTTATTATCTATTACTAACTCTCAATCTTTTACTCAAATTATAATTAAAATTTAGTTAATACAAAACAAAAATGGATAATCTGTCTATTAGTAAATTAAAACTATGTACAACTTTATTAACTGAAGTCTGAATGTAATAAATGTTGTATTTGCCAATCATTATATAACAATGAATATAAAACCAATATTGATAACCGACCAGAGATTAACTGTCCCCCAATAAATATAGTTGTAGTTACATTTTCCCTAAACATTATTAAAGTCCATTTTTCTCTATAAATACCTTTATAACAAAGAATAATTCCATATAATTCAAAATGGCAAGAGCAACTATATACTCCTTCCTCTTCTTAGTCTTGTACCTATCAGGTAACATAATAAGCATACTCTTCAAACATTTCAATAAAATTATATTTTTCGAGTTTTTATTTATTTATCTTAACGTTTATTATATGGGTCTCAAATAATATCATTTTAATTAAAATCCATGAATCATGCAGCTATGAATCTGACATCAGTGGAAGCAAAGACGTGCAACGTCGGTTTTGGAGTATGTAGTGCAGACTGTGGACCGGAATGTTGTAACTCGAAGTGTGCTGTAGAACATCCCAACGGGACCGGAAGATGTGTCACTATTACTAATATTAGATTGTGCCAATGCGAATACCCTTGTTAGGGTTTCTTTTTCATGCATTCTTTTATTTCCATAGTGGTTTAAACTATTTTGATGCATGCCGATCGAAGCATTCATTGTTTTACATTTTAAAATTTTAATAAAAACAAGAACATGTAACCTAAAAATATATATATAACTGTTCCAATAATATTTAAGAAACTTTTTTGTTGTGATTATATATATAATTTTGTTATGTAATAAAATAACGTTATTTCTGTTCTATTGTAAATAGTGTTTCGAAGGAATCATGCATGATTTGTTCCTAATTCTGAATTGGTAAAAATATTTAATTTATATCGGAGAGATTTTTTAATATAAAAGATCCATAAATTACAAATCAGATTGCAAGATGAAAATAAATCTAACAACAACAAACGTTCATCATTGATCAAATGATAGAGTATAAATAACTAATTCAGGAGTATAACAAGTAATGAAAATAGGTCCAACGGTCGAAGAGAAAATAAGGTGGATCCAACCAAAACAATATAATCTGAAAAATAAGAATAAAAAGAAACAGAGAAAACTAATGCTTAGTACGGCCAAGAGATTTTTGAGTCGTTAAATCTGTAGTGGAGGTTCGAGAGTACACAATGAGAGATAACTGAACCCAATACGGGAGAGTCCGAGAAAATCCTAACATTCTTCTCATTTCATGGCAACTGATGTTGCTCGGTTTAACCAAGGGCTTCCTAGTCGAGAAGTCATTGCCTCAGATGATAACATTATGATGTAAGTAATTTCTCAGTTTTACCAAATGCTTCCATGCTAATGTAGTCAATACCTTAACCGAAGAAATTGATACCTTGATTATGCATATACCTATATAGTCGATGCTTCGACGACATCTATGTGGATATAAACGATGTAATCAAACAGTCATGATTTACCCAACAAGTCAATACTTTCATAATTTTCTATCTTAGTTTTGTCTATAAAAAATAAAATTACAGTTATTTTTGCCCCTTACAAGGGCTACAGATTCTTGAGATGTGAACTAAGTCTGAGCAATGCTTGATCTTGTTCGTTGTCACCAATTTAGTAAACATATATGTTGATCATTTTGCAGCAAAATTTCTCCATCTTCAAGAATAATTCTTACGAAATAAAGTCTAACATAAATGTACTTAGTCCATTCCTGAAACACCTCATTCTTTGACAAGCATATTATATTTTAATTATCATAGTGAACCATTAAGATTTCCTATTGAACCTCAAAGTTTTTCAGCATTTCTCTTGATCACTTAGCCTCATTTATTGCTTCGGTAACAACAATATATTCAACTTCAATAGATGAAATTTATACTACAGGTTGATGATGAACTTTTAGCTTACAACACCACCAAACATCACAAACACATATCCAATTTAAGACTTCACTGTGTCAAAAAAACTAGCGTAATCATAATCAACAAAACTCTTAGCACCTTATAGTCTTGAACCAACCTCTTCATACTTCAGTCCTAGACTAGTATATCTCCCGATTAACTTCATAACCGACTTAACAACATGCCAATGTTCCCAAGAGGGCCTAGCCATGAATCTACTCACCAAGCTCAAAGCATAAGCTAAATCAGGTATACTACAGACCATGTCATACATTATACTTCTCATAATATTGGAATAAGGAATGTCTTCAATTTTCTACATCTTCACACCTTCGACATCAAGCTCTAAGAATGTTAGTTGGAAGTGTTGAGAAATAAGACAAGTGGCTAGTTTTTCTTTTGTCATGCAAATATGTCAAGACCGATCCTCATATAACCTTTATGTGATAGTAACAAGGTTCTCATTTCTTTATCTCTAGTTATCTTTATGACAATAATCTTCTTAGTTGAACTTAAATCTTTCATCTCAAATGTGCTCCTCAATATTATTTTTAATGTGTTAATTTATCCATTGCCTTTGCTAGCAATCAACATATCATCTACATACAATAATATATATATATATATATTGGCAGAACCAGATTTCTTCATATACACACAAGTGATATAACATCTCCGTCAATAACCACTATTGATAATGAAATCATCAAAACACATATATCAGCACCTAAGAGATTGCTTTAGACTGTGGAATGCTTTATTTAAGAGATATATTTGGTGACTCATTTACTTGTTTACAAATCCTTCACGCTACTTCATCTAGATGGTTTCCTCAATGGTCATATGTAGAAAATTTGTTTTAACGTCTATCTGGTATAAATTCATTTCAAACTTGGAATTCATTGGGAGTAAGATCCTGTTTGAACTATGTTTCACTGTAGGAGAGAATATTTATTTATAATCCTTACCCTCGTGTTGAGTGAACTCTCTAGTAACCAGCATGGCCTTGTACATGACCACTTTAAACCCATGAATTTCTTTATACCTCTTGAAAATCACTTGCAATCAACCAGTCTCTGACCTTCACATTTTTCTACCAAATCCCAAGTGGTGTTCTTGCGAAGCAAAGTAATTTCATCCTTCACACCAACTAGACACTTGGATTTATATTTATTTATATTGCATGCCTGAAGTTCTCATACTCAGATTGAAGAACCTCATATGTTGTATTCAATGTAAAATCTATCAGTATGCCATACCCGACACTTTGAGAAGCTTGACTTAATCTTTTGTTCTTGTCCCTTTTTATCTAGTAGGCATGTTGATTCTGACTACCTTATAATTCTATACATACTTCTTGTCCAAATGTATTTCTTGGTTTAGATCTTTGTAAGCCAGTAGTAGGTTCTGATCATGCTGACTTCACCTCAATTTCAAGTGTGTCACTTCCATCATGTTGGACTTTAGGTATTTTACCATCCAAACAAGGATAATTATTCTCATTGAATGCAAATAACTTCTGATTAAACACTTCAACTTTCTTCGAAGCACCAAAACTTGTATCTCCTAATGCCTTCTGCATACCCAATAAATAACCACTTCATAACTTTTCGTTAAAGCTTCTCATGTATGATGTGTGCATATGCATCACAACCAAACATTCTCAAATTTCAATAATATAAAGGATTTCTATAATATATTTCACGTTGAGTCTTTAATCCAATTGCAATAGATGGACATTCGTTTATGAGGTAACAAACACTCATTATTGATTCAGTTTAAAACTGCATGAGGAGATTAGTAGTAACTAACATGAACCTCACCTTATCAATAATGGTTTTATTTATATTTTTAGTAAGACCATTTTGTTATGGAGTGTCCCATACAGTTCTTTGTCGAGCTATTACTGCAGCTTCGTGGTAATCAGTAAATTGAATTGTACATAATTAAAGACCATTATCCTTATTAACTTCTTTACTTCTCTGCCAATTTGTTTTTCAACCATGATCATCAATTTTTTGGACTTATCTCAAACATCTCCTTTCGAATTCAACCGGTAAATCTGTAACTCCTTTGAGTAATCATCGATAATTGATAAAAAAATATATATTGCCTCCATGATACCCAACCGTTATAGGACCTTATAGACCATCATGAATAAAGTCAATGGGTTCCAAATTTAGTATGTTTGGATCTTGTAAACTTGACTCTACTAATTTTACTACACACGTAGGATTGGAAAAATTCCAAGAATGTCAGTTTGTCATTTTTGAATAATTCTTGCCTATGCAAATCCAAAATCCCTTTTTACTCACATTCCCAAACCTCATATGCCGTAGTGTTGTACCATCTACTCTTCTCTTGAAAAAACTTGAAAAGTTTCCTATAAAGTATCTGGGATCAAAGAATAAAGGTTACTTTACAATTTATTAGTTATTATAGTAATATCACTTTTAGAAATTTTCATGTAACAATTGAACTTTGATTAAACAACCTAAATTATTCAATATGCCAAGGAAAATTAGATTTCTTCGATCACAACCATCAAATATTTATATTTTTGCAGATCGAATTCTAGCTATCTGGCCAGCCTTGTTATTGTCAAATAATACAATACCTCTAGTGTTCTATTAAAATGAGGAGAACCAGCCCCTATGCAGACTCATATGAAATAAGCATACATAATCAAGAACCCACTCTCTTTGTCCTTTATCTGAAGAGTGCATCAAAACCTTTCCAAAGTCATATTATTTAGAACAAAAAAAATCTCTTTGATCTTATATGCAATCACTTTGCATCCTTAGTCGATCGTAGACAATGTTTTCTGAAATGACCCAAGTTCTTGTACTTGTGAAATCAAATCTTAGACTTATCAAAATTTTCTACTGACTTTGATCTAGTTATTTCCTCACACCTTGTTGGTATTTTTTCTCTTTGACCTACCTCTAATGTTCAAAGCTTCACGGTTACTTTCCAAACTCATAGCTCTTCAACACTATATTAGTTCCAAGTCATTAGATGTTAGCATGCTAAAATTTATTTATCGACAGTATTTATTAGTTGTATAAAATGGTATCCTTTAATTATCCATATGCAGACGGAAACGAGTTGTACAATGTCATTTCTTGATATATATTAGTGATTTCCTGACCAATGTTTGCCAAATCGATCACTATTTTAGAAGTCAACAAGTTTCTTATTATGATTCTTGTCCTCTAGCATATTGGAACCAAAAAACTTAGCTTAGCCTAGCATTTGATTTGTCAGGGAGTTTGTCATGTACATACTCTCCAGTGTGTTCCAAACTTGAACTGCTAATTTTTATTTTGATATTGACTCAAATATTATAAATCACCTACATAATGATCGTGTTTTATGCAGCTCCGAATATTTATTTTTTTCCGTAATCAAACAACCTTAACACAAATCAATATCCCCTAAAACTGAGGGAACCACCTTCTGTTGAATCAAGACAACTCGTATTCGTTATCACCATATTACTAAATCCCATTTTTCTAGTTAAAATTCTTCATCTTAAACTTATTCAGTCCCATCTTAACTTTAAAAATCACACCATAACCAGGATATGATACCAATTTTGGTGTTTTTACAAGCTCTATTCAACCAATTTAGGTCTCAAACTGAACGTTCTAAGAACTACATAAATATACATGCAATGATTTTACTGAAAAATATAGGAAATATAATAACAAAGTAAAAGATAACATAAAAGATTTATAGTGGTTCAAAAATTTGCTTACATCCACTATGAGATACAAAAATTATCATTCTATTGGTGTTCAACAATAACAATATTATACAAGATTAAGATAATAGATGAATAATATTCACAAAAAATCCAAATTTCACAACTCACATAATATTATTTTAAGGTAACTCTCTGTTTTTCCCCAGAAGAAATCTACTGATTGTTTTATCTCTTAATCTTTGTTGCACACTTCATCAAAATCCCGTTCACCTTAAAAATTATTATTTATAATGCTCTGTGTCGATCTCTATCCAAAATGGAATGAAACAAACTCTTAACATAGGTAACCATTTTTATTGTAACAATAAGTAAGTGAATATTTTTTAACAGAAGATAGATGTAACCATTGTAACTTAATATTTATTCTAATAGTCACACTTAAACAGCTTTAGTCCAAACTGATAAACTCTTGGCTAGTATAAACTCGACCTTATTTGTTGTCTTTTAACCTGTAGCAGCATTCACCTCCTAGGAAGGCCCACAAGCCTATAGTTCTGCTTGAATTTACCAAAAGTATTCTTATCCAAAACAATCGACAAATTTTCCGATGACATCCTCGCGAAGACTTTATAACAGATGACATTGCTTGATTTAAGCAATAGTTTCCTAGTCAAAGCAGTCAATGTCTTGGATGATAACATTATTTTATTTGTAGTTTCCTGACTTTACCATATTAACTGATGATTCATTGATTCCTATACTCATAAAATCGATGCATCGACGATGCCTAGGCCGATATAGTCGTTGCGATCAAATAATTATGACTTACACTTGTTTTCGGAATGACTTGATCAATCATACTAGATAGATATTCTCAGATAGATTATAAACCTTTCATATGCAATTCCTAATCTATTCATTAATGCACAAGATAAAGTGATCTACATTCTCTTGCGCAATAAAGCCTTTTCATTCTCCATGACCCATCATCTTCGTACAATGAACCATCATCATTCTCTACAGGGTTTCAAACCTTTCTCCAACATGTGGTGTGGTGATTGGCCTTAATATTAATGGTTATCCCAAGGTTTAATATATGAATAAAGTTATGATTGAACCTGGATATACATGATGGTCTACATCTGATATCTCCAGACCGACCATAATAGAATAAATAGGCGAAGCAACCAATATCAAGCAGTGTGGGCTCGCCTATCAATTAAAACCAGGTTGTTTCCAAGCTTAAACTATTTAAAACTAAATTGCTATATTTTTATTGTTGTAACCGGGTAGAGCGTGTTGATAGTGATGGAAAAATTATGGAGACTTGGAAAAATATTGGCATCTAGGAAGACCTTTTACTTTAGTTGTGGGTTGATTCTATTCTTTTGGTCATGGACATGTCCTCGTTGACTAGCTTACCATCCAACCGATTGGATGTGACTGTGGATATGTTAACTACTTCAAGTGATATTAAATGGAATGTTGATAAGGTAGAACGAGCTAAATCACTCCATCATAAAATATTTTTCAGGCCAGTCAAATAAAGTCACAAAAAGGAATAAAAAATACCATAGCTATTATAGAACTACGCAAACGCTCTCTATATGGAATCAATCATTCCTTATTTTATCCTAAATTATATTTTTATTCTAGATGGGAAACCACAGTTGGTCCCGCATTTCCGTTCGGGAGTACCTATGTAGTGGGTCCGGGAGTTCCTATCCACCGAACTAGTATACCAGGCTTAAGCTAACTAAGCACTTGATGTAACAGTTACCCTTGCCTCTTATATACCAGGTTGTCGCCTTTTTTGTCTTATCCTTGCTGGGATATTATATCTTCTCTATACATAGATGAAGTCAGATCGAAGAGACGTTTTGGATCGACTAAGGCACAAATAATCTATATCATCTTACTATACCCTCAGGCAAAGAGAATACGAATATAGACAATGATTGATTCTTGGGTCGTATATAGGCTGGCATGAAATCTATTGCATGCCACTAGATTTTGTACTCCTTATTTATGTCGGTGGCATACCAATACTATATTGTGATGAATGCTAAAAAAACGTCGTGTCCTTCCGCTATGTTAAACCCTTCATTATAATAACAATGGTTGGTTCTTTCAGAATTGGTAATCTCGTTTGACTAGAGAAGAGCCTTGTTAAGCAGGTGCACAAAAAGTATTATTTCACAAGTTTGATGCAAGTTGTACATCACAGCTCTCTTATCTACTTATACTAAAAAAAACTAAGACGAAAGTTTGTGCCTGCTTATCTTAACTACAATAACTATCAAACAATAATCCATCTAAATAATGAGACACGTATAGCGATATAGTGTAGATATGAGTTGTTATTAAGCGGGCCATATTTGGACCCCTTAGATCTGGACCCCTTAGTAAAGATACAATAATCCATCTAAATAATGAGACACGTATCCCTTAGATCTGGACCCCTTAAGTGATAGGAGTGATGGTCCCATATTTGCTCAATTATCGATTGATATTGAACCTCAATGTGAAAGTGCATTATTCAAAACCTTTATTCTTGAGAAGTGAAGAAAACAATGCAGGGTGCACAGGAACTCCCAATCTATATAATGGGTTTCTGCTTTCACTTTCTCGTGCTGCTATGATATAGTGTGCGGTCGCCCCGAGGAAACATGATTTATGGTGTAGTACCTCTTTTTTCTTTCTTTTAATTTTTTATAGATTTTAACTCAGGAATACAAAAGCGTCTTATTATTTTCTATATCATAATTAAATTATTCTCAGGTATAGTTGTTCATGAAAGATGGCATGAGACATTTATCAATGGTGAGAGTCTTTCATCCAAGCGAGAGATCAGACCAATCACATTCATCATGTTCTGATCCAACTGGGTCTTCTTGAATGAGTTGATTTATTGTTGTATGCTTTATTTTGAAATTTTCCTACTTGAACCCTTTGTACTTCCTTTGAGTACTCATGAGAGATAGAGTGAAAACATTTTTGTTACGGTGGATGGTGGGGATTAAAAATACCAATGAAGCAAAGAACGACTGTATGAATATCGAGATTGGGTTAGATTTGAGTGTACCTTAATATGAGATACCCAAAAGAAAAAGAATGATTTTTCCCTTCATAAGTCAATTTGTTTCGTGTAATATCATTTTATTAAATAGTTTACAGAGCTCTTTATTCTTTGAAGAAATCCTTCACTTCAATTTTAATTCGTATTTATCACAAAAAGCAAAAATATATAATAAATCCAGTCTTTCACTAAGTTTTGAATAGTTCTCCCGAATTCAAGTTAATTATGTTTCGCCTTTTACGTGGACAAAGACGATCAAATAATGCTTAATGATGACCTTTATGGATTCGATCATATATATAATAGACAAAAAGAAACTCTACCCGAGTCTTACGCACGATAGGGAAAAAGTGTTGTATAGGCTAATGGGGCCTTACTTATTATGGGTGGAGCGTCGAGAAGCAATGTTGAGAGAAATATCCTTGGCCTCTCTTCATTCTTCTATAAGGTTTCAAACCTTTCTTCAACATATGTAATAATAAGCAAGGAAGAGATGGGAGAGATCGAACATGAAAATAAGAAGCAAACTTGTTTTTTTTTTTATCATTTTGGTAGAAGAGGTGTAATATAATTGACAAAAGTGACTCGCATTTCCCAATTGAAAAGATGGTTTCCTTTTTTGTCTTGCAGTTCTCATCTAACAAATCATATTGAAAATGTTCCTAACCTAACCCCTCCATTCGTAGAGTTATATATTACAAGTGATCTAAAATGTGGACCTTATTAATTACATCATGACAATATCGGCCCTATCTGGGCCAAATGGGAAGTCTTACTCATTTTATTTTATATCCAACCTCCCGCTCTGTTTTAGTTAACCTCACGATATGCCTGACTAGTGAGTCTACCGTCTCCACAACTTTCCCTTATATCGACTTCTTCTCAAGCCTTCGAGCGTTGATTTTTGCTTGGGTCGGCTCTGAGGCTCTACCCTGTCTTTCATTTGTTTAAAATAACTAGGTTCATTTATTCAATGGAAGCGGGATCATTGTAATTTGGCTAAGCTAACGAATATGAGTTCTTCTCTTTCCAACTCTCTTCGGTCGGGTATCGGGTGGTAATTGATAGCCCAACTTCCTCTTCTTGCCAAAAATACTACTAAATTCATTCATCTCATCTAGTTTTGAAGCAGTCACCGCACCCAAGGCATTAGTCTTAGCATGACTCTATGAACCTTTACTTGGGAACCTTTATCCAAAAATGTAATTCGAGATCACTAAATTAAACTAAGATTTGAGGACAATCTCATACTAAATAACCTAATATTGATGACAGTCGATCCTTTGCATTATGAAGTCCTACAGTTGGCTCTGCCTCCCCCATAACTAGCAGTTGATGCCGCACAGATTTGGGCCCTCATAGGTTTGTTCCCACCAAGTCAAAATCATACTTTTATAATACCTTTTATATTCACATGATATCCAAAAAAACATAATATTCGATGATGCAACTAGTATTCTTATATGTAAGATAATTATAGGTAACAACATCAATTCTATACTACCTTATCATATGCGAATGAAATGGAAAAACAAGTGGAGAGCGTCAGCTATGACGAAGTTTTAATCGGTGTAAGTTTGATCAGTTTTAAAAGTATTAAAATCTAGCTATATTATATTGATTGATATCCTAACATGAAAAACATTAACTGAGAACACGACTAAACTCATATGAGGGAAGAAAATGCATTAAACAAATCCAATTGCCTTCATGAGTTTATGGAACATACATATTTTATTAGTGAGTATCCATATTATATTATCCGATATTTGGTTAATACTTAATTGTTATATATGTATATATGCTCTTGAGATTTTCTCTGAAATATTTAGAGCCTAACGGTGTTTAGACCTCGAATATTCTAATTTTTAATTACAATAAATTTTGAAACTACAACCTTTAAATCGTATCAAGGGAAAATTTTGATAATATATATTTTTAATAATTTAAAGATTTGTTTTAGAAAATATAAAGTTTAAACAATTGAAGTTTTAAATGCACATAAAATCTTGCATTTGGACTTCGTTTTTAACCATAATTTAAGAGAGTATGTTTTTTTCTTTGTATTTAGAGAGATACAAAGCTCTGCTTAATCTATTAACTTGTATATAAGGACACCAATTTCATATCATATAATTTTATGCTAGTGGTAAACTACAAAATAAAAAAACTCATTTACCATCTGATATCTGAATAATGAATTCCTGGCTTCACTGATGTCTTTGTAATTTGAATTGTAAGAAAAATAACTAACTAACAATGAGTGTATTCAATAAAAAAATTATGAAAAATATCACATTTATAATCTTAAAATGACATCCAGTGCCCATTGGTAAAATGAAATGAACACACACCTATATTAATAAAACTGCAATGGTGAAACAAAAAGAGATCTAAATCGGATATCACTCAAAATTTGAGTCAGAATCCTTACATTTAAAATAACATCATACTTTTTAAAAGGATTATGTCTAGATTTTTGTTGTAGTCGAAGTTAATTCTTGTAATTGTTATAATTTGTAATATATAAACATAATTTTAAATTTATTATTATAGATATTATTAATAAAAATATTATAGTTAAATAATTGGCTTGAATAAAAAAAATCCAATAAAAACAGAGTCTTCAGTTGATTCATATCGGAAACTTCATCGGAGTTCATATCAAAATTCTATCTTGCGACCGTGGTTAGGCCGGTAATCATGGTGCAACCTCAGTGATAAGGGAGGGTGAAATCATATCTCCTTCCTCTTCAAAATCTTCTCCAAATATGAAAACAGACACAATTTTCTCCATGGTTCTGGTTTTCTGCCTCTACAATCTGGAAAACAAGGACAATAACTTAGTAACCTATTAAACAAATAAATATCATTGCTGAATTCTGAGAATATAACCAACATGAGAACCAATCCTAGGATTAAACAATCCAACACCAAAGATTAGACCTTCTACAATCCTGGTAATACAATCTATGTGCAAACAACTTATGCTAAATTATTAAAGTCGAAATAAAATCTTGTTTACCATGAGAAAGTAATTTTACATCAGAAAGATGTCAAGTTGCCATCAAATTTGAAGCAAAAAACAAAGAAAAACTGGAAATGAATGGAAGGCAGATATTGATGGGGAAATTTGCTACATAAAAGCATGGTATGGAGACTCTTAAGGAATTCCTGGATAATTTCAGGGTTCTCTCTAGAATATATTATTATTTGATAAGAATTTAAACATATTTTCATTAAATTCAATTACAAAGAAGATATCAAGAAAATTTGGAGGAGAAACGTTTGGGCAGTGGTGTCTAAAATTATGAGGCTATTAAAATGGACTCTTTTCTTCAATTAAAACTATGAATCTCCTATACCTCCAGTTTGGACCAGTCTTCGTAACCTTCCTGAATATATGTTCAACGAAGAAACTATTAAAGTTATAGGTAAAGTAATGGGATCTTCTTTATCTATTTGGGTTCTTCCTAGGAACATGGCAAGGTATAATTTCTTCAAGATTTGGCTGGAAATGAATCTTTCTAAAGAATGAAGAAAAAAGGTTGGGATCGGCATTGGAGAGGAAAATGGGTTTTGGTTGGAAATTTCTACAACCTTTTACCTTCTTATTGCAAAAAATGCTACCACATTGGGCATGATCTAAAAGACTGTAAAAAAAGGTAACCCAAACCAAGAAAGGAGATTATACAGAGACAATACACGTACTGATACTTCAACTATCTCTAAACATAATCCAAGCCAAGATATCTTACCATCCAAAATAAAATCATTTATCATCAAAATCCAAATTAATGAACATTCTTCAAGTTGCAGCGGGCCTTCATATGTCAAACAGGATAAGAAAAGAATAAAGCAGATAATATTCAGATTGACAAAAACAACAACAACAACAATAGCAGTGTAGCTTTCTCAGACAATGATTCAAGAATTGGCCCAAACGCTGTCAGTTATTCTGATATTATTGAAGCCTTACAAGTCATTGACAATGAAGCCCTATTTAGATTAAAAAGATAGACAAATTCTGTTGTTGAAGAAGGTATCTCTCCAATTAAAGAAAATATTAGCAGTCTGCTAAGTTCTCGAAGGTTAACAAAGTTTAATATTGGGAAAATATTTAAGAAGGTTGAAGGGAAAAACCAAAGAAACCTAAAGGCTAGAATACAAAGGTCATGTATCTTCCAAAATTATGCACATGAAAGGTTCTTCTAAACTTTTCACTAATTCATCCAAATGACCATTTCCATTTTAAATTGGAATGTGAGAGGACTTTGTAATAAAGAGACTATAAGAAGATTAAAGTTTCTCAAAAGATCTGAAAAATATAACTTTATGGCTTTGCAAGAGCAAATGATATCTCAAAGCTACCTTAATTCTATCTCAAAAAAGTTGGGCTATCACTGGTCAACTCGAAATATAAGCAACAAAATACGGGTGATGTGGAATTCTAATTATGTTGTGGATATATTAGCAAATGAAGAGCATATGTTTCACCTTAATGTTAAGCATCACTCAATGGATAAAGATGTTAGAATTACTGTTGTTTATGGTAAATAAAAAGATATCTGAGAGCCAATCTGTAGGACAACATTAGAGAAATAGAAGACGAATCAAAGGAATGGATTATCCTATGAGATTTTAATGTTATTCTTAACATCAATGAGCAATTATCTTGCTCTTCTACCTGTCTTAGAAGCATTGATGAATTTTATAACATGCTTATTTCCTGTCATTTGAGTGATGCAAGATTTTCAGGTTCTAAGCTCACATGGACTAATGATAGAAAATTGAAAAGGTTGGATCGTGTTTTATAAAATACAGCTTGGCTTAACTACTTTGACAATACAAAAATTAAGCATCTTGCAAAGACTTTCTCAGATCATTCATCTATTAGCATATCTTTATGTGCTAATCAACGTCAGATCAAATCAACCTTTAAATTTCTCAATATATGGTCTATGCACCATGACTTCCTGAATATGGTCGAAATAAATTAGGCTAAGGAGATGAATGGTAGCTCTACTCACATTTTATGGTGTAAGCTTAGAATATTGAAAACTAAGCTCAAAACCTAGAATAAAATATTTTTGGGAATGTTTTTTATTCTTTAAAACAGGTTGAAGATTAAATCAATTTTAGAGAAAAACTACCAAAACTCTAAGACTTCTGTGATGAAAGGCTACTTGATAGTGCTAAGGCTAATCATCTGGAATTATTAGCTAGAGAGGAAAGCTACTAAGAGCAAGAATCTCATTCAAACTGGCTAATGGCAAATGACAGAAATGATGCCTCATTTCTATTGGGAATTATGCTAAGAATTACTTCAAGAATTTAATGGTTGAACCTCCTAATCCTAAAAAAGATGAAGATTTATTCAACTAGATCCCAAATCTGATAAAATTGGAGGACAATACAATGCTTATGTCTATCATTCAAGATGATGAAATTTACAATATAATTAACTTTATTAACCCTAATGGTGTTGTAGGTCCTGATGGTTTTAATTGGAATTATTTTCAAAACTGCTGGAGGATCATTGGCAATGATTTATGTGAAGTTATGATGGATATTTTCAAAGGAAACCCTATTCCTATTGGTGTCCATGCTACTGCCCTTTTGCGTAATTCTAAAATTGGACTCCGCTAAGACACGGAAGGACTTCAGGCCAATCAGCTTAACCATTATGTTCAATAGAAATGTCTCCAAGGTAATTAACAATAGGCTGGCTTTTTTATTGCATAAAATTATTTCAGAAGAACCAGGGGCTTTTGTCAAAAGTAGGAGTATTCATGAGTATATTTTGATTACTCAAGAACTATGTTATGGCTTGAACTACAAGACTATATGGAGTAATATTCTTCTGAAAGTGGATATATCTAAAGCATTCGATAAACTCCCTCACAAGTTTATCTTAAGAATTTTGGCAGCCTTTAGGTTTGATAGTTTGTTCCTAAACCTAATTCTCAAGAACATCAATAAAAGATACTCATCTATAATTGTGAATGGAGAAATAAACGACTTCTTTAAGTCCACTAAATGGTTAAGGCAAGGAGACCCTTTGTCTCATAGTCTATTTATAATTGCTGAAGAATATCTTGTCAGTGATATTAAGAATCTAGCCAATGAGGATCAATCAATAAGATACAATACTATAAGGAATTAGCACATACCTTGTTTAGCCTTCGCTAATTACTTTGTTATATTCTCCAATGGATCTTCATCATCCATCAATAAGATCAACAACTTCCCGATGCATTATCAAGAGAGATCAAGGCAAGCCGTCAACAATGAAAAATAAAAAATTATTGTGCCATCTAAAATGATTCATACAAGAGTTCAAAGGCTGGAAGACATCTTGGGGGTTCAAGCATAGAAGTTTACTTATAAAATACTTGAGGTTGACCATGATCCAAAACATGTTGCGGTTGAGCATCAGCCTCTAGCAAGGCATGCAAGACAAGCTGCGACAGCGGCGTATACACTAATGGCTCTAGAAAACTATGTCATCATGTATAGAGATGTCGAATATTTAGATGAATATCCTAACATTCATGTCATTAGCACAATTACATGACATGAATCACTCTCGAACATGATAAAAAACTATTGAAAAGACATATAGATGATCTAGAAGTTCAACATCATGGTCAAACATCACCAAGCTTATATAAAAATCTTTACCCGGAGATGGAATTTACCGATGTTGATTTAACAAAAGTTGTTACACCACATCAAGATACAATTTTAGTTACAGTTGTATCAACAGTGGAAGTGAAAAGCATACTCATAGACATATATAATTCATTAAATATATTTTATAATAATAGCTATGACAAGATGAAAGATGTCCTAGTTTTTGTATCATTCAAGAATATTGATTGAATTTACCTAAACAAATACAAATGTTGTGGAGTAGTTAAACATAAATATAAATCTAAACAAACAAAATTTCATGAGAAATGTTCAATGTCTATAAAATTATCCATGATTAGTTTTTTTACGAGGGTAGTTAATATTTTTTAATATTTCTAAAATTATAATAATATATAAATAAAAATTAATTAAATATTAAAATTAAAAAATGTTTAAATCCTAACTATTAACCATATCTCAACGATAAAGAAACGATATAATAAAAAATTACTTATAATATTGAATCAAATCAAATTTGAATACAACCATATCCAACTTCCATTTAGTAAAAAAAAACTTCAGAAGTTTGTATAAAAAATATTTATAGCGGATCATTGTATTGAAATAATATCCAGATTCAAATATCTTGAAATAAGGTAAATCCAAATTTAAAACATTATAATTCTTAATACTAATATATCAATACATAAAATAAAACGGAGATCAACCCAAAACTTAACAGCCGCCCTTTTTTCATTGAACTATTTAGGATTTGATAATTTAAGAAGAATTCAATATCCTATGTTTTTTATGTTTTTTTCTTATTTATTTTTTTAAATTTTATTAGCTATTATCGCAAATAGAAAAGTATTAATTATTTCACATCTAATTAACAATTAGTTACACACAAAAAAGTCGTAACCGTATTTATTTAGTGACAAAAGTATTATTTTTGTAACTATTTTCTTTTTATTTGCGTAATATATTTGCACGTAATTTGCAACTGGAATACGATTGTTTTTTAGCAATCAAATTATACATAATTTCGTAATTGGAACAAAATTATGATTTTGTAACCAAATTCATTAGGATTTGATAATGTTAACATGCACATGTTCTACGTAGCATCTCAGAGAAATAGCCGCCAGGAAGCGGCTAGGGTTTTGTGTTTATTAAAGAATCTTTTTTTATTATAATGCAAACCCAAGTAAGGCTCTCAATATATAGAGAACTTAGAGGCCTATACAAAGAAACTTAATACATTGAATATTCTAACACATTATAATATCAAAACATGCTAATCTGAGTAACACACTTCCCTCCATCACCTTCATAGTCACTCTCTTCGTTTCTTGTGCACTGAATATTCTAACACTCCCCCTCAAGTTGTGTAGTGGGATCACCAATACCCAACTTGGATAAAACTGATTCGAATGTTCTTGTAGCAACCGTTTTTGTCAGGATGTCTTCCAGTTGGTCTTTGGATCTAACAAATGGAAATTCGATTCTCCCATCTTCAATCTTCTCTTTTATGAAGTGCCTATATATTTCAACGTGCTTTGTTCTATCGTGTTGTACCAGGTTCTCTGAAATCTTAATCGCAGCTTTATTATCGCACATTAACTGAGTTGGACCCTTCAGGGGGAATCCGATTTCTTTCATTATCTTCTTTAACCAAAGTATCTCAGCAATACCCTTAACGATTCCTCTAAATTCTGATTCAGCACTTGACAGTGAAACTACTTTCTATTTCTTACTCCTACAAGTCACCAAGTTACCTCCAAGAAGAGTAAAGTAGCCAGCAGTTGATCGCGTGTCGTTAGGATTCCCTCCCCAATCAGTATCTCTGAATAATTCAACATCAAGGTGTCCACTTTTCTTCAAAATTATGCCTCTTCCTGGTGTGCCTTTGAGATATCGAATAATCCTCATTACTTCTTCCATATCGTGTTCCTGAGGATGATGCATGAACTGGCTAACTACTCCCACCGTGTATGCAATGTCGGATCGAGTGTGAGCCAGGTAAATCAATTTTCATACCAACCTTTGGTACCTTTCTTTACTCGCTGGTCTGGCCCCTTCAATTATCTTTAGTTTGTGATTCATAACCATAGGAGTGTCATTTGGTTTGCAATCCACCATGCCAACTTCAGCTAATAAATCCAATATATATTTCTGTTGGAAGATATAAATCCCTCCTCTTGACCTAAGAACCTCGATTCCTAGGAAATACTTCAATCCTCTAAGGTCTTTCATTTCGAACTCCTTGAAGATGTTTTTCCTAAGAGAGCTAATTTCTTCTTCGGCATTCCCCGTTATAATCATATCGTCGACATATATTATAAGACAAGTGACTAATTCTCCTCTTTTTTGTAAAACAAGGTATGATCCCCATTACTCTGTTTGTAGCTATACTGCTTCATTGCCATTGTAAACCTCCCAAACCAAGCACGAGGAGACTGTTTGAGCCCATATAATTCCTTTTTCAGTTTACATACCTCATTTTCTTGAAAACCATCAGAGAACCCTGGTGGGGGTTCCATATATACCTCTTCTTCCAAGTCTCCATGTAAAAAAGCATTCTTTACATCAAATTGATGAAGAGGCCAATCTTTATTCGCGACTATTGAAAGTAAAACTCTGACAGTGTCAATCTTTGCAACCGGAGAGAACGTTTCAGAGTAGTCTATACCATATGTTTGTGTATATTATTTTGCAACCAATCTTGCCTTGTGTCGCTCAATGGTGCCATCAGATTTATATTTTATATTAAACACCCATCTACACCCGACTTCTTTCTTCCCTTGTGGTAACACACAATTCTCCCATGTACCATTCCTTTTTAGAGCTTCCATTTCGGTATTCATTTCCGCATGCCATTCAGTCATCTTTTTAGCTTCTTGAGCTGTTTTAGGGATTTGTTCATAGAGAATAGTAGCTGAAAAAGCCTTTGCAATCTTCGTCATTCCTTTCCTGTCCGTTTTTACCAGATATTTAAAAGCATGATGAACGTGTTTCGGTGAATACTGGTTAGGAGGAATCCCTCTATTTTTTCTTGGGGGAAGAACCAGAGTTTGAGTTTCAACAAATGAACTTCCTGAAATGTCATGATCAGTAGCATTTTGTGAGTTATGACATTGTAAATTGTTTACCTCTTGATGGACATTTTCTTCGGCTGAAACGCTGGTAGTATCCATGACATTTGTTTCTTGTTGGACATTATCTTCGGGAGAATCATTGGTGGTAAGAACTGCCTCGTCAGTCTCCTTTATGTTGGAAGAGGCGTGTTCGGTGGCACCATCTATCGACTCTGTCGGCACATCCTCAAAGTAACTTTCATATAGCAACCAGTCGAGTGATTCACTTACTTTCTCCCCCTGAGCACGAGATTGGTGGTAAAAAAATAATCGGATTCTAAGAAGTCACAGTCCATGGTGACATGGATTCGACGAGTAACCGGATTGTAACACCGATATCCCATTTGATGAACACTGTATCCAACGAGTACACACTTTTCAGCACAAGGATTAAGTTTGTTTTGACTAGTTTTAGGGATATGAACAAACACCGTACAACCAAAGACACGAGGTGGTAAGGTCATAACAGATGGAATTGTAACTTGGGTGGCAAGCACTTGTAATGGAGTTTTATTTCCTAGACATCGGGTTGGTAGACGATTTGCAAGATAAGTAGCTGTAGCAAGAGCTTCTGGCCAAAGAGAATGAGGAACTCTAGATTCAATCATAATAACACGAGTTTTTTCAAGTAAAGAACGATTTTCTCATTCTGAAGTACCGTTTTGTTAAGGTGTGTTTGGACAAGTATTTTGATGGATAAGACCATTTTTTTTGAAAAAATTATGCATTGTTTGGTTGACAAACTCTGTTCCATTATCAAAACGGAGAATCTGTATTTTTTTTAAAAATTAAGTCAAAATCATTTTGTAAAAATAAACAAATATTTCTGGTACTTCCAATTTATGTTTCATGAAGTATATCCAAGTTATTCTTGAGAAATCATCCACAAATAAAACAAAGTATCTGATTTGATTGTTAGTGGAATTTCGTGCTGGACCCCAAACATCAGAATGGATTAGCGAAAAAGCATAATCAACTCTAGTATTACTTTGATTAAATGAGACCCTATGATTTTTTGCAAGAATGCAGGTTTCACATTTCTCATGAATGGAATTATTCAGAAAAAAACTAGGAAACAAACTCTTAAGATAGCTAAAAGAAGGATGGCCAAGTCGTCGGTGCCATAAACAAAATTGCCTTTCGGTTGTTCCGTGAGCAAGCATGGCATGTCCCTTATGAACAACCTCATCAACATAATAGAGACCTCCTTGTCGGCTCCTCTGTAATGTGAGAACCTCTCCCCCTCCCCCCAATTTCTTTCTTCATCAGGTTTGCCCATAGGTCATAGTTGTCACCACCGAGTTTAATCCCTAGGGATAAATTCTCGGGGTTAGTTGTTTGTTGTTGTGTTCCGAGACCATTTCTCAGAATGGCAGCAATCTGCGTTGTTAATTTATTAGGGATTTGACTGACCACGACTTCATTGCCAGCCATCTTTGTTGAGGATGTTCAGAATTCCCAGAATCACACGTGCTCTGATACCATGTTAACATGCACGTGTTCTACGTATCATGTCAGAGAAATGGCCGCCAGGAAGCGGCTAGGGTTTTGTGTTTATTAGAGAATTTTTTTTGTTAGTATAATACAAACCCAAGTAAGGCTCTCAATATATAGAGAACTTAGAGGCCTATACAAGGAAACTTAATACACTGAATATTCGAACACATTATAATATCAAAACATGTTAATCTCAGTAACACACTTCCCTCCATCACCTTCATAGTCACTCTCTTCGTTTCTTGTACACTGAATATTCTAACATATAATCTAGAAAAACAATATCCATATCTTTTAGAAGTTAATATTAGTTCATTTTCATCGTCTTTCTTAGTTTCTATTAGTTATGTCTTTTCTTTTTAACATATCATGTTTTTGTTTTTATATCAAAAGTATAATTATGTTAGATATAAAATTTTAACATGTTTCCAATTCTTTCAACAATGGTAAACTTTTAAATTCCATATATTATCAAAATACACAATTATTGTTCACGCATAGAGTTTATTCACTTTCATTTTCAACTACAACAAAAGTAGCTAACAAGGATATTGACATAGACATAATCTAATTGATCCTATTGAATTACAATAACCCGATCCACCACGGTATTTATCTGCACATTTTTTATTACAACATGTGTCAGGACAGCTCTGACTACAAGTGCCAAGGCCCTGATTACACATTTTGGTTGGTGGTGGAGTTCCGCATGGATAATAGCAATCACATAAAGGAGGTTGGATTTGATAATTACAATCCGATTGGACCGTCGCACCATGCTTCGACTTGCACCGTTCATCACAGCCGGGACACAAACCTAGTCCATCTTGACATGTATCTGCTTTGGCTATTGTACCTGTAAAGTTATATAGATAACTCATATTGTTAGATAACCAACTATGAAATGTTGCGACTAAGATCCCCGTAAAGCTATTAAAAACTTAGACTCTTTAGATGAGTAAACTATAAGGTTTATTTACCATTTTACATATATTATTTTTTTGAATATATGTTTCTTGATTATCTTTTAGAAATAAAAATTTACATGGCTGTAAAATTTTATTTTTACAACATAATCAAGAAATATATATTCAGAAAAATAATATTGCATTAGTTATTTATATTTAATGGGACCTAAGTTAGAATAGATTTTATTTAAAATTAAAATATTATTTTAAAAAAAAACTAAAACATACAAGAGATAAAAATGACAAAGCAAATGAGTGAATAAGATATTGAAGCCATTTCGGATTCTTTATTTGTTAGGAAAAAATGATATAAAGATTACTCATACTTATAGCATAATGTTTTTATATTTTAGAAAGAAAAAGTAGCTATCAGAAATAGAAAGGGTATACTTTAATTGTACATACTTCGACTTTGTTAATAACAGCATATAAGACGTTATATTAAAAAAAAACTCATATAAAAACGTTATATTAAGAAAATAATGATGAGTAGCATTAAAGTTTAAGTTCAACTTATATTAATAAAAAATTGAAGTTATATTATTACTTGTATAAATAGTTCGTATATAGAACAATAACAAAGTTAATTGTTTAATTTTTTTTTCTTATTGAAATTTCTTAAGAATTGAAATTAAAATAGTTTAATAAGATAATTTTACTTATTTTAATAGACTTCGAGTGGTTTATTTGTATTTTTGTTTTTATAAAATTTTAAAAAGGAATTATATAACACCGAAACAAGTGGTTTTTAATAAAAATATCACTTAAAACTAGTAAAACAATATTTTGACACTATCCATATAAACTATCTAGAATAATAATTTTTAATATTAGATGAATGTATTATAATAATAGATAGGTAGATAATCTTTAGAATCAAAATCATGCTTTAAATAGAATATATATTTTATTCTTTAAGGGGTAGCCGAGTTGGTTGAGTAAGACATGTTTATGACCAAATGTCATGAGTCTACATATGCTTTTTTGATTAAGTTTATCATCTTGCATCACCTTCTGGCGTTGGTTTGCACGCTATTGCGTCAGACTAAGGGTTTACCCTGTGCGCACTCATTGAATAACGACTGCCGGATTCCCTAAAAAAACGATGTAGAAAATCATTTAACTTCTAATATATTTTTATATATAAAAAAAAAGAATTTTTAACCATATGTGATTCATGTAAATACCATCTTTTATATTTATAACTAGAGAATGGAGTTAGACTTTTTATAATAAATTTATTTAATTTATTATATAATCATCTCGTAATTAATAGATGAAATATAAAAGGATACGATATGTTTTTAAAATTAATTAATAAAAACGATTATAAAATTAAATTATAATATAATGTCAATAATTAGGATGGTTTTAGACTTAGCTGAAATGGAGATTAATTTGAGTGCAAGAGAGTTTGTGTTTAAGATTGATGAAGAAAATGTACAATGTGAAGGATCGGAGAAGTGAAAGAATAAGGAAGGTTTGGAAATTATGTGTTAGTCCCCCTAGTTTTGATGCGGTTAAATATATCTTTGGCTTAGTCTAACTAAATATTTATATGTTTAAATAAGATTTACAAACTGTTCGCTTAAGACTAGATTAAATACACCATTATCACTAGTCCACTATCTTGATGAGAGTAAAGAAGGAAGACTATGTTGGCGGAAAATATAAAAACAACACTCTCTTTAAAACAAATAAACAACTTTGATATAGATAGAAAAGAAGAAATGTTACAAGAACACTCTTACACCTCATACTAAAGGATAAATATTTTTCTTTCACTCAAGAGAGCATTCTTGTCTCTTTTTTCTCTCAGTCTAACTTTTCTCTATAATTTTACTTCTTGGTGTATTTGGTGATGCTCTAGATGGTGGGAGAGCTCCACTATTTATAGAACCATAGTGGAGACAATGATCCACCATATAAGATTTTATGAATACTTAAACACTCAAGCTCAAGACTACACTCAAGGTAAAATTGTTTCTTACACTCAACATAAAAATGTGTCTTGCAGTCAACCTAAAGATGGTCTTACACACAACCTCCACTACTAAATAAATAATAATTTAATTATTTCTAAAAAATAATTTCTAGATGGGCCTTATTGAGTGGGTTGGACCCTTTAACCGGGTGAAGTTTATCCCCCTTAAACTTGATCCCGTGACCCATAGTAGTTTCCTTAATCGTTTGAAGTCTTCGCTTTTCATTGGCTTGGTGAAAATATCAGCAGCTTGTTTTTATGTCTTCACATATTCAACTTGCATATCATTTCTTGAAATACACTCCCTTATGTAGTGGTAGCGAACGTTGATATGCTTGCGTCAATCATGGAACAACGGATTATTGGCTAAGGCGATGGTTGACTTATTGTCAACATACACTTTAGTTGGCTCATTCTGTGTTAGGTTTATCTCCTTCAATAGATTTCTGAGCCAAATTGCATGACTAACACATGTAGTAGCAACAACGTATTCTGTCTCACAAGTGGACAACATGACAATCAGTTGTTTCTTTGATATCCATGTGAAGGAAGTGTTTCCCATAAAAAATACAAATCCCGTGGTACTACTTTGATTGTCCATGTCTCCACCCCAATCACTATCGCTATACCCAACAAGCTTGCAATCATTAGAAATGGAATAGAGTAAGCCAAAGTCAATTGTACCTTTCAGATAACAAAGGATTCTCTTTGCAGCCTTGAAATGAGTTGTTCTTGGAGTTTCCATGTAGCGGCTAACCAATCCATCTGCATGAAGAATATATGGTCTCGTGCAAGTTAGATAGCGTAGACTTTCCACCAAACTCTTGAATAATGTTGGATCTACACTTTCGCCTTCTTCATGCTTGGACATTTTTACTCCAAACTCCATGGGTGTGCTTATCGGGTTACAGTTCTCCATCTTAAACTTCTTAAGGATATCTTTTGTATATCTTTTTTAGGAGATGAAAATTCCATATTTTTGTTGCTTAACTTCAATGCCAATGTAGTACGCCATGAGCCCCAAATCTGTCATCTCGAATTCTTCCGTCATTACTTCCTTGAATTTATTGAACATGCATAGGTTACTTTCGGTGAAGATCAAATCGTCCACGTAGAGATATACAATCAAAGTATCTTCATTTTTTATCTTGCTATATAGAGCATGCTCGTAAGGACATTTGTTGAATCCGTTATCTCGAAAATACTTTTCGATTCTACTATTCTATGCTCTTGGTGCTTGTGTAAGCCCGTAAAGAGCCTTCTTTAGCTTCAACACCTTACCTTGGTGACCTTTGGCGCCTAATGGTTGTTGTATGTAGATTTCTTCTTCAAGGACGCCATTTAAAAATGCTAACTTTACATCTATTTAGTGTATCTTCTAGTTGTTTTGAGTTGCCAAAGAAATTATTAGTCTAATAGTTTCTAATCGGGCAACGAGGGCGAATATCTCATCATAGTCACTTCCAGCCTTTTAAATATAACCTTTTGCAACAAGCCTCGCTTTGTGTTTTTCAATCTTCCTCTTAACATTTCTCTTTGTTTTGTATAACCATCTCACGCCTATTATCCTGCACCCGTTGGAAAGTGAGATGAGTTCCCATGTGGAAATGACTATGTTCGAAGGAAATTATTCATATATATTTTTAAATTATTCATAGCGCCATAGTTAAGCAGTATGTACAAGTATATAATAAAATTTGCATTCCTAAAACCTTATTTTACTTCTAAGTAAACACTTAGAATCTATATAATTTAGTAAACTTTATTGGGATTTCTGGGCTAAAAACTTATTTGCTTTTGTTAATAATAATTTTTTATTTTAGTTTACCAAAATATAACTTTAATTCATATAACTTCAATTCATTACATACTTCTACTAGTAACATTTATTTTGATTTTTACACGTGTCATGTTTTTAAATTTTCTCGATTTACACGTGGCTTATGATGTGATAATGACAATACACACCTTACCTCTTCGGTTGCGGACATTATTTCTTTCTTTTTTCAAATCAGTCTTTTATATTCTGACAAGATCAGGATCGTTGATTAAATCAATGGTTAAGATTTAATGATCTCTTTTAATTTTTTAATTTTTTATTTTGTCTATTAGTTTTCATTTCTTATTTGGTTAAAATTGTTTTCTCTTTCAATCTTTTCTTTCTCGTTTTTTTATAGCAGACCATCAAGTTTGCTATTTTTTATGACAAAGTAATTGTTGCTTGTTTGTTTTACATGTTTTATCCTCATTTATAAAATCTTGATGGTCATAACTTTTTTCGCGAATTCAAATCAGTTATTGATAGGTTAATACCCAACCAGAAGATTAATTTATTGGAACATTAATCTACAATATTTTGTGTTAAAGAAGTTGAACAAAATTATAAAGATCGGTCCATTTCTCTCACTGTTAACGTATGATCACCGGTGATAAGAGAGAACCTGATGATTCCCGAGAAAATGAAGTTTTTATTATTTTATTCCGTACCTGATTGTGGGCTTCAATTTCTATTGGATATTAATTTAGTTAATTTTTCAAAACCGCTCAACTCTGTCCTAATCAATTATCTCCTAAATGTTAGATTTTTATTTTTTTAACATAATTTGTCGAGGATGTCTGGCAATTTGTTTTCTTCTAATTTGTTTTCTAGATTATGTTGATTTTACAGTGGATGTAAAAAGTCCTACTATTATTGTTCAAATGCATATGTTTTCTCTTATTGCTCACAATCTTTTTAAAGAGTTTCAGAGGGTAAGAAAACAATTTCTTTTTTGTTAGTGGATATCATGCTTAAAGTAATGATTCGAAATGAAAAAATTACACTCGCTTTTGGTGTGCCACTCGTAAGTAGTAATTGTTTTTAAGTCGTCATTGTAGTTTTTTATATTGTGTTTTTCTAACTTTATCTATATATTTTTCAACTCTTTCAACTAGATATCCTAAATCGTAAGGATGAAAATTTACCTACTCATGTGTTTCATACAATCCTCTCCATTTTTCTGGGGAATCTAAATTAGGGATTCGAAAACTTAAGAAGGATAACTTTTCTCATTCTGATTTGGTCTGGGGTATTAAAGTGAAGAGGTATATCCTACGAAAGTCTATAGATGGAATGACTTTAGTTGAGAGTTCTTTTTCTAAGAAGCGTCCTCTTTGTTGTTCGACTTCAGAATCTAATGCATTGGTTCGTATTTTTAGTGGGTCATATGTTGCAACTTGTATCTCGAAAAAGAGAAAATGCAACAATGATAAAGCTCAATTTCCTCCTATTTCATTTATCCAGTTGTATCGCATTGCTTCCTTTCTTTTTTCCTTGCAATCTCTCATGAATATTTTAGTTTGTTCATATTCAAATTGTTCGTCTCTTTCAAATGTATTTTATACGGTAAATACCTTAGCCCTCCCTACCTACTTTCTTACTAACTGCGTAAACGTTCAAGTAATTTACGTAATTTTTAATTAATTAAAATATATATAACTTTGTCTTAAAAGTTTGTACATTTTAATCATGTAGCAGGTGATCTATGCGTTATAATTTTTTTCAATTCTTACACATGTATCGCTCATGTTTCTGCCCTATCGTTTTTTACAAGCGACGAGTTTGTACCTTTAGTAAATAATTTTGTTTCACGTGATGATTTGTGTGCTAGTATTCTTACTTCTGTTGTGACTGGCCCTTCATTTGTTGATCAACGAATGATTTCTCACGTTGTTTCCGAGGTTAACTGTTCAAAATCGATAAGTGATGTTCTCTCTGAGCCCAACGTAGGATCTATGGTTAGTGAATTTATTGATGAAGCTAATATGTGTGTTGAGCGTGATGTCATTAGTCATAATTATTAGAGATATATGGGCTAATGGGCTTAGGCCTTATATCTCTAAATGGGCATAGGCCTTATATCTCTAACAATAATAGAGACCAAATTGTAGAGATGCTTTCAATCCCTTCTCCCTATTTTGATAATTTGGTTGTTTCCTCAGAATCGACACTCGTTGTTTCTTCTAATAAAGGTTTATCATCGAATATTTCTTATTTTCTAGGTTTAGGAACTGTTATTAGGTCATCTTTGCTACTCCAATGGATTGTATTACCGATACGATTGTCCATCTCTTGTCTACCCATCTTTCTCTATTAGAATTGGCAAAATGGAATCTTGGATTCGAGGTAATAGTTTTGTACCTTTGTACTCTTATTCTCCTTATCATTGTTGAATGGTTATTTGTTGTGCTCTATTTACAACTTATTTTTATGCATAGTCATGTTCAAGTAAATGTTATTGAACATTCACCAGCTCAATCATTTGGATAATTCATTAGCTTAAGTTAATACATAACAGCAAGAACAATGTGCCTCATAGAAGTATTTAGACTTTGAATCGAGAAAACTCGCAATTAGCTACGAATGGAAAAGGTAAGTTATTACTACACCTAAAAAACAGTCAGGATTAATTATCGAAAATGTAGAGTATATATAAAGCGGAGACAAATATATTTTTCATGTTAGTCTAAAATGTTTGTAAATATTCAAAATCACTAGAAAAACATGTTGGGAATTTTGTTTAGAGATTTCCGGATAAACTCTGAAGTCTTGTTTTAACAATTTCCGATTGAAATTATTTTGGTGGTTCTCCAAAATTTTCAACCGGATAAAATCAGAGCATATGCATTTGAACAACGGGAATGAATATTTTTGTTGTGTTTTCTTTTTTACAGAACCATACTTATTTATTCAACCAAAATACTCCAACTGTAAAATAGTTTGATGTCCAAAAACGGTTAAAATTTCAAATGATAAACTGACTAAATATTCCAATTCAAATTCGAATTATTTTTCCAAATTCAAATTTTCATGAATTTTCATAATAGCCTTATCATTCAAAAATAAATTTAACCCGAACAAGGATCCGCCAATTGGACTCACTAATCATAATATATTCTAGCAAGCGTGTACTCCACACTCTCCGAATTGCTCGATAATATATTATGACTGCATTGGTCGACTAGTTAATCCAATTACACTAAAATATCCAACAATTTTCCCCCATATTAGTGCAATTAATGATTAACTAAAACAAAATCACAACAAATAACAAATTTATGCAAAAATGAAATATCGTAACGATTGAATTTTATATTAGTATATTACACATTTCAAATATTCGAATATCAAGGTATCACTAAGGATTGAACCTTTACTATCCATAATGAATACTCGAAGATAATATACACATAAATTTACATTCTTAAATGTTCTTACTTGACACTATTTTTTACTAGCCCTGTGTCTTTATCCTTCTTAAGCATATTAAAGCCAAGTCCTAGCTTCTTGAAGCGGCTAAACTTCATGCTTAAACAGGTAGATCTTTTACTCTTGCATATGCATATGCAATTTTTCAAAAGAGCTGTTAAGAAGATAAACTTCAACCTCCATAACTTGTATGTTTGAACACATACTTTGGGATAATACTACTAATGTGTTCCAATCTCTAGATGTTAAGCATTCCACATTGAATTAAGCACCTAATTTCATATTAGATCGGAATTGGGTATCTTAACATGAGAGATTTCAAATGGACTTTTAATCCCATCCCAATAGCCGATTTGTGCACAAAATCTCTACTTAACCCTTTGGTTAAATGATCGGTTAAATTATATCGAGTCCTCATAAACTCTACTGTAATAACATCATTCGTGATCCGCTCACAAATCAAAATCTGTCTGACACCTAAGTATCTAGACCTACCTTTGTAAACTTGTCTATATACATTGGCCAAGGCAGTTTCACTATAAATATAGGTGCTATCGTTTTAGACCACAATGGAATTTCATATATATCAAATTTCTTAGCCACCCAACTTCTCTACTAGCTGCTACTAATACCACAAACTCTTATTACATTGTTGAATTTGTAATACAAGTTTGTTCGTTAGATGCTCAAGAGATGGCACTTCCCCCAAGTAGAAATACCCATCCACTTATGGAAGAGTGGTCTTCCATATTAAAAATATAACTCGCATCCGAACATCCTTCAAGTACGGAAGGAAATCTAGTATACAACAAACCATAATTCATGGTTCCTTTTAAATCTTGTAAATGATGTGAACTAGGATTGCTAGTATACATATTAAGCTTTCCAACAGCAAAGGAAATATCCGACATAGTTCTAGTCATTGCATACGTAAGACACCCGATGACTCTTGAGTATTCAAGTTGAGATACAACATCACCTTTTATTAGGTAGAAGCTCAAAACTATGATCTACAAATGAGCTTACCAAAGAACAATCTTTAAAATTAAAATTTTCAATATCTTCTCAATATAATGAGATTGAAAAATCGATATACCATTGTTCTTTAGCTTGATCCTTATAATAAGAATTATCTCAGCTTCCCCAATGACATGAATTTCTTGGTTTCATCGTCTTGATTTTGATCGGTACCAAAATCAACATGTTATCCACGTATAAACAAACCATAACTCTCCACCGCCAGCATCAAATTTACTTCCGACACATATGTTATTCTTAATTAAGAATAAAGTCGTTAAACAATTCATAACATGTGCAAAGCAAAATGATCACAAATACCATGCAAAATACATTATAGTGCCATATGTGATTAATCATCATATACAATTAAAAAAATACACATTTATAAATCCATTTCCTTTTACCTATTTTCTATTTAGTTTCAACTTTTGCACGCAATAAGTTAATTGTCAACACAACTAAAATACATTACAAAAAAAGCCACAACTGCTAAAACTCTTGGAAACAATATAGTTACTTCAATAATGATAACTACAAATTAATCCACACTATCCTCCGTTGAAAAGTCATTACCGTTGTGTTAAAGTAATTGCATGTATATGATAACTACAAATTAATCCACACTATCCTCCGTTGAAAAGTCATTACCGTTGTGTTAAAGTAATTGCATGTATATCAAAGACAAGCATTAATGCTCTCCACTTCCAACTACAAACGTATCAGTTTGCAAGTCAAATTCATTCCTTGTTATATAACTAGGCATGCAAACATGGTTAACTGTCCTAGTTTTGCATTCAAAATCTTTTGGACAGACAATAATTGTATAATGTGTGTCGATAAATAATAATTGTATAATGTTTTGGATGCTTAATATGCATTAAATAATATCATTTACAAAAATAGACAAGTTATTATACAATATAGTTGGACCAAATAACTGCTATTACAGCTATTAAATACAAAAATGTACACAAGTTTATCCATAGAAACAACTACATGCAAACTTCATGTTTTCTTCCATTTTCTTTTTTTCATTCGCATGCTTAATAAGCATAACAGATTTCAGTTATTAAACAAACCAATTTTTCATGCAATACAAAATCAACTACTCTATGTCACCAACATCATGGAAATTTCTCATGCAAATCAGATGCAATTAAGTTACTGCAACTTGAAGTGAAAACTGTCTTCACGTCTCCACTAATTTACTTTTAAAACAAATTACATGGTGCATGCATCAATATTCCGCATGCAAACATGTTATTATAATTCTATGCAGTTTAGAAAAGCAAAAATCAAATACATAATCAATTACAAATGACTGACAAAATACAGTATTCAACAAATACAGAAACAAATACAAACCGTTTGAATTTGTATCAATTTGTTCTACATAGGATCAATACATGCAAACAAATTGCAAAAATAATTATTTTGCATAGCGGTCACTTGTACTAATGGGCATCTGTCAATTCTCATGTTTAAATGATCTGGACTGAAACTGCATTTAAATAACAATAAGTGCACTTACTTCTCCTTCCGTATAATGCTTATTTTTGTCCAAGACTATCACATGTTAATTGAACAAGTTTAAACCAGAAATTCATGTTAGAAACATTTTCTTCTAAAAATAAAACCAAAAAACTAGCAATTAAACCAATTCAGAGTTTATCATCATTTTCATAATCTCAAAAATAGACAGTCATGAATAAAAGTCATCCAATAACAAAGGAGAAAAAATTACCGGACAACAAATCTCTTCATTTCAATCTTCATACAAATCTCTTGAGAAAACAAGAACGAATAATTTTAATCTTTTGTTGGGAATTTTGTTTAGAGATTTCCGGATAAACTTTGAATTCTTGTTTTAACAATTTCAGATTAAAATTATTTTGGTGGTTCTCCAAAATTTTCAACTGGATAAAATCAGAGCGTATGCATTTGAACAACGAGAATGAATATTTTTTTTGTATTTTCTTTTTCACAGAACCATACTTATTTATTCAACCAAAATACTCCAACTGTAAAGCAGTTTGATGTCCAAAAACGGTTAAAATTTCAAATGATAAACTGACTAAAAATTCCAATTCAAATTCGAATTATTTTTCCAAATTCAATTTTTCATGAATTTTCATAATAGCCTTATCATTCAAAAATAAATTTAACCCGAACAAGGATCCGCCCATTGGACTCACTAATCATAATATATTCTAACAAGCGTGTACTCCACACTTTCCGACTTGCTTGATAATATATTATGACTATATTAGTCGACTAGTTAATCCAATTACACTAAAATATCCAACAAAACATATTTAAACACATTATATCCTTTATCAAATCCTGATCACATGACAAAGTTGAAGCCAATAGGTGAATAGGTCACTAGAGACGAACAGATAACAAGTCTTCAGCAACTATCAACATATATTTTAATACATAAATCAGCTTCAAACAACCATTACAAGAGATCATCTTGGTGAATTCAACAAATGAACTTTATGTTTCTACACACTTTCAAGATCCCACGTTACAGAAACTTTAAATATTATAAACAAGTTCAGGGGACTTTGTTCAGTTCTTTTTTACAAGGCAGGTATGATAAAATAAATTAAGGGCGAGGTTATTTTGGTAAATTGGTTATTTTGGGTCTCATTATAACCAAAATAGAACTCATTATAAAAGGGTCTCATTATAGCCAAATGGGGTCTCTATTTAGCCTTGCCCGAAATTAAAATCAATCAATATCATAAGAATTTTGGAAATTTATTGTTCTGATACCACCATTTTGTTGGAAAAATAAAATTTACACCACTCGATTTAGTAGAAGAAGTATTTGTATATTATATATTGTTTAGCAATATGACTTAGTTGTAAATGTATTGATACAAAGCTTTATATAGAATTCCAATTAGAGAATCTAAATCTTTACTTGATATGATAAAAACCTATGAACTTCTAGACTCCAAGATACTCACTAGAAGTTTTCATGGATACATGCATTAAGAATAATCCACCCCGAGTAGACTTCAAAATTTGATCTTGAGACTTCACATAGTTGAGCTCCATTTATTTCTTTCGATACACTCGAATATAATGATAGTTTGTATGAAGATACCTGCTCGTTCATGGAACATCAGATTTTTCGCCAAATCTATAGCCGACTTGTTATCAACCAATATTTCCGTGGATTTATTTTGTGGCATATTAACCTCATCCCAAACTCTTTCTAATCATATATCTTGACAAGCACAAGAACATGCCACCGCATATTCTGCTTCACAAGTAGATAAAGTAACAATGGGTTGCTTCTTTGAGGTCCATGAGAAAGACATATCACTCATAAAGAATACATATCCAGTAGTACTCTTTCAATCATTAATGTCACCGGCCCAATCACTATCACAATAGCCAACAAGTTTGAAATCATTCGAATTATGATAAAATAGTTTATAATAAGTTGTACCTTTAAGATAACAAATAATCCTCTTGCTCGCCTTCAACTGTGTTGTTATTGGAGCCTCCGTATAGCGACTAACAAGTCCAACACTATATAGTATGTCTGGTTTTGTGCATATCAACTATCTCAAATTTCCCATAATACTTTTGAAGTAAGTGGGATCCACATTTTCACGTTCTTCAAATTTTGACAAATTTGTCCCACATTCTGTTGGGGTGCTAACAACTTGATAATTTTCCATCTTAAATTTGTTCAAAATTTATTTTGTATAACTTCCTTGCTATATTAGTATTCCATCTTTAGTTGCTTCAGTTTTATGCCAATATAATATGACATAAGATTAATTTTAATCATCTCGAATTCTCTTGCCATGTCTTGTTTAAATTTCTTGAACATAATTGGACTATTCCCCGTAAATATTAAATCATCTACATATAAGCATGCAAGAAGAAAATATCCAGCTTTAGTAGTCTTGGCATATACAGCATGTTCATGAGGACACTTGTAAAATCCTTAAGCATGGTAGTATTGGTTGAGTCTACTATTCCAAGCCTTTGATGTTTGTGTCAATCCGTAGAGGGCCTTCTTCAACTTCATTAGTTTTCCTTCTTGTCGTTTCATGACGTAACCTAATGGTTGCTCAACATACACGGTTTCTTCAAGAACACTATTCAAGCAAGCAAATTTTATATCCATTTGATGGATTTTCTATCCATTTTGTGCCGCCATAGAGATTATTAGCCTAATAGTCTTCATCCTTGCAACCGATGCGAAAACTTCATCATAATCCACTCCTTACCTTTTATTGTAACCTTTAGCCACCAATCTTGCCTTGTATTTTCCACTATGCCTTGGGTACTTTTCTTCATCTTATATACCCACTTCACACCAATAGCTTTTTGTCCTTTTGGAAGTGTTGCTAACTCTCATCTCTTATTCTTCTTAATATACTAAATCTCCTCATTCATAGCTTTCTTCAAGTTGTCATCTTGGATGGCTTCTTTAAAGCTTGTTGGTTCAATTTCTGCTAAAAGATAAAGAAAAATTAAGTCAGAAATTACGAGAAGCTCTTTTGTTTCATCATATATTACTTCAAGCCTTTTATGACGCCTAGCACTTGATGAAGATGAGGAAGTGACTTGTCCATAAGTTATTGCTTGTGCTGATGTGGGAGGAGTTATATGTTGCTCAAAACTTTATTCACTTTCTTCATCAATGAATAGAAAGAAGTTATAATTTTCTTGTGCGTTGCTCCAATCCCATGAGCTTTCTTCATCAAATATAGCGTCGCGGCTAATAAAAATCTTTCCATTGATGAGGTTGTAAATTGTGTACCCCTTTTCACTTGCATCATAGCCAACAAACACAAATTTCTCACATTTATAAACCAAATTTGTCTTAACTTATCATCAACATGTGCATAAGCTATGCTTCCAAAAACTCATAAGTGATTAATAGTTGGTCTCCCTCATTTCCATGTTTGTTGTGCAGTCATGTATTTGATACTTCTAGTGGGACATCGATTTGACAAGTAGACAGTTCAATTTACTGCTTCAGCCTAAAATTCCTTAGGCATATTTTTGCTCTTCAGCATACTTCATGTCATGTTAAGAATCCTTTTTTTTCTTTCTGCGACCCCGTTTTGTTGAGGTGATCTTGGAACCGTTATAAGTCTCTTTATTACATGCTCTTCATAAAAGTTTAAGAACTCATTTTAATTGAACTCGTCTCCTCGATCCGAATGGATGAAGTTTATAATATATTGACTTTCGTTCTCAACTTGGGCCTTGAATTTTTTGAAGCATAAAAAAACTTGTGACTTCTTTCTAAGAAAATATACCCATGTCTTGCAGCTAAAATCATCGATGAATAATATTAAATAACAATTCTTACTAAAAGATGGAGGATTAAAAGGCCCATATAAATCTGAGTGAATAAGTTCAAGTGGTTTTTTTTCTCTTGTTATAGATTCTTTTAGAAAACTCTTTCTTGATTGCTTTCCGAAAAGACACCATTCGCAAATTTGATTTGGATGATAGATGTGAGGGAAGACATTCACCATGTGCTTCTTTGATAGTGAATTTATTATTTCAAAGTGTAAATGCCCAAACCTAAGATGCCAAATCCAAGAAGAATCTCCAACACAAGTTTTTAAGCACTCTGCCACATCATTTTGAATTTTTATAATAAACATACAATTTTTGGTCATAAGCACCTTAGCAATCAAATTATCACACGAATCTCTTAAGCTAATAAATTCATCATTCATGGTGATGGTGTAGCCTTTCTCTATTAGTTGACCCAAACTCAATATATTATTTTTCATATTAGGCACATAATAAAAACTTAAATTAAAATTATGATCTCTATGTTTCAAGCGAATTAAGATGTTACCTTTTCCTTTGATGGATACTCCCAAAGAGTCTCAAAAAGTGAATGTTCCATTCACATGCTCATCAAGATCCACAAACAAGTTTTTGTTTCCCAACATATATGATACCTAACACCACTATCGATATACGATAAATTGTCTCAACAATTTTCTTCTCCTTTTTGTGATAGAAGTAAGACGGGCTCAGTACCTTTGTCTTCAACAACATTGTTTTTCTCCTCAACTTGAATTTATGAAGTGCGCACTCAGAAGCATAGTGACCATATGTTTTACAATATTAACACTTAATATTTGATTTGTCATACCTTGGCGTGTGTTTCCTCTTCCACAGTCTCTTGAATATCTTGTTTCGTATGGTCTTTCATCACTTTGATTATCCTCTCATTGTTGGCCGCATTCTCTTTCTTGTCCAAATACATATCTGATGAATTCAGTTATTTCTTAGTTATTAATCTTACCAATAATATGTTCGTATGGAAGTGTCTCTCAAAGAAATGTTCGTATGGGGTACTTTTAGAGAGAGAAAGAGACAAAAAGAGAATTTCCTTTATATAGTACATGAGGTAGGCTATAAAATTACATAGTTACCCCTATTTAAGTGGATCTCTCACCCCACTCTTTCACTATTCATAAACAAGTTTACTAGTTATTACATTTGACCCTATAAGCTCTTATGTTTGCCTTAGATTAGTCTTTGGCGATTAACTACACCAATTTGACCATATTTATCACCATATTTTTCTTCTTTTATCAGTCGCCCCTCAGTCTTTGTGAAGGTATCTGAGGAAGGAATGATTTTGGGAAGCAAAGTTTTCTTCCTTTTGAGCCTCCTCGGTTTTTTCTTCATTTTGAGCTTCCTCGGATTTTTCTTCCTTTCGAGCCTCCTCAGATATTTCTGTTTCCGGAATTCTTTGCATGACCTCTTGCAACACTCCATAGATCATTCTTTCTTCACACTTTAGTTGGATGACTTTGTTACTTATGTTTCTTGAGCGAATCATATCAAGGAGGTTCCTCAAGTCATGTCTTGTAAACTTATTCAGATTTGTGATCTCACCCTTGGTCATGGTGATCTCATCCTACCCATCATTCCTTCTATCTTCGCGTGCATTTATCTATCCGTTCTGGTGTCAGAAATAGCTCAGGGTTGTGACATCACTTTTGACCACGTGTCGATCATCTCCTAACACACGCCAACATGCTTTTTGGAACCGTTTGTGAGGAGGATAACGTGTTGAAGAGACCTTTAAAATTGATTATTCAACTTATGCCTAGTAGAAACTGATGACGCTGCGGAAATAGAAGAAGAAGCAACGATAGATGAAACCCTAATTCAAGAGTAACATGATGAAACCCTAATCTAAGCGTAACAAAGAGTGAAATTTTCAGAGATAAAAAATATATTATTCCAAAAACTTAAAATAACTTTAGGCATATGAGGCTTTATATAATAGCTTCTCAAAACCCTAAATTATAATACAAGGAAATAAAATAAATATTTTAAAATAAAATCAAATTAAATCTTACTATAATTAGATTTGATTTAAATATATAAGATATTTGAATAAAATAAAATAAAATAAGCAAGGCTTTTGTTTGGACTTTCTGGGCTACATCATCCTCTCCTGGTTGACAAGAATTCGTCCTCAAATTCACAGCACCATCACCATCAAGAACCCAAATTATTTATTTTATTTTATTCAATCGTCACATTGGGAATTATAATTGTTGACCTTATCGGAATAAGATAAATTCTTCTCGAGTGTTCCTTATTCGAAGTCGCATTGAAGCCATCCAGTTGAAGGAAAAAAATAGTTTCGAAAACCTTTTCATAGCCTGAAGACAACATCCCTATGTCCAGTTGATGAAAAAACATGGGTTTGAAAACCTCTTCATAGCCTGAGACAGCATCTCGATAAGCAATTTTTACCTTGATTCGACGATTGGTAGTCAATTTAAACTCTTTCAGTAACCTGTCAATACGATCGTCATTGAAACGCCTAGTGTGTCTCCCGCATACCAAACGATCTTTGAGATCTTCATGGCCGTATGTTGTTCTCTCCTTTAGACCTTGAATCAGATGAAATCAAGATTCAGAAACATGCTTGCCGCATAGCATGAACTGAGGCTCTGATACCAAACTGATGATGCGGCGGAAATAGAAGAAGAAGCAACGATAGATGAAACCCTAATTCAAGAGTAACTTGATGAAACCCTAATCTAAGGGTAACAAAGAGTGAAATTTTCAGAGATAAAAAATATATTATTCCAAAAACTTAAAATAACTTTAGGCTTATGAGGCTTTATATAATAGCTTCTCAAAACCATAAATTATAATACAAGGGAATAAAATAAATATTTTAAAATAAAATAAAATAAAATCTTAATATAATTAGATTTGATTTAAATACATAAGATATTTGAATAAAATAAAATAAAATAAACAAGGCTTTTGTTTGGACTTTCTGGGCTACATCAGAAACCGCTACTCTTCAATAAATAATTATCTTTTTCATAATTTCAAGTTTACACACTTTAACTCAGCTCACGAAAGTAAAGAGGAAGCCTGTTCTAGAGAGATAAACAACTTTCCAAATTGAGTTATTCATTTAACCTTTCATATCTAAAGAGTTTATGAATCTTAAAAGATACAAACTTTGGAGGTGGTTCAACATTTCAAACAAACCTGAAGAAAAGAGAGCTTCAGGTATCAGAGAGCACCCCACTTCTCACGAAATTTTTCAAACGATGTTTTGTGACACCTAGTACCTCTCGGGTCGCGTTTTTACATAGTGGGATCTTTAGGTAACAATTCTTCATCTGTTTCACCTATCGCCCAGCCCCCCCCCCCCCCCATCAATCTTATTTAGGGTAAAATAAGGGTGACCTTTCACCTTTCGAGAACAACTGCAAACCCTTCCCTTTCTTACCGATGGGTGGTGATAAGGACAAACTCACCGAGACGGGCAAAGGAGATCGGGCCAAAATAAAACAATCTCTACAACCTGTTAAAAGATCTACCAAAATTAAACTTTCCCCCTCTGTCACGATCCCTCAGGTGACTCCACAGGGAACCCCTTCGACTACTCCTTAGGTTAGTCCCCGGAAACCCTCTTCGAAGAATGTTCGTCTTGGAAAGGTTTTAAAGTCTATCCGAGAATCACAAGAAGATATGCTAATTGATGAATCAGATATTGACCAAGGAGTGGATCTTATGGCCCCAATTGAAGCAGATCCTATTCAGGTTATTTCAGCATTAACATTCTCCCTCCGACATCCTGTGAAAGGTCGAGAACCCTCTTCTCCTCCCTCCAATACTGCCACCACCTCTCCTACTCACCGAGGATAGATTTCTAGGGTAAAAAAGAAGAAGCAAAAAAGAAAGTGTACCTCAAGTTTTCCTTCGAACATAGAAAATATCTTAGGCAATAACCTTCGCGAGATTGAAGCCAAGAAAATACTTATATCCAACTCAGGAGTTGAAGCTAAGGGACCGGTTGGCGATCCTCGAAAATATCAAAATTCGATTTCAAATTGTTGGAGAGACACTTTTATCTGTTTGTGACCATGAGTTGGTTCTCTACACGGAACTCATGAACTCGGGTCTTCGCATACCCCTTGATCCTGCTTTGGTGAAGTATTTCAACCTGATCGAACTGTGTCCATCTCAAGCTGGTCCCAATATGTGGTATACACTTATGTCCTGGATCATGGCTTCTAAGATCTCTAAGATCGAATTCTCAATAGAACAACTCGTCTTAATTCGGGTGTGGCCAAGAATTCTCATTATCCTTTCTACTCTTTTGGCCTTGCAAGAAAATATAAGGTGGTAAAAGATTTCTTAGAGGCAAACAAGAAATAGACCAGAAGTTCATCTTTATTTCTGGGCTGTGGGAGACCGGCTTTGAGAGTTCCTAGAAGATGCCCTATCGGTTGACTTTGGAATGGACCACACGAGGTACTTGTTCGCATATATCTTTTGTTTTAATTGTTTGAATTAGTTAACCTAAAACATTTTATTGAGAACAACTATGAAGGGATTGCCAAACCCTTTAAGGAATATAATAAATCTGCAAATGACATCTTTGAGAAGTTAAGCATCTTGGCATGTGCCAATTGGAGTTACAAATTCCATAGGTGCTTGACACCCTAAAATTGGGTTAGAAACTATTGTTTTGAGGTATGATCTAGTTCAAAAGAAGTCCTTGAATGAGTTCATAATACCCCCCCCCCCCCTAGAAGATGTTGTTCTCAAAAGTTGAGAAGACTTGGACAATATTGTATATCTTCTCACCAGAGCCAGGGCTCCGAGTCATTAGGATGCTGAGAAATTTGATGGTGACGATAAAGAAACTAAGGATAATGCTGGCTCGGAAGATGATGTTTGGGAAGAACCAAGAACTAAAATCCAAGAGGAACAACAGACTGATGTCCAGGAAAGACAGTTGAGGTCTAGGAAGACCAAGAAGTTGATGTTCAGGGAGGACATCAAGCTAATGTACAGAAAGAAAACCAAGTGGATGTTGACTATGAAGTTGTGGTCAAGGTGACACTGGGTGGGAGGGAAGATGTTGTGAGGCTATTGAGATTTTCTTCTCGAGAAAATAGAAGAAAATTGTTGATAGTGAGGAAGATGATGACAACACAACGGGTCCAAGTTTTCCCCTGTGAAGAAGGTTTTCATTATCGACTCAGACTCTGGCGAGGAGTTTGTTCAAATTAAACATGTTGTTGGTCAAATGAATCAAGAAGAAATTCATGGGGAAGCCGAAAATCTATCTCGTGCCTCAACTTATTATGATGTCTATGAAAATGACTTTGTTGCGAATGAGCTTAACATGTTACTCTACACTGTTGTTATCCTCGACAGGAAGGTCAACCGCAAAGACCGTTATAAAAACGAAGTCATTCAAATGAGAACTGAGGTGAGACACTTGCCCGTTAAGGTGAAAAACTTGAAAGATGAACTTGTCCTCTTAAAGAAGACAATTGAATATCAAAGTAAAGTCGAATTGAAGAAGGTAGAATATGATCTTTCTCGCGAGAAAGAGGTATCTCTTGAGCGTCTGAACAAGGTCACTTCTTCAGAAACTAAACTGGCTGAGGAGAAAGGGAAGTACGATGATGAAATGGAGCATTTTATCACTAAGAATATTGAACGAAACACCCTTGTCGACGGTCTCTTTGATTCCTGTCAAACGACTTGACAATATTTTGAGAATGTTGTTAAGGAAATTGAAATACTTACCTTTAAAATGAGTCATTGAAGAAGAACTTTGAAGCTGAGAAGAATAAATGCCTGGATGCGTATACCGTCGACTGCGTTTCTCGTGTTAAAAATGAGATGTCAAACTCAAATCAGATTTGGTTTTAGAAATGCATGAACGCTTTCCGGACTTAAAGCTGGGAAGTCTTTGGCAATGTATTATAGAAATACATCGTCCAGTAGGAATTTTTCTGGAAACTTTAATCACTAGTTGTGACACGAAATGTTCTTATTCTGGCTCTGACTCCTCAGAAGATAGTTGAGAGGATGCTGCTCATGGATAAAATTAGTGTTTATTACTTCTTTGTATTTAAACTTTATCTTTTTATGTAATCTTTTTTGTTAATCCATCTTTTGGATCCTCTGGTCGGACCTACTCAAAATAATTTACTTCGTACAATTTTTGTTTTGTGAAAGTTCTAAATTAAGAAGTATTTTGGTTATGTTTTATAGTCTAAAATTTGATAATTTTACCTCCTTATTCCAATTTTTTTATGTGATAATCGTCTATCAATTTATAATGGACTCATGCTGTCAACCAAACTTTCTATATGAAAGAATTCTTAGTTAAAAAATACTCATGTTCTTATTCCAAAGTTTTTCATATGACATGGTAAATTGTTGATCACCATTCATTGGTTGGCCCTTCTAACTAAAAAAGATGAGAATTACGATCTGCCATTTATTGGGTGAACATTATTCTACGACCTTCATGGGAAGAATTTCCTAGATCAAAATAATGAACATTACATTCCACCAATTGTTGGATGGCTCTTCTAACGAAAACAAATGAGCATTATCATCCAAAAAGATAATATTTTGGGTTAAAAAAAATGAACACTATCATCCAACATTCTTTGGATGGTCTTTTACGTTAAAAAAGATAAAAAATTATAGAGATCAATTTAAGATGGAAAATAAATTTTATATAAATAAGTCGGCTATTAGAACACCTCATTAAAACCTTCTCGCACCACCAGCGTAAGAAAGAGTATGTCACCGATACTTACATAAGTTCATATAAAATATATTTACAACTTTATATATTTATTCCAAATAAACCTTGAGGTGTTCAATGTTCCAGGGGTGTGGAAGATCTCTTTCTTCTTGATCTTTGAGTCGATATGTCTATGGCTTCACTTTCTTCGTTACCATGTACGGACCTTCCCAATTATGAGCTAACTTGCCAAGCCATTTTTATTTCGTATGAACGACCACCTTCCTCAACACTTTGTCCCCTACTTTAAATTCTCATCTCCCAACCTTTGAAGCATATTTACTTCTCATCAAAGTCTGATAGTGTATAAAATTTAGTTATGCCTTACTTCTTTTTTCCTCTACCAAATCTAACTCTATATGCTTTCCCTTGTCATTTGTCTCTTCAGAGTATTCACTGAGCCTATACGAAGGGAAGATTGTCTCAGATGGTTCCACTGCATCCATCCCATAAACGAGTGCGAATGATGATTTTTGTGTTGCGATCCCGGGAGTGGTTCTGTAAGCCCATAAAACTTCTTGTAGATAATCCGGCCATTTTCCAGTCTTACCTTCCAAGTTCGTTTTTAAGCCATCCCAAACTATTTGATTAGTCACCTCAACTTGGCCATTGCTTCGGGATGGAAGGGTGTCGAGAAGCACTGTTGTATTCATTTAGAAGCACATAAAGCTTTCATATCTTTGTTGTCGAACTGTGGTCCGTTGCCCATTGTTATTTTCCTCAGAACCCTAAAATGACAACAAATGTTAGAAATAATAAATTTAATCACATCTTTAGATTTTGTCCCTGCCAGAGGTTCATCTTCCCCCACTTAGAGATATAATCAACTACGACAATGATCATCTGTTGACCTCCAGATGCCATCGGTAATGTTCCATCGGTCAAATGGTAGGGACTCATTATCAACTAGAGAGGTACACCTGGTGCATAGATTGCATTAGCAAATCTCTGGCAGGTGTCACACATCTGAACTAATTTTTTAGCATTCGAGGAGAGAGTCGACCAATAATCCATGCAAAAAGAACTCTTCATATCATTGTTTTGTATCCAAGGTGCGCTGACCCTTCCCCATTGTGTAGCTCTGAAAGAATCATATGTGATTCATCTCTTCCTAAACATCAAACTACGGGTCGGTTAAAATATTTTTTATACAATACCTCTTTGAGTAAATCATATCCATATGCCTTAAATCATATTATTTTAGCCATCACCTTATCAACTGGTAACACATCGTTCACCAAAATTTCTGTAATCTCGCTCCTCTAATCTTTTGCCACACTTGTGGAAATTTGAAAAGCTTCAACAGACCCTTCAACTGTTTCATATCCCTTTAATATATAAGGGTTTTCATGTGTAATAATGGAAGTTTATTCTTCTGAATAAGAAAATTTAGCCAAAGAATCAGCCACTGAATTTCCAGCCCTGTGAACGTGTTCATACCTGAGTCCTTCAAAAGCCAACGGTAAAACCTTCAAGGCTCTCAAATACTTCACTAACTGGTCTTTTCTTGCTTCAGATTGGCCAGATGTATGGTTTATAAGGAGTTGCGAATCTCTTATCAGCCTTACTATTTTAGCTTTGTACATTTTATCGAGTCTCAAGACTGCCAAAGCAGGTTCGTACTCAACTTCATTATTTGACGCTTTAAATCTGAATCGGATGGCTTGATACATTGCAGTTCCTTCTGGAGAAACCAACTGCACCCTGCTCTATATCCCGACGAGTTGGAACCCTCATCTGTTTGGATTTTCTATTATGCTCCAAATTTTTACCCATCAACTTCTATATTTGGTCGCTCGGAGTGAAATTCGACTAAGAAATCCGCTAACGATTGTGCTTTAATGACAGTTCTTGGCTCAAACTCAATATCAAGTCTCCCAATTCAACCGACCAGATAGTCATTCTTCTCGACACATCAGGCCTGTGTAACATATTTTTCAATGGAAAAGATGTTCGTACAATGATAGAGTGGCCTGAAATTAACGTCTCATTTTTCGCGCAACGATGACTAGCACAAGGGCTAATTTCTCTAACTTCAAGTATCATTTCTCAACATCTAGAATACTTTTAATCACGTAATACACTGGTCTCGGAGAGGTATCCTCTTCTCGGATCATAACTGTACTCACAGCATAATTTGACACTGCCAAATAGATGTACAACTTCTCCTCGAGAAATGGCTTTGTCAAGGTTTCTGGTGAAGTAAGGTACTCTTTGATTTGATGAAAATCTTCTGAAAAGTTTTGGGTCCAATCAAAATAATTTTCTCTTATTAGCACTTGGAAAGGGAGCGCATTTATCCGATGATCGTAATATAAACCTGTTTAACGCTGCCAATCTTCATGTTAGGATTTGTACCTCTTTGATCGTTCTTAGTGGTGCCATAGTGCATAGAGTCTTTGAGTTACCGGACCGGTTTCTATACCATGCTTACTAACTATGTACCCTAAAAACTTTCAAGATCTTACCCTGAATGTACACTTTTATGGGTTCAATTTCAAATTTATCTTGGTCAACTTAGCGAAAGATTCTTCTAGGTCAACCAAATGGTTCTCATCCCTTGAATTTTTGACTAACATGCCATCAATGTATACCTTAACATTTCTCCCAATTTGAGTCTCAAAAGCTTTGTTTACTAAGCGCTGGTACATTGCTCTGACATTCTTTAACCCAAACGGCATTACCTTCTAGCAGTGTAGACCTGGTCTAGTGATGAAAGTTGTACTCTTCTAATCTTTTGGATCCATTTGGATCTGATTAGACCCGGTATAACCATCCATGAAAAAGAGTAGTCGTTTTCCAGAGGTCGAGTCAACAAACTGATCTATTATGGGTACATGAAAAGGATCCTTGGGACAAGCTCTGTTTAGATCGATGAAGTCCACACACATTCGCCACTTTCCATTCTTTTTATTTACTATGACCGAATTAACAGTCCATAAAGGATATTGTGACTCTCATATGTGACCCACTTTAGTTAAACGATCCATATCTACCATGATAACTTCTGATTTTTCTTGAGAAAATTATTTTCTCTTCTATATAATTGGACGAACTTTATTTCGTACTGCAAGCCTATGACAAATAACATCCGCTAGAACCCTTGTCACATCCTCTGTATACCATGCAAATAAATGTAATTTCGTTGAAAAAACTTGATTTAACTTTCTTTTACCTCCAGAGATAGTTTCATGCCGATTTTGAGGGTTTTACCAAGAGAAAAGACATGGTCCTTAAAGTTGTCGTCTCACACCATGAATCTGGGGGCTTCCCTCGGATCATCCACGGGATTGGACCCTGAGGGAACCCCTAGTGACTACTATTCTTTCTTTGACTCAACCCCCTTAAACTGTTAAGGGGCCAGAGCTACTCGGTAACATTCTCTTGTCATTTTCTAGCTGCTTCAAATTGTTCCAACATTGTTTCCCGCAATATATTTTAAACACCGATGAACGGTCGACGACATACCATGAATTTTAGATAACCAGGGCCTCTCAAAAATAGTATTATAAGATGTAGGGGCATCCATCACAATAAACAGGACTCTGACTATCTTTTTAAACGGTCCCCGACCTAGCTCGACCCTTCCTTCAAATTATCCGACTACCTCAGTTGTAGCCCCGGTGAATCCAACTATCATTCTATCCGATCTTAGGCTCATTAGGGGATTCATGATTTGGCTATAAATAGTCATAAACATAATGTTGGCTGAGCTGCCCGTATCAATTTAAAAAAATTGTATCTTGTTCCCAACTATCTCTGCCACGATAACTACCGCATCCTGATGTGGAGCAACTATATCTCTCATATCGTCATCTTCGAAACAAAGTATTGTATACGGACTTCTATACAAATATAGTGAAGCGTCTGCTTCCAACTGTGTTGTTAGGCTAATGTCTCTTCCGCGAATAATTCGATACCCCTACAACAGTATCTCCTCCAAAAATCGTTAGTGATTCGGAAAAAAGTACACAACTTACTAACATTTCCTCTCGATATTGGCACTTCTACTACATTTATGTTGTTTCTGCCCATTTTTTGGATCCAAATATTTGATGGAGATGTCGAAAACATCGATAGATTCTTCATCAATTGCTTCGGATATTATTAAAGCATCTTCTTGCTTTAGGATAACTTCTTGTTTTTTAGCAACTAAGGAATTCTTCTTCACAAACGCGGTTTGCTTCCTATTTTTTATCAAGTATCGTATCTCTTTTTTCAATGTTACACAATCCTTCATATCATGACCGATGTCCTCGTGATACTGGTAGTATTTATTTTTTTTCTGTTCTCCCTCAGAGTCTGCATTGGAAATGGTTTATGGATATGTACATTCGAACGCGCTTTCTCAAAGATAATTTATGCGCACTCAGTCAACTCGACAAAATGAGCTGGTCGGATCCACTTATTTGACATGGGTTGGACATATTGTTGTGTGTTTACTACTAGTGCATACTCGTTCACTCTTGGAGGTGCCTGACTTATAACTTGAACAAGTGCTCGTGGTCGGACCATGCTTGTCGGTTGCGACACCTACTGTCGGACATTTGCTAGTGGTGCATTGTTTTTTGCCATTGTTGTATCTTGATAAAACTGATTTGGATTAAATTGTGACATAGATAATAATTCTGATACCCTGGTTTCTTCCACCAAAATTATTTTTTCTATCTAAATCAGTAATGCTTCAAACGTTATAGCTTGCATTTCTGCTGCATTATCCAGTATTACTCCATGAAGCAAACTCATTCGGAAGGCATCTAGAGCCACTTTGTCTTCGCAGAATTCCATGTATATTTTGACTTGGATGAAATGTTTTGTATATTCTTTAAGACTTTCCACCACTTTCTGTCTACAATAGATTATAATATCCCCTTTTGCTCGAAACGTTTAGCTTCCTATAAAATGCTGGTGGAACATGCTCCACAACATGTCGAAATTCTTGATACACCCTTGAGATAAACGATTATACCATCTTGATACAATATTATTGAAAGTTTAATCGAAAGCTCTAGATAATAGCTTATCATCATCGTCAAAGTTGATCATAAATTTTTTGAACTGTTCGATGTGGTTGTCCGGATCTTGTGTCCGATCGAATATTTCCAGTTTAGAGATATCAACCACTTTGGAAGATGACCAGATAGAATTTTTTGGGATATGAGGGATGATCTCCAATTGTCTCCTATTTTATATGCACTCCCCCCGGACCTTCATTCGCGGTCGCATGCAATCCTTCCTCAGACGGGAATGTAAATTGATTACTAACACAGTAATCCTGATTATAGCTGTTAGATTGAATGTTCCTTCGAGGAGTTATATGTACTTGTTGAGTTAAATTTACCACTTTATTGGGCTCTTAGGAGTACAACCTTTGCTTTCCATGATCACGTTTTTCCTTTCTCAAACCCTTAGTTCTTCGAACAGCTCGACGAGAACCTTTGTGCCCCATTGAATCTCTTTGTATGGGACTTGTTTTATATCGAGTATCTATATCCGAAGAAAGAGATTCATCTGAACTAAAAAATATACTCACTGGATTCTGTTGATTCATAGCATTGTCCAGACCTTGCTCATCTTTTGGAATAACGATGACTTTTTTGTGATGCCTCTCCTCGGATTGAGAAATTCTTTGGCCACGGTATGTTATTGTCTATTCTCGTCGGACTTCTGACTTAATTCTTTGCAAACTGATTATCACTTCGTTTTCAGCATTCAGCCTCTCAATATCTTCTAACATTTTTTCCACCTAGCTACCAGGACATATTCTTCGAGCAGCTTTTCAGCATGACCATTATTATTTCCTTCATTTGTTACGTGTTCCTCCATTATGAGATCTCCAGATGAGTCTCTGATTGCATGCTTTTTCGGATCGTTCTCTAACTCTCCACGGACTTCAGTCTCAATTGTTCTTATTATGTTTTGAGATTAATTTTATGGTTTTGGAACGACGATTCCGGGTACCAACCGTGTTTCCACAGACGGCACCACTGATGAATTTAGTTATTTCTTAGTTATTAATCCAGCCAAGAACGTGTCCGTATGGAAATATATGTCAAATAAATGTTCGTATGTGGTACTTTTAGAGAGAGAAACATAGTGATTAGAGGGAGATATATACAAAAGGAATAAATGTAGCAATCATTGATTAATCATTCGATCTTTTCTCAAAAAAGGAATGTCATTTATAAAGTACATGAGGTAAGCTATAAAATTACATAATTACCACTGTTTAAGTGGATCTTTCACCCAACTCTTCTATTATTCATACACAAGTTTACTAGTTACTACAGTTAACCCCCTCAGTCCTTATATTTGCCTTAGATTAGTCATTGGCAATTAATTACACCAATTTGACCATTGTATTTATTATATCAAAGCTTATTTATCACTATATTTTCCTTCCCTTATCAATATCCACGTTTACATCCACGTCCTCGTTCATGACCTCTTTGGCTTCTTGTATATCTTTCATCATTATTTTTGAAAGATAACTTTTCTTTTAAGGCTTGTTCAATAGGCTCATTCATCTTTAACATTTTTTCTTCATAGGATTATAGTGATCCCATAAGCTCGTCAATCGTCATATTATCTATATTTTAGTATCCTCGATTGTCACAACTTTGTAATTAAATTTATAGTCAAGTGAACGAATACTTTTTTCTATGACATGGATATGACAAGAAGAAACAATTGCGATGGTAATTAACTCTTCTTAATGAGCCATTTATGACACTAAATTACCTCAATGGTCTTTTTTAATACAAATTATCTTCAACTCTCTAATGAAATCAACTCTCCTTAATGAGCCATTTATGACTCACTAAATTACTTCATTGGTCTTTTTGAATTAAAACTTTGTTAACTTTTTTTAATGAGTCTAACAGACGGTATCCCTGATTTAGAAAAAGGTGTTGCGCCAGGACAGTCTCTTCTAAACATGGCGGACAGTCACATGTTTCTTGTGTGAGAGGAAAGGTTGTTCCTCCAGGAGACACTGTTCCGCCTCCCAAGGAATATAAGACAATTAATATTATTGCTTATATAATAGTTTATGTGTTGTTTTTATTGGAATTGGATTTTGTTGCTTGTTTGTGAAGAAACAGAAACGGTCAGGTATAATACAATTCTCGCATGCAACCATTGTGGTATATCTCGCCATTCCAATGACCAAGATGGCGTAAACATTATTGATGCAGGTGGCCCTTTTAATGTTCAGTGGCGGAAGTGGAAATTACAACTTCATTAACTATGTGTTCAGTAGAACTATGGGACTATGATATCAAATTTCAACCTAGAATAACAATAAAGACCCAAGTACTAGCTGAATTTCTGATAGAAATCCAATATGAGAGACTGATCATTATAAATGATGATTTAGAAAATACAAAAATAGTCATAACCAACGGAGGAAGTAATAATCAAGGCTTATAGACATGGATACAACTTGTCTCTCGAGATGGTGATATTCTAAACCAATCCATTCGGTTCGGATTCTTAACCTCATATAATGAAGCAGGATTTGAGACTGCCAATTGCATTACTGCGGTTGGTAAAAATCTCTGGAGAAAAAAAAAGTAATACTTATAATTGATTCCCAACTAGTAGTTAGCTAAATGGCACGTCATGCTGAAATAAAAAAAAATATAACATTATACAATATTTAAATGAGCTACAACGCTTTGCTTCTCAATTCGAGCATGTCGAATTCAAACAAATGTCAAAGGCATAAAGTGTAATTATCAATAGATTGGATTTTTTGGCCTATACATCATCACCATCAGGCATAATACTACAAGAAAAATCATCAATCACTTTGCCAAACTACTTCCTTTTAACGGTCACAACCAAAGGCGTAAGGATAACTAGAGGGGAAAAATAAGAGAAAGATTTGCGAATGCCAATAAAAAAATTACCTCATACAAGGCACATTACACGAATATGAAAAGGAGACACGAAACATAGTCTCAAAATATATATGAACATTGAACACATTCTACAAAAAATATTAATACAACATTTGTTAAGCTGTTTAGGCACCGACGAGGCACTCTTTATAATTGAAGAGCTATGTGAGGGAGAATCTAGCACTCGATACGAATATAAAAATGTAACTAAAATATATTGATTTGATCGAAATTATTATTTTACAGATTAGGTGCTACATGGTTATTAGTGACCAACAATACTGAAATACGTAAAAAAGAAAGTGATAACACATGATACATGCAAAAGGTTTTCCAATTTCACATAAATTTCATTAGTATTAGAAAGAATAACATAAGTCATTCCATTTGAAATATGGGGTATGGATATTGTGGGACAAGTCCCAATAACGTTTGGAAGAAGAATATATTTAATTGTTGTTGTAGATTACCTATCCAAATGAATAGAAGTAAAATCCATACAACACATGATACTCGAAAGGGTGATTTCATTTTCAAAAGAAATTATATGTTGCATGTATGGTACTCCGAAAGTTATCACCACGGATAATGGGACATATTTCTAAAATTATATTGTCACACAATACTACTCAGAGAGGAGAATTAAGAAAATATTATCTTCTCATTTTCATCCTCTAGAAAACGATCAAGTCGAAGTGACTCGCATAACGATAATTGAGGACATCAAGAAGGTGTTGAATGAAGCAGCAGGAAATTGGTCAGAGACTATGTAAGAGAAATAACGAAGGTGTTGAAATACCATTTACCATGGTATATGATATAGAGATGGTAGTACCAATAGAAATAACTACACCATTCTACAGGGCTGTAACATACAATGAGGAAAACCATAATCCCAATAAATGAGTGATTGTCGACTTAGTCGAAGAAATGAAGATCAACGCACACATTTGATCAGAGAACTACACGGCATTAATGAGGAATAAATATAATTCAAAAGTTCTTTTGAAGCGTTTTGAGCCAGGGGATAAAGTAATGAGAATAGTATTTCTATGTAAACAGTATAAAATTCTTGGAAAGTAAAACATAACTTGGGAATGACCATTTATAATCAAATCAAAAATAAATCCACGAACATACACGTTGTTGAATGGAGACTAAAACCAAGCCTGACACCCTTACAGCATAGAGTATTTGAAACTTTACCATTTTCACGCGGACTAAAGAGCTTGTACTTTACTACTCATGTAAATCACATTTATCAAACTACGATGATGCACTCTTTCCTTCACCGGTGGCACGAGAGGGTTTGAACAAGAAATTCGACATTAATAAAATGAATTAATTGCCAAAAATATTATTTCTTATTTGACACACTACAAATGATAAATAGTTTTAGAAAATAAATATCTAAAGAAAAATAAAACTTCGAAGAATGCCAAAGGCATAATATAAAAAATGGGTAAACCTAAAAAATGCATCAAACTAGGAATGCCAAAGGGAAAATATATACATTGGAGTAACTAAGAAAATATAAGTTTATAAAAAATGTCTGTTATAAATAAAAACATCAAAAGTAATGAAGTGATGAAGGAGGAAACAAAACTCCGTCGGAAAATGAATGTGATTCTGATGATAAATTAATCGTCAATTTAGACATGGATTATAATAATAATGATAAATTAATCGTCAATTTAGACATGGATTATAATAATAATGATCAATTATCATATATCCTAACAAATGTTAATAACAAAAAGACGAATAACTAAGAGTTAATCTGCAATAAAAAAATTACATTTTCTTAAAAGATAAAAAAAACCTATACAGTAAGTCATGCACCTTGAACATACATAGAAAAATCTAGAAAAATCCACGTATATAACCATGATATTCAAATTTAAAAAATCGGTCTTGTGCACCTGATTAGTTAGTAGAAAAACTAGAGTATGAATTGTGTCATGAGCATTCTTTTACATGTAATATGGTTGCTAAAAACAATTATATACGAATTTGAAATGTAGCAAAAAATTTCCAAATTTATCACTCATTGATTTTATTTTGTTCATCTTTTAAAAAAATAGAAATATATGTGCTTTTCGAATTTTTTTTAATTAAAATTTGAAAGATATTGAGTTTTGAAAATTAAAAAGAATTAACTATTAAATTTGTGCGTGTTTGTATATTTCAGGAATACTATTGGAAGAATCTATGTTGCATCAAAACTAAAGTTGTTATCGATAATTTAATTCATACAATAGTGATTATCATTAACTTACTATTTATATATACTATATTATATCCAACTTTACTAATATTACACACTTTTGAAAAATAATTAAGATTCTACTTAACCATACAAAATATTAATTAATTTAAATCACTAACATATGACTCTAATACAAGGATTTTTTAAATCAAATGCTTTTATAAAGCAAGTAAGTTTTTAAATATATATACACACAGAAATAATCTATTTTTATAAACCGAATAATATTAAAATATGAATACAGTATAATTAAACATTGAATAAGATGTAGATATTTTGTGACCATTTGGCTTAGCGGAAGCGGAGATTGATAAAAAAAATGAGTAAATTTAAGAAGTATTTAAGAATTAAGAATCAGAGAGTAAAATATAAAGTAAAGATATGATATGTTTTTTTGGTTGAAATTGGCCCTTTATATAGGCAATATTATAATTAAGAAATTTCATAATATTTGGAGATGAGTGACGAAATTTGTATAACCAATAAAATATGTGTTTAATTATATCTTTCACATAATTTATTTAAATATTTACTTATTTGGAAAAGCTAATGGACCAATCGTTTCGGGTTGTATTAATTATATTCTTATTAGTAGCTCTAATTTTGATCATAATAAAGAATAAAGACTAGCTTAATGTTGCCCATTATTGGTTGGAGCTTTCTTTGATTTTTTTTCGAGGTAGATGTTGCTTATCTATTGCGTTAAGATTATTGTTGAAGTCTGGTTTGTCTTTTAATTACCTTACTGTATCGATATTTTATCTTTAAATTTTATAAAAAAAAATTAAAGTCTTCGGCTTATTGATGGTGCTTTAAGTTCTTTTTGCTTTATAAAATACTTTGTTTTTCTTCGACTTTTTTTATTTTTTATTCGGCCTTCTTTATTTTTCTATTTTCTGATTTTATCCTAGCATATTCGTATAAGTATTGTAGTATCTTCCTAGCTTTTAATAACGCATAATGGAAGGATTATGATATTGAAGGAATGTATTACATGCTTTTTATTTTTAACTTCTAAGTAGCATCCTCGATCCTTCTTGAAGACTAAATATAAAGGTTATAAAACTTAAATAAATGTATATGACCAAAACAAATTATTTCTTATTTGGTGAATTTTAACAAAAAAACATTGTATGGAATACACTATGCATAAATAGCACTTATCTTATATACTAACAATTATATATTTGGAGTTTATTCAGGTTTTTTTATTAACCCTGTTAATTCTCTTACGAGGCTAAAGTTGAGGGTGAACATATTTATTTTTAATCGATTTTTCCAAATCATTTTCTTTTACTTTGGCTAAGAATAATTACAAATAATATATGTTAGGTGTAGGCTAGAAGTTACTCGTCAATAAAGGTATTTTCTGAAGGACTACATGGGTGTGGGATCTATTATTACATGTATAGGCAATAACTTTTGAAATTCTTTGGTGCTTGAGTCATGATTTTTTTCTATAGAGACGTCTATTAATCCTAAGGGCTAATATAAATAATAGAAGATTTGTGACCATTATATTGAAGGAAATATATGTTTGATAATGATGTTATTTCTCCAGATCGGGTCGGTCGAGTTTTGGATAATTCCGTCTAAATATACGAGTTTGTAATGTAGAATAACATAAATATGTAATATTTAGGTATATGATAAAATAACGAGTATATGAGTATGATTAGGGCTGTTGATGGTTCCAGAGAACCGGGAACCGGACCGAAACCGAACCGATAAGGACCGGACCGAGAACCGGACCGAACCTTAACGGTCCGGTTCGCGGTTCTATTTTTAAAACCGAAACCGATAAGGAACCGAAATGATAAAACCGGTTAGAAACCGAACCGGTAAAACCGACAAACCGGTAGAACCGGTTAGGAACCGAACCGATAAAACCGACAAACCGATAGAACCGGTTAGAAACCGAACCGATAAACCAATAGAACCGATAAAATTAAAAAATAAATTTAAAATAAAATTATATAAAATTATATAAAAAATAATGTTAAAAGATAATATAAATTATTTAAAAATTGATTAATATTATAATATATACCATAAGATAAGTAAATAAATTATAAAATATATAAAAACTATATTATTTATATATGGAAAAGGAAACTGTTTTTTTTTATTTAATTAAAAACGAAAATTTGACTATATAGAAACAGTGGGCAATACACGTTTTGACTTTTGAGTGCGAAAATTTGGTGCTTTTAAAACGAAATCTATGTTTTGAATCTGATTGGAGGGAAATTTAACGATTTGGGGAAAAAATTGATTTCTTTGGACATAAAGCTAAACTTAGGGTTTTTTATAACTTACAGCAGCAGCCGCAACGACACAAACACAATAACATTAAATCCAAAAATACCTTCTTCATTCTAGGTATGATTTCTTATTCTTCTTCATATCTCTTCCTTAATTTCTATATCATTTGATTTCGTCACATTCATGCTTTATCATTTTTATTGGATTCAATTTGAGTTTAATGTTTTAAAGATTCTTTTTAAATTTCCAGCATCAATAATCTATGTTGAGCTCTAGTTTTTTAGTTGTCTCAGTCTGAGTTTTGATAGAAATTGTTTAGTTAAGTCTTTTGAATTTATAGTAACAGTCTTAGGTTTTACTCCCAAATTTTGTATTCTTTCCAATAATTTTATAGATTTGTATAAGTGATACATATTTTTCATGTCGTTTCAAGATTCCTCAAGTCCAATTCATAATAATGAATCATTTGAATGTGACGATGATGGTGAGACTATAGGAGGGATTGAGATCGGAGAACTTCAAGATATAGATCCCAATTTGGGTAGCCAAGTTGATGGGTCAACACCAACCCATGCTAATACTACTGGCAATGCTAATGCTGATGAAGATCCATCTGCACCTCCTAGAAAAAGGGCTAAAAAATCTATTATTTGGGAAGAATTTCAAATCGTTACGATGCCGTGTGGATCAAAAAAGAGGAAGTGTAAGTGGTGTGGGACATTGTATTCTTACAATGTGAAAGATGGGGGTACCTCTACCTGTTTGAAGCATTTAAAGATCTGTGGGCATAGAAAAAAAAATAATGCAGGTACACAGACATTGTTAGACAGTAGTTCATTCCAAGGAGATGGGACACCAAGTCTTAGTACGTGGAGATATGATCATGCTAGTGTTAGAAAGATTATGGCCGAAGCTGTATTGGCGCATGATACACCATTTAGCCATTTAGAATGAACTGTTTGGAACAAAGTATATACCACAATATATCTTGGGTATAAGAAGATTTCTCGGCATCATGTCAAAGCTGATTGTATGGCATATTATCTAGAGGAGAAGGAGAAAATGAAAAAACTAATGGCAAAGGTGAGTAAGATAGGACTTACTACTGATTGTTGGTGGAGTGGGGAGCAGAAAATAGGTTACATGACTGTCACCGCGCATTTTATAGACAATAAGTGGCAACTACACAATAGAGTATTGGCTTTTGTTCATATACCACCCCCCATAGTGGTGAAGTTCTTGCTCGGGAGTTAATTAAGGTGATGGAAGACTGGAAGATTAGGGATAGAGTTGCTTCAATCTCAGTTGATAATGCTACAGCTAATGACGCGTGTCTGACTAGACTGAAAATAGACTTTACTAGAAGAAGAAATATGCCTTTGGATGGTAAGTTATTCCACGTGAGGTGTTGTGCACATATACTGAATTTGTTGGTGCAAGATGGTCTAAAAGTCATTCAACCATCTGTAGAAAATGTTAGGGGAGGTGCCAAATATATACTTGCATCTGAGGCAAGATGCATTAAATTCGATAAGATAATGAAAGACATGGGGTTGAAAGGAAAAAGGATGGTACTTGATGTGAAGACCAGGGGGAACTCCACATGGTTGATGCTATCCACTGTGTTATTTTATCGAGAGGTGTGGCACAGGTATGCAGAAGTTAATTCTGTCTTTATGCAATTCTTGCCTAGTGATGAAGAGTGGAAGAGCGTGGAGGCCATTTGTCATTTTTTGGAGGTGTTTGAGCGTGTCACTAAAGTTATTAGTGGTCGAACTTACCCTACGGTGAACCTATTTCTTGCTAAACTTTATCAAGTTAAAGTTGTGTTGGATAAGTTCGAGTATTGTGACACAAATCTAGAACTAATGCTAGCGGTTAGCGAGATGAAGATCAAGTATCAAAAGTATTGGTCGGAGTCAAATTTGTTGATTTCCATTGGTGCTATTCTTGACCCAAGGTAAGACAGGTCTTATTTTAGTAGGGTTATGATTACGGTTTCAAATTGAAATGTATCTGATTCTTTTTAGCTTTTCATTTTATTTCTCTAGCTAAGACAGGAATGTATTTTGTTAATAATTTTATTACTTTGTGTTATGACGCAGATATAAGATGAAGTTCATTAAGTGGGTTTACCCATTCTTGTATCATCTTCCCGATGAGGCTAAAAATAGAGAGGAATCAGTGTCAAACGACTTACAAAATTTGTTTTCAATCTATGAAGAAGCACATAAGAAACCTGCTGTTCCTTCTTCTCAAACAATAAATAATCCCGGTGGATCTACTTTCTTTGCATATCTCGATGAGACTGAGGAGGACAGCGAGACTCGAACTGATCTTCAGTTCTATTTGGAGGAGAAGCCAGAGAAATTTGATCGTGGAGCAGAGTTTGATATAATGACTTGGTGGAGGGCTAATGCTCCAAAATATCCTATTCTTAGCATCATGGCTAAAGATATTTTATCCATCCCCATTACAACGGTTGCTTCGGAAGCAGCTTTTAGCGCCGGGAAGCGCGTGATTGATCCGAAACGCACCTCATTGAAACCTGAGACAGTGGAGATGCTTATGTGTGGAGGTGATTGGGCAAAAGAGTTCCACGGCGTTAAAAAAGGACATGGGCGAAGCATTGTAAGAGTTTATTTTCGTTTTTAGTTTAATTTTCATCTGCTTCTTTTTCTAATGTATTTTTCTTTGTAGCTTGCCGAAGAAGAGCCAGTTGAAACAGAAATGGAATTTATGTTTGGGCAGATTGACGAGTCGTCCAAGTCAACTACAGCTGCTTGACTCGTCCAATTCATGTATGCATACATTGTATGGTTTTGTAAGATTTTTCTTTACATGTTAAGTATGCAGTTTTTGTAAGGTTTGGCCTTATAGTTTGAGTATGGTGTTACTTAGCTTTAGGTTAATCATAGATTGTTGTTACTTTGTTTTGGTTTGATCACATGTTTTGTTTTGCTGCAATTTTTGTAATATATGAAGTTTAGTGTTTGAAGTTCACTTGTTTGGTTTTAGTAAGGTTTTGTGGGAAGTGTTGTTTGGTTTAAATGTTGTTTAATATTTGTTGGTGTTTGAAGTTTAAGTGTTATGGTTGAGATCTCTGAAATGGAACAGCCCCTTAACTTTCTAGTAAGGTTCTCTGAAATTGTATTAAGTGTTTAAGTAGCAGTATTCTCTCTAAACATGGCGATGACTGCTCCTTCATCACCAAAACATGCCAGCCAATTCTTTATGAGCGCACCATCAACTCCTAAACACTTAACCCAGTTTTACACCGACTTCGATAAATACAACAGCAACAACCAATCATGCAGGGCCGTTTCCATCCCTTCTGACTAGGATGATAAACAAGAATCAACTGACCACGAATTCACCTTCGAAACCTTTAATAAGTCAGAGACCAGCTCTTTGTATGCAGAAGAGCTATTCGATGGAGGAAAAATCAGACAGCTTCAATTGCATAAACTTCAAGAAAACAAGATGAAGAAAAGTCAACCACCCAAGATGCCCAAGATTATAATAAGAGAAACCTTTTCGCCAAGAAAGAAAAAAGACACGAGATCGGTGACGGAGAGTTCTAAAAAGATCGACGAAGAGGAAGAAAAAGATTGGGAAATATCTTCGGGTTTGGAGCCAGGATCAGTTTCTTTGGTTTCTTTGAAGAGTGCTTCTTTATCTTCCTCGAGAAAATGGAAACTGAAAGATTTTCTTTTGTTTCGAAGTCCGTCTGAAGGAAGATCAAGGTTTTCGAATTTATTCAAGCATCATCATCAAGAGGTGAAGGATGTGAGTTTTAGGTCTAGCAATAGCTCGGCTGTAGGATCAAGAAGAAGGGTGCCGATTTCGGCACACGAGTTGCATTACACTAAGAACAAAGCAGCTTCTCAAGATTTGAAGAAAAAAACTTTATTGCCTTACACGCAAGGTCTTTTTGGGCGATTTGCGTTTAACCCTGCCCTTCATGCGCTTGATAATAGATTTGGTTCACGTTGAACAAGTCTTTAAAATGCAAGATTTTAACAAGTGATAAGTTTTAGTTAACTTAAAATAATATATGTGTATATAGATGGTGAGTGGTTAAAAAATAACCCCAAAAATCTGACGTAAAACTGATATTTTTTAATGAAATTAAATTCTTTTTATTTGAAATTTGTATATTATTTTAATTAGATTTTTTTAATTTTTTTGGATCAAACCGGACCGATAGCGAACCGAACCGAAACCGAACCATTTGAACCGGACCGAAAACAAACCGAAAAAGACCGGACCGAAACCGGACCGGACCGAAAACGGACCGAACCGAGACCGGAACCGAACCGGACCGGACCGGACCGAACCAAACCGATTCTTACCGGTTCCGGTCCGGTTCCAAATATCAGAACCGAAAGCTTATCGGTTCGGTTCGGTCCGAACCGATAAGCTTAGCGGTCCGGTCCGGTTCCGCCAAAACCCGGACCGAACCGGACCGATAACAACCCTAAGTATGATTAGTATAATATAGGGATGTAATAATCTTAAGTAGATCATCCATGTGGGTTTGGGTCCACCACCTTTATTACATAACACAGGATTCTCTTTTTAGGGAATGGTGAACATTTAATATTCAATAAAATCACTTTTGGGAATTTTCTATCTCTATTTTCCCGTGTTTCTATCTCTAGACTTGGTTCCAATAATATTTGACAGTCTATCTAGAACCGGATATTTCTGGAGTGATAAGTGTTAACTCTAAGCATGACTGGCCGAAGTAGGTTGGTCAAAGAAGGACAAAACAAACTGATCGGAAGTACTACTCTGATCTGAAACACATTGGATCGTAGCACCACTAGGTCGAATCGGAGTATTCTATTTACAAGGGTCGACCAGATCATGTCAGTGTCAATATCCTTGTTAGGTATTTACTTTTGTTGTAGTTGAAAAATGGAAGTGAATAAATGGGACGTTTTTAGTGATTGTGTGGTTTGATAGTATATAGAATTTAAACTTTTACTCTTATTGGAAAAAAAATTGAGATATTTTAATGTTTTATATAATAAAACCGTTTAAATCTGACATAAGTTTTTAAAGGGAATTGCTAAAAACGGCCAAAATTACTCCGCGGAGTCGCCTTTAATTTTTTTTTAAACTACTCCGCATAGTTATTTTGTTTGACTATTTTACCTTTACAAAATTGTATAAATAGTCAAATTTACTCCGCAAAGTTACCATAATTTCAAAAAACAAAACCCTCAGTTCTCTACCTTCTCTCTATCTCCTCTTTAAAAAAACCAAAATATTAAAACTAAAATTAAAACTACACTTAATGTGAACTAATACTAAAATCAAAACACAAAATTAGAAATAAACTACACTTAATATACTTAATCTACAAGTAAAACTAAATTTAAACTTAAAGTAAACTTAACTTAAAAATTTAAAAGTTACCCTAACATATTCTCTCTCTCCCTTACCTATATTTTCTCTCTCTCCCTTACCTTCACCAAAAACCAGCCGACGACACCCATTTTCCAGTCGTAGCGGTAATCGACGACACCGCTGACGAACCGTACCCGAAGCAACAATCACCGGTGACCCTAGTAGCCACCAAACGTCCACCGGAGAACCGTACCCAAAGCAACAATCACCGGCGAGTTAATCCTTGGAATCAGAATCGAATACATCTACTGTAAGTTGATTTCGTTGTTGTTCATTAGTTTAGTTAGGTTAAGTTAGGCTACTATGGTATTTGTATGGGTTTTAGGGCTATTGAAACGATCTAGCAGAAGCTTGAAGCTTCTGCCATGGAGAACGTGTTCTTTACCACACTGGGGTGAAGAACATAGTCAATATGCCATCGTGTGGCGTAGGTTGGGTTACCTACACCATAGCGATGGCGTGGAAAACCCAACCTACGCCACACGAGTGGCGTAGGGACCCTGTCGACGCCATTACTGTGGCGTGGGTATAAGGGTGTACGCCTCAGTTTTGGCGTACACCCTTATACCCACGCCATACTGGTGGCGTTGGCTGCTCTGATCACCGGAATAACCCGGGACCGGTTTATTCTTGTTCTTTAGTGTGTATGTTAACCGCGTTTATGCTATTATATATCTACAAATGCTCCGAGCATGAAAATTTGTGTTTTCGACGAACCTTGACATTTTCTACGTATTATATTTCAGGTAATGGATCATGGTGACGCCCCACAGTCTGCGGATGGCTCGCAGATGAATAGAATAAAAAAGCGCAGTAGGGTACGGGAAGCTGCTCAGCCCGGCTCAGCAGTTCTGTTGGATGAGTTGCCTATAGTTTCCGGACTCTATGCGTCCGGATCGAGTTCTGCTTCTACTTCCTCTTCCCGCGGACGACGCCGTCCTCCCCCACCTACAGGGCAGCATAGAGCTCCTCATCTATCCACGTTGCCACCGCTATTTGGCGAGGCGTTCATCTCCCACACCGCATACCACCTTTGGATGTGACAGGTAATATTGAATTTCCAATTCGACATTTTATGACTGTTTAGTTTTGTCGTATGCTAACTTGAACAAATCTTTTCAAGAGCGAGAGATGCGGCTATATGCACATTATCCGAGTCATAGAGTATGGAGTTTGGCTGCACACACTGGGGTACACGTCGTAGTTGACGCCATTCCTTTCGTTCGACTCATAGAGTCGTTCGATCACATGCACACACACTCCAACATGACGAAGGTTTTTCTAAAGCGGTGGCATATGAAGACTAATACTTTCCATTTCTTGTTCGGAGAGATGACGATTACTCTCGACGACGTCCATGCCATTTCCGGACTCCCAATTCAGGGTGAGCTTGATGTGTTTCCCGTTATATCTGACAAGACTATGGCCATGCACGAGTGCGCTGAACTGCTTATGGTGGATGAGTTTTGCTTCGTGACGGAGGGTGAGAAATGCAAGGGTGTTGGTTTGGGGTTTAAATGGCTCCGGAGTAGGTTTAGTGGGCCAGAGTTCTGCGATGACAACCCTGGTCTCAGTGATCTGATGGTAGATTCGTCTGCCCGCACCTACATATTACATATGTTCGGTACGGTCATATTCCCGGACAAGAGCAACATGTACTCCAATTACAAATATATTTTTTTGTTGCGCAATTTGACTCAGGAAGGTGTCGGTAGGTACTCATTAGATAGTGTTGTTCTCGCTTACTTGTACCACCATCTGGGTGAGGCCTCCCTTCACAATTACCATCGGGCATTACATTTGTATTTCGGCTTATGAACGGACGCATATATTAAGGTATGTCTTTTGAAAATCTCGAGTCCGGGACATTTGGTAATCTCGTCGGGAATGGTTTAGCCGAGAATGTTTGCGGTTTTGCTCCGGAATTAGTAGGAGTATGTGCGGAAACCGTTCTTACGGTGCTACCGAGAGTGCCGACCAGGGTTGTTATACTTGCAGCGGGTGTTACCATTTGTGGAGTTTCAGAACTATCATGGGACTCAAACATTTCTTGTTCGACGTATTTGTGATACGAAGGATCCCTTTTCGTAGAATAATCACGTTGGAGTTTGCTACCTTTAACGCAACCCAGACCCCGTCCACGACCACGGCTTCCAACACGTCCGGGAGTTCTACCACGGGTTTTAACCTTCTCGAGGGGTTCGCAAAGGAGTGTAGTCGAGGGATCCAAAATTTGTTGAAATTGTTTTAGCCAATGATTTTGTTCGTAAACATCAAACTCTTCAAGTTTCACATTTAGATTTGCGAAATTAAATTTCACCTCTTCTTCACCGGTGAGTTTAACTCGCGGAACGATATCTAGTCTCTTCCAATGCTCATCTATAATCTGAGTAGGTACATGACCGTCCAATCTTCATATTGCCTCAAGTTCATGGGAACACAATAAACCATGGATCGTACGATCGGTACAAACACATGCAGATTTTTCACCGCCGCTTTTATCAACATAGTTATCGTATACTATCGTCAATGCAATAGGTGATACGTACCCCCGTAAAAATTTGAACGGTTTAAAATCTTGGAATTTTTTAATTAGACGGCACTTGTTAAGCTCCATCGATTCTTTAATGGTTGAATCTTGCATCGCTAACAAGCCATGTCCTTTATCCCAAAACCCATCGAAATGCATGATTTTGTTAGTATAAGCGTGAACAAACCTCTTTTTATAAAGCGTAATCCACGAGTAAACCATATAATCTACCGCCTTATCTTGGTCTCTGAACACCAACCGCATCTTAGCCAACCTCTCGTTCATCACCTCAACGGTATTGGATGAAACAACGTCGTTCCAAGCAGCCAAAAGTTTTTAGCCACATTCCCGTCTTGAAACATTTTTTTCGTTCTCCCGCTAACATTTTTATTGATATGACACTCGCATAACATGTGACTAGCACTAAGGAATATTTTGTCGATGCTATTCATCAAGGCTAGTTCACGGTCCGTAACGATAACACAATGTAATTCACAATCATTCTCCTTCATTACCGTTTTCAAGCATCCCAATGACCATTCGTAGCTATCTTGTTTTTCACTCACCATAAACGTGAAACCAATGCAAAACGTTTTGTTGGTCGATGTTACCCCGACTACTTCGAACAAAGGCATCCCGTAACGAATAACTTTATACATACTATCTATGATTAGCAAGCGTGGGAAGGTCCGTAGTAAATCAATATTAAGCGGATGTGCGAAAAACAAATCGGTTATGGCGTTAGAGCCATCATTCCCCGTCCGTACCTAATACTTGTACTCGTGCAATTGTAATTTAACTAACAAAAATTTCATTTGGGATCGACCTCCGTTTTCAACCATCCTTGTTCTTTGACAGTGATTGTACACGTGACGGATATTTGAAGCATTCTTCGGATCGGCCTTTTTCAAAGCACCAAATATTTGTCGCAGACTTGTCCCGTTCACCGTCAAAAGATCAACGAGCTCTTTTTCCTTCCGTTTTAACTTGGACCATTGCAAATGTCATTCGACATACTTAATCGGTTCGTGGTTGTGCATCCCGGAAAGGACACTAAGAGCCCACTTACCGTCTCCTTTTACCGGATTGCCTACCAAATGAAAAGGGTAATTTATTTTTTTGCTACCGGTAGCCTTACGCTTACGGTCGCACTCTTTAACGGTCGACTTAAAAATTCCGGATCACTCGCACCGATAATCCACTCTCGGTGTTCTCCCCCTTTTCCCTACCTCCTTCGATGCTACGTTTATCGAAAAACCCAACGACTTCCCCCTACGTTTTACCCACTCAGTCATCGAGTCTAAGCTATACCTGTCGTGAGTGGTGAAATGGTGAGCGTAGTCCAAAACAAGCAAAATATCGCATTGGGTCACCTCCTGCAATATGTAAGAATTTGAAAAAGCAATTAAACCGGCATTCCAGATAAGTTAAGCCCATTTCGCCAATTAGAAGGCGTAGGCCATCATCACTACACCAGCGTCTGGCGTATGGCACCCATCATACGCCACACATGTGGCGTATGCAAGGTCCCAACGCCAATAGACGGCGTGGTGATGCTGTTCTACGCCTTCTTATTGGCGTACGCTGTGTCGTCCACGCCAGAGGGTGGCGAAGAACAACAAAAACGAGTTTTTTACAAAAGTCTATTTTTCGCGAAAATAAATGAGGGAAATGCAATGTACCTCCTCGGCGACCATGCTGCTCTGCGTGAGAAGTGCTTCCGACTCTTTTCTGGCCATGTTGTAAAGGTTTTGAAGTTTTTGAGAAAATGGATTTTGTTGGTTGTTAAGTTTCTATTTTTAGTAGGTTTGAAGAAGATGAATTAAGGTTGATGTTTGAATTTATGTTTGCAACTTCATGGAGTAGTTTGGACTCTTCAATGGCATGAATTGTAATTAATTTGACTTCCAAAGATTTTTTGAGTTTTTTAGTGAGTGACATTTTTGTAAATATTTAAAATCAGAAACATGCGACTTCGCGGAGTAGTTTTACTTTTTCTTTAGCAATTCCATTATTTAAAATCATATCTAATAAAACCCAATAAAGAAGATTAAAATAAGTGAAGATTAAAATTTGATTTTTTACATTAACAAATCCTAAATAATTCATTAAATTAAGAGTGTTATTTAAGTTTCTAAACTACTATTAATAAAAAATAATAATGTTTTCAATTTGGATATATTATTTTGACACATTTGAATCTGGATACTATTTTAACATAATAATATGCTATAAATATTTTTTATACAAATATAAGTGGAAATTGGACATTTAAATTTAATTTTACTCAATAATTTAAATTCATTTATATACTAAAATTAATTAAAAATCATATTTTTTTTATTTATTTATTTATCTATAGCTATTATAACTCTTAGAAATATTAAATATATTTAACTACGTTCGTTCATTGATAATTTTATAAATATTTTTTATTAATTTTTAATCTTTTAGAACCACATTCGTCGGCAAACTCTTTTACAATATTTATATATCTTTCGGAAAATCTAATCAATATTTATTTCGGGATGGTATAGATAAGGGACCCCTCTCATACGCTTTTGACCCCTCCAGAGTTTCGATCGGCTAATGTTGACGGTGTTAAGTTTATTTTATTATCCATTTGGTCAAGAGAATTTTTTTACCTTTTGAAACTTAAAATAATTATAAATAACATAAATTTAGTCTTAACTTTTTTGAAAATATATATTTTATTTTATTTTTAGTATTTCCAAAGTAACCAACTATCCGATTGAGATTTGACCATTTATCTCAAATAAATTTATGTATATAATGTTATTGACAACCATAGACGTAGAATAAATTTATTTACTTTTTTAAGGTACGTGTGCCATTTTTTGGATTATTCTTTTTCTGGTCTTTTATTTTCTTTAGCTATTTACGAACATCCAACATTTTGATTTTTGTTTATCTTTTGTTTAGACATCGATTGTTTATTTTATTATTCCAAGCTTCGATATTTGAGATGAAAAGGCAAGAAAAAATGCTAATACTGTTGATAATGTCATTTATGAAGTTGGTTGTTCAGATCCTGGTGCGCTCTCTATTTAAAGGGTTGTCGTTGAACCTCATAGCCGATATTGTATTAATCTAAGAACAACTGAAGGAAGTGCTTAAGATTGACGATGAAGACAACAAAGATAAATAAATGAAGGAATAAAAGTATGTGTACAAATTCGAAAGAAATACGTTATCCATATGGGTTGAAGATAGACCTTTCTATATATATGGTACTACAATAAATATCTCACAAATTTATAGAGATAATGGATGATATTTTTTTTAACTACTTAAATATGCCGTTAAGTGTATCTATAATTTAGTCTAGATAAATATATACACAATTGGATAAGATTATGATGATTGTTTCGAGCTAAACTAATTGCACCATTATCACATTTAATGTTAAATTATAGTGAGGTTTTAAAAAAAATATGAATAAAACATTACACAAAACACGTGTATTTATATCTTAATATTGGTCATTTTATAAAAATAGATTATCTCGTTACAAGTCGGTCCAGTCCGACTTTTAATGGATCGGTCTGTTAGGGTTTTGGGTTAAAATCATACGTGGATAAGAAAAACAGTATATATATCCCTTACCGGGCGGGTTACCGAGCGGATCAGTCCAAAATTTCAGCTCTCAACCCGCTTTGTCTGCTACCAGGACCAGTCTCGGGCGGGTTAATGGGTTCGGAGACCAAATAGCAACCCTAGTACAAAGCAGGATAGTCCAAAGCGAGATAATCTGAAGCACCACTTTAATCTGAACTGAATTGGACCGTAGCACCACAATTGGACCGAATCAGAGTATTATGTTTGATAGGTCTAATATATTAACTGGATATTCTATTTTGGTTTTCTTTATATTAATTGGGGTTTGCTAATCATGAGGTTTCTTATATTAATGAAGTAGGATTTATTCTATTCGTTGATTAATAGGCTTTAATCTGCAGCATCTAATGAAGAATTAGGTTTTCGCCAGACATATAAATAGAAGAATATATTGTTATGCAATATGTGGTTCTGTGTGACATGTCTTTAGTGGTGTGATTACGTGCGCAAGATATTTCCTACAAAAGTGAAATAAATCTAGGTATTTTGAAAGATAAGTAAGGTGAGAGGCAAACACTGAAGAGAGGGTTATCTGAATCATGTTATCGTTTTTTGCCTCGACTGAACATTAGCAGTTTCCATCAACAAGTGGTGTGGTGATCATGAAGTGATAGTAAAAGGAGTATATGATTCACATATCTGAAGGTTGGAGAAGTAGATCTTGTGAGGAAATAGGAAAACCACGAGAGATTAGTTTGATAAAGCCTAGCCTCATAATATTAGACAAATCTAAAGATTTCAATCTCTAGAAAATTAAACTTATGGCTTACCTGGTTCCAGAAGGATTGTTTGTCGATATCGATGCAAGTTGATATCGTGGTACTGTCTAAAGTTCATAACTCTCTCATATTGAGCTCAGAAGGTGAAACGTTACGTGAAGTATAAAGAGACTACGATGATTGGAGTATGGAATTGGTTGGAGGTGATTTACATGAAGAAATTATTGGTGAACATATTTTATATGGAGAGTTAACTTTACACTTATGGTAGCACAAAGATCTGAAGACACCTAAATGATTACAACTAAAGCGCACTAGACTTGAATGAAGTTGGTGTGAAAGTGGAGAATGAGGACCAAAACATCGTCCTTCAAAGTTATTTACCCAATTCCAAAGCATTTTGAACTTAAAATATCTTTGCAATAATAGTATAATGAATGGTGACTCTGAAAGGCATGGATTGAGTGTGAGGGTATGTTCAATAAGTATACATTCAAGTAAGAGGAGAGGAAATTCTCGGTTAAAGTCCAAAGGGGTTGTGATGGGTTCAAAAATGATATGTTGGGCATGTAAGAAAAAAAAACATATCAGTCCGGACTGTCATGAGAAGGGAGATGACAAAAACTATCATAAGACCCGAGCAAGAAAGGCTGCAATGGTGTATGATAATTGTGAGTACGCTTATGGGTTAGTGAAATATATGAATAATGAAAGTAAGCCTTAACCCGCATTAAATTTTTATAATACTTAAAAGAATTAACTTTTTAAAGACTAAAAGGAGCATTGATAAGGATATGCCATGCTACGGTCTATATTCTTATACACGAGGTAATACTAAAGGTGTGAAGATGAGTTTGTGAAAGGTACGATTCATGTAAGTAATTTTTTATAATGACATAATAACAATGACGAGCTAAACTTATGGAGTAATGTTAAATGTATATAAACGAGCTAGTATTAGGTATATATGTTGATATAAGAAAAAATGACTAAAAATACACAACAACTCGTGATAAAAGTTAGATATGTCAAATGGATTAAAATAAATATGACGAGTTAAAGTTAATATATAAAAAAGTGAAATATGTTATGTAGAATGACAAATCAAGACAAACTAAATGATCATGACAATGAAAATTTATAAAGAATGACAAACCATGCCAAAAAAAGTCATAATATGCTGAAAAGAATATAAAAGTAAGACAAGGTAAAATCATGGAGAAAATAAATAATGTTAATCATTTGGCTGATGAATAGATTTCTTGCTAAGACACCATTCAATAAGCTTCAATTTTATTACTTAATATTACATAAATACCAAAAGCAACCAGATGACATTTGGTCATTTTTGTAATTGATAAATTTATATCATATATATAGCATATATCTTTATGATACTGATGGTAAGAACATATTAGAAGTTAATGAATAATATACAAGTAATAATAAAATTTTTATCATATAATTTGAAATGAAAATCAAATACTACTCATCATTAGTCCTTATACGGGTCGTTTATGAATGCGAAGTATTATTACTTTTATCTTACCAATTAAATCAGATATATTAACAAATATATCATTTTGATTATTAAGAGTCATTTTTTCCTAACATAGAAAAATATTATGATATATATATATATATATATATCACTAGTCTTCAAATCATTTTGTCATAACAACAAACAAAAAAACAAAAGAAAGAGAAGAAAAAATAAATGGCTTCAATATCTTGTTTAATCATTTTTCTTCTTATTATTCTTTAAGGTATGTTTTAGTTTTATATTTTTATTTTACTTGAAAAAAAACTTTAATGATGAATTATAGTTGTTCATCTAACAATACAGTTATCTACAATTTTACAGGTACCATCGCCAACGCAGATACATGTCAAGATCGACTGAGATTGTGTCACGGCTGCGACGAACAGTGCAAGTCGAAGCATGGTCCGGCAGCACAATCGGATTGCAATTATCAAATCCAACCTTTTTTATGCGATTGTTATTATCCATGCGGAACTCCACCACCAACCAAAATGTGTATTCAAGGCCTCGGCTTGTTCTGATACATGCTGTACTCAAAACTGTGCCGATAAATACCCCAATGGATCGGGTTATTGTGATTCAATAGGGTCGACCAGATTATGTCACTATCAATATCCTTGTTAGGTAATTAATTTTGTTATAGTTGAAAAATAGAAGTGAATAAATGGGATATTTTAATAGTCCTTGTGTGGTTTGATAATATATAGAGTTTAAACTTTTATTGTTATTGAAAAAAACAAAATTTAGATATTTTAATGTTTTATATAATAAATATGACAACTTTTTAAAACCATATCTAATAAAACCCAATGAAGAAGATGAAAATAAGTAAGTATTAAAATTGATTTTTTTATATTAACAAATCTAAAACAATTCATTGAATTAATAGTGTCATTTAGGTTTCGGATCGATTTCTGTTTTATAATTTGTTATACTAATACTACTGATAAAAAATAATAGTGTTTCCAAGTTGGATTTACTATCATTTCAACACATTTGAATCCGGATACAATTTTAACTTAATAATATGCTATAAATACGTTTTTATACAAATATAAGTGGAAGTTTGACATTCAAATTTAATTTTACTCATTATTTTAAATCCATTTAAATACGAAAAATAGTTAAAACTCAAAAAAAATTATTTATTTTTTTATCTATAGCTATTGCAACTTTTAGAAATATTAAAAAATATTTAACTACGTTCGTTCATTAATAATTATATAAATATTTTTTATTAATTTTTAATTTTTTCAAACCACATTCATCGTCAAACTCTTTTACAATATTTATATATTTTTTGGAAAATCTAATCAATATTTTTTTGGGATGGTATAGACAAGGGACCCCTCTCATTTTATCATATGTTACATCTTGGCCCTCTAGAGTTTCGACCAACCAATGTTGACAGTGTTAAGTTTATTCTATTATCCATTTAGTCAAAACAATATTTTTACCTTTTAAAACTTAAAATAATTATGAATAACATAAATTGAATCTTAAATAATGTTTTAAAAAATATATTATTTTCTTTTTAGTATTTCCAAGTAACTAAATATCCACTTGAGATTTGACCATTTATCTTAAATAAATTTATGTATATAATGTTATTGACAACGATCATAAATTTGTTTACTTTTTTAGGTACGTGTACTATTTTTTGGATTAATATTTTTTTATTCTCTTGTTTTTGTAGCTATTTACGAACGTCTGACATTTTTATTTTTTTTATCTTTTGTTTTATGAAGTTGGTTGTTCCGATCCTGATGCACTCTCTATTTGAAGGGTTGTCGTTGAATCTCATAGCCCAGCTTGTACTAATCTAAGAACAAATGAAAGAAGTTCTTAAGATTGACAATGAAGAAAACTAATGTAAAGAAATGAAGAAATAAAAGTATGTGTACCAATTAGAAAGAAATGTGTTATCTTTATGGGTTGAAGATAGACATTTCTATATAGATCGTGCTGCAATAAATATCTCACATATTTATGGAGACAATGGATGATATTTTTTTATCTACTTAAATATGTACACAATTGGATAAGATTATGATGATTGTTTCGAGCTAGACTGATTGCACCATTATCAAATTTAATGTTAAATTATAGTGAGATTTTGAAAAAAGTATGAATACAAAATTACGCAAATTACATGTATTTATATCTTAATATTGGTCATTTTATAAAAATATATTATATACATATATATATATACATAAATTTACTTGATTTATAAAAAATGATTTAAAATATGCGTGCAGTGTAATATATAATTTTATTTATTTTTAAAGACCACATTTTGTATGGTTAGATAGAATATTAACTAACATTCAATATTAATATCGGTAAAGTTGGGTATAAAATTAGTCGGTAAAAATATATAGTAAAAAGTAAATAAATAATGACAAATCAATAAATTATTATATAAAATTTAAATCATTTATTTATATTTTTCAATCTTATCGATCTATGAATTTATGATAATATATGAGATTATATTATATAGGTCATAAGTATCCTATCAATAAATATAATGTCGTATGATTACATGAGTATAGTTGGATCTATCGCGGCGTGTCTTAGGCAAGAATTGTTGAAAAATATTAAAGCTTGAGTCGTTATTTAGTTGCAGATACATCTACTGATCCTAAGGGTTGAGACAAACTATCGAAGACTAATGACCATTCTGTCAAAAGAAATATATGTTGAACCAAAGCAAGATGACGCAAAGTAGTCTTGTTATCGGGTTGGGTCGGTCCGGATTTAGATTGGACCGAGACTGGCTCAATAAGCTATTGGGTGGGTCTAGCCTGGACCGCTTAACGAAGACAATCAAATATTATACCACGAGATTATCTCGTTAAGAGTCGGTCCGGTCAGACTTTTAATGGATCGGACTGTTAGGTTTTTGGTTAAAATCATACGTGGATAAGAAACAAATTATATATATCCCTTACCGGACTGGATACCGGGCGGATCCGTCCAAAATTCCAGCTCTCAACCCGTTTTGTAAGCTACCCGGACCAGTCTCGGGAGGGTTAATGGGTTGGGAAACCAAATAACAACTTTAATACAAAGCAGGATAGTCCAAAACGAGATAATCTGAAGCACTACTTTAATCTGAACCGAACAAGACTGAATGAGAGTATTATGTTTGATATGTCTAATAAATTAATTGGATATTCTATTTTGGTTTTTTTAATATTAATTAGGGTTAGCTAATCATGAGGTTTCTTATATTAATGGAGTAAGATTTATTCCATTCGCTGATTAATAGGCTTGAATCTGCAGTAATAATGAAGAATTAGGTTTTTCCTACACATATAAATAGAAGAATATATTGTTATGCAATATTTGGTTTGGCGTGACATGATTGTAGTGGTGTAATTACGTGCACAAGATATTTCTTACAAAAGTGAAATAAATCTAGGTCTTTTGAAAGATACGTGAGGTGAGAGACAAACATGAAGAGAGAGTTATCTGAATCACGTCATCGTTTTTTTCCTCGACGGAAGATTAGTAGTTTCCCTCAACAAATGGTGTGGTGAGCATGGAGTGATAGTAAAATGAGTATATAAGTCGCATATCTGAAGATTGGAGAAGTAGATCTTGTCAGGAAACCGGAAAACCACGAGAGATTAGTTCGATGAAGCTTAGCCTCGTAATATTAGACAAATCTAAAGATTTTAATCTCTAGAGAATTAAACTTATGGCTTACCTAGTACCAGAAGGATTTGTTGTCGATATCGACGCATGTTGATATCGTGGTACTGTCTAAAGTTCATAATTCTCTCATATTAAGCTCAGAAGGTGAAACATTACGTGAAGTATAAAGAGACTACGATGATTGTAATATGGAATTGGTGATTCTTAAAGGCATGGATTGAGGACCAAACAATCTAAGTTACTCAGTATAAAGAAATTATTGGTGAACATATTGTATATGGAAAGTTAACTTTACACACTGATGGTAGCACAGAGATCTGAAGACACCTAAATGATTACAACTAAATCGCACTCGACTTGAATGAACTTGGAGTGAAAGTGGAGAATGAGGACCAAACAATCATTCTTCTAAGTTACTCAAAATATATTTACAATAATAATATTATGAATGGTGATTCTTAAAGGCATGGATTGAGTGTGAGGGGACGTTCAATAAGTATACATTCAAGTAAGAGGAGAGGAAAATCTCGATTAAAGTCTAAAGGGGTTGTGATGGGTTCAAAAGTAATATGTTGGACATGTAAGAAAAAAAAAACCATATCAGTCGGAACTGTCATGAGAAGGGAGAGGACAAAAACTATCATAAGACCCGAGCAAGAAATGCTACAATGGTGTATGATAGTTGTGAGTACACTTATGGGTTAATGAAATATATGAATAATGAAAGTAAGCCTTAACCCATATAAAACTTTAATAATCCTTAAAAGAAGTAACCTGTTTAAAGACTAAGAGGAGCATTGATAAGGATATATCCTGTTATGGTCTATATTCTTATACACGAGGCAATATTAAGGGTGTGAAGATGAGTTAGTAAGAGGTACGATTCATGTAAGTAATTATTTATAATGATATAATAACAGTGACGAGCTAAAGTTATGGAGTAATGTTAAATGTATATAAACGAGCTAGTATTAGGTATATATGTTGATATAAATAATGATGACTAAAAATGGACAACAACTCGTGATAAAAGATAGATATGTCAAATGGAGTAAAATAAATATGACGAGTTAAAATTAATATATAAAGAATGTGAAATATGTTATGAAGAATGACAAATCAAGACAAACTAAATTATCATGACACTGAAAATTTATATAGAATGACAATATAAATGTAAGACAAGGTAAAATCATGGAGAAAATGAAGAATGGTAATTATTTGGCTAAAGAATAGATTTCTTTTTAAAACACCATTCAATAATATTCAAGTTTATTACTTTATATTACACAAATACCAAAAGCAACTAGATGGCATTTGGTCATTTTTGTAATTGATAAGTTTATATGATATATATAGCATATATCTTTATAATACTGATGGTAAGAACATATTAGAGGTTAATGAGTAAGATACAAGTAACAAGGAACAAATGGAAGACGAAGTAAAATATAGGTCAAGTAGAGTTCATAAAAAATATGAGTCATATAGAGGTATAAGGTGAGCTAAATAAAGTTAAACGATATTCATAAAGAGATATCGGATGAGGTTCATTAAGAGATACGAGGGTCATATCAGGTAAGATGAGAGTCATATAAAAAATTCAAGACAAGGTCCATAAAGAGATACAAGATAAGAATTATAAAGAGATGCGAGACGAGGGTCATAAAAAGATACAAGACAGGAGTTATAAAGAGATATGAGATGAGATCATAAAGAGATACAATATGAGGGTCATATGAGGTGAACCGAATAAGACGAGCAGAGCATATAAGAAGCCATGGTTATACGAAGTAGAAGTCATAAAAGGGGTCATAGAGTGACACGAGACGAACATATAAAATGTTAAACAAGAATAGACAAATGGTTATAGCCGAATTACACGTGTCATCATGTAATATGTTACCAAGAATGGTTGTTAGACGGTTAAAACGGGTTGACACTGATAAATTAAGAGTTAGCTCAATGGTAATTTTGTGTAAAACAAATATTCAAGGGACCAAACTGTTAGAAAAAACTTCTTTATGAGGGTGCTTTTTAGAGAGATAAAGTTATACTCAATGTAGAGAGAGAAAATAGTATTATATTAATCAACCAAATTTCTCAACTCGTGTGGGGTCCTTTTATAGTACAATAATGGGCCCCACACGCTTTAATTCCCAACTATTACACATTTAGTCCCTATATTTTACCACTTATTCATAATGGATATTTTCATAATACATTTTACAATCTTTCCCCAATACAAACACTTATTTCCAATTTCCCCATATGTCGTTTTTCCTCCCTCATCAGTAGCCCTCAATCCTTGTAAAAATATTTTTACTAGGACTGCGATGACATCTAAGAATTTTGCCTTATCTTTTAATTCTCCTCAAAAAATGTCTCTTCGAATTTCGTCTTTTCTTTAACTCTTCTCGAAAAATACCTCTTCGAATTTCGTATTTCCTTTAACTCTCCTCGAAAAATGTCTCTTCGAATTTCGTCTTTTCTTTAACTTTCCTCGAAAAATGCATCTTCGAATTTCGTCTTACCTTTTAACTCTCCTCGAAAAATTACTTTTCGAATTTTGTCTTACCTTTTACCTCTTCTTGAAAAAATACTCTTCGAAAATTAACCTCCTCGGCAACACTAATCGGTAGCCTCCTAATCCTTGCAATTTCTTAGCAAAGATTAGACCATAACCCAATATAAGCAATTTCTATCTCAGAAATTCTCATCAGAAACAATTACATGGACCTTCTAATACCTTCAAAAAGTCTTCTTCGAAAATAACCATACCAATATAGCCCCCCCCCCCCCCAGACTTGGCTAATTAATTGCAAGGATTACGCTCATCGAACTTTTCAGTATTAATTCTCATATCCCAGTCAGTAATCTCCTGTTTTTTTATGACGTCATTAGTCGTAATTCCTTGTCATCAAATATTTTTAAAGATCTTATTACACTTCCCAACATTTTTCATCATTTGATTGTCTCTTCACATTCTTCCTGTTCTCGATTCAATACAATTGCGCCTATGTTACCCATAACACCCCTAGGCAAACAAAGGAAAATGTCCCCATGCCTTCCTCACTTTAAAAGCTCATCTACCTCTATAAATACTCGCCCCTTTCATTTACACTCCAAACCTTTCATTCTAAACTTTCTACAGAGACAAAGCTGGCTTATGCTCCCCAAGCCTCGTCGAATTCCAGAGTGGTTGTTCATTAGCCAAAAATTCGAAGAGAAAGTTGTTGCTGGTACCTACGTTGAGCCTCAACCCCAACCCCCGGTTACCACTTTATATGGTGACTGCCCCCCATCAGAAAATTCCTCTGCCATCATACCCTTGGAAATTTCCTGCTTCAACCAACGTCCCAATCTCGAACCCCTCGAAACTATGGGTAAAGATAAACATCACAAGCATTCTTTTGGAAAGAGAAAAAGACATCACATAGATAAAAGAAACTCCCAAGAACGTAAACGAGCAAGAGAGACCCCTTCGGATGCCCCAAAGCCTCCAGTACCTAACAATCCTCTGAAAACTGACGCCTCTGGATCAAGCCTTTTAGCCACCCCTTCGATAACAGGGCAATGAAGTCATCGATTCTACCTCTCGTGAACTACAATCACCGATGAGGATATACAATCATTTCAAAACAAAAGCTTGGAAAATAAAGGGAAAGCCATAGCCTTGGAAAACCCTGAGACAGAAACACAAAAAAAATTTGATTGCCGAGAAAGGTAAATCTAACGGTCCTTCTCTGACTTCTTCTAGTCAGATATCTATAACTCCTCTAGCAATTTCCGAAGAGAAAGCTCAAATAATTTCCCCCAAATCCAAGGGTGATATTACTCTTCCTTTGGAACTTGATGCTATTGTGGGCAATAACATCCAAAGAATCGAAAACAAGCACCTAGTTGCACTCCATCATATCTCTTACAAATACTTCTCACCCTCGGAAGAAACCATGTTAAGGACTCGATGGTGCATCCCCTCGTATATTGACATCAGATGCCCCTCGGAAGGTGAGACTCTTTTATCTGTTAAGGATAACGAGTTATTTATCTATACGGAGATCATGAACTGGGGGTTGAGATATCCCTTAGACCCATTCTTCATCGAATATTTTTCCAAGATCGATCTATGCCCCTTCCAAGCTGGCCCAAACATGTGGTTCACACTTATAACATGTATTATGGCTTCAAGGATTTCTGGCAACGAACTCTCCTTAGAAGAGCTCATCGGACTATTTGGCCTAGTAAAGAATCATTTTTTCCCGTTTTACTCATTGACCTTTGGTCGAGGTCAAAACATAGTGAAGGACTTACTAGAAGCTGATAAAAAATGGAGGCAAAAATTCCTATTCTTCTCCGGACACTTGGATACGGGCTCTGAGTCAACCCCCTCAAATCCACACAAGCTTTCTCTTATGTGGACTAACAGATGTAAGTCTTCTCAACTCTCACTTTTATCTTCCTCGAACAATCGTTTAACAACTTGCTTTTCGAACTTTTGCACAACTATGACTGGAATTTTGAAGCCCTACGCTGACTATGTAGAAAGTGCCACCACAGTGTTTACTAAACTTAGTGAATGGGCCAAGGAGAACTAGGAAAACAAATTCTGCATCTGTTTTATGAATAATAACTTAGCCAAAAGTCAACTTTGGAGGCTGAATCCCCTCGACGGGCTAACTATGAAGAAATTGATGACTCATCATTCTCAGCAAGAAGTCTTCGATCAAGTGGAAAAGAAAGACATCATCATTTATCTTCTGAAGCGCTCCCGAGCCAAAAGACATTTAGGTGATTCCGAAGAAGAAGTTTCAATCAAAGATCTTCAATTAGACTCTGCCGGATTAGCTGCTTATCAACAGCCAATCTCTTCGTCAAATACTGTAGCACCCATCACATTTCCCCTCCAAGAAAAACTGTTCATCCCGTCAAGAAAAAAGATGTCAAGAAAAAAGAAACCAAGAAGAAAGCTATTTTGGAACCCATCCAAGAGATATCTGAGGAGACTAAGGCACCAGATGATGTCCAGGAAATCTCTGAGGGCACTGGGCTCAAATTTTGGCAATTGAGCATGAAAATGAAGCTATACAAGATTCCGGCCAAAAACCCAATTCTTCACTCACCCAATCTTCAAGTCCGTATTCAACTGACAATATTCCACGATTAGCACCACTCTTAATTCCCCGAAGCGATCCTCCTCAAAACATTGATCCCATTATTCTAACTAGTGAGTCTTTGAATTTTGACTCCACAGTAATAGGTTCTCCTACTAGCTTCTTTGAAATTTCTCAGGGCGATGAATTTTCTTTAAGTGTTTGTAACTTACTGCATGCTTTTGTCAACATGGGAAGAAAATTCAACATTTGGAAGATCGGAAAAATCATTACAAGTTTAAGGCCTCCCTCGCTTCCGCACAACTTGAAGAGATAAAGAAACAACACTTCATTCTTGAAAGTCAAGCTGATGCAATTTTTGAAAAATTGTCTGCCTCAGAGAACTACGTCCTTGTCCTCGAAAAATGCTGCCATGAAGAAAATGATCTCTACCAAAAGAAGACAGGAGCTCAAGAAAGACTTCTTACAGAACTCAAGAAAGCTCACCAAATTGCAACCAATGGTTTTAAGGATTGTCTTGACGATTTCGAATTTATTGTAGAGGAAAAGAAAAACTTATTAAAGACGATTGTAGATTTTCTTCAACAAATAGAAGCCGAAAAAGAGACAGCTGTGAATGCTTATACAACAAAATGAATGGATAAACTTAATGCCCGAGATGCTACTACCCGAGCAGGGCTGATCATCCAAATTCACGCTGAGTACCCTGAGTATGACTTAGGCAGTTTTTGGAAGCTTGTCTCCCCCAAACTTTGTCCCCTTGACATTGTTGTTAGTGATAGTGAGACATCAGATTCCGAGTAGAGCGACTCCTCGAAAAATTCTGAGTAACATTATCTTAGTATAATTTTTTGTATAAGTTTTTGTATAAGTCCTTTACATCTTTCAAGGCAATTTTTGTATTGGTATCAGCATATTCCGAGGAACATTTAACTTGACATTCCTTGTATGCCATTGTGTGGAATACCAATCTGATAATTTTTAACTTCGCATTTGATATGAAAATGATTGTATGTCAACTTGCGTTGAATAAAATAATTGCTTTATGCCAACTTTACTTGGTCATAATAATCAATGTATGCTGCTTTAAGGCAGACTTATAAAATGTCATAACTATTAACCTAATAGTCCAATCACAACTTGAAACACAGAAAGAATAATTTGAGGCAAAAGTTCAAATGTATTGATCAGCTAATAATGGCCCCTCGTTAAAACATTCTTGTGCATAACAAGATAGGAAAAAGTGTGCATTCGTTGTTTTGTAGACCTAAAAATAAACATAAAAAGTAATCATTACATGCTAAATTCTTCGTCCTTACTCCAGATACAATTTTAAATGCTCTATGTTCCACGAATGCTTAAGATATCTCCCTTCCTTATCTTTTAACCTATATGTTCCCTGCTTTACTTTTTCTGTTACTTCATAAGGGCCCTCCCAATTCGGTCCAAATTTTCCAAGACTTTTCTCTTTGGTATAAAGAAAAACATTTCGTAATACCTTGTCTCCCACCTTGAAATTTCTCTGCTTTACCAGCGAAGCATACCTGCTCCTCGTTAATATTTGATAATGTAAGGACTTCAATTGTGTGTGTCGTCTTTTTTCCTCTACAAAATCTAACTTCATAGCCCTACTTTGATCATTCAAATCCTCCGCATAAGCTTCCATACGGTATAATGGGAAAACAATTTATGAGGGGACAACCGCATCCATTCTGTATACTAGAGCAAATGAAGATGTTGCAGTGGAAGTTCGAGGCGTTGTTCTATAAGCCCACAATACTTCTTGTAAGTAATCTGGCCATTTTTCAGCCTTGTCTTTCAAATTATTTTTTAATCCATCCAAAATCGTTCGATTGGTTACCTCCACCTAACCATTGGCTTGCGGATGAAACAGTGCAGAAAAACATTGTTGTATGCCCCTGGAAATGCAAAAGCTCTTACACTCCTTGTTGTCGAATTGAGGTCCATTATTCGTTGTGATTTTTATTGGCACCCAAAAACGACAACAAATGTTTGAGACGACAAACTTAATAACATTTTGTGCTTTCGTCCCTACTAAAGGTTCTGCTTCCACCCACTTGGAAAAATAGTCAACTACTACTATGATCGTTTGCCTTCCACCAGATGTCATCGGTAAGGGTCCAACTAAATCGATACCCCACCTATCAAATGTCACTGCTTTGGAAATACTTTCTAGCAGCACCCCTGGCTTGTGTATAATATTGGCATATCTTTGACATGTGTTACATTGTTTTACCAACTCTTTCGCATCACTGGAAATGGTCGGCCAATAATAACCAGCCAGAAACACTCGTCGAATTAATGCTATATATTCGCAATGGGCCAACCCTTCCCCGTTGTGCAACTCTGATAGGACAAATTGCGACTCATCCTTAGCCAAACATCTAAGTAACGGTCTACTTAGGGATTTCTTATATAAGACTCCTCCCAAAAGGATATAACCGTGAGATTTAAACCTGATTCTCTTAGCCTCTGATTTTTCCGCAGGTAAGATATCATTTTCCAGAAAGTCCACAATTTTTGTCCTCCAATCATTTGTAACCATATTGCTTACTTCCTCCACGTTCATCGAATGCTCTTTACTGTTTGTAACCGAATGATGCTCCTGAATTATGACCCATGGATAACCTTCTGACCGCGAGGCAGCTGCTAAAGAATCAGGGATCAAATTTGCTTCCCTTCGAACATACTCATACTGAACATCATCAAAATTTAAAACCAAGTCCTTTAAGACTTTCAAATACTTGACTAATTGATCCTTCCTTGCCTCTGACTCTTTGAGATCTTGGTTTATCACCAACTGTGAATCTCGAGCCAAACTTACCCTGCTAATGTTGCCTCATATTCTGCCTCATTATTAGTTGCTTTAAAACCGAAACGGATAGCTTGAAACATGGCATCCCATCTGGGGAAATTAGCTGGACTCCAGTACCACTTCCAAAAACATTTGAATCCCCATCCGTTCGAACCAACCATTCTGTCTTACCTGATTGGTCAAAAATCTCCATGTCTGCTCTTTTTTAGTGGAATTCAACCAAGAAGTTAGCCAGAACTTGAGCTTTTATTGCCGTCCAAGGCTCAAATGTTATGTGAAAATCTCACAGCTCAACTGACCATTTCGTCATTCTTCCAGATATATCCAGTCTTTGTAGCAAACCTTTTAGGGGAAATGTTGTTCGAACTACTATAGAGTGGGCTTAGAAGTACGGTCTCATTTTCTGAGCAGCTGTTACCAGGGCCAAAGCTAACTTTTCCAGCTTGAGATACCGTTTCTCTGCATCTAGCAAACTTTTGCTAACATAATAACCGGCTTCAACAAATCAATTTCTTCTCGGAGTAATACGGCACTGACTGCAAAGTCTGATGCCGACACATAAACGATCAACTTTTCTCCCATCAAAGGTTTAGAAAGTATCTCTGGGGACATCAAATACTCTTGAATTTGGCGAAATGCTGCTGAATATTCCTCGGTCCAACTAAACTGTTTGTGTTTCTCAACACTTTAAAGAAAGGCGCACATTTATCCGATGAACGAGAAATAAACCTATTCAATGTTGCCAATCTTCCTGTGAGAATCTGGACTTCCTTAATATTCTGAGGAGGAGTCATAGTCGTCAAAGCCTTTACCTGCTCTGGATCAGCTTAGATGCCCCTTTCACTTATCATGTAGCCAAGAAACTTCCCCGGTCGTACTCCAAAAATGCACTTTTCTGGATTTAACTTCAAATTGACTTTGCTCAAATTATTGAAAGTTTCCTCCAAGTCAAAGAAATGATCTTCTTTCTGTAAACTCTTTACCAGCATATCATCGATGTAAGCTTCTACACTTTTGGCCAATTTGCTCCTCAAAAGGTTTTGTTTACCAAGCGCTGATAAGTTTCCCTCCATTTTCAGTCCAAATGGCATGACCTTATAACAATATAATCCTCTCCCAGTGATAAACGATGTGCTTTTTTCATCTCTTGCATTTAATCTGATATGATTATATCATGAATAAGCATCCATGAAAGACAATAACTTACCCGAAGCATTTCCACTAACTGATCAATTCGAGGTAGCGGAAAATGATCCTTTGGACAAGCTCTATTCAGATCCGTGAAATCCATGCACATCCTCCACTTACTATTCTTTTTCCTGACTAAGACTGGATTCGAGGCCCATACAGGGTATTGCGACTCTCGAATATGGTATATGCTTAACAATCGTTCAACCTCTGAAAGAATAGCTGCAGATTTCTCCTGAGAAACTGGTCTTCTTTTCTGTACAATAGGTCGAACATCATGCCGTAGTGCGAGTTTATGACATATCATCTCTGGAGGTACGCCTGTAACATCCTCTGCACAGCAAGCAAACATATTTAATTTTATAAACAAAAATGCAATCAAATTTTCTCTGAACTCAAAAGAAAGCTTTACTCCAATTCTTAAAAAAAATCCCTCTTTAAACTTATGTTCCTTATGATCATCATCCGGAACCAGAAATCCGGGGGCCTCCCTTGGATGATCACACGGAGTGATTACAGAGGAAGTCCCCTTTAATGGCTATGCTTTTTCCGATGCTCCTCCCCGAACTCCTTTCGAGGATAAAGCTATCTGATAACACTCTCGAGCCATCTTCGGGATTCTCTTGACCGTCCCTATATTGTTCCCTACCACATATTTCAAGAAATGGTGTACCGTCGAGAGAGCACCATGCATCCTGGACAGCCAAGAACGGACCAAAATTGCATTGTAAGAAGTTGGTGCGTCTACAACTATAAACAAAATTTCAACTTCCTTTTTAAATGGCCCACGACCGAGCTCCACCACACACTGAAACTCTCCCACGACTATTATTGTTGCTCCTGTAAAGCCCATTATAGTTATTTCGGACCGTCGTATAACAGGTTGGTCAGAAATTCTCCTGTAGGTACTCATAAACAAAATATTCGCAGAACTTCCCGTATCAATAAGTATTTTCTGAACTTGGTAAACAGCTATTCTTGTAGCAATAACCACTGCATCTTCATGCGGGCCCGCTACATTCCTCATATCATCATCGTCAAAACATATGATAGGAGAAGGCGAGCGATGCATCTGCGCTGAAACCCCTGCTTCAATCTGCGTAGTTAGATTTACCATATGCCTTTTCCGCGAACCATTGGAGTTCCCGACAATGGCATCCCCTCCGAATATAGCTAACGACTCGAAAAAACCACATAGGTCATTTACTTTCCCCCTTGGAATAATATCCTCTACCATGTTCACGTTATTTCTCCCTTCCTTGGGATCCAGATACTCTGCTGCAACATCAAAAGCATCAACCTCTTCGGAAATCACCATTGTTGTGTCAGCATTCTTTGGAAAAGCCTTCACTGCAACATTTTTTTGGGAATTCTTTTTCACAAATTCTAATAACATTCCATTTCAATTAAATCTTGCACCTCTTTTTTCAAAGCGATGCATTCCTTGGTGTCATGCCCAATATCCTCATGGTACTTACAGAACCTGCTATCACTTCTGCTTTCCCTCGGAGTTTGAATAGGAAAAGGTTTTCTGAACTGCACTGTTGATCTTGCCTTGTCAAATATCGTAGCTACATTTTCCGTTAACTCAGCAAAATAGTTCGGACGAATCCACTTGTTCGAAATGGGCCTTGCTCCTTGGTTATAGCTATGCTGATTACTATAGTTTTGCTGGTTCATTCTTGGCCTCGACGGATACTGACCCACAACCTTGGCTTGAACATTAACACGAGGCACTTGATTACTAGACTCAAACCTTTGAAATTGATTCTGTTCTAGCTGATCACTTGATCCTTTTTCTAATTCTTGGGTCTCATTCACCAAAATTATTTTCTCAACTTGATCTAGTAATTCCCCAAAAGTCATCGTCTGACTCTCTGCTACCGTATCCTTTAAAATTCCGGGGAGAAACCATATCCTGAATACCGCTAGTGCCACAGAATCTTTGCAGTACTCCATATCTGTTTTTGTTTTCACAAATCGATTGGTGTAGTTCTTCAAACTCTCCCCAACTTTTTGCCTACAGTAGATTATCGTGTCTCCATTGGATCGAATTTTTTTACTCCCCACAAAATATTGTCTAAAGATATTCCAGAACATGTTGAAATTATTTATCAAGCCCTGTGGAAGCCTGTTGTACCACTTGGAAGCCACCCCTTTGAAGGTCTGAGAAAACGATCTACACAACAATTTATCATCGTCATCAAAATTGATCATTAAATTTTTGAATTGCTCGATGTGATTGTCAGGATCCTGCGTCCCATCGAACTTTTCCAGCTTCGAAATATAAAAGTGCTTTAGGAGGTTGCCTGCTAGGATTTCTGAGGACAAATGAGAAGCTCTCCAATTATGGCCAGTCGTATAAACATTAGCTCTTAAATTTTCATGGTTCGGAAAATAGAGTCCCTCCTCGGAAGGCAGAGTGTACTGATGCTGCCACTCCGAATTCTGTTGGTCGACATTTTGGTTCCCATAAGGAAAATTCATTTGGTCATAACCTTTCTCATTAGCATGAGCATGATAATTCTTTTCCCTCGGAGATTTCCTCTCCAAACTCCTTCCTCTCCGGTGCTCCACATGCTTTCTGCCATGTCTTTTCTTTCGATGACTCCTCCTCGGAGACGATTCTGGTGAACTATAGCGAGAATAGTCACTCGAATCAGAGGATTCCAAGTGACACTTTCCTTTCCTTCTCGAAGAATGTCGTTCATGCCCTCTAAATCGGTCATCTCTGTTCCTATAATGAAAGTCAGCTTCACGCTCATCTTTTCTGCTATCCTGCTCTCTTCTAATCTCAGAATGAAGATTTTCCAGGACAATTTCTTTTTCTACCCTCAATTTTTCGATCTTCAGTAGTAACTCATTTCTTCGAGCCAGTAGAACCGACTCGTCAAAGACTTCTCTGGCGCGCTAGCCACCATGTGCCCAATGTTCCATATCATTTCGATAAGCGTCTCCAACAAGATTATCCTCACAGTTGTTAACAAAATCATCCCCCTGCTCTTCCATAATTCCACTTAGATTAGGAACGATTTCCAAAAAGCAATTGTCGTCAGGACAATCTTCGTTCCCACAGACGGCGCCACTGATGAATTAAGAGTTAGCTCAAGGGTAATTTTGTGTAAAACAAATGTTCGAAGGACCAAAATGTTAGAAAAAACTTCTTTATGAGGGTGCTTTTTAGAGAGAGAAAGTTCTACTCAATGTAGAGAGAGAAAATAGTATTATATTAATCAACTAGATTTCTCAACTCGTGTGCGGTCCTTTTATAGTACAATAATAGACCCCACACGCTTTAATTCCCAACTATTACACATTTAGTCCTTATATTTTACCACTTATTCATAATAGATACTTTCATAACACATTTTAAAATATTTCCCCAATACAAACATTTCTTTCCAATTTCCCCATATGTCTTTTCTCCTCCCTCATCAGACACGTGCAACTTTGTCATATGTAGAACACTTCTTGTAAACTCTATAAATGATGTGGTTTATTTTCGTGTGAGGGTAAATTTATAACTTTTGTTTTGAGTTTTGTGGAGTTTTGTAAGTGTTTAATGTTTAGGTAGATTGTAGAGGGAGAATCGAGCAGCCTGGTTGTATTTAATTTTTATTACCCTCATTTAATGTTGGTGGTTGGGTATTTATACTCTTATATTTGGGCCTTATGGGCTTTCGGGTCGTGTTTAATGGACTTGGGTCAAGTTTTAGGACCCATAAGTTCTAAGTAGGAGTGCAGGTAGCGTAGCCAAGAAGTGATTAGGTTTTAAGTACTTTAATCTGTTCGAACAGTCCAATGGATGATGGTGTCCGAACTGCCCCTGTCCGGTTAGGTAGACATTGTCCAAACTGACCCTGTCCGAGGTGGAGACAGAATCTGGAGTCATCAATAAATATGAAAGAAAGTCTTCATTTGATGACTAATAATATAAAACATTTATTAACTAAAAGTAAATTTTTTCTCGAAATCCATTTGTTCGTGAGATTTTTTTTCTCAAAATAATGCTTACTAATATTAATGCCATGTTCGATAATCGAAAAAGAGAATCCGAGAATCCATCTAATCTCTGGTACTCTGATGGTCATTCCAGGAATCACTATAAACTTGTCGATTGGTGGAAGTAATTTGGTGCAAAACAAATGTTAGGCAGGTTAGTTTTTGCATGCAATACATCTGCTCAAGAGCCGAGGACTCCAATAGTTGTGGTAGTAGATCAGAATCAACAAATCGGAATAGAATTTGGTGCACGCGATGGAGTTAATCAGGTTCAATATAGTCTAACTGGTGTGAAATCTTATGCGCGTAACTATGTTTCACATGCTCAAAGAGAAAACTTGTATGTATAAGGTTTTCTTTTTTATGCTCTCTAATATCCAACAGTTAGAAATGCATATCGGTGAATTAAGATAAGAACATGTCAAAAAGCTAACCAACTGAATTTTAAAAGATATCATGAAGGTAAATGAGTATTAAGAAGTTAACTAAGGTTTTATAGTTTTTAACGGAAAAAAATGATGTAAAAAATAGAGAACAAATAGGGTATAATAATGAAGTAAGCTACACAGAAACAATAGTAGTCAAAACAAAAAAAATAAGATAATGTACAATTGGATGATAGGAGGAAAGAGGATGATGTACAACTGGATGAAAACAATAGTAAATACAGACCCAAAGAAAAAAGATGAGAAATGTTGAATATGAAAATCAATCGAGTAACATAGTGTTGAATAAAAATAAAGGGAAAACAATTGCAAAATACAACAAAAAGAGACTGAAGCTGACTTTATACATCCTATCATATTCACCATTTGATCGAAAAATTCTTGAAAAAAAGCCCTCTTAAATGTTCGATCTGTACATATTAGACACTTACAATGGTTCAGGGGATCCTAAACATGATTCGGAGCATGTTAAGTAATAACTATTTAAAGTAAACACACTAAAACACTAAAACGACCAAAATACAAATCAATACAACATTTTAACTATAAAATCAAAGTAAAGACAAATGAAATATTAAAAGTCACAAATAACATAGAGACACAAACGCAAGAACAAATTTGTAAAAAATTGATTTATTGAGAAATCGAGCTACATAAAATAGAAATAAGAAAATCAAACATCAAAATCCAATTAAAATACAATCAAAATCGGACTACAAAGAAAATCATACGGAAAAAACAAGAAATCGAAAGGAAGGTGAATTGTCACCTAATATACTGCTGTAGATCATAAAAACTAAAGAAAGAAAGAAACAGGAAAATAAAAGTTAAGTAAACATATAAAAAGTTTTATATAATTAATTAAGAATATCTAGAGTATTATAAAAAATAGTTGTATCTTAAAAGATAAATAAAAGATTAAATAGATTTTTTTTACATATATGAAAAACATAGATAATAGTTTTGCTTTTATATCTTAATTGATACCAAATCCTTAAAAAAGAACACAACTTAAAAATTGCACAAATAATAATTCCCCGTTACTAACAGACGGTGGGATGTCGAATGTTTCTAATATAAATATAAATATAGTAATGGATTTATTTTTTGTAATAAAAAAAGAGAAAAGTATCAGTAAATACCCACTCAACTATCTAATTACCCCGAAACTATATATATATATATATATATATATATATATATATATATATATATATATATATATATATATATATATCTTTTTTTTATTCAACCATTTTCCCATTTTGAGACCCCATTAAGCCAAAAATACACTCTCTTCTTTCTCTCTTTCTCCAAAGACCCTTAATATACCCAACCGTAAAAACCCTTAGCCTTCTTCACCGTCGTTTACGCAGTTCTTCACCAAAATTTGACCGACTATCTTCGTCTCCTCTCAGAAACCACTAACCATGAAGCCTTCTTTCGTTTGTCGTTGTACACCGACCGGTGAAGAAACCCACAGGTATAGTTACAGGTACAGAGCTCTCTCAAAAATTTATCTTTTTGTGTTTTCACGGAGTTTGAAGTGCATGTTGGTATTTATTCACGATCAACGTTGGTTAGTTCTACTAAATTTACGTAGTTACGATCGTGAGTAGGATCTTAATTACTGGGTTGATTGTGCTCAGTATTAGGTTTTGCGGCTGCATGTAGTTTGTATCTGTTTCTACATGTTATGATGTATATCAGATGTAGTTTATTCAGTTGTTTATTGGTTTGGCTTATGTTTCCATATTTTTCAGTTTCTGTCACCGTGCATGTGAAAAGTAGGCACAACTGTCGTTTGCATATCATGTACATTCAAACAACTCGCATCTTCATCGTAGAGTTATGCAAACAACTCGCATTATGATAGTATATTGGACAGAGCACTTGTTTGGTGGTACTTCAACGCAATTCACGTTATTAGGGTTGAACACAATTCGCTATATAATCCTATAACAAACAACTCGCGATACAATGATTCAAACAATTCATGATTTTGTTTTTGTTTCCCACACAACTCGTATATGTTAACAAACAAATCGCATTATTAAATGTCACCACTCTAAGCCTTTTGTTCGTTTCATCAATTAAGATAGTTGTGTTGTAGTTACCTCATGGGAGTTAATTGTCATTTAACAATTGACTATTCATATATTTGCAAGAAATATAACTGTGACAGCAAGCTTATATAGGTCCAGATTGGTGAGCCTTATGAATTTGATGAAAAAAGACCTTATTACCTCTACCCACATCAAAGCTACGAGAGACACACTTTTTTACGCCTTTTTTGATGGTATCATTCGACCTCTACCGGGAGAAGATTGTGAAGGAAATATTTTATAAGCTAGTTCAGTGGATTATAGAGACGTTCTCGATCGAGGAAGACGCGTTCCGTTATGGGTCCAAGCTGGTGAAGCTAATGACCGACGATATATAATCCATTTTCGGCCTTAAGCACGACACAAAGGAAATGTATTTAACAAAATTAGGAGCATTCTTCAACAAATACGTAGACGGGGTGGAGAATTATTCAAAGATGATGAAAACATACTTCATGGGTGAAACATCAACGAAAATTAGACAACAAAATATGAAAACCGTATCCAACAACATTACAAAGGTAACTCTAAATCCAATTTACATTATAAGCAGGATGTAATTTTCAGTTGAATTACTATATCATGTTGTACAGTGTTTTACAGACATGTATAGTCGCAACCATTAGCTGGGTGGGAGTATGGATTGGATGATGTTGCTCCGTTGTTGATATTTTTCTTTGCTTAACCGTATTCTAGTCAGTCTCGGGAGGTGTAATGGGTTGGAATATGGTGTATTTTTTAAAGACCTCGGCAAAATAAATGACTATGACTGGTCCGGATCAGTACTATTGAAGCTTCTCTAGTCGATCATGATTTGTGTCATGGAGGGAAAACTTGATAGAGGTATCAGATGCATCACACTTCTATTTGTAAGATTGTTTTCTTTTGATTAAATATAATTTAACATAAATATCGTGATAATAATAATTTTCGCGATGCATCCCTTCGTCATGGAGCACACAACAATTGGGCTAGACCTCGCAAAACCAAACATGATCTCAAAATTCTTCAAATGGTGGGGATTGGAGTCCAAAAAGATGACCATAAAAGTAATTGAAAAGCTAAACCAACTACGATATGATGAGGTATAAAATAGATATGTATATAGAACACAACTCTCATAGTTAAGTATAAGACAACTCTCAACCTTGTAGTAACATATTATACGCATAATATAAAAATATAAAAACTCTCAGAATCCTACATAATTTTAGACAACTCACAAACAATGCGCACTCTTTGTTATAACTCGTTATAAAAGAACTCTCATAATCCAATTTATTATAGAAGAACTCTCAGAATCTGACAATTCGCAATTGATATTAGGCAAATAATTCACATTCTTTGTTATAATACAACTCGCAATCATGTTGGTAAAATTGAACTTCCATGTTGTGTGACATGTTTATGGTATTAAAAAAATTGTGTTACCTATTTATGATATTAAACAACTCGTGTGCATATATTAACTTGGTTGTTTTTCACCTAATATGTTGTGGAGGTGAGCAACATTTAGAGGAGTTGAAGGAAATGAAGATCCATATGTTGCACCGATTTACCTTAAGAAAAACATAAGAAAAAAAAACAGAGCCTAAAAAACAAGGAAAAGGTGACACACACACGGTAAGACTCTAATCCGGAACCAAACTACCAACCACCAACATGCCCGATATTAACAATTTCACTAACGCCAACCCAGACATCTTTACCAGAGACCGATGACATACAAGATGATGGTATTGATGGAATGCTCGGTCATTTTGTGTTGCAACGTAGGTGGATTACTCCAAAGAATACTACACTTGAAGAAACAAAAAAAATATTGAAGACCTATATCAAAAAGATTTGGCTGGAGCGAGAGCTTGACAGCTATGCAAAAATAGTAAGTATATGTTTCAGCTACGTTTACTGGTATAATTGGTTTAATCCTCATACTTAAATATTAATGCTTCTTGTATTCTTGTGGCAGATTGACTAGCTACGAAAACAGGTAACGACACTTGAAATACAACAGTTTGACAATGTTTTCTCCCTGTTTTTTTGCTCCACTGGGATCCCTGCCAAGGAGAAGGAAGTGGTTCTAGCGGTACTACCAATGAAAGCAGGGTCTACTGCAATGCAGTCACTTGTGGCATCTGAAATGCAGGAACAAGCTACAATTCTGGATGTGCAAATGCAGGGCGCTAGAAAGGTTAATTAAGTATTTTTGGAGGATTATAACGATGATGGAATCCATTCACCTGCACCAGTAATATTTATAGTACCAGAGGCGGTCGTAAACGATACAACTCATTAACAAACAATATATCATTAAAATATAAGTATGTGAATTTGTGTTATGACATATTGTTTGTTAAGTAATATTATGTATGTATAGCAAAGTGTTGAGCTGTTAATCTTTGTTACGTTGTTTTGAAAAAACTAGCAGGGTTAGTGTTTTAAAATAATTTGAATGGATGTATTTAAAAACAACTCGGAAAAACAGCTTGTAAACAACTCTCGTGATATGGTTTCAAAATAACTCTTGTGGAATGTGTTATAAACAATTCTCGTGATATTTGTTATAAACAATTCTCATTCTAAATCTGTTAAAGAATTTTAATGTTATAATTTATACAACTCGCATTATATCTTCTAGTTATACTTGTACTTGGGTATCAATTTTCAAACATCTAACATGATAACGTTTTGAACAATTCGTGTTAGTATCATACTAAGAAACTCGCATAATATACATTTTTAGCAACTCTCATTGTACGATTACAAAGAAATCGCATTGTAAGGTTGCACATAATTCACAAAGTAGGATTGCAAAGAACTCCCATTGTTTTTGTTAGTGCAAAGAACTCTCATGTTTGATATGAAACAACAAGCCGACCAACAAAAAACCCAACAAGAACAACAACATCAAGGAGAACAACAACAACAACACTCAGCCTTGGCAAAGAGTGAAAGGCTAACATAAATCGAAGAAGCGCAACCGATACCATGCCAAGCTCCAAAGGCTGCTCAACCCTGCAAGAAGTCAGAACTACTCAACTAACAAGAAACAGCGGTACAAGTCCAACATCGGGCCAGAGAGGTAGCTGAACACCAAAAATTGGCCTATGCAAAGTCAGAACCACTGAGCCATTGAGAATGATAAGTTTCATAATCAACTGATACGCCTAATAACACAATATGTTTACCAAATGTATTTTTGTATGATTATTACATGCAATGTATATAGTCGTTTGTTGACAAATTTGAGGATTTGAACAGTAACTTGTCCTTGGACTATCGAATTTGGTGACAGATAGTCCTTGGACTTTCAAAAGTCCATTCGTAGTCCTTGGACTATCCAGTTTGGATAAAGTTAATCCCCTCTCATGTGTTGACTATCAATTTTTGTGACAAATAGTCCATCAACTATTTATTTTCGATACATTTAGTCCTTTGACTTTCTATTTTTGATAAAGTTAGTCCCCTTAATAAACATGTGATGGGACTAACTTTATCCAAACTGGATAGTCCAGGGACTACCAACGGACTTTTGAAAGTCCAAGGACTATATGTCACCAAAATGAATATTCCCGGGACTACAAACGGACTTTTGAAAGTCCAAGGACTATCTGTCACCAAAGTCGATAGTCTAGGGACGAGTTACTATTCAAAGCCCAAATTTAATAATGTTGAGTTCGATGTTATACTGTAACAGACTTTGGAATCTATGTCAGAAGATGCGATTAATAGGATTTATGAAGCTGGTGCTGCTGAGAAGGTTGTAGAGGAGTCATCAGCATTGGTCGTCGCAGAGGATGTGGTAAATAGATTTTTAGATAATTAAACATAAAATGTGTGTAGTTAGGATTTTATAATTTGAAAACCACCTTTATATGTTTAAGTCAAGGAATGAGATAGTGAAAGAGGATGAAATACACCCTAATTTTTCTCTACTGAGTCTAAAACAGGAGCCGGTGGAAGAGGTAAGTTTTTTACAAGCTGCAGAGGTAGTGACAAAGGTAAGTCTCACTGATTGGCCAAAGGCTACACCAACAACGGAGTTGATTGGTGTCAGTGAATACCACAAATTAGTTATAATTAAAAGTAAAGTAGATCAGGAAGATCCAAAAGTATGGTATTGTCCAATGTCCGACTTTACCTACAGACTTAACGTGGTCGTAAGTGAAGTGTTGGCGCTACCCTACGAACAAGACCTGGAGTATAAGGTATAATATAACAGTCTTGCATTAACACTTGATGGTGTATGTTTATTAATGTCTCATAAGATAATTTTAACAATTCCAAACAATTCTCTGAATCTAATTGCAAACAACTCGTTTGACCGCATTTCAAACAACTCGCTCTAGTTATGTTTCAAACAAATCTCGATATCGTGTTTTCAAACAACTACTCAATTCACATTTTATACAATCCGTGTTTTCAAACAACTCGTTCTAGTTGTGTTTCGGTGTAGTTTTGTTTCAAACAATTAGATAATTTGTGATTCAAGCAATTTGTTTTTCAAACAACTCGTTGTTTAATATAGTATATGCTTTCATACAATTCGCATATTGGGTAATAAAAAAAATTTGATTTATTGTCATTTGGCAGATTATTGAAGCTTGGATTCTCAAGATGCTTAAATCAATAGATTAAAAAGTTGTATATAAAGGTTTCCCTGAGGCCAAATACAACGTCATACAAATTACTGGCCATACTAAGGTAAGTTTAGCTATAAACTACAAACAACTCTCACATTCTCGTTGTAATGTACTTTTCCTTGGATGCATTCCTCAGTTGCCGATGAAGAGTATATAACATATCTGGTTGACGGATTATTTAAAGATATGAGGCCAAACACGAATATTGTGCTCATTCGAGTCTGCGGCATTAAGAATGATACAATGAATCATTAGACGTTGATTGTTATTGATATAAACGAAAGGGACGACCACAAACTACAACTCGTTTCTGTCTTTTAATAAACATACAACAGACTACACAACAAGGAAAACTGATCCGCTGGTAAGTTTTTCTATGTTTTTTTAAAAAGCAAACTCGTAGGGTATTTGCATATTTGTCAAAAAATTCCAAACAACTCTCTGAATCTAATTGCGAACAAATTGCTTTATATGTTAACAAACAACCCACACTAGTTATGTTTCAAACCACTCTTGTTATCATGTTTTTACACAACCCACTGATTTGATTTGATACACTATCGGACTAACGTTTCAAACAATTTGTTTTATTGTATTTTCAAAACAACTCGTTATATCGTAGTTCAAAAACAACTCTCACTTGTTTTTATGAAACAAATTGCACCTGTTATTAGTAAAAAAACTCGCACATGTATTTAGTAAACAATTCACTGTTTATTAGTATCTGATGCCTACTACAAAAACTTATAAACAGTTTTCATATTGTGTCGAAAAAGGATACTTACTCAAGTCAAAGATTCCACAACAAAAACTAGGCAGCATCGACTGCGGTATTTTCATTTGTCAATACGTTAAAGACATTATCGAAAAAGACTATGTGCTGAAGACTTACATAGAAGATATGGTAAGACATACCAGAGTTGAAATGTTTTACTATTTCTTAAATGATACAAACACTAACAATTACTAGTAGTCATTTTTTTATGTGGAAAACTGTGTATATATATTTTTGATATCAACGCTAACATGTAGTGGTAGATATATTGGTTGGAATTTTTTTGGTGTATATATATTGGTTGTAATTTTTTTTGTATATATACAGTTTTTTCCTTCAAAAATGCAATGTATAACATTCTGGAACTTACTTGAAAGAAATATGGGTAATTTAGTACAACACCCAGGTTCATCGTATACAATAAATCGCAAATGGTTATGTATTTTAGCTCCAAACAATTCGTGTTTGTGTAATACTTAACAAATCTCACAAAAAAAAAACTCGACATAATAATTCGCAACATGTACACGAATTTATTACTAAACAACTCTTTTATAACATGTTTAATTACTTAACAACGCACAGTATTTCGCAAATCGCTCGTCTAATATCAATAAATACAAAATGACTAAGGCTTCTGCCTTGGTAGCCGGTATATGCATTGAGCATGCAAAAGCCATCTAATCAAGTCAATAAATTAATTATTGATTTGGAAGATGAGGCTTTTAATCATTAACATAGCCACCACTTCAAAAGGACTTCATCTCTGTTTATAAATAATAGTAACTAGATGATTCTATAAAATAGGACTTTTAAAATAAAAAAAAAACTCATAACATCTTCAAATCTATTTACCATGTCTAGTTTTGATTCCTTAGGCAACTCATGGTTTTTCATTACAACCAACAGAAGCTCCAGCCTGCTCTCTCCGGTGGCACCCCCAATAGCCCAACCTCTGTATTGGAGTTTACCCTCGACTACTTCTCTGCAGACTCTGGGTCAGTTGAGTTAAAGGCTGACTCTCAACCCAACGAGGTTCTAACCCAGAAAATAAAGAGGAGGAGGAGGAGGATGAAGATGATCTGACATTGGAGGAGGCACATGAGATGGAGGAAGATAATGATGAGGAACTGCGGGAAGATGATGACGATGAACGTGAAGAGAAGTCTCAAGAAGAAGACTAATCTGGTGATGACTTATTGTTAATAGTTTTGTTTTTTTTTGCATGCAAACTGACCAACCCTAAAGATAGTAGTGTTTTTTGGAAAGGTTAGGTGCATGAAGGCTGTTATGGCCTTGTAATCTCTTTTTTTATAAATTTTTTATTAGTGTAAAAGTTTTATGAAGTAATAGTAGTCGTTCAATATCCAAACAACTCGCACATTTTAATTACGAAGAACTCTCTGAATCTAAATTCAAACAACTCTCTAAATCTAATTACAAACAACATACTAAACCTCAATTCAATCAACACGATGAACCTCATTTCAAACAACTCGTTGTATCTAATTAAAATCAACTCTCTGAAACTAATTACAAACAACTCGCTTGATTTGTGCATTAAAATACTCGGTCGCAGTAGAAGCCATAGCCTCGTATCGTTTCCCTTTAACAAATGCATGAGCATACGTATCCGGAGGTAAATTTTCAAAAATTATTTTAATTCTGTTACCACCTTCACATAGAAAATATGTTAGTATATCATTAAAAATATATTGAGTTGAATCATAACCACATCGATGGAAGAAACATAGCATCATAGACTTATAGTCTATATTAGTGTGATCCAGAGCAGTTCTCAAATTCTAAACAAGATGAAAATAACATTATGCATAATAACAGTTTAAATGCAAGATAAGAACAACATTAATGATACCAGAATGACGGTCTGAAATAAATTTGATTTCACGCTCCAAGAAATGAGGTTTTAAACACTCCAAAAATCACAGCCAATTGTCAGAATCCTCAGAACTCACAATATCAAATAAAACATGGAATAAACCTGAAATACAAGGGAAGCATGGTCAAATTGTATAAACAACCCACAAATTCAGTTGTAAAAGAACTCGCGATGATGTTGTATTGACTGAGCACAACTCGCATATATATGTTATAAAACAATTCGCGATATGTTATATTACAATGGATACAATTTGCATTCGGTTCGCAAAGAACCATAATCTTCGTATACAAAATATGAATCAAACAACTCAAACTTCTAGCTTATAATGAACAACACGGATTATGTGAGTTAGTTAGATGTGTAATATTCATATACAACATATAATTCAAACAACTCACATGTGTATATTGCGATGAACAACTCGCACTTGGTTAAAAAAGAACTCTCATATTCATGTGCATAATTTAAATCGAATAACTCGCATGATTATATTATAGTATAGAACTAAGGCTCGTATAACAAAGAACTCGCACTATCCTTTATAGTTTTTACACAACTCTCACAATCCATCAAATTATAAAAAAAGCATGAAACTAACCGTTGTTGTCATCCTTTCCTACGGCAGACAACAATACACCCTTATACTTGCCGCTTAAGAAGGTTCCATCGAGATACAACATCGAACGACATAAATGGAAACCTTGAAGACATGAACTGAGTGCTATAAAATAACGCTTGAATACGTTTCCAGCTCATAATTGCAACTGACAGTTGGTAGTAATATCACGACTCTTCAATCGTTTGGAGTACCCAAACTAAAAGAACTTGAACTATCTTAAAAAAACTCTCCTTTTTGCCTTCTCTAAATCATTCCATAACAGAAGATAGAAGATGTCTAAACTGTAGTCTTATTTGACAGACGATTGTATGGTTTTCCTCCGCAATCAAATTTGATGTCAAATGTCTATGCCTCTTATGTTTTTTAGAGTAAACAGGACTGCAAGTATGGTGCGCGATATACCTCTTAATCATCATTAAGTCGGTTCCAGAATCAATTGATGCATAAAGTCTCCATTTGCATCTGCCTGATTTATTTTCATAATAAGTAGTGATTTTGTTTGTTGTATCGTGCATATATTTGAAAGAAAAACCAATCTCTAAAGCATATGGGCATAAATATAACCTTATAGCTGCAACATATTCTTCAGAATCTTGACCAACACCTATAATAGCATCAGCCCAACTAGTAGTAGTAAGTTGTTTTTTTCTCTGGTCAGAATTAATTAAACCATTATACTCTCCTCGCTAGTTAGTTGATTATGAGAGGGTTATCCCAAATTTATGCTAGGTTGTTTATGTTTTTTACCCGAACACTTATCACCAGAATTTTTATCAAGGACTTAAACTATGACAAAACTAACTCGTTTTAATCGCTCCAAATTAAGATATAATTCTAAACTAACAATATATTTCTCATTATAAAAGAAACAGTTCTTGTGATCACCGCATGAGTAGGTCATAGTGTAGTTACCTCTAACCAACTCCTCCTGTATTCTCTCCACGTAATCTTGGATGCTTTGAAAGTTTTCAAACTCTGTGAAAGGCACAATTTCAGTTTGGTGACCATGTTTGAAAATATAAACTCGTGTTTTAGACATGCCTTACCTTGTATTGAACAATTATAAAGCAGTCACGCGCCATAAAAACATCAAATAGGTCAGTTAGTAATGAACACAACTCTCAATACCATACCCAAACAAATCTCTAAGACAATGAACTAGCATATACATTACAACGAAGAACTTATATTATCAACTTGATCAATACAACTCTCATTTTTGAAGTATAATATACACAACTCGCATTATAAAAAATTATACAAAGAACATGCAATAATGCACACAATTTTCAAGTTCTAAATTAATCAGCAAACAACTCGCATTATCAACGTAACCACACACAATGTTTTTTTTCTTAACATAATGTACACAACTCACATGGTGATTATTATGCGAAGAACACACAATAATGCACACGATTCTCAAGTTCTAAATAAATCAACAAACAACTTGCAATATCAACGTTACCAACACAATTCTTTTTTTCTTAACATAATGTACACAGCTCGCATTGGGAATACTACACAAAGAACACACAATGATGTACAAAACTCTCAAGTTCCAAAGTAATCGGTAAACAAACCGCATTACTAACAAAATACAATTCGTATTGTTATATTGCACTAAACTCTTGTGTTCATATACATAATATAAATCACAAAACTTGCATATTATACACATAAAAACATCAAACAATTCGCAATCTTATCCAAACAACTCGCATCCTCTATCAGGTATACCTGGACAACTAAAACGTCGAGTCTATATATTATTTCAAGCCCAAAAAATATCCAATACACTAAAAAAACATTATATAACTAATTAAACAACGATTAAGGTATCGAATTTTCATAATCAACATTCGCTCGAAAAAAACAAAAAAATAGTAAATATAATAGTCTGGACACGCACACAAGACATGTAATATTTACATCAAACGTACGATTAGCAGTAATAAAAGGGAAGTTAAGTATTAGATGTAAATATAATAGTCTGGTAGGTATTTTAGATACAATTTTCTAATAAAAAAATAGTTTGTATCCGAATATTGGGTGTAATTTTTATTATTGAAATAATTTATCTTATAAAAGAATTTTTTTTTATTTTATCTATAACTAAATTGTTTTAACGAATATAAGTTTTTTTTTAAGTAAATATCCATTTATTTATAAACATGTCCAACAGTCAAAGGGCCTCCACAAATGTGACCAAAAAGAGAGCAGACTCAGGCCCAAACCTAGGCATACAGACAAAGGATCCGAAATCGATCCCAATTGAAACCCTAATTTCAACTGTCTCTTCCATACCTTCTCTCTTTCACACACTCTAATCACATCTACCACAAATCAAACCCTAACCAGGGTCTATGTACCCTACTCCCAAACTGTCGAGCACCACAATTGCTAGTAGTGAGTTAGGAACTTCAAAGCTATCAAAAAACCAGTTCTTCTTCACCACCCTAGACCACTTCGATATCCAATCCGCCGCCGTGTTTTCCAATCTGGATACATGGCTGATCTTCATAGATGGAAGGATTAGAGTTTTACACAACTCGATACCCTGGCAGTGCACCGAACCATCCAACATGTTGTTAACCAGGGTCAAGCAATCGAGATCAATATCTACATTCCTCCACCCTCTCTTGTGGCATAGCAAAAGGGCTTCCAGGAACGCTCGCCTCTCTGCTTGAAGAGGACTGAGCTTTCCAAACAGAAAGCCAGCCCCTTCAATGCAGTTCCCCAGATGATCCCTAACAATGAGGCCTCCAGATGCTTCTCCAGTGAAATCACACGCCCCATCGGAGTTAATTTTGATTCTTCCCTGAGCAGGCGCTCTCCAACTCCGGTAAGTAGCTTTTCTCTTACAAATAGATTGCACCCCGATTTTAAGTCCTGCATCTTCCACATTTAACCAGTGCTTAGTTTTTAGTTTCGAGTCTATTCCCAATATGAACCTGTTAACTCTATTAACTGCATTATGAAAACTGTCAATGGGCTTATCATGCTTACAATGGTTTCTGTTATACCAAATTGTCCATATTATCAATTGTGGTACAATTTGGGTAACATGAAACTTATTGCAATTAGACTTAAACCAGACCCAAAACATATGTCTCAGACTCATATACCTCCTAACAGGGATATTAAACAAGATACCATAGTAGTTCCATAAGTGCCAGGCATAGCTGCAATTGACGAAGGGGTGAATTAAATCTTCACAATTGCAGCAAAATTGGCACTTAGAAACTATTATGAAGTGCTTCTTAGAGAGAATGTTATCAGTAGGGATAAAGCTCTTTAGTATCTTCCAACTGAGAAATGAAAACTTTGTAGGTATAAAACTATGCCAATTTTTTTTGAAAAAGAAAGAACTGTTGTATTTTGTTCTTATGGTTTCCCAAGTTTTCTTTGTGCAAATTTTTTTATCATTTGATAAGCTCCACTCTATATTGTCTTCCCTATCATAGTTGATTTTAACACCATTTGTGTGTTGCTGCCTTTCATGAGATAAAGAAGACAGTATACTGGAGTCCCACCTTTCATTAATCCAAAATGTGTTAACTTTTGTTGGGAGGTACCAAGAGTTTTTATCAGTAATTATAGGAGCCATGTTATGCCATGAGTCCCTCCAAAAATCAACATTACCACAGCCTACATTCCAATGAATGAATTGTTCAGCCTTTTCCCTAATAGAACAGAGGCCCTTCCATACAATGGAGTCCCCAATCCCACACTTAGCATTTATAGGATGCCTTTCCAAACAATAAGTTTTAGATATCAGCTCAGACCAAAGGGATTTCCCTTTTCTAAAGTAATACCAAAGCTTAAAAGCAAATGAGAGCTGAATATCAGATAGTAGTTTAACATTCAAACCACCCTCCTCAAAGGGCTTACAATGATTTCTTTATCCAGCCCAATGAATTGCACTCTCATTTACTTTAGGCCTCCACAGAAATTTGTTAAAAGAAAGTTCAATTTTATTCAAAATGTTATTTGGTATTAAGCTGTTTTGCATCCAGAAAAAGATAATAGGATGAAGAACATGCCTTATAAGTGACAATCTGCCACTATAAGACAGATTCTTCAAATCCCATTCATTTATCTTGTTTAAAACTTTAGCTAAAAGAGATGAGTAATACTTTCCTTTATTGCTTGCAGCAATGGTAATCCCCAGATAGTTGAAAGGTGCATTTACTGTCTCAAAACCCATAGTAGCATTGATCCTGGCAGTGTTTGTCCTAGAGCATCTTGTAGATGTAATAACTTTTGTCTTGTTTATGTTAATCATTTGCCCAGACTCATGTTGGTATTTGTTTAGCAGGTTACTCAGGTTGCTTATTGACAAGGGAGAGCTGTTGGAGAATATGACTACATCATCTGCAAAGGCTATACATGGTAAGACATAACCTGATTTGATATAAAACTGCATTTTGTTATTAGATGCATAGAGATTCTCCATACCCCTCAAAAGGGCTTCTTCAGCCAGGATAAAAAGACATGGAGATAAAGGATCTCCTTGTCTTAATCCAGTTTTTTGAGGGAAGTATCCAGAACTGGAACCATTAATTAGTACAGATAGCATAACACTTGAAATTAACTTGTAAATCAGAGATACAGTATCATCTGAAAAACCAAAACATTTTAAGGTTTTAATCACAAAAGTGTGAGACATTCTGTCGAACGCTTTAGTCATGTCTAATTGTAATATGATGTTTCCTTTAGAAGGCTTTCTTTTAATGTTGTGTAACATTTCTTTTATGATTAAAATGTTCTCATGAATAAGTCTGTCTTTCACAAAGGCACTCTGCCCTCTAGATATTATTCTAGGGAGAATGCAAGAGATTCTCCTATTGATGAGGGTAGAGATCAGTCTATTCATAATTGTGCACATGCTTAATGGTCTATAATTGTTCCAGGTGATTGGGTTAGCCACTTTGGGGATCAACACAATCCCAGTGGCAAACACACCCTTTGGGATATCTCTACCAACAAGGTAAGCATTAATAGCTTTACAAAGATCACACTTAATTATTTCCCAGCATTGCTTAAGAAAAAAATTGTTAAACCCATCTGTTCCTGGTGCACTATCTTTCTTCATGTCCTTTATAATAGCCCAGACCTCCTCACTAGATGTAGGCTTAGTGATCTCAGTATTATCCCTGTCCAAAACAAGCTTAGGAATATTGTTTAGTATAGAATCCTGATCACTAACAGTATTACTATCATCAGGTTCAGTTGATAGGATCATTTTGAAATGTTCTACAGCAGAAGAGGCTATCTCATATTGATCTGTAAGCCAAATATCATTGTCTTTAATTCCAGCAATAAAGTTTTTCTTTCTTTTTTTAGTTACATAACTGTGATAAAGTTTGGTATTGCCATCACTGTCACTTAACCAAGTATTGAAGCATTTCTGCTTCCAATAGCATTCCTAATCCTTTAATGCAAGAATGAGAATGCTATTAGCCTTGGATAGCTTAGATTTTGAGACATTATCTTTAATAGACTGATGAAGCAGCTCACAGTTTTCAACTTCAGTGGTGGCCTCTTTAACCTTATTAAAAATGTTTCCAAAAGTTGTAAAATTCCAATTTTTTAAATCATTTTTCAATCTTTTGAGCTTGTACCAAAAAATGGTACTGTCCTCTCCATGACAATGCTTGGACCAGTTCTGACTTACCATAGTCATGAACTCAGGATGATTTGTCCAAGCATTGATGAATTTAAAAGATCCCTTCTTTTGATTAGAAATATTGTTTGAGTTCTTACTAATAGAAATTAACAGGGGAGCTTGGTCAGAACAAGTTCTGACCATGTGACAAACCTGGATGCTTAAATTATTAAGCATTTTTTGGTTGATCAACACCCAGTCTAATCTCTTCCAGTTGTTATTGTTGCTCCAGGTATAACGGGAGCCACTGTGAGCAGGCACCTCCAACTTACAGTGTCTTATGAACTCGTTGAAATCCTCAGCGCTTGCCCCATCATAATTTAAGCAATGTAGCTGATCATCAGGGCATCTAGTGGTGTTGAAGTCCCCAGCACATATCCAAGGCATATCACAGGTAATGTTACTAAGTTGACTCTAGAGCAGCCTTCTCTGTATTTTTAAGTTTTTTGCATAAACAGAGGTGAAACAACAATTAAATGCAGCCTGATTTATCTTAACATGTAAATACTGATCCTGATCTTCAATGACTGAAATGCTGACTTCATTAGACCAAAACATCCAAACTTTGTTGGAAGTATTAGCCATAAAGTTCTCAAACCCAATTCTCCTTGCAACCAACTCTATCTTATCTATCCTTGCCATTGGCTCCTGAATAGTAACCAGCATAACATTTTCCTTTTTAACAATAAACTTAAGCCTAGCAATCGTAGCATTGTTGTGAACCTCTCGTGCATTCCAGCTAATGAATTTAATCATTATCAGATGCAGAATTTTTAAAAACCTTTTCTCTCTTCCCAAGAGAGTTTATAACCAGTCTTTTTGAATTGCTGTTCTTGTTTGCAGATCTAATCTTCCTGGAAATGACAGACTCAAAGTCTTGCTCAAGCCCATTAGAGCTAGCCCTTGGAGATGGATTGTAACTCCCAACCTTTCTACCACTAGGAGAAGCCTGCAAGTTGATCCTGTCCTGATAGTTCTCTTCCTCTTCAAGATTTTGAAGAGCGCTGATAATATCAGGATCGTTGTTGGAGGCAGTTCTATCTATCACCGGGCTTACCACATTTGTAGAAGGACAAGAAACATATGGCCTATCTTTCTTTGTAACTATCGACTTCAGTTTCCTCCTGTATACCTGTGTAAATGTTTGGATCTTTGTAGACTTAGCAACATTGTCAATCTTATCTACTTCCTGTAAAGACTCCTGTTGTACATTCTTTCTTTCAATAATATCAACATTTTCCTTCACTTTCTCATTCTTGGAATCCATAGTTAGACTTTTCTTGCATTTATCAGGCTCATGACCTATATGGTGACAGAATTTACAGTAGCTTGGCGCATTTTTATAACTTACGCTGATAAAGAACTCCTTACCATCATCAAAATCCACACTCAACCTTCTCTTTAAAAAACAGGAAACATCGATCTCAATTAATGCAAAGCATGCATTCCAACTGGCCCTATTAACATCAGGAATCACTACATGATGCACCATCCCAAGAGAGGAAGCCAAAGCATGTATCACAGAGCTATTGTACATGAACTCTGGCAGTTTCTCAAACCGAACCCAGAGCAGAGCAACTGGGCACTTGAAATTTCTTGAGCTTTGAGGACACCACTTTATTACTCTCATCATCTTGCCATCGACCTTCCAAAATCGACTCACCCAAAGCCTGCCAGCATCCTCTAGTACATCGAACTCCACAAGAATCTGTCTAGAGTCAATTGTTGCATAAGTATACACTCCCTTGAACTTGAAAGATTCAAGAAAGCTTTGAAATGCCTGCCTCTTAGGGATGCCTTCGTTGAACTTTGCAATGAGAGTAGTTCTTGACTGTGAACAAAGATCATCTTTCACCTGTCTTGAGAATCTAACCTCATTATGGTCAGCATGAGAAACAACTCTTTCCGACTTAAACTCAAGATTCGCAACCTTTTTCCTAACAACATCAGCATACAACCTATTTGTAGAAGCCACATGTGATGCCACAGTCTCTCTTTTTCATGGAGGGAAGTCCACATTGTCAAGTATATCCATCTTTATGCCGCAAAACTATCAACAGACCTAGCCTGTGAAGGCAGAATCACGACAAACCCACAAGCAATTGAAGAAGCAAATAACCTACTACTTTGAACAAGCATAGAGGGAAGGAGGAGTTTCTTAGAGGTTAAGAAATAACTTCTCTTCTTGATGCTTTCTTGAGAGAGAAGGCATCATTTAAAAAATGAAGTTGATTCACAACAAATATAAGTTTACCCTAAACTGTAATTTTTATTTTTATTTTAACTTATGAAATTATATTTTTAATATTTTTATGTAATTATAGTTTTGACATTTATATATATATATATATATATATATATATATATATATATATATATATATATACTCTTAGTCTTGTGACCACACCTAGTTTTCATCTAACGGCATCTGTAAACTTTTACATCAAATTATATATCCTCGTTGAGACCGTCGATGACAATCGACTAATAATCCAACGGATCACATTCGTCCCTCGTACTATATTACCCCAGATTCCCTCGTACCACACCAAAACTCTGTAAACAGAGACCAGAGTTCGATACTTGTCTTCACCGACTTACGGCCGCCGATTTTTTACCGGCGACCGAAAGTTCTTCAACCAACGTATATCTGCGGCTGACATTTTTTTAGCCGATCGGAATCTGTAGTTTATTGCCGACGTCGGTTTTCGTTAGTAGATCTGGATCATCACTTCGTTTGATTGTTAATGAGTAGCTTCGTTCACTTATTCGGTGATTACTCTGTTTGAATCGGAATTGGCGTGTTGCTTCTTCAGTTGATTGCCTTTCCTTGCTTTTTTTCTGAAATCAGGTCAGTTGTTGATGGATTAAGAGCTCCTGATTTTTATTTGTGTTCAGCTGGAAGATTGATTATGTGTTGTATATTGTAGGGTTTTCTAATGAAGATTATGGTTCTGTAACTTTTTGTTTGTAGAAATCGATGTTCTACAGGAGTAACATATGTGTTGTTAGTGATTTAGGTTATCAATTTCAAATTATAATTAGGTTAGTTAAAGGGGGAAAGAAGAGCACTAGATTATTGTTTAGGTTGAGAAGTTATTGGTCAGTGTAGTTCTCACCAGATAATAAGAAATGACTATCTCTTCCATACATATATGATATTCTTAATACTTTTTCGGAACGTACGAAAATGTAGATCACTGAATTACTGTTTTAGGTTGAGAAGTTATTTGATAGTGTAGTTCGTGACCGAATAACTATGTTTTGCACACATATATGTTCAATTCTCGAATGTATAGTTATTGAATTTGATTTTGGTTAGTTTTATTTTAAATTACAGAAGCTCGGACGCGTTAGAGCTTCTTCAACCAGCCTGTATATGGATAGTTTGTTAGCTTGTTATATACATATGTTCTTGAAAAGAAAGGTGCAGAAAGTTGTACTAGTAGTTGCCATTATTTGAGACATAGTTTAGTGTGTATGAATGTACGTATGAGATGTGCTCTCGAGGAAAGTTTTCATTTGATCTTAATGAACTCCCTGTGGAAGACGATGAGGACAATGAGAATGATCGTATTATCTGCAGCCAGCCATCAAAGGCGGTCCCTTCTGTTAATTCGATACCTTCTGAATTGTTTGTTAATTCTGCTGCTCCTCAAGAAATAGTGAATAACCATGCTTTCTCACATGCATCATCGGTGTCGGGTTTTCGTCCCTTTGTTCGACCTAAACCTTTTCATGGCCCTGAAGTGGGTATTGTTGAGCCCAAGAAGGAAGAGGATCTTCCCAAGGTTGAAGTGGGTGTTGTTGAGCCTAAGAGGGAAGAGGATCTTCCCAAAGTTGAATCATCTTTACCGACCAAGTCAAATACTTGTGAGGAGATAAAACCTAGATCTTCAATAGTTCGGGGCGCTTCAGATGCTCAAAAAATTGAGAAAGAAGAAGGGGAATGTGTGGATGCTGAGCTTGAGACTACTGTCAATAAATATTCAAACTGTAGTTTAGATGAGGATAGTAAAGCCTCTCAAAGGAAAGAAATGGCACAGAGGATAGCTTGTAGTTCTTTTCTTCTCGCCTTAGATGATGTTAAAGTTGTAGAAAACAATACTTGTACACCCACTGTGGATAAAGTTGCTAAACAAAGCAGTAAAAAGAGCAGCAGTAGCCACAATTCAGAAAGCAGTCCTAAAGAGGACATGCTCATTGATGGCAAGGAGGAACCTTATTCGTTGGCGAAACAGAAGGACATTAAAGGAGTTGAAGCAGGTCATACGCTTAAGTGTGCAAATCCTGTAGGAAAGAAGAAGATAGACCAGCAGAAAGAAGTCATGCTAGGAAAGAAACGCAATAGGCAGACTATGTTTCTTGATCTGGATGATGTCAAGCAAGCTGGCTCTATCAAAATATCAATACCACGGAGGCAAAACTTTCCACCACCTATTGCCACTCGGACAGTAAAAGATGCTCGCTCGATCCCTTCATCTGCTGAACGTATTGGAGAAAAGCTTCAGTCTGTCAATAAGGATCAGCAACAAGTCGACATACCCTTCGGTGAAGGAGGCAATTCGAAAGAGTCCTTAAGATCTGAATGTAATGGTGATACATACTCTGGAATACTCAATAGGTCTAGGAGGCTAAATGGTGATACAGACATAGGTGCGGAGGTACCAGAACCATTTCTATCAAGACAGGGTTCAAGGAAGCTGCCTGCAGATTCAAGACAGCTTAGGAATACTCAGTTTTCTAACAGAAAGTCTGCTTTTACTAGCCAAAGTTCTATGGACCCAAAGTCAGGAAATAAAAAATTCATCAATTCCAAAAGGTCCACTATGGCTAGTAACCAATATCAGGACACATCAGTTGAACGTCTTATAAGGGAAGTGACAAGTGAAAAGTTTTGGAATCATCCAGGTATGTACAGTAATATAAGTTATTAATATGTGTATCGATTTGTATTTATATTTTCTGTCCTCTCACAGTCTTCTATAAAAATTTATATACGCGTCCTCTGTTCGCTAGTCTGAGAATTGTAAATTTTCAAAGGACATGGAGGGTGATTTAGTCCGTATCTATACCTGTGCTGACATGTAGATATAGGATATCATGGTTTAAATTCATCTGTATCGGTCATGCTGCATGAAGATGATTTCCCGAAGCATGTTCGTTTACTTATCAAATCATTGAGGCCTTGCTATTGATAGATCCCATATTTGGTGGGTGTACAGGTGCATAAAAGCTTTTCTTATTTTCTTATGAGTTTGTTATTTGAATGTCGAGTTAAAGTAGTGGAAAGATTAGTGTTAAAATAACATTAAAAGTGTATCTATTAGTTTAGATTGATTAAAATTATATTTAGTTTAGTTATGAATTTGTTGTAACTATTATAAAAGGTAAAACTTGTGAATAAGAAAGTAACACTCTTTTCAACGAATTTCTTTTTATTTTGACGTTGTATTAAAGCTTTGGCCTTAGCCTTAGGGTTTCTTTTTCGTGTTTGCCCGGATAAAAAAACTAATATTAGGTCTCGAGATTTCAGTTATTTCCAGGTTTTGTTATGGTCTGCTGGTTCAGTTTTTTGGTACTCCGGATATAGATTTGTTTTTAAAATCTCGATCAACGGCTTGGGCTTGGGTGGTTGAATCACAACGATTCTGGGTTTAGGTTTCGGTGCTTCTCGAGACTAAAAGTTTAGACGTGGTTTCTTTTCTGATTAGTGCCGGGTGATAATTGAATAATGAGAGATTCTATGATCGGTGTTTGGTGTTGTAAAGAAGTTCTAGGCATAGTTATTAATAGCCCCAATAGCGCGCAATAGCTCATAGCGATGCGAGGCGCACCCTTTGCGCTTCGCAGCGCAATGAAGCGCTGACTTCAAATAGCCCACACTAAGTGGGCTATTTGGGCTATAGCGCAGCGCAAAAGCAATGCGCTATAGTCGGTCCAGTTTAAATATTTGGGCCTGGCCCATAATTACACTAAAATACAGAATAGTCGTGAAACCCTAATCGAGAATCCTTACCCTTACCACCAGATTAGACATCGAGAAAGGAAAATAAAATCGTCGAAGGTGAAAAGACAGAACTTTTTCCTATCTTCTTCGACGAAATCTACGAAGATATATGGCATGATGAAATTTAAAATTGGTTTATTGTTTGATATTATGGATTAAAGAATTCTTAGACTTGTTTGATTTAAGAAAGATTTGAGTTATTTTTGTAAGACATGTTTATTTTGAATGTTTATTTTGAATATTTTGAGTTTTAATATTAACATATTATTTATATTTATATTATTATATGTGTGCGCTATGTTTACGAATAGCGCGCGCTAATCGCGTCGCTATGCGCTATTGCTCCGGAGACCCTTTGCGCTACGCTGCGCAAAACGCTATTAATAACTATGGTTCTAGGTGTTTTCAAGCAAGTTAAGATCCTGTAAAAGGATGTGGGGGAAGTGTTCAAGTAATGGAAAATTTAGTGTTAGAATAATATTATAAGTATATTCTATTTATCTTAGATTGATTAATTATTATATTAAATTCCTTTAGTCAATAGTCAAATATGTTTAGTCAAGAGTTAATATATTTAGTCTGTCAAGTAGTATATTATATTTCTTTATGTATATGTTGTAACTATTACAATAGGTCAAACTTGCGAAGTAGAACAAGAAAGGAAAACACTTTTCCATACACTTTTACACAGTTGTTGAGTTTGTTTTTAATTATACTTCTCTGGGTGCATGCCTATATGTAATACTCTATTTACTGTTAATCAGAGGACACTGAACTCCAATCTGTCCCTGGCCGGTTTGAATCCTCGGAAGAGTATGTCAGATTATTTGAGCCACTGCTCTTTGAGGAATGCCGAGCTCAGCTCTACAGCTCTTGGGAGGAGTTGGCCGAAACAAATGGACGCCTGAAGGTCCGCGTGAAAAGCATTGAAAGAAGAGAAAGAGGTACGAAATTATTGTAACATACAATCCAAGATTAGTTCTTCAAAGTAGATTTATTGTCACTATTATAAATTGAGGCATCATGATGAAGGTCTCTTAGGTGTTTTTCTTTTGTCAAGCATAGAAAATAAAGAAAATGAATTGTAGGTGATAACCATATTGATATATCTGAAAATCAGCCTAGCTAAACTTGTTAATTGATTGATTTACAAGTGAAATTGATTGTTGTCATTTACACTGTATACCATGCGTAAACATGTTACCATGCTGAGGTGAGTAAAAAAATTTGCTTGTGATGCCTCCTGGCCTATGCAAAACAACATTGATTTTCAACCTCCTTTGAGGCGTATGCCTTGTGACAATTTCTCAATTAGTTCCTGTCCATGGCACTTTGATAGCTCCTTGCCATGAGGTACACCTTGATTAATTGTATTTTAGTAAGAACATTAATGGCATGCTATATGTTCTGCAATTTGTGTTTGTAGAAGCAATGATATCTTACGTTGGATAGCTCCTTGCCGTAGCACAGAAAGATAAGAAGCAAATTATTACTATCTAAATCTTCTTATTGGCATATTGATCCATACTGTCACAACTATGATATCTTACGTTGGGGCATTAGTACCTTTTCAAATGCATGTTGACTGGTATTTAACTGCTTAAAAACCTCTGTTGCTGTCTCAGGATGGTATGATGTAATAGTTCTACCAGTAAGCGAGTTTAAGTGGACATTTAAGGAGGGTGATGTTGCAGCTCTGTCAAACATACCAAATTCAGGTTAGAAAGCATTGCTGTGACTTGATCAATTTTGTAATAATGTTTTAATAGTTTGCTATCTTTATGTTAAATGTTCGTTTGGGCTATTATGTAAAGATGAGGAGCCTGAGGTTACTGGATGTGTAGCCGGGACTGTTAGAAGACACATACCTCTTGATACTCGCGATCCTCTTGGTGCTATCCTTCATTTTTATGTTGGGGAGATTTTTGATACTTGCAGGTTAGTCCAGAAATTCACCTTACCATTAAGTTCTTACCTCATCCACTAATTCGAAGAACAATTATACTAAACTTATTTTTTTCTTTCAAATTTGTTTTATATATTCTTTCCTGTACAGCAAGATTGATGATGATCACATTTTGAGGAAGCTTCAGCCAAAAGACATCTGGCATTTAACGATTCTCGGCTCACTTGCAACCACACAGCGGGAGTATGTGGCACTGCATGCATTTTCTCGTCTCAATTCACAGGTAGGATCTCTTTTTAAAAAAAATTCCAAGTTTTGTGTTGTAAGTTCATTTGCTTAAGTTGTAAGGAAACTGATGTATCATCTTATGCAGATGCGAAACGCAATTCTTAATCCCAGCCCAGATCAATTCCCAGATTATGAGAAGCAGACCCCTGCCATTCCAGAGTGTTTCACCCAGAACTTTATAGAGCACTTGAATAGGAGCTTCAATGCACCCCAGCTTGCAGCAATTCAATGGGCTGCTATGCATACTGCAGCTGGTACGAATAGCGCAATGTTAAAGAGGCAGGATCCATGGCCTTTCACACTCGTTCAGGGTCCTCCAGGAACAGGCAAAACACACACCGTCTGGGGAATGCTAAATGTCATCCATTTGGTTCAGTATCAACACTACTACACTGCTTTGCTTAAGAAATTAGCGCCTGAGAGCTATAAGCAGGCTACAGAGAGTAATTTGGACAACGTTGTTTCAGGATCAATTGATGAGGTTCTTCAGAACATGGACCAGAATCTTTATCGGACTCTTCCAAAACTCTGTCCAAAACCTAGAATGCTAGTTTGTGCACCATCCAATGCTGCCACTGATGAACTTCTGGCACGCGTGCTTGACCGAGGATTTATTGATGGGGAGATGAAGGTCTATCGTCCTGATGTGGCTAGAGTTGGGGTTGACACACAAACTCGTGCTGCTCAGGCAGTTTCTGTGGAGCGGAGAACTGAGCAGCTATTGAGTAGGCCGCGTGACGAAATTTTAGGGCATATGCATAATTTAAAACAACGTGAATCTATGCTATCTCAGCAGATAGCTGGACTTCAAAGGGGACTCAGTGTTGCTGCTGCCGCCTCTCGTTCCCAAGGGTCTGTTGGCATGGACCCTGATTCGCTTATTGAACGGGACCAGAATAGAGATATGCTGCTGCAGAACCTTGCTGCCGTGGTTGAAACTAGGGATAAAGTTCTTGTTGAGATGTCTCGCCTTATAATTGTTGAAGGTAAGTTTCGTCCTGGTTACAACTTTAATTTGGAAGAAGCTCGGGGAAGTCTTGAAGCAAGTTTCGCAAACGAGGCTGAAATTGTGTTCACTACCGTATCAAGCAGTGGACGCAAGTTGTTCTCCCGTTTAAGTCACGGTTTTGATATGGTAGTCATTGATGAGGCTGCCCAAGCTAGCGAGGTAGGAGTTCTTCCCCCGCTTTCTCTTGGAGCAGCACGCTGTGTGCTTGTTGGTGATCCTCAGCAGCTTCCTGCAACAGTAATTAGCAAAGCAGCTGGGACCCTCTTATACAGTAGAAGCCTTTTCGAAAGATTTCAGCAAGCAGGATGCCCTACTTTGTTGTTAACCGTGCAGTATAGGATGCATCCCCAAATCAGGGATTTTCCATCGAAATACTTTTATCAGGGACGCCTGACCGACAGTGAAACCACATCTAGCTTACCCGATGAGGTTTACTACAAGGACCCTATGCTTAGACCTTATGTTTTCTTCAATATTAGCCGTGGGCGTGAGTCCCATAGGGGGGGATCAGTCTCATATGAGAACATTGATGAAGCACGCTTTGGTGTTGGATTGTACATGCATCTTCAGAAAGCTTTAAAATCCTTAGGTGCAGCAAAAGTTTCTGTTGGCATAATAACACCCTATAAGCTTCAACTGAAGTGCCTTAAATATGAGTTTGGTAACTTACTTAGTCAAGAAGAACTGAAGGATATGTATATTAATACTGTAGATGCATTCCAAGGTCAAGAGCGTGATGTTATTATCATGTCTTGTGTGCGTGCCTCAAGTCATGGGGTTGGTTTCGTAGCTGATATCCGCAGGATGAATGTTGCTCTCACCCGTGCTAAAAGGGCTCTTTGGGTATGCACTATCTCTTACCTATTCATTGGGGGTTTTAGTGTGACACCAAGGAGTATTAATTTGGAATCAGACTACTTTATTTTATATTTCCCACTTAAAGTTTTTAAAATACCTTGGACTAGTTAACTTTGCTTCAAGTTGCATACGAACCAATACTGTATGAAGTTTATGTAGGTGTACATTAAATTTTTGTAAAGGGTTTTGAGCTCTCATGCCGTTTGTTGACCTAAGCCTTTGATTTTGGAAATTAAACCCTCTCTTGATGTCTTAACAGGTTATGGGAAATGCAAATGCATTGATGCAATGCGACGACTGGGCAGCATTAATCTCCGATGCAAAAGCCAGGAATTGCTTTATGGATATGACCTCCATCCCCAAGGAGTTTCCAATGCCAAAAGGTCCTTCTAATCCTGTAGGCAGGGTTCATTCCAATAAGAGGGGGTTTAGATCTGCTGGTCCAAGAAGTAGAGCATCTTTTGATCCCCATCTAGATTCTAGATCGGGAACACCGTCGGAAGATGATGAAAAATTTAATAAATCAATAAATTCTAGAATCGGGAACTATCGGCCCTCCAAACCACCAGTGGAAAACTCCTTGGATGGTGTGGATAAGACGGGTGATAAGTACAGAGGTAATTGGCAACACGAGGTACCCAAAAAGCAAAGTTCTTCTAGACTAGTTGGAAAGAGAGACTCCTAAACCAGCCTTCAGTTGTAAGAGCATTCCTTGAACCATTCTACAGGTTTTAGCTGTAAAGAAACATGGCTTCCAAAATATTTAAGTATTAAAGCTAGCCAGACTTCTCCATTTTTGAAATCCTAGAAACACTTTCGCTTATGGTAGTTGGTTTACTTATCAATTGGAAGTTCAAATTTTTATCAGTATTTTAGACTAATAAGAGGAATGCGGTACATTTTCTGGTCTGAGCAAAGAATCCATTGAGTAGTTCGTATGACCAACTGCTATCTGACGTTCATGATAGATAGAGGGAAATGATTAAATGATAAGTCTTGCTTCATTGTTGGTTTTGCTTTTCTGGAAGATCTTGGAGTTTTGGTATTACGAGTTCTGTCAGAGATGGATGCTTTCAGGTACCTTTAAGTCACTAAATGTGGAGATGGATAAAAAAACATAATAAAAAATTTTAAAAAAGGTTTTTATTTGCAATAAAAATAAAAACCGAAAACCGTGGAACTTTTATTTTTGCCTCTCTTTCATTTTCCAATACACTATATATAATTCAGACTTGTATGTTGAATGTCTAATTCTGATTCAGCACAGGATGCAGGAATCTAATGGTTGCTTGGTCCTGGAATCTATGCGTTGTTCCTCTGCTTTTATGGATTCAACCGATGTGGAAAGTGTTAGGGATCGAAGTTATGACATGGTTTGAGCCAGCAAACTTGCGTGTAAGTCACATCTTCATCACACCTCGCTGGGATTGTCGTTATCGAAGATGTTATGTATGTTCGTGTTCTTATGTTTTTTTCCAAGAGAAGAATGTCATATTGTCTTTTACCACAGAATTGTGTATAGAAAACAAACATAGGATTTCTATAAAGCAGCAAATTCTAGGTTACACGCCATAAGGCATATTCTTGAACTAGAGTGTACATATACATCTGCAGCAGGCAAATCATACAAAATTCTTTTTGTTCTTTCATTCTTAAGGAATTAATTGGTTATACATCAGTCTTTTTCTCTTCAGCGATCGTACCTTTTTGTGCTTATTATGTTTGGATGTTTCAGTGTTTGTTTTTTACATCAAAATTGTCATATGTTAATCTTATATTTTAGGGTTTTATTAAGGGGAATATATAACAGTTTAAAAACAAAGTTAAGCAAACCCGAAAATACAAAAACAAAAATATGATTTCACCGATATTATATAAACGTTCTTAAGTTACCAATGTTATAACCCCAGAGTTGACTGAATTACTGAATTCGATATGATAAAATCATGGTTGAATCTATTACTGCATATTAAGAAGTAGAAGGTACCAAGCAGTAGGAATTTATTTTTGACTTCTTACTCTATAACAATTTCGGTCAAGCTTCCTCCAATTCCAGGTTTTGACCTACAACATTCTCTTGCATAACTTCTGCAGCATCCATCTCCATTTTTCTTCATCTCTAAGCTCTTGCAACAATCCTTTCTTCGAAATTGTTCACTACTACTATCATCGCCGCATTTTTCATCAACACAACAGCTAGCTTGTTTCCGTATCACTTGAGGCTTTGAACCGCAGCAACTAGATCGACAACTTTCATTGATTTTCACTTGTTCGTTTGTTTTAGTGTCGGCACCGACCTGAAAAATTTCAAAATTATCACGCACGTTTTCGCTAAAGTTTATTTTATAGGAAGCCATGTTTTCTTCTTGTGGTATGTTGAGTGTTGGACCGCAACAGCTTGATTTGCAACTTGTTGCTGGCTGGGCGAGGGTGATTTTAACATCGGCCGCTGATTGAGTGCAAGTAATAGCAGATTCTCTTGGTTCTTGATTCTTGCAGCCTCCCTTATCACAGCAATTTTTTGTGTCCGCAATTTTTGGACCACAACAGCTTGATTTGCAGTTTTCAACATGTTTTACTACCAATCCTAACTTCCGATCTTCGTCACAACAACTCGATTTGCATTTTTTTGTATCTTTCATTTCCAACTCTAGTTTCATATCATCAGTTTTTAGTCCGACACAGCTTGATTCTCCGATTTCATCAATTTTCACTTGCAAATCATCAGTTTTTAGACCACAACAGCTTGATTCGCAGCTTTTGATATTTTTCACTTCCTGTCCTGATTTCAAACCATCATTTTTATAACCGACACCGCTCAAGTTGCGATTTTCATCGCTTTTCAGTTGCAAATCATCGGTCTTATTACCACAACATCCAGATTTGCAGTTCTGGATATTTTTCACCTGCAGCTCTAGCTTTGTACCATCATTTATTGTACCGACGCAGCTTGATTCAGTTTTCCAATCACAGCAGGTTGATTTGCAGTTTCCTTCCTCACGAATAATAACATTTTGCCTATTTTCTTGACACGTTTTCTTGCATCCTCCATCGTCGCAACAGCTCTTCTTCACGTCGATTTCAAGAACCACATTTTCAATATTCTGATCTATCCGCCGATAACATTTTTGCGATATTTCTTTTCTTTCTTGCAGAAGAAGCATACTATTTAGAATCACTAACACACAAGTCCCTACGTCTGCAAGAACCGCGGCCCATACCAACGGGTGACCAGCAAAAGCCAACGCGAGGATCGCGCCTTTAGTAGTAACCGACAACAAAACATTCTCTAACACTTTCCTTCGAGTTTTTCTTGCGAGTTTAATGATTTTCGGTATTTTTCTTATATCGTTTGACATTAAAAGTACGTTCCCTGTCTCTGTCGCGAGCGCTGAACCCGACACTCCCATTGAGATTCCGACGTCAGCAGTAGCTAACGCGGGCGCGTCATTTATTCCATCTCCAACCATTGCCGTTGGGCCATTGATGGTTTTAAGTTCGCGAATGATTCTTGCTTTATCTTCCGGGAGAAGCTCTGAGTGGACAGAATCTAGAATATTTCCCAACTGTCGAAGAAACCATAATCGACTCGTATAACGTTTAGTATACTAAAACTGAAGATAATACATATCGACACAGAAACAAACCTGTTGGTGGACATAAACTGCGGCTTCTTGATTATCTCCAGTGAGCATCACTGCTTTGATTCCTAATGACTTTAGCTCTTTTACAGCCTGAGCTACACCTGACCGACAAACATCAGTCAGGCTGAAAATGCCTATTGCACGCGATCCACAATATATGTATCCTTTTGTTTTTCCTCCATTAGTCTCTTGTTCCATGTCGATGACTGTATTAAAAACGTATATTTATTATTGTCAACTATTTTCAATCATTTTATTCGCTCGAAATAGAAATTTGAAGTCAGCACCTGTTGAAGAGCCGGCTCGTAGAGAAATTTTTCTATTTCCGATGAAAATATCATTTCGATCAATCTTGCCATAAATTCCTTCTCCTGGGAAATTTTGGTAGTCCTCTACATTCTCAGGCTTTGGTTCAATAGAAAATGATCTTACATAATCAACAAGAGCACCTGCCATTGGATGACTTGACTTGCACTCAATGCTTGAAACCCTTTATTGTTTCAAAACTTCAATCAAATTAGTTTCTTAATCTGAACAAAGGTTCTTTCGAGGCTAATTCATGAAAAAAACTCAGACAAAAATGTGATCGAAATCGCGAACTAGCCGAATACAAATGCACACATAATATGTTTGAGTAGGCCTTACCAATAGAGCAAAGTGCTGATGCTTATATCTTGAGAAAGAGATTTGAAATCAGTGACAACGAATTCACCACGAGTTATAGTTCCAGTTTTGTCGAAACCGACAACCTTAATTTTCGCAAGGGTTTCAAGAAAATCACCACCTTTGATCAAAACACCTGATTTTGCTGCTTTGGTAAGTGCACAAAATGTTGCAACTGGAGTTGATAGGATCAGACCACAAGGACAAGCACTGACTAAGACAACAAGTGCTAAGTGTAACCAGTGAGTTAAGTTCTTTACTTGTAAAGCAGCTGGAATTGCCGCAAAACAAGCCGCTACGATGAAAACAGCTGCGCAAAATGATCGGGGAATCGTATATTTAGAGTGGTACTGTAACTTTAACGTAAATGAAAATCTGAAACGGTGAAAATGTGTTAGATTATCGAAAGAAAAAAAATCACCTGGGGTATAATACTGTGAGTATTTGTCTATAAATCTTTGCGTTTTCGATTTACTGTTTTGAGCTTCTTCGACTAACTTTCCCATTTGCGCAACTACACAATCTTCCGCTAGAGCGGTAGTTTTTATGCGAACATAACCTTCGTCGAAAAGATAAATCATCCAGATCAATAAAATTTTTGCATAGGTTTGAAACAGTAATTAGTAATTTGTCTATCCATTTTCGTAACAGATAGTCCAACGACGCATGCATGTGGACTAACTTTATCCAACAGTAATTAGTAATTTGTCTATCCATTTTTGTAACAGATAGTCCAACGACGCATGCATGTGGACTAACTTTATCCAATGACATGGAACTATATATTACGAAAATGAACCAACGTTAAAATCAAACATTTTTTTAGTAGTATACAAATAAATAGTGGATGGACTAGTTGCAGTTAAAAATCTCGGGATTAATCATTCTTTCAAGTTAAAAATATCGGACTAAAAGACTATAAAAATGTCATAGAAAAAGATAGTAGATTGATTACCATCTATATTAATGGTCCCGGCCCAGACGTTAGAATTTTCGAGTTTAAGTACTGGAAATGATTCTCCGGTTAATGTTTTTTCGTCGACTTCGCATTTTCCATCGACTACAACACCGTCAATTGGTATAATCTCACCGGCTTTAATCGCTAAGACCGTGTTTAATTTAACACCAGTTGCCTCCACTTCTTCTCCGGTTTCTGCTATTATTGCCTTTTGTGGTGCTAAGCTCATAAGACTTGACATGGCCGAATTCGCCTGATATTAATACACATATATAATCAGTTAAGAGATAATTTAATTTTTTAATTTGAGTAATAATAATAATGTTAAAAAAAAGTTTTTTTTTAAATTATTTACTAATTTATAAATAATAGAATATTTCGCTTTCCGAAGTTTATTAAAATCTTTTTAACATAAGACAAAAAATGGATTTATATTTTACCTTGTGGCTGGCTCTAGACTGAAGCCACTCTGCAATTGTGAAGAGAAAGACAATGGTGGCCGCTTCTGTGTAATCTCTCAAAGCAATGGTCCCTATTACTGTAAATGTAATAATGAAAAATGTGTAAGACAAATGCGTTTTTGGTAACTGAACACGACAACAACAAATTTAATCGATATAATCAATATCTAGATAATTTATGTATATGTAACATTATTTTTTTTTATTTGTTTCGGGCAGCTCTCATAGCTTGAATTTTATGTGGTCTCAAATAAATTTCAAACACTTCTTTTTAAAATAGTCGGTAAAAATCGCCACTAATTTTTATGTTTCACGTTTATATCAAACTAATTTTGTTTGTTTTTGTTTGTAGTAGTCATCCACGTTTTAAAACTTTACATGTTTAGTCCATTACGTGCAATTGTTTAGAAGTTGACACGCGACCGCTCAAACAATATATTTCCGTCTAATATTTGGTCCCTTAATCTTTTGTCACTAATACATTCTCAATCTTTTGCCAGTAATATTCTAATTTAAAGGACGGATATTACTGATAAAAGATTGGGGAAGAAATTATGAAACCAAATATTTAATATGTGGACTGCAACATGAATGACAGCTCTTGAGCAATCGCATGTGCGCATAACTAAACATGCAAAGTTGTAAAACATGGCGGAATAGTGAGACACAAAAGTGAAAGAAGGGGACTAGTTTGAGATAAACACGTCACATATAACTAATGGTGATTTTTAGCCCCGTAAATTCTATATGAATTTGGATCACGAGTCCGACAATAAAGTCGAATAACATCATCCCGGTAGAACTGGTTTTTTATTTTATCCTTCGTGCTCAACTCGAAAGAGCCAAACACTTTCCTGAGTCGCATGTCAAAGTACAGGACTAAATAATTGATACCATATGCAACTCTCACTTGGTATGCCATTTTAGAAACAAAGTTTTTTACAAATTCATCATCACACACATTCGCAAAATTTATGGTATGCAATACTATAACTGTTGTATTCGACCAATATACAGTTTTTTTTTCGGAATATTGAGTTTAGCTTGTCTCTTATAATGTTTATCGAATGCAGTTAGTTTGCAAGAGTTCGGCTACTATCAATCGATAACAGCTAAATCAAAATATACTTTAGCTTAATCTCTGTTTGTTTTGTTTTTTTTATAGAAATCAGTTTTTAAATTTAATTAGTATAAGATGAACAGAAATACTTACAACAGTAAATTTGAGCATCGCTTAGTAGTTTCAAAATAGTATTATGATGTTTTGGATGAGTGTTCTTACTTGGTTTAACCAGCTTCTTCCATATTGTATTTATATTATGAGATATTATGATATTATTTTGAGACCAATACGTTGTTAGTAAAGTGATAAAAAATAGATAGATACTATATTATACATTACAAGCGGAAACCGAACAAAAGTTTGCGATATAACATATACAAACCTCATGAACTAAAAATGAGTTGGAAACTCACATGAGACCTTCACATGCGTAGATTTTTTACATAATATACTTTTTGGCTTCTTAGTTGATGGTATAATGAAAAAAGGCTCTAATCTTCGACGACTCATTAGTCTAGGTCGAGACACACATCAAAGTTCATTAGACTATGTTAACGGGGTTTCTAAAGTTTTCAAATGATTGCATATCCTATCACTTGTCATTACCAGGGCCTACACCAAATCGTTAATGGTAGCTCATATCTCCTCCTAATCTCAAACCTCGTCCAATAAAGACGGAAAACTCAAATCACAATGACAGTAACTGAAATAATAATATGAGTGTCAACAAAATATCTGAATATCCTAATGAAAAATCTTTCATCGAGTTGATCGATAATATCGCAGAAGTCTATAGGAACACTAAGGGTTTCGTTAGTTTATGTAAGCTATATAAAATAAATACGCAAAAAATGGCATAATCTAAACCTATACTACAAGTACCATGAAGATAAGAGTCACTAAATGCGGACATGTTGAACATTAAAAGAAGATATATATATATATAACTTTATTAATAACGATAAATTGGTCAAGTTTATCAAAGAAAGTAGACCCGTTGAGCCGACACATAAGTTATCTGATTCGGTGCCTTCTGTTAGAGTCGGAAAATTATAAATTAACGCAACACCTGAGGCACCGCAAACAACAGAGGCACTAGCCATTTTTTTATAAATGTAACTAGTATATTGACTATGATCCAAAAATATAGGTTTTGTTGATGATTGTCAAAGACAATTCATTTGTAGAAATTACTCATTCATTTTGTAAACTCCATGTGACAAACCTCAAAATCCAACAACAATGTAAGAATCTAATACATATTTATATGCAATTTTACCTGCATATAAACTTTATCATGACGATTAATGAGAGGCGGCTGGACCAATCTAAGCTCCCTTTGTGGTCGTCACTAATGAATTCTAAAAATATTCGAAGAATTGATGACTCTTAAAAATATTTGAATGTAAATATTCGAAGGGCTGATGAATTCTAAGTACTTTGAGGGTCATGCAGAAGTTAGGGAGAGATTAAGACAAAAATTATAGAGAGATGAACTTTCAAAAGTAGTAATAGAAAAATAATTGCTCGCTCATTTCGTGAAAAAGTACAAAGCCTTATATGCTACAGATGGTGGGTCTTTGGGACTACACAATTAGTCCATTCTGGCTAATCCACCTCATTAACTTACATAATTAAATTACACTTTCAATGTTGCGCACTTGTTGAATTTATATTACATTGTAAATTATGCTCTAATATTTTATCTGTTCGACTTACGGTTCAGATAAATCCTACCTTTATAAATTTCAATATGGTATTATGTCGGTCTCATTCGTACCTTCTGAGTGAGAACTAGCGGATCCTTTTACCAAACCATTAGCTCGAGAATCGATAAAATCTATATCTAGAAGGATGGTACTAAGAATCCTAAAATAATATTTTGCAAATAATGGCAACTTAATTCGACTACAGAGAATCTAAATATCGAATTTGCAATTGGTAACAACAAGTTGTTTGTGAAATGTTCAACATATAAATAAATTAGAGTTTCATCTCTGATAAGTGTGAGATATGTTGGTATTTATCGTGAAATGAGAATTTTTTAAACAATTTGGTTAACGTGTAACATGTGTTTCTAAAGGTAACAAAAAAACTATAAGTACCTATGAGAATCTATGGGTGGTGTCTCCTCTCATGAGAGAATGAACTCCTCTCAAGTTATGATTCATGAAATGGATTGGGCACATGGACAAAATAATTCTAAGGTGTAATATGAATAAATATTTTGATAAAACAATTGCGTGTATAATACCGGTTAGGTGAAATAGGAGGTTGGTTCAAAGTTACACTACCAATATTTTCCAACTTAACTTTGAAATATTTACACTAAGGTAAAATTCAAATCAAAAGATATTTTCTTTATTCACAAAAGTTATTGTTAGAATATTCAGTGTATTAAGTTTCCTTGTATATGCCTCTAAGTTCTCTATATATTGAGAGCATTACTATCGAGTTAACATCTCTAATGTATCAATAAAACAAAAATAAACATTTTCTAATAAACACAAAACCCTAGTCGCTTCCTGCGGCTACTTCTCTCTTTGTTTTTTAACATGGTATCAGCAGCACGTGTGATTCTGGGAATTCTGAACATCCTCAACAAAGATGGCTGGCAATGGAGTCGTGGTCAGTCAAATCCCTGATGAATTAACAATGTAGATTGCTGCCATTCTGAGAAATGGTCTCGGAACACAACAACAAACAACTAACCCCGAGAATTTATCGATAGGGATTAAACTCGGTGGTGACAATTATGCCCTATGGGCAAACCTGATGAAGAAAGAAATTGGGGGAAGAGGGAGAGGTTCTTACATTACAGGGGAGCCGACACCTCCATCCAAAACTGACAAAACATATACAAGGTGGGAACAAGATGAATCCAACTTGGTGAATAATGTCTCGCAATATCCCACTGCAAAACCCCTCTGGGATGGGTTAGCCACCACACACGGTTCTGGCACAGATTTGTTACAGGTCTTTGACGTTCATAAGAGGGCTAATTCATTAAGGCAAGAGTTTGATACACTAGAAGACTTGTGGAACAAACTGTAGAACATCTGGATGTCTATAGATAGGCGAGATCCGAAACCTATGAAAGACCCAGAAGACATTCAGATCTACAATAAGAAGACTCAAGAAAAAAGAGTCTATCAATTGCTAATGACGATTAATGACAAGCTGGAACCAGTCAAGAGAGACATTCTAAAAAAGAATCCTCTTCCTTCCGTGGAAACAATATATGCTACAATACAAAGGGAAGTGGCCAGGCTTAATATACTAAAATCAAGTTCTTCTGATAGTGACTCGATTGAAATTAGAATGGGGTCGGCTGCTAAAGATTCTGCACAGAGGTTTAAATTCTGACCCAAAGAGAAAGAAGATAAATCCAACTTCTATTGCACTCATTATGGGATGAAGAAACACACTAAAGAGACATGTTTCCAGCTGGTTGGGTATCCAGAATGGTGGGAGGATGGTCATAAGGAGAAAAATAACCAGCGTTTCAGATCTAATGTCAAACGGGCTTCGTCTACAAGTGGCGGTGAAGATCCAACTAAAAATGAGCAAGGAAGTGGCACTGGTTTTGGAGGAATGGCGGCGAACTCCTATGAAAAACTTGGAGGTAATGGGTTTGAGAAATCAATGAATTGGATCTTTGATTGCGGGGCTACATACACCATGTCTTATGATCCTAAAGACTTTCGTGACATGTTATCTCCAAAGAAGTCCCATATTGAAACTGCTAGTGGAGAAATTTGTGAAGTCAAAGGGGGAGGTTCAATTATTTTTTCGGAAAAAATGGAAATTAAAAACTGCCTCTACATTCCTTCACTATCCTTAAAGTTATTATATGTTAGTCAAGTGACAAAACAACTCAACTGTGTGGTTCTTATGTATCCATTTTTTTCATTTTACAGGACATTCGTACGAAGGAGATCATTGGGCGTGGTACTGAACAAGGAGGTCTCTATTATGTTGATGAGGTAGTTCATAAGGGACATACCATGCTTGCTCACGGAACAACCGAAAGGCAACTTTGGTTATGGCACCGGCGACTTGGTCATCCTTCTTTTAGCTATCTTAAGAGTTTGTTTCCTAGTTTTTTTTTAATAATTCCATTCATGAGAAATGTGAAACCTGCATTCTTGCAAAAAATCGTAGGGTCTCATTTAATCAAAGTAATACTAGAGTTGATTATGCTTTTTCGGTAATCCATTCTGATGTTTGGGGTCCAACACCAAATTCCACTAACAATCAAATCAGATACTTTGTTTTATTTGTGGATGATTTCTCAAGAATGACTTGGATATACTTCATGAAACATAAATCGGAAGTACCAGAAATATTTGTTTGTTTTTACAAAATGATTTTGACTCAATTTGAAAAAAAATACAGATTCTCCGTTCTGATAATGGAACAGAGTTTCTCAACCAAACAATGCATAATTTTTTCAAAACAAATGGTCTTATCCATCAAACCACTTGTCGAAACATACCACGTGCTTTACTTGAAAAAAACTCGTGCTATTATGATTGAATCTAGAGTTCCTCATTCTCTTTGGCCAGAAGCTCTTGCTACAGCCACGTATCTTGCAAATCGTCTACCAACCCGATGTCTAGGAAATAAAACTCCATTACAAGTGCTTGCCACCCAAGTTACAATTCCATCTGTTATGACCTTACCACCTCGTGTCTTTGGTTGTTTGGTGTTTGTTCATATCCCTAAAACTAGTCGAAACAAACTTAATCCGTGTGCTGAAAAGTGTGTATTCGTTGGGTATGGTGTCCATCAAATGGGTTATCAGTGTTACAATCCGGTTACTCGTCGAATCTATGTCACCATGGACTGTGACTTCTTAGAATCTGATTATTATTTTGACCACCAATCTCGTGCTCAGGGGGAGAAAGTAAGTGAATCACTCGACTGGTTGCTATATGAAAGTTACTTTGAGGATGTGCCAACAGAGTCGGTAGATGGCGCCACCGAACACGCCTCTTCCAACATAAAGGAGACTGACGAGGCAGTTCTTACCACCAATGATTCTCCCGAAGATAATGTCCAACAAGAAATAAATGCCATGGATACTATCAACGAATCAGGCTAAGAAAATGTCCATCAAGAGGTAAAAAATTTACAATGTTATAATTCACAAAATGCTACTGACCATGACATTTCAAGAAGTTCATTTGTTGAAACTCAAACTCTGGTTCTTCCCCCAATAATAAATAGAGGGGTTCCTCCTGACCGGTATTCACCGGAACACGTTCCTCGTGCTTCTACATATCTGGTAAAAACGGTCAGGAAAGGAATGACGAAGATTGCAAAGGCATTTTCAGCTACTATTCTCTCTGAACAAATCCCTAAAACAGCTCAAAAAGCTAAGAAGATGACTGAATGACATGAGGCAATGAATACCGAAATGGAAGCTCTAAAAAGGAATGGTACATGGGAGAATTGTGTGTTACCACAAGGGAAGAAAGCAGTCGGGTGTAGATGGGTGTTTAATATAAAATATAAATCTGATGGCACCATTGAGTGACACAAAGCAAGATTGGTTGCCAAAGGATATACACAAACATATGGTATAGACTACTCTGAAACGTTCTCTCCGGTTGCAAAGATTGACACTATCAGAGTTTTACTTTCAATAGCCGCGAATAAAGATTGGCCTCTTCATCAATTTGATGTAAAGAATGCTTTCTTACATAGAGACTTGGAAGAAGAGGTATATATGGAACCCCTACCAAGGTTCTCTGATGGTTTTCAAGAAAATGAGGTATGTAAACTGAAAAAGGCATTATATGGGCTCAAACAGTCTCATCGTGCTTGGTTTGGGAGATTTACAATGGCAATGAAGCAGTATAGCTACAAACAGAGTAATGGGGATCATACCTTATTTTACAAAAAGAGAAGAGAATTAGTCACTTGTCTTATAATATATGTCGACGATATGATTATAACGGGGAATGACGAAGAAAAAATTAGCTCTTTTAGGAAAAACCTCTTCAAGAAGTTCGAAATGAAATACCTTGGAGGATTGAAGTATTTTCTAGGAATTAAGGTTCTTTGGTCAAGAGGAGGGATTTATATCTCCCAACGGAAATATATATTGGATTTATTAGCTGAAGTTGGAATGGTGGATTACAAACCAAATGACACTCCTATGGTTGTGAATCACAAATTAAAGATAAGTGAAGGGGTCAGACCAGCGAGTAAAGAAAGGTACCAAAGTTTGGTGGGAAAATTGATTTACCTGGCTCACACTCGACCCGACATTGCATACGCGGTGGGAGTAGTTAGCCAGTTCATGCGTCATCCTCAGGAACATCATATGGAGGCAGTAATGAGGCTTATTCGATATCTCAAAGGCACACCAGGAAGAGGCATAATTTTTAAGAAAAATGGACACCTTGATGTTGAAGTATTCACAGATGCTGATTGAGGAAGGAATCCTAACGACAAGCGATCAACTGCTGGCTACTTTACTCTTCTTGGAGATAACTTGGTGACTTGGAGGAGTAAGAAACATAAAGTAGTATCACTGTCAAGTGCTGAATCAGAATTTAGAGGAATCGTTAAGGGGATTACCGAGATACTTTGGTTAAAGAAGATAATGAAAGAAATCGGATCCCCTTTGAAGTGTCCAACTCAGTTAATGTGCGATAATAAAGCTGCGATTAAGATTTCAGAGAACCCGGTACAGCACGATAGAACAAAGTACGTTGAAATAGATAGGCACATCATAAAAGAAAAGATTGAAGATGGAACAGTCGAACTTTCGTTTGTTAGATCCGAAGACCAACTGGCAGACATCCTGACAAAAGCGGTTGCTGCAAGAACATTCGAATCAGTTTTATCCAAGTTGGGTATTGGTGATCCCACTACACAACTTGAGGAGGAGTGTTAGAATATTCAGTGTATTAAGTTTCCTTGTATATGCCTCTAAGTTCTCTATATATTGAGAGCCTTACTATTGAGTTAACACCTCTAATGTATCAATAAAACAAAAAGGAACATTTTCTAATAAACACAAAACCCTAGCCGCTTCCTGTGGCTACTTCTCTCTTTGTTTTTTAACAATTATCTCAAACAAAAAAATAAGAGAGGACATTTAATCAAGTAGAAGATTGTTGAAAATGTTGATTAAGTGTGGATGATCTAAAAATGAGGTCCAATCATCAAAATTGGTGAAGCAACAAGTAAGGACTGAATTGAGTATAGGACTTCACCACGACAAACTAATGGATTAGTCGTTGAAATCTATGCTAGATAACCTATTGGAAATCCTGTTGCATAAATCGTCGCGACCAGTCTTGTACTGATCGCGACAAACTAAAGACATGCACCTTTTCATAAATTATTGTACCACCTCGCCTCGACGAGAATGTCCAATTTCAAAATAATAATTATCTTTTGAAAGTAAGTTTTCCAACCGTTATTTTACCACAACCAAAATAAAAAAGGTCGCTGCAAAATCCGTAAAGTTGTATTTTTATAAAATATTAAATTTTAAAATTTTATTTTTTAAAATAATGGTACTTTACCTAGGAAATTCTGAATGATTATAAACCTGGGGAAAAATTTGATCAGGGAAAACCTCCAAAATCATATTAAAATCTTAATAGTTCCAAACCTTTCTTAAGTAGCCTCTTTCATTAAAACTAAAACCTTTTTCAAACTTGAATTAAATTTTATAGTTTTATATGATCCATTCTCAAAATTTATTATATTCTAAAAATATCTTTAGAAAATAAAAATAAGATGATCAAATAATCTTTTAAAAATTATAAATTTACGCGTCTCAAATTAATCCTATTTTTTTATGATTCTTTCGAAATTTTTCCAACCAACTTTGTCTTCTAACTTATTTGTATAAGTTGTAGCTCCCTATCTTTTATTTTCTAACAAAAAATATTTTTTCATTTTACAGTTTATCAAAAGTTTAACCCCGTTTTAGATCCTAAATTATTTTTTCATGTGAATATTTACTTTTGATATAATAAGTGTATGGGAAATGAATATACTACATATAAATTATATATACCTGCAACAAGGGCAAGAACATTGATATCAAGTCTGAGATTGATGATGGAAGTAAAAGCCTTTGCAAGAATGGGGTATATGCCAATAGCCACAGCTCCAATTGCAAACCATTGTAGAGGATGGTACACATATTTTAACAAAGATAGTAGAAGCAAAATCCCTGATGATATTGCATAAGGACTTGGCCATTTGTTCTTGAAATTCTTCTCTCCTTTCACTCTTACATCTGCTTCTAATCTTGCTTGGTTCAGAGCCTTAACTGCGAATAGCTCATTTAAATTTAATTAAATCTCAAAATAATATATATATATATATATATATATATATATATATATATATATATATTAAAATTTATATTTATATTTTCATTTGATCTTAATGCAAAAAAAAATAGACAAAATAGAAGTGAGAACAAAGTTGGAAACTCCTAGTCATATATTTGTTGTTTTCTTTGAGAAGCAAATAAAGAATTTGAAACCAACATTGTCCCATTAGAATATTTTAACAAACATGATCTCATTTTGGTTATTATAAACTAGCATGATCTCATTTGAATCAAATAAACTATAAAATAACATGGTCTATTGGAATTTCCTTTTTCTATCTTTTGTACATACGATAGACATAAAGGATATATTTTTTTAAACAAAAATCATTATCAAAGTTGTGCCATATAGATAATATTTTAACAAACATGATCTCATTTTGGTTATTATAAACTAGCATGATCTCATTTGAATCAAATAAACTATAAAATAACATGGTCTATTGGAATTTCCTTTTTCTATCTTTTGTACATACGATAGACATAAAGGATATATTTTTTTAAACAAAAATCATTATCAAAGTTGTGCCATATATATATGAAAATAATATTTATAGCAAATAAATAAAATAATAAATAAAATAATAAATAAAATAATAAAAGGATAAAAAGGAATGATTACCAATTTGTAGCTGAGAAAGTAGAAGAGTATCATGAACAACAATGACTGTTCTTGTCGGAACAACAACAGAGAAGCTTTTGACTCCCTCAAGTGAATTTAGAATTTTCTCAATAATAGGAACTTCTGATGGACAACAAATTCCCAATACATCAAAATAACTTTTCTCTACCAAATCAACCTTTTTCTCTTGTCCAGCCATTATTGTTTCTGATAAAAAAGAAACAGCTTTTTATTAAAAAAAATGTTTATATACGTGCTTGCGAACCCAGATTAGAACATTAAAAAATGTTTGATTTTTGAAGAAGTCACAAAAACAAATGCATGAGTGGATTTTTAAATATATATATGTTTAAACAAAAGTATAAGGTTTCATGAATTTTGGAGCAGAAGAAAAGATGTTATCACTTGGAGAAAAAAAAAAGAATATACTACCTTTGAAGAAATTGGTCAAAAAGCTCCTAATAACAAGTGAGTAGAAGTTGCAATAATGCAGTGGGTTAAATAGGGAAGATGTTTCTTATAAGTATCGAAAAAATAAAATTTACGTGGAAAGACTATTAAAGTTTATCTATAAATAAAGGAAAAGTATGAAAAATCTACGTAAGGACAAAATTTCAGATAAAAAGATTATAATTATTTAATGGTCATCTAATACTCTTTTTATATGTTTATTTTTGCATTAAAATATCCTACATATTTCAACCATATTATAGCTTAGTCTGTTATCAAATCATTTTCTACGATTTTTTTAGCTTGAGTAGTCTATATATTTTAATAAAATTATATATGCAACATTGTTGACCTATAAAAAGACAGTTTAATATTAATATAAGATAAAAATCACCACTAACCCATCTTTAGACATTATCATCCAAAACATTTTGGTTAGTGAGTTGAGTAAGTAAGTCTTTTAAAGAATCTTATTTAATTTAACGAACATTTTCGCTCTGTTTTTTGTTCTGGGTTTTGGGTCTGTCTGATTTATAATTTGATTTTTGAAATTTATTTTATTTAAATAAATGATATAAAAATAAAAATTTAGAAGTTTATTGGTGCTTATTTATTAATTTTGGCAATAGAATGAACGAAGAAAATTAGAAAAAAAAAGAGTTCGGGCAAGGGTTGAATCGGTTCTACCAGTTTTATGCTTAGTTTCTTATCAATTTCGGTTTTTAAAAAAGGAACCGCAAACCCAACCAAACCATTAAGATCTTCAATAACCATTATGTCCTAGTCATGTCTACTTCTAGGGTCTCCTGTTTGGCTTGTTCACATATTCGACTAACTCCAAATACGAATCGCCGGCTATTATTCCTCGGTTCAAGTCTAATAGGCTACATCCCACGACGAGCACTTTTCACAAAGTCGGGGCTTTCTTGCCGGTCCTCCCCAGTGAGCTCTGTCCCCCAAGGTGTAGAACAGTCCTTCCTTTCCACGCGACCTCGTCACTTTTAGTTATCCTTCAATATTTTGTTAGTTTTTTATTGTTGTTGCATGTGTTTTCGGCTTCCCATGAAATTCCATGGGGTTACTGATAGTCCCGTTTGCATCAGAGGCATCATTGCAGTTCTACTGGTTGTTATGGTCAGTCTTGAGGATAACCATGATGCTCTTCAGTTCGTTATAGTGGAAGCTCCTTCCAAAGGCATAGTGGCAGCTGGGGGTTTTGCGCTCCGTTTTAGAGTTGGTTGGGCCGTTGGGGGTTCACCTAGTTCTGCTGTCGAGTCGGTCTGGGTTTGGACGGGACCGAGACCGATTCGTTAAGCTACCGGATGGGTCGAGTCGGACCGCTAAGCGAAGGGAGCCAAATATGATAGCTCCGGACTGGCTCGTTAAGAGTCGAGTCGGTCCGGTCCGACTCTTAACGGGCGGGTTTGTTAGTTTATTATAACTTTTTTAGGGTTTTAGTAAAAAATATACATAGATTAGGAAAAAATATTATATATCTCCCTTATCGGACGGACCGATTCTCTTAACGGTCTGGTCCCGGATGGGTTAACGGGTTGGGATGGTGAACCGTTCATCTGGGTTACTCGCCGAACATCTAGATGAATCTGTGCCGCTCCTTGATCAAGCCATGTGCTTGATGAGCCATCTGATGCTCCATCTATCCAGCAGATCAGTTCTCATCTTCAGTATGGCTCGTGACAAGATGTTCGGCATTCTTCGCACGTTCCGCCTGACTCGCACAATTTTGTTTTTATTCCACTTCCAAAAAATTTCACAAAAAATTTCACAAAAAATTTCACACTAATAAAAATGTATTCTTAACTTATATACGGATCTTTCTTTCCATATTTAACTGATATGGGAAGTAGGATTTTAATCACACCTAACAACAACATCCTCCTTATTTACGAACTTCTAAAAGGTTATCAAACTAATTATAAAAAAGCGTTGAACATAATTTTTTAGTCCATATTCTTTCTAAGATTATTTAACGTATCCCGTCTTCATCCTATTTTATTAATATAAATGGTGATCCACACAAAAATTTAAAAAATTATATTTTTTAAACAAAATATCATTTGTCCACATTCTACCGGTACTTTCTAATACCTTTAAGTTTTGAAAAACAATAATACAAACTTTAAATTCCACTCAAAATATGATAGCTTCTACCAGTGCTTTCTAATACCTTTAAATTTAAAGAACAATAATGCAAACTTTAAATTCCATCATAGCTTAAAATCGTTACGCTTTACATCTGGTAACCACTATCAGGACACACAAATTGAACTAATTATAAAGAAAGTGACAAGTCAAAAATTTTGGAATCATACAAGCATGTACACTAATATAAGTTATTCATATGTGTATCGATTTGCATTTATATTTTCTGTCCTATATTCGTGTGTTCTCTGTTCGCTAGACTGAGAATTTTAAATGTCCAAAAGACATGGAGGGTGTTTTAGTTCATATCTATACCCGTGTTTATCCCTAGATATAGATATAAATAGGACTGTCAACGGTTTTTCAGAACCGAGAATAGGATCGGAACTGAACCGATAAAAATCGGACCGAGAACCGAATCGAATTTTAACAGTTCGGTTTGCGATTTCATTTTAAAAATCGAAAACCGATAAGAAACCGAAACAAAAAATTCGGTTAGGAACCGAATCGAGAAACCGATAGAACCGATATGAAATCGAACCGATAAAATCGATAAACCGATAGAACCGATACGAAATCGAACCGATAGAATTGGTAGAACCGACAGGGGAATCGGACCAATAAAACCGTTAGAATTGATTATTATTTATTATTATTATTATTTATTTATTTATAAATTGTATTACCAAAATTAATAGTTAATTACCAATTTTTTAAAAAAAATCAAAGATTATTTTATAAATTTTAGTATATTATTTATTTAAATAAAAATAAATAAAATTTAAATTTAATTTATTTTGTTTTAAGTGGACCGAAATTGGACGGATAACAAACCGAACCGAAACCGGACCAAACCAAAACGGACCGAAACAGGACCGGACTGAATTCGGACCGAACCGAATCGGACAGGACCGAAACCTGACCGAACCAGAAATTTAGCGGTTTGATCCGGTTCTAAAAATTAGAACCGAAAACTTGATGATCCGGTCCGAACCGAAAACTTTAGCGGTCCGGTTCCGTTAAAACCCGGACCGATAACCGCCATAAAATATATATATATATCACGACTTAAATTCATCTGTATCGGTCATGCAAGAAAATGATTTCCCCAAGCATGTTGCTTTAATTATCAAAGCATGGAAGCTTTGCTATTTATAGATTCCATATTTGGTGAGTGTACAGGTTCATAAAAGCTTTTCTTATTTTCTCACGACTTTGTTATTTGAATCTCATGTTTAAGTAGTAAAAAGATTAGTGTTAAAATTATATTAAAAGCATACCATCAGTTTAGTTTGATTAAAATTATATTCAGTTTAGTCAAGACTAATATAGTCAAGATATTTTTTTTGGTTTTTAAAAGTAATAAATTTATAATAAAAAGATTTATAGTATAATACAACATAGTCTACAGCATCTGCAAACGGCCGAAACAGATTTCGGCATCAAATACTATCGCCATAAAGATTCGGCATCCTAAATACATTAGAAATTCTATAGAAACTGATTCCGGTACAAGACTACAACGAAAATATAATCCAAATGGATTCCAGCGCAGTAGACACAAAACACAACGTCGTACGAACCAGATCGGGTGGATAATATCGCCTCAGACGTCTAATCAAATAGTAGACTTCAGATCAGAGGGTGCATGTTTTACTAGTGCATACACCTTCTCGGCGAAATCACGACCAGCAAAATCACAGCAAGCAACCGTAATACTTATCAATCCTCGATCAGAGGAGTCGCTGGACAACCAAGTACCTCGTCCAGATTCTCCATTCCTATCTAAACCCCTTCGGGAAGACCACTGTATATCCATGGTAAACAAAAGCTATGAAATCCCCAAAAGAAAGAAGATGAAACAAAAAGAAAAAATTTAACAAGGAGACGACTAAGAAAAGGATAAACTCTAGATACAAAACTAAAAAGAAAAATCTGATTATAAAGAGGGGATTGAATCGCCTCAAAATAGCTATTGACGGCTTGGATCTCAAACCTTAATTAGGGTTATAGAGAGAGGCGAGAGTTCCTCTCTCTCCATTGACGAAGAGAGGTTTTTTGCCCAGGAAAAAATAGATCCTGCTTCAATGTAGGGATCCAGAGTGTCAGTGAGTAAAGTGCGACAATGAAGGGTGTCTTGCTGGCAAGAGCGTGGTAGAGAAGCCGAGCAGACAACTTTGCCAAGAAGATTCCATTAGGATGGTTGAGTGGAGATAGGTACTGAGAGTGTGGAGGTAAAATTATGAGCTTGAAACCTCCAGATCTGGACCTTGCTGGTGAGAGACGAGAGGCTACACAGGAGAAGAGCATCCATGCCGCACACAAAGCCATTTATAGTTTATCTTTAGTAAAAACAGAAAAGCGGCTCCATAAAAAAAAGAGGGACGCTTTTGGGCTATTAGGATTTCTAGAGAGAGAGGAGAGAGTTTTTCTCTCTAGAAACCCCGTTGGTGCTCTAAAATTATTATAGTCAAGATATTTACTCAACAAAGATCAATCAGTGTCTTATATTTTCTTATGTTTATTTTGTAAGTATTATAAAAGGTGAAACTTGTGAATAAGAAAGTAATTAACACGTTTTTCAACAAAAAAAACCATTTTTATTTTGTCATAGTATTAGAGCATGGCTTTAGGCTTACGGTTTTTTGTTTTCGTGTTCGTCCGAAGAGAAAATAAAGAATATTAGGTCTCGAAATTTGGGTTATTTCCAGGTTTTAATGATGGTCTCGTGGTTCAGTTTTTTTAGTATTCTGGATATAGTTTTGTTGTTTAAATGTGGATCATTGATTTCGGTTGTGGTGTGATGTAGTTATACAAAACTATGATTATATGGTCTTTTTGGACAAACGGAAACAAGTTTTATTTAGGGTTCAGATATCAGAATTAGGTGATGCAACCACTCAAATCGAACGCGTCGAGAAGCCCAACGATTTACGAAAGTATCACGACATGATGAAGTCCAGCCCCTAAATCTAATCGTTTAAACCCTCGTTTTGCTGTTTTAGTAAATTTTCTGCATTTTCCTATTTTTGTTGGATTTTATTAAAATACTTAACCAGCTCCAATCGCTTTGAAATCTGGCTAAGCTTTATTTTATTGCATAAGGAAAAAGATGTAATTTTGGGCTAAGGTTTCGAGCACTTTTATAAAAGGCTCTCAAACCCTAGTTTTGCCTCGGATTTTTTTAATAGAATTTGATTTTCTTTAAAGTCTCTTTTACTCTGACCTAGGGTTAGAGCTATCTATCTTCTATGTTTGTCTTTTTTCTCTGTATTTTCAGCTGTATGTTCCATCTCATAGCTTGGCGCTACCATATTGGTATCAGAGCGACAAAGCTCCTACGGCCTGGGTAACGAAGGTATGCCGCCAAAGAGATCCTTGCAGGGGAAGTCCACTCTTCCGATCGCAGAATCGGTCGACCGTGATGAATTCGGTCAGTTCCGATCGCAGATAGATGAATGGATGAATTAGCTGCGATATCAAATGAAAAAAGCGAAAGAAGATATTGAAAGGTTGACCACCACCGGATTCCAAACTCCAATCAGAAATTCAAAGGCGAAAGTCTTTTTCACAGAATCCAACATAGCTACAATTTGGAAAAACCAAAGGGGAAGGAAATCCATCAAGTAACTGCTGGTGACATAGATGAGTCGTTGATACTTGACCATCCACTCTTTGATGAGTATGAGGCTAACTACCATGGTGAAATTTCTGATGAAATTTGGTCGGAATTAGGAGATCCAATTTATGATGTCTACGACGATGAGATTGAAGAGAAGAGCGTTGATGTTAAAGAATGGGATAATGAAGATCTAATTAATGTTGAGGAGAAACTTGTAGATCAAGAAATTATCTCAGACTTGCGTACACCATACTACATCATTCCAGAAATTTTGTTGAAGAAGGACTGTGAAGCAATAGCTTTTATCGTGTAGATGCGCCTTCCAGGTATTTTTGGTTATCCTACAATCGAACCCTTTGTTTCGGTTCTCTGTGGATGCATATTATTGTGTCGTGAAAATACAAGATGATATTTTTGTATTTGATATTATGAAGAGATTTCTAGAAGAAAATATTAGTGTTTTAATGGATAAAAGGTTAGGTTTTATAATAGAACCTGGAGGAGTTTTGGGTGATGGTTTGAGAAATAAAAGAAACAATAAAAAATTAAAAGTAAAAGATTGTAGTGTTTTGAATCTGCTGACAGAAATATACTCTGAAGAACTTGAGAGACCATCTATTATTCAACAAAAAAGAATTGTTCCTTTCTGCAAGGGTTTTAATGTGATACAACAAGCACAGTCTGAAACTAGAAAGTCAACAACTTTTTATACGCGCAAAGGTGCTGCTGTGCTAAGTCAATGAGTTGATAAAGCTGACATAGAGCAAGTGGGTGGAATATATCTTGTTACTGATGATCACAGTAATGCCAAGGACATGGTAAAAATGGATAAAGCTTGGAAACCACTTCTTGATAAGAGCGACATCATTCAGATTATCACCTCTCACACATTTATGCTTGTACAAGGTGCAATCGGAGGTGATAACATCAATTTTTTTTGCAGTTCTTTCAATGTTTCAACGTTTTGAATTCGAGGTCGAATTCTTCCCAACCGGGAAAGGATGATGTAGCGAAGACTGCGGACATATTGATTTCTCGCTCGGGTATCTAAACTAGGCGAAATTGGTACGCAAATTGAACGTTTTGATGAGCCCAACAACTGTCAAAAGCGTGATTAAGTCACGAAATTCGGACTTCAAATTCTACTGTTTAGGGTCCGAAAATCCTATTTTACTGTTTTTTATATTTTATTTTATTTTATTTTAAAATTAATATTTTAATTAGTGAATCAAATCTGATTGCATTTAGATTATATTTGATTTTTATTTTTAATATCTTTATTGTATTTTAAGAATATTTTATTAGGTTTTGGATGTCTCATATATAAAGCATCTTATACCTTATTTTACCGTCAGACTTTGATGAATAAAAATTGAGGTTTTTCTCTGAGTGTCTTTTTCACTCTAACCTAGAGATTATCTATTATCTATTATCTATTCTCTGTTTTTCTCTTCTTCTCTTTGTGTTTGCTGTCATTTGTTCAACCTCATATCTCGGCGCTACCATATTGGTATCAGATTCAGAGTTCCTACGGCGTGAGTAACAACAGTATGCCGCCAAAGCGACCTTTTCGGGGGAAGTCCACTCTTCCGATCACCGAATCGGTCGACCGTGATGAATTCGGTCAATTCCAATCCCAGGTTGGTGAACAGATGCACTCGTTGGGAAATTAGTTGAGAGACGTACAAGAAGCACTACACTGGCTGTTGAACAACCAAACTAACGGATTTCGAGCTCCAGGTTCAAGCAACCAGCCGTCGGGATCTGAGAGAGAGAGATCGGCCGCGAGTGGAATCCGGTTGCTCCTCGGTGAGAACAAGTTAGGGGTCAATACTCATCACAAGACTGCCGTGAACAAGTCTTCGAGCAGCCGCCACCGAGATATTCTGATATGAACACCAACAACCGGTGGGAATCTGGATTCAGACTGGAGATCCTAGAGTTCCAATGGGGTCTCGAACCTGAGGAGTTTTTAGATTGGATCGGCTCAGTTGAAGAAGTCCTTGATTTCAAGGAGGTTCCGGATGCAAAGCGGGTACAGTTGGCTGCAACTAAGTTCCGAGCCCGAGCTGCATCCTGGTGGCAACAGCTCAAGCAGACCAGATCAAGGCATGGTAAGCCAAAAATAGTAACTTGGGCTAAGTTTGTGAAGTACTTGAGGGCTGCGTTTTGGCCTTAAAACTATGCCCGCATCATGTATTAGCAGTTCCAAAACCTTAAACAAGGGTCAAGGAGTGTTGACGAGTACACTAACAATTTTTTCAAGCTACAAAACCGTGTCGATATTGCTGATTCAGCAGATCAGCTAGTATCTCGCTATATAGGGGGGATGAGACAACAGTTTCAGGACCATCTAAACATGTTCGACCCTATGAATGTGTCTGAAGCACATCAGTGCGCACTGAATTTGGAGAAAGCCCTTTCACGAAGGCCTTATGGAGGAGATAATGCCAGAACAACTCCAGTGGTATTCCCAAAAAGGACGGTTCCAAGCCCTAACCCGGGAGTACCAACTGTTTCTCCTATGCGTACATGTGCTAATTTACAGGTCTCCAGTGGCACAGTTACTTCCTCACAGGTTCGGTGCTACCATTGTCATGAACCAGGGCACGTTGCTTTACAGTGTCCAAAATTACGACAACAGCCACAACAATCGAGGGGTCTGTTCGCTGACACTTCTGATTTTTACCTGGAGGGTGACCCACAGTTTGATGAAGAACCAGAGGATGTTGTTGATGAGGTTCCAGAGGACAGGGGGAGATATTGGTCAGGCATTGGTTTTAAGGCGTATCTGTCTGACGCCGAAAGCCAAAAGTGATGGGGATGATTGGCTACGGAACAATATTTTCCAATCGACTTGTACTATTGGGGGAAAGGTATGCAAATTCGTTATTGATTCAGGGAGCTGCAAAAATGTTATCTCTGAAGAAGCTGTCCAGAAACAGGCCCTGAAAACAGAAGACCACCCAAACCTCTACAAGCTTGTCTGGTTAAAGAAAGGTAGTGAGGTAAATATCTCTAGAAGATGTCTGGTATCTTTCTCTGTTGGTAACTATAGGGATAAAGCATTGTGCGATGTCATTGGGATGGATGCGTGTCACTTGTTGCTAGACAGACCCTGGCAATATGATAGAAGTGTCACATATGATGGTAGGAGGAACCGCTACAGTTTATATGGAATAATGTCAGGTTCATATTAACACCAACTATAGAGGTTTCCCCAAAACCTGCCCTTGCAGTATCAAAGGAGTCGGGTAAGAACTTTCTAGCTCGAAAGACGTTTATAGAACATGCTCATGAAACAGGGATTGTCTATATTTTGGTGGTTAAAGAATTTAGTACTGATCCATTTGCTGGTATAGTTGAGCGAGTTCAGCCGCTATTAGCAGAATTTTCTATTGTCTTCCTCCATTGAGATATATCCAACACCAGATTTGCGTTGTACCGGGTGCTAGCCTACCAAACCTACCGCATTATCGGATGAGCCCAAAAGAGCATGAAGAGCTCCACAGACAGGTGTAAGAACTATTAACAAAAGGCCACATCCGGGAGAGTCTTAGTTCTTGTGTGGTTCCTACACTGTTAACACCAAAGAATGATGGCTCAATGAGAATATGTGTGGATAGCCGGGCTATCAACAAAATTACAGTCAAGTATCGGTTTCCTATTCCTCGCCTTGATGATTTACTGGATCAGTTGAATGGTGCTACTGTGTTTACGAAGCTGGATTTGAAGAGCGGATATCACCAGATTCGTATTCGTATGGGGGATGAGTGGAAAAAGCCTTCAAGACCCGAGAAAGTCTGTTTGAATGGATGGTAATGCTATTCGGTCTTTCTAACGCTCCTAGCACGTTCATGCGGGTTATGAACCATGTATTTCGCCCGTTCATCGGAAAATTTCTTGTTGTGTACTTTGATGACATTCTTATATATAGTACCACGGAAGAGCTTCATCTCCAGCACTTACGCGAGGTGTTGTTTATTCTGAGGCGAGAGGAGTTTTATGGAGGACTCGATAAGTCTTATTTTATGACAGATTCGGTCTCCTTCCTGGGGTATGTCGTGTCAAAAGATGGGCTGTCAGTGGATCAGTCAAAAGTGGCAGTTGTGCGAGACTGGCCTATTCCTACTTCAATCATTGAAGTCCGCTCTTTTCACGGGTTGGTCTCATTTTACAGACGGTTCATACATAACTTCAACACTGTTATGGATCCTATTACAGAGTGTATGAAGGGCAAGACATTCTGCTGGACCCCTAAAACAGCTAAGGCGTTTGAGGAAATCAAGGTAAGACTGACCACTATACCGATTCTGGTTTTATCTGACTTCTCTACAGGATTTGAACTGCATTGTGATGCGTCCGGATTGGGCATTGGCGCTATACTCAGCCAACGAGGCCGCCCTGTAGATTACTTTAGCGAAACGTTAAGTGGAGCTAAACTCAACTACAACACTTATGACAAGGAGTTCTATGCAGTTGTACGAGCTTTGAAGCACTAAAGTTCCTACTTGGCCTACAATGACTTTGTCACGTACACTGATCATGATGCCTTAAAGCATCTGCAGAGCCAGGATAAACTCTCTTCCCGCCATGCACGTTGGGCAGCATTTACTCAACAATTTAACTTTTCCATTAAGCATACTTCGGGGACAGTTAACCGCATAGCTACGCACTGAGCCGATGCAGCATGATGATTCGTATGGAAGGAGAAGTTGTGAGATTCGAGATGATGAAGGATCTAATGGCTATCGATCCATATTTTGATCCTATTCTAGAGGACGTCAGCGCAGGTTTGAGAAAATATTTTGCAGTGAGCAACGGTTACCTCTTCAGAGGTAATTTACTTTGTGTTCCTAAGGGCAGTTTGAGGTTATTGATTGTACAGGGGAGACACAACGAGGGGCATGGAGGTAGAGATCAAACCCTTCACTCTGTATCCAGTCAGTTCTATGGCCGCATTTGAGGCGAGATGTTATCCGTTTTGTAGCTGGTTGTTGAGTTTGCCATGTGGCAAAATGTACATCCTCCAACGACTGTCTATACCTACCACTCCCAATACCGGAAGGACCGTGGCGAAGCGTCAGCATGGATTTCATCTCTGGGCTGCCAAGAACACAGAGAGGTAACGATTCTATTTTTACAGTGGTTGGCAGGTTTTCTAAGATTGCCCACTTCATTGCCTACAAGAAAGCCACAGATGTTGTGAATGTTGCTAATTTATACTTTCGTGAGGTCTACCGCTTACATGGTCTACTTTTGAATATCGTGTCTGATCGCGATGCGCGGTTTGTGGGGCATTTTTGGAGGAGTTTCTGGCGCCTCACAAACACGAAGCTGAGTTTTAGCAGCGCGTATCACCCGCAGACAGACGGCCAAACCGAGGTAACCAATCGAACGTTATGCAGCATGTTACGCATAGAGGTCTCTCGGAACTCGAAATCATGGGATTCCCGCCTTTATCATGTTGAGTTCGCCTACAACAGGTACCACAAGCGCAGTACTGGGTATAGTCCCTTCATGGTATTCTATGGTTATAACCCACGAGGTCCTATGGACTTAGCTTTCCCAACGCTTGATAAGGTTCCAGCTAAGGTCGAGAACATCATTGCTGATCTATGGGAGATCCATTAGAACCCCCGTAAACACTTGGAGGAAACAACACAGAAGTACAAGATTGCCGCAGATAAGAAGCACCGCTTGGTCGAGTTTGCAGTGAGAAACTTTGTATGGGTTGTTTTGACCAGGGATCGCTATCTTGCACACTAGTACAACAAGTTGGCTGCAAGGAAGGTGGGTTCGTTTGAAATTATTGAAAAGATTAATCCCAATGCATACAGGTTGAAGCTACCCAACCACATGAAGACCCATAACATTTTCAACGTGAAGCACCTGTTCCATTTACCGCTGCTGCTGAGGATGATGAAGCTGAGAATTCTTGGGCGAATTCTTCCGAAGAAGGAGAGGATGATGTAGTTACACAAGCCCATGACTATATGACCCTTTTGGACAAACGAAAACAGGCTTTATTTGGGGCCCAGTTATCAGAATTAGGTGATGCCACCACTCTAATCGAACGCGTTGAGAAGCCCAACGATTTTCGAAAGCATCACATAGTGATGAAGTCCAGGCCCTAAATCTAATCGGTTAAACCCTCGTTTTGTTGTTTTAGTAAATTTTCTGCATTTTTCTATTTTTTTTGGATTTTATTAAAATACTTAACCAGCTTCAATCGCTTTGAAATTGTGTTGTGATTTATTTTATTGCATAAGGAAAAAGCTATAATTTTGGGCTAGGGTTTCGAGCACTTTTATAAAAGGCTCTCAAACCCTAGTTTTGCCTGAGACTTTTTTTAATAGAATTTTATTTTCTTTAAAGTTTCTTTTACTCTGATCTAGGGTTAGAGCTATCTATCTTCTATTGTTCGTCTTCTTTCTCTGTATTTTCAGCCGCCTGTTCCATCTCATAGCTTGACGCTACCAAAGTGGTTGAATTACAATAATGCTGTTTTTCTCGACATCGTGTAGTTTTTTTTTGTGATTGGTGACGAATGATAATAGTGAAAGTGTTTGATGTTTTTAAAAAGTTATACGTGTTTTCAAGCAGTTTAAAATCTTGCACAAAGATGTGGAGAGAGTATTCCAATAATATTCTCTACTAAAATTTATATTAAGTTATTTAATCAATAGTCAAATTTTTTAGTCAAGAATTAATAATTTACTATGTCAATTAGTATATTATATTTCTTTATTTATTATATTGGAAAATCAAATATATTAAATCTTTGCTAATATATTTGACTATTGACTAAATAAATTTAACATAATTCTAAACAATAAAAAATGGAAGAGAATTTCTTAAACAATAATTTAGTATTCTAGGTTCCCCTTTAACTAACCTAATTATAATTTGAAATTGAGAACCTAAATCACTAACAACGCCTACTCCGATAATTTTTACAAATAAAAAATTACATGACCATTCTAACCTGGTTTTGGTTTAGACAGAAGGTCAAAAATGGTTTTTAACTGTGGCGGTCGGTTTCCAAAACAGAAGACCGATTTATTATTCGGATTGGATCTCGAATTCTGGTGAAGACGAGATCAGATATGAGGATAGACAAAATGGGTGAGAAAATAGGAAAGAGGAAGCTCAGCTGTAGTGGAAAAGAAGAAAAAGCGAGAAAAGAGGATAAGGAGTGCGAGGGAAATTAATGAATATAAATGATTTGTATAATTAATAAAGCCAATGCTAGAAAAAAAAACCACATTTTAATAGATCTCTCACCCTACACTTTTTTTGAAACTCAAATTTGAATTGTCCATTTATCTTTCTCATCTTTACTAATTACATCCATGCCATTTACCCAAAAAACAACCTAAAATCTGAAAAACCCCAAAAATTACCTTAAACCCTAACCATTTACTATCCGCGCTTGTTTACTAGATGACCATTCTCGCGCTTGTTGGCTAAAACAAGATGAAGAGGAACTAGTTCGTAGTTTGTCTCACCTTGGCTCGCGGTCTAGGTAGATATATAGTGATTTTAAGTATCAATATCCGGAGAATATTTCGAACATGCGTGCAATCTAAAATTCTCGTAAAAAACATCGTGATGTTGAGCACGGGGGAAGTTAATTATGTATCTGGACTGCATCCCGAGTTCTTTACACACCTATATCATTAAGTTGGTAGACGTTCATCCAGACGGACAATGCAGATATCGGCCGATAGCGCATTCAATATACAATGATGAGGATAAATGAGAAAAGATTAAACGCGAATTGTTGAAGGAGTTGATTGAAAATTGTGCATCTTGGTTGGATATTTATGGTTCTACCGGGGTGTTTGATGATATGGTACGTAGGTTGGATTACTTTAAGCCCAACCCTACTAGTCATTACTAGATTACATTTTCTGACATGTGACTAGTCATTGCTACTAGGTACCAATGCATGGCATACCACGTCTCGCAAACAGCGTCATTATTGTATCTACCAATTGGTGGACACCCACCCGTGAATGCTTCAACGATTATAGAAATTGGATAGCTTTCGTACACGGATGCCACTTTGTTAATGTAAGCATATAACCCTTTTAATATTTATAATCCTTGCTTACATATTTCATACTTAAAGTACTAGTTTCGTGTATTTTTTGTGCATATTACTACTCCACCCGATGGTCCACTAACGCCATTATACCAGTCGTGGGGTACCTACGTCATTGAAGAAGCGAATCAATGGGCGCATCCGCACTACCGTAGATTCAACAAATTTACATAACTTATACCAGTTAGGAAACTGAACGTGAACGACACACCATAATTGATTTGACTAAAGACGATACTTGATGTAATTATGAACATTTTCATATATTTTTTTTGTCCCACTAAACTTACGGATCAGTCATTATCGGAGGAATATATGTAATATTGTTTATTATGGTAGCGTATCTCGAGGATAGGATTGAGCAAAAAGAGGATGTTATTTTGAACTGCTCACATGTTGAAGACAACACGGGATACGACTCCGACTACTAAATTCTAGACTTATTATGTTTTGTAATTTTTAAATTTTATTGAACCATTTTGCTATGTTTCGTATTTAATTGTTGGATGTCTTGTTAAAATTTGCGAATTAAAGTAAACTTTATCCCGAATCTTTCGGATTTCATAAATTAATACAAGATTGGAAGCGGTCGCACACGATTTGAACCCTTCATGGTCGCATGCGACTGCTTCATAAAAGGCTGGCCCATATTTTCAGACAGAGGGCAACGTGTCACGTGTAAATCGTGATGGTATCGCATGCGAATGATACCAAAATACTAGCTCAGGTTTTCAAACATAGGGCTAGGTATCGCAAACGTAGTTTGAGAATATGTATGCCACGGTCGCATGTGATTGGCACCTAAATTGTGGGCCAGGTTTTCAAACATAAGACTAGGTGTCGCAAACGACATTTGCGACTAGGAAGGCCACAGTCGCATGCGACCACGTGTTCACAAACCAAAAAAGGACTACCACCTTAAAACAACTCCCACTTAAGTAAAATCTCACCTAAATAGAACTCTTGCCAAAATCAACTCCCACCAAAAGGGACTCCTGCCTAACATTTTTATTTAAAAAGTACATGAAGTCTAGTCTAACAAGACATCCACAAAACATTCACAAACCAAAACAAAAATCACTTTTAGAGATGGAACAGTTGATGAAGACTATCATATGCTTCAGGCGGTGAATGTTTCCCGACAAGAGTTGTCCGAAGATACGAGCGATGCGTTTTTCGGTAGGGTCCTATGTATGATGTAATTCAATTACAGTCATTCAGGAACAACTGGTCTTGTTTCCCACAGTCTTATTTACTAATCTAAAACTTGCCTTATACAACTTATCTACTGCCAACAGAATTGTCTTTTATACTACTTAGTTTATACAAAACCATACATTACTCATAAGACGTAGTAATAACATAGTAATAACAAAACCATATCATACTATCATAATGACGTAAATATCATGATACAACTCAAAAACGTTATAACAAACTTAGTAGTCAAATACATAATAATGAACATAGTCTAAAAAATGTACGACACATACAAGGTATAAAATATATATCAAAGACGTCTGTATCTCTCGGTAATCCTACCCATCTTATTTGTAGCCTCTAACAACTCCTCGTACGACATCGTAGGTAGTAGTGGTACGAACTCAGCGATCAGGTCATAACCCTCGTAATCAACACCACGCTGAGGGTGCACCTGAGGACCTCCATCATCATCAACCGTTGTTGGGTTAGTCACTACATACCACAGGTTCTTCTTCACCCACACAGTGTATATCGCGTCAACACTATACTCTCCACCATCATATTTTGCAATTTTGCCAATGCAAAACATCCCAAGCGTACCTCTGAACAATCTTCTTCCCTACTTTTTTTTAGCAGGAGGACGTATCTTCAACGACATCAACTGAATAGTACCCATCTGACGAGTGACACGGTCGGGGCAATAAGGAACAATAATGTCAAACGCCTTTGGCGTGAGCTCTACCCAACTGCCGCTCTCAAACGGATGTTCCTCACGCATATACGCATAGGGAAGGAAAATGACTAAAAATAAAATAAGTTAACAAACATGACAAGTATAAAAGTAATAAACATTGATGAGTCCGAATTCAGCATGCTCCCCGGACAGGGACAGATCAGTCCAAAGCCTCCGGACCGGACAGATCGGACAGATCACATGGACCGGACAGATCACTTTGAACACAATGACCATAGGACAGTTCGAACTATGACAAAAGTACTAAAAAGACCTAAACACTTCTTGACTAAGCTACTTGCTATCCTACTTAGAGCTCATGGGTCTTTGAACATGACCCGGGTCCATTAAACATGACCCGAAAGCCCATAAGGGCCCAAACATCACACTATAAATACCCAACCACCTGCATTAACTATGGGTAATGAAAATTAACTGCTACCAAGCTGCTTAATTATCTCTCTACTCTCTAAATATTTAAAACATCCACACACCACCACTTAAACACCCACATACCACCATAAAACACCAACTGAAATTACCAGCCTACCCTCAGGCGATTATTATCCTCACCAAACATAAAATTTAAATTTTAAAAATAATACTTACATCTATCTCCGTGCACATCAAGAGTGCTCGCCTCAACTCTCTGCGTACAACTTGTAAAATACTGATCTTTTGTGGAGCGTACCGGTAGATATGCGATATCGATAGGTCGTAATCACTATACAATGAAGCCCGAAATTGTCTAAAGTGATCAAAGATCCATGCCTCCAATATCCCTGTAAACCCACAAATATCGCTCGTATCGTGCAAAGAACCCTGACTAAGGGAGTTGTACAACTGCGCCAATACGAACTGACCCCAGTTGTACCAATCCATAATCTGGTGTTGGTTGACAAATTCGAGGTAATTTAGGGAAACACTATTGCCAGTTTTGTTGGTGCATATAGTGGTACTTAAAAAAAAGTATATACGCGCAAGTGACGTGATCAACCCTAGCATATGTGATCTTAGCATCACTGAATCTATCACTCGTGAATGTGGTACGCAACCAACTCAAGGTCACACTACTAGAATTCCTAATATTTTTAACCAAGTCAACTTGGCGTACCAAGCATGGCAGCATAAGTTTGTTTCCTCCTCGACTCATCATCAAAAGAGAAAACATCGAGAGGTATACCTGTGACCGGTGGTCCGGTGATGACGTGGACATTGTCTAAAGTCACAGACATCTCGCCAAAGGATAAATAAAATGAGGAAGTCTCCTCATGCCACCTCTCGAGGAATTTCTCTATCAGGTGTAGGTTGGTATGCCAACGGGATACTACGTCAACGAGCGGTCCCAAAATAGTTGCCATCACCGGAGCCTGTACTCTACTCTGCTTCTTGAAGTCCCATTTGCGTAAGCTATCTTACATAGAAAATCATCGCAAGGAAAATATCTCCTACAACATGTATCAAACACATAAATTATTAATTTATTTAACAAAAATAGGAACCAAATTTAAGTAGTATTAAAACTTACATCGCCATGATAGACACTGAACGCCTCATGTAGGGCATAATCAGGATAACGAGTGGGGACGTGTGGCATCACCGACAGGAACTCTGTATCGGCGGGCTCAGGTGCGCCTTGCGAAGACGTACCTGCACCACTGCTACCGGCAGCAACCCAACTAGCGTCATGGCTGGTATCGTCATCCTCAACACCATGACGCATGCATCGTTTTGTGCGGTTATCCGGGGTTTATCCTTTGTCGATAGGGGCCGTACAAGCAACCTCAGAAGGCTCATATGAATGAGTAGGTGTGCGTTTGTGAAAAGGATTTTTCATTGTCTTTTTTTGGTGAGTCATCCTGAAAACATAAACCAAATACAATAAAAAAATGTAAAATTGCAGTCGCACGCGATACAAAATTAAAGTAGTCGCTTGCGATGGCTTATATCTGTTTATCGGATGCGACCAGGTTTCTGTTCGCGTCATATGTGACATGAACCCTTCACGGTCGTTCATCGAGTGCGACGAACACAGATCTGGTAGCACGCGACGTGCGATGAACACATGCAACCAACCAAACCCTAGATTTATCCAAACAGCTCCTTTTCTAATAAAATCAAGGCCAAATCAAGAATACAACACTAATATATCAAAACAAACCCTAAAATCATGCCAAAATGAGACTTTTAAAATCAGAAAAAAACTACTTTTCTACCACTTAAACACACCGAAATCTAAAAACAAATAGAGTGTGAGGCTTGTATGGCTTACTTCGACGTTGATGTGTGTTCAGATTATTCAAAAAATATTTTTTTATTTTTTGGTGAAAATTGAGTGCTTGAGAGGTTTGGTGAGAGATTGAGGCGAAAAAGAAAAAAATGGTGAGAGATTTATAAAATATTTTTATACCTAGGTTTTCTAGAAGGGGTAAATTTGTCCAAAATCTGGTGAGATATATATCAATTGGTTGTAGGATCCAGCCGTGTAAGATCTATAAAAATGTATCATTTTTCTAGCGTGACCCTAATTAATGCTATAGAATTATAAATGTAGTAACACTTAATACTATGGAATTATAAGTGTAACGTTACAATGAATATTTAATTTATAATATTAATATAAATATATAAATTTGATTATAACAAAAATACTTTAATTATAATATAAAATAATATATAATAAAAATCTAAATTTAATTTATAAACAACCAAATCTTAGATCTATCCAAACAGATTCATTTCAAACAAAATCAAGGCCAAATCAAAAGATCCACATATGAGAAACAAGAATACAACACTTATCTATTAAAACAAACCCTAAAATTATGCTAAAATCAGACTTTTAAAATCAGGAAAAAGCCCTACTTTTCTACCAATTAAACACACCGAAAAAAATAGAGTGTGAGGTTTATATGGCTTACCTCGACGTTGTTGTGTGTTCAGGTTCTTCAAAAAACAATGTTTGATTTTCGGTGAAAATTGAGTGCTTGAGAGGTTTGGAGAGAGATTGAGACGAAAAGAGGGAAAATGGTGAGAGATTTATAAAATATTTTTATACCTAGGTTTATTTGGAGGTGGTGATATATATATATATATATATATATATATATATATATATATATATATCAATTGGGTGTAGGATCCTAAGATCTATAAAAATGTGTCATTTTTCTAGTGTGACCCTAATAAATACTATTGAATTATATATGTAGTAATGTTACAATGAATATTTAATTTATAATATGAATATAAATTTTATTATAAAAAAATACTTTAATTATAATATCAAATTTGATTTATAATAAAAATTTAAATTTAATTTAATTTATAATATACTAAATTTATTTATAGATAACCTAAATTGTAGTCATTTATAATAAAAACTTAATTTATAAATTGCGGAAAACAAATACATAAGTATTGTATTTTTGAAAATAATTTTTTAAAAAAAATAACAACTGAAATTTAAAAAAACACATTCAAAATAAATAAAAATACAAGAAAACACAAATAAAAAAGAAACAATTACGATAAATTACACAGATAAATTATTGAAACCGGAACTTCCACAATGTTATTGATATACTTACATTATAAAATGATTATCATCTACAAGAACATTTCTACAACTTAGAAATTAATTTGCCATAAATAAAAATTAAAAATAAATAAATTTAAAACATAAATTTAAAATAAATGATCTTGTAAAAAAATTACAAAAAAAATTACAAATAATTGTTAATTACTAATATATGTTAAATTATTTATTATAGAGTTAGTAAATGTAGAATGATAATGTAAATATTGAGAGAGAGATTGAGTGAGAAATAAGATAGTAACATGAATAGTTAAAAGATAGCGGAATTGTTTAAATTGAATTTCTTATATTAAAAGTCTCTAGAATAGTAAAGTAACGGTTAGAAGCTGTATGGTAGAACTGTAAATAAATAGAAGTTTCCAGGGCTAGACCAGGTCTCCGAGGAGACCTACGGTTACAGATGGCTTTAGGAAACCCTACAAAATACAACATATAATCTTTCTCCAGTTGAACAAAAATAATAATCATGAGTTCTTAATATGTCAACAAAAGACTTGATTCCATGGAGGTAAATGCCAATAGCCACAGTGAACGCTTTTCACAAACTCAAGGCTTTCTTTTTTGTCGTCCCCGGTCTCGTATGCCCATTAGGGTGGAGAACAGTCCTCCATTTCGTAGCGACTTTGTCATTTTTAGTTATCCTTCTATCTTTTGTTGGTCGTCTATTGTTATTATAGGTGTTTTTTGTTTTCCATGAGATTCCATGATCTTTTGTTCATTTTTGTGGAAGCTCCTTCCAAGATCATAGTGGTTCGTGGCTTGCGGGTTTTCACGCTCGATTTTAGAGTTGGTCGGGGTTCTTTGAGGTTATTCACTGAAGGTATCAGGGATGTAGAAAGATATTTGACGAGATGACCGGTACTTGAGATGTATCACGTCAGGATGGAGGAGTATGGTAGCTGGAGTCGCCCTCGGGAAATAGGTTATGACGTCGAATGACGGGTTGGTTAGAGTACGGAGGTGGTTTTGAATATGGATGAGTTATGCGATGGTTTTAGACAGGCGTGACTAAGGTCATCTTTAATCGTAGGTCTTCAGAGGCTTACTCCAGATCCTTCTTAGTTTAATATTCGAGAGATTCTTAATATATAAAAAAATCAATTCAGACAATTTCGTTTATCCTTTTTTTTATTAATCTCATCCTCTATTTATTAACTATTAACATTCTCATCTTTATAATATTATATTATAATTATACATTTCATAATAAATAATTCAACATATAATAATAATAATACTAATAATAATAATAATAATCTTTTTATTTTTTACATGAATATTTATTTTTGATTTAATTATCTAATTTTTATTTACAATAAATTAGTATCCATACATTAAAAAAAAATCTTTTTAGACTATTTAGACAAATTCTATATTACAATTTAAACGTAACAAAGGAATATTCATCTTAAATCTAAATTTAAACTTTAATACTTCATAAAATTATATTTATTGGACAGGGAGCCTATGTTGAAAATAGAAGCATCCAAGAGAATCGAAAATCTAGGGAGGTAATATAACTATTAACTTAGACATGTCAAAAACCTTTGATTAGGTGTGAAACGGGTCTCACAGACTAGCAATATATTGTCCGCTTTGGGCCCATATGCCCACACGGGTTTGCTTTTGGTACACTCCCAAAAGATCTGTCAGTTTAAGTGGGTTCACACTTATATACACTCTATTCTTTTCAATGTTAGCAATGTGTGATTCTGGAGCAAGTATGGGATGAAGTTTACTCTTCAACATCCTCCTTTAAATTTCATCGCATTAATTGGCAAAATAAACGTCGCCAAATCACATCGGAATCAACATCGATATATGTGTTGATGGACGGAAAGAACGTCACCTAACCGCAACGGAATAAACATCGCTGGATATTCAACACATTCAAATGTCTCACGTTACTTTCATGATCATTTTATTAACCTGATCAAAAGACCATCAATGCAATATGCATCAAAGGGCTCAATCAATATTCAATGTCTAGCATTTGCTGGTGACATTATAATTTTTCATAATGGATCAATTAATAATGTTAAGGGATTCTGTTATTTTCTTAAAATCTATTAAAACATCTTGGATCAACAAGTTAACAAAGATAAAACTACATTAATTACATCTAACATAATGGATAGAACTAAGATATTCTCTAATGAAAACAATATAGGCTTCAAACATAAATCATTACCTTGAGATATTTAGGCATCCAAATGAACACAAACATAAATTAGATTACTTTGATGATCTCATTGATAAGATCAGGAGTAAAATAGTTAATTGGAATACAAAAACATTGTCTTTCGGTGGCAGACTGATTTTGATAAAATGAGTTCTACTTGCCATCCCAACCTATCAAATGCAAAGTATTCTAATTCCTAACAATGTTATAGCTGAAATCAATGTACTAATGAACAAGTTATTATGGGGATATATTGAGAATAACAAATCTATAATATGGTTCTAATGGACTAAATTATATAAACCATTTGAAGATAATGGTTTAAACATAAGAAATCTAAAAAAAACCCAATTATCATGTAAACTTTGGTTTACTTTCTGAAAAAACCAAAAAATTTGGTCAACCTAATGCAATCAATCTATTGTTCGAAAATTCATCTTTTGCGAACTAAAAATAAATAAAATGTCTCGAAGGTTTTGAAAAGGATTCGGAAAATTAGAGATTTAGCTTAAACATTCATTCTTTAGTCCCTTGAAAAAGGTAACACAGAGTTTTGGATAGACAAATGAAGCTATAAACATCCTTTAATCAATCTAACCGCTAATAAAAACAACTTAGGATATAAACAAGTAAAAGTTAATAAATTGTGGCTAAACAATCAATGGAACATAAAAAAAAACTTAAAAACAATATCTTTCAATTATATATTAACTAAATATTAAATATATATCTTAACTTAAATAAAAAAGATGATATAGTATCGAAAATCTCTTTAGATGGAAATTTTCCTTAAAAAACCTTGAAGATATAGATACAAACCAGGAGATTAATAGCACCCAAACAAACTAATAGAGAAAGAAGCAGAAGACTTAAGCTTTAGAAGACAAAGAAATTTCAAAATTGCTTATGGAACTATAAGAAACTACGAAATGTACACTTCATAGTACAATACATTCCTTGTTTTAATAGGAAGAATGGAACTTAACTCTCCCATTCAAGATACAAATAGTTGTAATACTTCATATAGTTACATATCTGTAACTATTTCATCAATAATTTTTTTTGGTTAAAAAAGGTTAAACTTTAATAATATAAATCTAATAAATTAAAGTAAACATATTTTACTTTCACTTATAATTTTAACTAAACAATAGATGTTAACATTTTATATTATTCACTAAATAAATTTAATAATTTAATTTAAAATTCAAAATCCAACTACACGATACATAAATGTTAAAATACAAATTTTCATTTTATTTAAAAGTTTGTTTTCAATTAAAATATAAATAAAAAAGAGGTGTTAAAATTTTAATTAAATAATCCATATCAAAATTAAAATTAATCTAATCCAACAATAAAAACTAAGTCTCTGGTACCTCTTTCATTTACGTGTTATTTTTAAATTAAATATTAAATTTTTAATTAAATATCATTTTTCCTTATTTTGACGGGTGCTAACGTAAGAATTTTTTTTTGGATTTTAAGAAAAAAAATGAAACAACTTTGCTGACAATTATAGATTTTTGGTTGGTCAGAAAAATCCTTCAAATATTGTGATCTTCTATTTTGAGTGAAGGTGCGATTGAGCGACGTCGGGAGGGAGCGGTTTGAAGCCAGATGATGGAACCTTGTCCACTGGAACAAAGAAATTTCTTATGAAAGAGAAAAATCGTATTTATTTGCGCTTTGTTTACTCAGTATTTTTGCTTGCAAGTCTATTTTATTTTTTTCCTAAGTCTGAGTTCAATCCTGCCATTCTTTATTTTCCCCGAAAGCACTCGCTAAAGAAGAAGCCAAACCATGTAAGGAAGAAAGCGTCAAAGAAGAAATCAAAACTATATATCTCGGAATGACAAAAAGCAGGACGATCGACACCATTTCACGTCCGATTTGCATGTGTTAAGCATACCGCCAGCGTCTTTTTCGTTTTAGAAATTTTAAATAAGTGTATGTAGACGCAAAGTAGTGTGCTTTGGCTTTCTTTGTACTTGTTTGGTGGAGGGTTTCCTTCGGCTCCTTTATGGAAGCTATATAAACTATTATACATACTAAAACGGGAGCGAAATAGAAATTCGACCCATTTCAAAAAAATTCTTACCTATGGTGGACCCATTTCAACGTCACAAACTTTTGAGTAAGCTCAGTAGAAAGAAAATCATAAGAGAAGAAGAACATTTTTAGAGATTCAAAAAAGAGCAAAAAGAATCACTTTCTAGTTGAGCAAATCTAGATTTTATTTCATTACAAAGCACAACTTGATTACAAACTCTTTTGTCGGATGGCAGAAATCTGAATAATAGGAATCCAGATTGGGTGCTGCATACATGGATTTGAAAGGTCTTTTATCCTTCTTTAACGAAAAAAGAGTTTTTAGCGTACAATCTGGGCTGTTTCCCTCTCGACTTTGGATCTTAGCACCCCAAAAGTTTGTCTGTACAAATGATTTAGGCCTGTATTTGGAGTTTCCCTAGGGTCGGTAAGGCCCTTTCTATTCCTAGGCACGCATTTGTTTTCATTCCTTATTGAGTTTCCTTCTATCCTGCCAACATCAGAGGCGCCTGAATCCAGCTGCAGAGAGTCACAAATTGAGAATCATAACCACACCCCCTTGACAAAGGAAAGAAGGGAAAAAACAATACGTGAATTCGTATAGATCCATCCCCCGAAGGAACCAGACATGATAATTTTTCATCAGCACTTGAATCGATAGAGAACCTTTTATTCTGTATCTATTCTGTATCTATATGAATACATTCTGAATCTGGCCGAAGATTATAAATGGATCCATTTTTATTTTTTTTACTGGAGACTGGGAATAGATAGACTTTGTATCAGATGCGGTCGGACCAGATCGTTTGCCCAAGTCCCAGCAAGAAATGGTTATGAACTGACAAGGTCAATGCACCTCCTTCTCCTCCCCCTTCCCCACTGTTTTAGTAGACAAGGCTTGGTAAACGTAAGCTATTTAAGTAGGCTCGAGAAGGGGGCTCGCAGCTTCACTCAGTAGAAGAGCTTTCTTTTCTATTAGGGCCGAGAAAGTAATGCATCAGATGAAAGAGACAAATTGGTTGCCAAGATCCTTGATGAAATTGCCTTTTCAAGCTTCTCATCTGCTGGCTGATCAAGTGAGTGAGGTCGAAAGACTTCCTAGGTCGCGGCATCCCCGAACAAATTGGTTGTTCGGTGTATGGGAGTTGTAGAGGGAGAAAGGTGAATCTGCTCATGACTGACTTCACCTAAGGGGGCCTCACATGTTGGGATTTATTCCTGACTGTGTGGTGTGTAGAACCCTTTTCAGAGTTCTTACTTCTTTAATCGAAAAAAAAGAAGATTCTAATCATCTAATCATCCACTCGCACCTCCTTCCCTCCTCCGCTCTACCTCTACAATTTCTCTTTCGTAATTTATTAATTTGTGTTTTTCATTTTCATATGAATTCCATTTGCGGCCTTAGTGATCCGACGGTGCCGAGTGGAAAGGCCGTCGCTCAATGGATACAAGTTACTCTAGGAATAATAGGCTGATCTTCCCCAAGAGCTCATATCGACTTATTGTGAAACAAAAAAGCAGCTCCGCCGCAGTAGGCGGGTTGGTTCCTCTGTCTTCGTCGGGAGCCTTTCTTTCTCGGTCGTCTGTCTTAATATAAGTGGATTCTGATTCATGTGGTTGTTCTCTGCTGCATTGGTGTTGATGGCTCCCCCCCCCCCCCCCCCGGAAGGGGGCCTTCTTCGCCTTCCACCTAAGCTGCGCAAGAAAATCCCAAAGCTAATCCCAAGGAACAGTGAAGCTGGGTACGTCGGGGGACTGACTCCTAAGGCTGATCCCTCTACTTCTGCTACAGTTGTTGTAATTGATTCTACGGCTCTTCGAGTTTACAGTCTTAGAATAGATCCATGAACAGAGCTAGGGGAACCTGCGTGCGCAAAAGATTTCGGGCTAACCATTCTAAGATGAAAGATTTCCCTCGGGTAATTTTTGGCAGTTGTTAGAATCAATAGGTCTTCAAATCGTACATTTCAAAAAATTGAAACCTTTTTTATTGGATGATCAATGGAAGAACAATATCACGTTTATAACTTTTTTGATTACTTTTCGTGAGGAAATAATCCCATAAAAAAAAGGAATTTTACAATAACGTTGGCTTTGAAGTAGCTGCATGGTACTGAAATTTTGTAGACGTGGTTCGGTTATTCCCATTTGTCTATATCTATTGGTGGGGAGGTATATAAAGGAACTAAAGAGTGGATTAAAAAATGAAAGCTCGAAGATAAAGAGAACCGTCTTTTTCCAAAGAATTACTGTGGTTTCTCATGTGGAACCATAGAAGGAATTCAATCACTACTAATTGGAAAGAACACCAACGATGAAAGCACTCTACTGCCGACACTAACACTGAGATATGAAAGCTAGGGGAATGAATGGGATTAGATACCCTAGTAGTCCTAGCCGTAAACGATGGATACTAGGCGCTGTGCGTATCGACCCGTGTAGTGTTGTAGCTAACACGTTAAGTATCCCGCCTGGGGAGTACGTTCGAAAGAATGAAACCCAAAAGTCAACGAATGCTGAAGGAAAAGACGCAGCTGCACGCAGATGAGATGCCATGGGAAGGTTACAATTTTGAATATTTGGTACTCATTAGCGAGCGCCTAGTATCTAGAGATATTTATACTTCTTTCCACATATGTAAATATGAAATTCAGACTCATGTGACAAGCCAAGGGCCGAGTCAGAAAGTCTTTGATGACTCAAGTTTCATATTAGGGAAAGGAGAGTGAGGGGAAGAGGGGGCAGCTTTCTCGAGGAAAGATTGAAGGCTGACCTGGACTGTGCTTTCGCTCCGGATGTCCCGAGATAAGCATTCATTTATAGAAGCACAAAGACTTTTCTGTGCCATGGGATGAAGTGATTCAACTAAAAGAAGAGGGGGGAGAAAGCCAGCTTCAATTCAAAGAGAAGGCGAATCGCGGCGAGCGAAGTGGGAGCAACCTAAACCGTGAAAAGGGGGTTGTGGGAAAGCAATAAAAGCGTCGTGCTGCTAGGCAGTCTGATATGCCACTCTCCATTCACCTTGTTTAACTTGTTCGTGTGGTGCCGCTGTACTCTATAAGCGCCAGGTTCGCCCATCCCTTAAAAGTACGTTATGGATTTTTTAAGCGCTAAAACTGTCCCTAAGGCTCAAGCCTTTCTTAGTCCGTTGAGTGCAGACCAGCCCCTTCTATCTTCTTGTGAGCCACGAAACATATAATCCAAGGCGTAAGTACGAACTGGTAATTTCCCTTTTTTGGGCTTTTGTCATTTGCTGATATTGACCTTTGAAGGGAAGTTTTTTTGGTAAGATTCTTTTGTGCTAGTCCCGCAAACAACCATCCTTCTGTAAAGGCAACTCCTGACGTCTACGAGTGGAATTCTTATTCAGGAAATGGAGGCCAAAGGACGGGTCTTCAATGAATTCTATTTCATTCTTGGTTCTGTTCTTTCAGCTTTTATCCATGCTTACTTATCTCTAGCTCTAGCAGATAGGCTAACTCAAGAAGCTCTAGTAAAAGCAAGTTTTAGTTCCGGGAGATCCTTCCTATAAGTCTGAATTTGCACTTTCCGCACTTCCGGTGAACTGACCATACCCCAAACCGACACAGGTGAACAAGTAGAGTATACTAGGGCGCTTGAGAGAACCATGTTGAAGGAACTCGACAAAATGACCCCGTAACTTCGGGAGAAGGGGTGCTCTTGGAAGCTGCGATACAGACAGATCGTCCGATATCAGTTCTCTCTCTCAGACCCGAAAATCGTACGAAGCGAAAGTGTATACCATGGTTCTTCTGTCTATCAATGACATGCATTGCACGATGGATGTGAAGAAGTGGACCATTATCACAGCAATAATGAGACAAACTAGTATTTGCGGTGAATCCCCCAGTTAAGTAGTCATGCATTACGATAGGAACTTCTAATTCTCGGGTATCGTTCCATGTGATCTTTTAGGTCCTGCGTCACCTCGACGGTTATGTCACAATGTCCTTAAAGCTTATATGCCATGTATAGACTTCTGCAACCATGACATAGTTGTTTACTTGAACATAAATGAATAATATTTTATCTTCTTAAAAGAATCTGGACGGATAGTGAGAATCGAACCCGTAAGAGGACTGAAACATGCCACTGAAAGAATCTACTGAGACAAAGATGGGCTGTCAAGAACGTAAAGGAAAAAAATTCTGCAAAAATATAAAATATCTATAAACTAAATAAATTAAGAAGAAAAGAATAATCATTTTGAATATTTTAACAAATGTGATTAAGAAGTATTTTTGCACAAGATAATATAATGGAAATATATTGGACTGCAAATCCTGGAATGACGGTGCGACCCCGTCCTTGGCCTCGGGGAGTGGCGAGCTGCACGGAATGTTAATTAATCAAATGGCATAAGGGGGTGATGTAAATAAAACCAGCTTGATTTAGATCGGGAGAATCGTACGGTTTTATGAAACCATGTGTTATGGTTCAAATCTATAGTCAAGTGTGTAAACTATAAAAACGGGTTAAAGTGGATTGTCCTACACTAGCACTTCCACATATTAAATCTATCACAGCCGCGCGCGATAGCCCTACCTGGCGTGCCACCTTGCATGCAAGCGAAGCGCTATTGGCGGCAATAAATAGCTCACTAAGTGATGATTGAAGCAGCCCCCACCTATGAAAGCTGAAGGAAAAGGCAGTGCCCTGGATTGTTCCAGAGAGAAGGATCATGACGCCCCATAACCGTGACATCCAGCAGCAGCTGCCTCACACCTCTCTCTAAATCGAAGAAACCATGTTGATTTCGTTCCAATTCTAAGTGGCTTCGCGATTTCTTATGGGCACAAACATCCCAAGTAATTCGGTCTTATGGTTCTTTATTATCCGCATATGGTATTTTTTTCTTAGGTGCTCATTTTGTATGGGCTTTTAGTTTAATGTTTTTATTCAGCGAGCGTGGTTATTGGCAAGAACTTATTGAATCTATCGTTTGGGCTCATAATAAATAAAAAGTTGCTCATGCTACTCAGCCTAGAGCCTTGAGAATTGTACAAGGACGTGGGTCTTCTCTGTCTTATGTACGTTTACGGGAATGAATTCTAGATCTTTGTCAAGCTTCCTTCTTCGAAAAGTTTTCGCTCTCCTCTCTCTTTTCCCTAACTCGAGAAGGTCGCATTTGGAAGCATTCGCCGGTAACCAAAGCGTCACGACATAATCAAAAGGAAGGAGTGACGCTGGTTGAATCCAATCCATAAAAAACCCGGAAACAAATTTTGTTCCATTTCATCGGGGGAATCCTAAAAAATAAAGATTATGCTTGCAAAAATGGACTAACAGGATCAGCTACCCAATTACTCTTAAAAATTCAATACTGAACTCTAATCAGTACTAAGAGACCTATGCTGAAAGAATATGTCCAGTCATCTACATTGGACCAGTATTTTGCATGAGACTATGGCTGAGCAATATGTCACTATGGAAATACCAGAAGAATTTATAACTCGATGGAAAGAAGAATGGTACACAAACGTCCACCTCGGAGCTGCCCGTGTAGTCCTAACACGCCATGGGAGAAAAGGGTTACCTGTTACGGCAAAACTCGTTTTGTTGGACACAAAGTTCCTACAATACCAACATGTGCTCATAGGAACGATACCTACTACTCTCTATGCTGGAAGTGCAGTCCTGGCGTTTATCCTCAATTTCAATTTGTCACTCAGAGATCCAAACCTCTAAAATTTCCAAAAGGTTCAAGTACAAATTACAAGATCCGAACAGAAAGGATCTTCTATGTCGGTCACCTTGTACCAACAAATTATCTATCATTTACAAGACCACGCCATGGATCTACTGTCAAAATATGAATACTCCAATTCCCTTTTAGTGCTAGCTAGCAATGATGAGTAGATTCCGATCATTGTCCAAATTTTGAGATGGATCTTGAAAGAAGAACTTTATAAGCGTATGCCTTTGGAGTGGATCACAAATTATAAAAAAAAACTCAGACATAAATACACCCCCTCAGAGCGGCAAACCCTACTTTTCTCAGACAACCCAATGGAACAATAAAAACGGTTAATAAACTAGAAGACGAAGAAGTGGTGAAAGTTTCGATCTTCCACTCTAACATTGTGTGCCCTGTTTCCAAACAAAGATAAAAAGACATACCAATTGCCCGCTTCCATCCAAATAGATCACATTCTTATACTAATAAGATAAATGGCCACTTTATTTGAGACGTTGATCATGCACATATTGGATGGAAGAATACGATTTGAATGACGATTTAGATGATGAAAAAAGGATACTTCATACCCCCGCAAAGGAGATGTGCTGGAAAAAAAGATAGATCAGACAAAGGTACTCATCTCCGTTCGTATATGATATTTTCCCTTGGATCACCATCATACATGAATGATCTCCTGAAGCTAGAGAAACACGTGGATGCATAAATCAAACTTGTATCCAAGCCATATATGTAACCTTCCTTGGTATTTCCTAGTGGAAAGATGGAAGAACCTAGCTAGCAAGAAATCGTTCTAAACTGGAATACAAATAACGCTATTTCCCAAAATATGGTTCTCCACATAATAGGCAATAAAGTAGAAGATGTCATTTACTAGAATAGGAAAATGGATCGTAATTTTGGAGAATTAAACAGCCAGATTCAACAAATTTATAAAAAAAATATGCTCATAAAGACGGGAATTTGATCAAAATAAAGCAAAGATCTAAAATTAAATCAAAAATTTCTATGACTGAATCTGACATGGTGATATCACCTATTCCTTTTCCTACAAGTATGCATCCGGTGCACACTCTGGGAGAAACGAGTCTGTCATTCTTTCATCAACTATCCGACTACTCAAACCCTTTCAAAATGACTCATGGCATATTAAGACATATTCCAAAACCGAAACACGTGCTAAAAACAGAACCAAAGGGGAAAGAAAAGACTGAAGATCTCTCCTATAATATGATATACAAATTCCCGTACTGGAAGGAAAACTTATCTCCAGAAGAAGAATCGATGACAAGCGGAGAAGATAGAAAAAAATCGGATTGTTTAAAAATTCTATATCTGCTGAAGAAGACCTCACAGAAAGAGAAGGACAGGAATCTGAAATGGCTTATGTTACCAATCTACCCATGGCCAATTCCATAGACTTAGACACCCGAGTAGAGGACACGAAAGAAATAAAGGAAGAGCAAGTAGTTCCTCTAGTATCCATAAAAGAGCCATCCAAACCAATATGAGGTCCCTGGTTCACTTTTAATGACAGTCCTCCACACTAATGGAGAGCCAGATTGCACGAGTTTGGAGCATGGATTGATCTTTAAATAACAAGAAGTGGTTCTGAATTATAAAACGTTCTAAGGTTTCCTCCCACATGATGGGATCTCTTAAAAAATGGATCCATATATTAGGCGATTATCGACAATTACAGTTCTATCAAGTAGATAACGCCTCAAACATCCTTGGAACCATAGATTGTGAGTTTATCGAGGATTATTCTTTGATAAACAGAAAATCCCAACAATAATATTTTAAAATGATATATTGTTCACTAGAAGCCAAAGATCTTGAGTATCACTACCAAAGAATGTTCAAAAGATATTACATGTTCAACGGATATAATGACCTTAATCTAAGACTCAAGTATATCGCGTCTCTCCATAAGGAAGTAAAAATTGAACTACAAAGGATTATTGCAGCACCAAGAAGGGAAGTTTTTAGAATCACCCTGGAAAAAATCCATCAACTAACTCTTTCAGTGATTGAAAAGTTGTATGAACAATAAATATTTTTTAACTCGATGGTGAAAAAAAATAAATCCATCATTAAGGTGTGTCAAAATCCTTTCTACGAAGAAAAAAGTGCACTAAAAGAAATTTAAAATAGGATTTCAAAAAACAAAGAGGTATAAAAATAAGAAACCTTTCAAATTATTACGAAGGAAAAAAATTCAGAAGATCATCAGCAAAATCAAACAGGTGTTTTGTATGTGGGAAAAAAGTAAAAATTTCAAAAAGTTGTCCAAATAATCCAAAGAAAGTTGCTCAAATGTTACAACATGTACAAAATAATTTTTCAACGGAGATAGGGGACATATACGTTGAGTCTCTATTCCTGAAATGAGAAGAAACAAATGAAGAGACCATTTTTTCCTTAAATGTCTCGACCACATAAGAAAATTTCTTAGAGGATTACACATACGATGGTTACTCATATATAAGTGCCAACAAAATTCTTATCCATACTGCCCAAGCCTACTTTGTTCAACCAACAACCGTAGTTCTGCTGGTACAATTTCATGTCCTCCCTTCTAAATATGATAAACCTATCTCTGTTATTGGGTTTATGGATACCTGAACATATAAAAGCATGATGAATCCAACCATGCTCCCTTCAGAGTGTTGGGCTAAGCATACATAATATTTCAGGGCAGATGACGGAGAAATTTTTGAAACAAAGTTAATTACGAAAAAACCCGATTGGAATTCGCTTCTTTCATAACTGTATCATATAGACAAAACTTTTGGGGACGAGTCTTCCAGGAAATAATCTATTGATCGGTTTTGACATATATCGACAAGCTAAAAGACTAAAAATTATTTCAGAATGAGTCGTATCCAAAAGGTCGGTGAAGCCTTATACGACTGTACACGAGTTATTTTCTTTATTAGAATCCCGAACGATTACTCCGAGATCAAGATAAAGCTTCTTTCTTTATGCACAGACTCCCATGCAGATTTTTAGCATCCAAAACCATTGTGGAAGAACACAGACTTTTTTATCCGGTTGTCGTTCAAGCTTAACGAAGATCTAAATCCAACCAAACCTACACATTCGGGTATGTCTCCATCTGATTTAATCCTTACGCAAAAAAAGAATGTTAAGAACTTCTAAAAAAAGGGGTCATTGAGCTCTCCACATCAGAATGAGCTTTTCAAGTTTTTTATGTGGAAAATACTCTAAAAAGGCTAGGGAAAAAAAAGCTCGTCATCGACTAAAAATAACTTAATCATTTTTTAAGATATGACAAGTTTCTGATACCTAAAATAAACACCCAGTTTATTCATCTTAAGGAAGCCCATGTTTTATCCAAAATTGACCTTAAGGCGGATTTCTTGCAAGTGGGAATATATCCAAAACAATATTTTGCATCCTTAATGCCCACTACCAATGGATAATTATGCCTTTCGGACTCAAAGTGGCTCCTTCCATCTTTCAAAGAACCATGACCAAGATCTTCCAGCCCATTTTCATTATTCTTTGATATACATTTACCACATACTGGTGTTCTCAAAAAATAAAAAAGAACATCAAGACATGTTTCGAAAGTTCCAGTCAACTGTATATGAGTATGGGATTATGTTATCTGAAAGAAAAGCCAGGTAGGAAGATCCAACATCGACTTCTTGGCCATGCAGTTTTCAGATGGCAAATACCAGTCAAGGCCACACATCACTAAGGAACTTCAAAACTTCTCAGATGAAAACCTAACGACAAAACAGATACAACAGTTTTTATGTATTATCAATTATCTAAAGGATTTTCTACCACGTGTTTCCCGAGATACACGTCAATTATAAAAAATATTAAGAAATACAGCGCCACCCTGGGAACCAGCACAAACAGCATCAGTCAAAAATTTGAAAAGGGTTACTCAAAATTTTCCTCCCTTAAAGATTCCTATAGAAGGAAAAATAATTTTACAGACTGATGCAACTAATAGATTTTGGGGAGTTATCTTAGAGGAAGAAGTTAAAGGCAAAAGAAACTTTTGTGGACATGCAAGCAGCCAATTCAAATATTCCAAAAACACCATCATACAGTCTACAAGGAGACACTAGCAGTCAAATATGGATAACGCAACTTGATATTGCATCTCTTGTCGATTTCCACCAGCAATTTGGCTCATCATTTCTGCCAAACAATTATCATTGATCTTCATGGTCCGACCTTTTCTACAGCAAAGACCACCAGAAGCAACTATCAAAAAGGAATTTCCACTAAAATTTACGATCAAGACTATGGTTGATTGTCAAAACTACGCAAAAAAATCATCTATTCTATTTGATAACGAAAATGTTCAAAGATAACAGGTACTTCCCACATGAAAGCACTTTCCTCGTGGATCATACTTACCTATCATTTACCGGTTTACTCCGGATAAAAGACTTTATTCAATACAACTTCAGTATCTCTGGTACCGTACAATATTGTCTTATGCCCCAATAATGTATTAGGATACTTTTCACATCTAGCTTCTTGGTCCTGCATTTATCATCTAAAATTATACTTTATACTGGTCCTGCAACTCTCATATCTCGTCCCTAACTCCCGTTCTCTCATATATGAATCTTTGGTTTCTCGTTTTGCAACTGTGGTCTCTCTTCTCCTCACCTCCCACTATAGTCTCTCGTCACGCAGCTTTTGGTTTCTCATCTTTGCGTTTCTTATCCAAAACAATAAAAATAAAAAATCATTTATGGATCTAATTTTGTTCCTCTTTAACTAATAGTAATTCAAATTCTTATTTTTATGAGGTACGAAAAAAATTTAAAAATTAAAAAAAAAAAAAAAAGATATATCCATACACACTAATTTTGTATAAAAAAATTGGGGCTATGATGAAATATAGCTGAGAAGAAATCTTCATCTTCTTCCTAAAGGGTCCAGTCTCGCTCTCACATGTCCTCAGCCCCTGTTTTCAATCTTCTGCTTCCCTTATCTACCATGGATACGAGAAGAAAAACCTTATTCTGACATGAAGAGTTCCCTACTCTTCTTTCTGAAGCCAGTATCGTGAATTGCGCTAAACCTCAATTCAAGAAGTCTTTTGTGGATTCTGTCTGGCCTCAAATGGAAATACCAAGTGATATTCTTCAACCGGAAAATGTCCAAGAGAAGTTGGACATTGTCTCTATCTAATTCTCTAAATAAACAAAAATGTTACTTATGAAAAATGCCAAAACAACTCTTATCGGTAAGTTCACAAATGGTTTACTAAAGAGTGATGTTCTTGATCAGTTCTTTACTTCATTTAAATTCAGAGGAGTTTACAGTTGGAAAACTTAGGACTCACACCATGTTTTTATTGAATTTGATTTGAAAGAAGACGTTATCAAATTGTGGCATTAAAGTATATGGAATGTCAATGGAGTTGTCATGCGAATTCTCAGATGGTATCCCGATTTCAATGGGAAAAATGAAAGCCTTATAACACTTATATGGATAAGAATTCAGAAATTTCCTGAATTCATGTACAACAAATTTGCATAACATAGCTGCCTCTCTAGGCACTCCATACAAAATAGATTACCCAGATATGAACAGGGCAAATGGAAATGCTGCATTTTTTTAATGGAGTTGGATATATCAAGAAAGTTTCACAACAAATTATGGGTTAGTTTTGGAATGAATGAAGGTTGTTATCTTAGCTTGAGTTATAAAAATCTTCCTTCATACTTCTTTCAATGTCATCATATTGGCCATAGTCCTTTGGACTGTAAAAAAATCAAAAGAAAGCAGAAACTGAAAATGCAGTTGGAAAGATTGATAGAGTGAAAACAGAGATTACAGAGAACAATCTTGTTCAGTCAATCTGTGATGAACAAACTCCTATTACAACTCTTCAATTTAACATTTCTAAAAATATCAACATTACAACTGACTATTCGCCTAAACCAAGATAAATTGTTGAAGCCATTCAACAGCTAAAGCAGACTCACATCCAAAACAACCCTAAAGAAAAGGACAATCTTGATCATGGATCTCCTGAACAAGACAAAGTTTGAAGTAATCCTATTACTTCTTTGAGAAATGCTCCTTAATCTGATTCTGACTTCACAACCATCTTGAACAAGAAGCTTTTATCTGCCAGGGAATTCAAAAAGAAAAATAAAGTCATCATAAAGTTTTTGAAGTATTCAGGGACTAAAAACAAATATAAATCATTATTTGATAATGATAAAGATGCTTAATTGGAATGTTCGGGGACTCAGTAACAATCTTACAGTTGGTAGACTGAAAACAATCATAAAAAAGGAGCACATAAAGATTCTTGCTATACATGAGCCTCTGACCTCTTCATATAAGATAAGTGAATTTGCTATTAAACTGGGTTTTGATAACTTTTCTTTTAACTGTTCAAATAAAATATGGATGTTCAGGACAAATAATTCATGTATTAGTATTCTCTCTAATCATGATCAGTGTCTACATATGAAATTAACATAAACTAACTTTGGAAATCCTTTTTTCTTATCGGTGGTGTATGCGAAATGCCAGAGGAATTTAAGATTGAGCCTATTGGAGATGTTGAGAAATGAGATTATTACTGAAAGCTGCTGGATAACTATGGGTGATTATAGTTTGATAACTACTACTGATGAACAAATTGGGTGTTCTACAATTTGTCACAATAGTATAGAGGATTTTATGCATATGATGAGGGAGTGCAACTTGGAGGATGCAGGGTATATTGGCCACAAATACACATGGAATAGGGGTTCACGATGGAAAAGGCTGGATAGGGTTATGTTCAACAGAACTTGGGCTGACACTTTTAGCAAGACTCAGGTTCACCACATGGTCATAACGTGTTCTGGCCATGCTCCCCTTCTTATTACTGCTATTCAAAACAACTCTAATATTTTTCAAAGCAATAAAAAGAGCTTTAAATCCATGAACATGTGGACCAACCATGTTCTAAATCTAGTCAGACAGAATTGGAATCTTAGAATGAATGGTGGTCCAAATGAAGTTTTTTTGTTTAAGTTAAAAAGACGAAAAAATGTTTAAGAGATTGGAATATTAACCAGTTTGGTAACATTTTTAGTAAGCTTAAAGAGACTGAAAAGGATGTTGATTATATGGAAAAGCTTCATTTGCTGAATAATAACAACTTTTTTAAATGTAATCTGAATGAGGAAGATTTTTGGAAGCAGGAGTGTTATACCTCTTGGCTCAAAGATAGTTATCGTAACACCAAGGCCTTCCATTATTTTGCTGCAAATAAAAAAAGGAGAAATGTTATTCATAGTGTCAAGGTTGATAACAAATGGATTAATGATACTGAAACTATAGGCATTTCTGATGAAGATTACTTCAAAAAGGTGCTCACTTCTAATCCTTATAAAGACTAGAATGATGAGCAAATTAAAATGCAGGATAATATTTTCAATGGTATTCCTAAGTTAATCTCTGATGATGATGGTAATACTAATCTTCTGATGCATGTTAGTGAGGATGAGGTATGAAATACCATCAATACCATGAGCAAAGATAATGTTGCTGGTATTGATGGTTATAACATCTCTTTTTACACTAGTTGTTGATCTATTATCAAACTGGACTTATGTAATGCTATTAACTCTTACTCAGTGGCCAAAACATACCTGTTGCATTTTTGCCACATGTATTTTCCTTATCCCCAAAGTGGCAGACCCTGTTAGTTGGAGCAACTATAGGCCAATCAATTTGTGCTCCTTGCTCAATAGGATCCTCTCCATGCTTCTAAATACCATGCTTGCTAACATTTTACCTAACATCATTTCAAATAACCAATCAACTTTTGTTAAGAACAGAACTATTCATGAAAATGTTTTAATTTCTAGAGAAATGCTTCATGACATTAACAGAAAGCCTAAAAAATATAACATTTTAATTCAGTTAGACATGTCAAATGCTTTTGATAGAATTCCCTTTCCAGTCATTGTTAAGGTCCTCGCTTCTTTTGGTTTCTTTAAAGGTGTAGTCAATCTTATTTACAAAATGATCATGAATGTGAATATGTCTATGCTGGTAAATGGCAATATGATTGGCTATTTTAATAATGAGAGAGGCTTGAGACAAGGTGATCCCTTGTCTCCAAGTCTCTTCATTATTAGAGAATAAGTTTTAATTCGTGGCATTAACAATATGTTCATTAACAATAAAGATATGGTTTATGCATCCAGAACTGATAAAATTGTTTCATGCATTGCATTTGCTGACGACGTGCTCATTTTTACTAATGGTCTAAAGTCTTCTATTAACAAGTTGAGTTGTTTCTTAGATAATTACCAAGATATTTCAGGTCAGTCCATTAACAAGGAGAAGACCAAGGTTATCCTCTCTAACAGATCTCATCAAAGCTAGGTTAACAATTTGGCCATTCACACTGGCTTTTCTGTTGAGAATCTCCCTTGAACATATTTATGGATCATTCTCAACAGTAATAATAAGGCTAACAACTCAATTCTATGATAGACAAAATTAATGTTAAAATTAATGACTGGGATACTAAATTTCTTTCATTTGGGGGCAGGCTCTGTTTTATTACCTATGTGCTTATGCTTATACCTTACTATTGGATGCAAAATACATTAATCCTATGTTATCAATATATTAGACAAGATCTTCAATAAATTTCTTTGGAAATCTAAAATTAAATAGCTCGGTATCCATTGAACTTCTTGGCACAGGCTCTGTAAGCCTTTTACTGAGAGAGGTTTGAATATCAGAAGGCTTTCTAATATTCAATTGACCTTCTCTCAAAAGCTGTGGTTCAGTTACATGCAAAACAATAGCCTTTGGTCCATTATTATGAATGATATTTATAATATAAACTCCCATCTCCTTTATACTAACCTAAATTATTATGGTTCTTTAGTTTGGAAACGACTTGTAGGTATAAGAGCTCAAGCAGAAGGCAACATGAGATGGATTCTAGGCAAATGGGATATTGACTTCTGGAGGGAAGACTAGCACAACTGGAAACCTATTATTGACAACAACAATATATAGAGGGAAACAGATTTCTATGTGCTAATGTTAACACCTTTTGGAAGAATGCTGGTTGGGATATTGGTAACAGTAATGGTCTTATCTCTGATGATAGGATGGCTCAAATTAATCTTTATAAAGTGGACAAGAACAAGGAGGATAAGCTTATATGGAAGCTTTTGCCTCGCCAAAATTTTAACACTAAGCTAACCTGGGAATATACTAGGCTTCACTCAACAAGGTCTGCTCTGTATAGTAAAATCTAGAACTCTATCACTCCTAGAAAGATTTATTTTCTTCTTTGGAGGATCATTAAAGGCTTTATTCCTGTTGATTATGTTCTTAAGAAAAGGTCAATTACTATAGTATCTAAATGTCAGCTTTGTACTAATATTGAAGACATAAACCATGTGTTTATTAATTGTGACTTTGTCTGGTATCTCTGGCCCCATTTCAGCAGCATTTTCAATATAAAGATTGAAAGGTACATAGTTTTCCCTCATATTTTGAGAATCTGGTTTTGGTTCTCAAAGCAGAAGGTTCACATTACTCATATAATCCCAACAATAATTTTCTAGGTCATTTGGAAAAACAGGAATGAATCTAAGCTTAATAATTGTGTGGTTTATTTTAGGCTGAGGGTAATTTTGTCAAGTGTTTTGGAGAGTTTTACGGGTATTAAATGTTTGGGTGTTTTGTAGTGAGAGATTTAAGCTGCCTGATTGTATTAAATGTTCATTACCCTCATTAATGAAATTAGTTGGGTATTTATACCCTTAATTATGGACCCATGGGCTTTCGGGTCAAGTTATGAAACCGGGTCAACTTTAAGGACCCATTTACTTAATAAGCTGATTAGCACTTAGCTTAGTCAAAAATGTGTTTAGTTATTTAATACTTGTGTCCTGTCGGAATAGTTTAGTGGGCACTTATTATCCGAATTACCCCTGTCCGGATTTCTGGTGAGTAGTGGTGAATAAGTCCGGACTCATCAGTAGCCCATTTTTTAGGCTTTGTCCAAAATTCTTTGGCAGGACTAAAAAACTTGTTTAATCAGTAGCAATATTCTCTAGCCCGTTCGTGTGTTTGGTTTGATCTTTATCCGGACTGAATTCTTCCCAAAATTGCAAGATTTTTTCTTTGGATCGTGGGACACGTGTCGCACATTGATTCGACCTACCAACCGTTTTTTCCCTAGAACGACGCTCCCACTAAGCCTGAAAAGTGACTTATGTATTTAATACTCCCTACGTCAGCGCCTGTTAGTCCTTTTCTCACGCAAGTATACGCGGTCAAATCGTAGCAAGTAATAAGTAAGAAAGATCGTTCCCACGAAGACTAGGTGTATAAGACAAGAATTCACTTATGCAACAACGTATGATTATTAAACTAATGCTTGAACGAGTAATAAAGTATGGATGTAACTAAACAAATCAAGTAACGAGAATATCTAATTAGTTTTACTTATGTGAGAGAAAACATGGAACCCTAACTTCATTGTTTATTTTACTCAGAGTATTAATATACTTAATCAATATGTAAGATAACTACGATTACTAATCAGATAACACAAAATCAGAATACGCTACCTTTCAGTACACATAAACCAAACCACTTAAACAACCACAAAAGAGATAGCAGTTAAGCAGACACCGCATGCATGACAATCCTATATGTCTATATGAATTGAGGTACAATTGGTTTTAAGCACAAGTTACCTATTTCGATTACATAGGGTAATATGATATGGTTAATGACATATTACAAATCATGAACAATCACAATATGAATCATTCAAGAACCTATGCTAGCATGACAAGTTCTAAACCCTTAAATCCACTTTCGCATTCATTAAAGATTAACAAACTAGATGTTCGCGACGCATCTAAAATTAAGCACAATCATACTAGGTAATCGATAAATGTATCTCAAAAAATCAATTAAGCAATAAACCCTAAATATTATTCAAACAAATCCGCTAAGGTTCCATGACAACGATTAGTTCATAATCGAACAAATCAGCATCATGGGCTCAACAATTAACATAACTCTAAGATGAATATGAATAAGAATATAAATAAACAAAGAAGAGTTTAGAAAATATTAAACCGAAAAACACTCAAAGTCAAATCGTCGTCGATTGCCGTCAATTGCTTTTGCTGTCTGTGTTTTGTATTTTACCGCAAACCCAATTAGTGCCTACCGTCTTGATTTTTCTTCGTTAATTATTTGTATTCGGCCGCAAGGAAAAAATAGTGGCAAAAATCCCCTTTTCTTCTCTTTGGTGGTTCCATTTATAGATTTTGCCCCTGAACCCTAAAAGCCTTCTTACTGGGCTTTTTTCCCTTCTTTGTTTTTTCTTTCCTAATTCTTTCTGCCGGGCTTATTCTCCTTCATTGGACAGTCACACACTTAGTAAAAAAAATAAATAATAAAAAGACCCTTTTCGACTTTATCTTCTGCATAATACCCTGGTCGCCCCTTTTCCTTTTCTTTTCGGGCTTTCTTGTCTTCTGTTCGAAAGACCCAAACAGAAGCCATGCTTTCTTTCTCGTTTTGATGGATACTCATCTTTCTGCTTTCTCTATTCTGCAGAGTCGAAAACCCAAAGTCGTGACCTACCTTCGAATTTTTGTTGTTTTCTCTGCAGGAAAATTAACTCAAGAAGAAAATTATGTTTTTCCTTCCTCTCTTTCTACTTTCCAGAGTAAAAAACCTAAAAAAGCTTTTTTTCTCGTGTTCTCTTATGTCGGATACTCCACTTGCTCACAAATATCAAAGATTGAATAGCTTTAGGTGACGATCCATCAGCGATGAACCCAAATACGCAAACCAAATATTCGTAAGGAGCTCGATCTTGTTAACTGACGTGTGTACTCCATCATTCCAAGCATAACTACCTTTCTTTCCTGGAATTTCTAGAGAAGGTATAGATGAGATAGGTGTCCAGTAAACTCTTATGGAATCAAGTTTTTTTTTTCCGCATATTTCACGAAACCCGACGATATTTTCGGTCAAGAAAAGAATTTTGTCCCAGTTGAAACACCAAAATGTCTGAACGTTCTCTTGTTACTTTTGAATGTAAGAGAAGTATTAACTGTGTAATCTCTCCATTTACCAATAAATCCGGTGACTGAAATCTGACGTTTAAATCTGGAGGGATTGAATTTTATTTTGATTGTTCCGATTATTCTGATTTTGTAGAATCGGACTTCGCTTGGATGCTCGAACTTACTGGACTTGGAGTTTCAAAAGTCTTTATGTCTGCTGAGTTGAATTTTTTAGTTTAACCCACATTTTGTATTAAATCCGTTCTTGCTAGGGTGAGTTTGTAAAGAAGGCATTGGCTTCACTATGGCTATATTGCTGATATTTAATACGTTAAATGCACCACCCAATTGTTTTTGTTTATCTGTTGAATTAACGTTATCGAGTTCGTCTGATAATTTGGGTTATTTTGTCTCTTTTGTCGAAAGTGAAGCAACATAGGATATAGTTTCAGGAGCGGGGGTTTTACAGTATCTGCCTCTGTGGTACAATATCGTTATCTGCGACCCCCCTAGGACCAAACTTAACATCAGCGGGCAAACACTTTTTTATCTGTTCAGCAGCAATTGTCCAGCCAACAGGTCCGAGATTTGAGGTAAAACGAGAGAAGCTTCTCGAGTAACCATGTTCAGCGTGAAGTCCTACCTATCTCATTATAGTAGTATATCTCGGAAAGAACATCCACCCCATCTTCAATAGCCATGTCAAAACCCGACATGATATCAGAATCAAAGTAACCACCAGACCAACATAACGTCACCGAGAAGCGGTGAAATACTATCGACGAGCATCCTACGAAAATAAATGGAAAACCGGATAAAACACAACAAATACTTGAGAGTCGATGACGATTTTAAGAATAATGGAAGCATAATAAGTGACATGATTTGCACTTATCAAACCCCCAAACTTAAACCGTTGCTTGTCCTCAAGCAATGCAAAACAGGTTTAACAAACTATGCATGAATGCAACTGAATTTAAATGAATGCAAGAACGCAATGATCCCGAACAAGTGACCGTAACTAATTAAGCATAAATGCCTCAACGAATGTAATGACCTCGGAATGCGAAATAACTAGGTACTCAAATATTAGCAATACAAGTGAAGAAGCGTGCATGTGCGCTCAAACTCACTCGACATGTTTTTAGTACAAATAAATGAACCTTACTTGTTCTCATCATAATAATCACAAGATTAGAAACGAAATACAACCTAGATTCTTCATAGTCAAGTTGCACATCCATATTTCTCCGGGGTTGTCAAAGATTTATTATGCTTTACTCTATATACAGACACTCAAAGGCTTATTTGACTGTACAATGGATGAGGTCCCTGAAAGACTTATACAATGGTTCCCATGTAGCGAGATTTAGGTTAGCGGATCCCAGACCGGAAAAGTCTTAGGTCACTAGGCACAAAGTCCCCTAGAACTTAATAACTCGAGTACCAAAGAGCTCATCCTAGCCAATTTTGCCTTCTTCTTTTATTTTTCATCTTTCTTTTTCTTTTTTTTCTTTTTTTTATATTGTTTTAGGCAATCGGCTTAGAAATGAGTGCGTTTCGCTCCATCTCATTCCACCCCTAGACTACTCGCAATACGCAGCCCCCAGCGAGAGGACGTACGTCGACGAGCGGCTACTAGCCTTTGACGCCTAACTGAATAATACGCATATTTATCTTTCAACTCCCCCAAACTTATCTTTTTGCAATCCATGAGCTAATAAAGGATTAAGGTGTAATTCTGAACCTAATCAAGGATTATGTATAAAAATACTCAAGTGTGTCCGTAACTAGCATAAAAACAATCGATGAGTCTACATGTATTAATTGTGCTTCTACATCAAGCAAGCTAACTGACAAGTAACCTAAATAAATTTTATTCCTACTATCATTCCAAACAATTTTTATCATCGTCTACTTAAGTAGAAACAGAAACTGAAGGGATCAAAGACGCAAAATGCATGAACAAAATGTTGTGCTAATAAGCTAACTCGATCCTAAACACAGCCTATATAATCATGGCATGAAAATGAAAATAACCATGACTAACATGAATAACTACTATGATGAATGCAACTACAAGAAATTAAAAGATAAAAGAAACACACCCCTATTCGTCCAGCAGTGTTGATCATTGTTTCCCAGTGGGTTGCCTCCCACGAAGCGCTTGTTTAACGTCGAAAGCTCGACGATACCACTAGGAATCATATAGTGTCGAGGCTGATGCTGAACGCCTCACGGTTCCCCACATCTCCATAGTAATGCTTGAGTCGCTGATCATTCACTTTGAATGCTTTGTCTGGCGATTCCTCATAGATTTCAACTGCTCCATGTGGATATACTGTCTTGAATTTAAACGGTCCAGACCACCTTGACTTGATCTTCCCTGGGAAAAGCTTTAGACGAGAGTTGAAAAGAATAACAAGTTGGCCTGGATCAAAAGCTTTATGTACAAGCTTCATATCATGCCGTTTCTTGACTTTTTTCCTTATACATCTTCTGATATCTGCTATGGTCCAACCAATGGCTGATTTGAACTTCCTCAGAACTCTTAATAGCTTTTCTTCCTCACTACCTGAAAGGTTAGATGCAATAATAACAGGTAATGTAGATGACTCTCCTAAGAAAGCATACCTGAGATGATCTGGTAGTGGTTTGAGTTCAAGTTTAGGAGCTTCTTGTAGAGAAAGTTTAAGTATTTCCTGAGAATCCTTAAGATCACCCAATACGAGCGACTCATGTGGAATATTGAGCCTCTTTTGATACGGGGCTGCCTGTAGTAGTTGAACACATTCGGATATTTCTTCGTCTTCGAAGTCAGATTCACCATGTAGAACTCTGCTTAGAGTATTTGAACTCGAGAACTGATCCAACTCATTACTGTGCGAAGAATCGACCGTATCCAACCTGAAACATTCCTCATCCTCTATTGGGGATTGCATAGCCTTGAAAACGTTGAAAGTGACAGTCTGATCTTGCACTCTCATAGTGAGCTCCCCTTTTTGGACATCGATCAGAGTTTTTCCCGTAGCCAAGAATGGTCTTCCCATGATTATGGGGATGTTTTTGTCCTCTTCGAAATCCAAGATAACAAAGTCAGCAGGAAATATGAGCTTGTCTACCTTTACTAAGACATCTTCTACGATCCCACGAGGATATGTAATAGAACGATCAACCAGTTGCAAAGAGATATTAGTCGGTTTTGGCTCAGGTAGCCCAAGTTTCTCAAACACATATAGGGGCATCAGATTGATGCTCGCTCCCAAATCACATAAACATTTGCTGAAAGTTAGATTGCCGATTGAACAAGGAATGGTGAAGCTTCCTGGATCTTTAAGTTTGGGAGGCAATTTTTGTTGTAAGATCGCACTGCATTCCTCAGTGAGCGCCACTGTCTCAAAATCACCAAGCTTTAGCTTTTTCGAAAGAATTCCCTTCATGAACTTGGAATAACTAGGCATTTGCTCTAATGCTTCAGCAAAAGGTATGTTGATGTGTAGCTTCTTGAACACCTCCAAAAATCTCCCAAACTGAGCATCTAGCTTCTGTTTCTGCAACCTTTGCGGAAAAGGTGGAGGAGGGTAGATCGTAGGTTCAACAACTAACTGAGATGGCTTTTTAGGTGGCTGATCTTGACCAGAATTAACCTCAGATGAGGGCTGATTTTGAGCAGAAGTGTTCAGAATGGGCTGATTTTGAGAAGAATCCACCTCTTGTTCAACTGTGGGGTTCTCAGCAACCTTTCTTGATCGCAAGGTGATAGCTTGGCATTGCTCCTTGCTGTCCCGTTTACCTGGATTATGTTCTGTGTTGCTAGGAAGAACTCCTTGAGGTCTAACAATCATGCTACTGGCCATCTGCCCAATCTGATTTTCCAAGGTCTTGTGAGATACCATCAAACTTTTAATCATTAACTTCATCTCTTCGAATTCAGAGTCTCTCACAGAATGTTGAGACGGGTCGGGATGTTGATTCTGAGGTTGTCTTGGGGCATACTGTTGAGATTGATGTTGCTGCCCTTGTTGCTGAAATCCAGGAGGAGCGTATGGCTTAGCACCATAATGCTGATTAGCTTGTTGATTATTGCCCCAACTGAAGTTTGGATGATTTCTGTTGCTTGGGTGATAGGTGTTTGAGATTGGTTGTTGATTCTGCCTCTGAAAGTTACTCACAAATTGCACTGACTCAGTAGATATTGGGCATTGTTGAGTGCCATGCCCTCCAGCACAAATCTCGCACACACTAGCTACCTGTTGTACCCCTAGTTTAGTCAAAGAAGCTACCTTCATGTTTAGAGCTTCAAGCTGAGCTGCTAAAGCAGTGGCAGTGTCTACGTTAAGAGTAGCAGCTACTTTATGTTGTGACTGTCTCTGAGAAGGGTTTTGGAATTCATTAGCAGCCATCATCTCAAGGAGCTTATGAGCTTCCTCATAGTTTTTCGTTAATAAGGTTCCCCCAGATGCAGCATCGGCCATGGGCCTTTTTTTGCGCACCCAACCCATTGTAGAAGAAATTCATTACTAACCAATCAGGCATCCCATGATGAGGATATTTTCTGAGCATCTCCTTGTAACGCTCCCAAGCTTCACTTAAAGATTCACCATATGACTGAGAAAACTGAGTAATAGCATTCCTCAAGGCGGCTGTTCTTGCCATAGGAAAGAATTTTGAGAGAAATTTTTGTGCTAGTATATCCCAAGTAGTGATCGAGCCTGCTGGTAAAGAGTGTAACCAGCTCTTAGCTTTGTCCCTCAGAGAAAATGGGAAGAGTCTCAATCTTATGGCATCATCTGAAACACCGTTGAATTTGAAAGTATCACAGATTTCAAGGAAGTTCATAATGTGCATATTAGGATCCTCAGATGAAGCTCCCCCAAACTGACAAGAATTCTGCATCATCTGAATAGTGCTGGGTTTAATCTCGAAATTATTCGCAGCGATATTGGGTCTGACAATGCTAGACTGAATATCTATGATCTTTGGTTGAGAGTACTCCATGAGTGATTTTGGAACTGGATCTCCCATTGTATACACGCTCAAGTACCTGAAGCACGAGAAACACTCGAAAAGCAAGTAACCGAATCAAGTCAGTAGTTTTATAACGACCCCTGCTGATAAGAAATAAAATTGTCAAATAACACAGAGTCCCCGGCAACGGCGCCAAAAACTTGTTAGTCCTTTTCTCACGCAAGTATACGCGGTCAAATCGTAGCAAATAATAAGTAAGAAAGATCGTTCCCACGGAGACTAGGTGTATAAAACAAGAATTCACTTATGCAACAACGTATGATTATTAAACTAATGCTTGAACGAGTAATAAAGTATGGATGTAACTAAACAAATCAAGTAACGAGAATATCTAATTAGTTTTACTTATGTGAGAGAAAACATGGAACCCTAACTTCATTGTTTATTTTACTCAGAGTATTAATATACTTAATCAATATGTAAGATAACTACGATTACTAATCAGATAACACAAAATCAGAATACGCTACCTTTCAGTACACATAAACCAAACCACTTAAACAACCACAAAAGAGATAGCAGTTAAGCAGACACCGCATGCATGACAATCCTATATGTCTATATGAATTGAGGTACAATTGGTTTTAAGCACAAGTTACCTATTTCGATTACATAGGGTAATATGATATGGTTAATGACATATTACGAATCATGAACAATCACAATATGAATCATTCAAGAACCTATGCTAGCATGACAAGTTCTAAACCCTTAAATCCACTTTCGCATTCATTAAAGATTAACAAAATAGATGTTCGCGACGCATCTAAAATTAAGCACATTATACTAGGTAACCGATAAACGTATCTCAAAAAATCAATTAAGCAATAAACCCTAAATATTATTCAAACAAATCCGCTAAGGTTCCATGACAACGATTAGTTCATAATCGAACAAATCAGCATCATGGGATCAACAATTAACATAACTCTAAGATGAATATGAATAAGAATATAAATAAACAAAGAAGAGTTTAGAAAATATTAAACCGAAAAAAACTCAAAGTCAAATCGCCGTCGATTGCCGTCAATTGCTTTTGCTGTATGTGTTTTGTATTTTGCCGCAAACCCAATTAGTGCCTACCGTCTTGATTTTTCTTCGTTAATTATTTTTATTCGGCCGCAAGGAAAAGACAGTGGCAAAAATCCCCTTTTCTTCTCTTTGGTGGTTCTATTTATAGATTCTGCCCCTGAACCTTAAAAGCCTTCTTACTAGGCTTTTTTCCCTTCTTTGTTTTTTCTTTCCTAATTCTTTCTACCGGGCTTATTCTCCTTTATTGGACAGTCACACACTTAGTAAAAAAACAAATAATAAAAAGACCCTTTTCGACTTTATCTTCTGCATAATACCCTGGTCGCCCCTTTTCCTTTTCTTTTCGGGCTTTCTTGTCTTCTGTTCGAAAGACCCAAACAGAAGCCATGCTCTCTTTCTCGTTTTGATGGATACTCATCTTTCTGCTTTCTCTATTCTGCAGAGTCGAAAACTCAAATTCGTGACCTACCTTCGAATTTTTGTTGTTTTCTCTGCAGGAAAATTAACTCAAGAAGAAAATTATGTTTTCTCTTCCTCTCTTTCTACTTTCCAGATTAAAAAACCTAAAACAGCTTTTTTTCTCGTGTTCTCTTCTGCCGGATACTCCACTTTCTCACAAATATCAAAGATTGAATAGCTTTAGGTGACGATTCATCAGCGATGAACCCAAATACGCAAACCATATATTTGTAAGGAGCTTGATCTTTTTAACTGACGTGTGTACTCCATCATTCCAAGCATAACTACCTTTCTTTCCTGGAATTTCTAGAGAAGGTATAGATGAGATAGGTGTCCAGTAAACTCCTATGGAATCAAGTTTTTTTTCCGCATATTTCACGAAACCCGACGATATTTTCGGTCAAGAAAAGAATTTTGTCCCAGTTGAAACACCAAAATGTCTGAAGGTTCTCTTGTTACTTTTGAATGTAAAAGAAGTATTAACTGTGTAATCTCTCCATTTACCAATAAATCCGGTGAGTGAAATCTGACGTTTAAATCTGGAGGGACTGAATTTTATTTTGATTGTTCTGATTATTCTGATTTTGTAGAATCGGACTTCGCTTAGATGCTCGAACTTACTGGACTTGGAGTTTCAAAAGTCTTTATGTCTGCTGAGTTGAATTTTTTAGTTTAACCCAGATTTTGTATTAAATTCGTTCTTGCTAGGGTGAGTTTGTAAAGAAGGCATTGGCTTCACTATGGCTATATTGCTGATATTTAATACGTTAAACGCACCACCCAATTGTTTTTTATTATCTGTTGAATTATCGTTATCGAGTTCGTCTGATAATTTGGGTTCTTTTGTCTCTTTTGTCGAAAGTAAAGCAACATAGGATATAGTTTCAGGAGCGGGGGGTTTTAACTCAAGACAGTATCTGCCTCTGTGGTACAATATCGTTATCTGCGACCCCCCTATGACTAAACTTAACATCAGCGGGCAAACACTTTTTTATCTGTTCAGCAACAATTGTCCAGCCAACAGGTCCGAGATTTGAGGTAAAACGAGAGAAGCTTCTCGAGTAACCATGTTCAGCGTGAAGTCCTACCTATCTCATTATAGTAGTATATCTCGGAAAGAACATCCACCCCATCTTCAATAGCCATGTCAAAACCCGACATGATATCAGAATCAAAGTAACCACCAGGCCAACATAACGTCACCGAGAAGCGGTGAAATACTATCGACGAGCATCCTACGAAAATAAATGGAAAACCTGATAAAACACAACAAATACTTGAGAGTCGATGGCGATTTTAAGAATAATGGAAGCATAATAAGTGACATGATTTGCACTTATCAGCGCCGTCTTTAATCATTGCTCAAATCCTTTTGTCTTCTCCTAGGTATCAGTAGTTTTTTTCCCTTACTAATATATAAATTAATATCTCTTATTGTTTCATCATCTTCATCACTCTACAAATATTTTTCCAGAGCTTTCACCTTTTCTTTCAAAACCTTTCTTGGATAGTTTTATGTTCACAGCGAGAAGCGCTTTTGTAAAAGGCGGTTGGTTGAATCTTTCTGAACTAGAGAAGGCGAATAAAGTTGAACGAGAGAGACGCATTGCTATTGGTCTTCCAGTCTCTCCAAGCGATAAGTCTGATAAACTATATTTAGAATCTTATCAAGGATCATCTTCCACCAAAATTCCAAAACCTAAACGTCTAATCAAGCCAAACTTTTCGCCAATTCCATCAGGCTCCTCGGTTCAGGAGTCTCAACCTTCTACTGCCCTAGAGAAATCGGTATCAAGTGTTAAGAAGCCCTCTCCGTTCATAGCCATGGGATCTGGCATTGAAAATTCCCCAGAGAAAACCAATCCACGTCGAACAACATGCTTGGTGAAAGGCCAAGCGACTGGCTCTCAGTCAAAGTCCTCCAAGTCGGGGGTCTCTAAGTCAGAAAGTAAAGACAAACCTTTCGGATCAGAGATTTCCATAAGAGTTCCTCCAAATAAGCCCTTCGGATCAGAGGAATCTAAAGTGGCTTCTCACACCAAATCCTCCGGAGCTGAGCCCCAATCGGACACCAGACCTCTAGAAGAAACAGGTGCTCAACTATCCGGACAGACCATTGAGCCACAAGCTGACACTCTTCCATCCTCAACAACTGACAAGCCTTCCACAATGATGGAAGAAGTAATGGAAGATAGTATCGAAGAGGCCCCCTTCGAGACTGAAGCCTCTGGGAAAACTGAGGATGTTACCTCTGACAGAAAAGAAAAAGGAAAAGTGAAGGTGGGACTGACTCATCCGGAGCTATCGGAGTGCTTGGAAGGAAAGGTTGGACCTTGCTTTCAGAAGGTCAATGTGAAGTATCTGTTGGCCATGCAAAACATCAACTACGTTTATACTCACACCGTTGAGTTGGGCAGGATCCGAACTAAGTGGGGGAACCTAGAATCAGTGAAGGTGACAATACCAGTCACATCGAAGACCCCGATGGACCGTTAGCTCAATGAGATTGTCATTTACACCGAGATTTTCAACTTGGGGCTCAGATTCTCTTTAGACCCCGAAATCATCATGTATTTTCACCTTATCAAGCTTTGTCCAAGCCAGTTAAGTCCAAACGCTTGGTATACCCTCCATGCCTGTATAATGGCATCGAGGTTGTCTGACATTCCTCTCCCCATGGAGCAATTCGCTGCTAGGGCCATCCTGTGCAAAAATCATCACATCCCATTCTACCACTATAACATGGGAGACAAATTCAAAGTGGTGGATGATTTGTTGGAATCAAAGAAGAACTGGAAAACTCAGTTCCTATTCATCAGTGGGACATGGGAGAATGGGAGAAATATCAAGGCTAATGTTAACCCGAGCATGTTTACCGGATGGTAGAAGAGCACAAGTAAGTATTTAGTTTTGTTCTTCATTTTCTTTTTTTCTTTTTACAAACATTCCACTCCTGAATCACTCATTTTCCCTTGTCAGTATTGCCGAAGGAATTCATCGGCTATTTGGAGGACGGGCAGACCACATGTGCCAAGCTGAATGCATGGGCTACTAAACGCTGGGGTAACACTTTCCACAACTGTTTCACTTCTGGAAACTTGGTGAGATCTCACTTATGGAATACCACGGGCCAGAGAGATCTCACCTGGGAGGACTTGACCACACCACCTCCCCCAGCTGTCATACTTAAGAGAACAGAGGAAAATGATAGAAAACTTACCTTGCCCTCCAGAGCCAAAGACCCTAACAAAATGAAAGGAAAGGGCAAGAAAAAGAAAGCTGCAACAAAGGCAGTTCGGGGTGCTGTAGAAGAGACTGGTCCGGATACCCAATGGGGGAGAACGAATGAGGGATTGATGCCTCCTTGCTCCAGGTGGTTGAAGATAAAACCGTTAAGAAGGCAAGTGAATCACAAAATCCACCAAGGCCTCCGAAGAAGGACCGAAAACGGCGAGCCAGTAGTGATGAAAAGGTTGCCAAGAAGAAGAAGTCACCTTAGTGGGAGAAATAACCCTTTTGCCCTTCGGAGCTTCCTCCTTCACCAGCTCTTATTGACCCTACTTTGGCAAAGAAAATTTCAACATATTTGCAATTTGGAGAAGGCACCAAAGGGGAGATTGATGGGGTAGACATGAGCGCCTTTCAAGATATTGGTCTTTCTTTTAACGATTATGAGAAGGATGACTTCTCTGGTCCCTGGCGTCCTTCAACCTCTTCTAATATGGTGACTTACAATTGCAAGTCCTATACTGTCTTCGGGGAGAGCGATTTGGTGGCTCATTCTCTTTTGGGTCATACTCAACCAGTACTCAACTTGGAAAGGCAAGTAAAAAATCAGTATGCCCTCATTAACACCCTCAACGCTGACAAGGAGACATTGTCAACTAATCTCCTCAATGCCAACCAGAGTATTGAGGCACTGAAGAATGAGCTTGAGGAGTTGAAGAAGGAGAAGGAAGATCAATCAACCATGCTGCTCACTTCGGAGAAGGCTAACACAGAGCTCCAACTAAGTGCTCCGGTTTGGAGAAAGATCTCTCCACCTTGAAGGAAGATGTGAAGACTAAAGATGATGCCATCCAGACCTTGTCCGGTGACAAGACTTCTCTTGAAGAGGTTGTGTCTAAGGTGACCAAGGAGAAAGATGACTTGGTGAAAGGACAAGAACAGAAAATCCAGGCCAAGATTGATGAGTACACCAACAAAGTTATAGACTTCTGGAGGCAAGAGATGCAAAGGTCAAATCTGATATGATACTACTTTTCCACTAGAAATTTCTGAAGAGAACCCTTGGAGATTTATGGAGATATGTGGAGTATGAAGACCTCCCGTTTTACACTATGGTAGAAGGGGACAAACATGGTTATATTAGTGGAATAGATTCCACCACTGACGAAGAAGAAGGAACCGGTGAGAGTTCGAGTGCCGAACTCAAAAGCCCCAAGAAATGAGATGATGCAGGAACATCCGAAGGGAATAAGCCCTGAGGTTTTTGACTATCTTATCGTTTTCTCTATTTTGTGAACTGTTAAAGTCCTTGGATGACCAAGGAATTTTTGTAACTGTATTCAGTTTGAATCTGGATAAGCCTAAAACTTAAAGTCCTTGGATGGCCAAGGCATATTCTGTGTTCTAATATCATTACCCGGTTTTTACCCGGACGGGTTTATCTTACTCAAGTTTTGTTTTGTTTTATACTGGCTTTCAATTTCTATGGCCAATGTTTAAAGAGCCTCTATTTACTTTATAAATATTTAAGATGAGAGTGTTTAAAATCTTCGATGACACGTGTTTAAGGGTCATCACTTAACCAAATTAAACCGATCTGCCAAAGATCATTAGTAAATTAAAGATTTCAAAGGAATTGTAATCAAACCACTCCGAATATTTTAAGAAGGCATCAAATTTTATTAAAAAAACCAGACACCTTAATAAAACCTCTCTGCGCCACCAGGGTAGGAAAGAGTATGCCCCCTAATATTTACAAAGATTTTAAACAAGTAAATATTTACACAAATTTCATTCCAGATATAACTAGTTATGTTCAATATTCCAAGGGTGTTTTAGAATTCTTCCATATTTGTCTTGAAGCCTATATGTCCTAGGCTTAAGTTTTTTGGAGACCTCATAAGGCCCTTCCCAGTTCGGAGCTAGCTTTCTGAACTGCTTCTCCTTAGTATGCAAGAAAATCTTTCTCAATACTTTATCCCCTGACCGAAAATCCCTTCTTTTGATTTTGGAAGCAAATCTGCTCCTCATCAAGCCTTGGTAATGAGTGGTTCTAAGATGAGCCTTAACTCTTCTCTCTTCTAATTAAGTCTAACTGACCTCTGATTGCCATTTCATTAGCCTGTTCGGAAAAATTATGGACTCTGTATGATGGAAGAGTTGCCTCTATAGGAGCAATTGCATACATCCCATATACCAAGGCAAAAGGATATTCTTGTGTGGCAGCTCCAGGAGTAGTCGGTATGCCCATAACACTTCTTGCAAATAGCTTGGCCACTTTCCTGCAGCCCCTTCTGAATTATTTTTTAAACCGGATAGAATGGTCTAGTTTGCCACCTCAACTTGACCATTTTCTTGTGGGTGGAAATGAGAAGAAAAATAATGCTGAATGCCCCGGGAGGCACATAACTTCTCCACATCCTTGTTATCGAATTGTGGCCCATTATTTGTAGTTATCTTTTGTGGAACCCCAAATCTGCAACAAATGTTAGATAAAATAAATTTTATAACAGCTTTTAAAGTAGTTTCTTTCAGTAGGGCTGCTTCTATCCATTTTGAGAAATAATCAATGGCTACAATTATAGTCCTGCACCCTCCGGATGCCATTGGTAAAGGCCAAACTAAATCCATTCCCCAACGATCAAAAGGCACTGGCTCAGAAATCGATTCCATTGGAACAGCTAGGATATGAATTTCATTACCATATCTTTGGCATGGGTCACACTTCTTCATAAACTCCTTGGCATCTGCCATTATGGATGGCCAATAGTATCCGGCCAACAAAACCCTCCGGGTTAAAGCTCTATAGCCACAGTGTGCTGATCCTTCTCCATGAATCCATAGGTAGGACTTAGAGTATGCTATGGTTGCCAAAGAGTCTGCTAGTGTGTTCTCCGATCTAGGTATATGCTCATAGCTAAAATTTTTGAAATTAGTTGCCACTTCTTTAAGGATAAACGAGTATTTGATCAACTGCTCATTTTTAGCCTCAGATTGACCTTGAGTATGATGGATAAGAAGCTGAGAATTACTCATCAACCTGACTCTTTTAGCCCCACACAGAAAATCTAACTTCAGACCAGCTATAGCAGCCTTATATTCGGACTCATTGTTGGAAGCCCTAAAAGCAAAACATATAGTTTGGTATAATTTATCGCTATACAGAGAGGTTAAACATATCCCAGCCCCACAACCCATTGTGCTTGATCCATCATCTGTCCAGATAATCCATACTTTCTTAGTTTTCTCATCTGTAGCTTGCTTAGTACTTCTGTCCAAATGAAACTCTACTAGGAAATCGGCAATAGATTGAGCTTTGATTGCAATTCGTGGGGAAAATCAATATCATAATCACCCAATTATACTGACCATTTAGTCATCCTGCTTGATATGCCTGCCTTCTGAAGAACATTCTTCAAAGGAAAAGACGTCCGAACAATGATAGAATGAGACTGAAAATACGGCATCATCTTCCTGGCAGCAATCACCAAGGCTAGTGCCAGTTTTTCAAGCTTTAGGTACCTCTTTTCAGCATCCATCAGACTCTTGCTGATGTAGTACACCGGACGAGGATAATTTTCCACCTCTCTTGCAAGCACTGCACTTATAGCACACTCAGACACAGCTAGGTATATGTACAGTGTTTCTCCGTCAACAGGTTTGAAAGGGTTTTGGAGGAAGACAAATGATTTTTTATTTCATTAAACGCATGGTCGCACTGTGGAGATCAGTTAAAGTCTTTGGCACCCTTTAAAGTTTGAAAAAACGGGGCACACCTGTCAGAAGACCTTGAAATAAGACGATTTAAAGCAGACAACCTCCCTGTCAACCTTTGTACTTCTTTGATACTTCGAGGAGGGTCCATTTTTAAAAAATCATCGAGTTGGTCCGGATCAGGCTGTATCCCTTTCCCACTTATCACATACCCCAAAAAATTTCCGGATTGCACCCCAAACACGCATTTTTCTGGATTCAATTTTAAATTAACCTTTGCCAAGTTGGAAAAAGTTTCTTGAAGATCAGCTAGGTGTAATTCTTCTTCCAAGATTTTTACCATCATGTCATCAATATATACTTCCATATTTCTCCCAATCTAATCAGCAAATGCTCTGTTTACCAACATTTGATAAGTAGCCCTAACATTTTTTAACCCAAAGGCATCACTTTGTAACAATGGAGACCCTTATTTGTAACAAAGGTAGTCTGTTCCCGGTCCTTCGGATCCACCTGTATCTGGTTATAACCGGAGAAGGCATCCATGAAGGACAATAACTTGTTCTCAGATGTGGAGTCTACCAACTGATCTATCCGGGGGACTGGATAGAGATATTTTGGGCAAGCTCTGTTGAGGTTAGTAAAGTCGATACACATACGCCATTTCCAATTCTTTTTCTTTACTAACACTGGGTTGACTATCCATAAAGGATATTGAGACTCCTTTATGAGACCCATCTTGGTAAGCCGGTCAACCTCTTGAACTATGACATCAGCTGTCTCCTTAGAGAAAGCTCTTCTTCTTTGCACAACAGGCGCAACGTCTCTTCGGATAGATAGCTGGTGTGCTATAACACTTGTAGGTACTCCGGTCACATCAGGATTGCACCAAGAAAAAACATGTTGATGATCAGCCAAAAATGATAACAACTTTTTCTTCAATTCTGGTGCCATCTTGGAGCCAACTTTAACACTCCTTCCTTCAACCAGAGAGTGGGTTTCAACTTCTTCGATTGGTATCAAAACACCAGGGTTTCTCTGGGGTCATCAATTTCACCCTCACCATCAGAAGGCCCCAACAACTGTTAATCCTCATTAATCTGGACTGCCCCCAGAGTCTTAAGGGCAAGTGCAGTTGCATAAGATTCTCTTGCTATTTTTTGGCTACTCCGGACAACTCCCACGTGTCCTTGAACTGCATACTTTAAACATTGGTGAACTGTTGAGGCCACAACATGCATCCTAGAGAGTCGAGATCTCCCAAAGATCACATTATAACCTGTGGGGCGATCCACCACAATAAAAAATACCATGACCATCTTATTTAAAGGGTCTTTCCCCAACAATACTTCCTCCTCAAATTCTCTGATCACATCCGCAGAGCTCCCTGTGAAGCCCACAATAGATCTGTTCGAACGCTGAATCACTACTAGATTCTTCATCTGTTTTTAAGAACTTAAAAAGAGAATATTTGCTGAGCTGCCAGTGTCAATCAAAATCCTCCTGATGTCGTTAACCCCAATTGAAGCTCATATCACCACAGCATCCTCATGAGGCCCAGCTATGTCTCTTAGATTATCTTCATCAAAAATAATGAAGGGAAAATGAATTTGGGATTGATATGAAGACATATATCCCTCCAACTGAGTATCTAGAGTGTGAACATGCCTCTTCCTTGAAGAAGGAGTTGGCGTTGTCATAGTGTCCCCTCCGAATATAGGGGTGACTCAAAAAAGCTTATGATCTCAGACACTATCTTAGTATGTTCTGTTATAACCCCCACTTTATTCCGGGTTGGATCAGGATCCAAATACTCTGATTCAACATCAAATCTTTCAATAATTACTATAGCCCCGTCTGGAGCAGATGTCCCTACATTGTTTGTTGGGCCAGTCCGATGAGCATTGTCAGACTTGTTTCCACTTTTTCTCTTGACAGAAGCTCCCAGGTTCCCTTTTTCAATCAGATTCTGCACCTCTTGTTTCAAGGCGATGCAATCCTTGGTGTTGTGGCTAATATCATGATGATATTGGCAAAAACAAGTATTACGACTTTCCTTAGGAGATTGAAGCGCTATCGGCTTCCTGAAATGTACCTCATCTTTTGTTTTGTCATAGATGGTTGCCATATTTTCTTTCAATTCAACAAACCACTTCGGTTGGACCCAAGGTCCTTGTTTATTTCTGGACTACTGGCTCTGAGCTGGAGCTGGGTGGGATTGAGTCTGTTTGGCCATGTTGGGCCCCTATCCGGTTTATTTGGCCTTGTATCCGGACTGGTTCTGGTTTGGAGCAACTGGGGCAGATCTCACCTACCTGTGTACCCTAGTCTTCTTTGTTTCATCTACATTGATTTGTTTCCCCACCTGATTTAACAAACCGCCTCAGGTCATGGCCTTCTTCCTGGTTACTGAATCGACCATATTCGCAGGGTTTAATCCTTGTCTCAAAGAAGCTATTGCTACCTACTCAAAGCAATCAGCTAACCTGTTTTTTGTCTTTACAGACCAGCTTATATAGTCTTTTAGTGATTCGTTTGGCTCTTGGGCACAATGTATGTCTATTTAATCTCCCACGCATGTCCTTCTTTCTTAAATATTTTTTAACCAACTTTTGTTTCTTCTTGGATCTCCCCTCATCATTGCTGGATGACAAGGACTTCTCAAGCCCATCCTCATTCGAGGAGGTGCTAGAGAACTCAGACTCTGAGCTCTCCACCAAAGGTGGTGGCACTGCTTGCTCGTCCGGATTCATCCGAACTGGCTTTTTTTGCTCGTTTCGAATGTTAGATTCAGGAACCTTCTTCTCCCACTGTGGTCTCCAATTTGGTGTGGTTTATTTTAAGCTGAGGGTAATTTTGTCAAGTGTTTTGGAGAGTTTTAAGCGTATTAAATGTTTGGGTGTTTTGTAGTGAGAGATTTAAGCTGTCTGGTTGTATTAAATGTGCATTACCCTCATTAGTGAAAGTAGTTGGGTATTTATACCCTTAATTATGGACCCATGGGCTTTCGGGTCAAGTTATGAAATTGGGTTAAGTTTAAGGACCCATTTACTTAATAAGTTGATTAGCACTTAGTTTAGTCAACAAAGTGTTTAGTATTTAATACTTTTGTCTTGTCCGGATAGTTTAGTGGGCACTTATTGTCCGAATTACCCCTGTCTGGATTTTTGGTGAATAGTGGTGAATAAGTCCGGACTCATCAAATAATACCAAGAAAAGTCATTATACTGCTATAAGATCTGTCTATAAAGTCATTTTTGGTCTTGACTCTTCTAACCTTCTTTCTTCTAAGCATTGGCACAAATAATGCAGGTGCTATTATGGGATGTTTATTTCATCTGAACAGTATTAGAAGAGTGTCATACCTCAAGTGGCTCACTCTTGCTCGTGGTAGATTAAAGCTCAATTTTGATGTTGCGTGTCTTCATAACGGTGAACCAAACGGGAATTGATCATCAAGAACATTAATGGTGAATTGATGTTTGGTCTGGGCAGAACATTTGGGATACTCTCTCTCTTCTTGTTGTTGAAGCTAGAGCAATGTTGGAAGGTCTGCTCTTATGCAAAGAGAGAAATTGGTACCTTGTCGATATAGAGACTAATTGTCTATCTCTGATCAACATGCTCGGTGATGGAAAATACCCTTTTCTTCCTTTCCTTTACTCTTTCAATTTGTAGAAAGCTCATTGTTGACTATAAAGTTCATTTCGCGTGTTCAAAATCAGGCTGCTGATTGGACAGCAAAATGGACTTTAAACTGCAAGGAAAATCTTCAATTCACTCAGCTAAATGCTCCTAACTTTCTTCTTGTTATTGTTCGTCTTGAGAGCAATGGTCTTGGATACATAAAACCAATTGAAAATTAGATGCCTCCATTTGCTGTTGGATTATGTTCTTCGAATGCAGGTAGCTGAAGTGCGATGAAGTCGATTTTCATTTGATGGTCATCTGGATTCGTTTGTTTTCTCGATTGGACCCTGATTGTGGCTCTTATCTAAGCTCTTTGTGATTCATCTTAATTAAGGTGAATTTCAATAGCATCGTAGTTGTAATTGGTCTTACGCCCCTAAATTTATTGATGACTCTCATTTGAGTCAAAAAAGTTGTAAAACTATCAATTTAGTAAAAAAATTCCCTCTTGCTTGAAAAATATATATTCAATAAATAGATATTAACTTGGCTTTATCTATTGGCACTTTATTATATCGGTAATCTTTAGTGTAATATTGCAAAAATTGTTTTAAGCAGTGCAACAAGTGGATTAGCTTTATTACGAATTGTGCTTATCACTTGTTAATTTCTAAAATTAGTTAGGTTTGACAATTAGAGCATTTAAAAATTATATCTTAAATAGCATATTATAGGTTATATGGGTGTTTATGTAAGAACCGAAAAATAAATCAACATATTTAGAGGCATATGAAAGAATTATAGTATTTGAGGAGTATTATGTAAAAGAAACAAAGTCTGGGGAGCCATGTGTGAAAGGGACAAAAAAGGAAAAATTTCAAAAAATACGCCGTTGCCGGGGATCGAACCCGACAACCCGGGTGACAGGCGGGAATACTTACCACTATACTACAACGATGTCGTTGTTATGTCTAATACATTTGAACACAAATCACGTGTATTAAATTTGTAGTTTTATAATAAGGTTTCGACTATTTAAATTTGTTCTGACTTAACCAAAGAGTTATTTCTTAACACACACACACAAAGTTAAAATACCAAATAATAATTATGATTCTGACATCAAATTAATTTTATATTTAAAAATAAAATGGATATGATATTAAAATTATTTAAAATGGGTATTGATTAAAATATATGGCTTTAGTAATATCTATATTCATATTTTCTTCATGTTAATTTTTTATTTAATTCTTTTTTTATAAAGGACTATATTGAATAAATGGGAAAAACCAAGCCTATTTAGACAATATTACAAAAATTTGAATTCTAAGCCCTAACCAAAACCGGGAAATTCATCTTCTTCCCCAAACCAACCCTAATTCACAAACTAAACCCTAATCAACAAGTCTGAGATAACCCAAATTAAGGCTTTCCAAGAAGGTAATAGCCTTTAACTTCGAAGGTGCCTCAATACCATTGAAATCAAAGTTGGATTGAACCCTAAAGGTCTCCTTGGCCACCCAATCAGCCCCATGGTTCTGTTCCCGGAAAACATGCTTCACCACCATCTCAGATTTAATAACTCTTATGCGGTTTCGACTATTTAAATTTGTTCTGAATTAACCAAAGAGTTATTTCTTAACACACACGACATCAAATTAATTTTATATTTAAAAATAAAATGGATATGATATTAAAATTATTTAAAATAGGTATTGATTAAAATATATGGCTTTAGTAATATCTATATTCATATTTTCATGTTAATTTTTTATTTAATTCAACGGTTTATTTTTCTTAGATTTTTTTTTATTGTAAAAAAATTTTGATCTAAAAAAATGTATAAATCCCTAGTTTTGTTTTAAAATATTTAAACATTTAAAGATCTCTCCGATTTTAATTTGAGCTTCTTTTCAAATTAAATAGAAGATTTAACTGTTTATATTTTTACATATTATTTTTATTTTTATTTGTTGTTGCTTATATAAAAACATATATTTTAAAAATTTATTAAAACTAACAATCCAATATATTTGCGTAGATTTTAGTTATTGAATTTTGATTTGTATTATTGAATGTTCTAGTATAGAAGATGTAGGTTGTTTTATTTGTTGATTTTGAAATTGGCATAGTCGGACGTGTTCTAATATTCAATTGTTTTGGAAATGGGGTTGAAAACAAATACCTATATTTTTTGTATTTTTTTATTATTATTTAGGATTAGTATTTGAATTTTTTTATTGTTTTTTGGTAGGATGACACTTAAACAAACACCTAAACATATTACATCTCCATTTTCGCATGTATTTGCACCGAAACATTAGAATGGGTTGAACCATCACGCTCGTCGGTGAGAGTATAAAAACGATGTGAAACTAGACAATTTTTGTCAGAGCTTGAGCTTGAGCCTACGCCAGAGACTGAACCCAAAGTTTCACTCATATGATCCATCTTTATTTAAAAAAGAACCAAATTACTTGTACCAAGTTGCAGCGTTCATAACAAGATTCCTTCATGGAATAAAAATATACAAAGGATTCTTGACTTTCTTCGTTACCGTGTACGGACCTTCCCAATTATAAGCTAACTTGCCAAACCATTTTTATTTTGTATGAACGAACATTTTCCTCAACACTTTGTCCGCTACTTTAAATTATCATCTCCTAACCTTTGAATTATATTGACTTCTCATCAAATTCTGATAGTGTATAGAATTTAGTTATGCCATACTTATGTTTTCCTCTACCAAATCTAATTCTATGCGCTTTCCTTTGTCATTTGTCTCTTTGGAGTATTCACTATACGAAGGGAAAATTGTCTCAGATGGTACCACTGCATCCATCCCATAAACGAGTGCGGACAGTGAATCTTGCGTTGCAGTCCGGGGAGTGGTTTTGTAAGACCATAAAACTTCTTGTAGATAATTCGGCCATTTTCCAGCATTACCTTCCAAGTTCTTTTTTAAGCTATCCAAAATTGTTCGATTAGTCACCTCAACTTGGTCATTTGCTTGGGGATGAAAGGGTGCCCAGAAGCACTGTTGTATCCCTTTAGAAGCACATAAAGCTTTCATCTCTTTGTTGTCGAATGGTGGTCCATTGTTATTTCCCTCGGAACCCCAAAACGACAACAAATGTTGGAAACAATAAATATAATAACATCTTTAGATTTTGTCCCTGGCAGAGGTTCAGCTTCCACCCACTTAGAGAAGTAATCAACTACGACAATGATCATCTATCAACCTCCACATTCTATCGGTAATGGTCCGACCGAGTCAATGTCCTATCGGTCAAACGGTAGGGACTCATATATCGACTTGAAAGGTACACCTAGTGCATGGATTGTGTTAGCAAATATCTGGCAGGTTTCACACATTGGAACTAATTCCTTAGCATCCGAGGAGAGAGTCGGCCGATAATACCATGCAAAAAGAACTCTTCATATCAGTGTTTTGTATCCACAATGCACCGACCCTTCCCTATTGTGTAGCTCTAAAAGTAACATATGTGATTCATCTATTCCTAAACATCGAAGTAAGGGTCAGTTAAAAGATTTTTTATACAATACATCTCCGAGAAAAACATATCCATATGCCTTAAATTATATTATTTTAGCCACCACCTCATCAACTGGTGACACATCATTCACCAAAATTTATGTAATGTCGCTCCTCTAATCTTTTGTCATACTTGTAAAAATTTGAAAAGCTTCAACAGACCCTTCAACTGTTTCAGACCCTTTTACTATAGAAGGGTTTTCTTGTATAATAATTGAAGGGTATTCTTCTGAATAAGAAAATTTAACCAAAGAATCAGCCACTGAAGGTTTAGCCCTGTGAACGTGTTCATACATGATGCCTTCGAAAGCCAACATTAAGATCTTCAAGGCCCCCAAATACTTCACTAAATTGTATTTTCTTGCTTCCGATTGGCCAGATGCATGGTTTATAAGGAGTTGTGAATCGTTTACCAGCCTCACTTTTTTAGCTTCGTATATTTTAGCGAGTCTCAAGTCTGCCAAAGCAGGTTCGTACTCAATTTCATTATTTGACGCTTTAAATCTTAATCAGATGGCTTGATACATTGCAATTTCTTCTCGAGAAACCAAATGCACACCTGCTCTACATCACGAAGAGCTGGAACCCCCATCTGTTCGGATTGTCCATTCTGCTCCAAAGTTTTACCCATCAACTACTATATTTGGTCGTTCGGAGTGAAAGTCAACTAAGAAATCCACTAACGCTTGTGCTTTAATGACAGTTCTTGGCTCAAACTCAATATTGAAGTCTACCAATTCAACCGACCACATAGTCATTCTTCCCGACACATCTCTTATGTTTTTGAATATATGTTTCTTGATTATCTTGTAAAAATAAAATTTTACAGAATATTGCATTAGTTATTTATATTTTATGGAACCTAAGTTATAATAGATTTTATTTAAAATTAAAATATTATGTAAAAAAAACTAAAACATACAAGATAGAAAAATGACAAAACAAATGAGTGAATAAGATATTGAAGCCATTTATTTTCTCTTTATTTATAATGAAAAAATGATATAAAGATCACTGATACTTATAACATAATGTTTTTATATTTTAGAGAAAAAAAAGTATTTAACTGGTAAAATGAAATGTACATACTTCGACTTTGTTAATAACATCATAGTAGACGTTATATTAGGGGAAAAACTCATATAAAAACGCTATATTAAGAAAATAATGATGAGTAGCATTAAAATTAAAATTAAAATTATATTTGGTGTGGATAATTTTCAAATGAGGGTAATTTTGTCTTAAGTTTTGTGATGTTTCAAGGGTATTTAATGCTTAAGTAGCTTGTAGTGAGAGGATTGAGCTGTCTGGTTGTATTAAATGTTCATTACCCTCATTAATGAAAGTGCTTGGGTATTTATACCCTTAATTATGGGTCACATGGGCTTTCGGGTCGTACTTATGCATTCGGGTCGAGTTCAAAAACCCATTAGTTATTAAGCAGGTAAGTAATTAGCTTAGTCATGAAGTGATTTAGTTTTTAATACATTAATAATGTTCGGATGATTCAGTGGGTGGTTTTTGTCTGACTTGCCCCTGTCCGGTCTCTACAGTGAGTGGTGAGAAAAACTAGACTCATCAGTAGCCCCTTTTTTAGGTTATGTTCGAAGGCCTTTGACAAGACCTTTCAAAATAGTTCATGTGTACCCATAATTATATCCTGACAGATTTCGAATTGTGTAACACCTTTATCTGGACTGATGAAACTCTCATAAGCTAAACGGTTTTGCCAGAGATCGAGGGATACGTTTCCTTCTCTGATTCGCCTCACCGGCCGTTTTTCTCCTAGAATGGCGCTCCCACTCACTTCAAAAAGTAACTTTTTAATTAATGTTGGTGACATCAACGCCGTCTTTAATCATTACATCTATCGTTTCGTATTCTCCTATGTATCAAAGCATCTTTTGTTCTTTTAGTATAAATTAGTCCACTTTTCACTATTTTACCATCTTCAGTATCTCTACTCTGTTAATCTTCAAAGCTTTTACCTCTCAAAAAAACCCTTCTTTTGTTGTGAGTTTATGTTCACAGCAAGAAACACCCTAGTAAAAGGTGGGTGGCTCAACTTTTCGGAGTTAAAAAAAGCTCAAAAAATCGAACGAGAAAAGCACATTGCTGCGGACCACCCTGTTTCTCCTATTGACAAGTATGATACACCAAGTTTAGAGCCTGATTAGGGTTCATCTTCTGCCAAAAGTTCTAAACCCAGAAGGTTATTCCAGCCCAACCTTTCTCCAATTGCTTCAGGCTCATCGGTCCAAGAATCAGAGCCCGTTGTCGAACCATAACATGCGGTTACAAGATTTAAGAAACCTTCCCCATTCATCGCTATGGGATCAGACGCTGATATCTCCCCAGAGAAGCTGGTAGATCGACGAAGTGGTCGTTTGGTAAAAGGGCAGGCTTCCACTGCACAGCCTAAACTTCCAAAATCCAAGCCTTCTAAGTCTGGGGCTAAGAGTAAAACTACAGGGTCAGAAGCACCCATTAAAATCCCTAAGGACAAAATGTCAGGTCCAGAGGCAACCAGTTCAAGCCTTCGGAAAGAGACCTCCGGATTCGAGCCCCAGTCGGACTCCAGACCACAAGAGGAAAAGAATGCCCAACCATCCGGAGGGCCTACTGAGCCAACCACTAGCTCTTCTCTCCCAAAAATAGTTGAAAATCCTTCCATGGTAATGGAAGATGTAATGGAGGACAGCATCGAAGAAGCCCCTTTTGAGACTAATGTCTCCGGGCAAACAAGTGAGACTGTTATCACCAAGAAGAGCAAAGGCAAAGAAAAAGTGTGTTTAAAGCATTCGGATCTGCCGGAGTGCCTCGTAGGAAAAGTGGGGCCTTGTTTCCACAAAGTAAGTGTAAAATATCTGCTGGCCATGCAGAAGATCAGTTACGCTTTTATTCATACAGCTGAACTTGGCCGGATGAGGACGAAGTGGAGGATTTCGTAAAATGTTAAAGTGAGGATTCCAGTCAGATATTTCCATCTGATAAAGCTCTGCCCAAGTCAACTAAGCCCTAATGCCTGGTTCACCCTTATGGTCTGTATCATGGCTTCCAGGCTCTCCGGAATTCCTCTTCCGATGGAGCAATTTGTTGTTGTAGCAAACCTCTGCAGAAACCATGTCATCCCTTTCTATCACTTTAATATGAGCGACGATTACAAGGCGGTGGATGACTTCTTGAGTTGGAGAAAAGCTGGAAGACTCAATTTTTGTTCATCACTGGTGCCTAGGAGAATGGAAGGAAAATTAAAGCTGGTGTAGACCCAAGCATGCTTACCAGTAGATGGCGAAGCGATGGTAAAAACCTCGTCACATACCTTCATCTTTACTTATAACAAATTTGTTTGTCTAATCTCTTTTCTTTTGTTTTTTGGTAGTGCTGCCTAAGGATTTCAACGATTACTTAGAGGCTGGGCAGACTACTTGTGCCAAGCTAAATGCTTGGACTGCTGAGAAATGGGGGAACCGCTTCCACAACTGTTTTACCGAGGGAAATTTAACAAGATCTCATCTCTGGAATACAATTGACCGGAGGGACTTGTCCTGGGAGGAATTAACCACCCAACCCCCTCCGGGGGTGATTCTTCGGAAGACAGATGGAAAAAATGGAAAATTGGTCTTACGGGGCAGAGCTAAAGCCCCAACCAAGATGAAAGGAAAGAAGGGCAAACGCAAGCAAGGTGTGGTTGAGGCCAATCCAACCGAGGTGGAGGAAGCTGTCCCAACCAACCCAGAGGGGCAAGACCAATAACAGATTGACGTTGCTTTATTGCAAGTGGTGGAGCATGAAAGCACCAAGGAAGTAGTTGGGTCTCCAAAACCCTCAAAGGCTTCCAAAAAGGACAGAAAACGGGGAGCAGAAGGCGTAGAGAGGGAGGCCAAGAAAAAGAAAACTTCCAAGGGAGATGAAGTTTCTCTCTGGGCTCCGGAGTCTCTTCCTCCAGTTGACCCAGCTGACCCTACTCAAGCAGAAGAAATCCCAAGTTACTTTCACACCAGAGAGGGTGCCGGAGGGGACATTAATATTGATGGTGTCGACATTACTGGGCTTCAAGGGATTGGACTTTACTTTGAAGACTTTTCCAAGGATGATTTCGTTGGAACCTACCTTCCCCCAAGCTCTTCGAACATCGTCACTTTCAATGGCAGGTCGTTTTCTGTTTTAAATAAGAGAGACACTGTCACCCACTCCTTATTGAGCAATATCCAGCCAGTGCTTACCTTGGAGAAGCAAGTGCGCAATCAGTCAGCCATCATTAGTACCCTCAACTCTGACAAAGAGAAACTGTTTAGTGACCTCCTTAGTGCCAACCAAAATGCTAAGGCATTGAAGAAAAAGAATGAGGAGTTGAAGAAAAGTCAGGAGGAATTGGCCACCAGGCTGGCCACTTCGGAGGGAGTTGCCAAAGAACTCAAATTGAAGCAATTTGATCTAGAGAGAAACCTATTTTCTTCAAAAGAGGAGGTGAAGGCCAAAGATAGCATCATTCAGACCCTAACCAATGACAAGGTTTCACTTGAAAACACTGTGTCTAAGGCTGAACAAGAAAAAGCTGACTTGTTAAGGGAGCAGGAGAAAACAATCCAAGCCAGGATTGATGTTTATACCAGCGAGGTGATAGATTCTCAGGAGGAAAGGTATGTCGAAGTCAAGTCAGATATTGTCCTGCTCTTTCATAAGAAATTTCTGAAGAGGACACTGGGAGATTTATGGCGATTCGTGGAATACAAAGACCTTCCCCACCATACCATGACCGATGACGATAAGTATAACTACTCCAGTTGCTGGGATGACACAACCGATGAAGAGGAAAAGACTGGGGAGAGTCCGGATGAAGAAAATGATGACCCAAAGAAGAAGAAGCCAAGTGAGGCTGAGCCATCTAAGAAAGCTCAGTCTTAAAGTATCAACTATCTTTTTTTAATTTTTTGTGATTGAACCAAAGTCCTTGGATGGCCAAGGAATGTTTTGTAATCATGTCCGGCCCTTGTCCGGGTAAACCTTTCTGTTTTAAAAATTCAAAGTCCTTGGATGGCCATGGCATTTCATATATCTTAATGGGCAGTTTTATTTTACACAACTCTTGCATTATTTCATAGTTTTTCAACTTCGATGGCTAATGTTTAAACAGCCCTTAGTTATTTTACAAGTATTTTAAAGTGAGAGTGTTTAAATTCTCCGATAACAAATGTTTAAGTAGTCATCACTCCACCAATTCGATCCGGTCTGCCATAAAAAATTTCAAAGAAAACTATTAACTGAAACACTCTGAATCTTTTAAAAAGGCATCATATTTTATAAAAAAGACCGGACACCTCATTAAAACCTCCCCTAGCCACCAGGGTAGGAAAGAGTATACCCCCAAATATTTACATGAACTTTTAAACAAGTAAATATTTACATGAACTTTTAAACAAGTAAATATTTACATAGTTTTTATTCCAAGTACAACCGGAGGTGCTCAATATTGCAGGAGTTATTCAAAATCCTTCCATCCTTATCTTGGAGCCGGTATGTCCCAGGCTTAAGCTTTTCACTGACCACTAGGGTCCTTCCCAAGTTGGAGCTAACTTGTCGAACTGCTTCTCCTTGGTATATAGGAAGACTTTCCTCAATACTTTATCCCCTGGTTGAAAATCCCTTCTCTTAATTTTAGAAGCAAACCTGCTTCTCATCAAACCCTGCTAGTGTGTGACTCTGAGGTGAGCCTTAACTCTTCTTTCTTCCATTAAGTCAAGCTAGTCTCTGACAGCCACTTCGTTAGCATGTTCGGAAAAATTATGAACTCGAAATGAAGGAAGAGTAGCTTCTATGGGAGTTATGGCATCCATCCCATATACTAAGGCAAAGGGAGACTCTTGTGTTGCAGCTCCGGGAGTGGTCTGGTAGGCCTATAAGACTTCTTGTAGATAACTTGGTCATTTTCCTGCAGCTTCCTCTAAATTCTTTTTAAGACCAAACAATATGGTCTTGTTAGCCACTTCAACTTGACCGTTCGCCTGTGAGTGGAAAGGAGAAGAGAAGCAGTGTTGAATGCCTCCAGAGGCGCATAAATTCTCCATTTCCTTGTTGTCGAATTGTGGCCCATTGTCTGTAGTTATCTTCTGTGGAACCCCAAATCTGCAATAAATGTTAGACATGATGAATTTGATAACAACTTTCGAGGTAGTTCATGCCAATGGGGCTACTTAGATCCACTTCAAAAAGTAATCAATGGCAACAATTATAGTTCTGCACCCCCCGGATGCCATGGGTAGAGGTCCCACTAAATCCATCCCCCACCGAGCAAAAGGTATTGACTCAGAAATTGACTCTAAAGGGACAGCTGGGGTATGAATATCATTACTATATCATTGGCATGGATCACACTTCTTCACCAACTCCTTGGCATCTTGCATTATGGAAGGCCAGTAGTACCCAACTAACAAAACTCTTCTAGTTAGAGCCCTGAATCCATAGTGTGCTGATCCCTCACCATCATGTAATTCGGAGAGCACTATTTGAGACTCCTCGATCCCCAAACATCGCAAGAGGGGTTTACTATAGGATTTTTTGTAGAGAACATCTCTTAGGATGACAAAACCGTGAGCCTTGTATTTTATTTTTCTTGCTATTTCTTTTTCCAGAGGCATGATGCCATCTAAGAGATATTGAATAAGAGTAAATCTCCAATCTCGGGGTTGTTTTATCTGTATATTCAAACTTTCTTCCTTCTTTTCTGGACTTATTTGGATGGATGGGCATTCTTGCACATGTATCCAAGGGTAGGACTCAGAGTAGGCTATGGTTGCCAAGGAGTCCGCCAACGTATTTTCTGCTTGGGGTATGTGCTCATATGTGATGCTTTTGAAATTGAGTGCCACTTCCTTGAGGATGAATAAATATTTAATCAGCTGTTTTTTTTACTTCGGATTGACCTTGTGCATGATGGATAAGAAGCTGAGAGTCGCTCATTAACCTGACCCTTTTGGCTCCACAGATGAGAGCTAACTTCAAACCAGCTATAGCAGCTTCATATTCGGACTCATTATTAGAAGCCCTGAAGGCAAAACATATAGCCTTGTACATTATGTCACCGTACGGAAATGTTAAACATATCCCAGCACCACAACCCATGGTACTTGATCCACCATCAGTCCGGACAACCTGTACTTTTTTTATCTTTTACACCGGTTGCTTGTTTAGTATCTCTATCTGAATGGAATTCAACTAAGAAATCAGCCACAGTTTGGGCTTTGACTGCTTTTCGGGGGGCAAAATCAATATCATAGTCTCCCACCTCTACTGACTACTTGGTCATTCTACTTGAAATGCCTGCCTTTTGGAGAACAGTTTTCAAGGAAAAATACGCCCGGACAATGATAGAATGAGCCTGAAAATAGGGACTCATTTTCCTCGCAGCAATCACCAGGGCTAGTGCTAATTTTTCAAGTTTTAAATACTGTTTTTCTGCATCTATCAAGCTTTTGCTGATATAGTACACCGGTCGAGGATAATTATCCACCTCCCTTATCAACACCGCACTTATAGCACAATCAGAAACTGCTAAGTACACGAAGAGGGTCTCTCCGTCAATAGGTTTAAACAAAGTCTTAGGGGAAGACAAGTGTTTCTTAATCTCATCGAAGACCTTATCACACTTTGGTGACCAGTTGAAATCTTTTGCACCTTTCAAAGTTTGAAAAAACGGGGCGCACCTGTCCGAAGACCTTGAAATAAAATGGTTTAGTGCAGCCAGCCTCCCGGTCAATCGTTGTACCTCTTTAATATTCCGAGGAGGCTCCATTTGTAATAAAGCATCAAGTTGGTCTGGATCGGGATGTATTCCTTTCTCACTTATCACATACCCCAATAATGTTTCGGACTGCACTCCAAAGACACACTTTTCTGAGTTTAATTTTAAATTTACTTTCACCAAGTTAGCAAAAGTTTCTTGGAGATCTGCCAATTGTAGCTCTTCATCCACACTTTTCACCATCATGTCATCGATGCAAACTTCCATGTTTCTTCCAATTTGATCATCAAAATCCTTGTTCACCAACCTCTAATAAGTAGCCCCAACATTTTTTTAACCCAAACGGCATCACCTTGTAACAATGGAGGCCCCTGTCAATAACAAATGTAGTATGTTCTTGATCCTTTGGATCTACTTGAATCTGATTATACCCGGAGAAGGCATCCATAAAGGACAACAGTTTTTTTCTAGATGCGAAGTCCACCAACTGATCAATTCGGGGGACCGGATATAAATCTTTTGGGCAAGCTCTATTGAGATCTGTGAAATCGATGCACATCCGCCACTTACCATTTTTCTTTTTTACCAACACCGGGTTGGCTATTCATAAAGGGTATTGAGATTTCTTTATGTGCCCCATTTTAGTAAGTCAGTCAACCTCTAGAACTATGACATCAGCCTTTTCTTTAGAAAAGACCCTCTTCTTTTTTTACAACATGTGCTATGTCCCTTAGGATGGATAATTGGTGTGATATAATGTCTACTGGTACTCCGGTTACATCAGCATTTCTCCAAGCAAAGACATGCTGATGGTCTTTTAAGAAATCTAACATTTTACCATTCAATTCCGATGTCATCTTGGATCCTATCTTGACGTTTTTTTCGTCAGCCAGAGAGTGAGTTTCAACTTCTTCATTTGGTATTAAAACACCAGGGGTCTCTCTGGGGTCATCAATTTCACCCTCTCCCCTAGAGGGCCCCTCAAACTGTTATTCCTCACTGATCCGGACTGCCCCCAACGTTCGAGGGGCCAGTGTTGTTGCAAAACACTCTCTTGCTACCTGTGGAAAACTATTGTACCACTTCAGAGCACTCCCCGTAAAAGATTGGGAGAATGCTCTACAAAGTAATTTGTCGTCATCATCAAAATTCATCATAAATTTTTTGAATTGTTCCAAGTGGTTATCCGGGTCTTTACTGCCATCATATTTTTCTATTTTTGTATTGTCAAACCTCTTAGGAAGGTTTCCGGACAATATCTTAGAGGAAAATGGAGATTGTCTCCAATTCCGGCCACGACTGAATACAGTATCTTCGTTAGGAGTTGCAAAGATACCTGGCTCATCATGGAAGGCAAAAGGATCCATTAACAAGCGTTCTACGTATCTCCGGCCATGACTATAACTGTGAGACGATCCTTTACCCAGATGCCTCTTCAATCTTCCATGACTGTCCCTTTTTCTTGAGTACTTTTTTATCAACCTTTTTTTCTTTTTAGAACGGCCTTCATCGCTGCTGGATGACAAGGACTCTTCAACTCCATCTTCATTTGAGGAGCTACTAGAAGACTCTGAGTCTGAATCTGAGCTCTCCACTGGTTTAGACCGGTGAGACTTTTTTGAGCTAGCATGAGTCTTTTTTACACTCACATGGGTCTTTGATGGCTCGTGCTCTCACATGGGTCTTCTCTTTTGTGCCCATATCTTCCCTCTTGGTAGCCCTTAAAGCTTTTATTTCAACCTTCAACCTATCTCGCTCCTCAATCATATATTCATCATTTTCCCCCACCACTTCTGCCAAAGCTGGTGGGACTTCTTGCACGTCCGGATCCATCCGAACTGGTTTTTCTTGATGGTTTTAAATGCTAGATTCAGGCACCTTCTCGCTCCCACTGTGGTCGCCAATTTGGTGTGGATACTTTTCAACTGAGGGTAATTTTGTCTTAAGTTTTGTGATGTTTCAAGGGTATTTAATGCTTAAGTAGCTTGTAGTGAGAGGTTTGAGGTGCCTGGTTGTATTAAATGTTCATTACCCTCATTAATGAAAGTGGTTGGGTATTTATACCCTTAATTATGGGCCACATGGGCTTTCGGGTCATACTTATGAATTCGGGTCGAGTTCAAAAACTCATTAGTTATTAAGCAGGTAAGTAATTAGCTTAGTCATGAAGTGATTTAGTTTATAATACATTAGTCCTGTTCTAATGGTTCAGTGGATGGTTTTTGTCCGAATTTTCCATCCTGTTCTGATGGTTCAGTGGATGGTTTTTGTCCGAATTTTCCATATCCGACCTCTAGAGTGAGTGATGAGAAAAACCAGACTCATCGATATTAATAAAAATTTAAGTTATATTATTACTTGTATAAATAGTTCGTATCCAAAACAATAACATAAATTTCTTAAGAATTGAAATTAAAATAGTTTAATATGATAATTTTAATTATTTTAATAAACTTAGTATGGTTTATTTATATCTTTGTTTTTATAAAATTAACACAAAATTATATAACACTGAAACAAGTGATTTTTAATTAAAATAACACTTAAAACTAGTAAAGCACTGCTTTGACACCAACCATGTAAACTATTTATAATAATATTTTTTTATATTAGATGAATATATTATAATAATAGATAGATAATTTTTAAAATCAAATCATTGCAAATAGAATATATTTTATCTAATATTACTTTTAAAATTAGCCATAGCTATTAATTTTCGATGTAGAGAATTAATTATTCTATAATATATGTTTTATATATAAAAAAAAGATATTTTTAACAATATGTGGTTCAAGATCAATATTTTACATAAATACCATTTTTTAAATTTATAATTAGGAAATGGAGTCGGACCTTTGATAATAAATTTATTAAATTTACTATATAATCATCTCGTATTTAATAGGTGAAATATGTAAGGATATAATATGTTTTTAAAATTAAGTAATAAAAACGATTATAAAATTAAATTATAATATAATGTCAATAATTAGGACATTTAGGCTTAGCCGAAATGGAGATTAATTTGAGTGCAAGAGAGTTTGGGTTTAAGATCGATGAAGAAAAAGTACCATATGAAGGATTGGAGAAGTGAAAGAATGAGGAAGATTTGGAAAATGTGTTATAGTCCATCTAGTTTTGATGCGGTCAAATATATTGGCTTAGTCTAACTAAATGTTTATATGTTTAAATAATATTTATAAATTGTTTTCTTATGACTAGATTAATTACACCATTATCACTAGTCTCCTAGTTTTGATAAGAGTAAAGAAGGATGACTAGCTCAATGTTGTCCGAAGCGGTTTTATTATTGGCTGAAATCTATCTCCTTGATCACGAATTATTTTCTTGAGATGTTCTTGTCTTTCATTTGTTTTATTAGAGTGATGTTAGATCTTTATCATTGCTTCAGAACCATTGATTTCTCGCTAATGATTCTTTGAAATTTACAACTTCTTCAAATGTTTATTCTTGTTTCATCTTCATTCACTTATGCTTGTACCTTTTTTGTTTTTCTTTGACCTTTTTTAGTTTTGTGTCTGTCTCGACTCTTTTGCTTGGATTCATCTTTCTTTATTTTTTCTTTGATAATCTTTTGTTTTTGCCTTCGCTATCTTAATTTATTTTTCTTTAGCGTTTTATGTGGGTATCCCACTTTCCCCACAAGCCTTTAGTTTATGATGTGGGAATGACTCATATGTTCGAAGGAAGTTATTCATATATATTTTTAAATTATTCATAGCGATATAGTTCTTCGTAAAGACTAAATTAAAGGCTTATACACAAAAGTTTGCTTATCCAACTGAAGCAAATTATTACTTTGGTTGACTATTATATATAGCAGTGTGTACAAGTATATAATAAAATGTGTATTCCGATAACTTTATTTTACTTCTAAGTAATTATATGCTTAGAATTTATATAATTTAGTAAACTCTATTGAGATTTTTAGGCTAATAATTTGTTTGTGTTTGTTGATAATTTTTTATTTTAGTTTTATCAAAACATCATATCTTATTTTGGCTAAATAAAATTACAAGTAGCAAACAAATCATATAAATTCAATTCATTACATACTTAGTAACATTTCCTTTGATTATTTCACGTGTCCATGTTAGTAGATTTTCTCGATTTACACGTGGCTTATGATGTGATAATGACGATGCACGCCTTGGCTGCTGACATTATTTCTTTTTTCCAATCTGTCTTTTATATCCTGACAAAATAATGGTTAAGATTTAATTATCTCTTTTGATTTTTTTAATTTCTATTTTGCCTATTATTTTTCATTTCTTATTCTTCGGATTATAAATTTTCTTCTCTTTCAATCATTTTTTCTCATTTTTTATAACAAACCGTCAAGTTTGCTATTTTTTTATGACAAAGTAAGTGTTGCTTGTTTTTTTATATGGCTTCCTCTCATTTCTAAAATCTTGGCGGTCGTAACTCTGTTCGCGAATTCAAATCAATTATTGATATGTTAAATCTCAACCAAAAGATTAATTTATAAGAACATTCATCTACAATCTTTTTTACCAAATAAGTTGAACAAAAACATAAAAATTGGTCCACTTCTCTCACTATTAACGTTTGATCACCGGTGATAAGGGAGAACCCTGGTGATTCCCGAGAAAATGAAGTTGTTTTATTTTATTCGGTACTTTGTGGGCTTCAGTTTCTATTAGATTTAATGTAGTTAATTTTTCAAAACCACTCAACTCTGCCCTAATCAACTATCTCTTGAAGGTTGGCTTGTTTTTTATTTTTTGTAACATAATCTGTTGAGGATTTCTGGAAAACTGATTTCTTCTAAGTTGTTTCTAGATTGTGTTGATTTTATAGTGGATGTAAAAATTCCTCTTATTATTGTTCAAATGCATTCGCTTACTCTTATTGCTCACCATCTTTTTAAACAAATTCAGGGGGTGAGAAAAAAATTTCTTTTTTGTTAGTGAATATCGGGTTTAAAGTAATGATACGAAATAAAAAAAAAATAAGACTCGTTCTCGGTGTGCCACACGTAAATAGTAATTGCTTTTTATTCGTCATTATAGTTTTTTATATTTTTTTTTAACTTTATCTATATTTTTTTTCAACTCCTTCAACTAGATATCCTACTTCTCCTAGCTTTGAAAAATACTTGCACAAATAATATGCGACCCTAATCGTAAGGTTGAAAAAATTTACTACTCATGTGCTTTCATACTATCCTCTCTTTTTTCTGGGGAATCTAAACTAGGGACTGAAAAAATTAAGAAGGATAACTTTTCTCATTCTGATTTGGCCCGGGGTATTTAAATGGAAGAGGTATATCCTAGGAAGGTCTATGGATGGAACGAATTTAGTTGAGAGTTATTCTTCTAAGAAACGTTCTCTTTGTTGTTCGACTTCATAGTCTAATGCATTGGTTCGTATTTTTAGTGGGTCATATGTTGCAACTTGTATCTCGGAAAAGAGAAAATGCAACAATAATCGAACCAACACTTGTTGTTTCTTCTATTGAAGGTTTATCATCGAATACTTTTTATTTTCGGGTTTGGGAAGTGTTATTAGGTCCTCTTTTATTATTCCAATGAATTCTATTGCCGATATGATTGCCCAATTTAGTGTTTAGCTGTAATAAGGCTTTTCTCTACGCATCTTTCTCTATTAGAATTAGCTAACCGGAATCTTAGATTCGAGGTAATGGTTTTGTACCTTTGTACTCTTATTCTCTTTATCATTGTTGAATGGTAATTTGTTGTGCTCTATTTACAGCTTATTTTTAACGGGCTAATAATGCATAGTCATGCTCAAGTAAATGTTGTTGAACATTCACCAGCTCAGCTAAATCATTTGGATCATTCATTAGCTCAAGTTAATCCTATAGATCATTTTTCAGTTCTCCAATCCTTAGGTCATGGTTCTTCGTATCCTATTGATTAACGTCTTGATTTAAGGGAAGTTTTTCCTACTAGTGTTGATATAGAGAAATAGTTTCAATATATACTATCAGAAAGTGAAGAGAGAGTTGAAGTCTTTATCAGGTCAGGTAGGATCTAACGCTTCTAAATTAAGAGATATTCCTCTAAAATTTTGCAATATAAAGAGGATATTTAACTCTATGGGCTAAGAATGGAGTTACAAACTATGAGTGTTCACTAAATTTAGAATCTTAGGGATAAAATACAACATGACTGTATAAATAAAGCGGAGACAAATATATTTTTCATGTTAGTCTAAAATGTTTGTGAATATTGAAAATAATTAGAAAAACATATTTAAACACATTATATCCTTCATTAATAAATCCTTATCGCACGACAAAGTTGAAGCTGATAGGTGAATAGGTCAGTAAAGACAAACAGATAACAAGTCTGCACCAACTATCAACATATTTTTAATATATATATATATATATATATGAGCTTCAAACAACCATTATAAGAGACCATCTTGGTGAATTCAAAAAATAAACTTCATGTTTCTACACACTTCTAAGATCCCACATTATAGAAATTTTAAATATTATAAACAAGTTCACGGGACTTTGTTCAGTTTTTTTTTACAAGACAGGTATGAAAAAATAAATTAAAATTAATCAAAATCATGTTTTGGAAATTTATGGCCTCTGATACCATCTGATTGGATATATAAAATTTACACAATGATTTAGTAGAAGAAGTATTTGTATATAGTATATTGTTTTGCAATATCATTTAGTTGTAAATTTATTGACACGAGGCTTTATATAGAATTCCAATAGAACAATCTAAATCTTTACTTTATATGATTAAAACTTATGAACTTCTAGACTCTAGTTGAAGAAGTATTTATATATAATATATTGTAGGGCCTGTTCACTTCTCTCTCACATTTATTAGTGTGGATCCTACCTTTTGGTTTCTTACAAGATACAACTAAGCATTAAATGAAGGGTGACTTACAAGCAACCTCCTTTCATTTAAAGCTAATGAGTTTCTTGCAAGTAACCATTAGCTTCATTTGGAAGCTTAAGTGGCTTCTTTTGTAAGTCTTTGTTTTGCTATAAATAGGACCATGAGTTGGTCTTGGAGAGTAATCACTTGTTAACTTCACTAGAGTGTAACATTTATGTAATATTGTGTGTGTCACAATTTAGAGAAGCACTTTGAGTGAGAGAGAGAAATACGGGTAGTGTTTAAGAGAATTTGTTTGAGTGATCTGTGAGATTACTATTCTCTTTGGGGTATAATATTTGGGGTAAGAAAAGTGAGTGTATAACTCTTGAGTGTATGGAGTGAGACTCCAATCTTTGTAATATTTTTGAGTTATAGTGATTCTTATTTTTCTCCCATGGACGTAGGCAAATTAACCAAACCACGTTAAATTCTTTTTCTCTTGTTTGTTCTTATTTATGCATTTGTGGGATTATTTTTCCCTAGAATTGGTATCCGAGCACTGGTTGCAGTTTCATATCCTCCTTCTTCGTACAAAAATGGAGAAACGTACAAATATCGGCGGCAATTCCATGGTCATACTCACGGAAACAACTTATTCCATTTGGAAAACCATGATGGAAGATTTGTTGTACTGTTAAGACTTGTTTGATCACATTGAACTAAAAAGAGTCAAACAAGGTGCAACAAGTGAAGTAGATTGGATGGAACTCAACCGTAAAGCTGTTAGTGTGATTCAATAGTGGGTTGAAACAAGGGGATTCACGACACCGCAAAAGAAACATATGTTTTTAAATTGTGGAAGCATTTTGAAGAAATGTATGAGCCCAAAAATGCTCAAAATAAAGCTTTCATCATAAGAATAATTGTGAATCTGAAACTTTATGATGGGCAAAGTGTATCTGACCACTTGGCGAAATTTGACGAGATTCTCGAAAATTTGATGAACATGGAGCTGGACCTAGCTGAATAAATTCAAGCATTGATTTTGTTAAGTTCTTTCCCGGATAGTTGGGACACACTCGTGGTAGCTCTTAGTAATTCAGCACCATAAGGAAAGGTGAGGTTAAGCATGGTAAATGAAAGTATCAACAGAGAAGGCAAAAAAAAAAGCGGAGCAAAGCTCTTTCAGCCACTTTCAAGGACAAGCACTAGTCACGGAGAGAGGAAGAACTAGAAACAAACATTTCTTCTGAGACAGGAGAAACAAAAGCAAGTTCAAAGGCATGTCAAATTCAATAGGAGACTTCACTTGCAACTACTGTCATAAACCTGAACATTAAGAAGGATTTTTGGAAGCTGAAAGAAAAGGAGGGTAAGGAAAATAATGAAGACATTAGAGGAAATGCAACTGTCATATCCAACGATGGTGAAACATACTTAATTTATGACGATGGACATGTCAACCTCGCATGCCAAAACACATGGATGATTGATTCTAGAGCATCATTCTATGTAACATCTGATAGAAGTCTTTTGACTAATTACACAAGTGGTGAGTTTTTTTTTCAAGATGCGAAATGAAGCAAGATGTGAAATTGTTGGTCGAGGTGATGCAACACTAGAAACTAGTAGCGGTTGCAAACAAAATAATCAAGTGGGATACAAAAATACATTTGGCAATGGATTTTGGAAGCTTAAGGAAGGAAATATGGTCGTGGAAAGAGGTAAGAAGATTGATCGTTTGTATTATTTGCAAACAAAATAATCAAGTGAAGTAGAAGCGAATGCGATCAAACATGAACACTTGGAGAATTTGTGGCATACCGGACTTGGTCATATGAGTGAGAAGGGAGTTAAAATTCTCACGAAATAAAATCTTACCAAATATTTCAAATATTCATTTAAAATAATGCACTCATTATTTGGCAGGAAAACAACATAGAGTCGTATTTCGAGCAGGACGACCACACAGAAAGAATATTATTCTTAATACATACAGATGTATGTTCCATGGGTGACAGAAGTATCAGCGGATCGTTATACTTTATCACATTCATTGACAATCATTCCAGAAAAGTGTGGGTTTATCCTTTGAAAACCAAAGATCATGTGTTAGAAGTATTCAAGAATTTTTATGCCAACGCTGAAAGGAGAACTGGAAATTTTTTTAAATGAATCCGCTCAGACAATGGTGGTGAATACATTGGACCATTTCAAGAATATTGCAGAGTTCATGGTATCAGGTTTGAAAGATCAGTACCCAAGACCCCGCAGCATAATGGTGTTGCAGAAAGAATGAATATAACTATTTGTAACAAGATCGTGTGCATGCTCTCCCATTCAAGATTGTCAAAGTCCTTATGGGGTGAAGCATTAATGACGGTGATAGATCTTGTCAGCTTATCTCCTTCAGTTCTTTTAGATGGTGCAATTCCCAAAACAATATGGACCGGGAAAGACATAAGCTACAAACACTTGAAGGTGTTTGGTTGTAAGGCGTTCGTACATGTCCCTCAAGATGAAAGATCCAAGTTGGATGAGAAAACCAAAGAATGCATATTTCTTGGTTACGGACATGATGAGTTTGGTTATAGATTTTAGAATCCAAGAAGTAGAAAAGTCACTCCAAGCAGAGATGTTGTGCTTTTCGAAAACCAAACTCTTGGAGATATGAAGAACGTTGAGAATACAAAATCAGATGTCAATACTAAAATTGAATTAGTTCCGGATGCACCATTTCCAGTTGAGTATGAGGATCATGGCGAGGCTCCCGACCAAGAAGAAATAGTTGACGTTGAAGGAAATCATACTAAAGAACCCCATTTGAGAAGATCCATTAGAGATCGTCGACCTTCGACTCGATACCCAACAAATGAGTATGTGTTACTAACTGACGGGGGAGAACCTGAATGTTTTGAAGAAGCAGTACTGCACATTCAAAAGAATGAGTTGTGGAAAGCCATGCAAGAAGAGATCATATCATTGCATGAGAACCACACATACGATTTGGTAGAGTTACCAAAAGGAAAGAAAGCACTCAACAATAAATTGGTATTTAAGCTGAAGACTGAAGAAGGAAATCCACAACCAAGATACAAGGCGCGACTGGTTGTCAAAGGATTTGGTCAGAGAAAAGGTATTGATTTTGAAGAAATATTTTGACATGTAGTAAAAATATCATCTATTCGTGTCGTTCATGGAATAGCTGGTAGCTTGAATTTGGAAGTTGAACAACTTGATGTGAAAACTGCTTTTCTCCATGGTGATTTGGAAGAAGAAATTTACATGAAGCAACCGGAAGGGTTTGAGAATAAAGATAAAGAGAATTTGGTGTGCAAACTAAAGAAGAGTTTGTACGGTCTCAAACGAGCCCCACGATAGTAGTATAAAATGTTTGATTCCTTCATGGTAGAGCACGGGTATAATAAGACTTCATCTGACCATTGTGTTTTCATCAAGACATTTTCTGAAAATAACTTTATCATCTTTATGCTTTACGTTGATGATATGCTAATTGTTGGTCGTGATATTGGAAAGATAGATAAGTTGAAGATGAAGCTCAGCAAATCTTTCGCAATAAATAATTTGGGTCCCGCAAAGCAAATTCTTGGAATACAAATCACTTGAGATAGGGTGAACAACAAATTATGGTTGTCCCGGGAAAAATATATTGAGAAGTTTTTAGAAAGATTCAGCATGAGCAAAGCGAAACCTGTTACTTCTCCACTTGGAGGACATTTTAAACTTTCTTCCAAGCAATCACCTACAAAGGAGAGTAAAATGGAAGAAATGAATAAAATGCCTTACTCTTCAGTTGTTGGCAGTTTGATGTATGCCATGGTTTGTACAAGACCTGATATTGCTCATGTCGTCGGAGTAGTAAGCCAATTTTTATCTAATTCTGGAAAAAAGCATTGGGAAGCTGTAAAATGGATATTCAGGTATCTTTGAGGAACATCTCAATTATGTTTATGTTTTGGAAATGGTAAACCTATTTTTGAAGGCTACACGGACTCATATATGGCTGGTGATGTGGATAGTATAAAATCTATTTCGGGATATTTGATGACGTTTTCAGGGGGAGCAATTTCGTGGCAATCAAGGTTACAAAAATGTGTTGCATTATCCACTATTGAGGCTGAATATATTTCCATTACTGAAGCTAGTAAATAAATTTTATGGTTAAAGAAGTTTCTTATAGAATTGGGCCTCAATCAAGAAAACTATACTCTTGACTACGATAGTCAAAGCGTCATTCATCTTAGCAAAAATCCAAGTTTGCATTCAAGATCGAAACATATTGATGTTCGATACCATTGGATTCGTGAAACCTTAGAGTCAAAGCATCTGAGTATTGAGAAGATCCACACCGATGACAATGGATCAGATATGATGACAAATTCACTACGGAAAAAAAAGCTTGATGTGTGCATAGAGGTTGCAGGACTGGTAACACTCTCCTCCTTAGTAGGCGGGGGAGATTTGTAAGGCCTGCTCACTTCTCTCTCACATTTATTAGTGTGGGCCCTACCTTTTGGTTTCTTACAAGAAACAATTAAGCATTATATGAAGGGTGACTTACAAGCAACCTCCTTTCATTTAATGTTAATGGGTTTCTTGCAAGTAACCATTAGCTTCATTTGGAAGCTTAAGTGGCTTCTCTTGTAAGCCTTTATTTTGCTATAAATAGGACCATGATTTGGTCTTGGAGAGTAATCACTTGAAACATTTCACTAGAGTGTAACATTTATGTAATATTGTGTGTGACACAATTTAGAGAGAAATAGTTTGAGTGAGAGAGAGAAATACGGGTAGTGTTTAAGAGAATTTGTTTATGTGATCTGTAAGATTACTATTCTCTTTGGGGTATAATATTTAGGCTAAGAAAAGTGAGTGTATAACTCTTGAGTGTATGGAGTGAGACTCCAATCTTTGTAATATTTTTGAGTTATAGTGATTTTTATTTTTCTCCCGTGGACGTAGACAAATTAGCCAAACCATGTTAAATTCTTTTTCTCTTGTTTGTTCTTATTTCCGCATTCGTGGAATTATTTTTACCTACATATATTGTTTTGCAATGTGACTTAGTTTCAAATGTATTGATACAAGGCTTTATATAGAATTCCAATAGAAGAATTTAAATCTTTACTTTATATGATAAAAACTTATGAACTTCTAGACTCCAAGATACTTACTAGAAGTTTTTATGGATATATGTATTAAGAATAATCTAAAATAACCTTCCTTATTTTTTGAGTCTAAATTATTTATTAATTTATTTACTTAAGCTAATGGGCCGATCGTTTCGTGTTGTGTTAATTATATTCTTATTAGTAGCTCTCGTATTTTTTATCAGAATAAAGACTAGCTTAATGTTTCACATAGCGATCTTGTTATTGGTTGAAGCTTTCTTTGATTTTTGCCGAGCTACATGTTGCTTATCTGTTGCGTTAATGATTATTTTCGAAGTCTAGTTTGTCTTTTAATTACCTTATTTTATCGATATTTTATCTTTAAATTTAAAAAACAAATTAAAGTCTTCGGCTTATTGATGATGTTATAAGGTCTTCTTGCTTTATAAAATACTTTATTTTGTTTCGACTTTCTTTATTTTTTATTCAACTTTCTTTATTTTTCCATATTCTGATTTTATCCTGACATATTCGTATAAGTATTGTAGTATCCTCCTAGCCTTTAATAACGGATGAGGGAAGAAATATTATATTGAAGGAATGTATTCCATGATTTTTGTTTTTAACTTCTAAGTAGCCTCCTCAGTCCTTCTTGAAGACTGAATGTAAAGGTTATAAAATTAAATAAATAGATACGACCGGAGCAAATTATTTCTTATTTGGTAAATTTTAACAAAAAAACATTGTATGGAATACACTATGCATAATTAGCACTTATCATATATCCAAACAATTATATACTTGGAGTTTATTCAGGTTTTTATTATTAACCCTGTTAATTCTCTTACGAGCCTAAGGCTGAGGGTGAACATTTTTATTTTTAATTGATTTTTCCAAATCAATTTTGTTTATTTTGGCTAAGGATAATTACAAATAATATATGTTATGTGTAGGCTAGAAGTTACTCGTCAACAGAGGTATTTTATGAAGGATTGCATGGGCGTTGGATTAACCGTTACATGTATGTACAATAACTTTTGAAACTCTTTGGTGCTTGAGTCATGATTTTTTTTATAGAGACGTCTACTAATCCTAAGGGCTAATAAAAATTATAAAAGATTGGTGACCATTATGTTGAAAGAAATATGCGTTTGATAATGACGTTATTTATCCAGATCGGGTCGATCTAGTGTTGGATGGGTTCGTCTATATATACGAGTTTGTAATGTTTAATAACATAAATATGTAATATTTAGGGTATATGATGTAATAACGAGTATATGAGTATGATTATTAGAATATATGGATAAAATAATCTTTAAGTAGATCATCCATGTGTTTGGGTCCACCATCTTTATTACATAAAACAAGATTCTTTTTTTAGGGAATGGTGAACACTTAATATTCAACAATCACTTTTGGGAAATTTCTATCTCTATTTTCCTGTGTTTCTATCTCTAGACTTGGTTCCAATAATATTTGACAGTATATATCTGGAAGCGGATATTTCTGGAGTGATAAGTGTTAACTCGAAGCATGACTGGTCGAAGTAGGTTGGTCAAAGAATGACGAAGCAAACTGATCGAAAGTACTACTCTGATCTGAAACGCATTGGATCGTAGCACCACTACGTCGAATCAGAGTATTCTATGTACTAGGTCTCATATGTTAATTGGTCTTTCATATATTAGTGGAGTAAAACATTATTTTATTTTTTGATTAACGAGCTTTAATCTTGAGCGTTTAATGAACAATTAGGGTTTTCTCTAAACCTATAATTAGAAGAAAATAGTTTGATTAACAATGTTATGTGACACGACTTTAATTGTAGAGAAAAATTACATTAAGAGATATTTCACGAGAGAGTAAAATAGTTCTAAGTCTTCTGAGAGATAATTTATATGAGAACTAAACATTAAAGATGGGGTTTTGTGAATCATGTTATCTTTTGTTACAAAGAGTGGTTGAGCCATTTGTCTTTGAAGAGTACTTTTGTAACCTACTTATATATAACAGAGTCTTTATTGCGCATGGATGAAGGATTTATTCACAATTTGAACAACATTAAATGTTGTCTTGTGTGCTTAGATTTATTACGCTTTCTTTTGTTTTTTGCTCGTCTTGTACATGGCAATTAGATCGTTCTTTTCTAGGTTTGTTTAATGGTATGTCGGTTCTTACCTCAGTTTATTGGTTTATTAGTTTAACCTCTAACAAGTGGTGCAGTGAACATTGAGCAACAATTGAAGAGGTATATCGAAATCTATAGGGTGTATAAGTAGATCTCGTCGAAAAACATAAAAACCATGAAAGATGAGTTCTCTAAAGCTTATCTTAGAAACATTTTACGAATCTAATTATTTAAATCTATTTTGAATTAAGGTTAATGATTACCTAGTACAAAATAGATTTGCAGCTTTTATCAACGATAAAATCTACACAAGTTGATCCCGTGGTACTGTTTAAAGCTCATGGTACCCTCATATTAAGCTTATGAGATGAAGTGCTACAAGAGTTACCTGAAGAGCCTATGACGCTAAGGATATGGAATCATCTAGGGGTGATTTATATGAAGAAGTACTTCGAATTGTCTAGTGTCTGATGGTTGTAAGTACTCATATGAGTTAATGATTTCTTATTCTTGCATGTACAATGATAAAATGATATTTCATATAACTTCCAATAAGCATTGGTTTGAAAACATATGATTTTTTGATAGTGAAAGGGTCATCCTCAAGAATTACGATTCATGTGATGTCAAAGAAATTAGAACGGTATGGATCAAGTTATCTACTGGACTATAGAGATTAACAACGTAAGTTATGTACCTGAAGTTGAACGTATTTCGATTGTAATGGTAGATGAGGAAGGGTTTATCTATAAGGATGAAGATGACAGACTTTGGGTCTTGCAAGGCTACATTGTTTTTATGAAAGCCAATAGGACTAATGACGTGTAAGTTCTCGAGAGCTGTGTACCAGGTTGTTGCATCACCGATGAGGGTATTTAAGTAATGATGGATTCAATGAACTAAGTAAACACGGTTTGTTAGATGGTAGCACAGTTCAGATGTTGAGCTTTTATGAGAGCAGTATTTTGGATAAGAGAAAGAGAGTGAAGTTTTTACCCAACAACTAGACATCAAATTGAGTACTTGATTATGTTTATTCAGACTTTTGGATCCATCACGGTAACCTAAAATAGATAGTGTGAAATACTCTACAATGCCGATGAATGACTATTTCAAAAAAAATATTGGTTCTACATTTAAAAACAAAAAATAAACGGTTAATACCTTCATAAACTAGAAAATAAGTAATATACAAACATGTAAAAAATTTAAAATATCAAACGTATATTATTGAAATGTAAAAAGAAATATTTAAAAAGTACTTTTAATCTTATAATTATTTTCAAAATACAAACATGAAAATTATTTGAAACATACTTTTAATCTTATAATCATTTCCTTTTAAACTAATCTTAAAATCCTATCGTATCATTCTTATATATAATCAATGGACCAAGAAATAATTATATAATAAAAAATTTAAAAATAGGTAAATTTGTTATTAAAAATTTAAACTCCATATATAACACATAATTATCTTTCATTCATTCAAATTATTTTATTTGATATTTATTGATTTTAGAGAAAAAAATATTTGAAAAATAAAAATTAATTAGTTATATTCAAAATTAATCTCTAACTAATCGTTAATATTAGATGAATTATAGGTACGTCATGTTTACATTATTTAAATAGTATTATTTATAAATATTATCTATATTATATAATATTCATCTAATATAAAAATTAGTATTTTAATTAGTTCTAAATAAATGGCCTAAATGTATTGTTTTATTACTTTTGGACTATATATTTTAATTGCAGTTGGTGTAACTATAATAAGGGAATAAATTGAACATTAATTTGATTATTGTTTTGGATACGAACCATATTTATATAAGTAATAATGAAGATTTTATATATATAATTTGGAATAAAAATAATATTATGATGATAGTCCTTATACGGGTCATTTACGAATGCAAAGTATTTTTATTTTTATCTTATCAATGAAATATGACATATTAACAAATATATCATTTTGATTATTGAGAGTCATTTTTTCCTAACATAGAAAAACATTAGGCTATATATCGGTAGTCTTCAAATCATTTTTTCATAACGATAAACAAAAACACAAAAGAACGAGAAGAAAAAATAAATGGCTTCAATATCTCGTTCAATCATTTTTCTTTTTATTATTCTTTCAGGTATCTTTTAGTTTTATATTTTTATTTTACTGGAAAAATTTCTTATTGATGAATTATAGTTGTGCATCTAACAGTACGAGTTATCTACAATTTTACATGTACGATCGCCAAAGCAGATACATGTCAAGATGGACTGGGTTTGTGTCCCGGTTGCGACGAGCGGTGCAAGTCGACGCATGGTCCGGCAGCATAATCGGATTTTAATTATCAAATCTAACCTCCTCTATGTGAATTTTATTATCCATGCGGACCTCCACCGTCAACCAAAATATGTACTCAAGGCCTCGACATTTGTAGTCAGGCTTGTTCTGAGACATGTTGTAATCAAAACTGTGCCAATAAATACCTGGTGGATTGGGTTATTGTGACTCAATAGGGTCGACTAGATTATTTCAGTGTCAATATCCTTGTTAGGTACTTACTTTTGTTGTAGTTAAAACATGAAAGTGAATAAATTATATGTTTTAATAATAATTGATAATATATATAATTTAAACCTTTTTACTATTATTGAGAAAAATCTGAGATATTTTAGTGTTTTATATAATAAAACTGTTTATATATGACATAACTTTTTAAAATCATATCTAATAATACCCAATGAAGAAGATGAAAATAAGTAAAGATGGTCCTAAGGGGTAGTGGAGTTGGTTGAGTAAGGTATGATCATACCTCTACATGTGTTTTTTTGGTCCTAAGGGGGTAGTTGAGTTGGTTGAGTAAGGTATGATCATACCTCTACATATGTTTTTTTGGTTGAGCCTGTTACTTTGTGTGGTTTACCTTCTGGCATTGATTTGTAGGTTATTGCATCAGACTGGGGGTTTACCATGTACGCACTCGTTGAGTAACGGTTGCGGATTTCCTCTAAAAAAAATTAAAATTTGTTGTTTTATTTTTTACATTAACAAATCCTAAATAATCTAGTGAATTCCGAGTGTTATTTAAGTTTCGGGTAGAATTCTATTTTATATTTTGTTATACTAATAATTATCATTATTTCTAACACATTTGAATCTCGATACAATTTTAACTTCTTAATATGCTATAAATACTTTTTATACAAATATAAGTGAAAGTTGGACACGATTGTATTCAACTTTAATTTTACTCGTTATTTTAAATTCATTTAAATACGAAAAATAGTTAAGACTCGTATTTTCTTTTTTACTTTTTTATCTATAGCTATTATGATTCTTAAAAATATTAAAAAATATATAACTACATTCATTAATAATTTTATAAATATTTTTTATTTAACTTTTAATTTTTTAGAACCACATTCATCGTCAAACTCTTTTATGATATTTATATATCTTTCAGAAAAATAAATTAATATTTTTCTAGGATAGTATAGATAAGGGACCCTCTCATCTTGGCATATGCTTCGTCTTGACCCCTTCAGAGTTTCGACCAACTAATGTTGACGTTGTTAAGTTTATTCTATTGTCCATTTGGTCAAGACTATTCTTTTACCTTTTAAAATTTAAAATAATTATAAATAACATAAATTTAGTCATAAAATAAAATAAAACAATTTTTTTAATATAATAAATGAGTCACGGTCTAGTATCCACCTCAAAAAATCATTATTGTCTCGTACCAAAAACATTCTTGTACTCCATACTTGAAGTACCTTTCCATATAAAATCATCACATACGTGTACATATTTGTTTCTTTTATTTTTTTAAATTTTAAAATTTTAAAATTTTGTATGTCTTAAACCGTAACTCGGGAAAAAATTGAAAGTACCATAGGTTTTATAAATTTAAGACGAATAAAATTAGATTATGAATAATAAGAAAACTAAATGTGGACCCATATATGGTTGAAAAAGCCTCCCGAGGTCCATATGCTTGAGTATAATATAATGACTCTAAGTATTAGACTAATATATCTGTGCTGGAAAAGTGTGTCGATCCGGATCGATCTCTAGAGAACTCAGTCTTGTACCATTACCTAACAAAGTGGTATCATAGCCAATACGAAAATGTTTTCCAAGGGAGAGTAAGAGATACAAAAAAGATCTAGGTAACAGAAGGAGAGTAGCATATACAAACAATATAACCTCACAAACACCCACCGCCTCAAACGACCTCATCCAGCTTTCTTCGACCTTAACCCTACCACCGTCTTGCACAAAAACACAGACCTCCAAAGAATATCTAATAGAATATACACATGTTCTTAAAAATCCACTAGTTAATGAATCATCATTACCCTTGGTAAGCCTTTACAACCTCTACAGGAAAAGATGATCTTTGGATAAAAGTATCCGAACTCTAGATCATTACTAAGAGACCTATGCTGAAAGAATATGTCCAATCATCTATATTGGATCAGTATTTTGCATGCGACTATGGCTGAGAAATATGTCACTATAGAAATACTAGAAGAATTTATAACTCGATGGAAAGAAGAATGATACACAAACCTCCACCTCGGAGATGCCCGTGTAGTCCTAACACACCATGGAGAAAAAGGGTTACGAGTTACGGCAAAACTAGCTTTGTTGGACACAAAGTTCTTACAATACCAACATGTGCTCATATGCACGATACTTACTACTCTTCATACTGGAAGTGCAGTCCTGATGTTTTTCCCTAATTTCAATTTGTCACTCAGAGATTCAAACCTCTAAAATTTCTTAAAGTTTCAGGTACAAATTACAAGATCCGAACAGAAAGGATCTTCTATGTCGTTCACCTTATACCAACAAATTATCTATCATTTACATGACCACGCAATGGATCTACTGTCAAAGCATGAATCCTCCAATTCCTTTTAGTGCTAGCTAGAAATGATGAGTAGATTCTGATCATTGTCCGAATTCTGAGATGGATCTCGAAAGAAGAACTTGATAAGCTTATGCCTTTGGAGTGGATCGCAAATTATGAAAGAACTCAGACATAAATACACCCCCTCAGAGCGGCAAACCCTACTTTACTCAAACAAACCAATGGAACAGTAAAAACGGTTAATAAACTAGAAGATAAAGATGAAATGAAAGTTTAGATCTTCTAATCTAACATTGTGTGCCCTGTTTCCAAGACAAGATAAAAAAGACATACCAATTTCTCGTTTTCACCCAGACGGATCGCATTCTTATACTGATAAGATAAATGACCACTTTATTTGGGATGTTGATCCTTTTATGTATGATGAAGGATGCACATATTGGATGGAATGGTACGATTTGAATGAAAATTTAGATGATGAAAAAAGGATATTATATACCCCCGCAAAGGAGATGTGCTGTAAAAAGATAAGACAAAGGTACTCCTCTCCGTTTGTGTATGATGTTTTCCCCTGGATCACCATCATACATGAATGATCTCCTGAAACTAGAGAAACACGTGGATGCACAAACCAAAGTTATATCCAAGCGATATGTACAACCTTCCTCGGTATTTCCGAGTGGAAAGATAGAAGAACCTAGCTAGCAAGAAGTCATTCTAAACTGGCATACAAATAACGTTATTGCCAAAAATATGGTTCTCTACATAATAGGTAATAAATTAGGATAGGTCATTTACTAGAATATGAAAGTATATCGTAATTTTGGAGAATTAAACAGTCAGATTCAACAAATTTATTTTTAAAAAAATACGCTCATAAATCACTCAGTTGGATAAGGACTTAAGAAGCATGATAATGCATAAAAAGACGGGACGGGAATTCGATCAAAATGAAGAAGAGATCAAAAATTAAAATTAGTAATTTCTATGATTGAATCTGACATGATGATGTCACCTGATCCTTTTCCTACAAGTATGCATCTGGTGCACACTCTGAGAGATACAAGTTCGTCCTTCTTCCATCAACTACGAGACTACTCAAATCATTTCAAAATTACTCATGACATATTAAGACATACTCCAAAACTGAAACATGTGCTAAAGACAGAACCAAAGGGGAAAAAAGACTAAAGATCTCTCCCATAATATGATGTTCTGATTCCCGTACTGGAAGGAAAACCTAACTCCAGAAGAAGAATCAATGACAAGCAAAGAAGATAGAAAAAAAATCGGATTGTTTGAAAATTACGTATTTACTGAAGAAGCCTCACTAGAAGAAGAAGGACAGGAATCAGAAATGGCTTATGTTACCAATATACTCATGGCCAATTCCATAGACTCAAACACCGAAGCAGAAGACACAAAATAAATAGAGGAAGAGCAAGTAGTTCCTCTAGTATCCAAAAAACAACCATCCAAACCAACATGAGGTCCCTGGTTCACTTTTAATGACAATCCTCCACAGTAATGGAGAGCCAGATTGCACGGGTTTGGAGCATGGATTGATCTTTAAATAACTAGGAGTGGTGCTGAATTATTAGACGTTCTAAGGTTGCCTCCCACATGATGGGATCCTTAAAAAATGGATCCATACACTAGACGATTATCGACAATTAAAGTTCTATCAAGTAGATGACGCCTCAAACATCCTTGGAACAATAGATCATGAGTTTATCAGGGATTATTCTTTGATATGTTGTTCACTAGAAGCCAAAGATCTTGAGTATCACTACCAAAGAATGTTCAAAATATATTACATGTTCAACAGAAATAATGACCCCAATCTAAGACACAAGTATATCGCATCTCTCCATAAGAAAGTAAATTCAGAACTACAAAGTACTATTGTAGTACCAAGAAGGGAAGTTTTTAGAATTACCCTCGGAGAAATCCATCAACTAACTCTTTCGGTGATTGAAAATTTGTGTGAACAAAAAATATATTTTTTAATAGATGATGAAAAACAAGAAATCCATCATTAAGGCGCGTAAAAATCCTTACCTAGATATAAAGTGTAAAGACAAGAAGGAGTGCACATGTTCTACAAAGAAAAAAACGCATTAAAAGAAATTAAAAATAAGATTTCAAAAAACAAAGAGGTATAAGAATAAGAATCCTTTCAAATTATTCCGAAGGAAAAAATTTCAGAAGATCATCAGCGAAATCAAACATGTATTTTGTATGTGGGAAAAAAGTAAATTTTTCAAAAATTTGTCCAAATAATCCAGAGAAAACTGCTCGAATGTTACAACAGGTACAAAACAACATTTCAATGGAGATAGGAAACGTAGACGTTGAGTCTTTATTCTTAAAATGAGAAAAAACAAATGAAGAGACCATTTTCCCTAAATGTCTCGACCACGTAAGAAACTTTCTCAGAGGATGACTCCTACGATGGTTACTCATATACAAGTGACAACGAAATTCCTATCCATACTGCTCAAGCCTGCTCTGCTGAACCAATAACCGCAGTTCCGCTGGTACAATTTCATGTCCTCCCTTCTAATTATGATAAACATATCTTTGTTATTGGGTTTATGAATACCGGAGCACATAGAAGCATGATGAATCCAACCATACTCCCTTCAGAGTGTTGGGCCAAACATACATAATATTCCAGGGTAGTTGACGGAGAAATTTTGGAAACAAAGTTAATTACGAAAAACCCGATTGGAATTCACTTCTTTCATGACTATATTATATAGACAAAAGTTTTGGGGAGGATTCTTCCATGGAACAACCTATTGATCGGTTTTGACATATATTAATAAGCTAAAAGACTAAAAATTCTTTCAGAATGAGTCAGGTCCAAAAGGTCGATGAAGCCTTATACGAATGTACACAAGTTGTTTTCCTTATCAGAATCCCGTAACGACTACTCTGAGATCAAGATAAAGCTTCTTTCTTTATGCACAGACTCCCATGTAAATTTTCAGCATCCAAAACCATTATGGAAGAACAAATATTTTTTATACGATTGTCGTTCAAGCTTAACAAATATCTAAATCCAACCAAAGTTACACAATTGGGTATGTCTCCATCTTATTAAATCCTAACGCAAAAAGAGTGTCAAAAACTTCTAAAACAAGGGCTCATTGAGCTCACCATGTCAGAATGGGTTTTTCAAGCTTTTTATGTGGAAAATGCTCTAAAAGGCTAGTAAAAAAAGAAACCCGTCATCGACTGCAAATAACTTAATCATTTTCAAAGATATGACAAGTTTCTGATACCTATAATAAACACCCAGTTTATCCATCTTAATAAAGCTCATGTTTTCTCTAAAATTGACCTTAAGGCGGATTTCTGGGAAGTGGGAATAGATCCAAGTGAAAGATCCAAAACAACATTTTGCATCCTTAATGCCCACTACCAATGGACAGTTATGCCTTTCGGACTCAAAGTGGCTCCTTCTATCTTTCACAGAACCATGACTAAGATCTTCCAGCCATTTTTCATTATGCTTTGATATACATTGACCACATACTATTGTTCTCAAAAAACAAGAAAGAACATCAAGACTTGTTTGGCTAGTTCCAGTCAATTGTACATGAGTATGAGATTATGTTATCTAAAAGAAAATCTAGGTAGGAAGATGCATCATCGACTTTTTGGGCATGCAATTTTCAGATTGCAAATACCAGCTAAGGCCACACATCACTAAGGAACTTCAAAACTTCACAGACGAAAACCTAACGAAAAAACAGATACAACAGTTTTTAGGTATCGTCAATTACCTAAAGGATTTTCTACCACATGCTTCCCGAGATACAAGTCAATTATAAAAAAATGTTGAGAAAGACAGCACAAACAGCATCAGTCAAAAATTTAAAAAGGGTTACTCAAAATTTTCCTCCATTAAAGATTCCTAGAGAAGGAAAAATAATTTTACAGATTGATGCAAGTAACGGATTTTGGGGAGTTATCTTACAAGAAGTTGAAGGGGAAAGAAACTTTTGTGGACATGTAAGCACACAATTCAAATATTCCAAGAACACTATCATACAGTCTGCAAGGAGATGCTAGCAGTCAAATATGGAATCAAGGAATTTGAATTTCATCTACTCAACCGTCACTTTATGGTTTAGCTCGATAATTATTTATTTCCAAAAGTTCTTAAATTCTGTAACAAGTCACTTCGCGAGAAAAAACTCATCAGAGTAAAAGTGTGGTTCTCAAAATACAACTTTGAGGTACAACATATAAATGGATAACGCGACTTGATATCGGATCTCCTGTCGATCTCCATTAGCGATTCGGCTCATCATTTCTGTCAAACAATTCTCTTTGATCTTCATGGTCCGACCTTTTCTACAGCAAGGACCACGAGAAGCAACTATAAAAAAGGAATTTCCACCAAAAGTTACGATCAAGACTACGGGCGATTGTCAAAACTACGCAAAAAAAACATCTTTCTATTTGATGATGAAAATGTTCAAAGATATCAGGTACTTCCACTTTCCTTATGGATCATACTTACTTTATCATCTACCGGTTTACTCAGGATAAAAGACTGTATTCAATACAGCTCTGGTATCTCTTGTGCCTTACAATATTGTCTTACGCCCCAATACTGTATTCAGATACTTTTCACATCTAGTTTCTTGGTCCCGCATTTATCATCTAAAATTATACTTTATACTGGTCCCCAACTCTCGTATCTCGTCTCTCAACTCTCGTTCTTTCATTTATGCGTCTTTCGTTTCTCGTTTTGCAACTGTGGTCTCTCTTCTCTCTCACCTCTTACTCTACTCTCTCGTCACGCAGCTTTCGGTTCCTCGTCTTTGCGTCTCGCATCCAAAAAAAATATCATTTATGGATCTACTTTTGTTCCTCTTAAAAAATAAAGCCAATATGAATTCGAATTCTTATATTTATGAGATACGAAAAAAAAATTAAAAACAAAAATATCCATACACACTAATTTTGTATAAAAAATATTTGGAGCTATGATAAAAAAAATAGCTAAATAATAAATAATTAATTAAATATATATATTTTTTTGTTGGAAATAGATGATAATATATTCAATAAATAGATATTGACTTGACTTTATTTATTGCACTTTATTATATCGGTAATCTTTAGTGCAATACTGAAAGAATTGTTTTAAGCAGTACAACAAGTGGATTAGCTTTATTACGAACTGTGCTTATCACTTGTTAATTTCTAAAATTAGTTAGGTTTGACAATTAGAGCATTTAAAAATTATATCTTAAATAGCATATTATAGGTTATATGGGTGTTTATGTAAGAACCGAAAAACAAATCAACATATCTAGAGGCATATGAAAGAATTATAGTATTTGAGGAGTATTATGTAAAAGAAACAAAGTCTGGGGAGCCATGTTTGAAAGGGACAAAAAAGGAAAATTTTCAAAACATACGCCGTTGCCGGGGATCGAGCCCGGGTGACAGGCGGGAATACTTACCACTATACTACAACGACGTCGTTGTTATGTCTAGTTCATTTGAATACACATCACGTGTATTAAATTTGTAGTTGTATAATAACTCTTATGCGGTTTCGACTATTTAAATTTGTTCTGAATTAATCGAAGAGTTATTTCTTAACACACACAAAAAAAGTTAAAATACCAGATAATAATTATGATTCTGACATCAAATTAATTTTATATTTAAAAATAAAATGGATATGATATTAAAATTATTTACAATAGGTATTGATTAAAATATATGGCTTTAGTAATATCTATATTCATATTTTCATGTTAATTTTTTATTTAATTCAACGGTTTATTTTTCTTAGATTTTTTTATTGTAAAAAAATTTTGATCTAAAAAATGTATAAATCCCTAGTTTTGTTTTAAAATATTTGAATTTTAATTTAAGCTTTTTTTTCAAATTAAATAGAAGATTTAACGGTTTATAGTTTTACATATTATTTTTATTTTTATTTGTTGTTGCTTATATAAAAACATATATTTTAAAAATTTATTAAAATTAACAACCCAATATATTTTTTTGTAGATTTTAGTTATTGAATTTTGATTTGTATTATTGAATGTTCTAGTATAGAAGATGTAGGTTGTTTTATTTGTTGATTTTGAAATTGGTATAGTCGGACGTGTTTTAATATTCAATTGTTTTGGAAATGGGGTTGAAAACAAATACCTATATTTTTTGTATTTTTTTTTATTATTTAGGATTAGTATTTGAATTTTTTTATTGTTTTTTGGTATGATGACACTTAAACAAACACCTAAACATATTACATCTCCATTTTCGCACGTATTTACACCGAAACATTAGAATGGGTTGAACCATCACGTTCGTCGGTGAGAGTATAAAAACGATGTGAAACCAGACAATCTTCTTCAGAGCTTGAGCCTACTCCAGAGACTGAACCCAAAGTTTCACTCATATGATCCATCTTTATTTAAAAAATAACCGAATTACTTGTAACCGAATTACTTGTACCAAGTTGCAGCGTTCATAACAAGATTCCTTCAAGGAATAAAGATATACAAAGGATTCTTGACTTATACCGTCAAATTTTTATAAATTAGCCTATAAATTTATAGTTTAGAATCCAAATTATAATATTCTTATTATATCCTTCCTAGAATTCAAATTTGGAATGATGTTTACACAATTACCTTAAAAAAAAATTTATCTATTAGTGTGATACTAATCTATGTGATTATTTATTAATCAAATGCATCCAAAAGCATATGACGACCCATCCTACTAAAGAAGCTCCAGCATTTTATTCTTATATTTTCCGGAGCTCTAATAAACAAAAAATAATATATGAACATTCTTATATCTTTCATCGTCATATAAACTAATACCTAAAACGTATCATAATTCTTCACTCAAACGTCAACTACCCTTTTGTAGAGCTAGGTTCAGTCTAATATGCATGATTGTTGAATACATACGAGTAATGTTCCAAAACACGAGATTCCACAACTATTTTTTAGTTTTCTACAAAATTTCGGTTTCATATAAAACTTATAAAAACATTAAATTATATTAAAACCTTGATTACTTTATTCATATTTTCTGAAAATTTTCTTTTAATTGTTAGAACTAGTTTTGTTGTCTTACGTTAAAATTAGTTGTCACATTGAACATCTAATTTAACCTGTCGAAATTAATTTATGGGAATCTAAAATCATGTTATTTATTCTTGTCTTAAATATAAAAATGAGCACTAAAAATTGTAATAAAAAATATTAAATTACGACATAATGGATTGGAATTTTAAATAAATTTATAAAAATATAATATATAAAATTTTATTTAACCTATTAATTGTCAAAAACTCATATATGAGTTTTATAAAAAAAATGTCAAAATAACAAATTTACACGTGCTAATTAATTAGTGTATACCATAGGTTTTTGTTTTATTTTTATCTTTTTTTATTAGGTTTAGATTTTTTTTCATCCATCCAAAAAAAATTAGAAAAAATAGTTTTTTCCTTAAAAAAAAGTTTGAAACCTAACTTCAAAATTATATAATTTAGATTATATGCGTTAAAATCTTAATATAAAAACAGCAATTACATGAATTTGTAAATTGGATAAATTATTAAAAAGTTGGATAGATCTTTCCACCCATATTAGAAAATCCAAACCAAAATATTATCACAAACCCACAATAATAAGTAAAGAGTGCTCAATCACTACCTATCAAACTAACATGATTTAAAAAGTTTCATAAACTTGCATCTTTTATGATTCGAATCATTTATATCTTTTCAATTCTTGTTTGGTTTCCACTTTGATGATTCTAACAAAGAAAAGTAAATAAAGCCTAGATCTAGAAAATATCAACAAGAAAGGTAATTATTCAGGTAAATATTGAATCATCAATGCAAATATTAAGGGCCTTAAAATTGGTACCTTTAGTTTGGAATAATACAAAAAATTACACTAAAAGTTACAAAATTTACCTATAAAAAAGATGGTTTTTTTACAAAACTTTAAAAAAAAATGAAGAAAAATAATTTTCTCTAAGTAAAACAGTTTTCATTTACATAATCATTTTTGTTACCGTAAGGCCTTTCAAAACATTTTCACCTGGAAGTTAATATGTTTTGATAAACCAAACACAGCTAAAAGTTCTAACCTTTTGCATCTTCATATACCATCAACCCTAGGATTAGGAACATACCCTTCTTTCTTCATTTCCTCGATTAGCAAACGAAATACTCGATTTATATCATCTCCTGATTCATTGCATAGAGTCTCACCGGCAAGGAATTCACTTTTTTTACCATCGATTTCAATCCAACTACAACCTGGGGTCTTAACGACACCTCTTTCTCTCATTAAAACCCGCATCTTCGCAGAATCATCCCACCTTCTCTCGTGAGCGTAAATCTTTGACGAAATAATATAGTTCCCAGAATTCGATGGCTCGATTTCTAAAAGAAGTTGCATAATCCGCTCACTAATATCTACATTCTTACGCTTCTGACAAGCACCGAGCAGTGCCCCCAACATGATTTCATCGGGTTTTTCAGGCATTTTCAATATAAAATCCCAAGCTTCCTTTAACCGTCCAGCACGAGAAAGAAGATCAACCATGCAAGAGTAGTGCTCAACTTTCGGGGCTAAACCGAACGACAAACTCATTTTATCAAACAAATGAAGACCTTCATCTATCAACCCTGCATGTACACATGCAGATAAAACCCCGACAAATGAGATTTCATTCGGGCGAATATTATCGTCATCTATCATACGGTTAAATAGAGCGAAAGCTTCATGAGGTCGGCCGTGAAAAGCTAAGGCGTGAATCATGACGTTCCAAGAAACCTCGTTCTTTATCGCCATGCCTTCGAAAACTCTTACCGCATTGTCTAAGCTACCACATTTAGCATACATATCGATTAAGGCAGTAGAAACGAAAATGTTGTGATGCAAGCCTTCTTCTAGTGCATATTTCTCAATCCATTTGCCTAAATCAAGGGCACTGATTGAAGCGCAAGCAGATAATACAACGGTTAAAGTAATCTTATCGAGGCTCATTCCTGCCTCTTTCATGCTATGAAACAGCATGATTGCTTCATCTGACATTCCGTTTTGAGCGTATCTGTGTGAAATGAGTATAAATAAAATATATTCTCAAAACGATTGCATAAGAATGAAAACAAAACCGAAAGAAGGCACACACTGCATAAGAATTCACTTCCTACCATTCAACTCAGTGAGACACGAGCTGAAGCTAACATAACGAAAGATATTAATAGAGAATAGAGTTACTCACGCAGTGATCATAGAATTCCAGGTCACTCTATCTTTTGTCCTCATCCTATCAAAAACCCTTCTAGACAATGACAATTCCCCGCATTTACCGTACATAGCGATTAGGGCTGACCCGAGATACGAGCTCCACTCCATCTTCCTATCGGCTACAAATCCCTCTATCCATTTCCCCAAACTCAACTCACCAAGATCACCACACGCCCCAAGAACACTAACCAACGTCTTCTCATCAGGATCAATCCCCTCCTCCCTCATCTTATTAAACAAACAAACAGCATCATCAGCGTAACCCATTTGCGAGTACCCAGAAATCATCGAGTTCCACGATACCAAATCCCTCTCAGTAATTCTATCAAACACTTTCCGTGCAAAACCCAGTTCGCCGCATTTCGCATACATAGTGATCAAAGAGTGGTTCACATGGCAATCCGAATCCAACCCAACTTTTAAAACCGACGAATGAGCCGATTCCCCGCGGCTCAACGCGGAGAGATTCCCACACGAGATGAACACAAACGGGTAAGTGAAATTATTCGGTTTCAAACCCGAAATCTTCATACGGAGATATAAATCGAGGGCCATTGAGTATTTATTCCATGTGGTGGTTAACCCACGGATCATAACATTGAAAGCGTAATCTTCCGGTGGCCGCATAAGCGAGAAGAGAAAAGAAGCGTAAGTGAAGTCTTTTAGGTCGATGGATTTGGGAAGGATGAAGTTGGGTTTTTGAATGAAGTTTATGAGCATTTGTGTTTGGATTTGCTGAAGTTGTGTGGTGGTTTTGCATTTCGAGAGGAGGTGAAGGAGTTTCCCGGTGAGGCTTATTTGGCGGGAAGGTAGGTGTCGCGGTGGTTCTGTTCTGACCATTATTTGACTGACTTTATCATTTTTATTTTTCTGTTAATTTGAAAATTTCAAATTAAATTGAAGATTTTATTATGGGCTTTTATTAGGCTATAGATTATGGGCTCTTTGTTTTCTGGGCTAGTTTTACAGAATCGTTGTAGCTGAGGGTATTTTCGGTATTAAATCATAAACTTGTAATCTGGAGAGTAGTACAAGAGAAGAGAAGCATCAATGAAGATGATGCTGGTACTAATTTCTTCCTTTTTCTTTATAGTCGGCTTACTTTTCTTTCTTTTTTGCTGCCTTTCTTCACTTGTTTTGCTTTTTCAAATAAGGTTGTTCACATCGGAATAATTAAAAGATGATTATAATAAATAGATATGGTTAAGAAATCGTCCACAAAATTGTTAAGTTATGGTGTGAATGTAAAAATAAATCAGTTGTGCCCTAATTATTTTTATTTATTATTTTTTGGATTATAAATATGCACAAATTATTTTTATTTATTATTTATTAAAATTTATGCAATACATAAATAAATGATTTTATTTAACCTAATATCCAAAATACTTTTAAGTTGTATTCTGATTTCGCGATAGAATTCAGCTTTTACTAGCATTGGAAGCTTTGAGTCAGACAAACATAAATGAAATTTTGGAGAAAAAATCAGTTACAGATGATAAACAAAAATAAGCTTTAAGTAATAATCTCTTGTTTTTCTTTTATTAAGTGTATCAGTAGATTGAGATGATTTTAATTGTTTATTGAACAGATTGAATCGAGTTTGGATCTTTACTTTTGGAGGTGTTTGACTGTGTCATAAGAATATATGCTTCATGGTGTTCTATGTTCATAAATTAATACTCCATCTTAGCTCTCAAGTCTCGTTGATTAGATATTTGCTTATTCTGATTTTGGATTTTCATTTCGTCGAGTTCTGAACAACTATGGAGGTTGGAACTGGTTTAGTTATGCCCAACAATCTTTTTAGAAATGATATGAAATTAAACTTAAAAACACATGAGTTTGACAATTGCAAAGAAGTCAGGTATTACACCTGCTTGAGATTATGTTAGTAACAACGTACTAGTTTATACTGATGTTAATTACTAAATATTTAAATTGTGTATTGAATGATAAAATCGTGAACATATACTTAATTATTAAGCTACAATTATCTAATCTTAGTTAACCAACATCTAGGCTTTCTAGTAGGAGGGCGGCCCTTAGTTGACCGAGGGCCTGACTTAGGTAGATGTCACATTTTAGTTTTACAATTGAGTGTATATTTCGCACTCAGTCAGCATCATAATTTTGCTCTCTATATATGTATCTAAGATTCATTGAGGAATATATTAATTTTTTATGACAGTTGATAATATGAGCTAGATACCAGAGTGTCTGCCCATTAGTAAAAATTTCAAGTAGGATAACTGAATCTATTTAAATATATAAATGTTTAAATCCTTTGTCTTTGCATAATAAAATATTATCTAAGAGGGCTCTATCTTCAATTATAAGAGAAGATTATTCTCCAAACAATCTGCCAATAGAAGGTATCATATCTCCATTGCTATTTTTTAATTGAGATACCTCCACTAGATTCCACATTTGATAAACAAGATCCATCAAAATTTAGTTTGATTCCATTATTTATATGAGGTATCTATTTGATAGAGATGGATTTCTTAGTGTTAGTAAGATGATGAAAGCAACCTAGTTCATTGTCAAATTCCCAAAATATATTTCCTTTTTAATTAGATTAGCCCAATCAAGTGTAGTTATCATATATATATTATTTTGTCCATAATATTATTGGTTGAAATGTTTTTATCATTGAATTTAGTTTTGTTTCTAGATGACCAAATAACCCCACATATAATTGGTGGCAAAATAGTTCTTATATGAATAGATTTATTAGTTTACTAGATTCAACAACTAATAATATATTGTAATAAAGGATACCAAAGAGACTTGCAAAGTATTTTCATACTTCCAATGTAGTATGACACTGGACAAAGAGATGGTTTATAGATTCAATGTTATTGCAAAATTGGAATTTATGTGCAGTACTGAAATTTTTCTTTTGAAGGACAGTGTCTCGAGTGATGCTATTCCAAATTTTCATGAATATATTAGATGGTATGCCCTTTTCTCTAATGTTATTCCATGTTTCCTTAGTATTAAAGCAACCATTAGAAGATGAATTTCATTTAATAATGTCATTTTTATCTTTATGTAATGCGATTTTATTTATTCTATCAATGTCAGATGTTATGGCATTATCCTTTCGTTTATCTAAATTCTTAGATCCATTATGCTAGTAATTTTTTATTTTTCTTCTTTATACCTATTGTTTTTATCATTATTGGAAAGTATGATTAGAAGATGAACATGGCTTCATCTCTCATGCCAGAATTCAATATCATCTTTACCCACATTCTAAAAACTAGAATCTTTAACCGTTTGTATTAGGATCAGTCTTCCTACAAAGGGTAATATTTTACTATCTCATTCTTGTATTTTGTTTCTTATTTTTGTAACCAATTTATAAATTTAACACACCTTGTTACTTGGGTATTCCAATGTATTTAAGTGGCATGTAACTATGTTTAAAATCATTGAGAGATTAAATTGGTTTAATTATGTTTCTAGTCATACTTATAGAAGAAATGAATATTGTTTTATTCTTGTTGATTAGTTGACCAAAGATATTTTGATAATGGTTCACGACACATAGTTTATTCATACTATTTGAAGAGTCATTCATAAATATGATTAAAGCATCTGCAATTGCTAGACAAGGTATGTTAATTGAGATTTCATAATAATATATCATAGTATTATTGTCTTGAAATAGTTTTTTAAATCCTATAAGAAGATATTCTTCAACAATGATGAAAAGGCTATGGGACAGTGGGCCATCCTGACTTACACCAATGGATGAATTGAAGTAACCATATAGAGTACCATTTATAATTATAGAGAAATAAGATGTGTCAATGCCTTTATTATAAGTTTTATGAATTGGTTACCGAATCTAAAAACGCCATTATATTGAGGATAAATCTAAGAGATATTATATCAAAAAAATTGTCATATTTTATTTTAGAATAACATTGCCACCTCTAATATTCGTACTTATGCCATGAGATAATTCATGTGTTAATAGTATAGTTTTATGAATGTTCCTTCCATTTAAAAATCCACCATGTTCCTCATATAATCTTAGAAAGAATGGTGGCAATCCTTTTATTTATGATTTTAGAAAGTATTATATTGAATACAATACAATTATTATTATTATGCTTGAAGTCATGCTATGTTTTTGGAGAGTCTATATTAGGGATTAGGAATATTGTAGTAACATATATATCCCTATAAGCAATGTGGCTTTTCAAGTAAGCTAAAACAGTTTCACACAAGTCTTTGGAAATAACTGGCCAATAAGTTTGGTAGAATTTAGAGTTGAATCCATCAACTTCAACCACACTATTTGGGTTGAATGTATTAATTGAACTGAGTATTTCCTCAACTGTAAAATTAAATAATATTTTTTTATTATCTTGGTCATTTATAAGCTTGGGTATGATTTCCTAAAAATTTCCTAGATTTGAATAACTAGACTGAGTAGTTAATGCTCTTCAGCAGATTTTCCTAATGTGGATTGATCCTCAATTCAAAAGTCACCTATTGAGGAATTTAATGAATATTTTGGTTTGTTGAGGACATATGATATGGATATGCACAAAGCAGAGTGTTATGAGCCAGTTCTGGCTAGATGTTTAACCTTTATGATATCAAAGTAATCTCTTCAAGCAGCATTATAAAATGCTTTATCCAAATGTTTCTATTTTCTATTATAAGACCATGTAAAATTAGAACCAGAGAATCTTACATCTTTCAACTAGCAATCAAGGATATTGTTATTGAATTTATCTAAACTTCTAAGACTTGAAGATGAACAAGGCAGTTGTTCTGCAACATTTGATATTACATTAAAATATCATAATACAAACCATTATTTATTAGTATAAAATATCTCTCTTAACTTATCCGAGAGAACGAATTTTTGGATTCTTATACATTTGGCATAGATGAAAGTGACAATGAGTTCCTTGTTACTGGAGGAGTGACTGACTATTATGTTGATGAATTGATCATGGTTTATGAGGATCTTAAGTACATCTTCCAGATTATGCAAATTTTATTACTTATGTTAACACATCTATTATGGAAACCTAATGTATTTTAGACATTATCCAATTTATCTTGAGAGATCATTGACTCTTTTAGAGAAATTAAATCAACTTTATCAGACTTAATAATGGATTTAAATCTTTGAAATGTCCCATTATTGCTAATCTCATGAGCAATTCGGTTAAGAACTATTATTATCATTTAAATATTGAGTTATATGATCTAGATGACCCTATAAGATGAACTATCTTTGTATTAAGAGGTCCTTTGAAAGATTTAACTTTAGTCATTTTATTCTTTTACTAATATCTTTTTTGGTTTGTTTTCTTTCAGCTATCTTGTCAATGATTAGTGACAAGGGTATGATGCTTGTTGTTGATGGTTTAAGGGATTATGAGCTAGTGTCAAGATTTTCAAATTCATTTAAAGAGTTAAATATATTTCCTAACTCTATAGTATGCAAGGCTTTTATTGTTTCTTTGCTTCTAACCTTACTAAATCATTTTGTTTGATATATTTATTTATCCTGATTTTGTTCATTATTACTTATCGTATCTTATCCTTCTTGTTTCCTATATTATCTTGAATTTGGTTTTGGCTATAATCTAAGATGGTAAATTTATCTTTATCCAGATTTTGTTCATTCTTACTTAACTTATCCTTGTTGTTTATAATCTTATTGAAAGAGTTTTATTAGTGTTTTGGATTTGTGTATTTTGAACAATTAGAGAAGTCCAACATGATGCTTATCATGCAAATATTAAAAGAGATTGGGCACTTTATCATAAAAATATTAAGAGAGATTGAGAAGTTTATCATGTAAATGTCAAGATCCATGATATAGACTCTTCAGAGTGTAGAAGATAATATTCTTCGATATATTTTACAAGATGTGGAAGACTATATAACATAAGAGGTAATTTTTCATGGTTCCCAACATTTTTGTAAATTTTATATCCTCGTGTTTTGTAATATAAATTTCCTTATATTTTGCAATACATGTTTCGACATATTTTGTAATATATGTTTTCCTATGTTTTATAATATATGGTTCATCGTGTTTCACAATACATGTTTCCCAATTTTTTGTAATATATGTTTTCCCTTGTTTTGTAATATGTATTTATGAATGTTTCGCAATTAAAGTGTCCATATATGTTTTGAAATTTACTTTACATGCAATCTAATAGTTTGGAGAAAAATTATACAAGAGAAACAAGAGCTTCAAATTGAGGAGGAAATCTAGACTTTTCAGAAGGATCATAACATCCAAATAGGTCCAGATTATACCGCAAGCTCAACTCTATAGAATATCAAAACTAAAGATGAGGTACATAGTTAAAGAAGATATAGACAATTAAAAAACATAGATTTTGCAATTTGATTTTTATTTATATCAAGAACATTTCGTAAGTTAAATGCATGTATTTTTGGCAAATTAAATACTCGCAAGGTTTCACAAATGAAATAGTATCAAACTTTTACAGTTTCAATTTATCTAAGATTCACAAGTTAGAGTTACATGTTTTACAGATCAAGTTATAGCAAGGTTTTGCAAGTCTGATGTAGGTGTACTTCACAAATCTGTTTAAATCATGATTCAAAAGTTCGGTTTATGTAGGTTTTGTAAAGTAAAATTAGACATGTAAGAAAATAAAGTTGTATCAAAGTTTCACAGTTCATATTATAAAGATTTTTATAAGTTATAATTACTCTACCTTATAATGTTATATTATGAAGCAAGTTCATGTACTGTTTCAAACATCGATCGAGATGATAATAAGAATAATATGACCTAGTTACCTTTGAAAAACCAATAAAATAAGTTATTGGTATTGAAGATCGGAAATTGAAAATAAAACAAAATACTTCATAAAAGTTGAAAAATAAAAAAATTATTGTGATTTATAGAGCAAGAAAACATAAGGATTCAATTGTTTAGCTACAACCTTCTTCGGTCGATTTTGTTATAATTCAAAACATGATAAAAATATCAATTGGATTATAATATAATTAAGATATCTTAACATGCTTATATTTCACAAATATGTATACTTATTTTATCAATATACGACAGGTCTGATCTTTTGCAAATATGTATATATTTAGGTTTTACAACTTTTTATATGATTATATTTCTCGATTATGTGCAAATTTTTATATTTCACAACTGTATATCGGATGTTTTGTAAATTTTTATATGCATATATTTCTCAAGATTCAATATTTTTACATGTATCATTATGCAAGTTTCAATATGCAGGTGACTGATGTTTACATTAGCATCTCATAAATCAGGATCACTGTGTATCATAAAAACCAAAAGAAATTTCATATTTGGACATATAATGGTAAGCTTATACGGCTTCAAATAAGCATAGCCTAATCAAATTTTTATAATAATTTTTATAATATTTATTATTATATAGATATCCATCTACACAAAACATAATGTAACGTGGATTGTTGATAATATTTACAAGGCAAGATATAACAAAACTAGTTTTCATCATTCTATTATGTAGTGAAGCTAAAAAATGGAATTATACATTGAATGCTAATGGTGATGAACATAGAAAATCACATATTATGCCATTTGAACTCACTACTTATAAACTAACAAAACACTTAGGATAATTATAAATCGATAACATAAAATATTGTAAGGTTTACCATGTTTCGCAAGTTTGGTTTTGTAATTCTAGTAAAAACATGTTTACCAAATTCTAGTAACAACTTGTTTTGCAATTTTAGTAACAACATCTTTACCAAGTATTGATTAACTAGATGTTTCAAAACTATAGTTAAATCATTTTTTGTAAGTTGGTTAAACAACATGTTCTGCAAGTCTAGGCTTTGAAATTATAAATTTACAAGTCTAGTAGCAGTGTGTTTCATAAGTCTTATTAATAACATGTTTTGCAAGTTACACTTCAAAAATCTAGTAATAACTTGTTTTAAAAACATTTAAAGATTAAAGTTTATCAAGTTTGCTTAACATTTTATTTCTAAATTTTAATTCAATTTGTTTACATGTGTAGATTAAATACTAGATCAAACATTGTACAAAATTTATCATAGACAATCAGAGCCTCAATATGTATTATCGAATAACAAAAAATATTTTTTTTATTATGACATATTAGTGTGCAAGTACGCCTGTGTTTTTATACAAAATGAGGATTCATAGTTTTACACAACAACAATGAAGGTTCATGTAAAATAACATAGTTATTTTATTTGTTTTGAATGTTATAAGTACAACCATACACTAGTAAACTTTCATGCTCTATATTATTTAAAGTCTGAGTGATTTATTTTTTGTCTATAGAAATAAAAAAAACTAATTAATCATTTCAACAAATTTTATGTTTGACCAATAAGAACAATTTACATTGCACAAAAAGATAAAGTTCCTACTAATGAGCTCAGATTATTCAATCATAGCTCCATGTGTTATCCGGACAAAGAAAATTCGGACTTAACTTGCTACTGAACTATCCGGACAGGAAAAAAGTAAAGAAATAACTAAACACTTTTTTGACTAAGCTATGTGCTAACCAACTTAATAAGTAAATGAGTCCTTAAACTTGACCCGGTTCCATAACTTGACCCGAAAGCCCATGGGTCCTTAATCAAGGGTATAAATACCCCAACCACTTTCATTAATGAGGGTAATGGACATTTAATACAACCAGGCAGCTCAAATCTCTCACTATTAAACACCCAAAATATTTAATACCAAAACACTTTACAAAATTACCCTCAATCCAAAATAAACCTCACCAAATTGGCGACCACAGTGGGAGGAGAAGGTGCCTAAATCTAGCATTTAAAACCATCAAAAAGACCTGTTCAGATGGATCTGAACGAACAAGCGATTCCACCACCTATGATGGAGATGGTTGGGGAAAACAGTGAATATACCACCGAGGAACGAGATAAGTTGAGAGCTGAGATTTAGGCTTTAAGGGCCATTAAGAAAGCAGAAATATGTTTAAAGGAGAAGTCATATGCATCAGCCATCCACCATACTGACAATCCTAGGGAGAATGATCCATCAACAAAGACTCATTTAAGTAAGAAAAAGACCCATGTCAATTCCAAGAAGTCTCACCGGTCGAAGCCGGTGGAAAGCTCAGATTCTGAGTCCTCCAGTATCTCTTCGAACGAGGCTGAGCTTGAAGAGTCTTTATCATCAAGTAGTGATGGGGGGAGGTCCAGAAGGAAACAGAAGCTAGTTAAAAAGTATTTAAGGAAGAGAGATAGGCATGGGAGACTCAAAAGGCATTTGGGCAAATGATCATTTCATAGCCATAGTCACAAGTATGCAGATCAGTTGCTAATTGATCTTTTTTATTTTCATGATAAACCAGGTATTTTTACAACACCAAATGAAGACACAGTCTTTACTCGTAGCAGGAATTGGAGACAATCCCCATTATCTGCCAAGATCCTATCCGGAAACCTCCTCAAGAGGTTTGATAGTACTAAAATAGAGAAGTATGATGGGAGTAAAGATCCGGACAATCATCTGGAACAGTTCAAGAACTTCATGATGAATTTTGATGACGATGACAAACTTCTGTGTAGGGCCTTCTCCCAATCTTTTACGAGAAGTACTCTGAAATGGTACAACAGTTTGCCTCAGGGTTGTATCAGAAACTTTGCCATATTTTGGGTTGCCTTCCAAAGGCAGTTTGTGGGGAGTAAAGAGGTTAAGGGAAATGGAGATACTATCATCCATTGTGCCCAAGAACCAAATGAGTCATTAAAAGACTATATAAGTCGGTTCATAAATACCAAGAACGGGTTAGTTGATTGTTTTGAGCAAGTATTAATAACTTCTTTGATACAAGGGTTAAACCCTGGGAATCTAGCTGATTCAGTGACAAGGAAGAAGGCCATGACCTGTGGTGGTTTGTTAAACCAGGTGGGAAAGCAAATCAACATGGATGAAACTAAAAAGACTAGGGTACACAGAAAGATGAGGTCTGCCCCAGCAGCTCCAAACCAAAACCAATCCGGATACAAGGCCAAAGAAACCGAACAGGGGTCCAACAGGGCCAAACAGACTCAATCCCAATCCCACCCAAATCCAGCTCAGAGCCAGCAGTCCAAGAATAAACGAGGTCATTGGGTCCAACTGGAATGGTTTGTTAAGTTAAAGGAAAATATGGCAACCATTTATGACAAGACTAAAGATGAGGTTCATCTCCAGAAACCAGCAGCACTTCAATCTCCCAGAGAGAGTCTTAATACTTGTTTCTGCTAGTATCATCATGATATTGGCCATAACACTGAAGAATGCATTTCTTTAAAGCAAGAGGTACAAAATCTCATCGAAAGAGGCAATTTGGGGGCTTATGTCAAAAGAAGGAGTAGAAACAGGCCTGACAATGCTCCCCGAACTGGCCCAACGAACAATGCAAGAACATCTACTCCAGAAAGGGCAATGGTGATCCTTGAAATATTTGATGTTGATTCGGAATACTTGGATTCTGATCCAACCCGAAATAAAGTAGGGGTCATAACAGAACAAACTAAGATGGTGTTCGGACTCATAAGATTTTTTGAATCATTTACTATATTTGGAACGGATACCATGACTGCACCGACTCCTTCTTTAATGAAGAGGCATGTTCACACTCTGGACACTCAGTTAGAGGGAGGCATGTCTTCTTATCAGTCTCGAATCCCTTTTTCTTTCATTGTTTTTATCAAGATGATTTAAGAAATATAGATGGGCCTCATGAGGATGCTGTAGTGATAGGAGCTTCTATTAGGGGCAATAATATCAGACGAATTCTGGTAGATATGGGCATTTCGGCAAACATCCTCTTTTTAAGTTCTTACAAGAAGATGAAAAATCCGGCCGTAATTTAGCGTTCGAACAGATCCATTGTGGGTTTCACATGGAGTTATGCGGACGTAATCGGAGAATTTGAGGAGGAGGTACTGTTCGGCAAGGGCCCTTTCAAGAAGATGGTCAGAGTATTGTTTGTTGTGGTAGACTGCCCCAGAGGTTACAATGCAATCTTTGGGAGGTCTTGGCTCTCTAGAATGCATGTTGTGGCCTCAACAGTCCACCAATTTTTAAAGCATGCAGTCCAAGGGCAAGTAGGAGTTTTCCGGAGTAGCCAAAAAATAGCAAGGGAATGTTATGCAACTGCGCTTGCTCCTAAAGCGTTGGGATCAGTCCGGGCTAATGAAGATTAGCAGTTATTGGGGCCTTCTGGGGGTGAGGGTAAAATTGATGACCCCAGAGAGACCCCTGGTGTTGTAATACCGGTTGAAGAAGTTGAAACTCACTCTCTGGGAGAAGGTAGAAGCGTTAAAATTGGCTCTAAAATGGCGCCGAAGTTAAAGATGAAATTGTTGTCTTTTTTGGCAAACCACCAACATGTCTTTGCTTGGTGCAATACTGATGTGACCGGAGTGCATGCGAATTTTATATCACACAAGCTGTCCACCCGAAGAGATATTACACCTGTTATGTAAAAAATGAGAGCTTTTTCTAAGGAAAAAGCTGATGTAATAGTCCATGAAGTTGACCGGCTCACTAGGATGGGGCACATAAAGGAGTCTCAATATCCTTTATGGACTGACAATCCAGTGCTAGTTAAGAAAAAGAATGGGAAACGACGCATGTGCATCGACTATACTAACCTCAACAGAGCTTGCCCAAAATATCTTTACCCAGTTCCCCGGATAGATCAGCTGGTAGACTCGACATCTGGAAACAAGTTGTTGTCTTTCATGGATGCCTTCTCTAGGTACAACCAGATCCAAGTGGATCTGAAGGACTAAGATCACACTACCTTTGTTACAGATATGGGTCTTCATTGTTACAAGGTGATGCCTTTTGGGTTGAAAAATGATGGGGATACTTATCAGAGGTTGGTGAACAAAACATTTGCTGATCAGATTGGTAGAAATATGGAAGTATACATCGATGATATGATGGTTAAAAGCTTAGAAGAAGAATTACACATAACTGATCTTCAAGAAAATTTTGCCAACTTGACAAAGGTTAATTTAAAGTTGAATCATGAAAAATGTGTATTTGGGGTGCAGTCCAGAAAGTTTTTGGGTTATGTGCTAAGTGAAAAGGGGATACAGCCTGATCCGGACTAGCTCGATGCTCTGTTAAAAATGGATCCCCCTCGAAATATTAAAGAAGTACAGAGGTTGACAGGAATATTTGGTGCTTTAAATCGTTTCATTTCAAGGTCTTCGGACAAATGTGCTTCGTTCTTTCAGACCTTGAAAGGTGCTAAAGACTTTAAGTGGTCTCCATAATGCAGTCAGGCTTTTGATGAAATAAAGAAGCACTTATCTTCACCAAAACCCCTTTTTAAGCCTGTTGAAGAAGAAACACTTTATGTATACTTGGCTGTGTCAGAATATGCTATAAGTGTCGTATTGGTAAGAGAGGTGGACAATTATCCTTGTCCGGTGTACTATATCAGCAAGAGTCTGATAGATGTTGAGAATAGGTACCTAAAGCTTGAAAAGCTGGCACTAGCCTTAGCGATTGCTGCCTGAAAAATAAGGCCGTATTTACAGTCTCATTTCATCATCGTCTGAACATCTTTTTCACTAAATAATGTTCTTCAGAAAGCAGAGATATCAAGCAGGATGACCAAGTGGTCAGTGGAGTTGGGTGATTATGACATTGATTTTTCCCCACGAACTGCTATCAAAGCTCAATCTGTTGTTGATTTCTTGGTAGAGTTTCATTCGAACAGAAGTTCTAAACAAGCTTCAGAGGAGAAAACTAAAAAAGAGTGGGTTATCCGGACGGCTGGTGGATCAAGCACAATGGGTTGTGGGGCTGGAATTTTCTTAACCTCTCCATATGGTGATAAACTATACCATGCTATATGCTTTGGGCTCAGGGCCTCTAACAATGAGTCTGAATATGAAGCAGTTATAGTTGGTCTTAAGTTAGATTTTATATGTGGGGCTAAAAGAGTTAGATTGATGAGTGATTCTCAGCTTCTTATCCACCATGCTCAAGGTCAGTCTGAGGCCAAGAAGGAAAAACTGATCAAATACTTATTCTTCCTTAAAGAGGTGACAACCAACTTCAAAAATGTTTGTTATGAGCATATTACTAGATCGGAAAATATGATGGCAGATTCCTTAACAACCATAGCATACTCTGAGTCCTACCCTTGGATTCATATACAGGAATGCCCATCTATACAATTAGATCGGAACAAAGAAGAGGAGGAAAGTTTGAGTATACAAGTAGTTGCACCTAAAGATGGGAGATTTCCCCTTCTTCAATATATCTCTGATAGGATTTTGCCTCAGGAGAAAGCTATGGCAAGGAAAGTGAAATACAAGGCTCGTGGTATTTTACCATAAGAGAGGTTCTTTATAAAAAAGTATTTCAGCAGACCTCTCATGCGTTGTTTGGGGGCTGAAGAATCCCATATCGGTTTAACCGAACTACATGATGGAGAGGGATCAGCACACTGTTGTTACAAAGCTCTAATCCGGAGGGTTTTATTGGCTGGATACTATTGGCCATCAATAATGGCAGATGCTAAGGAATTGGTGAAAAAGTGTAATCCATGCCAAATGTATGGTAACGAAATTTATATCCCAGCAGTGCCTATGGAGTCCGGTCCTGAGTCAGTGCCTTTTGCTCGTTGGGGATTGGATTTAGTTGGACCTCTACCAATAGCGTCCGGAGGGTGCAGGACTGTTATTGTAGCCATTAATTATTTCTCAAAATGGATAGAAGCAGCTCACATGGTAGGAACCACTTCAAAAGCTGTTATAAAATTTATCGTGTCTAACATCTGTTGCAGATTTGGGGTTTCACAAAAGATAACCACAGATAACAGGCCACAATTTGATAACAAGGATATAGAGAGTTTCTATGCCTCTAGGGGTATTCAACATTGCTTCTCTTCTCCTTTCCACCCACAAGAAAATGGCCAAGGTGAAGTGGCAAACAGGACCATTATGTCCGGATTAAAAAAGAATTTAGAAGGGACTGATGGGAAGTGACCAAGCTATTTGCAAGAAGTGTTGTGGGCATACCAAACTACTCATAGGGCTGCTACTCAGGAATCTCCTTTTGCCTTGGTGTATGAGATGGATGCAATTACTCCTATAGAAGCAACCCTGCCATCATACAGGGTGCACAACTATTCCGAACAAGCCAATGAGATGGAAATTAGGGATCAGTTGGACTTAATAAAAGAAAGAAGGGTTAAAGCTCATCTTAAAACAACCCGCTATCAAGGCTTGATGAGGAGCAGATTTGCTTCCAAGACCAAGAGAAGGGATTTTCGACCAGGAGATAAAGTTTTAAGAAATTTTTTCTTGCATACTAAGGAAAAACAGTTCGGCAAGTTGGCTCTGAACTGGGAAGGCCCTTATGAGGTCTTCGGAAAGCTTAAGCGTGAGACATATAGGCTTCAAGACAAAGATAGAAGAATTTTGAAGCACCCATGAAATATTGAACACCTCAGGTTATATCTAGAATAAAAGTTATGTAAATATTTATTTGTTAAAAGTCAATATAAATATTATGGGGCATACTATTTCCTACCCTGGTGGCGCGGGGTGGTTTTATTGAGGTGTCTGGTTTTTTCAATAAAATATGATGCCTTCTTAAAACATTCGATGTGGTTTGACTATAATTCTTTTCAAGTCTTCGATTTAATGTTATGGATCTTTGACAGATTGGATTAATCTGGTTGAATGATGACCATTAAATACATGCCATCGGAGATATTAAACACTCTCACTTTAAATAATTTTGAAATAATTGGGGCTCTTTAAACATTAGCTGTTAAAATTGAAAAGAAACATGAAACAAAGCAATATTTGATAGAAAAGCCTGTCCGGGTGTAAACCGGATCACGTTACCAAAGTACAAAATATGCCTTGGCCATCCAAGGGCTTTAAGTGTTTTGAAAGACTTATCCGGACTCAAACCGGATACTACTAAAACAATTCTGTGGCCATCCAAGGACTTTAGTAGTTCACAAATTAAGAAAACACAAAAGATATTTAAAACCTTAGGGCTTATTCCCTTTGGATGATCCTGTATCACCTCCTTTCTTAAGACTTCTAAGTTCGGCACTTGAACTCTCACCGGTTCCTTCCTCTTCATCAGTAGAAGAGTCTATTCCACTGCTATAGTTATATTTGTCACCAGCAGCCATGGTATGGAATGGGATGTCTTCGTAATCCACATATTTCCATAAAGGACCAAGGGTCCTCTTTGGAAACTTTCATGGAAAAGCAGCACCATGTCAGACTTCACCTCAGTATACCTTGCTTCCAAGGAGTCTATCACCTTGTTGGTGTATTTATTAATGATGGCCTGAATTTTCTGTTCTTGCTGCTTCTCCAAGTATTCTTTCTTCTTGGTTACCTTAGACACAACATCTTCTAAGGAAGTCTTCTCACCGGGCAAGGTCTGGATGGCACCATCTTTGGTGTTTAGGTCCTCCCTTAATGCTGAAAGATCTTTCTCCAAACCAGAGCACTTAGTTTGGAGCTCAGTACTAGCATTCTCTGAAGTGGTCATCTTGGTCGATAGATCTTCCTTGTCCTTTCTCAATGCTTCAAGCTCTTTCTTCAATTCTTATATGCTGTGATTAGCATTGAGGATATTGGTTGACAAAGACTCCTTGTCAGTATTAAGGGTGTTGATAAGGGTGGACTGGTTTTTCACTTGCCTCTCCAGATCAAGCACTGGCTGAATGTGACCCAGAAGGGAATAAGCCACCACATCATTCTCTCCGGAGACAGTGTAGGAATTTCTATTGTAAGTCACTATATTAGAAGAGCTTGAAGGACGGAAGGGGCTATCAAAGTCATCTTTCTCAAAGTCATTGAAGTAAAGATCAATGTTTTGGAGAGCACTGATGTCTACTTCATCAATCCCTCGTCCGGTACTTTCTCCGGATTGCAGACCGGTGGGAATCTTCTCTGCCAAGGTGGAGTCGGTTGGGTCTGATGGAGGTAGAAGCTCCGAAGGGCGAAGAATTATTTCTTCCCCTAAGGTTGATCTTTTTCTTCTTTGCAGCCTTTTTATCACTACTTGCTCCCCTTTTTCGGTCCTTTTTAGAGGCTTTGGTGGATTTTGTGATTCTCCTGCCCCCTTAACAGTCTCATCTTCAACTACCTTGAGCAAGGCAGCATTGGTCCCCCATTGGTTCCCCGAACCGGTCTCCTTTGTGGCAGCTCGAACTATTTCTGTTGCAGTTCTCTTCTTCTTTCCTTTAATCTTGCTGGGAGTCTTGGCTCTAGAGGGCAAGACTAGTTTACCATCTTTCTCTTCTGTCCGTTTAACGATGACACCTGGAGGAGGGGTGTGGTCAATTCTTCCCATGTAAGATCTCTCCGACCTGTAATATTCCACAGATGGGATCTCACCATATTGTTAGAGGTAAAGCAGTTGTGGAAGGCATTCCCCTGATGCTTTGTAGCCCATGCATTCAGTTTGGCACATGTAGTCTGCCCCTCCTCCAGATATCTTGTATACTCATTCGGAAACGTTGGAAAAGAAGTAATGAATAATTCAGGAGTGGAATATTTGTGAAGTGAAAAGAAGAACATGCAAAACAAAATTGAAGAGCTTACATGTACTCTTCCATCTACTAGTTAGAATACTAGGGTTGGTTTTGGCTTTGATCTTCTTCCCATTTTCCCATGACCCACTGATGAATAAGAACTGAGTTATCCAATCATTCTCCGATTCCAGTAAGTCATCTACCACTTTGAAGTCAGTTCCCATGTTGTGATGGTAGAATGGGATATGGTGATTCTTGCATAGACTTGCCACAACGACAAATTGCTCCATAGGGAGAGGGATTTTGGACAGCCTTGATGTCATTATGTAAGCAAGGAGAGAGTACCAAGCATTTTGACTTAATTGGCTTGGGCAAAGCTTTACCAGGTGGAAGTATCCGACGATCTCTGGATCTAAAGGGAACCTGAGCCCCCAGTTTAGTTGTTTGGTGAAGATGATCACTTCATTAAGTTTGCAATCTATCGGAGTCTTCGGAATGACAGGTATCCTCACCTTCACTGACTCTGGGATCCCCCACTTTTTCCAGATCCGGCCCAACTCGACAGTATGAGTATAGACATAATTTATGTTTTGCATGACCAATAAATATTTAACGTTGACATTCTTAAAGCAAGGCTCTACCTTGCCCTCAAAGCATTCCGGGAGATCCGGATGATCCACACCAACTTTTGCTTTGCCTTTTCATTTCCTGTCAGAGGCAGCATCCCCAGTTTGTCCTGAGGCTTCAGATTTAAAGGGGGCCTCTTCGATGCTGTCCTCCATCACTTCTTTCATCACTGTGGAAGGTTTATCGGTTGTTGTAAATGGGAGGGGAATAGTTTCCGACACCATAGGCTCTCCGGATGAATGGGTGCCAGTTGTTTCCAAAGGCCTGATATTCGGTTGAGGCTGAGCTCCGGAGGACTTCGCTTATGAGGCTACTTTGGATGCCTTTAATTCGGAGGGCTTATCTTGTGGGGCTCTTATAAACACCTCTGATCCGGAGGGTTTACCTTTGGATTTTTCTTTAGAGGCCTCTGATTTGGATGGTTTTGACAGCGAGGCAGTTGGTTAGGCCTTTACCAAACGAGTCGTCCAGCGTGGAGTTGATTTTTCTAGAGACTTTTCAATATATGAACCCATGGCTATGAAATGGGAGGGTTTTCTAACACTCGATATTGCTTTTTCATGGGCAGTGGATGTTTGGGACTCCTGAACAGAAGAACCTGATGGAATGGGTGAGAGGTTTGGTTTGAACAGCTGTTTAGGTTTTGGATTTCTGGAAGAAGATGACCCACGATCAGTTTCCTGGGATGGTTCACCAAACTTTTCGCTTGGGAGACCGGGAGACCAGAAACGATACGTTTCTCTCTTTTGACTTTTCTTGCTTTCTCTAACTCAGACATGTTCAACCAGTCGCCTTTTACAAGAGCGTTTCTAGCCGTGAACATAAATCTATCCAAGAACAAGTTTGAAAGTGAGGGTGGAAAGCTCTCTAGAAGGTTTTTGAGTGATGAAGATAATGAAACAGTGAAAAAATGGTTTATATATTAGTAGAAAAAGGTAACTAATACCTAGGAGGAGTTAAAGAGGTTTTGCAATGATTAGAGGCGGCGCAGACGTGGGGAGAATTAAATGCATAGGTTACTTTTTAGGTTTAGTAGGAGCAAAAATCTAAGTAAAAACGGCTAATAGGTCAAATCAGATTGTGACACGTGTTTTACGATCCAAAAGAAGACTCTTAGAATTCTGGGGAAAAATCAGTTCGGACAAACTTCAAGCTACACAAGCGGGTCGGAAAAAATCGTCACTGACTAAGTAAAAAAAAATTTCCTGCCAAAGATTTTTGACAAGGCCTAAAAATGGGTTACTGATGAGTTCGGATTATTCAGTCATAGCTCTCTGTGTTATCCGGGCAACGGCAATTCGGACTTAACTTGCTACTGAACTATCCGAACAGGAAAAAAAGTAAAGAAATAACTAAACACGTTTTGACTAAGCTATGTCCTAATCAGTTTAATAAGTAAATGGGTCCTTAAACTTGACCTGGTTCCATAACTTGACCCGAAAGCCCATGAGGCCTTAATTAAGGGTATAAATACTTCAACCACTTTCATTAATAAGGGTAATGAACATTTAATACAACCAGGCAGCTCAAATTTCTCACTACTAAACACCCAAAATATTTAATACCCAAAACACTTTACAAAATTGCCCTCAATCCAAAATAAACCTCACCACCTACCATAATAAGTAAGATCAAACACGCAATACATAACTAGGGCTTTTGACGCATTCCACCACTTTTTGTAGATCTTTACTTGTACGTGAAACGACATGAGAATAGTCTACATTCATTTAATATTATATATTTTTTTAAAGTAGTACATCAAAATCAACCAACGATGAAGAATATACCATAGTGTTGTTACCGTGATAAATGTCTTCCTCAAAGGACTATATTCGAGTTGACACTAAGCCATAAAACAAAAATGGTTTTGGATCTGGATCTACATCAACTTTTGTACTTATTTATATTTGTAACAAAAAAAACACTAAATACAACACTCAAAATATTGCCTGAAATATTCCAACGATATATATGCACATGATTTAATTTGACTATATATATACGATACAGTACTATTTTCTAATAAAAAAATTGTCATTAGTAAATCAATATAGATAGACGTTATAAAGAACTAAATCATTATATGCAACAAAAATGGAACAATAACCATATTGTTACAAATTATGTTTTTCGAATTTCGTAATATGTTCACAAGTTTTGCTTTGCAACATTTCTTCTAATTTTATAAATGATGTCCCTCTAACTTTTGTAATCTGTTTATAAGTCTAGTCTTGCAAATTAATTTATTATATGCTCACACTTCTTCTTCTTTTTTCTGATTTTGCAATTATTTATAGTCTAATTGTCGCAAATTAGTATGTTTTAAATATACAATATTTTTTTACCAGCCTAGTTTTCCAAATTAACGTGCTTTAATTTTATAAATTACGTTCTTTAATTCTGTAATATTTTTACAAACCTAATTTTACATATTAACTTCTTTAATTTTGTAAATTATTTTCTTTTAATTTCACAATTGTTTCACACTTATATTTTGGAAAATATAAATATTCTTATTTCGCAATATGTGTACTAATCATGTAAAAGATTTTTTGAGCTTTGTAATAACAAAAGAAATAATAAATTTTTTAGGTAGGCAAAAGAGAAAGAATGAAGCTGCTCAAAAAGAGTTTTATAGAGAAAATAACTGAAAAATAAGTGAAGAGTAAATGACTTTTGCCAACCTTCATCAAAGACACTAAAGGCGTATTTATATGCAAATTAGCCCAATAGACATAATAGCCTTATATGGTCCATGGGCCCATTTGGAAACCCAAGCCCATTTATAACCTAAAACTCACTATTATGTTAAATACCTCTAATTATTACACTTTATCACATTGGTACACAAAATAATTTTTAGCAAAATAACCCATTTGAACTTGTATGTTCACTGTCACAACAACTTTGACTGATTGGTATGTTTATCAGAAAAATTCGAAGAGAAGAGAAAAGTTATGAAAGCTGCAAGGTTGCCAAAATTCAAAGAATGAGTTATTATCAGTCAAATCTTTGACTAAGGAGGTCATATAACATTCATATTATTTCAACCAAATATCCATTCGATGTTCAGTCATTTACATCAAAAAGTCATTCTTTGAGGCCAACATATCTTGAATGAGAAACTACTTATAGGCGTTAATCAACTTTCATAGTGATAGGTTTGATACTAAAGATAACTCTTATCAAAAAAATGTTTATGAAAATAAAGGTTAAGAAGGCCCAACAAACTCCCGAAAGCAAAGCCAAGAAAAAGAGCATATCAAACAGGCAATATTATCTATAACCTTTCAATAAGGAAAGTTGAAAGAAAACAAAACCATTATCCCTGAGCAGACAGTAACTCAACTCAAAATCTTAATCTCCAAATCTAATCTAATGTAGTTTGTTGATGAATAAAAATATGGTTGATGTGGAGTCACTATTAAGAGCGTCAAATCAATTTGGAGGAAATATTGGAATCTCGAAATAAGTTTAAAGAAAATCCCCAAAAGCTAAGAGTACCAAAAGAAGGCTAAAAAATAGGAGAAAATAGAATTACCTCATTCACTTGCCGAGTGTGTGGGGCCCAATTTCCATAAAGGTGTGCCACAAATATTTGATTGCTCTTTCTCAAATCCTATATAACTATTTTTTAGATAATGAGTTAGATACGCTTCGAGCGAAGTGGGGAATCCCAAAAAAAGTGATTGTACGATTAGAAAAGGATGCATAGACACTCATGAACAATGGATAAAATGCGTCAATTGTCTATCCGGACATGCTAAATTAGGGATTTGGATTTCGTTAGAACTTGAGATAGTAAGATAATTTGACATGGTGGGCTTATATCCGAGTCAGGGTATTCTGAATGTACGGTTTACCTAGATGTCTTGTATTATGGCATCTAAGTTGTCAAAGATTAAAATGTCAATGGAGTAATTCAGCGTTATTATTGGATTATCAATGAACTTTTGGATCCCCATTATACTTCCTTAACCTAAATGACGAGTATAAGGTAGTGAGCGATATACTAGAGGTTGCTAAGGTTAATTTCAAAAATTTGCATAAATGGACCCAAGAGAATTGGTTCAATGTCTTCCACAAATGCTTCACACCGAACAATCTAGTTCAGATTTATATCTGGATGACTAATTCCAAACGTAATTTATCATGGGAATAATTTACTACCCCTTTGTCCATCGTTTATTCTTAACCAAATTGAGGTTGATGATGACAAGGTTCAAAGAAAGACGTTATCAGCGTTGAGGAGGCGACTCAACCCAATGAACCCTTATTAGTAACGGTTGAGGCTAATGTTGAAATGGTAAGACGCTCGAAGAGTCTTTAGACTTAAAGAGAAAAAATAATTTAAGTGTCTCAAAAACACACAATAGGGCAAGGATAACAACGAAAAATGGAAAAAGAAGAAGAAGGAAATGAAGACCAATTCAGAAATCATCTCAATCATAACTCAAGTTGGGATTCCTCCAGTAACCGAACCCTATTATCCTTTGGTTCTGGTGATAGACAAATGTCCTATAATGATAATAACCCAATGGGTAATACAGATGGAATCGATTTCAAGGCCTTCAAACAATAATTTCGTAATCTGAAAACCCTTGTTGATGTGTCTTTTCAGTTGGAAGCAGAAGATGTCATTTCCCACTCTATGTTGGGCTTTGTGAGGTCTATTGCTAAGGTAGAAAGAGAGATATTAATGCAAAAATATACTATTACTTTTCTTAAAAGCGAATGTGAGTGTCACAAGAAAGTCTTCAAAGAGAAAAATAAGCATGTTGATATTTTGACAAGCCAAACCACAGGTGTTAGTAAAGAGCTCAAACTACTAAAGATTGCTCATGAAACCGAAATTGATGAATTGGAGTTATCCACAACAATAAGATCCATAAATACAAAGACCGTGCTAAAAATAATAAGGATGCTATAGAGTATTTGTCAAAATTATTAAATGATTAGTATGTTCTTATTAAAAACTTTAAGTGGGAATTCACTGCATTCAAGACTCGAGCTGTAAAAGATAAGGAATCTGGATGAGTATGTTGATAATATCTTCAAGTTCTTATCTAAGAGATATGTTTCAATTAAGTCTAATATAAATTTTAGATTTCCTCAAAGCATTCCCAAAGCTGATACTTAGACCTCTGTGGGAGTTGGTATCAGAAGAATTATGGCCTAACGATATAGCCATAGTAGATCAAATATACATTCAAATGGATTCAGATAATGGAAGCGAAAAGAGAAGCTCTGAATATGGAGCTCCGAGGAATATGATACAGAAGGGAAAGAGTCCAGAGGCGACTGAATTTATTTTTATACTATATGTCCTTCTATCATCATTTTTTGAAATTATTTGTAGTACTTTTCTTGTACAAGTCCTTGGTATAGCCAAAAGATTTTCAACTATTATTCAAAAATTGTGAATGGATTACTTTATTTTTATTGATAACCTTCTAATAAATTAATCACTCATTGATTAATGTGTTCAGAGTGTTCTCAAATTTGACAACTCCCAGCTGTGTACCAAAACAATTACTTTGCTCCAGAATTTTATTCCTCTGAATCCGATTATTGTGACCAACTAGTGTTGAAACCTTTTAATTGTGACCAAATTATATTGAAACCTTTTAATTATGACTTAATAATATTGGTACCTTTACACCTGACTAACTAATGTTGGAACCTTTTAATTGTGACCAACTAATGTTGGAACTTTACATCTACCCAAATTGTTCAAATCTTTTAATCGTGACAAACTAATGTTGGTACATTTACATATGACTAACTAATATTGGAAATTTTTAATTGTGACCAACTAATATTCTAACCTTTACACATGAACAACTAAATCGAACCTTTTAATAATGACCACAAATATTTGAAGCATAAAAATAAAATAACACAAGAATTATAAAAGGCAAAATGATTCATAGAATTTAAGTGGTCTGGACACCTCATTCAAACCTCCCCGCGCCACCAGGGTAGGAAAGAGTATGTCCTCGGATATTTAGATAAGAAAGATAAAAGACAACATGAGATTATTTTTGTACAATTATTTGAGATAGAGTCTTAAGTGTTCAATATCCCATGGGTGTCGCATAGGATTTTCCTATCTAATATGCCAACCAATAGGTTCGAGAGTTAATGTTTTCTATCACCAAATAAGGCCCTTCCTAATTAGGCGATAACTTTCCTAGACTTTTATATTTAGTGTGTACGAATACCTTTTTTAGAACTTTATCCTCCACTTTAAATTCTCTCGTTCAGACCCGGGATGCATATCTACTTCCCATTAGGGTTTGACAATAAAGAGATCTTAGATATGCCCTTATTTTATAACTAAACTCTCTTGGCTAGATGTTCAAAATACATATTATATTCATGTAATTTTGATATTCTTAAAATATTTTATGTTAAAATTATTAGGTTTTTATAAATTTAAAAAAAAATATGAAATGAATAAGAATCGGTTTTGTATCTAATATTTATTATATTGGAAAATAACATCATATATGTTTTTTGGTATAAAAAGCTGTAAATTGTATTAAAATAAATTGTTCTTACAATGATATGCGATTTGGCCAGTGGCCCAAGGTCATCGAATATAACAAGTTAGTACATGATGATACATTTAGGGAAAGAGCTAAAGCGTTTTATAGGTAAATTTTAAAGGAAAGCTAGCTAATACAATAGAGCAAAAGAGTCATAATGGAAATTTGATTCTGGTCCCATGCAGCCGATAACGTAGATCCGACAGAATTCGGTGCGCAATGCACGCGTTTGGTGATGGGGATTTGTTGTATATTTGAGCGTTTCGTTCTCTCCAAATATGATAAATGGTGGCACAAAATGTGGTTTTCCATAAGAGAGCGCGGGGACTAGAGTCGCACTGACATGCATTTTCAAGTCGATCGTTCCAGGTTCAGAGGGGTATGTCAATTTGAAGTTTCCTGTAGATGTTGTCCCAGATGCAGGAGGAGTATGGACGGGAGCTGATGATATGGTCGAGGGTCTCCAGATTTTCAGAGCATAAAACACAACCAGGCGGGGAGTCGAGTCCCCAACTAATGAGTTTATCTATGGTGGATAGCTTGTTTTGGACTGCCATCCAAGAGATAAAGGAGTGGCACAGAATATTGTATTTATTCCAAACAAGAGGGCCCCAGGCCACTTTGGAGCCTGAGGGTCTAATGGTGGTGTAGGTGCTGCTGATGGTGAAGACAAGTTTTGACTTGTTGGGGGTCCAGAGGAAAATGTATTCCGCATTGCAAGGAGTAGGGAGAGTGGTAAGGGTTGCTCGAATCTCCGTCAAGTGAGAAAGGAGGCGTATGTTCTGAGCTCTAGTATTGAGGGGCCATTGCCAGGATCCATTTATGTTGAGTTCAGATACGTGTGAGATGTTTCTGAGGCGAGTTATGTTAGCGATTCCATTCCCAAAGCATTTTATTAAGAAATGGGGGAATAACCAGAGATCGTGCCAGATTGAAGTGTTGCGACCATTCCCAATTTTAACAGAGTAAAGGTCAGTTGCGCAGGGTCTGAGCTTCAGAATTTTCCTCCAACCCCAGCTAGGGTTAGGCGGGATGTCCATTTTCCAGAAATTTTTGTTTTTTATCTTTTCCGCAATAGTCCATCTGGTCCATATAGAGCTCGGGTTCCTTCTTAGGATGGACCAAAAACTTTTAAGGGCAGCCGCTTGATTCCAAATTTTTGGGTTTGGGATCCTAAGGCAGCCCTTCTCTTTGGGTAAGGTGAGCTTAGCCCAGGAAACTTTAGCCCCCGATATTTTCATCCCTGACCCGACCAGAGGAATCTTCTAAGGATTTGTGATAGCTCATTGAGGACCCTGGCCGGAAGGATGAAAATGGAGGACCAATAGACTTGGTTAGCAAAGAGAACAGATTTATGAGTTGGAGGCGACCCGCATACGAGAGATATTTTGAAGTCCAAGAGTTGATACGACTGAGGACCTTATCGAATAGGAAGCAATAATCGTTGTAGCTGACTCTGGATGTGATGAGAGGAACGCCCAGGTAGCGGACCGGGAGGTGGCCTTCATTGAAGCCCAGAGTATCGATGATGGCTCCCTTTACCGAAGGGGAGGTTCCAAGTAGGAAAATCTGGCTTTTGTCCGGGTTGAGATTCAGACCCGAGATCGCGGCAAACTCCTTAAAGCCTTCCTGAATGAGAGCGGCTGAGGCTACATTTGCTTGATAGAATATCATGAGGTCGTCCGCAAAGCAAAGATTAATAATCTTCAGCGAGTGACATTTCCAATGAAAACCAAATCTTGGGTTCTGGCTCTTCTCTAGAAGAATGCGAGATAGTACTTGTATCACAATGACGAATATGTAGGAGGGGAAGGGGTCCCCTTGTCTAAGACCTCTCTCCCCAACAAAGAAGCTGGTTTGGCTTCCGTTAATACAAACATCAAAAGAGGGGGAGGTGATGCAATTATTGATCCAGCTAATCATTTCTATGGGGAAGTCCATGACAAAAAGGGCATCAAGGACAAGTTCCTAACGGACATTGTCAAAAGCTTTCATAAGGTCTATCTTGAGGGTACAACGAGAGCCTTTGCGGTTAGTATGGTAGTCGTGCATGAGGTCCTGGGAAAGAAGGATGTTATCGGCAATTGAGTGGCCCGGAACGAAAGCAGACTAGGACGGGTCTATAAGGTAGATAGGGAGGGTTTAATTCTGTTGGCCAAGATTTTCGAGATAATTTTGTACGTAACATTGTAGCAAGAGATGGGTCTGTATTTGGAGGGGGAGGAAGGTTTATCATTCTTAGGGATTAGCGCGATGAGGGTTTTGTTTCAATCAAGGTTCATCTTACCCTGGCTGAAAAAATGCTTAACAGTTGAACCGATATCAGGGCCCACAATGGTCCAACACGATTTAAAGAATCCTGCGCTGAACCCATCAGGCCGAAGGGCTTTATCACTATCTATGTTGAAGAGGGCGGCTTTGATTTCCTCATCCGAAATTGGGTTGGACATTTCGGCCTTGTCAGCCTAGGAGACCTTATTGGGGAGGAGGGATCTAATTCTATCAAGACCATGGTAATTATTTGGGCAAGGCGTTCATAGATAGCTTTTAAAATGATCAAGATAGATGTCCGAGATGTTTCTAGGGCTAGAGCTCACATGGCCATCCGGAGTGATGACAGAAAGGATCTTGCAGCGGGGTCTGCGGGCTCTTATACAATTGTGGAAGTATTTGGTGTTTTTATCGCCCAGCTTGAGCCAGGTTTCCTTGGATTTTTTCTTGAGAAAATATTCCTCCGCCCGACTATAAAAGATATAGTTGTTGGCCGCATCCCTCTCCTTCTTAATGAGTTCGGGTCCGAGTAATTAGAGGCCAGCTCAAGCTGGGCCTGCTTAAGGTTGGCCTGAGCCTTTTCGACTCTATTACTGATGTCACTAAATTCTCTCTTATTTAAGAGGTCCAGCTCTGGGTCGAGCCGACCAAGCTTATCGCAGATATTTTGCATCGGATTCGATAAGCTCGGGGAGGCCCAACTACTGTCACAATGTTAAAGAACTCCGGGTGGAGGCTCCACATAGAGAAGAATTTAAAAGGTTTTGCCTTAGGGGTAATCAGAGAGATGAGGTGAAGGATTATCGGGGTGTGGTCCGAGGTCCTAGGGAGGTCCAAATAAGCGAACGAGTTAGGAATATACTATCCCAGCGGTCGTTAACTAAATCTCTGTCAATCCTAGAGGAAATGGGGTTTTCAATTTGGTAATATGTTAAGCTTTGGGAAAGCCCCTTGGTACATCTGTCCTTTAATCTCGATTTGTAAATAACTGATGATTCCTTAAATGACAATTAAACATATTTTCATAGACCAAAATCATGCGATCGATAGGCTCACAAAATAGTCCATCTCATCTAAGACCAATGGCTCATTCTCTCAAGAAAACTCTCATGCGCACTTTGAGTCTTAACTTAAGATATATTAGGACCTTAAACTGGCTTACCTCTAACTCACTAACTTTTAAGGCAGGTTTTATCCTGACCATATTTTTTTGTTTTGCAGGTTACAAGACTCATCTCAAATTCCATACTCAATGCAATTGAAGTTCCTCTTGCAAATTGAAATTCTAAAGCTCTAGGCTATGTAGTCATGAAGACTTGGTAGAATCAGATTGTTAATAATCATAGAACTTAGCTAGGCTAGCATATATTATCTTTTGTAAATGTCAATATTGACTCTATTATAATCTTCAAGCCTATAGCTTTTTAATTTATCAAAGATTTATATTTTGGGGAAAAAAGTTAATTTAAAATTAAAACGATACTAATAAAAATGGAGAGATATTATTGAATATCCATCCTACAAACTTATTACGGATAAAGGCCAACAATAATTAAAAGACCTTGTACCTAAAATACAGTTATATATAAGATCCATCTAACACTCGGACACATTCTATTTCTTTTATTTTATTTTTAATATAACATTTTAAAGGTTCATAACTTTTAAACCGTAACTAAAAAAAATCCAAAACTACCATTACTTTTGTTTTTTAAGACGAACAAAACTAATACAACTCATGATAGGTTTTGATTTTTTTTTTTTTAAATTATATTTTATACTGGTTTTTCATTATATGGTTTCGTATTTAATCTATGCATGGTTTCCCACGTATCATAGTTTGCATGGTTTAACATCTATTATAGTTGGTCTGGTTTCGTATTATCATGATTTCCTGGTTTTGCGTCGACCAATACAAACTTAAAAAAGTTTCGCATTTAAGAGAAAAAAGGTTTCACATTTTCTTCGTAACAGTCTTCTTCTTTTTTTAAATCTAAAATTAAAATTTTAAAAGTTCGTATTTTTTAAACTGTAACTCGGAAAAAAAATTGAATATACCATTTTTTTAAGAAGAACAAAACTATTACCCCTCATGATATGTTTTGTTTTTTTTATATAAAAAGTTATATATTACACTAATTTCTCATTATATGACATTTAACATCTAGCATTTATCAATACAAAGAATAAACACGTTTCACATCTATATGTACAAAAAGAATACAAATGTTTCTCATCTTCAATTACACAAGTTTTCGCATAACTGGAGGGGATAGGGAGAGCGGAGAGATCTTCATGTCCCGGTGGTGCTCGATCGATAGGGCACTAGTCGGGATTTTAGTGAAGGATGGTGGCAGAGAGGAGTGGATGGAGAGTGGTAGGCCAAGTATGGAGTTTGAGGATGAGATAGTGATGGTTGGGGGAGAAGACGGAGTGGTTTGGAGGGATAGAGTGGTGTTAGGACTTCCTGGGCGGGAGCTTCTAGAGGAGGAGGATGAGGTGTCTCGCCGTTTATTGAAATGGGGGTGATTTTTTTGTTTGGAGAGAGAGTGGAGGAGTTACGTTTGTTAGAACTTTGAGTTCTGGTTTCCACCATGGTGATGGAGGAGAGGAAGGATGGAGAGGAGGAAGAGAGGGAGAGAGAGGGAGTTGAGATGACGGAAGGAGTCGAGAGGTTGAGAGAATGGTAGAAGATGATGAGGAGGCAGACGGGTTGGTCATTTATGGAGGGAGAGGGATGGTTTCTTGAGTGAAGTAAAGAGTAGGGGGTGAAGGTTTGGCGTGTGAGCATATGGGAAACATTAAATGTGTAGTTAATGCGGGTGGTGGCTTATTAGTTAAAGGAGAAAGAGGGAAGATGCTGCAAATAGAATTAGGCAGAGGGTCAATGAGCATAAAGAACAATCTGATGCTCAATATGCGAGCGAATTTAATGCCACACTGGTTGAGGAGAGGAGAGGAGAGGGGCAAGGTCTGTAACCGGCAAGAGGAGTTACCGTTAACGTTGTTAAACTCCCTTTGGAACAAGAACCAATGCAGCAAGAGGGCAGATTTTCGAGGATCCAGGCAAGCATTTAGTTTTCGCGGCTTCCAGTAATCATGAGCACTACTGTCGGGGGAAAAGGGGAGTGTTAAATGCCGAGTGAGGTAGGCGAAAAGGTGGTTGGTTTTGGTAAGGAGGAGATAGTTGACTTTTTTCTTTGAAAGGACGGACTCCATAAATGGAGTTTGAGGAACTTCAGACTCCGTTAATGGAGTTTGGGGAGGATAGGAAGTTGGTGCCTTCCTTCAATAAGATGGGTGTGAGAAGTCGGGTTTAACCTCCTCATCACAGGAAATACTTGCTTGTGATGAGGAGAGAAAGAGATGAAGAAGCTTGGAGGCAATGAGATCGGAAGAGGCGGAGGAGGTGGTTTCTGGAGAGGAGCTTCTCTCTCTAGAAACTAGCCGTTATTTATTTATTTAACATCATATATTTATAACCATCTATCACATATTTTCTCAATTAAAACAATTTATGAGGGATGGGGGATCCGTTTTGACTTATTGATGCAAATTGCATATCTACTTTAATTCGTCTACATCTTCCTCTTTTTCTACTCCCTGCTGCCTCCATGGAGTTCTCTATGGAAATTGACCAATGAAAATAATTTTATCAATATAAACTCAACTCACAAATACATGTTGTCCCACCAGTAAAAGAGACTTCTAAAAAATCATTCAATGGCTCTATAACTTAAAATCAAGATTTTGCGCATCAAGAACTCCTCCAAGCACTCCCTTCTATAAATCAATATATTGAGCCTCAATACCACCTAAAACCTTACCCCTTTTCAAATCAAAACAAACTATCATCCGCGGTACCTTAGCTTCAGCTTCAGTCAGATTCATTTCCGCCTATTTTAAGAAATTAACAAACCACTCTTGAATGAATTCCATCACTATTAGCGCAGAAGATGCGTTTATATCTTGTCTTTGAAAGAAATCCCTCAAGCTCTATGAATGGAAATCTCAAATCCTTCGCAGAAGCACTGAAGCCCAAAATCAAAATATTCACTCATTCTGAGATCGTTTATCAGCAAAAGCATGAGCAAAAGGTTGTAATCTTTAACAGAAAAGATAAGTCATCTCTAGTCTTGAACTTCTAAATACATGTTAGTTCCTATATTTTCATTCGGAAAACCCAAAATTCCGGAATTTAGGGATTTTTTAAACTCATTTGATTTTTCTAAAAATTACAATATATACATATATGATTATAGGCATACATTTATTGAACTACACAACTCAATTGTTTTAAAATCCCTTTAAGGAACGTCTACACAGTAGGTACATTTTTCTTCATACCTCTAAATTGGAAACCAAATTTTAATCCCAAACTTGAGTCTCCTGAGACTCCAGTTTGGCTCACCCTGCCCCATATTCCTCAATATTTTTACAACTTCGACTCTATCAACCAGATTGCCAAGGGATTGAGAATGTTTTTTCATATCTGGATTCCAACTTTCAATAGAGCAAGATTTAGTTGTGTTAGATCTCTTGTTGTCATTTATCTCTCTAAACCTCTTCCCTTAAAACTCTGGATAGGTTTTGTGAAAGAGGATGGTTTTGGAAAAAAAAAATCTTATGCCTCAATAATCAAATATTGCTCCCTTTGTAATCACTGAGGTCATAACAACGATTCTTGCAATAAAAACAAAAAAAAATACTAAAAAGATTGCTGATTTAAACAAGCAACAACCTCAAATTATCTCTAATAATTTGGCTCATACTTATCACAAACAAGTATGGGTTCAAAAAACTTTCAAACCTACTGCTCAATTCCCTTCATGTAACTTGAATTCCATATCTCCCATTCCTAAATAAAATGTTGAAACCATTGGCAAAATTTCTGATACTCCTCTCTTGGATGATGCTATCATCATCAATTTTTCTGACCTCAATTGTGACAAATCTATTCCTTCTGACACATCTTCAAAACTTAACTCATCTCATCCTACTTCTAATAATGTCATTAATGATATCTCTGAAATAGATATCTTTTAGGAAATTCAGACAATTGATCTTGCTAACTCTTTCAATGTCTTTAAAGACATATAAAATCCTAAAGATGCTTCAACTAACTCTGTTATATTAAAGGCTAGTAGTCTCCTTAATTCCCCTGTGAACAAGATAGATACTAGTAATGATATAAATTCTCATATTAACAAAAGAAACATAAAACTTAAATCATCTTATAATAAATATTCTAACAACAATAAACTCACCAATACCAAAGGATCTTTGAGATCCTCAAACTTAAAATTAAAATGACTTTAATTTTTTAAAATTAGAATGCAAGGGATGTTGGTAACAATGACACCATAAGAAAACTTAAATCTATAATTAAGACTGAAATATAGATTTCATTGCTCTTCAAGAGCCAATAATATATAATTATAAGCTTCTTCATGTTTGTAACAAAAGTTAGATTCAGTGATTCTTTTGCTAATATTAACAACAACAAATTTATTTTATAGTATAATCATTTTAATATTATAATCATCATTAATAATGACCAATTTATTCATTTGAGGGTGACTAATACTTCCAATAATATGGAAGTCCTTATCACCATCATTTATGTCAAATGTTTAAGATCCCAAAGAACGTTTTTTGGATCAATTAAGAGTTATTTCCTCCAATAATCAACTAATAAAATATTTAATTTTTTTGAGCAACTTTCATGTTCCTCTTTTAACTTAAGAGGCATGGATTAATTTAATCACATAATTATTGACTCTAAGTTAAAGAACCTGGACACTTAGGTTCAAATTTCACATGGTCTAATGATCACAAGTGGAAACGTCTTTACAGAGCTCTTCATAATGTTCTATGAAGATATCTCCTTGATATTACAAAAGTGATTCATCTAGCCATAACTAGCTCAGATCATTCACGTATTTGTATCCATATTTTATCATAATCTAACATCCCTAAATTCCTTTAAATTCCAAAATATGGGGACCCTCCACAAAGATTTTTTGAAAATTGTTGATCAAAGCTGGAACAATCCTTAATTTGGTGATCCTATTTTTATATTCTGGTTAAAATTAAAAAAGCTTAAAGCCAATCTCAAAACTTGGAACAAACTAATCTTTAGGAACAATTTTTTTAGTGTTGTCAAAGCTGAAGAAAATGTTAAATATGCTGAAGAATGTCTTGTAATTTCTAATAACCAGACCAACAAATCAAACTTCATCATAGCTAGAGTTGATGAATTAAAATTTATGGCACAAGAGAAGTACCTCTCTCTGGATTAAAAATGGTGACAATAATTCTAAAACATGCCACAAATATGTTTAAAAGAAATATAAGAACATAATTTATGGCAATAACATTAATAATATTGGGCAGAGAACCTTACTCTTGTAGGTAATTTTGTTGTTGACTTTTATCAACACCTTCTAAACTGTAACAATCTTGATCCCTCTCTTGTCTATATACATGAAACCATCCTTTATCGTTTAACTGAGCAAGACAACATGTTTCTGACCTTCATTCCTTCCTCTAATGAAATATAATGTGTCATTTCCTCTCTTAATGATAATAATGTCTATAGAGTTGATGGTTTCAACTCCAAATTATTTAAAACTTGATGGCCAATCATTTAAAATGACTGTACCAATGCTTTTAGTTATTACTTCAGAGGCTACCCTGCTCCTAAAGGCATTTTTACCAATGTTTTATGCCTAATTTCTAAAAAGAATTCCCTCAAATTTTAGAAAGAATTCAGGCTTATAAGCCTATGTACAGTATTCAATAGAATATTGTCCAAGCTTTTAAACAACAAGCCTATTAAGATCCTTCCTAAAATTATATAACTTGAGCAAGTTGGCTTTGTAGAATCTAGAAATATCCATGAAAATATATTGATCACCCAAGAACTTACTCATCATTTAAATAAATAAATAAACTAGAGGAACTTAGGTTTAAACTTAGATATGACTAAAGCCTTTGATAGAATTTCTTTCAAATTTTTATATATTGTTTTACATGCTTTTGGTTTATGTGATCACTTTATTAAACTAATAAAAAAGGGAATTGCAAACTCGAATTTTTATATTATCATAAATGGTTCTTTCCATGGATACTTTCCCTCTTGCAATGGATCAGACAAAGTGATTATATCTCACCAAGTCCGTTCATAATTGTAGAGGAATAACTTGTTAAGAGGCCTAAATATTTTGTTCAAAAAATATAATCCATTATATTATAAGGCAATATGATATATAAATATTCATTGCCTTGCTTATGTTGATGATGTTTTAATCTTTACAATTGACTCCCTTAATAATGTCAAAAAACATATGTAACTTTCTAGAGCACTACCAAGTTGTTTATGACTAAGAAATAAACAAATAATAAACTATATGCATACTAACTATTTACATGAGCAATGGTGGATCAAATAACATTGCTACTAGTTTCAAGAAAATTCATCTTCCTTTTAAGAGCCTTGGTATTCAAATCAACTCAATAAAATATACATATCAATTTGATTACCTTATTTCTAAAATCCAAAAAGTAAAATTATGGACTTGGATAATATCAATCCATCATTTGGTGGTAGATTAATATTATCTCAAACTTTTCTCCTCTCATTCCCTATATGTTATATGCAAAATTCAATCCTTCTATTATTAGTGGAATCAATAAACTTATTAATTCATTCATTTAGGGTTGTAAAGAAAATTCCAATTCCACTATTTGAGCTTCTTTCTCTAATCTATCTAAGCATTTTGATGAAAATAGCCTTAACATTAGAAAACTCAAAGGTATCTAATCATCATTTTCTTGCAAGCTTTGGTTAACCTTCAGAGATAACAAATATCTATGAGCTAACCTCATGCCTTCTATTTACTGCCCTCACAATCACCCTATTCAAACAAAAATTAAGCCTACTGATTCTAAAACTTGGAAAAGATTGATTAGAAAAACTGGTGAAAAAATCATATATTGGAAAATTGGTAAATGAAATATTGATTTTCGGCTTGATAAATGGAGTCATACCCACCCTTTTATAACCCTAAATTAAAATCATGCTAATTATCAGTACCAGCCTCTCCTAGTTAATGATTTCTGGAAAAATGAAAACTGGAATATGGTTAAGTTAAATAACAATATCAACAGAATCATAAAGCTTAAAATAAAAAAACAACATTGATAATACTATAATATGGATTGTTTCTCCCGATGGTTTATTTTATCTTATAAACACTACAAATATTAGATATAAGCATGATACATTACAAAATCTAGAATAATAGTTTTACAAAGAAGTGTTCTTTCATTCTTTGGAGAATCTTAAAAAATTACATCTTTGTAGATCCAGTCCTAAAAACTCGTAACTTTAATCTTGTATCAAAGTGTCAGTTTTGTGATAACTTAGATAATATAAATCTTATTTTTGTTGCTTATGAAATATCCTAGAATGTTTGGTTTCTTTTTCTGATCTGTTTGGTATACAAGTCAATTAAAAATGTATGTCAATCACATAGTTAAAATTTGGATTATATCTACTAATGCGCATAAACACGTTAGGTTTATATTCCCTCTCTTATCTGTTAGGCCATTTGGCAGACCATAAACAATACCAAATACAAAGATAATAATCATTTATTTCCTAATATAATAAAGAAAGTAATTATGTTCATCACTAACTTAGATAATGTCAATCTTTTAAAAGCTAAGGATTGGGCTGGTGACCTTAAAACTACATATTCTTTAGACTGTTTCCATCATACCCTGCTTCAATTCCCTACTCATGTGTTAAATGGAACCTTCCTAAGATTAACAGAATTAAAATAAACTGTGATGGATCATGTTACCCAATGGGGAATCTAGTGGTGGCTTTGTTATTAGAGATGAAAAATGGTTTACTATTGATTGCTATATGTACTATATTTTGAAACAACTCTCATTTAATTGCAGAAACCATCCTTTATCGTTTAACTGAGCAAAACATTATACCAATCTTGATATAGAAATTGACTCCCTGATTCTAGTTGATATGTTAATCTTTGGGAAAGCCCCTTCGTACCTCTGTCCTTTAATCTCGATTTGTAAACAACTAATTTTTCCTTAACCATGAGATCGATAGGCTCACAAAATGGTCCATCTCATCTAAGACCAATTACTCATTCTCTTAAGAAAGCTCTCCTGCTCAACTAGAGTCTTAACTTATGATATATTTTAACCTTAAACTGACTTACTTTTAACTCACTAACTTTTAAGGCAGGTTTTATCATGGGCAGGGTTTTTTGTTTTGCAGGTTACATGACTCATCTCAAATTCCATACTCAAGGCAATTGAAGTTCATCTTGCATATTGGAATTCTAAAACTCTAAGCTCTCTAGTCATGAAGACTTGGCAGAATCAAATTGCTAATAATCATAGAACTTAGCTAGGATAGCACATACTATCTCTTGTAAATGTCAATATTGAGTCTATTGTAATCCCCAAGCCTCTGGCCCTTTTAGTTTAATCAAATATTTCTCTTTTGAATTTTTTGATTATATTAAAATTAAAATGATGCTTAATAAAAGGGAGACTTACTGTTTAAGACCCATCCTACAAATCTATTATGGATAAAGGGCCAAAACATTTAAGAGACTTTGTACCTAAATTACCATTATATATAAAATCTAGCAAACACTTAGACACATTTTCTTTTTTTTCTTTTTTCTAAAGGTTCATATCTTTTCAACCGTAACCTAGAAAAAATGTCCAAAAATATCATTAGTTTTGTTCTTTTAAGATGAACAAACTCCTACAACTCATGATAGGTTTTGATTATTTTTTTAAAATTATATTTTACATTAATTTCTTATCATATGGTTTCTCATCTAGCATATGCATGGTTTCACATCTATCATAGTTGGTCCGGTTTAGCATCTACCATAGTTGGTATGGTTTTGCATCTATCATAATTGTCTGGTTTTGTATCCACCAATACAAACTTAAAAGGGTTCGTATCTAAGAAAAAAAGGTTCTATATCTTCTTTGTAACAGTCTTTTTTTTGTTTACACTATAAACTTAAAAAAATTAAAAGTTCGTATATTTTAAACCGTAACTTGGAAAACAAATCTGAGGATACCATTGGTTTTGTTTTTTTAAGAAGAACAAAACTAGTACCACTCATGATATGTTTTGATTTTTTAAGGTTATATTTTACACTGATTTCTCATTATATGGTTTCGGCATCTAGCATCTATCAATACAAAGAATAAAAATGTTTCGCATCTAACAATACAAAAATAATATAAACATTTTTCATTTACCATTACACAAGTTTTGCGTCTACCAATTTAAAAAATAATTGTGTTTCGCATCTATCAGTATTAAAGTGAACATGTTTTGCATTCAGAAATTTATCTTCTTCGTTTTAGGTGTAAACCCTTTATCGAATCAAATTTTCCAGAAGCACAAAAATGCACTGGAAGATAAAAACTTAGTACAAAACAACAATTCAACCATAAAATCAAAGTAATACTAGTTGAATACCAAAAATCACGAAGAAAACAAAACCGAGTTAACAATTTCGAGTTACCAAAAATAACGAAGAAATAAAAAATTGAGTTACCTAAATGGTTCAATCGACTTACCTAAACATATATCCAAAATCAAATAAAAACACAATCAAAATCATACGAAAACAAAAAAATATAACGATAAAAAATCAGTTTGATAGATAGTTATTGTTATGATACTATATCTTCACATAATAAAGAGGGAAACAAACACGGAAAAAAACTTCATTTAAAAAATATTATATGTATATATATATATATATATATATATATATAATTAAGTAAATGTATTTATAGTATTATTCGGTATTAGATGGTAAATATTTGAATGAAATAGATCTTTCTCATATATACATGGGAATACATGTAGTAAATGGATAATATTTTTACTTTTAGATCTTAATTGGTACCGAAGTTCAACACCTAAGTATATCTTTTGTTTTCTCGTAAATAATTCTCAAATTCTCAATTAATTTGGTATACAACCATATGTCCAAATGTCCATGCCTTCAACTGTTACTATTATTGTTTTTGTAAATTTTTTTAGATTTCTAAGGAAATTTATCCTTGATTGTAATGGTTAAGGTGGGCATAAGCTTCATTGTTGTTGTTCTTAAAGACTTCATTGTGTTGCTTGAAGTTGACTTGATAAATTTTATGTGGCTAATTATTGTGTGTCAATAGATGGTAATATGGGCACACTGAAAAAACTATTATGTCTACATCGAGCCTTGCTCTTGTAATATCCTCACTATGATGTGTTACTCCACTCAATCGAACAAGTCTCCAAAATTAAGTGCATTATTCTTTATGATGACATGTGACCAAGGTTCATGTAATATCATCTACCTATACGCCTCAACTTTCACCAGATCATGGCAATTATGCAGATAATTATTTGTGAAAACAAACCTCTAAGTATATTCTCTCAAACTTTTCTTTGGCTTTTGATCCCCCTTTATCACCTCATAATCGATGAGATATTTTATAAATATCGTGTGCATCATTTCCCTCGAAAGTCATAGAGAATTCCCTTCACTTCATATTGTCATCTGCTATGTACCTCAACATCCCACTACTGATGTATTCAATATGATGATCAAGATCCTCATCCACTGAACTTGTCCATATTTTGTTTTTTTCTGATCTGTTTGGTATACAAATCAATAAAAATATGTATGCCAGTCACATAGTTAAAATCTGGATTATATCTACTAATACTCATAAGCATATTAGGTTATTTATTCCATCTGTTATCTGTTAGGCCATTTGGTAGACCAGAAACAAGACCAAATACAAAGATATTAACCCTTCACTTCCTAATATAATAAAGAAAGAAATTATGTTAATCATTAACTTAGATGATGTCAATCTTTTAAAAGCTAAGCATTGGTTTGGTGACCTTAAAATTTCTTATTCTTTAGGTTGTTTCCATCACATTCCTACTTCAATTTCCTACTCATATGTTAAATGGCACCCTAATATTAACAAAATTAAAATGAAATGTGATGGATCATGTTTACCCAACGGGGAATCTAGTGGTGGCTTTGTTCTCATAGATGAAAATGGTTTGCTATTGACTGTTATAGGTACTATATTTGGCAATAACTCTCATATAATTGCAGAAACTAGAGCTCTTCTTGGCGGTTTTATTTACTACAAAGCAAATAATTATACCGATATTGATATAGAAATTGACTCCCTGATTCTAGTTGATATGTTAAGCTTTGGGAAAGCCCCTTGGTACCTCTGTCCTTTAATCTCGATTTGTAAACAACTGATGATTCCTTAAATGATAATTAAACATATTTTCATAGACCAAAACCATGTGATCGATAGGCTCACAAAATGGTCTGTCTCTTCTAAGACCAATGGCGCATTCTCGCAAGAAAACTCTCATGCTCAGTTTGAGAGTCTTAACTTAAGATATATTAGGACCTTAAACTGACTTACCTATAACTCACTAACTTTTAAGGCAGTTTTTATCCTGACCATATTTTTTTGTTTTGCAGGTTACAAGACTCATCTCAAATTCCATACTCAATGCAATTGAAGTTCCTCTTGCAAATTGAAATTCTAAAGCTCTAGGCTCTGTAGTCATGAAGACTTGGCAGAATCAGATTGTTAATAATCATAGAACTTAGCTAGGCTAGCATATATTATCTCTTGTAAATGTCAATATTGACTCTATTATAATCCTCAAGCCTATAGCTTTTTAATTTATCAAAGATTTATATTTTGGGGAAAAAAAGTTAATTTAAAATTAAAACGATGCTAATAAAAATAGAGAGATATTATTGAAGACTCATCCTACAAACCTATTACGGATAAAGGCCAACAATAATTAAAAGACCTTGTACCTAAAATACCGTTATATATAAGATCCATCTAACACTCAGACACATTCTATTTCTTTTATTTTATTTTTAATATAACATTTTAAAGGTTCATAACTTTTAAACCGTAACTCAAAAAAAAATCCAAAAATACCATTACTTTTGTTTTTTAAGACGAACAAAACTAATACAACTCATGATAGGTTTTGATTTTTTTTAAAATTATATTTTACACTGGTTTTTCATTATATGGTTTCGCATCTAATCTATGCATGGTTTCGCATCTAATCTATGCATGGTTTCGCATCTAATCTATGCATGGTTTCCCATCTATCATAGTTTGCATGGTTTAACATCTATTATAGTTGGTCTGGTTTTGCATTATCATGATTTACTGGTTTTGCGTCGACCAGTACAAACTTAAAAAAATTCACATCTAAGAGAAAAAAGGTTTCACATTTTCTTCGTAATAGTCTTCTTCTTTTTTACACTTTAAAATTAAAATTTTAAAAGTTCTTATTTTTTAAAGTGTAACTCGGAAAAAAAAAATCTGAATATACCATTTTTTAAGAAGAACAAAACTATTACCCCTCATGATATGTTTTGATTTTTTATTTATAAAAATTTATATTTTAGACTAGTTTCTCATTATATGACATTTAACATCTAGCATTTATCAATACAAAAAATAAACACGTTTCGCATCTATCAGTACAAAAATAATACAAATGTTTCTCATCTTCAATTACACAAGTTTTACATCTACCAGTTCAAAATATAATGGTGTTTTGCATCTATCAGTTTAAAGTGAACAAGTTTCGCATCTTCAAAACTTCTTCTTATTCGTTTCAGCTATAAATTCTTTATCGAACCAAATTTTCTAGAATTACAAAGATGCACTAGAAATAATAATAAAAATTACTGTAAAACAACAATTCAACTACAAAATCAAAGTAATACTAGCTGAATACAAAAAATTACGAAGAAAATAAAATTGAGTTACTTATTTCGAGTTACCAAAAATCACGAAAAAATCAAAATCGAGTTACCTGAACAATTCAATTGCTTACCTAAACATATATCTAAAATCAAACGTCGAAATCAAATAAAAACACAAACAAAATCATAAAAAAAAGATAAGAATCGAAAGTTAGTTCAATAATACTATTCTTGTTATGATATTGTATCTTCCCCCAATATTTAAAGAAAGAAACAGAAATAAACTTCAATTAAAAATAAAAATATTTTATATAATTAAGTAGGATATTATTAAATCTTAAATAGCAAATATAGAAGTGAAATGGACTTTTTTGGGGATATGGGTGAAAACATAGATGGTAAATAAATAATATTTTTACTTTTAGATTTTGAACATAATTAAAACTTAACAACAATTTAAATTATTATAAAACGGACAACTAATATTTTTTTATTCTAGAAATAAGTAATACATTTTTCTTATATAAAAACTTTCACCGAATTATCTCAACCTATTTCTCAAAACATGGTTTTTCTTTTCGGGATCTTTAATTTTGACTATTATAAAATTTCAACAAATAGTAGAAGGAAAATATCAGTAAAAATGACTTTTTTAACTTTTGAAATTAGATAAATACTTGGTGGCATTTAAGTAATAAAAGTGAAAAAGGGACGAGTTTCTATAAGCCTTGTTCTTTGTTTCCTCATATGATTCTTGCTTTAATTTGTTCTACAAACCAGAAACTTTAATTTTGTTTTTCACCTTTTGTTTTTCTCTCACCGCCTCTCTCTCTCTCTAACCAAAGAGCTCATTTAGTTCTGCAAGACTGCAACACTCCTACTCCTAATCAGGTATGAAACTACATTTTAAGTAAATTGTTCAAAAACCAAAATGTTCATGTTTTTTTTACTTCCCTTGTTTCTATGTTTCAGATTTACCAGAACCAAACAGTACTTAAAAATGTTCAATTTGTTCCAAATGAAGTATCTTTTTCAAAGTTCAGTTTTGGGTTTTAATGTCTCTAATTTCTTATATACAAAAAAACAAAGTGAAATTTTGGGTTTTTATGAGGTGCTTAGCTAAATTTATTTTATTATGACACAAAATCTCTGATTTGTCGTTTCTTTTGGTTCCAAAGTACATGTCTTTAATCTTTAATGGTGTTTATCAATAAAAACTTTACATGGAAATGAAAGGTTTATAAATTACAGTCTTCAAGAGTTGAAATCTATAATTTAAGTTCTAGTTTTGATTTTTGTTTACATTTTCCTCTTACTTCAAAATGAAGAAAAGTATCCATTTTTTTTTTAATTTTTTTTTTAGCATTTTCATATTATTTTACCTTGTGTTTGATAATTTTGTCACCAGCAGTAGTAGTAGTTAATTTACATGAAATCCTATCTGTAGTGAATAGATTGTCAAGTCCGGTCAGAATCCAAATTCGGCTGCGATTCCTGCAATCCGAAGTTACTTTCTATGTATCCAGATAGTTAGACCCGGATTCTGATCCGAAATAGTCAGTTTTTACTATCCAAATTCAGCAGCTTTGTGGAATGTCCGAAAATGGACTTTGTCTGTATTCTGGACAGTCGTTGGTCTCCATCCAAGTCCAATTGCAATTCGTATAATCTTGTTCGGAATCGATTTTGGAATTTTCAGTACTTTTCTTTGTTTATATCTGGCCCGGATGGTCAGAAACTTGGATTGTGATCTGAAATGGTTAGTTTCATTGCTCAAATATGACCAGTGTAATCTAGGATCCGACCCAGACTTTGAAGGGGTTCGTTTTTCTTTGTCCGAATCCAATTTTCACTCTTTTGTCCAAAGCTGACCTGGCTGTAACTGTAAGCCGGACGGGTTTTCTTTGTTTTAACACAAATCTGACCGATTTTGACCGAATGTCAAATCCGGATACAATCTGGAATTTAGACCGGATAATCTTTGTAATGTAACGTGGTGTGTGTAGTCATTCATTTCATGTTTTTGAAAATGTTGGTGCAGAACCAACAACTTATTTCTAACTAGTCTTTGTGTTTCTTTTAAACAGCCTTGTCTTAATAAAGACCCCTATGAATCTCGGGTACTACACTGAAGAAACCCGGAAAGGAAAGCGCATTCTGAAATCACAAACACGAAAAGGCAAGAAATGGGATGTTCGATATCAAAGCTAGAGGACGAAGAAGTTATCAAACTTTGTAAAGACAGAAAACAGTTCATAAAACAAGCCATGGAACAAAGAACAAGGTTTGCTTCAAGTCACATTGCTTATATTGGCTCAATAAAAAGAGTTTCGGCTGCCTTACGTGAATATATCGAAGAAGACGAGCCACATGAGTTTTTTTTACTCCAAAAAAAACCCACCAAGAAAAGTACTACTAATGGTTTTATTACAATTTCGCCTAAGAGAACAGTGATGAAAGTCAATTACTTAAGATCAGGAACAGCTGCTGTTTCTGTCGAGGAAGTACCTCGGTTGCCTGAAACAGTTAGGATGGAAACTTGCTACCCAAGTAGCCAATATGGCTATGATCAATTTTTCGCAACACAATCCTCAAATTTTAGCTTTTTTGGCCTAAATTCCCCCGAGAGGAGTAGTTTTCCTCCTCCATCTCCGCAACCCGAATCAGTATGGGATTTCTTTTGGAATCCATTTTCTTCATTAGATAATTACGGTTACCCTAATCTTGATCATTCGGTAATACAGGATGAAGTTCGAGGGCTAAGACAGGTTCGAGAAGAAGAAGGAATTCCTGACCTAGAAGAAGTCGAACCCGAAAGTGAAGGGCCGTTAAATAATTTGAATATAAGAGATTCAAGAATGAAAACTGATTTTAATTGCCGTGCGGAAGAAGTTACAATCGAAGATGTTGACGAGGACGAAGTCGACGACGTTGACGATGACGAAGACGAGGACGAAGTCGAAGATGTTGACGAAGACGAGGACGAGGATGAAGAAACTGAAACTATCTATGATGAGCAAAGTTCGGATTCTCAATTTAGGATAAATGTAGAAGTTTCTCAGCTGCAGAGGTCAGGACAAGTTGATGTTAATAATCATAATACTAAAGAAATGGAAGTTGGGCTTCCGGAAAATGAAAAGGAAGAAGAAAGAACACCAGGTTTTACTGTCTATGTTAATCGTAGACCTACGAGTATGGCAGAAGTTATTACAGATCTAGAAGAACAGTTTTCTGTTGTTTGCAATGCTGGCGATGAAGTCTCAGTGTTATTAGAAGCTAGCCGAGCTCAGTTCTCGCCAAACTCAAATGAACTGTCAGGTATGTGCTTAAGTTTAAATGCATTGCTTTTTTATGTGTGTTTAGGGTTTAGGGTATACACAAGCGAACGGTACTGTCTTTTTTAAGGGTGGCAAAGTTTTGTTCTATAAGACTGACCAACTTTGTCTGAACCGGAAAAGAGTATGGACTTGCAATTTTATGTGTGAGTCTGGGATCAGGGGAAGATAGAGCCTCATATTTGAAATGCAGGTCGAGTTCGGTATTGGAAGTAATCAATCCGAGTTATAATTCGGATTAGATGAAAAAGATATAAAATATCTTAGGAAAGTTCACAATTTACATAAAAAATACAGTATAGGCTTCAACGAGGTCGAATTTCGTCAGCTGGGTCAATTCCAGGTTATATGGATATAAACCATATTCGGATTTAAAACTGATTGAGACCTTGTCCAGTTAAAAACATGTTTTTCCTCTCTTTGCAGCCATGAAAATGTTGAACCCAGTGGCTTTATTCCGGTCTGGATCCTCTCGCTCGTCCTCGTCAAGATTTATGATAAGTTCTTCGAGTCCGAGGGAAAATAATGAGGAAAGTAGCGGTAAAGATTTATCAGAACAAGTTTATATGTTTTCAAGTAGCCACCAATCGACATTGGACCGATTATATGCATGGGAAAAGAAGCTATACGATGAAGTCCGGGTATAAGTTCTAAACTTCATTCACTATAAGATTTGAAACTTTTGTTTGCGGAAAAAGTAACCTCAAACTAAAAATGAAATCAATAGATGTTTTCACAAACACAGACAAAATCAATGGACTGATATTTAGTAAAAAAGTATAATATATTAAAGTATTGACATAAACATTGTAATATTTTACTCCGGCAGGCAGGAGAAAAGGTCCGAATCGCATACGAAAAGAAATTGAAATACCTTCGGAACCAAGATGTTAGAGGTGACGATCCGTCTTCTGTGGACAAAACAAGAGCGTCAATCAGAAATCTGCATACCCAAATAACTGTTTCAATACACTCGATTGAAGCTATATCTAGACGGATTGAATCTCTAAGGGACGAAGAACTGGAGCCGCAACTTATAGAGCTCGTACACAGGTATGTTGTTCAGTTTAGTCGTTTAGTGCAAACAGACAGATTTTACTCACGTCCTAAGTAAGGTCGCAAAAAAATTGATTATGGGTCAGCTTTGGGTCGGACAAGATCTTTTGTACTTAGGGTCCTTTTCCGAGATTACTTACAAAGAAAAAAAAAATGGTTCTAAAAAACTTTTAAAAAAGTATAATGTAGTTTTAAAAAAGTTCATATTTAGGGTACGGCTATATATACCCAATTCGGGTTTAAGTATACCCAATTTTGAGTATACCCAAAGGTGATCTAAGTATACCCAAATTTTGACAAAAATACCCTTTTCTAGGTATATAAGGTTTTTTTTTTTTACTAATCTTATCCACCTCATTTTTTCAATTACACTCTCTAACTTCTCTCTAAAACCTTCAAGTTCTCTCTAATTTATCCGGCGAACTAAAATCCGGCGAACTAAAATCCGGCGAACTAAAATATAAAAACTTAGTCTTAGTATCAAAATTTAGGGTTATGGTTGAATTGGGCAAAAAAATCAGAATTTTAAGGTGTTTGGAGGCCATTTTTCGGCCGAAATTCGACCGGAAAATGACCATTTACGAAGGCAGCGCGTACCGGTCGGTACAGGGGGCGTACCGACCGGTACACCCCCTCTGTACCGATGGTACAGAGTGTACCATCGGTACAGAGGGGGTGTACCGGTCGGTACAGACCCTCTGTACCGATGGTACAGGGGGTACGCACCGGCTGGTACGCCCCCCCTGTACCATCGGTACAGAGGGTCTGTACCGACCGGTACACCCCCTCTGTACAGTGTACCATAGGTACAGAGGGGGTGTACCGGTCGGTACGCCCCCCCTGTACCGACCGGTACGCGCTGCCTTCGTAAATGGCCATTTTCCGGCCGTATTTCGGCCGGAAAATGGCTTCCAAACACCCTTAAATTATGATTTTTTTAGTAATTAAATTTTTAATTTTTTTTTTTAAAAAACAAGTTTTGATTTTGTGTTTTCATTAGAAGAAGTTTAAAAAAATTAAAAAGAGTTTGAATGTTCTTGAGGCAACTTTGAATGTTCAAGAACAATTTGAAAAATTTCACAAAATTGTAGTAATATGGGGTTTGATCTAGTAGAGAGTTGTGTTTTTTTGGGTGTACATAACCAAATAGATTGTTTTGTGAATTGGGTGTATATAGGATATACTTAGTGTTTTTTTTTACTTAGTGGCAATTCGGATATTAAATGAAAGTTCAAGGGTTTTTTCGTCCTAAAAAAGTCAAACAAAAGTCAACTGCATTTTTTGGGTATACTTAAACCCGAATTGGGTATATATAGCCATACCCTCATATTTATGCATTACCTTGATTAAATACAGGTTAGCTCGAATGTGGAAAGTAATGTCCCAATCTCACCTTACGCAAAAAAGAGCATTGGACGAAGCCAAACTTTTACTAGCCACGACGCCATCAACGCTTGATTCAAGACAGCGATCCTCTATATCATCAGTTATCGAGCCAAATAGACTCGCAAGATCCGCATTACATCTCGAAAATGCCCTTAGAAACTGGCGATCTTGTTTTGAGTCATGGACGGACTCTCAAAATTCCTACGTACATGCTTTAACGGGGTGGCTACTACGATGCTTAAGATCCGATCCTAATTCGTCAAAGTTACCATTTTCACCTCGCCGATCAACAGAAACACCACAAATCTACGGAATGTGCATCACATGGTCCAGATTTCTCAATGACTTGCACAACAAGGCAGTGTTAGATGGGCTTGATTTTTTTTCAGCTGGCATGGGGTCTATTTATTCTCAGCAGTTGAAAGATGATCCAGGTCGTGTCGGGTCGAAGAGACACGCCTCCGGGTTTAATGTATCCGGAACAGAAATGGTCGAGTTTGATGACATGGATGAAGTATTGACTGCAGATAAAATTGCTGATGTAGCGATTCGAGTGTTATGTGCCGGAATGTCGGTTGCGGTCAGCTCGTTAACCGAGTTTGCTATTGGTTGTGCGGAAGGGTATGCTGAACTCATTAACCAATTGGAGAAGGACAAGTGTTCGCGTAAATCTGACAAGAGGATGACATAAAAAAATTCGCAGTTAGTTGTATGAATAGGGAGTTTTTGGGTGTAATTAAGGGATAGAGCTAGAAATTTAGTTCAGAAGTAATCGCTCAATCTATGATACCAGTTTAGTCACGTACTTAGTTGTACTATTTCACGAAGCCAACTTAAAAAAATTCTAACAATTTTATTTCCTTTTAACACTTTGCTGTTTTATCCTTACAATCTTAACCAGTGGTGGTAAATGGTTCTGAAACGCGGTTCAAAGCTGACAATCTGTTTAAGAACTGACGGTTTAACTGCAAAACTGACTCATTAGAACTGCAAACCGGCAGGATCGCATAAGGAACAAACCGACAAGACCGTAAACCAGCAAGACCGCAAACCGTGGTTCTGATTTAAACGGTTCCGATAGTTCGCGGTTCAAACCGTTTGCCACCTCTAATCTTAACCCAATTTACAATAATATATTATTATTCTTTTATCGAAAGAAACCTAGAATTCAATCCAAACATTTTTTTTTTCTTTTTTTTCCCTTTTTTCTTTAAAAAAAACCAAAAAAAAGGATTAGTTTTTTTCGGCTTTCCATTATGACACCGTATGTGTTTTAGAAAAATTTCGAGTCTCGACCCATCCTATCAGACTTATTTTTATGGTAGAAATTAGTAATTAAATTTTAAATTCGGATATACCGTTATTTTTTTAGCGAACCTATAAACTTGATCTCGATTCTCGACTACTAAACCGGTATCTTGAACCAAAACACTCATGTATTAGAAAAAAAATTGGACTACAAATAGCACAATACATAATTGGAATAAAAATAAATAGATTAATGACATATATAATCAACATCAAGGTGAGGTTGGATTCCATCAATACTTATCTTGTCTCCATTTTCATTTAGCTTCATTATAAGTTTGAGTTTTTTTTTTCCGACAATGGTAATATATAGAGGTGTCTAATGGTTCAGGAACCATGGTTTAAAGCTGACAACCTGCTTAAGAACTGGCGGTCTACCTGCGAAACTGGCCCATCGAGACCGCAACCCGCCGAGACCGCAACCCGCCGAGACCGCAACCCGCCGAGACCGCAACCCGCCGAGACCGCATAAGGAGCAACCCGCCGAGACCGCAACCCGCCGAGACCGCAACCCGCCGAGACCGCAACCCGCCGAGACCGCAACCCGCCGAGACCGCGAAACCACGGTTTATTTGTAAAAAACCGGTGGTTTATTGGTAAATATTATGCTGATTTTATTTATTTTATATCCAAAATGTTATATTTAAAAAATATTGAGATTGAATATTATTATAGAATTATTATTACATTTTTGTTAATATTAATTTGTTTTGGTTATTAATATTTTAAGTGTTGTAATTATTATATAGTCTAAAATTTTAAATATTACTTATGTTATTATCATATTTTGAATATTATTATTATTATGTTTTTATATCTAATACAAAGCAAAACTATATCTTATCATGTTAAAATATTACAAATTCTATGGTTATAATTTTAATATTACATTTTGAATTTTATTATTGTGATTTGGTTTTGAATATTACAAGTGTTTGGTTTTATTTTTTAAACCAAAATCATATTTTATCATGCAAAAATATTACAAGTTATATTGTTATAATTTTAATATTACATTTTAAATTTTATTATTGTGATTTGGTTTTAAATATTACAAGTGTTATTTACTATTTTTAAGTTATATTGTTATAATTTTAATATGACATTTTGAATTTTATTATTGTGATTAGGTTTTAAATATTACAAGTGTTATTTATTATTTTTAAGTTATATTGTTATAATTTTAATATTATATTTTGAATTTTATTATTGTGATTTGGTTTTAAATATTACAAGTGTTATTTATTATTTTTAAGTTATATTGTTATAATTTTAATATTACATTTTGAATTTTATTATTGTGATTTGGTTTTAAATATTACAAGTGTTATTTATTATTTTTAAGTTATATTGTTGTAATTTTAAAATTACCTGTTGAATATTATTATTGTGATTTGGTTTTAAATATTACAAATGTTATTTATTATTTTTTAAACCAAAATCATATTTTATCATGGTAAAAGATTACAAGTTATATTAAAATATTTAATATTACAAATGCTAAAATATTACAAGTCATATTAAAATATTTAATATTACAAATGCTAAAATATTACAAGTCATATTAAAATATTTAATATTACAAATGCTAAGATATTACAAGTTATATTAAAATATTTAATATTACAATTGCTAAAATACATTTTTTAGTCTCTTGTCGCTAACCACTTTTTTAAGTCGCAAAACTTTCTCAACAGTAGCTGCAATTTGTAATGGATCTCCCAAAACTTGTCCTCGAGTCTCACGATTAACCTTACTTAACGCAGCAGCAATCAAATCGACCATCTTCGTCTTCGTACTAAGACTTTGTTTAGGAACAACGGTCTTACTCTTAGTCTTGGTTATAGTTGGGTGTTTGACACTTCGTGTCACCTTGTCGACCATTTTAGAACTAAAATTTGGTTTGGCGGTCTTACTAACAGTCGTACGTGTAGTACTAACAAGTTTGAAGTTTCGCCTCTCCTTATTAGAAATTTTCAAACTAAAATTTTGTTTGAGAGTCTTACTCATATTTGTAGGTTCAGTAGCACATTTGATGCGTCGTGTGATCGGATCCCTCTCGGGTGGAGGAGACATCATAAAAGAAGAAAATTCCGAAAAATCAGTTTTCGGAGTTGCTTGTCCTAACCTGTTGTTGAAGCCACAAGACGGCATTGGAAATAGGAAATGAGAACAAATAATAACTAATACAAACTAATAACAATTTTTTTTCGAAAAAAAAATCTAACTATTTCGAAAACAGAAGTACGATATGTAAAATACAAAAGTTAAGCTTAATAACAAAATCTAGAACAAGTTGAGAGATTTAGAGAGTTTATAGTAGATTTAGAGAGTGTGTGAGGTTGGAGTTGGGGTCTCCTCTATATATAGGGGAGACCCATATTTTTTTTTTTTGAAAAAACCGATTTTTTTTTTTCGTCCGGACCATCCGGATGGGCGTCCGGATGGTCCGGGCAGACGGTCCGGGGCATCCGGACGGTTTCGCCCGGACGCCCGGACAGGAAAATCGGACCATCCGGATATCGATCCGGATGGTCCGGTTGAAACCGGGGCATCCGGATGGTTCGCCCGGATGCCCCGGATGACCAACGGCTAGTTCAAACGAACTAGCCGTTGGATGAACCGGGGCATCCGGACGGTGCATCCGGATGCCCCGGTTCATCCAACGGCTAGTTCGTTTGAACTAGCCGTTCGCGCGGACCATCCGGATGGTTGGCCGGATGGTCCGCTTGATGACGTCACGGATGACGTCAGCAATCGGTGACTGATTTTTTTAAAAAAAATATTTTTTTTTTATAAAAAATTTAATTTTTTTTAAAATGTAAGCATTTTAAACTATTAAAAATAATCAAAACTTTATATATAGGATTTCGCGCACTAATATTTAAAAAAAAAATTAAAAAAATTATTTAAATAGGAAATTCGAACTATTATTTTAAAAAAAATAAAAATCTATAAATAAATTTTTCGAACTATTAGTTTTTAAATAATTTTAGTACTTTTATGAAAAAAATATATATTAAATTCTCTAGATTAATGAAAGAAATTTTATATTATAAACCCTTCTTTTTTTTCTAGTTTATTGAAATAAATTTTATATTATTAGCAAGTTAATTTGGAACATAATAGATAGTTTATATTGTTGTTGATGTTAATCTCCTAAATAAATATATTTAATTAATTATATTTAATTATGCCATCATAATATAATTTCTTTTTAGGAACCAAATTAGAGATAGTTAATTGAAACACATTTGGTATTTTTGAATTTATTTCACAATCAAATTACATGTGTTTATGCAATTGGAACATAATCCAAATTTATACAATTTTTAAAACTTTAAATTTATACTTCAAAAATTAAATACTTCAAATATTAAATTTATACTTCAAATGTTGTAAATTTGTAATCAAAATACAATTAGATGTACTTATTTTATTTAATATCTACATAATATTAAATAAAATATCTTAAATACATAAATATAATTAGAAAAGAAAACGTATCAAAATCAAATTACAATTATTTTTTAAGAATGTAATTGATGATTATAAAATTTCGATTAAAATGATAACATATTTAAATTAAAATACATGAAATAGAATAATTAACTCAATTATTGAAATTAGATTCAATTAACACTTACAAATTAATTTTAAATAACATTATAATATATTCTGATAAACGGTTCTTAAATGGTTAAATGGTTTGGCTGATGGTTTGAACTGGTAAACGGCTCTTAAATGGTTCGTCTGGTGGTTTGAACTGGCGGTTTAACTGTGAAACTGGCCCATTACGACTGCAACCCGCCGAGACCGCAACCCGCCGAGACCGCATAAGGAGCAACCCGCCGAGACCGCAACCCGCCGAGACCGCAACCCGCCGAGACCGCAACCCGCCGAGACCGCAACCCGCCGAGACCGCAACCCGCCGAGACCGCAACCCGCCGAGACTGCAACCCGTGGTTCAGACTTAAACGGTGCGGGTTGGTGCTGGTTCAAACCGTTTGACACCTCTAGTAATATATATTCAACCAATCACATTGGTCACAATCAGTTGTAAAAGCTGACATAAAACATCTAATTTCAACCTATCAAAATTGAACTCAGATGTCAAACAAATATTCAAGATACATTTCAACTACGTGGGTCAAAATAAATGGTTAAATTAAAAAAAAAATGATTTTGACCCACCGCGTCGAAATTAGATCTTATGATATTTTTACTCATTTAAAAAAAATATATATATATATATATAAAGTTTTTTTTATATTTGAACTTTTTTTTTAATAAGAAAATATTTGTACTAAGAAAATATTTGTACTAAGAAAATGCGTTTGATTTCTGAGATTTTAGAAGAAAAAAAATCAAGTACTTTTTCAAAATTTGAAAACTCATTTTTTTAAATACCGTCTTTTAAATTTATTTTTTTAACTTAAGTAGCATTAGAAAAATATAGATACGCATTGAAATCGACATAGTTATAAATTCTGCTTTGCCTGTGGTGGATAATAAAATCGTGATCGAAGTTGATTCTCGTCAACTTTAATCAAAACAAACCTTCAAACAAGATCGACTCAGCTCGTCCAGTTCAAACCCGAGAAGCAGAACAAATATAGAAATAAAAAGTATTGAAAATGACAACTTCAAGGAAAACTTCTCAACCTTTATTCGGACAAATCCATACATTAAGAGCCATAAAAATATACAAAATTAAGAAATCTTTCAAAACTCAATCTTTAAAAGAGATTCGCCAAATAAAACCCAGGAAAATCCATTGAGCAAAACCAATTTCAAAGATGGAAAGACGTTTGCGGAGGCTATTCGGCCTAAACCGAAAGGATTTTTACATTCAAAGGTGATTTATCAAGTGCATGAAGGCTAAAAGGCAATCATCTTTTGGGAAGAAGATAAGTCAAATTTACTTTTTATCTCTTCTTATATGTTGGTAGCTAAATTTTCATTCAGTAACCCAGACGTTAAATTTTTTAACACTTTTCTTGAAACTTTTAAATTCCTTTAATTATAGTGTCTCACACTATGATTATAAATATTATTTTATAGAATTGGAACTATTATAAGACATTTCTAAGATCTAGAAAATGAATGTTTGGTCTATGGACCAACATTCCTTACAATTCTTAAATAGTATCTGAGATTCAACCCTAAAGTTGAATTTTGTGTCACCCCTGTCTAGGTTTCCTTTCCACGACTCCTATAATTAATTTACAATCAAGATTCGATTCTACATATCGCCAAGTCTTTAGGTACACCACTGTCTACTTGGGTTTCATCAAGAAACAAACTTATATATAATTTTTGCAGGTTGTGGTTAAAGTTGGACATCTCTCAACCACTCTTTCAAAAAATCTGGATTGGTTTCGGTAAGGAGGAGGGTTATTGGCAAAACAATTACCTATGGTGAGAACAATCCTTATTGTTCTGAGTGCAATCACTTATGCCATTAAATTAAAGATTGTAAAACCTTTCTAATAAGCAAAAATAGAACCGTTGAAAACAACTTTGAACCAACATTCGATAATCAACCTTTGAATTCATCTAAAAATAGGTTTCTAGACATATAAAATCAACAATAGTTCAGAATAATACAACATAAGAAAATTCCCCTCATAATGAAATCAAATGTCACATAAATGATGAAACAGAAAATAGAATGGTTAACAAAGATAACTCTGATCTACAACAATGTAATCTAAATTCAAACATAATCACCTCTGAAACTCTAAATGACAAACCTGGAAACATTTCAATTATAGCCTTAGAAATTAAAAATGAGGAAATTATTGAAGCCATCCATACATTAGAAGTTGGTAATATGTTTAATTCATTAACTAATTATGACAAGCTTGATTTTAGTTTTGAATCTCAAATTCGAGAAAGAATTAAACCCTTAAATCATTTCTCCTCAATCAAAAATAAAAATTAAACTACATCATTAAAATAAAACTCAAAGAAATAACTAGAAACATCAAACAAATCATTACCATAAGTTCTTCTAACTCAAAGTTGATCCAAACAAAAAAAATCTAGTTACTCAAACCCAAAATTTTAATGACTATAAAAATCCTTAATTGGAATGTTAAGGGGATAGGTAATAAGGCACAATTAGAATAATCAAGGTTATTATCAAAACTGAAGGAATTGACATCATTTTTCTCCAAGAGTCAATGATCAACTCTGATAGAATTTATATCATCACTAAAAAACCTTGATTTATATTTAATCTTTTTAAACAAAAGTAATAAAAATTAGGAATTCTGGAAAGTCAGTTTCCAGATTAACACTCTTCTTGATAATGACCAACTTCTGCATTTATCCATTAAACACCCCCAAATTAACAGTGATTTCCTGGTCTTTATAATTTATGAAAAGTACACTATAACTCAAATGTATGATTTGTGGGACAAGTTAAAAAAAATATCAATCACTAATCATGAATGGCTAGTTATTGGTGGTTTCAACATAATTGCATTAACAGATGAACAATTATCTTGTTCATCTTTGCGCCAAAATAGTATGGATTATTTCAATGAAACCATCATGGAATGCCATCTTGAAGATGTTGGCTTACATGACTCTAAATTCACTTGGTCTAACAATAGAATTTGGAAAATACTTGATAAGGCTTTATTCAATGCTTCTTGGTGTGAGTTCTTCAACATCACTATAGTGAATTATCTGGACAGAATTGGCTCGGATCATTTACCACTGTGTATAAAAATTAATAAAAACTCTCACAAACCAAATCAAATTTTAAATTTCATAAACATGTGGATATTGAACAATGATTTCCTTAAAACTATAGAAGATAATTGGTCTAATAATATTCCTTGAACACATTTACAAGTGTACTCGTATAATTAAAAATACTAAACCACATACTCCAACAATGGAATTGGGAATCATTTAACAACATATTTGACATCCTCGTTAATGTTGAAGATGAGGTTAATACTATGAAACATATTTTGAAAACACTAAAAAACTGGAAGATCAAATCAAGCTTTCAAAAGCTAAAGTAAATCACCCCAACCTTTTGTCCAAAAAAGAGGATTTATGGGAACAGAAAGTTGCTACTTCTTGGGCAAAAAATGATATAAATACAGCTTGTTTCCACAACTATGTTAATAAAAAGAGCTAAAAACAGAATTCATGGAATATGGAATAATGATTGATAGATTAAAAATAAATCCACTTTCGGTAGCCTTGTTGTGGATCATTTCGAACCATTTAAAATACGGTGCCAACTCTTAAGTCTCTTGAAGAATTACAAAACCTTATTCCTAAATTAATCACAAATCAAGATAACTAATATTTAACATTTGCTCCTTCTGAAGATGAAATATTCAAAGTCATTCATTCATTAAACCCAAACAGTATGGTATACATTAATGGGTTTAATATTAAATCTTACACAACTTATTGGAACATCATTAAAAAAGATCTTTTATAATAAATTTTAGACTATTTTAATGATAACAATGCTCTCATTAGAGTATATGCTACTACCATTTGTTTGATTTCCTAAAAATAGTATTTTATGACCTAGAGTGACTTCTGGCCTATTAACCTTTGTAATGTATTCAACATAATAATTTCAAAACCAAGTAACAACATATTAACCACTTTACTCTCTAAAATCATCTCCGATGACAAGGGAGCCTTTGTTTCAATTAGAAATATTCATGATCATATACTAATTCCTCGTGAATTAACCTATGACCTTAACAAAAAAGAGCAGAGGTGGCTACTTAATATTTAAGGTTGATATGATAAAGCCTATGAGAGGCTTTTAATAAACTTCACTTAGAAAATAATATAATGTTTTGAATTTAGTAACTCTTTCATTAATCTTATAGAAAATGGGCTTACTGCAACCTATTTTTATGTCATAATCAATGGTAGTCTATATGGATACCTCAATTCCACCAATGGGGTGAGATAAGGTGACCCTCTATCACCTAACATCTTAATTATTGTTGAGGAATATTTCATTATGGGCATAAAAAACTCATTTCTTATCAGTCAAGCAATAAAATACAATTCAAGAAGTAATATTACAATCGCTTTTATTGCATATGTTGATGGCATAATCATACTCATGAATGGGTCAATAAATAATATCAAAAAAACATTAGGATTTCCTTAATCACTACCAAAAAGTGTATAGCAACAAGTTTATTTTTATTACCCCTTAAAATAGAGACATAACAACTAGTAGACCTATCAATACTCTCACTAATTTAAGCATAGTTATCTCACAATCAAGTATTTGGGGGTAACCATTCATCCTAGTAAAAAATCATGTTACTTTGATGAAATCATATACAACATCAAAAAGAAAATTGCTGATTAGGGCTGTAAAAATCTCTCATTTGGAGGCAGAATAGTACTGACACGGTCTATACTAATTGCCATTGTCTCTTTTTATATTCAAAGTTATAAATTTCCCAACAACATAATTGATAGAATTTACAAAACTTTAAATAAATTTGTATGAGGTACCAAAGAAAACATAGATGTTATCATATGGTATAACTTAAAAAATCTCTACAAAACTATGATGAAACTGGTCTCAGTTTCAAGGAAATCACTGATCTTTAAAGCATCTATTCTTGTAAACTTTGGTTTACTTTAAGAAATCAGCAATCTCTTGGGGCCAAGCTGATGCAAGGAACCTATTGCCTGAACAATCATCATTTATAGATAAACCTTACGCCAAAATACTCAAAAACTTGGAAGTTTCTTACAAGCATTAGAGAATTAGTAGAAAAAATTATTTGACGACATATTGGTAATGGTTCCATAGATTTCTGGCTTGAGAGATAGTGTAAAAATACCCTCTCATCAAGCTTAACTACTGTGAATACAATCTTTGGTATTATAGTGATAAAATTAAAAAATTGGGAGAATAATTCTTGGAATCTTGAAAAGATCAAAGTAAATGTGACTATATTGGATATTGAGAGAATAACAAAATTTAATATTTATGAAAACAGACCGGAGTCAATTAAGTGGAATGCTTCAATTTCTTTTCTCCTTAGGTTTAAAGATACCTTAGAAAAAATTATTTCCACAGATCCTCATTCAACTTTATATAATAAGACTTGGAACTCAATCCCTCCAAATAAGTATTCATTCATTCTTTGGAGAATTCTTAAAGGTCTGATATTTGTAGACACTATTTTATAGAATAAAAACTTCAACTTAGCTTCAATATGTCAACTTTGTGATCAAGTAGAACAAATTGACCAACTTTTTATGTAATGCAAAACAGCCTGGGAAATATGGAAATACTTTGCGGGGTTGTTTGACATTTTCATATCTAATCATATGTGTACTTATCACTTAGTTGTTGGCTCACATCTACAAAAAAACCAACTCATATCATCATACCACCTATAATATTTTGGTGCATTTGGTGTGCGAGAAACAAATCTAAATATAAAAACACATTAATGACTCCAAAATACATTAAGAATAAGATAACAAATATGATTTTTAAGTTATCCATATGAATTGTATTGCAAGATGGAACATCACCATGTGTTGTAATATAGGCTATGGAAGGCCAATGACATCCTTAATGTACAATGACAGTGTAAAAACTCCTATTTTTCTTGTAAAAAGAGAAAGCCCGAGGAGAAAAATACAATTGTACATCTTTAATATTCCAAGATTAGTTGACTCAATTACTTTCATCATCCAATAGACGGTAAGTACTCGGCTTTATCTTGGCATCAATCGATAAGGCCCTTCTCATGTTAGATTACTTCGTATATGGTTTGTAATAGGGCTTTCAGAACATGGATTCAATTGGAGAAGCGCTAACATGTATAACTTTCTTCTTTGCATCCTAGACTATCTTAGGCTAATAGTATCCTTGTATGAAAATTATTCTTTGTAATATCATGTGTCAGTGATATGTCATTCCCTCTCTATCATTGAGTTATTTTTACTATAAAAGAGACTTATTAAGATTTGAGGTATATGTTTAGTTAAACTTTATCAGTATAGTGATTGGGCCCTAAGTTTTCTTATTTTGGTTATTTCTTATGGTAGCATTAATTGTGTAAGGTATTGGATAATGGGTGTTCGTCAATTGTTTGCCTCATCTAGTTTTTCTGTCACCATGACTTCTTTTGTCGATACGTTTGAGAAATTTATTAGGTAGGTTGATGAAAGGTTTTTCTTGAAGTATTACTCATGGTTATTATGTCGTACATGATGAAAAGGCTAAAGGTTTTGCTACGTTATTCTCCACCTTGTGGATTTGTTCAAACGTGACTTTATCGAATAACATGATATGGAACCGAAGCTCATTTAAGTATTGGATGATAGTGTTTTTCTTAGCTCGAACAACCCTAAAGCTGATGTACAACTAACTGAGAATCAGTGAATAATTAAATTTTGTTATCACCAAAACAATTTTCTACCCACGTGCCAACAATTGTAAGTTCGTACTTTGCCTTCTTGTTAAAAGCTAGAAAGTTGAGTTTGACTGATTGCTTTAGAATTATATGTCAGTGAGATTAGTAGGACGCACACTCCTGAAACTTGGCTATTATTTTCTCCTTATATGACCCTAACTTTGTAGTTGAATAGAGAGTGTAGATATTGATGCACCGTAAATGTGCTAACGTGTATTTGATCCACTCACGATCGGCCCAAGATGACGTGATAAGATGATGGAGCATCTACTATCAGAAAAATACATTAGACCTATCTCATAAACCTTTTTGATGCCAAGAAAAACATCTAACATTAATGCTCTTTGTACATTGGCATCAACTCTAGTGAAACATATCAGATTCCTCTTAGAGGGGGTTATCATTGGGATGCATATAATTTTGTCATGTGTGATTTTACATGGGATGTTGGCCAAACTTTGTATGATGATCATGACATGGTTAATTTATATTCTTATCAATTAGATGGTAATTATCACAACATTAATGTGTGGTACGATGATGCCTCTTAAACAACTATCCGTGAATTCTAATATAAGGTATGTTCTTTGGTAAATTTATGGAGATGTATATCCATGGTACTTCATTTTTATCTTGCTTACCTGTCATTTCATTTATTTGTTAGAGACTCGTAAGAATATATCCTCACCATAAATCATTCTCATGGTGTTCCGGCTAGGTCCAAATCTAGACGTAGTTAGTAGGAAATTGAGAAGTATGAGATTCATGAAATTGAATCTCCACGTAATTAGTAGAAAACTGTAAAGTATGAGATTTAGTAGGATGAAATTTTTCATCCTTTAAAATTTATATAATCGAAGGTATTCCCAAGTTTATATCTTCACAGTGAATCTAAGTTTCTACGAATAAAAATTTACCCGCGGATTTGGAGTGATTGGATCTATGAAAAAAATTGTTGTAAATACAAGTGCACTCAAAGGAATGAGAGAATATATTGGTCATTTTACTGGAATGAATTAGACATATGGTGATAGAGTGTTGGGAAGAATGCATGAGGATCATATTGCAGATTCAGGTGGAATGTCAGTTGGTGGTATTGGGAACTAATGCTCATACAACTGGAGTTGAATGTTCGTTCGTAATCCAATCTGCCTTTCACTGAGTCCATGGGTGGAGGGATTTTGCTTGTAGACTTACTTTGACACATGATTTTTCTTACAACTAGATTCCATACTAGCTTCGAAGTTACAAGATTTATTTTCTTGCATATTTTTCTTGCATTGGTGTCTTTCACTATAGTCGAAGGATCCTCAACCGATACATCATTATTATTTTTAAATCTATCTCATGTGGAGGAAATTTTCATGTGTTTATGAATTTATGACACTGATAGACGGGTATGGATCTTGATGGAATCATATTTATTATTTTCTTTTTTATTTTAGACATTCTCTTGAGGATGTCAGATCTCATATCTCAAACGAGAAGTGGGTTTCTGAATCTGCCATGGGTCATTGTTGTGGATTTTTTGTAAGGGACTTGTTGATAGCTTCGTGGGATTCATGGATGCGCCGAAGGATATTATTGAGGTTAAGTTAAATCTAACTGAACCTTAAATGAAGCTAGACAAGCTATTGCTCATATTTTATCTACATTTATGACGTCGGCTCCTTCTATTCTTGCCGGAGGATTTTTTGTTTGAGTCATTATTGCTGATACCATATTTGGGTTATAATAAGAAATCTTACGCCTGTTATGATATTTACATTGAATTTTGTTACCATAAAGCTTGTTGCGTGATATAATTCCTACTCATCATTTCCTTTTCTTTTAGAAGTTGAAGCATTGTTCATAATCATGTGGTATGAGTAGTCAACATAGCTTGTAAAATTTTAAATTTGGTAGTCTTCACTTCTTGTATCTCCTATTTATCTTTACCTATCATATTTATCAATTTAACTCGATCAGAACGTTTGTTGGGTATTATTGTGCGAAGGCAGTGTCCCTAAAATTCATTAAAAATAATATGCACTTCATATTGTCATCTCGCCTTGGAACTATTCGATGTAGTGCACATGATCTCATATTTCATTGTACATGTCCATCTTGTGGTTGTTGTAACTAATTATATGTATTCGTATAAAATGTTTATGATAACATGTAATATTCCTCTACTACGTTGTCATCATCATCGTGCATGATGTCGTTCATGTAATCTTTCAGTTGACCCTTACATGGGTAAGTTTGATGGTTCATCACCCTACCATTTATAGATTGTATTAACCTTGTTCATGTTAATGAACGAGGGATATATACTTGTGGATGCTGGCTAAAATATATGTTTGGCTGGATTTCCTGTTGGGGCCCTCCAAGGTTTGGCTAGACTTGTTGTTGATGGGTCATTGATACTTACTCGTTGATCTCCATAGTCTAACAGTGGCTCATATTGAGATAAACACGGATAAATTTGGTTACTTGATTTACTGATGATAGAGAAACATAGAATTCTCCTCGATGAAGTCTCGTTTATATCTCTCAAACTTATATTAAGTTCGGCTAGGTCCCTGCTGCTATTGGGTAAAGTTTGGTTGCATTCTAGAGTTTGTAAGAACCTTTTGAAAAATCCAGTAAGTTTCGTGAACCAAGTGTTGGTTAGATGATTTGTATGTTGAGAGGAATTCATTTTCTAGTTCGATGTTCGTGTGGATCCCGAGCAGTTTCTGGAGATTTAATTTAACTTCATATTGCAACTTATGTTTGACTGGACTTTATGTTCCAACTAGACATTCAACTAGACTTCATGTTACATATAAATATTCGTCTGAAACCCATGATAATGTTGGAAGTTTGGTTGGACCTCATGTTAGAGCTAAACGTTTGGCTGGAACCCAAACTACTGTTAGATGTTTGGTTGGAACTTATGCTCTATCGAGATGTTCGGTGGAATCCAAGCTGTTGTTGGAGGTTCAAATGAAACCCAATTTATGGCTGACGGTTCAAATGGAACCTAAGTTATGGCTATAGGTTCAAATGGAACCCATGTTGTGGCTGAAGGATTGGTTAGAACCCAAGTTAATTATAACTGGAAGTTTGGAAGGACTCTATGTTCCGAGTGGAGGTTCGACTGGAACCCATCCCTTTGCTGGAGGTTTGGTTGGAACCAAAGTTGTAGTTGGAGGTTCATATGGAACCTAGGTTACGATTGGAAGCTCGGCTAGAACCCAAGTTGTGACTGAAGGTTCAACTGGAACCTGGATTACTGGTGGATTTTGTATGACTTCATATTGCTAATGGAGGTACGAGTAGAATCTATTGCTAAAGGAAAGTTTATGCTCTTGAAGTTAAGTTGGGTTACCGGCTGGAGCAATTGATCCATACTCATGTCCGAAAATTCCTGATACTTGAGCTATTGCCTCTTTGTTGTCGGTAACGTGCTTTGACGAGAGTTCCTACTTCTCTGTTTTCTTTTTTTCTTATTATGATGTTTATTAATTTTTTAGAAGACACTCAATCTGAATCGTGCTTTCTTGTGTAAGGTTTGTCTCTAGCAAAAGGGATCTTATATCTCATAGAGGTCTTTACCTGGTCTTTTGGTACCACGGGGCTCTTTGCATCGTCGTTTTCCTCTTCTTAATATTTAGCCAATTGTTGTATTGTTGGTTTGATTCGTTGTGAAGGAGCAGTCAACAAAGCCTATACTATTTTAGATTTATTATCATGTTATGCGTACATGTTTTGTGCCAGCTACAAGAAGGTAGGGTCAGAGGTTTTATGGCCAAAAGAATTGAAACACTTGGAGCGAACATGAGGCTTTTGTTAGTTGTTGAAATGTTGAGATCAAATTCATTAGGTTCAGAAGTATAGCGTTTGGGATGCGAATGAGACCACTGGCAACGTAGCTATTATAGCTAAAAGTCAAACCAATGGAGCTGTCGAATTTCGAAACATGACGTTTTGGTCATTATTTCGTCACTTACGAGAATGTCTAAATCCATATGTGAATTTTCCAACTATATATATATATTTTAATGTCACTTGTTTTTTAAGTTTTTGAAAAAAAAATCTAGGTTTGTAATTGCTTCTCACCTACGGCGTCAAATAATGATTCAAATTCTGGTTGATTGAGATCCAAATATCAGATAACTGATAAATAAGTAAACTTTGAACAGATAATTAAAGAAAATTGAATAGATAAATAAAATAATATATAAAAATATCAATTAGAGAATGTGAATATATCATGAATCTTATTGATTGAATAAATCTCATATATATAGGAAAACAAAATATCTCTAATAATTAAGATTAAGTAATAAATCCATTTATTTAATTCTTGTTTTACATGTTGTCACGTATATGTTCTTACACACGATATGAGGGAGACCATTTTTCTATTTAATTTTTTTAGCTTTTAAATTTCCGATCTAATAGGTTTTGAATTTATTTGAGTTGTTTTATTCCTTCTAAATGGATTGTATCAGGTACGATGTAAATGTTTTTAATCCGGACCGGTTTGATCCATTTAAATATTAAACTAATAAAAAAATACTTTTAATCTAAACCAAAAAGCTAAGGAAATATATAGTTTTCGAGATAATTTATTAATCCATTTCTATTTATCGTCATAATTGTTGGTAATTTTTTCCTATATGATGTGAGATAAGGTAGTAAGTCTTTATAACCCAACATGTCTATTTATAAGCACATTTAATAGCAATTTGTTTTTTTCCCGATGTGCGATATGTAGAAGATAAATTTCCTTATTCATTTGTTTTCCAATTTATAATGTGAGATGTGACACTTGCATCAAAAAAGTATGTAACCATTTTAAACATTTAAAAAATGAAAACAAAATATTGTTAATCATCTTCAATTGATCATGAGCCAAATAGGTTTTACATGAGATGGGAAATGAAAGAGTTAATCCCACTTGAAGTTTGTGAATAAGTGATTGTGTGATAATGAGCAAGGAATATCTGTATTTATGCTAAATAGGATGTATTGAGCTCATAATTCATTATATACTTTTTATGAATGTCAACTAAGTATCGTCAGTAAATTGTTCTCGATTGTTCAATGTAGAAATTTTCAGGATCAACGATTGGACCATGCAAACTAAAAATACCCTTTCTTGAATAAGATAAAAGATTACTCGCTCCATTTCCGTGACCTTCATAATATATATAATAACTTGGGCATCTGGTTCAAATGCATATCCCATTTTTGTGCATTAGAGTTATGAAAATCCACGAGAAGCGACTAGACGTATTGTAAATAATAAAATATTTTTTTGTTAAAAATCTTTTAAAAATGAACTCATATTAAAAAAAATCAAATGAAATAAATTACTCATATGTTAATATAATTTATATTTATATATATCCAATTATAATCGATTTTATCAATTCAGACTGATAATCAGACAATACTTAAATTTTTGCTCATTGGCGGGTTTCACCATATCAATCATGGGAGGGTTGTATATAAAAAAGGTCAAAACATCACATACGATCCATCCAATTTTATCAATTATCACATAATATCCAATTTTTTAAATACCTCAAATGTCATTTACACATTAATCTTATTTTTATATTTTTGGCGTTCTCTCTCTCTATATATATACCATAATAATATTCAAAATTTAATTATAGTTTATTTCATTTACTCGATGATAAGTCTAATTTATTAATCAGGATTTCTTGAGAATCATGAGTTAAACGCGAATCTCTTTATATATATATATGTCTCTCTCTCTCTAATATTCAAAATCAATTATAGTCTATTTTATTTACTCGATTATGGTGTGGATAATAATTGCCTGAGGGTAGGCTGGTAATTTCAGTTGGTGTTTTATGGTAGTGTGTGGGTGTTTAAATGTTTAGAGTAGAGAGTAGAGAGATAATTAAGCAGCTTGGTAGCAGTTAATTTTCATTACCTATAGTTAATGCAGGTGGTTGGGTATTTATACCTTGATGTTTGGACCCTTATGGGCTTTCGGGTCATGTTTAATGGACCCAGGTCATGTTCAAAGACCCATGAGCTCTAAGTAGGAGAGCGAGTAGCTTAGTCAAGAAGTGTTTTAGGTTTTTTAGTACTTTTGTCATAGTTCGAACAGTCCTATGGTCATAGTGTTCAAAGTGATCTGTCCGGTCTATGCGATCTGTCCGGTCCGGAGGCCTTGGACTGATTTGTCCGTGTCCGGGGAGAGTACAAAATTCAGACTCATCAGGAGCCCCTTTTTAGGTGTTTGTGCAAATATTCTTGCCAAAGACCTGAAAAACAGTCTGACGCCAGGGGTAGTCCTAATCCGGACAGGTGTAAGGATTTATCCGGACAGATAAAACTTCACGAATTCAAAACGTTTTTTGCCAGAGTTCGTGGGACACGTGTCACTCTCTGATGGGTTGCTTCAGCCGTTTTTTCACCTTGAATTTCGAACCCACCTTCTTCGAAAAGCAACCTCTTTAATTACAAATGGTGACATCAGCGCCGTCTTTTAATCATTGCCAAACTTTTCGAATTCTCCTAGGAATCAACTTCCTTTTCCAGATTTACTATAAATTCAAACTCACTTTCTACTGTTTTACTATCTCTTTCATATTTACTCTGCATATTTTCTTAGAGCTTTCTCTCTCTAAATCAAAGATTTACTTGATAGTTTATGTTTACAGCAAGGACTGCTTTGATCAAAGGCGGGTGGCTCAACCTTTCTGAGTTGGAGAAGGCACAAAAAGTTGAGAAGGAAAGACGAATCGCAACAGGGTTACCTACTTCGCCTGTTGACAGACCAATCTCCTCTGCCGCAGAATCAGATCGAGGATCTTCTTCCTCCAAATGCACTAAACCTAGAAAGTTATTCCAACCTAGCCTTTCCCCCATCATCTCTGGTTCCTCGGTTCAGGAATCAAAATCCATCGTTGAACCAGGAGTAACTACCACTAACTTCAAAAAACCCTCACCCTTCATAGCGATGGGGTCAGACATGGAGCACTCCCCGGAGAAGTTAGTCGGCCGAAGAAAGAGTCGGTTGGTTAAGGGGCAAGCCTCTAAGAACACTCCCTCAAAGTCGGGGGCCAAAAATAGCAGCTCTGGGTCTGGAGTGTCCATCAGAGCTCCCCGGGAAAGACTACCTGGTCCGGAGGCTAGCAGCCCAGCACTTCGAAGAGAGATCTCTGCCTCAGAGCTCCAGCCTGAGACTAGAAGTCAAGGAAACGCTGAAGATCAACAGTCCGGAAGCTAGGCTGAGCCAAGTTTGAATTCTCTCCGGGCCACTGCCACTGATATTCCTCCAACAATCATGGAGGAAAAAATGGAGGACTCTGCTGAAGAAGTCCCTTTTGAGTTTGAGCCCTCCGGTCAGACTAGTAATACCGCTGCTGCCAAAAAAGATAAAGGCAAAGAAAAACTGTGCTTGAGGCATCCAGAGCTGCCGGAGTGTCTTGAAGGGAAGGTGGGGCCTTGTTTTCACAAGGTCAAACTTAAATACCTCTTGGCCTTACAGAAGACCAAGTATGCATTCATCCATACGGCTGAACTGGGTCGAATGCGCAGGAAATGGGGGATCCCAGAAAATGTGAAGATAAGGATTCCCATAGATCCTGAAACTCCTATGGATTGCAAGCTGAATGAAATAGTTATCTTCACAGAGCTATTTAATTGGGGACTCAGATTCCCATTGGACCCAGAGATTGTCAGATATTTTCATCTGATCAAACTCTGTCCGAGCCAGCTGAGCCCCAACGCTTGGTATACCCTTATGTCATTCCTCATGGCATCAAGGCTGTCCGGGATCCCTCTCCCTATGGAAGAGTTTGCTGCAGTGGCCAATCTTTGCAAACATCACCAATTCCCCTTCTACCATTTCAATATGGGGGACAGTTTCAAAGCTGTTGATGATCTGTTGGAGTCTGAGAGTAAATGGAGGAGCCAGTTTTTGTTCGTCAGTGCGCTTGGGAAAACGGAAAGAAGATCAAGTCCGGAGTGAACCCAAGCCTCCTCAAAAGCAGGTGGAGGAGTGACCGTAAGTCTCCCACTTTAAATCTTTGTCTACTTTTTCCTTCTTAAAGTTGGTTTAAATTAATTGGTTTTTCTTTTGTCTTAACAGAACTGCCTAAGGAGTTCGGTGATTACTTGAAGGCCGGGCAGGTTACTTGTGGCAGGATTAATGCCTGGGCTGCTGAGGAATGGGGGAACCGATTCCACGCTGCTTTCACCAGTGGAAACTTGGCAAGGTCTCACCTGTGGAACACCACAGGTCGGAGAGACTTGACTTGGGATGAGCTCACCACCCAGCCTTCTCCGGACACTGTGCTTAAGAGGACCCATGAACCAGATGGGACACTCTTCTTGCCAGGCCGGGCCAAAGCCCCAAGCAAAATGAAGGGCGAGAAGAAAGGCAAGAAGGTGGCGAGCGATGCTAATCCTGCTGATGCTGAGAAGGATGCTCCAACAGACCCGGAGGGGCCGGCCCAGAGCCAAATTGATGCTGCTGTTTTGCAAGTAGTGGAGCAAGAGACCGAAAGGCAGGAAGCAGATCTCTCAAAACCTCCAAGGGCTTCCAAGAGAAAATGGCAAACAGGGGAGTGAAGGCGCAGACCGGGTAGCTAAGAAGAAAAAGACTGCTAAGGGAGATGAGCTTGCTCTCCGGGATCCGGAGCCTTCTTTCCAGGCTGACCCTTCTGACCCAATGCATGCTGAAGAGATCCCAAGGGACTTTCATACCGATGAGGTTGAAGGAGGAGATCTCAACATCGATGGAGTCGACATCACCGGTCTTGGTGAGCTTGGTGAATACTTCCTCAACCTCCCTAGAGACGACTTCGCAGGGCCTTACATTCCTCCGAGCAGCTCCAACACGGTCAACTTCAATGGTAAGACTTTTATTGTCTCTAGTGAAAAGGATACCATAGCCCACTCCTTGTTGAGCAATGTGCAGCCGGTACTTACGTTGGAGAGACAAGTCCGGGGTCAGGCAGACATCATTAAAGACCTTAAGTCTGAGAAGGAAAAACTGTCCGAAGACCTCCGAACTGCCACCTCCAATGCTGCCATGTTGAAAGAAGAAAACGAGGAGTTGAAGAGAAGCCAAAAGACAAGCACCACCAAAGTCACCACTTTAGAGGAAACCATCAAAGGCCTCCAGGAGAAACTGTCCGGTCTGGAGAAAGACCTTACTGCCTCAAAAGAAGAGACCAAGGCAAAGAACAAGATTATCACCAACCTAACTACTGACAAGATTGCTCTTCAGAATGCAGCATCCAAGGCTGTCGAGGAGAGAACCACTTTGTTAAGGGATCAAGAGGCTACGATCCAAGCCAAGATCAATGCCTATGCCAACCAGATGATTAAGAGCGAAGAGCTATTGCTTGAGAAGGTGAGGCCTGACATGGTTCTACTCTTTCATGAAAAATTTCCGAAGAGGAACCTAGGGGACTTGTGGCTTTATGTAGACGATGATGACCTTCCACATCATACAATGGCCGAAGGCGATCAGTATGGAGTCTCCAGTGCGTCCTCATCCGATGATGAAGAGAGGACCGGAGAGAACCCAGACAAGGTGGAAGATGATCCCAAGGGAAAGAAGAAGGTAGATGAAGGTGAGCCATCTTCAAAGGCTCAACCTTCACTTACGATCTACTTTGTTTATTTTTTATTCAGACTAAAGTCCTTGGAAGGCCAAGGCACTCTTTTTGTAATGGTGTCCGGTGTTCGACCGGACAGGTTTTTTGTGTTGTATCTTGACTATTTAAAATTCCTTGGAAGGCCAAGGCAATTTTAAGTTATTTATTTCAATGAATATCTCTGTTCTGTACAACCATCATCTTCTTTCATTGTTCGTTTTAATTTTGATAACCAGAGTTTAAGTAGCCTTTAGTTGTTGCATTGTGAGAGTGTTTAAATTCTCCGGCTAGAGTTTAAATAGCCCTTAGATATTTCAGTCCGGATAGTATGACAAAGGACAAAACTTTAAAAACACTTAGAAATTTTTTAAAAAGGCATCAAATTTTATTCAACCGCCCGGACACCTCATTAAAACCTCCCCGTGCCACCAGGGAGGAAAGAGTATGCCCCCAAATATTTACATGGATGTTTAAACAAGTAAATATTTACACAAGTGCTATTCCAAGTACATCCGGAGATGCTCGATATTCCAAGGATGTGTTAGAACTCTGCCATCTTTGTCTTCCAACCAATAAGTTCCAGGCTTAATTCTTTCAACAACCATATACGGACCCTCCCAAGTTGGGGCCAGCTTTCCGAAGAGCTTTTCTTTAGTGTGTAAGAAGACCTTCCTTAATACTTTGTCCCCTGGTTGGAAATCTCTTCTTTTAACTTTAGAAGCAAACCTGCTTCTCATCAAGCCTTGATAGTGTGCAACTCTAAGGTGAGCTTTAACTCGTCTTTCTTCTATCAAATCAAGTTGACCTCTGATTGCTACCTCATTAGTATGTTCGGAGAAGTTGTGAACACGAAAGGAGGGGAGAGTTGCTTCTATGGGAGCTACTGCATCCATCCCATAGACCAAGGCAAAGGGTGACTCTTGTGTCGCAGCCCCAGGTGTTGTCCGGTAGGCCCACAAGACCTCTTGTAAATAACTAGGCCACTTCCCAGCAGCCCCTTCCAAATTCTTCTTTAAACCGGACAGTATAGTTCTATTAGCCACTTCAACTTGCCCATTTGCTTGTGGGTGGAAAGGTGAAGAAAAACAATGCTGTATACCTCTTGAGGCACAGAAGCTCTCCATTTCGCTATTGTCGAACTGTGGCCCATTGTCTGTTGTTATTTTCTGTGGGACACCAAATCTGCAACATATGTTGGATATAATGAATTTTATAACAGCTGTTGATGTTGTCCCTGCTAGAAGGGCTGCTTCTATCCACTTCGAGAAGTAGTCTATGGCCACAATTATAGTTTTGCGCCCTCCGGACGCCACAGGGAGAGGCCCTACTAAATCCAATCCCCATCGAGCAAAAGGAATAGGCTCAGAAATTGATTCTAAAGGAATGGCTGGTACATGAATTTCATTGCTGTACCTCTGGCATGGGTCACACCTTCTTACCAACTCCTTAACATCTTTCATGATTGATGGCCAATAATAACCGGAGAGTAAAACTCTTCTTGTCAAAGCTCTAAACCCACAATGGGCTGACCCCTCACCATCGTGCAATTCGAAGATGACCATTTGTGATTCTTCATCCCCCAAACAGCGCATGAGAGGTTTACTGTAAGACTTCTTGTATAACACTTCTCTCAATATGATGAAACCACGAGCCTTGTGTTTCAATGTTCTGGCTAGTGACTTATCCGGAGGCACAACACCATCAGAGAGATATTGCATGAGAGGAAACCTCCAGTTTTGAGGTTGTTTCACTTATATTTCAAAAATTTCCTCTTCTTTACCCTTACTAAGTTGAATAGAGGGGCTTTCGAGCACATGGATCCATGGATATGACTCCGTATATGCTATGGTTGCCAATGAGTCTGCTAGCTCATTTTCTGTCCGGGGAATGTGCTCATAGACAACACCTTTAAACTTAAGTGCTTCATTTTTTAGGAGGAGTAAATACTTCACAAGTTGCTCCTTCTTAGCCTCAGACTGGCCTTGGGCATGGTGGATAAGTAGTTGGGAGTCACTTAACAGCTTGACCCTTTTTGCCCCACAAATGTGGGCTAACTTTAACCCAGCTATAGTTGTTTCGTATTCGGACTCATTATTGGATGCCCTGAAAGCAAAACAAATAGCCTGGTACATTTTGTCTCCATAAGGGGAAGTTAAACATACTCTTGCACCACATCCCATAGTGCTAGATCCACCATTTGTCCGGACGACCCATACTTTTTTATCTTTTATATCAGTAGCTTGCTCTGAATCCTTGTCGGAGTGGAATTCAACCAGAAAATCAGCCACAGCTTGGGCTTTGACTGCTGTTTGGGGAGCAAAGTCTATGTCGAAGTCCCCCAACTCTACTGACCACTTAGTCATCCTGCTCAAAATGTCTGCTTTTTGAAGGACATTCTTGAGGGGAAAAGAGGTCCGGACGATGATAAGATGAGCCTGGAAATAAGGCCTCATCTTTCTTGCAGCTATCACCAGGGCTAATGCCAATTTTTCAAGTTTCAAGTAACGCCTTTCTGCATCTATCAAGCTTTTGCTGATGTAGTACACTTGATGGGGATGACCATCGACCTCCCTTACTAGCACAGCACTGATGGCACAACTTGAAACTGCCAAATATACAAAGAGAGTCTCCCCATCAACTGGCTTGAACAAAGTTTTGGGGGAGGACGGGTGTTTCTTGATCTCATTGAAAGCCTCATCACACTGTGGGGTCCACTCGAAGCCCTTTGCACCCTTCAAAGTTTGAAAGAAAGGAGCACACCTGTCCGATGACCTTGAGATAAATCTGTTTAAGGCAGCTAATCTCCCCGTTAACCGCTGTACTTCTTTGATGTTTCGAGGAGGCTCCATTTGGAATAGATCATTGAGTTGGTCCGGATCGGGTTGTATTTCATGCTCACTTATGATATAGCCTAGAAATTTCCCGGACTGCACTCCGAACACACACTTTTCAGGGTTGAACTTCAAATTCACTGTCACCAAGTTGGCAAAAGTTTCTTGGAGATCGGACAAGTGCAACTGCTCATCTATACTCTTTACCATCATGTCATCAATGTACACTTCCATATTTCTTCCAATTTGATCAGCAAATGCCTTGTTGACTAACCTCTGATAAGTAGCCCCAGCATTTTTCAAACCAAATGGCATTACTTTGTAGCAATGAAGACCTCTGTCAGTGACAAATGTGGTATGCTCTTGATCCTTCGGATCCACTTGAATCTTATTGTACCCGGAGAAAGCATCCATAAAGGAAAGCAGCTTGTTCCCAGAGGTGGAGTCTACTAACTGATCAATCCGGGGGACCGGATACAAATCTTTTGGGCAAGCTCTATTGAGATCTGTGAAGTCAATGCACATGCGCCACTTGCCATTCTTCTTTTTCACCAAGATAGGATTGGCAGTCCACAAAGGGTATTGAGACTCCTTGATGTGCCCCATCTTTGTGAGCCTGTCAACCTCTTGTACAATGACATCAGCCTTTTCTTTAGAAAAAGCTCTTCTTTTTTGAACCACTGGTGCTACGTCTCTCCGGATAGATAGGTGATGTGATATCACTTCTGATGGGACTCCAGTAACATCAGCATTGCACCAAGCAAAAACGTGCTGATGGTTCTTTAAAAACTTCAATATTTCATTTTTCAACATAGGTGGCATTTTAGACCCTATCTTGACACTTTTCCCATCTTCCAAACAGTGTGTTTCTACCTCTTCGATCGGTATCAATACTCCAGGGGTCTCTCTGGGGTCATCAATTTCACCCTCACCCCCATAAAGGCTCTGAAACTACTATTGTTCATTAATACAGACTGCCCCCAGCGTTCGAGGAGCCAGGGCAGTGGCATAACATTCTCTTGCAACCTTTTGGCTGCTCCGGATGACTCCAACCTGTCCCTGAACAGCATACTTCAAGCACTGGTGGACTGTTGAAGCCACTGCATGCATCCTAGAGAGCCAAGACCTCCCTAGAATAGCATTATAGCAAGTGGGATAATCCACCACAATAAAGAGTATTCTGACCATTTTCTTGAAAGGGCCCTTGCCCAATAACACCTCTTCTTCGAACTCTCCGATCACATCTGCTGAGCTGCCTGTGAAGCCCACGATTGACCTATCCGAATTCTGAATTACAGCTGGATTTTTCATTTTTTTGTACGTAGTTAGGAAAATGATATTGGCTGAGCTTCCAGTATCCACCAGGATTCGTCTTATGTCATTGCCCCCTATAGATGCTCCTATGACAACAACATCCTCATGAGGGCCAGCAATGTTTCTTAAATCATCTTCATCAAACACAATGAAGGGGAATGAGTTTGGTGACTGATAGGATGTCATGCCTCCTTCTAGCTGGGAGACTAAAGTATGAACATGCCTCTTCCTTGAAGAAACAGTAGGAGCTGTCATAGTGTCCCTTCCGAAAATTGTAAGCGACTCGAAAAACTTAATGAGCCCGGAGACCGATCTAGAACATTCCTCTATAGCACCCACTCTGTTTCGAGTTGGATCAGGATCCAAGTATTCAGATTCCACGTCAAACCTTTCAATCATAACCATGGCCCCCTCCGGAGCAGCATTACTTGGACCAACCCGGTGAGTGTTGTCAGGCCTGTTGCCTCCTTTTCTTTTAACGTAAGCTCCCAGCTTCCCCCTTTCAATCAAGTTTTGAACTTCTTGCTTCAATGCTATGCAGTCATCAGTGGTATGACCAATATCATTGTGATATTGGCAAAAAGAGTTATTGCGATGCTCTCTGGGCGACTGCAGTGTTGCCGGTCTTCGGTAATGCACTTCATCCTTTGTTTTATCAAAAATGGTGGCCACACTTTCTTTTAACTCTACGAACCACTCCGGTTGGACCCATGGCCCTCTTTTGTTTCTGGATCGCTGACTCTGAGCAGGAGTAGCTGGCTGAGACTGAGCTTTTTCCCTACCATGCCCCTGCCCGGTCTCTCTTGTTTTGTTCCCTGACTGATTTTGATTGGGATTTGGTGCCACTGGGGTAGACCTCACCTGCCTGTGCACCTTGGTTTTCTTTGTTTCATCAACATTTATCTGTTTGCCAACCTGATTCAGCAGCCCTCCCCATGTCATGGCCTTCTTTCTGGTCACTGAATCAGCTAGATTGCCTGGGTTCAAACCTTGCCTAAGGGATGCTATTGTCACTTGTTCGAAGCAATCAGCCAACCCATTCTTGGTGTTCACAAAACGACTTATATATTCTTTCAAGGACTCATTTGGTTCCTGGGCACAATGGATTATTGTGTCTCCATTGCCCTTCAGCTCTTTACTCACTACGAACTGCCTTCGAAAGGCTACCCAAAACGTATCGAAATCTTTAATACAACCCTGAGGCAGGTTGTTGTACCATTTCAGAGCACTCCCCGTGAATGACTGAGAGAATGCCCTACAGAGCAGTTTGTCATCGTCATCAAAGTTCATCATGAAATTTTTAAATTGTTCCAGATGGTTGTCCGGATCAGTACTGCCATCGTACTTCTCTATTTTGGTGCTATCAAACCTCTTAGGGAGGTTTCCGGACAGAATTTTAGAAGACAATGGAGATTGCCTCCAATTCCTTCCACGACTGAACACGGTACCCTCATTGGGAGTTGCAAAGATACCTGGCTCATCGTGAAAAGCGAAGGGATCCATCAGCATCTTGTCCACATGCTTCCGACTATGAGATGATCCCTTACCAATATGTCTTTTCATCTTTCCTTGTCTATCTCTTTTTCTTGATTATTTTTTAATCTGTCTTTGCTTCTTTCTAGTTCGACCCTCATCGCTGCTAGAGGGTAAGGATTTTTCAACTCTATCACTGTCCGAAGAGCTATCAGAAGACTCTGAGCTTGAGTCAGAACTCTCCACTGGCTTAGACCGGTGAGACTTTTTAGAACTGGCATGAGTCTTTGAAGACTCATGCTCTCTTGGGTTATCGGTGTGATGAACAACCGATGCTTTGGACTTTTCTTTCACGCCCATCTTGGCCTTTTCTGCCCTCAGAGCTTCTATTTCACCCTTGAGCCTATCACGCTCTTCGATAGTGTACTCATAGTTCTCTCCCACCACTTCGAGCAGAGCTGGTGGTACTTCTGGATTGTCTAGATTCATACAGACAGATTTTCTTAGCTGGTTTTGAATGCTTGATTCAGGCACCTTCGTGCTTCCACTGTGGTCGCCAATTTGGTGTGGATAATAATTGCCTGAGGGTAGGCTGGTAATTTCAGTTGGTGTTTTATGGTGGTGTGTGGGTGTTTAAATGTTTAGAGTAGTGAGTAGAGAGATAATTAAGCAGATTGGTAGTAGTTAATTTTCATTACCTATAGTTAATGCATGTGGTTGGGTATTTATACCCTGATGTTTGGGCCCTTATGGGCTTTCGGGTCATGTTTAATGGACCCGGGTCATGTTCAAAGACCCATGAGCTCTAAGTAGGAGAGCAAGTAGCTTAGTCAAGAAGTGTTTTAGATTTTTTAGTACTTTTGTCATAGTTCGAACAGTCCTATGGTCATAGTGTTCAAAGTGATATGTCCGGTCCATGCGATCTGTCCGGTCCGGAGGCCTTGGACTGATCTGTCCGTGTCCGGGGAGAGTACAAAATTCGGACTCATCAGATTATATCTAATTTATCAATCGCGATTTATTAAGAATCATAACTTAAACGTGAATTGTGAATCATATGTTAAATCTGAAGCGAGAATCATGTGTTAAGTATGAACTAAGAGTCATTTGTTAATCGCGAATCGTGGGTTAACTAGTCTGGCGAAAAAACAAACCTATAAAAATTATAAAAATATCATTCATGGATCTAGTTCTGTTCGTCTTAATAAATAAAAACAATGCATTTTCATATATATATTTTCTGAAAATCGGTTTGAAATATACAGACTTTTAAAACTTTTAATGGAACAAAATACATGTGTTATTTTTCGTATGAGTGAATATTATTGTTGGTATTTTATGTTGTTTAAATATACAGGTTTTGAACAATAAATACTCGATTGACTATTCACTTTCTAGACATATAGTTCATCGATTAAAAAGTCATTTTATGGTACTCTATTGACTATCCATTTTCTAGACATATAGTCCATGGTCTAAAAATATTAATCCATTAACTATTAATTTTCTATAAAATTAATCACTTAATTAACGAACTAATTTTATCACCAATAGATTATTAATGGATTAAATTTATCAAATGAATAATCAATAACTAATATTATGGAAATGAATAACCAACTCGTACAAAAGGCTAGTTTGATCGAATATAAACAATAAAAACTACCACCCAACTATTTTCAATCAATGGATTATAAGTCTAAAAATAGTTAGTCAAATTGTCTATTTACCCCTAAATATATATTAATAACTTTGTTTTTTTATCGATAATAATTAAGTCGGGTAAAAAACATTTTTTGTCCTCCATGTTTACCACTTGTATCAACATAGTCTTTTTCGTTCACTTCTGCATAAAATTCATTCATTTCGTTTTAAAATTTTGCAAATATAGTCCTCATGCACATATAAACCATTTAAAAACTCACACGTGATACTTAAATTCTAAATTTTGTATTATTTTTTCTCTCCAAATCTCAAGTTTTGTATTACTTTCGGTCTTCCAAAATACACGGAAGAACTAATCGTACAAAATTTTAAAATGAAATGGATGAGTTTTATATAAAAATAAACGAAAAAGAACTATGTGGATAGAAGTGTTAAGCTTGAGACTAAAAGTGTTTTTTAACCAATTAAGTTTATAACCGGATGGATTTTATAATTCTAAGTTATATCTATTTCCTATATTATTTTTTAATACTAAACGTTTTTAAAATAAATAATACAAAAGGTTACTTCAGATAATTTTGATTCGATTTCTGAATTTTGGGTTGGTTCTGGAGGGAGAGGATTGATCACATTCACGTGTCGCCTCCGTACGTGATTGGTCCTTTATTGGTCTGTCCATTTTTGGTCAAACTCAGTTGGAACTTGGAAGAAGTAAAACGTTAGAAGACAAAAGTCATGAAGCTAGATAATGCTACTTTGCACTTTGGTCCTTACTTTTTCTCTAACTTTCTAAAAAAGTTTCTAAATTCAATACATTACTTTGGTATTTGCTAAACCTAGTTTTGAATTTCATAATTGATAAAAACTTTCGTGTATATATGGTTTAGTTTTTCGTTTATTACAGATAACTAATACTAGATAAAAACTTTCGTGATTATAACCCATTTATTACTGATGAATGTTTTATATATAGAAACTCAAATCGACAAAAAAAAATGCAATAGTCAAGGGGCAAACTTTTATTTTATCAAAATACAATGTAATTTCGAGTTAGCTAAATTAGGAAGTGGAGGTAGCACTATGGTTCTTCCTTTTATTTGTTTCCGTTCATATCCATGACCATGAGTATCAGATATCACTCAGGATTCATCATTTAAATTTCCTTCGGTAACATAAAGTATTTAGCTAATGGATAAAATGTTATATAAATATACGAAATATGAGCGATATTATATATTCTAAAATAATATTTCGGTGACATAAAATATTATGTATATTTATAAAGTAACAGTGCATTTTGTAGCATATGTGGTTTTTAAAAATTGCAACGGGATAAAAAAACAAAAGTCACATATTAGTTTTCATAAATGGTAAGACAAAATTTACCCACAATTTTTCTGAAATGATAAAACAATTCATCCATTAACTTTGGTATGATAAGACAAAAAACACCTACTAATATTCTGAAATGATAAGACAACTCACCCATGTTGGAATCTGAAGACAACATTGGATTATAGATAGGTTATCCCATATAATACGAAAATTACCACAAATATTTGATCATCATATTTTCTTTGGCATATCTTCTTCTTCATAGCTTGTATTCTTTTAATGGCATCAAAACTAAACTTCCACATAGAAACAATTGAGGAGATGCAAGCGAAATATGATATCCAAAAAGCCATGTTCCATGAGCAAAAAGAACTTATTGATGAGCTTCAAAATACTAAACATACAAGAATACATATTATGCGAGATCATCTGTATGCTCATCAGAGGATAATGTCCGACTATTTCAACGAACCATGCGTATACACCAATAAACAATTTAGAAGAAGGTTCCGTATGAAGAGGCCTTTGTTTCTCCGTGTTGTAGAAGGCTCAAAGAATCAACACAATTGTATTACTCAAAGAAATAGTGTTGCAAATAAACTTGGCTTGACGAGTATCTTGAAGTGCATATCTGTCATGCGCATGCTTGCGTATGGTAATGCAACAGATGCATGCGATGAATATATCAACATTGGAGAAACAACTGCAATAAATTTTGTTAAATATTCATGCATGGATATAATAGAGCTTTACGAAGCTGAATACTTAAGGCGTCCTAATATGGCTTATTAGACGTTACTAATTCTTCCTTTGTCGTGTGAAAAAACGATGGATGAATAAAATTATATCTAGATGTGATGAATTTTTTTCTAAATAATAAATGTTTATAAATCAACGAGTTTTTTAAATTTGAAAACAAAAACATAATCTATATATTTTTATAGTAATTTTTTTATTATTATGATTAATTATTATTATTATTATTAGCGTCAATTAATATTTTTTTAATAATATGTTTATAAATTTATTTTTTAAGTATTATGAAATATGAATTTAATATTGTACATTCAATTTAAATTAATGATCGATGTAATAATGTATGTATTTTAATAATGTATGTATTTTGATATTTAGTGTAAATTATGAGTTTCATTCTCTATATATATATATATATATATATATATATATATATAAATAATTGTTTTAAATTTTAATAAAGATTTTTTAAAATTTTGTTTTCAATAGGAAACTATGGTTATATAAAACCAAAAGTTGTGATATTTATGGATTATTATCAATGAATTTTTTCTATTAAAAAATATACTATTTAAATTGTATAATTAAACAATATTAAACGATATAAAACTGATTAAAATTAAGAAATTATAAAAATTAAGAATAAAATTATGTTTTGTTAGATTTAGAATTCTACATAAATAAACTTAGTATATAAAAAACCAATTCATATTGCTCCTCAAGATAGAAAAAGAAAAGAGATTTTATTTTCTTAAGTGGAAGATGAGTCTTTATTCTTCGTTTCACGCTTTTATTTTTTTAATCTATTTGTTGTTATGTGTTTAGTTATGTAGATTTATGTTTGATTATAATTTAGTAACCAAATAATAAGATGGGAAACAAAGATATACTTTTAGATTTAATTTCTTTTTGTGTATTAAATTAAAATATATCTTATATGAAGCAAGATTATTATAATCCTAATTTGTCTAAAATGGGTTTGTGTCAGTTGACTGAGTGTGTCCCTTATATCTTCACCATTTTAACAGAAAAACCAAATAACTTATTTACACATATCACAATTATAGTGTATATATATAGTATGACAGAAAGTAAACCATAGTTCATATACATTTGATTATAATCCTAACACTCTAACACCCCCTCCCCCATCAAGTTAGAGCATGAAGATTATGAATGCTCAACTTCCCAAGAAAAAACTCAAACTGTTGCTTGCCTAGTGCTTTGGTAAAGATGTCTGCACGTTGAGACTGAGTGAGCACGCGAGATGCACAAATAATCCCATCAAGTATCTCACTTTGTTGGAAAATGACAATTTACTTCAATATGCTTTGAACGCTCATGGAACATAGGATTCTGGGTAAGATGTAAACCCGACTGACTATCACAGAAAACTTCCATATCCCCTGAGTGTGAGACCCCAAAATCCTTGAGAAAACCATGCAACCACTTCAACTTACAAGTCAATCCTTCCATAGACCGGTACTCTATTTCAGCGGAAGACAACACAACAACACCCTGTTTCTTAGTCTTCTAAGAAATGGAGGAAACACCCAAGAACATCATCCAACCACTCACACTGCATCGAGTCTTTAAACATCCAGCCCAATCATAATCACATCAGTGTGTCTGAGTGAGATTACAACTACTTGGCATAAAAATTCCCTGACCCGAGCTCTCTTTCAGATAACGAACAACTCGTAATGCAACCTGCTAGCGATCCTCCTATGGTTTCTGCAGAAACTGAGATAAAATATGTACCAAAAAACAGATATTTGGCTATGTAAACGCCAAATAAATCAGTGTCCCCACCAACTTAAAGTACACAGATCCGTCAATGAGTAGCGCTGACCAACTATTGTCGAGTTGGTGATTTTGTTCCATGGGAAATGGTGCAGTCTTGCTGCCAAATAAACTCGTCTAAGAAATTATGTCCATACTATATTTACGTTGGCAGAGAAAGATACCCACGGGAACCCGTGCTACTTCAACTCCAAAACAATATTTGGTATGACCTAAGTCTTTCATATGAAAGCAAGTTCTCAAGTATTTCTAAAAATTCACCAATGCACCAGGGTCATTTCCAAATAAAATAAGATCATTAACATAAATCAAAACATGCATACGACAACCACTCATGGAATAAGAGAATAAAGAATAATATGAATATGACTGAACACACACATACCTCTTCTATGCAGCCACTAACTTGGCAAACCGACACTGAGATGCCTGCTTCAGGCCATACACTAATTTGCGAAGGTAACATACCTGCCATCCGCGCCCTCTGTCAAAAGTTGGAGGAATTTTTATGTAAACCTCCTTATCTAGAGCACCATGCAAAAAGGTATTGTGTACATTCATCTTATGTAACTTCCAATTTTGAGTTGTTGCAACCGCTAAGAAAATACGTATATTAACTATCTTGGCAACAAGGGCAAAGGTCTTTGTATAATCAACCCATTCTACTTAGTGATTACCAAACACGACCGAACAAGCTTTGAGGCGATATACTCTCCCATCAGTATGATATTTAATTTTATAAATTCACTGACCCCCAAAGATTTCTTCTCTGGAACTAGATGTGCCAAGGTCCAAGTATGATTATCCTCTAGTGTGTGAATCTTTTGTTGCATTGTCTCTCTCCAACTAGTGTATCGCATAACCTCTCAGAATGACTTAAGCTTATCCCTAAAGGTAATAACTACAAGAAAATAGCGGTGTGCCAACGAGAAAAAAGAACATTCTATATAATGAGTGAGAGTATAAGGCATACTGTGACCCGGAGATGGACTGGAACCGGGAGCAGGAGTAGTAGATGATGCTTATTTTACTACTGTAGTCATCATAAAATCCTTTAAATGAGTAAAAGAAATTTCACTACGGTTGCCCCGTTCAAGATTTGAAGAAATGCCCGGAGTACTGAAACAACATTTGGAACTACTGGCGGATCTGAGACACCGATGTCACCATCCTGAGGTAGAGGTTGCATCACCAACCTCGGCAACCTCTGCGAGTGGTGCTACCATAGGGACGCCGCCATCTGTCGACTCTCCATCTTCAATCGGTGAGACCTTCTCAACCTCATCCCAAAACTTTGAAGCAGTAGAACGACCTCAGTCTTAGGATAACCCAACTTAGAGAGCACAAGTATAGAGGAAAATGGAAATATATGTTCAAAAAAATTCACATCACGGGAAACAAAACAATCTTAACTCTCCAAATCGTATAGTTTCCTGCCTTTCTTTCCATACGACTAGCCCACAAAAACATACCGATAACTACGACTCAAAACCTTATCACCCTTAGACATCTGATCATGCACACAACACAAAGACCCAAACACACGAAGCTTAGAGAAAACAAGAGGCACGCCAAAAAGCATCTCAAATGGAGTCTTGAAACCCAAAAATTGAGAATGAGTTCTATTAATTAAATACTCGCCAGTCAAAATACACCCCCCCCCCCCCAAAAAAAAATTTAACAGGTAAGTTACTCTGAAACCTGAGAGCACGGGAAACATTCAAAATACGTTTATGTTTTCGTTCGATCTTGCCATTCTGCTGAGGAGTATTCACACATGAAGATTAAAAACAATACCAAAATCATCAAAAACGTGACACACAAAGAAACTTTTAGTGTCATTTTCACTGCGCACTGTCTTTGATAAGGGTAGAATTCGCCGATATAAATAATGAGGGTTTGATTGTGGATAAAAGATACTTGGTGTACTTATTAATGTATTTAGGATCTCTCGGGGACCAATTTGTAAACACGAAACTTACGAAGGGGCCTCATTAATTATGTGAATAGCCCACTAAGGATTTTAGTGGGTCCACCTTATTTTAGTATAAAAGGTGACCATTTTCTTGGTAGGTGGGACATTGAATATTATTCTATTCCACTCTCTTTCTCTCTCTACACTTTCTCTCTCTAGTCACATCAAGCACAAGATCCGAAATATTCTTCCAAACATTTATTAACACATCATTGGCGCCGTCTGTGGGAAACTGTGATACCAAAAAGGAATCATTTTTCTTTGAAAATCACGCTTTACGAGATGAACAACGAAGCTGTAATAGAGAGGGTCGGTAGAGAAGTGATCCGAGCCGTCTCAGTGTCAGAGGGTGAGGAAGCACCTGGTCGGGGACACCACGACCGGGGTTGGGAGAAACAGTCGACCCTAATAATGACCCGAAAACAGCTCCTTGAAGACATTGCCAGACTAAGCGCAGAAAGGGAGCGGGCACTAGACGAGAAAATGGTCCGGGAAGAAAAAGGCAAGGAACCCCTCTTGGAGGATCGTGAGGAGGCCGACCGTAATGTTGGGCCGCGCATCAAAGCCCGATCTGTTAGGTATTATCGGGAGCCTCATCCCGAGGAAGGGCAAAATGCCAGGACTCAGCGGTACCCAAAGAATCATCGCGGCATGTCGGTTGACTACACCTCGGATGATTCATCGGGCAGGGAGTATCAGCGACGGGAAAGGGTCCAGTGCACACAAAAGAATCGTTCCCGACGCCTCCAAGAACCCAGGACGGACTCCCCAAAATACAAGAAGGGTAGCACCGAGAAGCAAACCCCGGTGTCCTTTGAGAAGGAAGAAATGCCCGCCGCCAGCCGTGAAGAGCGGACGGTGCTGCCTCTAGTGCCATGGCAACCGTCGAACAGCCAGAACCACGGCTACCGAACCAGCAGCCAGTTTATCAGCCCAGGAGATGAGGGACTCTACGGAGTTCAGACAGAAGGACTTGGAGGAGGAGCGTGCGGGTTCAGAGTCAATTGGAGGGCATCTCCATTATCCGACGAGATATTAGCGGGACAGCTCCCGAAGCGATTTGACAATTCTAAGTATGATGGGAAGAAGGACCCAGATAATCATTTGGAAGCCTTCAAAAACTCCATGCTGAGTTTCGACAACGATGACAAACTCCTATGTAGAGCTTTCTCCATGACCTTCAGGGACCGAGCATCTAAGTGGTACAACCGTTTACCGCAGGGATGCATCCGAAACTTCGGGATGTTTTGGACAATGTTTAGACAACACTTTGTGGGAAGTAAAAGTTTTCAGGCCAACGGAGAGTACACCAGACGATTCATCGACGCAAAGACCGACCTAGACCACTGCGAAGAGAATGTGGCCCTAACTGCGTTCCGCATGGGTCTGCTCCCAAGACCAATGAAGCAAGCAGTGACGAAGAAACAAGCGTTCACGTTTTCCGCACTTCTAGCTCAAATAGAAAAACAAATATTGATCGAAGAGACCGAAGCATCTGAGTTGGCGGCATAGATTCAGAAAAGTGCCCAAGCGTCGGTAGTGATAAGGCAGAGCACCCGGTCGGATTACACTAGGGCAGTCCAACCGGTCAGCACGATACACCCGACCCCGCCTGTATCAGCCAAGCCTTCGGTCCTCACAAGCCCAAAACCAAAGCAGACGAGTCAGACGACTTCACGACCCATGTCTAACAAATGGATCCGACCTGCATACTTCGCAGACCTTACGGAGTGTGTATCGTCGAGCTATGAGAAGACTAAGAAGAGTGGAATGTACCGAAGACCTTTCCCGATACCAACACCTCGGGAACAAAGGAATAACCGCTATTGTCGCTATCACGAGGACGTTGGGCATGATACTAAAGACTGTATTGCCTTGAAGAAAGAAATACAGATGCTCATAGAACACGGAAACCTCTTGGAGTATGTTAAGAAGGCACAACAGAGTACGACCTCGAAGGAAGTCGTGATAATACCAAAACCCGAAATCACCATGGCAATTTCAGAAGTAATCGATCCTTTCGATGTTTCCATTGAGTACCTCGACCCCGAAGCAAACCGCAACATCATCGGGATTATCGAGGAGGAAGCCGAGGAGAACGTCGGTAATGTACGAGGCCTTTGTAAAAATTTTGAATCCCTAACTATTTTTGGGGGAGATTCTATGGCAGGAGTTACACATTCGTACAGGAAAAGGCACGTCGCCAACCTAACCACTCAGTTGGAGGCCCGAACTTACTCCCAGCCCAGAAGCGTCCCGTCTCTGATTCTGTACTTCGACGACGACGACATGAGAGACATAGCCGGCCCCTATGAGGATGCCATCGTAATCGGGGCAGCCATTGCGGGGGAGGAGGTTCGGCGCATCTTGGTGGATACCGGTAGTTCGGCCAACATAATCTTTGCATCCACTTTCGCCAAGTTTAGGACACCACCAGTGATTGCACGGTCCGACCGTACCATAGTAGGGTTCACAGGGTCAGCAGCCGACGTTATAGGAGACTTCGAGGGCGTAGTCCAATTAGGTCGCGACCCATTCAAGAAAGAGGTTACGGTTTTATTCGTAGTAGTAGATGCGCCGGCTTCCCACAATTCCATTTTCGGCCGATCATGGATATCGCGAATGCATGCGATGTCTTCTACAATCCACCGGTGTTTAAAATACGTGGTCGGAAACAACGTGGGAGTGGTCCGAAGTAGTCGGAAAACAGCACGGGAATGTTACCGAGCAGCATTGGCACCTAAAAAAGATTAAAAGATGATTCAAGCTCGAGAATAACAATTAAAGGGGCTCGCCCCGGAATCATTGCCCGTTGATGACCCCAGGGAAGCCCCGAGCCTTTTAACAACTGACGAAGAATGCGAGCAGCACCAATTTCCCGCAGGGAAATTCCTGCGGATCGGGTTATGCCTTTCACCAACCTTAAGGGAACAGCTACTGACTCTCTTATGGGAAAACCTAGATTTGTTCGCGTGGTGCTCAAGAGATGTAACCGGGGTCCCAGAATCTTTTGCTATTCACAAGTTAACCGTTAACAAGAACGCCAGACCTATCTCCCAAAAGCGTCGGGCTTTTTCCCCGGAAAAGGCAGACATTATCTTACGAGAAGTCGAGAGGATGATCAGCATCGGTCACATCAAGAAAGCGAGTTACCCGTTGTGGACTTCAAATCCCGTTCTGGTCAAGAAGAAAAATGGGAAATGGAGAATGTGCGTGGATTTCACCGACCTCAATCGGGCATGCCCGAAGGATCCCTTCCTGATGCCAAGAATCGACCAGTTGGTAGATTCAACGTCGGGTAACAAGTTGTTGTCGTTCATGGATGCATACGCCGGGTATAATCAGATCAAATTGCACGCTGCGGATCAGGAAAGTACCACATTCATCACGGGCCGAGGACTATACTGCTACAAAGTAATGCCCTTCGGGCTAAAAAATGCCGGCGTAACATACCAAAGGCTAGTTAACAAAACGTTTGACGGTCAAATTTGGAGGAATATGGAGGTGTACATCGATGATATGTTGGTAAAAAGCGGCACACATGAAGCACACCTTACCGATCTGAGTCGGGAAAATTTCTAGGTTTCTTCGTTAGCGAGAAAGGTATTGAAGCCGATCCCGTCCAAAAATGCTCCTTCGGGGTCCGGTCGGGAAAATTTCTAGGTTTCTTCGTTAGCGAAAAAGGTATTGAAGCCGATCCCGTCCAACTTCGAGCTCTGACCGATATGACTCCGCTCCGGAGCATCAAGGAAGTCCAGATCCTAACTGGGTGTCTGGCTGCCTTAAATCGATTTATTTCTCGATCATCTGATAAGTGCGCTCCCTTTTTTCAGGTCTTGAGACAAGCCAAAATTTTTGTGTGGACTCCCGAATGTAACGAAGCGTTCTTGGGAATTAAACAATATTTTTCATCCCCGAACCTCTTGACAAAGCCCGTCGCAGGCGAGACACTTTTCCTTTACGTCGCAGTTACTGACTTTGCGGTTAGTGCGGCTTTGATCAGTGAGTCGGGACCGGCCCCTACAGCGGTTTACTTTGTGAGCAAAATCCTGCTGGATGCGGAGACTCGGTATTTGAAGTTGGAAAAAATGGCTCTCGCCCTGGTGACGGCAGCACAAAAAATGCGCCCGTACTTTCAAGCCCACCTTATCATAGTCCGAACCTCGTTCCCACTCAAGTACATCCTCCAGCGACCAGACATGTCCGGGAGAATGTCCAAATGGTCGGTCGAGTTGGGCGATTTTGACATCGACTTCGAACCTCCGACAGCCGTTAAAGGCCAAGTCCTGGCTGATTTTTTAGTAGAGTTCCATCCAGAACGACCTGATCAGGACGCGTCTTCCCAAGAAACCGCACCGAACGAATGGACCGTCCGAACCGACGGGGGGGCTAACGTCAGTGGCTGTGGAGCAGGGATACAAATAGTTACCCCATCGGGCATTAGCATGCACCAAGCCGTTCGATTTGGTTTCCATACTTCGAACAATGAAGCTGAATACGAGGCTGCTCTAGCAAGGCTACAGTTAGCACAGGTATGTGGGGCAAAGCGGGTATGCCTCATAAGCGATTCTTAACTTTTGATAACCCAAGCTTCGGGGAATGCGGAAGCCCGGAAAGAACATCTGGTACAATACATAGCAGCACTCAGAGTGCTAGCCGCCTCGTTTGAAAAAGTCACCTACGAACATGTCCCGAGAAGCGAAAACATAGCTGCAGATTCTTTGGCAACAATCTCCTGCTCCAATAACTATCCTTGGGTGACCAAACAAGAAAGCCCGTCTATTATCAAACGTCACGAGTTAGATAACCGACCTGAAATCGCTTGTCAGATCTCTTCGGTAACAATCTCAGATTGGCGACGTGACATTATCGCCTTCTTAGCTGAAGGTAGGCTGCCTAGCGATAACGCCTCAGCTCGGAAAGTACGCAACAAGGCTCGGGGTTACGTCCTTTTAGGAGAAGTACTGTACAAGAAATCCTTCAGCCGCCCCTTGCTCTGATGCTTAGGGGTCCATGAGTCGCAAATAATTGTGTCCGAGCTGCACGACGGTGAGGGTGCAGCACATTGCGGTTACAAAGCCTTAATCAGAAGGATTCTTCTCGCAGGGTTCTATTGGCCGACGATAACAGCAGATGCACGCCTAATAGTCAAAACTTGCGATACATGTCAACGATTCGCGAACGCGATAAACGTTCCCGCGGCTCCTCTAGAGTCCATATCCAAAGGTCTACCCTTTTACCGATGGGGAATCGACCTTGTCGGACCACTACCAATGGCATCGGGTGGAAGACAGACGATCATCATGGCAGTAGACTATTTTTCCAAGTTGGTCGAAGCTGAGCCTTTATCCGCCACCAAGATCAAAGATATCATCAAATTTATCTGGTCTAACATATGTTGTCGGTTCGGGGTACCACAGAGGTTAACTATGGATAACGGACCACAGCTCGACAGCGGGGAAATGAAAGCTTTCTGCACCACTCATAAGATCAGGCAATGTTTCTCCGCACCTTTCCATCCTCAAGCAAACGGGCAGGTCGAAGTAACCAACCGGACCATTTTGGACGGCCTCAGAAAAAACCTTGAAGGAAAGGCTGGAAAATGGCCCGACTACCTACAAGAGGTATTGTGGGCTTACCGAACCACCCCCCGGACGGCTACCCAAAAATCACCTTACGCTTTGGTATACGGTATGGATGCGGTTACCCCTGCGGAATCCATTTTTCCATCTTTCAGGGTCGGTACCTATGAGTAGGAAGCGAACGACGACAGCAGACGACTCGAGCTCGACCTTATAGAAGAGAAGCGCAATCGTGCCCAGTTGAACTCTTTGCACTATCAGACCCTGATGAGAAGTCGATACGCTTCTAAAGTACGCCGTCGGGAGTTTAAGGTCGGTGACAAGGTTTTGAGGCGCGTCTTTCTTCACACCAAAGACAAAAGCCTCGGCAAGCTCGCCTTAAATTGGGAAGGACCCTACGAAATCGTGGAAAAAATCAAGAGTGGGACATACCGCATACAAAACAGACTCGGGCACCCTTTGAGGCTACCATGGAATATTGAACATCTAAAATTGTATTTAGAATAGTGGTAAAATATTTGTAGTTTGTTCGACGTAGTCTGTAAAAACTTATTGGTCGGGGATGCACTCTTTCCTACCTCGGTGGCGCGAGAAGGTTTTAACGAGGCATCATAAACACCCGATCACTTGAGTACATTAATCAAAATTTTCTTTTGCCATCCAAATGTTGAAGTGTTACGACCTTGGTCAGCTGACGAGCTGGTCAGCATCTGTTCCCACTAGTATTAATGGATCTACATGTTTAATTTTCCCGACCCTTTGGGAAAAGTTTCAATGTTACATTGATCTACAGAACCTTAATGGGTTTTTCAGTTTTTACAACTGATCTACATGTTTAATTTTCCCGACCCTTTGGGAAAAGTTTCAATGTTACATTGATCTACAGATTCTTAATGGGTTTTTCAGTTTTTACAACTGATCTACATGTTTAATTTTCCCAACCCGTTGGGAAAAGTTTTAATCTTACATTGATCTACAGAACCTTAATGTTCGAAATGTTCACAAAATATCGAAATGTTCACAAGACATAATGTTAGGGGACCCCCCGGCCCCCAAAGATATTACAAATAAAAGCAAAAAAAAAACAAGTAACAAAAACTGCCAGTCGATCACTCGTCATTCTCCTCCTCGGACTCCGTCTCGTCCGACTCATCCTCACACACGACTCCCTCAGGTCGGTCCGCCTCGGGTACATCTAGCCACATCTCCCCGAGAGGAAGGGTCGGGAAACGGTTATGGAACGAAAGCACATATGCGGCTTTAGCATCGGCCGCCTCTTTGTCCGCCCACTTCTTGCACTTATCTGCAAAGGCGGTGTTCGAAGCTTTCAGCTTTTGGACCTCCTAAGTTAGAGTGGCAGCACGATCTTCCACGGCCTTTTTCGTCTCCTTCGAGATACGGATAGCCTCCGCAGCCCGCCCCTCTGCCAATTCCTGCGCGGTCTTGGCACTCTGCACCGCCTCCTTTAAACGAGCGATTTCGGCCTCCGCACCCACTAGCTTCTGGCTCAGCTCGGCCGCCCTACGCTCTTTCAGGACCGCGGGTACAAGCAGGTTGTACAGAGATAAGGTCAGCCCATCCGATCCTTGCAGCGGGAAAGTGTGCGGCGAACCAAGCATCGTTAGCACCGGGTACCGAGGACCACTGGAGGAGGCCGCCGCTGGGTCTGATGCGTTGGGAGGGTCGACATCATCCGGAATCACCACTACAGGATCCACCGGCGATTTACCTTTGACCCCACCGAACTGATCAAACAGCTCTGGTACAGTGGCATTGTTCGTCCCAGCAACGACCCCGCTCTCTTTGGCCCGCCTTGGTTTCTTCTGCTTGGCACCTTCAGCGTCGGTTTGGGTTTTTCTCTTAGGCACCAGAGGCTGGGCCTGGCTGGATGCGTCACCTTCAGCATCATTCGCCACTCCCCGAACCGTTCCCTCCCCACCAGCTGCATTATTCCCCCCGACCTCGTCATCCGACTTTGGGCGCTTGCTAGGCGTCTTGTTGCGTTTCGGGAGGTACAATTGGTACCCAGGAGCGTCGGTTTTAGCAATAATGTCCTCCAGGCTGGGGGGTTCCCGCAGTTGCTCAATGGTCAGCACCTCCGACGAGCAACGCCAGAGGTTACTCTTGAGCAAGTTGGTGTCCTTGAAGGTCTGATGCATCACCCGACCCCACTGCCTCTTCAAAAAATCCTTCAACACTTGGAAAGTGTCTTCAACAGCCTTCGAGAAGTCCTTTTTTAGCCCCTGCAGGAACTCCTTCGACACTGCACGGAGGATCGATTTTTACAAAAAAAAAAGGAGAAGTACCGTCATGGACCCAGGACCGAAGCAACTGCCTCTTATTCTCCTGGCTATAGGGAAGACCGTTCTCCCAGCACCCGTTCAGAAACACAAACCGATGCTTCCAGCCCCTATCTCCCTCCATAAAGTCGTTAACTATCTTCCACTTATTTCCCAAGGAAGAGTAGAAGAACGGGGACTTGGGAGCCTTGGACAGACCTGACATAGCGATGTATTCGTCCATAGGCATAACCCGACCAGAAAGGCGTAAAGCCATTATGCAGGACATTAAGGTATACCAGGCATTAGGCGTCAGCTGCGACGGGCAGATGTGGAGGGTGCGGAAGTAAAGCGCAATCTCGGGATCTAAGGGGAAGCGAAGACCCCAATTTAATAGATCGGTAAACACCACTATTTCCCGAGATCGGACGTGAACAGGAGTTTCCCCAGGGACCGGGAACCAGACCGTGACACACTCAGCAATTCCCCAACGAATCAGCAGCTCCTTATGCTCGGACTCGGGGAAGTAGAGGTACTTTCCTTCGTAGAGAGAGACGGTGTCCTTTGAACGAAGCCAGCGGAAATAGGTGGTGGTGATTGCGGCCTCAACTTCTTCAGGCAGAGGATCGTCTGAAGGGTTAGCAGCATTCCCAACAGCGGCAATGCTGACCTCCGCAGGAGCAACATCCACCTCTGATTCTTCCAAATCGGGGTTCGGAGCTTGGTCAGAGCTTCGGGCTGTAGCAGCGTTCGGATCCGATGATCGTACCCGAGAGCATGAGGGTTCAGCAGTATTCCCAGAATGAGCCTGATGAGCCGCATCCAATTTCTCTAGCGTCAGCCGACGCTTAGGCAGACCTAGAAAAGTTACGGCAGTGTTAAGACCAGTCCGGTACCCTCGAATTGAGGGAGTAAGCTGAACCATTTCAAGATAATTACCTCATGCGGGAGACGTAGGGGGACTGTTTTCTCCCATGGTCAAGAACTTAGTTTTATGAACGCGTCGGGGCGGGAACGGAGGCGACGGGACGTACGAGTTGACAGATGACGGGGTCGGATTCTCCGACCGAGCTACAGGGGAACGAGAGGAGCTGCTACTAGATGAGAGGACAACAGTTTCTAGAGATAGGCTAATTTCAGGGGACAGAGAACCAGGCGGTTCAGGTGAAAGGAAGGATTCGACAGGGATCGGAGTAGCTAAAACGGGGTCGTGAGGCTGCGGGACGGGAATGAATGGTTTGGAATTAGATCCCCAAATCAATTCAGCGCGTCGGTACTCTTCGGCTCGGTCTCCGATGCTCACCCACTCTTTGAAACTGAACGCAAGCTTTTTCTTTTTCTTGGTTGGTGGTTGCTTCGGGTGTCTGGTTTTCATAAAACAAGCATTCTCTCTCTAGAAATGATCTGACAGTACTTTCTCTCTCTAGAATGCCTCTCAGAGGAATCAAGAATTGTGGAGTATTTATAGGTGACGTTGAACGACCGAGGAATACCAATCGACAAAAGCACAACGGGAAGATGAAGAATCTCCCTAAAAAACTAGTCTGGCAAGGACGCATCCCATCAACGGGGGACACGTGTTGACCACCTTCTGACGAAGGCTAACCTAGGTTAGCCCCTTCGAACCAGCTGATGAGATGGGCCTTCTTAACCTGATCCACCGTGGAGACTCGGCCCATCATAGTGGGGTCAGGAATAGAAGCCCAAGAAGACACGAGAGCCGACCTGGCCAGAACTATGAACACCGGGCAAGGAATTTCTAGCAGAACCTGAGTACTGCCTTCAGGTAAAGTTAGTTAAAAAGCGTTGCGGGAGTGTCATCGAATACCCATGTGACAGATCGGGACGGGCAGCATCGTGGAATGCCCGACGCTTTTGGAAAAAGGGTAACTCGTCCAAGGATAAGCCGTTGACCCGAAACACAGGGGACTGCGGACGATAGGTTTAGGCTCGGCTATGAGTCTCCGCTCCTGATACTCCCGAAGACTGGGGGGCTACTGATAAGGGTAGAATTCACCGATATAAATAATGAGGGTTTGATTGTGGATAAAAGATACTTGGTGCACTTATTAATGTATTTAGGATCTCTCGGGGACCAATTTGTAAACACGGAACTTACTAAGGGGCCTCATTAATTATGTGAACAGCCCACTAAGGATTTTAGTGGGTCCACCTTATTTTAGTATAAAAGATGACCTACTTTCTTGGTAGGTGGGACATTGAATATTATTCTATTCCACTATCTTTCTCTCTCTACAGTTTCTCTCTCTAGTCACATCAAGCACAAGATCCGAAATATTCTTCCAAACATTTATTGACACATCAGTCTTAACAACCTAATTAATTTGTTGCAAGAAAATGTAATAATATAGAAGTTACTTTTGTTCTCTCAGCCAACAAATAAAGCCATATAACACGGGAGTAATCATCAATAGTAATAAGAAAATATCATGCACCATATGAAGACAAAGTATGGTAAGGACCCATAAATTACAATGAATTAATCAAAACAAACAGTCGCTTTAGTATCACTGACAAAAAAACATTTACGAGTATGTTTAGCGCATAAAAACATCACACGGGTGAACTACACTTCTATCACCAGTGCTAGAAATAAAAGGTAAAGACTGAACTATCTTAACTGAGGGATGTCCCAACCTACGATGCCACAACTCAGCATCATTGTCAACCACTGTAGCACTAAAAACTTCAGTATTCACAGCACCGCTGAAGTAGTAGATTCCACATCTTTGGTCACCCAGTCCAGTTACAATCCATGATCGTCGATCCAAAATAACACAACCAAACTTAACACAGTAAATAATACAGTCGAGATCACCAGTCAAGTGGGATACTTAAAACAAATCACATGTAAGCTTGTGAACCAACAATATATTATGCAAAGACACTGACAAGATAAACACACATTACCACAATGTGTAGTAGTAACCTTAGAGCCACCAGGCATAGATACTACACAGGCTGGCATAATAGTAACATTGTGCAATAGAAAGATGTTAAATTTCCAGTGATTGGAAGTCCCAATATCAATAATACAAGGAGTACTGAACAACTCACCACTGAGAAGCTCACCAGTATGGAAAAGTTTGTATGCTGAAAAAAGGGAAAGCAACTGCGACTGAATAGAATGATGAGAAGTCTCGCCAGCAAGTAACTCGACAATAGCTGCATCCAACGGACCTACGGTGGCTGTCTGTGCCATCGTGTTGCGCTGCCTTGGAGTGTCGCCGCCGTTTGGGGGTCCTAGCGGACCTCTCTCTCTATGGCCGGAAGATAGTGTAACGCCTGGATGTTTCACCTTGCTTGCAGGACACTCATGTTTGGCTTAACAATTGGATTCCTCGTGACCATTTTTGTAACAATAAGTACAAAAACGCTGAGAATAACGTGGGGCAGACAAAAAGGTACCTCGATGAGTAGATTGAACCGAAAATGCCATCGGTTCCTCTGAAAAAATATTGGAAAAAACGTCGGTGATGAGAAAACAAACAAGACTACGCCTATAATATATCGGCGCAAGAGGAACAAAATGGAAATACATCAATCTTGAAAGAACAAAGGCTTGAAACGTGTCGGCTGATGAAGGGTACACCAAAAATACGTTGGTGCAAGAGGAACAAAATCAGAAATACGTCGGTCACAAGAGAAAAAAGACCGAAAACACGGCGAGTGATGAAAGCTATGCCGAAAACACGTCGGCGCAAAAGGAAATGTTTGGAGGCTATGATTTTGTATATAATGACACGACATGATGGATCTGATACCATGTTGAGTGAATTTATCTCTTATATCTTCACCATTTTAACACGTAAACCAAATAACTTATTTAGGCATATCACAATTACAGTGTATATATAATGTGACAGATGTAAACCCTAGCTCATACACAAACTAATATTAAATAGCCCATATACATTTTAATACAATCCACGTACATTTGATTCTAATCCTGACACTCTAACACTATCTAAGATCTTATGTTCTTGAGCTAAGTATATATATATTTGTCTATAATGAGTTTTTTACACATCGTTTTTAGTAGATTGAATATGACCAATGTAAACGCTTCCTATAAAATTTGGTTTTGAGCTTCTATTCTGCAGATGTTGTTTCTCTGAATAATTATGTATTTATTCGAAAAACTAAAATAGACAGGAATCCAATATGATAATTCAACATTGGTTGAAAATTTTTCTCGAGAAAATAATTCAAAAGTACATGTGCAAGAAAAATTAAATCAAAACAAAATTGATGCGAACAAAAATACATAAGATTATAATTTTTTAGTCTAAGCTTATAAGTTATGGTAGTTCTCTTGTCTTTTAAATGCTTTAGAATTCAGAAATATGTCAATTTTTATATTTAGCGTTAGTTTTCTAGTTGATATTTTCTCTAAAATCTTAAGGTTAGAGACTAATCGCTTGAAGCTATTAAAGAAAATGTTTATTATTTTGTTTTTTGCACGATTTCTCTCTATAATTTGCATATTAATATAGTTATATTATAAATTATTTTTACTATGTGTATTCTTTTATTCATTATTTTTATGTTTACTTTTATTTTTAATATTTTAATGCTATTAGTATATAGATATAGACAATTGCAAATATTTTGTAAAATAAGTCAAAAATAAATGATAACAATTTTAGCTCTATACTAAATTTTATATAACCATAATTGTTAAATTTAATATCATCCACCACAACGTGGAGGGTTCTATGTAGTAAAATTTAAAATAAATAATATGAAAATAGTGTTGGATAAAAATCAAAGTGCAAAACCAGATAGTTAAAATCTGAAACAAATAAAAATAACTTAATATATAACATAAAATTGTATTTAGAAAAATTCAAAAAATTAAGTAGTTTAATGCCTTAGTCTGGAATAATCAACCATATCCAAACTTCAAGCTAAAAAATAGTTCTAGAATAATAAAAAATATCCAAAATTTAACAACATAACGTTTTCGAAAAATGTTAGTTGAAGATATAGTCCATCCAAAAGTTGTTTAGTTTTAGTGTCAATCTGCAACAAGTCAGATAGAGCCACACGGTTTATGTTAATATTCAAACTTTAGTTATGAACCTTTTAAACAACAAGAGAAAAAATAACAAAAATATAAATTTAAACACACAAGACAAATTTAATGTGGTCCGGATTATGAAAAAATTATACATTCGTTTGCAACGTACACTCGAAGTTTATATATAAGAGATTAGAAGAGGAATTTTTAAACACTAACCATTGAAAAATTCATATATGTTACAAAATTCAATAAGTTTACAAAGATACGATGGAACTCATAATTCATATTCAAGTGCTAACCTCTACCTCAAATCTAATTTAACGCTTTTACCTTTCTCTCTCAAAACTCACAAGTATTTCTCTCACTTAGCTATTCAATCGAACTAGCTCCAATACACATCTCTCATAGAGCATCAATGGTGTGCACAAACCTCTCTAGCTCATTTAACCCTTGTCAGCCGATTGGCTCACTTGGCCAGACCATCTAGCACATGAGACAAACATTGACGTTAACATATGTATTGTTTGTCTTTTGAAGCACGTTTTAATCCAACATATCTTAAATTAAATACTGAGATTAAATACCAATTTAGACTCTCAGTGACTTAGTTTATTGTAGATACTTATTGTTATCTTCATAAGTCATTTGATAACCATGTTGTGCCATTTTACGTCGTAGATGATCAGTTTACTCCTTCGGCCTTTGGCAATAGTATTTTTCTTGCATTTACCAGAGTTTTTCTTTAGGTTCCAACATACGTTTTTGCACTTATGTATTGGCCTCATCATTTGTTTAAGTGATTCAAAACAGTTAATGTCTTTGCATGTGTTGATTTTTCGATCATTGGTCAGGTGTAGTCTTTGGCAGTATTTATGTTCTCGAGTTACTGCTAGCGTATACCTAACAAGAACAATAATTATAGAAAACAAAGATAAGTCAGAAAGATAATTAAAAAGCGGTAACATCGATACCAAAGAATCTGAGTCGATGGTCAACTAGTACATGGTGCAAAACCGCAAAAACAAGAACAGTGGGAGAACCATAATTTTTAGAATTCACCATCCACCAAACATGGTAAATCACCACCCTAAAAGAAGAACTTTAGAGATGACGGAGGCGCGCGGAGGACTGTTTATATCCTATTTGATCTAGCTTGGCCAATCATGGTCATTAAGGGAAAACTAATATTGGTTGTAGCATTATCCGAGATAAATTGAGTGAAAACATAGTCATAAATAATATTATTAATCAAATCAATACATAAACTGCAAAAGACACAACCGAGATGAGAGTTCATGCCCCAACTAATGATCATATCATGAGTAGAAAAAATTGTCATTATGGATATTCAAAGAATAAACGAGTGATGAAGAATATTGTATTTGTGTCATACCACCTTATCTCACCCAACATATGGAATAGACATGCTAATGACAGGGTAAGTATTCTTGATGGTGAAATTGATATAAATACTTTTGGCGGTCTAACAATGGACATTATTATAATTGATATTTTGATTGAGAAGCGAGAGAATGAGGTTAGTATCTTTTAAAATTTGTGGTAGTTCATAACACTACCCGGCTAAATATAGGTATGCCAACTCAAGTAATTATCCCCAATAATTGATGAGCCCTTAAAATTATTTTCAAGCCTAGAATCCATAATAGTAATTTACTCATAATGTTTGAACAGAGAGGTACAAAGTAGTGATAGTCACATATCACACTAAAAAAGACATATTATTATATATTATCACCTTGCTTATTTTGAAAGCCATATGCCTAAGATAGAAAAAAAATCTCAATGCATAAGAGGAAGATAAACCAATATTTCAATTCAATTAGTCTTTACTTTTAACCTTTTTAATTTTTTATCTAGTCACAACATATAGAATTGACATCAATACTAGAAATATACCACAAACGTTTAAGGATATCCGTTTGATTTCTAAGTTTTAAAGTACATGTAAGTTGGATGAATGCAATTGTTCTTCCAATTAATGGATCTCTTATATTCACAATTTATATAATCGATGCTATCAATGTGAGTTTAGTGTCTTTTTCCCTCATGTTTCGAATTCTATTAGCCAAACAACAACCTATTTATCATATAACGTCTAAAATTGACTATAACTAGTCAACAACAATCCAGATAAGTCTCTTTCATATGTCATTTTCCCATTTTTGATATTTTTGCACGTCGAACCATACAATTGTCACCTTTAATATATCCCCCTTCCCTTCATCGAGCTTATATAATAAAAAGTCTTCAGTTTTTTAATATATTGTAGATTCACATTAAATTTAATTATATTATCTCTATTAGTAGAAAACTTACAATCTCTGCTCCGAGGATGAGTCTAGTTTCTTAAAAACTAAATCGCTTTTAATAGTCTTATGTGGTCCTAAATATCAAAAGTTTAGTAAAATTATCTCTTCTATGACCAATGTCCAAAATATCATATTCTCAACAAAGGCCCATCATACGGTCGACCCCCTTATCGTCACTTTGAAGATTAAGAATTATAATTTTTATGTTCCTTATCATAGCTGCATAATTCTTATTCAAAACAAAATTTAGAAAGACTTCGCTGAAACTCAAAAATTGTACTATAAAGTTCCTCAATAATAGAATCAAAACTTATACATTGTCCAATATAATAGTCGTTATTTTTACTAGTCGAGGAGATTGTCTCACCTTTCTTGAATGGGTTTCCAATGCCTAGTGAGCTATTTCTTTAGTCTATTCATGTCCAGTTATCCTCTTGGTTACCAGAGGCTCTAGTGGGTATATGCTCTCATATCTTCTAAAGTTAATTTTTAGGTTAATGCTTCCATGATTTGTTCTGTTACATGTAAGAAGATAAAAAAATACTTTTGAGTATATATAACAACAAAACACTGAGTCATGATGGCTTCAACGTGGATTTTTTCAAGTATTTATGGAATATCGTTAGAATATATCTTTATGAAAGGGATCAAGTTCTTTAACTTTGGGCACGTAGATCATTCTTGGAATTTCACTCAGATTATCTGCGTTCCTAAAAAAACTCATATTCATATGTCGTGAATTTCATGCATATTACATGTTGCAACATGGTCTATAGAATTATCACCAAAATCATGACTATCATAATCAATAATTGATTTCTTTACATGATTGATAAATCTCAATCTGTTATCGTTTCCGGACGAAGTAATTCTGACTAAATCCTTCTCTCCAAGAACTCCTTAGAGATTACCAAACTAATTGTAAGGGTTTGAGGGTCACTATTTAAAAACGACATTATGAAAGATTTCAACAATATTTTGTGGCACATATTTCTTGACATATTTGTCTCCATGAACTTTTCGTACAAGATGATCACATGGATTATTCAATATATCTTCATTTATCCTATAACGTTAACATTAATGACGATCCTTGTGAAGAGTTCCATAGTAGAATTAGTCTTTGCCAATATGACATTTTATATTTCTTTTTATTTGTCTTATTAATGCATGTCATTTTCAGTATACCAATGAAATAAAAACAGTTATATGAAATTCAAATTTCAATATACGTGTTACGAGCTTAAAATTGTTCACATTTGTTTCGTTGATGATCTAATGATTTTTTTTGGGATTACGTTAACTCCATTAACCTCATTACGTAGGGTCTAAATAAATTCTTTGAAATATTTTAAGTAAGTTCCAGTAAAAGTCACATAATTTTCTATAAGGTGAGTTCATCTGACCATGGAGAATTTATCAACATCGTTGAGTATAATATTGGTTCACTGTATGTCCTCTTCCTTACCGGATGACTTTTTTAAAATAATTTTCGTCCTCTTTTTAACAACAACACTGCTCGTATTGGATTTAAACTTTAAACACTTTTAATACGATGATAAACTTAGTTCATTAAATCTTTAAGTACAAGTCAAATATAATGGTTTTTATTTTACCTACAATGATCTTTGAAGAGCTTATCCAATTTTTAGGACGCTTTTCATGTCTAAAAAAACTTCAAAACCTAAAATGGTGTAGACTTCTGTTATCGTACCTTATTTAAAAATGGTATTGTAATTACAAATTTTAAAACTTAAATTTAACAACCAATCATTGATTTGCCATGCTAAATCGGTTTATAACAATTATATTATAAAAGTTGAACGTGATAAATTTTATTTGTTTATGTTTTGTGATTTCTAAAATTGTTTGGTTCATAATTAATAAATTTGTAATTAATGTCTAAAAACATATGTAACTCAATAATAATATTTTAAAATAATATACTAATATGATATATAACCGAAGCTCGTAAATTTATAAATTAAAATTTCATATGAAAAAACAAATAATAAAATTAATATTATAATTAATAATATATATATAACTTAAACATTTTTTTAGTATTTGTATTATTTGGTTCGTCATTTTTAACATGTCTTATCGATATTTTTTAAATAAAAAAATTTTGTTTTTAATAAAATTTGAATATGTTTTATCACGACATGTAATATGTTGAATTGTTGATTTTTTTTTTATAATTAGTATTTTATGTGTGTTTTATTATTTAAAACAATAAATTTATACATTTTGCCTACATTTTATTAATAAAAAAAAGATAAATATAACTTTATTTAAATGTCATATAAATATGATATTTTTCATTTAAATAAAAAAAATTAATAAAATAATTTTAATCTCAAAATAAATCAAATACATAAAAAACAAAAACAAACATCACAAATCTAATAAATCAAACACAGAAATATAATTTAAATTCACAAATTATTTAAAACTTATACTTAAATATCTACACATAATAAAACAACATATCTTATTTAACACATAATAAAACAACATATCTTATTTAACAATAATATAATATTTTTTAAACTATTTACTTATTTAAAAAAAAATGGATTATCAATAAATAATCATCAAATTAGCATTTGGTACCTAACAAAATTAAGCTATCAATAGATGAGTAATATCTACTTACTATCCATATTTTTATGTATCTCTAAAAAAATATTATTTCACTTAAATATTTACCATATAAAATACTTTAAATATTTATGTATCTCTTACCTTAAATCTCCTACTTCATGCTCTATATATATATATATATAACAGACAACTGTTATTGGGTACATTTAAATTTTAATTGATTAATATTATCTTTAAGATGTTTATTTTATTTATTTGGATAATATTGGTATAATTTTGAATCAGAAAAGTCTGGACAATAAAATAGGTGTCTGAGAAAAATTAAGAGAAAAAGTCTTTAGGATAATGGAAACTCATGTCCTAGTGTAAATTTTGTCCACTTAATCCAAAATTTGTGGTAATCAGCAAAAAAATATAAAGAAGATTAAGTTTTTTTACTTAGGTTCACCCATGTTCCAGATAATAATTTAGCATCCGTGATCGAAACAGAGTTTTCCATAACCCAGCTATGTCTGTTGTTGCCATTAGTTATATCAACAATAAAAGTTATTTTACCTTTACCGAAATTTCAATTTTACAAAGTTTGTGAGGTGAATCGGGTAATCGAATTTGGGTGAATCAGAATCGAGTGAAATGAAATCGGGTGAGTCAAAATCGAGTGAATCAATATCCGGTGAGTTAAACTTTTTGGATTCAGAATCGGACAAGGAATCCAAGAGTGTTTTGAATTAGAAACCTACAATGGAAAAACGTATGAAAATTCTGATTTAAAGCCAAAAGATGTTAAGATAACTATAAAAATCATTTCGTTGTGACAGATGAAAAACTATACCAACTATGATGAATGCTAAATGCGAAACCAAGCCAATTATGATAGATGAGAAATCATGTCGATTATAATATATGAGAAACTATGTCAATTATGATAGATGAAAAACGAGGCCAATTATAATAGCTGAGATACGAAACCAATTATGATAGATGAGAAACCATGTCAATTATGATAGATTCAGTTATTGATATGTGATAAATTATACTAATTATGATAGATGAGAAACGAGATCAATTATGATATATGAGAAATGAGGCCAATTATGATAGATGAGAAACAAGACGAATTATGATAGATGAGAAACAAGACCAATTATGATAGATGAGAAACCATGCTAATTATGATAGATGAGAAACCATGAAAATTATGATAGATGAGAAACCGTGCCAATTCTGATAGATGAGAAACCATGAAAATTCTGATAAATGAGAAACCATGTCAATTGCAATAGATGAGAAACCATGTCAATTACGATAGATGGGAGACCACGCCAATTACGATAGATGAGAAACCATGTCAATTACGATAGATGAGACCATGTCAATTATGAAAGATGAGAAACCATGTCAATTACAAAATATGAGAAACCAGACCAGTTACGATAGATGAGAAACCATGCTAATTACGATAGATGAGAAACCATACCGATTGTGATAGATGAGAAATTATGCCAACAATGATAGATGAGAAACCACGTAAATTATAGTCTTACAATTTCAATAGCTTTTAATTTCATGGATTTAACAATTTTACTACCAAACAACTTTCTCTATGTCGCATATTTGACATTTTATATGTCTTTTTGAGAATTTATGATGCTTGTTGTGATATATGAACTCACAAGTAGGTCATGACTATTTGTATATTGTTTATTGTGTTTTCACATCTAATTTTGAACTATTTGTTTTTACATATTTTATGTTATTTTTGTTTTTTAAAGTTGTTGAACTTCTTTTGCAAGTAAAGGATTTCGACTAGGTTATGAAATATTTTGTGTTATTCTGTTTTTTTTTTGTATAATCAAGCATTGATCTCTACGTATGATTCATTAAAATTTAAAGTTTTTTTTCCGTTATATGAACATAACTTAGATAAAAACTTGTTTTTCAATTTTTTAATCTTCGGGGTTAATTAAAAAAATTGATTATCTTTTATGTGTGAAATAAAATAGTTTATATGATCATCATAAATAAATTGGATGTACAAGTGTTAAACATATGCAATATAAATAATATAAATGCAAGATATATTTTACCTAAAGCCAAATTTATTGATTAATCCTCTTTGTTTGAAATGGGTTGAAAATATCAAATGTATATATTAATAACGATACATTATTATAGCCCCGAATGGGTAGCCGAGTTGGTTGAGTATGACATGCTCATGACCAAAAGTCATGAGTTCGATTCCCTCTACATGCGTTGGTTTGCAGGCAATCGCCTAGAAAAAAAAATCAAATTGATGATATTTTGTTAGGCGAAAAAAAAATCAAATTGATGATATTTTGTTGCTGAAGAATCATTTACTCTAACATTTTCACATTGAATTTTCTCGATCTAAAAGAAAATATGCATTAGATATTTTACAAGACACAAGATTGTCTCCCAATGGAGCAAAATTTAAAATTAACTCATGAAGACGGTGAGCTACTTCATGATTCGACTAGATATCGAGACTTGTTGGCAGGTTTTCTAGGTATTGAATTTTCTCGATCTAAGAGAGGAATCTGTATGTCTCAAAGAAAATATGCATTAGATATTTTACAAGACACAAGATTGTCTCCCAATGGAGTAGAATTTAAAATTAACTGATGAAGACGTGAGCTACTTCATGATTCGACTAGATATCGAGACTTGTTGGCAGGTTGATATTGTGTATCCAGTGCATACACTAAGCCAATTTATGAGAGCACCCAAGAAGCCACATTAGGAAGCAACGTTAAGAGTCCTCTGTTACGGTGAAAATCTTTTACTCTTTTTTTTCATCGGTCAGTGCCTTATTGAAGGATTATTAATCTGCAAAAGAAATAGATGGTTTAATATAGACATCGAAACTGATTGTTAATGTTAGTCAACATGATTAAAAACAAAAAGTATCTGATATACCTGAAATCGCTCGATGTGCAGTGAGCTTCTTCTTCTTTCGATGACTATCTGTTACATATTTAGAGCTCAGAAAAGAGCTGTGAAAATGCAAAGATAAACTTTCTTTCTCTCATTTCATTGCCCCTAATTCTCTGCTAGCCTTCGTATTGCTATAAAATCTAGGTTTAGGCTATATTTCTACTGATTGATTTGGAGCAGAAATCTGTTGGAATTTCTCCAATTGGAGGATTCTGGGAGTATTTGGCTAGTAGATGGTAAATTTCGGGATACAAGAATAAATTTGTAAGTTCTGGTTTGGGAAGGTGAATCGAGCCGATTTGGAGCTACTAACAAGAAGAGACCTAGAAACGGATCAATTTGTATGGTTTCTGTGAAGATGTGTGATGAATTTACAAAATTTTCCATCGATTGAGGATTAGAAGTAAAGAGAAGGAGTGTTGATTTGGGGTTTGGGAGTTTCGATTTGTGTCAAAGACTTTGTGCCTGATTGAGTACTGATTTGGGTTTAGAATTTGGTTGAGTTTATTGCCCCTTGCTCTTTATCTTAATAGATATCCTAAATCGCTCTTTAAAATTTTCAATTTAGTAATAATAATATTTTCCTTTGCTTAAAAAAATTAGAATTGCTTAAAAAAACGTTTATTTTGAACCTCAATGTAGTAGTGAAAAATGATTTAAATTAAACTTTTAAAATTAGCTGTTTATTTTCAAATTTCAAACAATTTTTTATAATTTAAATTATATTCATTAGTTTTGATTTGATAAAAAAAAAACACTATCCGAACAAACAATACCCACAAAAATGATCATTTTTTATTTTCTAACATTCTAATTTTATTCTTTTGTTTAATATCAAAATATTTTAATTTAAAAATTTTCATAACAAGATTTAAAAAAAAAAAAATCTGACTTCAAGTATAAGGTTTTCTGCATAATTTATCATGATTATGTTCAATCTATAAACTTTACATATAATGATAGATAATTACATATACTTACACAAATAATATCAATAAAGCACAAAAAGTTTCCGAACATAGTGGTTGCTGCGTGAAAGAGTTCAAAATCTAATCATAAAAAATCAATTTTTTCCAGAACAGGACACACCATAAACTATAAACTATTTAAATTCTGGTTTTATCCGATCAAAATTCGGAAATTGATATTTTCGAAAGCCAATGAAACAAAAAGAAAACAGAGGATTGATTATTAATTTATTTAAAAAAAAAAGTAAAGTCGCTGACTGAACTACATAAAACCTGTTCTCTCTCTTTCTCTCTCTAAAGACCCAAGAAACACTCTCTCTCAAGCCTGACCACAAGAGACGAAGAAGAGCCTAGGGTTTTGGAACAGTGAATCTTTTTCTTCCAAAGTTTTTGGGTAAGAAAAAAAACCTCGTTCAGTTTCCACTTAGGTTTCGACTATGTCTTTTTTAACTACTACAGCTTGGATTGTGTTCTATGCTTAGTACTCGTGTCGTGTGACTTATTTTTTGGCCTTTCTTGTTTGGTATCCGAGAAAATAATCTGCTGGATTTCGTTTGGTAGCTGAGAAAATATCAGCACGAACTACTTTCGTATTTTGGGGTTTGAAATTTCGATAAATTTTATTGATTATTTATCATGTGTGTTTAATTTGATTGTCTGCTTGATTTGCAATAGAGATGTTCTAGCTTGATTAGAGCCTAGTATACTAGCTTTACTTCAAGATTCGAACAAAAATAAAAAGGACAGGAACATAAAACTAAGTTCAGTTTATACTTTTTTTTAGTAATAATAGTTTAGTCAAACTAGATTAACTGTTTAGCAATTAGATCCATTAAAATCCATTATTGGACTATAAATGTTCATGAAAAAGCTATACATGGTTTGATAGTTTTAGTTATTAAATCTATTTATATATAAGCCGGTTCGATTTCGTCTGGTTTAATATTCTAGAGTAAATATTTTCCGAACTTTGCTTTATTACAGGAGATTCAAGTGAAAAAAGTATCTTGAGAGGAGAAACTTAGCATATTACATCTGTAATAATATGGCAACGGAGAGTCCAATGAGAATGCACGGAGCTACAGAGAAATGGGCGGGTCACATGGAGTCTAATATGTTTGTACCGGGTCAAGTTCCGAATCGGAGCGGGAGTGCACCACCGAATATGGAAGGTTCGTTTGTAGCTATTAACAACCTTTTGAATAATAGGTTTCCGAGTTTAAACGTGGATAATGGAAACACCGAGTCTCATGCGAATCCATCTTTTTCAGCGAGTTATTTCAACCCGGATTCTCGGCTTTCTCCACCGTTTAACTCGTGGGAGACTCACTGCTTTGGTAGATTCGAGAATAGGTGGAGTTTGAATATTAGTGATGATAATGGCTCGGCTCCGCTTCCTACTCACAAGGAAGTGTCTGAAGAAGAGAGCGCACTTGAACGTTCGTCTGAAGAACGTTCGTCTGAAAACACTGTGGCTGGACAAAAACAAGATTTAGCTGTTTCGGTACAGGTAATAATAGCTTCGTTGTTTTATGAAAGTTATACTCGTACTTTAAATTTTTGTATCTCTAAGTGAAGTACAAATATTGTTAGTGGAGAGCATAGAAGTGGCTAAAGAACAAATAGTTCGCGAAAAGCTACGCTCAAACTTCTACATAGATTTGAATTTATCATCGAACCGTGCTTAAACATCTGCACATGAACTCACACTATTACTCGAGTACTATTGAAATAAGATTTGTATAGTATATAAGTATTAAAATTGTTGAATAATATCGGCATGAAACCGATTCTTGAGCTTGAATACCTATTTCTAACCATGAGAGCTAACCCTAAGAGCAAGTATGTCGAAGCCTATTTTGTCCTTCTCTAATATTCTTTATGTGAGTAAGGGATTCCGGCTCTAGCTTAATGTTGTTTTATTGTGGTTACATTATTTAGTTAGATGGTAATTGTTACAGTTTGAGCTGCGTATGACACGACCTTAAATGAAAATGTATTATTACAAAATTTCGCAGGAAGATAATCCTCCCTTCTCGTCAGAATTGCACAGTCAGTCTAACTCGTCTGGCTACGAAACAAAGGATGTGGTCGAATCTGATACCGATTCCATTTCCTCTCGAGGTCCACAAAGAACCACATCTAACGGCGTTACTTCAGCCACCTCGAGCGTATCATTTCACGAGGCTGTGAAACTTGCTTATGAAATGAAGAGCCTAAATTTATCTGATTCATACCAAGGCAGCCACGAGAATAATATCTTGCCGCTAAACCAACCACCGTCTCTGCAAATCGACAATGGGGTCCAAGTTCAGAATGTAAAGTCTGAAATGAATTATCAAGATGTCAACAGTGCATATCTTGGCACAAATCAGTTTCCAGCAGCATACATGACTCCAAATGCATTTTATCCCGATGTGTTCAGGGCCCCAGGCGTTTATACTCCACAATATGGTGTGTGCAATGTTCTCAAACTTAATTATTGTAGGAAAATCGTTTTGAAAAGTACAAATATGGAAGTGTTGATGCTATGTTTAGGGGTCAGACAAAGCTTTGTAGTAGATACTCATCTGTCGAATCCGAACACAGTTTGATTCATACATCCTAAAATAGGCCCGGTTAACTAGATCTGACCTGGTTTCAACCTCTTTTTTGAAATATTTTATATAAAATCTGTTTTTAAAAATATTTTTTGTAGTGTATTAGTACTCGACTCGGTTTGTCCGGCCTGCATTATGATTTGATTTACTGGTTAACTTGGTGTCATTCTATGTTTTATCAACATATATAAAAAATTTGAGTCATGTTTTTGTACCCTACCCTATTTGTCCGAGTAGCAATATTCACTTTTCAGAAAACAAATCTGTTTGGTTGGTCCGAATGTCCAAAATTAGACTCACCTTGGATTTTCAAATCAAACAATATTTTTTTGCACCAAAATCGCATTTCATTTGCAGATCGGATAAAGTCGGTTGGGAAGGACGGTATTCTCCTAACTATATTAAATATTACTAGTAGATTAACTAATCTTTTCAAACTATTCAACATGGTGCAGGATATCCCTTAAACCCTTCTATTTTTCCTCAATATGTTGCGGGCTACCCTCCTCACAGTGGAATACCTATGGTTATAGATGGGGCTGCTGGTCAAAACTATAACGGGCAAGTTTCTACTGGTGGTAGTATCGTCCAAGGAGCAGATATACAATATTTTAACAAATTTTACGGACAAGCTGGATTTACGGTCCAACCTTCATTTGCCCATGTTTCTTACGCACAACAATATTATCCACTACCATTTGATCCATCGGCGTATGTGATCGATGTTGGCGGGAACCAAAGAAATGTTGTTTTCTCGCAAAACGGGTCTGATGTTAATGACTTTAATGCCCATCATGGACTAAATAATCCAAACCTTGGTAAAGCAGGAATGATTAGTCCTCATTATCACGGAAACCAGCGTAATATGGGTATTTTATTGCAATATCCGTCACAGGCGCGAAATGAAATGAGCTATTCGCCTGGATCGAGTAGATACGCAGGCGAATATTCTGGACAGCAGAGTCATAGCGGTTTCGATAATTTCAGTGACCCTAAGTTATGCGATATTCTCGAGGAGTTGAAATCTGGACGAGGTCGAAGGTTCGAATTATCTGATGTTGCTGGACACATTATTGAACTCAGGTGAGTTGGTTTTTTATGTGTTTGATAGTCTTGACTCAAGTTAGAGAGCTTATTTGAAAGTTTGAAACTCTAGATATACTACAAGCCATTTGTTTTACATACATGCATTGAATAATAATATAAAAACGATTTGAAACTTTCAGCGTTGACCAACACGGGAGTCGATTTATACAGCAAAAATTGGAAGTGTGTAATGTTGAAGACAAGACATCTGTTTTTCAGGAAGTTCTCCGATATGCTCCGAGATTAATGACAGATGTTTTTGGTAACTATGTTATTCAAAAGGTTTGTATTGTCTTAAATTTATATAGCTACCTGTAGCTTACTAGGCACTTCAGTTACATCGTCTTTTTGCACACGTTTGTTCTACAGTTTTTCGAATATGGAACAGCACAACAGAGAAGGGAGCTTGCGAATCAGCTTACAGGTCAGATTCTGCAGCTAAGTATGCAGATGTATGGCTGCCGTGTGATTCAGAAGGTAAGCACTAAAAACTGAACTCCTCATTCACAAGTTTATTAATAGATATATATAAAAAAAAATTCTATAATCAAAACAGTAGATAAGAATGTTTAAATTTATCTCCATATATATATATATAAATGTTTGTTTTGTTTGTTGTTGCTAATGTTTGTCCGAGTTCTTAGGTCAAGTATATTCATTTTAATTGTGGTTTGATGTAGGCACTTGATGTTATCGAAGTGAATCAGAAGGCACAGCTGATCCGCGAACTGGACGGACATGTCGTGAGATGTGTTCGAGACCAGAATGGGAACCACGTGATACAAAAGTGCATCGAGTCCGTTCCAACAGAGAATATTGAGTTCATTATATCAGCGTTTCGAGGTCAAGTCGCATCACTTTCTATGCATCCGTATGGTTGCCGCGTTATTCAGGTAAACGAAAAGTGTTTTTCTAGAAGTTCTTAGAACACGGAATTCAAGTGTTCAGTATTTTCTTCTATCGATATATAAATTGTTGTTTCAAAAATGCCAATTTTGATCAAATGGACTAAACAGCTTTTCTAAATTTTAATTTTTGTTCATCTTTTATGTTTCAGTTGTGATGAATGTTAATCACGCTTGACTGGACTCTGATTATATTTCTTTGGTTTTGTGTAGAGGGTTTTGGAGAATTGTACAGATGACTACCGATGGCAATTTATCGTGGAAGAGATATTAGAATCTGTTTGTGCTCTTGCTGAGGATCAATATGGCAATTACGTCACCCAGGTTACTTCATCTTCACCTATTCTATTACTTCGACTCTCAAAATTAGAGGTTTTAAACTGAAACCAAATCGTACCGAAGAAAATGCAGTTGGTTGTTCATTTGTTTATTGAACGTTTCAATTCGGTTTGGGTTGGGTTGAGATTTTCGAGTATTTAGATTACAAGTTCATGAGCTCAAGTATTGAAGTACCTACATAAGGTCGTTTTAAAAATTTAGCTTTAGATTCAGATCTTAAAAAACTAAGTTGGTCGGATAAAGAGTTTCGAGAAAAAATGGCTGAACCAACTATTTACGTCTCTAATCGAAATAATAACAAACCATAATTACAAATCTTGTTGGTATATTTACAATCCTTTTTTGTTAACGATACTCCTACAGCATGTGTTGGTACGAGGCACACATGATGAAAGAGAGAAAATTGTGCGCAAATTATCAGGACATATGGTGAAACTGAGCCAGCATAAATTTGCGTCAAATGTCATTGAGAAATGTTTGGATTACTGTGGCCCAACTGAGCGCGGATTAATTTTCGAAGAGATCGTGGGAAAGAATGACGCCGCCAACAATAATTTATTGGTGAGTCGACGACAAAAACACTAGTTTTTTTGTTTTGTTGCAAGTGATGGTCGTTTAGGGTGTTTGTGTCAGTTTAGTCGGATAAGTGGAATTTTTTGTGGCAGGTGATGATGAAGGACCAGTTTGGGAATTATGTGATCCAGAAGATATTTGAAACGTGTACTGAAAACCAACGAGCAGTCTTGATTGATCGTACCAGAACTCACGCTCACGCGTTGAAGAAATTCACTTACGGAAAACACATCGTTTCCAGATTTGAGCAATTATTTGAACAAGGTATTGTTTCCCTTTATTAGACTATGATTAAGGTTGGCAAAAACCCCAGATATATCTCAAACGCAGCTTATCCTAAGCTGGACTTTTAGCTGTCCAACTTAGTGATAGATAGTTTTCCGACTAGACTTAACTATCCATTTTAGATAAAATTGGTCTTCTATGCATACCCATTAGTCAATTGGCTATCTAGGCATTGAACAGTAAATCATCATCCCTCGACTATCGCGTTTGGTGGTAGATAGTGTCAACGGACACTATCGCGTTTGGATAAAGTTAGTCCACCAGGTTTTTTTGATCCGTGAGAGGCTCACACCAGTCACCATAGTCCGCAGATAGTGTCAAACTTAAAATATAGAATATTACGGATAACTAAAACTCAAGTAACTGGTGGTGGTGATACAAAAATCTGGGAACTAGATGACAGTTGGCAGCCTCTCATGAATTAGTTCATTTTCGTGTCGTGACTAATTTTACCGAAAATGTAGTCAATGTTCTAACCACACCACACCAGATATGAACCCTTCTCGGTCCGCTCTTACTTTCAAATTTCAATGTTCTTACCACACCAGATATGATCCTGAACTCAACTCCTTTTAGTGGAGAAATTATTTGAAAGCATTTTCCGAATGCCAAAACCGCTGTTTGAATCGAATAATAGGTATAAAATTTAATTTAAATGTACTTATTTGTCTAAGTGTGTTTTTATTTGCAGAAGACTAAACATGACAGCCTTCACATTTGACGATGATGCTATGACAAGAATGGTTGACATCTAGAAAACTGCAGTTCGTTCAGTTAGAACTTATAGTACTAGTAGTAAAAGACTTGATTGATAGCGGTAAATATTTATTGTATTTGATTGTTTGTTGTTAAACTGTATTGTGTATTGATTTGCTTATTCAGTTTAAAAAGACAAAAGGTTTGGTTTGGATGATTTGATTATTCACAAGAATAAACTCATAAATATCGTAAAAAACTACATTTGATATTTTTCTTTTTAAAAAGCATATAAATATAAATAAATTAATTGAATTAACAAACAAAAATAAAAACAATAAATGCAATCAGTAATAATTTTCAAAAATGCAATCATTGGTAACATAAGTAATAATTAAGTAATAATTTTCATGCATAAGAATTTTAGACAAAACCCAAAATAAAAAACAAGTACAACTCTTGATTTGAAGATAACAAGAAATCCAAAAGCTTGAACGATGATTAATAGTTAAAAAATTGGATCTAATCGAAAAGGCCTAATCCCATATCATCGTCAGATTCCTCAACTACTTCTTCTTTCTTAGATTCAGCTGGTGCAGCGGCAGCAGCTGGGGCGCCACCACTTGGTGCGCCACCGCTTGGAGCAGCAGCAACAAATGACCCACCACCAACAATCACCTACAAGTGTTTACAAAATCGATCAGACGTGTGCGAGCTTAAGTTACTAAGTGAACCTAGATTTCAGTATCAAGTTCAAGTTCGAGCTCTACGTGGAATTAGAGCAAGTATTAAGCACATCAAATCTTATTTATGTGTAATTAAGTAGTGTTTAGCACATCTGATTACTAATTATATAAACCCTAAAGTTCCAAGTACTACACACACGCAAAGTGATAGTGAATTGAACGATGATTACGAGAACAATTGTATACCTAAAATCAGTGAAGTAAAGATTAGTAGAGATGTGAGAGTAATAATACCTGGAAAACGGCGGCGTTAGGTGTGATCTGAGAGAAGGAAGTTTGAACACCACCGGAAGCGCCGGAGGCGAGAGCGGCTTGGATTAGGTCACGTTCCAAATCGTAGGTGGAAGCGGCGGAGCCTTCGAGATCTCCGTCGTGCTGTTTAGCAGACCATTTTCCGCCTTGGTGCTTGCAAACGAAGGTGAAGACTCCCATTGTTAGGTTTAGGATTAGGATTTTAGGTCTAGAAGATTCAGAGGGTGTGGATTCTTCGATCGATTAAGCGAAGGATGATTGATTCGAGAGACGGTTTATAAATGTATTGGGGTGAATTTGAAAACCCTAGAATCAACTGAAAATACGATATTGTCCTTGTTCTTTTGGGTAGTATTTGATCAAGTTTGGGCTATTCTAGGTGTGTAGTTTTGGGCTCGGTCGTTGTCTTTTTCTTAGTCAAGCTTTAAACTCCACATGCACAATTTATTACTTAAATAATTAAATTCCTCATTCAATAATCACTTCCCTAATTTTTATGTTTGTTGGTGGTCTAGCTTGTATCTATGACTATAAAAAGCATGGATAGTGATTTGCGTTCAAAATTCATTTCGGATTTCTAATTTATTTATTAAATGACAAAGATAATTTATTTTATAATAATACGAAAAATATTTATAAGAGCTAGAGATTCAATAAATCTTTAGATTCCAAACTTGATACAAATGACTTTATGATTCCTAATAGGATTTATAATTTTCGAATTTTGGATTTGAAGCATATGGCAACCAAAGTTCAAGTTTTGTAATTGATACGAATAATCAATACGTTTTTCTTACAAGTATATTTTTCTGTTTGTGAGACTATGATTTTCTCATTTTTTGATCTCACTTCTTATTATAAATCTAGAGACGGTTCTTCCTTCTTCAACAGCTTGTAACTTCCAGACAGTTACTTAATGAATACCAAACCTTATTAAATTGTCAATCTTATGGAACATAGCGTGGTATTATTTTGTCTTACAAAGTAATCTCAAAACTTTATGTTTTACTTAAGTTGTTTATTTCTGAATCCAATCTTTCACAGTATTCAGAAATAAACCTCGTATCTATACAATTATCTTCATGATACATATTTTATCAACTAGTCTATTCCTTTCTTTAAGATCACTTATATTGACGATGGTCTCATACATCGATTAACACATGTGACGACTCAATGGAGAAATTCCAACAATCTCCTACTTGGATTATCATGTGTTACTATAAGATGCATCAACTTAATGAAGGTTTTTTAATTTCTATCGTCACATATATAACCTTAACAATCCCGTAAATGACCATTAACGACATATGACTAAAGTCATCATCAATGCATTTCAAACATCACATAGATGTATTAGTAATCACAGTATTGGAACAATTAATTACATGAATCTATCAGGTGCATAACATAAGAATAATAAATAATACAATCTTACATATTTATTCTTAACTGGTCCCACTTAATTGGATGTATACTTACAACATAGTACAAATAATTAAAGATAAGAGCACACTGAATACTTATATATAAACGTATTTGTATTAATGACCTTACCATAATACAAACAAATTTAATAGCTTAATACAAACTCTCATTGAAACTAACAATCCACTAAATACAAAACACCCATGTTTTTTGTTCAATAAAAGCTTTAGCCATTAATGCCTTCGTAAGATGATCTGTTAACATCGAGTTTGTCTCTAAGTGCTCTACACTAATTTTACCACTATGTACTCTGTCTTTAACAGACGTGAACTTGATATTTACATGTTTGGACTTAACCGAGCTCTCATTACTGTTCGAATACTGAACTGTTGAATTGTTGTCACAATATAATCTAAGGGGTCTTTCTTTCCCCTCTACGATTCGCAGTCTTGTGATAAAATTCTGCAGCCAAAGCGTCTGATTGGATGCCTCGAAACAAACAACAAATTCCACAGCCATAGTGAAAGATGCAATGGGTGTTTGCTAACACTTTTCTATGATATTGCACCTCCCGCTAAAAGAAATATAATGTTTGAGGTTGAACGACGAGAATCCTCACATTCAGCAAAATCTGAGTCGGAATACCCTATGACCTCCAATCCGACTTCTTATGTGTTAACTTGTGATAGTTTGTTGGTTGAAAATACCATAGAACTCTTTTGACTCATGTCCAGTGTTCCATCCCCGGATTACTTACGTATCTCCATAACACACCCACCATAAAATTAATATATGGTAGTGTACACGCATGATCATACATCAGGCTTCCAACAGTTGAAGCATATAGAACCTTTTACATTTCTTCAATCTCATTTTGTCTTTGGATATTGCTTAAGGCTAAAATTTTCACCTTTTTATATAAAGGTTTGAACACCACCAGAAGCGCCGGAGGAGAGAGCGGCTTGGATTAGGTCACGTTCCAAATCGTAGGTGGAAGCGACGGAGCCTTCGAGATCTCCGTCGTGTTGTTTAATTGGCCGTTTTTCGCCTTGGTACTTGCAAACGAAGGTGAACACTCCAATTGTTTTCAGGTTTATGATTAGTATATTATGTTTAAAAGTTTCACAGAGGTGTGAATTCATCGATCGATTAAGCGGAGGATGATTGATTCAAGAGATTGATTATATATATTCAGGTGAATTTAAAAACTAATAGACTTAAAATGTAATATTGTCCTTGTTTTTTGTGTAGTATTTTTGGGCTATCGTAAATGTTGCTTTGGGTTCGGTCGTTATCTTTTTTTGACTCAAGCTTTAATCCCTACGAATTTATTACTTAAATAATTAAATTCCTCGTTCACTAAGAAATCTGTAGAAGGGATGTGTTAAATCATATATTAAAAGGGTTTGTTAAACTATTGCAAACAAAATTTTAAGTTATTCTAAATTAAGTCTATCTAAAATAAATTATAAGTCTATTTAATTTCTTTCAAAAATATTTTAAGTCTACTTATAGATTCAACTTTTATCTCTCATTTTTCTTACATTATATTAATCTTCTACATTATGTTAAACCATATCTTTTACTTTCACTTTTCATTATCGTCATTACAGGTTTTTTCTTGAGGCGTCAAGATTGATAATGAGGTCATCATCATAGGTGAGATGTCCAAACCGATCCGCGTAGAACTCTAGATCCCAATATAGATGTCGAGCGGTGTCAAAATCCAAATCCATAAGTCGTTTTGTAACAATCGTTACAATAACAACTTTGGATCCATCAAGCTTTGTATCCAAATTTTGATAATGGAGCAGGTTTAGAGGCTGATTGTTCTAGTCAAACCTTTACAGTCAGAATCCTTACTTTATGAATCTCTGCCATCAGATTTTTGAGATATATCAATGTTCCGACCACTACCTTTTATGGTATGATAATGTCGAGAGTCTTCTTATAGCCCGAAATAAACTTTGGTTATGTCATTTATTTTCTTAAAAATATATGTAGAAGACTTGCCTCATAAGCTCAACCAGTATAATATGGACAAGTATGATAGAATTTGAGACCTATAACATCATATCGAGCAATTCATGAATGAAATTCTAGGCTTTTTAGGTGATGATAGACTTTTTTGTCAAGTTTTTTTAATAATGTCCAAGGTAAATGTCTTAACATGGTTCAACCAACTTTTTCGAGTTCATTCAAACTTTTGATATGTTGTAGAATTTGTTCATAGATCAATTTATCAACATTAAGATATTCAAGAATGGTGAATATAACATAGTGCACTGTAAAAAATAGTCGAATGAGAGGTTAAAGGACTATACTCAACGTTTTGTTCAAACTAAGAATAATATAAAGGACTGCAACGAGGCAGTTACATGTGCATCATGTATGCGGGGAGTCCTACTTAGTTTATTCGTTGATAGCATAATTCATATGAATATATCGACTCTTGGTGCTCTTTTGGCCAAAGTCGAGTATTAAGTCAAGCTAGATGAAACTTTATGCATGAGAGTCATGCCAAACTATCACAATACTAAGCTTACTTATAATATGATATCTTATAAAAATTATTCATTAATTCAATAATAACACGCACTTCAACCACAATAATCATACTATACTTAAGCAATAATTCCACCAATACCATCATCGAGTAATCTAAAGCCATATGGGTGCAAACAAGAGCAATATTTTCGTCTAATCTTAATGACTATATGAGCAACATGATTCAAGTGGAAACGAGAGGAACAAGTATTTTAAAGAAACAAATTTTACATATTTGACCAAAAGTGCAACGGCGATCTTTGATGATGTCATGTGTTTTTGTGGATTTCTAAAGCCCATCCCAGTGTTAAGACCAAAAGATCAGATGAACCCAAACCAATATTGTAAGTACCATGATAATATAGGTCAATAAATTAGGTATTATAGAAATCTCAAAAAGGATATCTATAACCTTATCGAGAATGTTAAACTAATAAATTTGGTAAAAACCTAAGTTGGATAAGGTCGAAACAAGATATATTCATAACCAAAGCATGATTTAATGAATTTTTTTATCTTCCAACAGGTTTTTAAGATGATAATGTTCAAAGTGTAATTGGACTTTATAAGCATTTTGTACTTATAAATGTTGACATAACAAGGTTTGCGTAAGAAGAGTTTTGTTTACACGAGAAGTTAGAACCAATATTTTAATAAGATGAGAAACCCCATAACTTTCGTAAAGAATTTGAGGCTACATCGCTCCGTTGTGTTGGATTTTAAAGCCAATGTGGTCTTAGGAAGAGACGAATACAAGAAATCAGGGTGATACTTATTCATGGTGATAGACACATATTCATCTTAAATATTTATCCTCAGAAGATCATGACTTGATAAAATTTATGTTATTGAATCAACTATCCATTAGTGATTGTGTGACATTCTCGTGAAGAAACTTGAGGTGATTGAAGTAATCAAAACTTCATCCGCGAGTGTTACGTATCCCCTCTCACTTTAAAGAAGTAATAAACATATGGAGCCTTAATTGAGATATATTGAATAGACAGTCCTCGTGAATCCTCAAGCTTATTGATATCGTGGAAAGATAGAAAAATATTAGAACTTGCAAAGAGAATTTTTTTTAAAGTTCAAACAAAATTTTCATATAACATAAAAGTTGAGATTGCAGTTTTCTTATCTAACCATCGTTATGTGTTTGCATCAAAAATAAAATATGTGATAAAAGTACCATCTCATATTTTTTTCCATAAGTTTTTGGTTAACCCAAACGTTCGACCCATCAAGTAGGATATGAGCTCTTTCTCATTTGAGAAATTAAAGGTTATTGTGGCATAGGTTGACCAACTTACTAGTGCATGACATATCTGTGACTCACATTAACCGGTATGGATATAAACTTGGTCATTATCTGCAAAAAAATTATAGAAAGTGGGTGATGGGTGTGGACTTCAAGTATCTCAACAAAAAATCTAAAATATCACTTCTTTGTTTCAAGGGTCAAACAAATTTTAGAGTTTACATTTGGTAACCATTTTTTATCTTTCTTTCATGGACGTTTATTTGGGCTAAGATCATATCCAAGTGTCATGATGAACAAAATTTTTATATTTATGACCAAAATGAGGCCTAAATTGTTTTAAAGTATATACTTTTTGGTTGAAGAATGCTATAACTACATACCATAGGTTTGCCAACAAATTTTTCACAAATATTGGGCCAAAATATTGAAATTTATACATACCATGCTGGTTAAGAGTACTCGTGATTATGATCTCTTAGTCGGTCTTGTCAAAGCCTATAAGATTTTTTTGACCATTAATATAAAGTTAAATTCTAGTAAAGTATGCCTTTCCTGACATCCATGCTCCAACCATAGTCGATAAAAGTTGTCCATGTGTTAGCGTGAAGGTTGACATTATTTAACATCTTCATACCTCGATACTCACATAAACGCTTTCATTTTTTCAAGGTACTAGCAAGAGAAATTATTTTCCACTGGTCGGGATAGTGTATACATAGCTTTAATAAGATAAAAAAGCATTTATCCTTCACATATATACTATTTAAGCCCAATCCGATTAAAAAATATTTTTTTATCTAGTTGTGTCCAACTACACTAAAAAATCACTTGATACCGAGACAATGTACCTTCATTTAGAAAAGTTGGATCTTGCTCTGATTGTGGCGTATAGGAAGATGAGAACTTACTTTTAAGGATACTTTATTGTTATTTGAACGTCGTCCTCACTTTGTATTATTCCAAAGAATTCTATCATATATGAGAGCCAAACATGATGATCAGTAAATTTGTGAGACTTCAATATATCATTCGATCCGAGAACCACAACTATGGCTCATATCCTAAAAGATTTTTAAACCGAGCTTCATGCAAAATGACCTTCTTAATCTGCTAATAACCCATTCTCATAGTGGGTGATTTATAATAATGACAAGTTAAACCAGTCTGAGAGTGGACGCGATCCAATTAGTGTCTTTGTTTAGGGATGGAATACATCAGTCAATACGTTTCAGATTTCATGCATCCAACAATAAGAGAGAATGCAAATTTGCTAGTGCGAGGCTACATCTTGAGCATGCTTTTAAGGGTAAGAAAGGTATAATTATTTATCTCCCAACTAATAATTAATCATGCTATTCGTCAGGCAGATACACACAAAGATGACCTATTTAATATATGAAACTTTTAAATTAAAAGTTAATTTTTTTTGAAGCAATAAATAATGAACAAGTCCTAATATATGATCATGTTTTGGCCAACTCATTTTTAACTTCAACCTGCTCAGACTTTGCCTCTTGAATAATATTTCTAGAGCAACCATTAATTAATAAGGTGTCCAATTTTACAGTTAACGATAACAAATGAATATATTATTTATTACGAGATGAATGAATGACATAAACTCAAGAATACTTCATAACTGGAAGCTTACCGTCTAATACAGCTGTGACTCATAGTCTCAAGTTCATGTCAATAATATATATGCTAATACCATGAAAAATATATCGGTAAACACTTACTGAACCTATCTTTTGTTTTCTCCGTCCTAATGACTCCTCATTTCTACTTGAAAAATGTTATATAAGAATAAGGGCTTGATTCATTGTGTACATAAAACCTTACTAAGAAAGATTATATTGACAAAATATTATTTGCCAAAGACTATAACCAACTCTCAAGAGATTTACTTTGATCCACAACTTCCAAAGCTTTCATTGATACTCATGCTAAAACTTCAACATGTAAGAATACTAAAACTTCACCCAACGTTTCAACTAATAGATATATTGTGATGGATGATGCTTATAAGTTGATTAATTCAACTTGATATCTAACAACATAATAAAAAGCGCCCATGGTGTTGTTATTCGTTAACCATATAAAGTTAGGTATTAAGGTGAGCATTTATTCTTTTTTGTTTATGATTATAATTCAGAATAACAACCATTATGAATTATATTTTTATGCATACTATTTAGAATTTTAAAATTTTAAAATTCAAAGCAAAAAAGCGCTTGAAACTACAAAAAAAACATATCATAAGTATTAGAAATAATTCAAGCTTCAATTATGGAACACGTGGAAGGCCAAAGTTGTTGCTAAATCTCAAGTATCCATTTATATATCTCACACAAATGGATCAAATAGTTATAATATTGACTCATTTGAAGGGTACTTGTATAGATTTGAAGGGGAGATAGCATGTTAACCACATTACTGGAAGAAGAAAAATTGAAGTAAATTAAGTGAAGTTTCAACATAAAGTTCGCTTATAGTAGATTATGAACCTTGTTGGTGACAATGTAGTTGAACATGGGAAGCAATTTGAGTCCAAAATAAATTTTTTTGTTCCATTAGCATATACCATATGTTACTTTAGGTAGTCTCTCGGAGTTGCTACCTAAATACATAATGTCTTAGAATGTTAATTATGGTTATAATTTCTCGAGCGAATATGCAACTATAGATACAATAAATGTACATTCCTTCTTCATATAAATTATAATGAAAGTATAGCTCATTTAAAAACGTGAGAGAAATCTGACTATTAAAATTTCTATACTAGATGAAAAGGTCTTTCCATATTGATAGGTGAAAATATAAAGAACTAGAATATGATGAATATATGTTTGAAATTTTCTCAAATATAAATAAAAAAGAAACAACAATAAGAAGATAAATCTATAATAAAACCCTAATAAAAATATTTCTCCAATTTTCAAGAATATGTAAGTTATCTTATATAGTATTGGTGGCATAAATTGTTAAATAGTCCCTCACCTATCTCATATTTTTTCTTTTTAATCCCTAAATTTCAAAATCATCATTCTGGGTTCCCGACCTTGGAAAAATTAATAAATTTAGTCCATGAAGACATGAAAAAAAAACTCGTCATAGACTAAAATTATAGATTATTCCAAGTCCAAATATCCAGAACATTGATGTTGAAGTCGAATGACTAAATGAAAGAAAACGGGATAGTCGAGAGACAATAACGTTATTTAAGCCTAGAAGTAGTGGTTGACCTTTTGGTTGTTGGACCATTGGACCTAGACAATTAGTTCGTTTAAGGTTAATCCATTCCACTAACTTACTAGGTGAAAACACTTTTACTTCTTATTAAAATACTCTCAATGTTACATATTTTTTTGATCTATGTTACAAAATAAAATACCGGTTCAATATTTCACCGATTCGATTTACAAGTCGAATAAATCATACCATCATCAGTAGCCCCTAGTCCTTGCAAATTATTTTGAGAGAGGACTAGTTTTGTTGTTGCTTTAGATTTTATTTATACCTTTACTCTGGAACTTTGTGTCTGTATTCGGATTGTATCAATGCTAAGTTCTTTACAGTTCTCCTACTCTTTGAGAAGAATTCTGATGAATGACTAGTTTTACCGTTGCTTCGAATTTTACATATTTTTTTACTTTACATCCAAAGTTAATATCATGAAAAAAGATTTAAAAAATACTAACATAATGAACTTTTGACTAATAAAATATCATGTTAATCTCACTCGACATAAATTACTGTTATTTTTTTAGATTTGATTTTTTTTAATTTAATTTTTTTTTAAATAATTATTGATTAGTTAATTTTTTTATTAATTTTATATTATTGTCTTGATTCGTTTTCTTTAATTTGATTTAATCTGTAATATTTATTCTTTTATTCTTCACTTTAACTAGCGTTTTTTAATTTAATATATTGTATTATTTTAATTCCATTTAATCATTTTTTGCTATTTTAATTATAAATATTCCAATTATCTAAAAGATAATATGAGAACATTTAATTCATTATTTAATAACATTGACAATTAAATTAGTATATATATATATATATACCATTAGTGTACGAAGATGTATCCATTCACTTGAGTAAACCTATGTCGATTATTTCTAATTTTAATGTATATAAGCTCGATATTGATGATGGTTGTTTATTTGGAGAGGCTAGCGACGTTGGTCTGATTAGAGACAACAATGGTGATATAATAGTTGGATTTGGAAGGTTATATGGAAGAGCATTGCTTGATGGACTTCTTGTTTGTAAGGAAAAATATTTTCATCAATTAGATATATAAAGAGACTCAAACCTACTAACTGATATGTTATTGAAAATGAAGGCTTCATGGTATTTGGAGCCTTTATTCTCTGGTACAGAAAATTAATCACATCAAGCATGACAGTCATTCACATATTTAGAGAACAAAACATGGCATCAGACTGGATTTCTAAAAGACTCTAAAAGATAACAAAGGATCAGACTTTAATCAAGCTCAAGCCCATGTTCTTTTAACGGCTATCACTCTGTTAGAAAATTTGGGTATTATGTTATCTGTTCACTAAACATCTCTTCTAGCAGGCTTTAACCTGACTACTCCAGGCTTGGTAGTTTATTATTTTTTACAAGAAAGGAAAACACACAATGATTCCTAGCAGATAGTGTAGAAGATGGATGTAGCAGATTAAACTAGTCAAAGAAAAAGAAATATCATATACAAAAACGAGACGTTGGACAATCAGGACTTGGATGGAGGTTGGAACTATCAGAGGATTTCACTAACTTCTTCAAATTTCACAATAAAGAAAATTCAAGAGAGGCTGATGAGGATTTGAGAAATATATCGAATATATATCCTTTGATTACCATCATAGGCTGAGCTTCCAACCCACGTGTGTAGAAGATATGTCTGACTATATAAGTATCTCATTAAAATATCTATGCTACCACGGTAGAAAATAGTGCACCACCAACAAATTTAAATATTTACAAAGTATTATATTTATATTAAATATGGATAGTATTCGAAAAATATTTAAATTATCTATATTCCAAGGGTGTGAAAGTGATATTTGTTTCTCATCAACCAACTTGTACGTTCTTACATTGACTTTGTCCCCGATCGTATATGAACCTTGCTAATTATGGTGAAATTTATCGTCCGTAAGGTCCTTAGCGTGCTAAAAGAACTTCTGTAACACATGGTTTCCCACTTGGAAGCTTTGGTTATACAGTTTAAAATTGTATTTGCTTTTATCAATGTTTCATAATGATGTACCCTTACATATGCATTGGTGACTTTTTCTTTTATCATATCCAGACTTGTTATTTTTCCTTCGGCACTATATTTTTTGGCATAATTTGCTACCTTTTGGGAACAGAGCACTGCCTCTACTGGGACTATTGTATCCATATCATAAAATAAGAAAAGTGTGTCTCTTATGTGGTTCCCCAATGGGTAACTGTAAGCCCAAATTACATCTCGAAGGAATTCGGGACATTTAACGGTCGAGCCTTCTAGTGTTTTCTTAAAACCATCTATTATGTTATGGTTCATGACCTCAACCTACTTCTTAGCTTATGTATGAAAACGAGTTGAGAAATTTTGTTAGATACCTCCGAAGAGGTAAAATGAAGTCACTTGGGTTCCATTATCGGTGGAAATTACCCTCAATATTCCAACATTACACCAAATATTATTTTTAATGAATTTAATTACTACTTGAGTCTAATTCTATATAAAGTATATGTCTCGAATCACCTAGAGAAGTAGTCCACCGTAAATAAAACGTATTATCGACCTCTTGAAGATTTAGGAAAGCATCTTACGAGGTCTAGTTCCTAAAGGTCAAATAGAAGAGGTTCATATGTAGTTTTTAGTGGTACCATCGTCCTATATGCAACGTTGGCGACACGTTGACATGTAGCATACCTCTTGATCATTTCTTTGGATTTAGAAAGGAGCGTTGACTACAAGTAACATGCAATGAGAGATCTTATTTCCAAGGTACGGTACTACAGTGAGTTGACCCCACATCGTCATAAAGTTCATAAAACACATAAAATATTGATCTAAACCTAGGAACCACATGAGAGGTTTGAAACTCTTTGACGATACATTTCCCCTCATATCATTTTTTTTCTTCGGTTTATGCTTTCGCTTATGATCATCGGTTTTGTAAGGCGAAAGGTCCCCAAGTAGGAAGCAATTTTGAATTAATTCCCTCTGGTCTACCTTAGTGTCAAGGACATTAAATTCAACCTGAACACTACCGGAAGGCTCACGCACTTTTAAAATAGTTAATATTGCTTGCTATATGACCCAAGATACTTAATCATAAATACGTACTGAGGTTGTATAATCAACCACATAGTATTCAACCCTCATAACTTACTTAGATTTTACTTCATCAAAGTAACTTATCAACTTTTTCAAACCCTATAGATAGTGTATAAGAGTATTTTTGCTTTCCATGGCTTGTTTAAGGGAATGGTTTATGACGAGTTGTGAATCCCTCATCAATCTTACCCTTTTGACATCACAAATCCGCACTAGCCAAATTCCAGAGATCATTGCTTTATACTTAGTTTCATACTAAGCTTCATTATTGGTGGTTTGAAATCTGAGCAATATGACCAGAGGCATAAACTCTCCAAAATGAGTGATCATTTAGATAACGTCTCTCCAACTTGAAGAACATGACTTTCCATCGGTCTACACTATCCATGATAGGGGTGGACACTCCTAATTTGGCAAAATCCTCTCAGAGTGGAATCTGATCATAAATCCAGTAACTGATGGAGCCTTTATGGTTGTTTTTAGCTCAAACGTTATTTTATAATCCTTCAAATTTACATATCAAAGAGTTAAGAATCCAAGACGTTTAGTCTCTGTAATACTCCTAAAAGAGGGAAAAGTCTCAGAAAATAATAAAAATGAACTTGGAAATATGACTTCATTTTACTATTCATCACCACTAAATTAGAGGGCTAACTTCTCTAGTTGAAGGTACCTTATTTTTGTATCAATGAGACTCTTGCTCACATTTTATTTACTTCCATAGTGTAAGACTCCTGGACAATTTTTTGAATTCCCCGTATAACTCTCACTTAACCATCCACTTTATAGTGAAGACATTGATGTATTATTGAAGCAATTATATACATCTTGGTGAGCCATAATCGTCCCATAATCGCACTCGAGGTTGTAGGGTTTTCAACTACTACAGACAAAGTGTTCATTTTTCTATGATATTCCTTCTTGCATAAATAAAAATGGACTTGCAATTAACCAATGAGTTTGGCATCTTCCTATGTGAAACCCACTACGATCATCTTAAAATTTTGATAGATTAGTGGATTATTTATTCTATTAAGAGATATTTTACAAATTATATTGACAGAAATGATTGTAATAGAACACTCGTAACCTTTATCTAGGTAATTGATTTGGTGATTAATGCAACATTATTATAGGGTTCGACCACTCTTCAGAGATCGTCGTCACTAAAGATAAACGGGACCAGGTGCAAATTATCCATGATATTGATACTTAAGTTTATATGCATGCTTCTTCTTAGACTACTTAGTGATATCAAAGACCTACATCTCCCGACAGTGATCATGATTCTATCTCACTTTGTATCGAGACATTATCTTGGGTTTGCCAGTACTTTAGGGAAGTAAAAAATAACCATTGAACACTCTTATTTGGGTTCAGCTGTTGGTGCCTCGATACTTCTAGGTTTTGGGTTGAATTATAGGTTCACATGTCACTTTCTTTCGGGCTTCATAAGCTCTTTTCTTGAAACAAATCAATCAAATTTCCATCCTCGGTAAAGGTTTGGATTTCCCCTTTAAATCCTTACAGTTTCAAGTGTAATGTCCAATGTCATTGTGATATTTGTATAACTTGTTGCCACTTTTATCTTATATTGGTGTAACTATTGGCAACGACTTTCGAAAGTGTACACAATCCTTGATTTTTTTGTACATCATGACTATGTTTTATGTGAACTTAATACAGTTGTTCTCAGGGTTATGGACCTCTTGGTTCTATGTATGGACACTCCCTTGACCCTACATATCCCTTCGATCGGTATTAATCATGTTTGTTTAAGGAGCAGTATGCCCAGGCTAGCATATGCATAGTGGCCAGGCTTAATTGAGCGATTGGTTGATGACTATGGGATTGTTAGTTTGAGATAAAGGCTGGTTAATGGGCTACCTATGTCAGTACCTAGAGTGCGTCAAGTGAGTAGAAATGTGACGACTCCGCATGGCCTTTAAATGCATGATTTATTCTACTTTGATTTATAATTCCACATGGGCTAGTAATTATTTGAAAGATAAAGTCATATTCTTCATCAGATCGTTTTCTAACATGCCCCAACAAAATTTCATGTTTGAAAGAAGCACACATCACTTCCTTATGACAATCCTTAAGGATATTCGTTGTCTCCACGAAATGTCGAGTATAATTTCTTAAGCTTCATCCAAATATTAGTTGAAATACATGATGTAATCTTCATCAATTTGTATGACCTTAGTTCTAATAAATTGGTCTTTGCAGATGATAATGCTTCAAAACTTTGGATTAATCTGGGAAGTGATTGATTGTACCATGTTAGGCCATTTCTTTTAAAGGTTTTAAAGAAAACTGGATAGTAATTGGTTATTCCCGCTAAAGCTAAGCATCACATTCTTGAATTGTTCAACAATGCTAGCCGATGTATCTTGACCCATCATACTTCTCCATCTTATCATTGTCAAATTACCGAGATAACTCGCCGACCAAAAATTTCAAGTGCCAAAGGAAACCTAGTTACAATCTGCTCGTATGTATAATCTTCGGCGATGATGTTTTGTCTTTAATGTTATGTCGATTCCTGGTAACCATATGAGTACCACTAGTTAAGATTGGGATAATATGGATTTAAATACTATATGGATTCTGATAGTATTGTCAACCCTTAGTGCTTTACCCCAAAAATGGATTAGAAACTCGATGAGGGGGTTGGAAAGCTTGCTAACCATACGACAAAAATAAGGGTGGGGGAATGGACATGATGTTGTTAAGTTTGTAGATGAGATTGCAAAGGTTGAAAATAAGTAACACGTGCGTTTGTAGGGGAGACACATTCTAATATTGGGTAAGTATTGTTGGTCACGCCTGAGGCGGTGCTGTCATATTTGGACCTTAAAAAGGCTCAACCTCATACCTCCTTATAGGAGTCCTACATTGAGGGTGTCGATCCTTTATTATGTTTTGATGCATGAAACAAGTTTATTGATGCATCATGTGCTCTATATACTTCAACCAAAGTTAATGAACCTGTAACTCGATGAAAAAGATGAGTAACGATGAATTACAGACATACGTCTGGACATCATGAGATCGATCGGCTTTGTGCCATTGGAGTGAGTTTGGTATGTCGTTATGAACATCTTAGAGAATCTTAATCAACATGAATATTTCGACCTTACCTCAACCTCGAATGTTTCAGACTCATGATATTCATCTGACACTCCTCCTAAACTGAGCTCGAAAAATGACGGTATCCAGCAGATTCCAAATCCAAAGCCCTAAAATTTCTTGACTTCATGTTAGAGTCTCGTCCTCAACAACATTTTCATAGTTGACACAAAAATAGTGATACTTAATAATTTTTTTATAAATAACTTTTAAATTATATTTTCCACATGACAGTTTTTCCAACGGACAATGCCACCAAAATCGGTTAAGTTCAAATTCTATAGTAATATCAAAATCAGCTTACCCCATATAAATAAAATATTTTAAAAAAATCAAAAATAATATAACTATATTAATAATTATTATATTAATTATTTATCACTCAAAAAATATATATAATATCTTTTTTAACCCTACGAATAAGTTTTTTATTTATAAAATCAAATTGCACATAAAATCACCATTTAACTCATAATACTTATACCACTTGCTTATAAACTAAATATCGACCAAATAATAAGTCTGGTCAGCGACCAAACTGACAAATTTCCTATCACACTTTATTCATAAGATAAATTTGAATAAATAAAATATTTTAAAAGTAATTTTATCCATCAAAATTACAACTCGTTATATAGTTTTCCCTTTCTCATTTAAGGCCCAAACACAAATACTCCCTCCGTCCCAAAATGTTTGTCATTCTAGAAAATAATTTTTTGTCCCATAATATATGTCGCTCTCGTTTATCTATGCAAATTTAAATATTATTTATAATCAACTAATGTCTTTCTCTTTCCTACTTTTTAAAATATTATTTATAATCTCTTTCCTACTTTTTATGAAAAAGAGAAGCAATTACTACATTCTTTAATATATGTGCATAACCTTAAAACATCAAATATTTTGGGACGGAGGGAGTAACTATTATTCTTAAATCGTTTACTCTAGTCTTGTTGAACAAAAATATAAGAACATCCCTAACAGAGTAGGTATATGGGGCTAGATATCAAATTTGGAGATTATTTCTTAATTTTTTCTTTCCGATAATCTATTAGGCTAGTTATATTTAATTGCGTAATTTTAGGTAGGTATATTTAGAGTGGAAGTTATCACTATCTATAATTATTCCTTTTTTTTCTCTTCCACCTGCTTAAATAAAAAACTACCTTAATTATACAATAGTTGTTTGGTTATATGATAATCTAAAATTTTACAGTATCAAAATCTTAGGTATATTTACCAAATTTTTAGAATAACTGTTGTGGATGCTCTAAGTCTTCAAAAACAAATTCGCGTAAAACAAGATTTATAAAGCAACCCCTAAAGTTTTAGTGTAGAACTTTAAATCTAAACAAGAAGTTTAAAAAGAATAGACAAGATATCCAGAATTTATAATTCTTAATTCTAATTAAATAAGATGAGATTAATTCTAGTTAAATAAGATAAGATTAATAATTGAATTATTTAAAATATTTAAAATAAACTATAAACATAAATTGGAAATCACTCTAAAAAAAATAAAGAGTATATACCGATTGTTCACCGTATTTTTTCAGTTATGTTATAACCAGAATAAAATTTAATAAAATAAAATAACTTTAACTAAAATACAATAAAGCCCGTCCAACTTATATAAGAAATCAAAAGAAAAACTATCCCTAAATAAAATGATACATAAGAATATACAGCCCCAAATGAGTTGTTAATAATAGGGTATATTGGTGCCCAAGAATCAAAACTTCGCAATGATAACTTATTATAACTCAAATTGACTGCTACACTCTTCAAAACCATTTCTTTCCATCCAACTTTCTGGAAATAGTCACGCAAGTGTATCACACTATTATCGTTCACTTTAGAAGTCCCGGAGAAGTCCCGGAGTCGGGAGATCTTCAACAGAAAACGAAGACTTTCTTATCTGAATTTATCATTCTTTTCGCTGAAGTGGATCCGACGATTCTCTCCAGCTGACAAAAAGGGGAAATTATTAGTTTATTATGATATAAAGTAACTAAAGTGATCGGCAATTTGCACTAACTAATTGTGCACTATGTTATTAGTAGGAAACCAATAACAAGCATACCCGGAGCTTGTCGAAGCGAGAAAACATCACGGTGCAAGACGTCTCGTGGGAGCCTTCAAGCATATTAACAATCTGCATATGAAACGGGGTTTAGATAATAACTAAAAAAAAGACTAATTATGCCAAAATGCAATTACCTCAGGATAAAACTCTTTTCTCTCTGGGAGAGAATATATTATTAAATTTTGGATACCCCGAATCTGCATTTACCAGGAAATGTAATTGAATCAGTTTTCTTTATATAAATTGAGTAAGATACACTACTTAAAATGAATACCGCTTTTTTTATAGAGTAGAAGTTTGAACAGACCTTGTATCGTTTATAAAAATAAGCTCTCTCGGTATAAAGCATCATCTTTCGAGTTCCCTCAAAAAACCGAACCCGCGAACGAGATATGTCAGATGGTTTCTGGTAACTGGAAAAGGAATAAAGTTTGTAATTATGTTAGCAAGTTAAAGCTTTTGTTTTACAAATTTTGACAAGAGGTAAATGTGGTTCTCTTACTCTCCGAGAAGACAGAAAGATGCCTGTTGTGACTTCAGAAAATTACGAAGTCTGACAAATTCGAAGTAAGAATGGATAAATATCATGATCCCACCCTGCAAAAAGTTGTGGAAAAGGTAACTACTACAGAAACTAGCTCAAAACTACAGGGTACTCCATGCTCAAAATAAGTACTTCGAAAAAGTTAGCTTGCTTAGCCAAAATTTTGAAATTTTAAAAAGTTCATTATACGATTAAACTCATAAGTTGTTTGAGGTGACAAAAGACCTAGCACTGGCTTAAGTTTTAACCATTAAATTAAAAGAGTTGAGCATACATAACTTTGGGTTATCATGAAAATAGAAACCTTTTTCTATAAGAGGTAAAAGATACTAAATGTACACAAAGGTGAGAGATCATAATGTGAAATTCAGTTTAAAGTTTCAAATATAATAATGGATACCTGGATAGAATCTTTTAGCTTTGGAAAAACCTGCATAAAGAACATCATTAACATGGTTTATTGATAAATGAAAAAGGCAGAAACATAAAGTATTGCAAGTAAGATGAGAAAGGAACTGTTCAGAAAGGCACCTTTTTTGTAAAATACTCAAAACGAGCATCATCAGCATCTGTAATGGAGTCTGGGTCGAAGCGTTCATAGATCTGTAAGATTTAGAAAATAAGTAAGTACATATTTAGCAGCAAAGAAACTGAACATCCCTGCTAAAGGAGCTGAAGGAGCCAAATTCAATTTATTTCTTGACAGAGTAAATGAGCTTTAATATCAAAGGAACAGGAAAAATGTGCACATATAATTGATGGCCAATTCAAATAGAATTTATTTTGGATTCATACTCATCTGAAACAGTGATATAGCAACATTAATCAAGTAGGGATTTGACACACACAAGACATATTCTTTTGGACAAAACCACCACTAGAAGTTATGACTAAACACTTCCAAAATTATACTTGGAATCCCTTAGACAAGGTCATGAGATGACAAACTCATCATTGTGTGGGACCAATTGTGTGCTTCAACTTATCTGTGGATTAATTACTGTACCACCTAGAATGAAATTACGTACTGCAATATGTGTAACAACGTATGTATGCTACACTAGAGTCTCACAAGACAACTAATCAATTAAAAGATTGGTTACATATAGTAGCAGACAACGGAGTTTACCTGCCGCACTTGGAGTAACACTTTTTGAAGAACCCCTTTCTGCTCACAAACCAGCTTCACCTGCAGAGATTTACAAAATTTGGAGTTTTAAATCAAACAAGAGGAGGAATAAACAAAGCAGCAAATGAATGAATAATCTAAATTCTTAGTCAACCTACATTATGAGTTCTGTATAAATAACTTAATTTACAAAAATCGAAAGCTAGCATTAACAAAAAATGTTTTCTTTATACATGCACACATATAAACAAAGAGGAGAAACCGGCGCACCTTTCCCTTGTAGTTCTTGCAGTGTTTATTAAATAACAAATTCATCTCTGTAAAGACATGGATCTAGTTAAGATTTATAGAAACTGTAGAGTAAGGCTTAAAAGACTAACCATTAAGCCATTCAATAAGCAAGATAAATGCTCAAGGGTGATTGCAAAATAAACACCTTTAACTAAACAAAGCTAAATTCTTTACTTTGACAAACTGCAACCACCTTTTTTCCTCTCTATTCAATTTGGAAAACATAATCCCAAAATGGAAAAGAGAAGAGGTTAAAGGATAGAACCAGCACAAAGTAACGTACCAAGGAAGTTGCCATACCTGGAGTTAAATAATAACTTAAGACTATCGTTTGTCTGTACAATTGGGCATGCCCATCCAGATACCTAAACACACAAGAAAACAATCGACATCAATTTAAGTAAGAGATACCTTATTAAATCATCAACATGGTTTTCCACTTCAGAACAGAAGCAAGATACACAAGTGCTGTCTCATTATGATAGTAGTTGAATGTTTATACAGAGTACTAGAAAATTCCAAAGTATAACAAATTTCTTTCCCAGCCTACTTTGGAGTTTATATGAATTAAAGTAATTTGTGGATGAAAGTCATGAGACCTAGATATCTTTGACCCGAATATCAACTCTCTATAATTTCTCATATCGATTGAAATTATCTGTATTTCCATTTGCTAAAACATTAAAATCCTTGATTCATCCGCACCCCACCTGCTTCCTAATATATAGGACAATATGACCTACGTCATGCCACATCATTTGCGACCTAGATCATATACAAGAATCATTCACAATTCATATGTCAACTTCAAAGGATTAACAGAAGCATACCATGGTCTTATGCGCATAATATCGCTTCCATGTTGTTTAGATGGTATGCCATTCAGCTGCTTGACCACAGAAGTAAGAAAGGACCAGTTCTGAAATATTACATAAGTGTATGTGTTAAGGGATGAAAAGGTGAACCACATACAAAACATCAAGGAAAAAGGACCAGACAACAAACCTGCATTGATATCACATCTGCATGATCGATAATCAAAACCTGCTCCATATTAGCAAACAGTTAACTCCATAGAAACATCACAACTCAATTAGGAAAAACAAAATGTATAGCCTAGTTACAACGACCAGTGTGCAGGTGAACATATGAGCTATGACTATTTTGAACTCATTGCAAAAGTTCATAGAAGTTTTAAATTATAAATGTAAACAGTTCAGAAACTAAATGAAGTTAACATCAAAACAGTAGTGATCCTTGCGGTTCATTTTAGATAGGAAAGGCCGAAGTGCTTCGATACTAGAGTGGAAGCTTTTTTCTCTCAACTCGAGAACTGCTCAAAACTAAGCATCAAAAGAGAGCACACTCTTAAAGAATTAAATTTAGAAGAAACTTACCTCTATAGACGAAAGATAATCTACATCGCGTTCCATCTCTTCTTCAACTCTACCAATTGTCTAGTGAAAAGAAGATTGATCAGATAGCATGATTTTTAACAAAGCATGTAAACAAATTGAAACAGAGGAAAACATAGATATACATTTTAAAGATTATATTAGAAAAGCAAGTAGATGCTTACCATTTGTAGCTTGACTGGAGAAGCAATTATGATATCCGCAGAATAGAAATCAGCATATAATCTTATGCTCTTCCTAAGAGGGGAAACACAAAAGAGATGTGCAAGTAAGAAGAAAGGCCAAGTAAGAAAAAGTTATATTTACCCCAAATCTCTAAACTCTGTTATTAGTAAAATGAAAACATATGATTTTCAACACAAGCAACATCATTTGAATATCATCTTTGATTGCGTGATAGATAAAGAGTGTATTTGATAAGATATTGTATGAAATAGGGCAGCCCTAACTTGGAGGTCATTCAGTTCCTGGTTGATAGACGAAAGAAACAATTACACAAATTACAAATATTTAACTTACCTAGTAAATTTAATGCCAATCATAAAATCATCATCATTGTTCCCACCAAAAAGAGTTTGGAAATCAGCAGGCTTGGAAGACTTGTTAGATGTTACATCTTCAACTTCTGAGGTATTTTGGGACACCATGGCAGCCCCATCGTCTGCTTCCACTCCAGCCCCAAAATCATCATAGAAACGCTCTATGTGCTCCACACTTACCTAGCAAAAGCACGAAACAGAAAATTAAGGATCCCACCATTCCAGTAGCAACGGTACTATCAATAGCAGGATACTGGCTCAGCCTGCATCCAAACTACTTGCTAAGGATCAAAACAACCAATTTTGGAGGACTTTGAATTTCTTCTACTAAGGAAGTTTAAACATTTCACCTCAGCAATGTTAGACCAGAAAACTTTCTGACGATAATTTAAGATGATACTTTAATACCCATAGAAATTTGGTTTACCTTTTGAGTTTTGGGGGTTAGCTGTATAAGCCGCTTAACAACACGAAATGCAACGCTTTTGAGGGGTAACAGGATCAGAACCTGAAATGTATGATTAAACAAGCTTGCTCATCAAACTGATATTACGATCTATATACACATTATAGGGGACTGGCATCGTGAATTTCAAGGTCTACACATCTGTAGTAAGGAGAGTTGAGCAAAAGAAAAAGAATGTTGCAAATAATAAAAGACTACCTTTGGACGAGTAAACCCTTGGTCAAGAAAAGCATGATTAGAAAGTATATCCTCCTTCTCATCCGCTTGAAGCTTGGCCATTTTGGCTTCATTCTTCTTCACAAGATCCCTAGTTCTGAAGACGTGGTTTAGCTGAAACACACATTCTTAATGAGACATTCTTACTGGAATACAATCTTAAACGGACAAACCAAAAAACTAATCGCAGGGAAAAATACTAGATCAAGTATTTACAGAATGCATAAGGTAAGCTTCCATAAAACTCGAGTCTTCTTCAAGGCCCTTATGATAGAAAGGCTTCTTGTTAGAGTGCAATATATCCCGATAGCCATTGACTACAAAAGACAAATCAGCAATCAAACATAAAGTAACACATTATATACTACATCTAGGAAACTACAACTTTACAATGGAACTGGTTGTATATGTATATAGTCTCGAAACAAAAAGGAAATAGAAATCAAGCATAGGTAATTAAAGTTATGTGGAGACCGAATCGTATCAAGTATTTTGGTATGAACATGGCATGCCAAATAATTTGAGAGTTAAATCAGCAGCTCATGTTTACTTACAAAGAGAAAAGAACTGTCTCCTTTTAGATGAGTGGAAATCTTTGCCTCCCGATGTCTTATAGGTATCTAGCCAATGCTTATACAACTTCGGCTTGAGTTCGTAGCTAGAGATTATGTCTCTATCCTGTAGAATGAGTGTACTGTTAAATAAAGTTGAAAGGTGCATAATAAATGCTGAGTTGCTTAAGCTCTAAATTGTAATAACAAGGACGGTTTGAAACTACTGGGCAATTAACCACGCACTATTCATTTGGCCCATAATCACTTCATCGGCAAACACAGGTGACGAACATGAACATGTCATGAATTCTAGGACTGCCTATAGCTTTTTTACTCTACTACTATGTTCATAGTAAAAGATATGACAAGCAACATGCCACACACCAAGAGATTCCACCTACATTCAGAAAACAATCTCCTGTCCCTTCCCACTTGCAATTCGGAATGCCAAGGGCAGGTGCCTCCCACTTATTAGTCTGATTCCCTTTCAGCAGATTCTCAGTCTCTTCTTTGGATAGTTTGTGCCCAAGGTGGTCACTGAATGTACTGCATAAAGAAGATGCATTCAGAGTGTAAGAAAACATACAAAAGCGATTAAGTTTCTCAATACCGCTAGTCTCTTCTTTGGATAGTTAGCGATTAATGTATGTATCAGTTCTATTATAAACTTGATTTGTACATAACACCGAGATTGACCTTCTAACAGTATAGTAAAAGACTAAGGGGAGGAGAGGAACAAAATTTTATAATTTAATTTGCAAGCAAAAGAAAGATTAACTATACGAAAGGGCATGTTATTAACCTTGTATACAAAGAAGTTTGGCTAGTAGATTGATCATCCACACCCAAGTCCTGATCTGGATCTGAATCAGAAGCATCACTATCGTTTTCCACACTGGCATCTTCTCTCTGATTTTCAGTGGTGATCATATCAGGCTCTTTACCATCTGTTTCAAGCCTTTTTCCTAAATGAAAATTCAACAAACCATAGTCTAAATGATCTCATGATTGTATTCAGTACTTAGTCACACAATTTACCGCTATACGAAAAACAAATTCTCACCTGCTTCCACATCGCCAACGTCATCCTCTCCGTCTGATGAGCCAATCGATTCAGACTCTTCAATTTCATCCTCATCTTCATCTTCATCATCAGTGTCACTTTGACCCTCTTCCTGTCTTTGTCTGGAATAAAAAAAACATGTAGACTTTAGAAGTTCCGTACACCATATGAGCATGATAAGACAAGTTCAGCAACAGAGAAGATGATTACCTTCTCTTGTTTGCATCAGCTAGAGATACGTTAGACGAACCAAGAGATGTCAAGAGACTATCATAAACCGATGGTTCCTTATAAACTACTCCTTCAGAGACATCGCTAAATTGTTCTTCTACGTCTATAAGTCATTAAAATAGCAGCTTCACAGTTAAGAAGTCGCCCATTGAAATCGAAGGAGTAAAGATATTTAAATTGAAGCATACCTGAGGAACTTGGAGAAGGACTACTAACAGCTACATTATTTTCTCCTCTTCGATTCTTTTTCACTTGTCTCGTTTTACTAGGCGCCGTATGCCTCTTCACGCCTGCTTGAACAAAATATAGAATCAAACACTAATAAATTTACAGAGTTTCTCGATCTGAAGAGCGGGGATCTCTATACACTTTCATGTAATCCTAATCAAAAACAAAAAAACTATACAGCTAATTTAGCAAAAACGTACCTCGTCCGGTAGAAAATTGCTTCTTCGGCGGCATCGAAAGTTCGCGGTTTAATGTGTGTGCTTTTTAGAGGGAGAGAATCGACGGAGCTTTATGGTCTGAGAGAGTTCTGACGGAGCTTTAATGCTTGAGAGCGAGATTCGACGGAGCTCTGTGGTTTGAGAAAGAGAGAGAGGGTTTAAGGTTTAAAGAGACTTCGGCGGAACGTTAAGGTTTAAGAGATAGAAATCGCGTAAGTTATCGACGGGTCACTATTGAGGCCGAAAGAAAGCTCTAACAAGTTACTTATGAAAAATAAAAATAAAATTTAGCTATTTCGTAGTTAATGGGTTTGATTCTACGGTAATCTTACCCGCTAAAAAGATATCATTAACGAATAATATATATCGAATAGAATAAAATAATAATAATTCATCAAAAAATATTAATCATAATTTTAAAAATTTAGCAAATGAGTTATCAAAAAATATTTTCCTGTTATCTCACATCTATCTTAACTCGTAAATCCAAATATTCTTTTTATATTTTTATTAAAAATTAAGTTAACTAATTCAGCAAATTAAGCCAAATACCATTTAAGGATTATCTATTTTTCTCTTATGACATTAATATACTTGAAAGGTTATATTTTGCCGGGGGATGATGGTTCTCATTTTAAAGAACCCATTTTCTTATTTCTCAAGAAAAGAGTATTTCTCTGATTTCTTCTGATGAATTCAGTCACTGGTCTAAAAGCGATGGAAGAATTTCCCGTTCTTCAAACATCTGGAGTTCAACAACAACAATCAACGAAGAAATTTGTTGATTTATTTCAAAAATGTGACGATTTGGAAACTTTAAACCTTGATTTCGTCAAGAAAACAGAGGACCATTTTACGTTGCAGTATGGAGTTAATGTTAAGGATCTTTTAATAAAGAAGGCTAGGACTACATTGATAGCCAAGTTCAGTAATGGTATCCCTAAGAAACTGAAACTGGAGAGATTCTTGGCCACAATGAAGTTCAGAGGCCCATACAGTTATGAGGTATGGGATTCTCACCATATCTTTTTTGAGTTTGAATTAAAGGAGGACGTTGCTAGATTCTGGTCGCGTAATGTCTGGAAATTTGACGATGTTGTGATGAGAATCTTGAGGTGGAGCCAGGACTTTAATAAATAAATTGAAAATTCTACTGTCCTGACCCAGGTTCGCTTTGAGAATCTGCCTGAGTGTCTTTACGATAGGGGTATAGTTGGTGATATGGCCTCTGCGATTGGCCCTACATATAGTGTGGTGGTTCCTAATAAGAATCGAGCGCATACAAATGCTTGTTATGCCCAAGTGGAGGTTGACATCTCCATAAAGCTTCAACGAAGGATGTGGGTCGGCTTTGGGTGTAACGATGGATATTGGGTGTCTGTGAGCTATAAGAATGTACCAATGTATTGTTCTGGTTGCTTGCATATTGGTCATGATTTGTCTATGTGTAAGAAATCTTCTGAGAAGGTTGAGGTTTCTAAAACTGTTAATGATAAAGTTCAAGATGTTGTTGTCAAAGAAAATAAAGAGGTTGATAGTAATATGGGTCCTTCAGTTGATTCTTTGGGATCAAGAAACATGGACATTCTTAAAGTTTACAGGCGTAAACTCAGATCGATAGTTACTCAAAAAGATCAGGAAGAAAAGATAAAAGGAAAAGAGGAAGATGAAGAAATTAAAAATCAGCATGGTTCTTCTCAAGAACAGTCAAAACTTTAGATAAGGAAAAGGTTCAGATTGAAGTTAGTTCTCAAGAGTACAGTAAGAAGGCTATTGAAGCCATTGAAAATATTGATGAATATCCTGATCCTAACATTGGTAGTTGTTCTCATTCTCCTACTCTTTCACCTCAGCAGAATTTTAATGATATAATATCCTTCAGGCTCAAATCTGCAAAGAAACGAAGGTCTTCTAATAAGTTAACTATTAAGTCTCTTAGTTCAAGGGACAGAATGTTCAAGTCCTACTCTGAAAATGATCAGAGTGATTAGTTGGAATGCTCGAGGGGTTAATAACAAACCCACTTTAAAAAGGCTTAAAACTATTGTTCAATCAGAGTATTTTAAGGTGTTGGCTATTCAGGAGCCCATGTCTAAGAGTGATAAGATTTTTGTTGTTGCTAAGGAGCTTGGTTTTGGTAACTGCTTTGCGAATGTTTCGAATAAAATCTGGGTGTTCTGGATGGATAATACTGCTATTAATGTTTCTTTGGATGTCGATCAATGTGTTCATATGGTAATATAGTACCCTGGTATCTCTGATGATGTTCATCTTACTGTGGTGTATGCTAAATGTAATCGAGTTCAAAGGCTGGTTCTTTGGGATGATCTGAGGTCTGTTGGTAGTCAGGATAAGGCTTGAATGTGTGTTGGAGACTTTAATGTTATTTCGTCTCATGATGAGCAGTTGGGCTGTGTTTCTTCTTGTCAAGCTAGCATGAATAATTTTAATGAAGCTGTGAGGTGTTGTAATCTGATTGATGCTGGTTACAGTGGGTCTAAGTTTACTTGGTCTAGAAGTAACAAGTGGAGAAGATTGGATCGGGCTCTTATTAATGATAAGTGGTTAGCTGTTTTCAATGAAACCAGGTCTTTCACATGGTCAGAACGTGTTCTGACCATGCTCCTCTTTTAATCTCTCCTAACCTTCATAATATTAATGATAATGTTTATAAAAAGAAGATGTTTAGGTATCTTAATGCTTGGTCAAATGATGATTCTTTCTTAAGTGTATTTAAGCAGGATTGGAGTCGACCTATTGAGAGTCACCCTAGTACTATCTTTTGGAAGAAGCTCAAAAGGCTTAAAGGTTGTCTTAAGATTTGGAACAAGGATCACTTTGGGAACGTGTTTGATAAAGTGAAGGAGTCTGAGTGTAAAGTGAAGAGTTTGGAAATGCTTCATTATACTAATAATAACATCCATGTTGTTGCTGAGTTAGCTAGAGCCAATAGTATGTACTTGAAAGCCCTTAGAAATGCTAATTCCTACTTGAAGCAGAAATGTTTTAATAATTGGATGCATGAGGGTGATGGAAATTCTAAGGTGTTTTATAGCTATGCTGCTAAGAAAAGTCGGAGGAATGAAATTAAAAGCATTAAGGATGGTGATTCTTGGATTACGGATAGAAAAGAGATTGGGAAGTCAGTTGCTGATTTCTATAAAGATATCCTGATGGCTGATCCTTATAATAACAAGAATGATGAGGATAAGTTGTTGGACACTAAACATTTTAGTTGTATCCCTTCTATTGTTTCTCTTGAAGAGAATGCGATGCTTCTTGGAAGGATAACTGAAAGTGAAGTTTGGGATATCATTTGTAGTATGAAGAATGACAGCTCTCCTGGTATAGATGGTTTTAATCTCTATTTTTTTAAGCATTGTTGGTTGATCATTAAGTTAGACTTGTGTACTGCTTTTAATGCCTTCATCCAGGGTAGCTACATTCGTACTGGAATGTTTGCTACTGCATTTGTTTGGTTCCTAAGTCTTCTAATCCTGTTTGGTGGAATAGCTATAGGCCTATTGGCTTATGCACTTTCATGAATAGAATTTTTTCTGCTCTCATTAATCGTAGGTTGTCTTACATCTTGCCTAGAGTTGTCTCTCCTGCTTAGTCTGGTTTTGTTAAAGGGAGACTGATCCATGATAACATCATGTTGGCTAAAGAGCTTCTTTATGATATAAATAAAAAACCTAAAAAGGGTAATATGGTCGTCCAATTAGATTTGAGTAAGGCTTTTGACAGGGTCTCTCACCCTTTTGTTCTTAAGGTGTTGCAGTGTTTTGGTTTCAGTATTTCGTTTATTAAGCTGATTGAGAGAATGATCACTAACGTTCATGTTTCTTTATTAGTTAATGGTGATTCTTATGATTATTTTAAGACGAAGAGAGGGTTAAGGCAAGGGGATCCTATTTCCCCAAGCCTGTTCATCCTTAGTGAAGAATTTCTAAGTAGAAGTCTTTATAATCTGTTTAGTTCTAATCCTAATATGTGTTTTTCTTCTAGAACTTCTATTATTGTTCCTTGTATTATGTTTGCAGATGATGGTCTAATTTTTGTCAATAGCCTACCTAGTTTTATAGTTAGTCTTAGTAACTGTCTTGATCTTTATCAGCAGACCTCTGGTCAGGCTATTAACAAAAGTAAAACTAAACATGTGGTGTCTTCTAAGTCTTCTTATGTGCAGAATCTAAAGTTTCAGACTGGCTTTGAAGTGGACTATCTGCCTATCTCTTATTTGGGTGTCACCATCTCGAATCATAACAAATCTTACATCTATAATCCTATCATTCATAAGATCAATGATAAGATTGCTGAGTGGGACAGTAAGTTGTTGTCTTATGGTGGTAGGCTATCTCTTATTAATAATGTTCTTATGCCTATGACTTTACATTGGATTCAGTGCTGTGAATTACCTAAAACTGTTATTTCTAAAATTGAAAACATTTTCAACAGATTTTTTTGGAGAACAAACTTTAACCAAAAGTCTATTCACTGGTCTGGGTGGTCTTTCATTTGTAAACCTTTTGAAGAAGGGGGGGTTACATGTTCGAAAACTTATTGATGTTCAGAATGTTTTTTCTCAAAAAATGTGGTTTAAGCTTAGGAAAAATGGTTGTCTTTGGTCTAATGTAATGAATGATATATATTGTTCAAATGTTCATCCTTTATACTCTAATAAAAAAGGTTCTGCTATTTGGAAAAGGCTGTGTAGTATTCGACATCAAGCTGATTCTAATATTACATGGATGTTGGGCAGAGGCGAAATTGATTTTTGGAAGGATTCTTGGCATGGTCTTCCTGCCGTTGCTTCTGAGAATAATATCAACTGGTACATTGATGTGAAGGTTAAATCTTTTTGGCAAAATAATGCTTGGGTGTTGAATGATGTGCAGGATGCTATTGGTACTAATAGAATGCATCTGATTGAAAAAACCATGGTTTCTGATAAGGATGATGTTATCTGTTGGAAGCATTCTAAGGGTGAGCAGTTCAGTTTGAAGTTGACATGTGACAACTTAAGAGCATTTATTTGTTAGCTGTGATTTTTCTTGGCAGCTTTGGAATTGGTTTGCTTGTGTTTTTTATGTGAAAATCAAGAGAACCATGATTCTCAGCCATGTGTTGAGGGTTTGGTTTTGGTTTTCTAAATCTAAGTTTCATATAATTCGGCTCATTCCTCAAGCAATTTGTTGGGTTATTTGGAAATCGAGGAATTCTATTAAGCACAAGAATATGAATATAAATGTTAAATTGGCTATTGATCAGGTTATTAGAATTGTTAAAAGGGTTAAAGTTTCTTGTGAGCTTACCTATAAACATTGGTTAGGGTCTGAAAGTGCAGGTGTGTACCTTGGTTGTTGCTCTATTGAAAGGAATAGAAAGTTAAGATACATTAGATGGATTCACCCTGCTAGCAATCGTCTGAAAATGAATGTGAACGCTTCGTGTGATCATAATGGGGAAGCTGCTACTGGCATTTTGTTTAGGAACAGCGAGGGCAACATAATCTGGGCTTTTGGAAAGCTTATTGGCAAGGCTACTCCTCTTCAAGATGAGACCGAAGCTATGCTACAAGGTCTTTTCTTTTTCTTTAAGAACAACTGGTCTTGTGTGGATGTTGAATCCGATTCTTTAGTGCTTATCAAGCAATTGACTGCTTGCTCGAGTTCTTTTAGTGACTCTAATGTTAATTCTTGCCGAAATCTTGTTCACAAGAGCATATATATTTTGCACATTTCAAGGGTCCAGAATCAGGCAGCTGATTGGCTTTCCAAATAGACCCTTAAATGCAAATTAAAGCTTCAGTTTAATCACCTAAATGTGCCCTCTCAACTTTAAGCTATAACTTTCGTGGAAAGTCTTGGCTTAGGTTATCTTCATTGGGACTGATTTGCCTTGAGTTCTGCTAGGTTTGTTTATTTGTGCAGGATTTGGAGCTGATGAAAATTCGGCTCTTCATTGCTTGGAAGATAGATGTCTTTGATGCATGCTGAAGATTATGGATGGAGTTCGCAAGCTTGTTGCTGTGCTTGTTTTCGATAGTGTTTGATTAAAGTCTTGAGAACAAATTGGTGTTTGCATGCTGAAGTTGTTTCTTGTGATCTAATGCTGAAGTTTGGCTCTTCATTGCAAGGAAGATGATGTTTCCAAGCTTGTTGCTGTGTTTGTTATCGAAAGTGTTTGATAAAAGTCCTCTATCAAATATCTTGGGGTTTGCATGCTGAAGTCTGTTGGTGTTTCTTGTGTGGAGGGAAACATTTTGCTTTCAATTTTTGGTTTAGGCGGGAGTGGTTAAGCTTTTTAATTTTCATTGTAATATGAACCAATTTCACTATGGTCCTCTCATTTTGTAATTCTTTTCATTAATAAGAGTTTTCTTTTGATTAAAAAAAATATACGTATCGAAATATTTTTTAATATTTCAAAATATTGAGTAAAAAAATCATTCAAAAGATTGTTTGTGTTTTCTAAATATATTAAAATTTTATTAAAAAAAATTATTTGAAAAATTAACATAAAAAAGTTAGATATTTAAATAAATTATATTTATAAATATATACCATATTTTTATAATCAAAGTATAATATATATTATTTATAACAAATTAACTTTTATTTTAGTTTGAATATGTGTATTTTTAATATTTATTAACATAATCGTATGTTAGTAGTTATTGATAACTTTTATTTATTTATTTTCTTTTTTATATATACGCTTAAATAGATAAAGTTTTCCACTCGGTTAGGTGAATAGTTTTTAAATTACCTTTTGATAGTTTATTTTGATGGATCCGAACATATGGACCATACAATTTGTTATTTATGATTTTTTATCCAAGTTTGATTGTGAATGTCTTTTCTCAGGGTATATCAAAATGTATTAACTACTTCCAGTAGAATTCTAAAAGTCTTGAAATACATTCATGTTACATATCGATGACGAAGAAACCTCGAAGGCGTCTCTGGATTAGCTTGTGCTAACCATGTTCCCGACTCATTAAAAATTAGTCAACTAAAATATCCATTTATGAAAAAAGCTCTATTTTTTAAAAAAAAAGAGTACAACTAACATGTAGAAGGTTGTTAGAGTCATTAGGACGTTTTATCGAATCAATAAAGTCCAATTTTGCTTCAAATACTTCTAGATTTATGAGAGTATTCCTTATAGTCTTTGCCAATGATAAAGGAAAGACTAACAAATACATTGGATATACTAATTAACAATTTTCGAGCTGAAGGTTAAGCTGACCAAGATGTTTTGTCTTCCAAATTTAATAAAGCTAAAGCTTAACCTTTTAATGTTGTCGCCTAGCTGAAGCTTTGTTCCTTGTTGTTGATTTTTTCTTTTTAGTTTATGAAGTAAAAATATAAGTAATTAAAATCAAATAAGTAGAAGGAACGTACCATTTTATAAATTATATATGTCGAAAATATTTTAGGATTCATGATTTATTAATCCACATATTACTATTTTCTTTCTTTAAATATTGTTAGCTTCAACATCCTTACCGCTTTAAGAGTTTGGGTTGGCTTCCACAGAGGAGAGATCAAATTATTACTTATGTTGATGAAGCTTAAACTTTTAGACTATGGTCATGAGAATTTCTAGGAATATATAGCATCTTTATCGTATCTTTTAATTATATATAAGTTCTTTTTGTTTCCAGTTGGGTTAATTGTAGCATTGGTCATCCATTAACACATGTATTGACAATGGTTTCACCTTGCTCTGTCACTTTGTACTTTTGTCGATATTTTTACTAACATTTTTGTATATGGCATGACAAAATTGAGACCCATTTTTCTTATAATAAGACTCAATTTCTCATTTTTCCCCCAAAAACTTAAAAATACCATTTTGCCCCACATGTATACACACTCGTTGTGAGGGAAAATGGTCTATTTAAGTTTTTGGTTCAGATTTTGGGGTCTCATTATAAGTAAAATTGGTCTCATTATATCAGGGTCTAGTTTTTTTAAAAAAGGGTCTCAATTTAGCCTCGCCCTTTTGTATATGTTTATGATTGTTTATCGTTTACTTTATTTTTCTGATACTTTATGTCCTATATCAATATCACCTATGCTTATAATAATAACCTTTGTTAATGCTAATCATGAAGCCTTAACTTATAATATCAATCTTTACTTCGTCCAAAAAAAGAAATGACGCATAAGCAGCATATAACCTTACCTAGCCTTTAAACACTATTTATATGATTTTAAAAAATAATAAAAATACAAGAAAAGTAAAATGTATATGATATTATTCTTTAATATAAACTTCTCATTAACATGACATCATGTATTTCAAAATTTTATACCTACTAATGTTGTTTTTGTATTATACAAATATCTTTATTTTAATAGAATTAAAACTATCTTAATATCTATAACTTCCTAAGGCTAGATATATAATTTTTATTTAATTATTTTTATCTTTTACCTAATAATGTTAAACTACGACGCATTAAGCATCCTCATAAATTTCGATAACATGGACGTAAATTTTACAAGTTTTTTATATGAATTTAATTACTATCATTTACTATTTTCGTTTTAATAATGCAAATTTAGTGGTGTTTAAAATATCTATAAAATATAATTATTTTTTAATTAATCTTTAAAATAAATGAATAAATGACATCATCAACACATATGTTTAAGAAATGGACTTCTGACGCTTCTTATATTTAATTTGCACCGCTGATGGTAACTTTGATCAACGAATAAAATTTGTTTATTAACCTTATATATAAATAATGATAATTTATTTCATTTCCATCAACCAAAGCTTCTCTCTATATCTAGTTATTCTCTCTAAATTTTTTTTACATAAACAACGCATTTTACTTTCATCATTCAGAATTCTATCACCAGCTTCTTTTAGGTAAGATTTTTATTTCTTAATCCAACTAATTTGATTAACATTCTTTAAATAATCAAAATGTAGGGAAAACTTTTCATACCACCGTACATTATTTATCCTTTAAGATTAATTCATCAAGTAATAAGTTAATGGGTGAAGAATCGGGTTTTGAATTCGACTATTTAAACTACCAAAATAATTTAGATGATGCTTAAATTTATAAGTAAGAATACATCAAATAGTAACTCGTCAGACACTAGTAGTTCTAAAAACTCATTGTTCGTTCTTAAAACTACTAAAGTGAATATTTTTATATTAGAAACTATTTTAACATCATTTCCTCATAATAATTTAAAAATACAGAAAGCTGATAAAGAAAAAATATTATGCTTCCCGACAAATTTATTACACTTGATAATGCTTCTTTTTCCAACAAACCTTAGGAAAGTGAAATTGATATTTTTGACTGATAGTTGTTAGATATTTTTTATCAATGTTGAAGATAAAAAAGAAGAAGAATAAAAAGAAAAAAGAAATACAATTTAAATGGGGTATTGTAGATAATATCAAAATCTACACCCATCAAAAAGAACTTTTCTCATCATACCATCGGTGACGAAGTTCATTTTTTTCTAATAGAAAAATGGAATTAGGTATTAGATTACCTCTGCATCCTAAAATACTACAGTTGTTTTTTATTATGTAGAATATGTTCTCGCCAAGTCACTCCAAACAATCGGCGGGGAATTACCAATATTATTGTAATGTCCGTGGTAATTGCAAAATCCTTGAAATTTTATAATATTATGTGTGAATTCTCTTTCAACAAATTTTATAACTCTCATTTATATTATGTCACCGATCCTAAATATAAAATCATCGTCTCACTTCCATCGTCATATCATGGTTGTAAAGAATATTTTTATATGTTAGAGGTTATTGGGAATCTGAATTATCCTTATTGCAGAGTTGAAAGGAAATGGATAACAAAAAGTATGTCCAAACTTAATAATATGTTATTAAGTTTTTTATTCGTATATTTTTCATATATTTTTTCATATCATTGTTCAAATGGTTACATAAGCTAAAGTTATTTAAAAAAAATGGAAAAATTGTAATTCCCGACGCAACCACCTCAACAAACTTTCAGTTGTTGCTCAACGTTTTTGGCGAGACAACTTTCATAATATTTTTGCTCAATATAATTTCATTTATTCAATGTTTTGGTCGATAAAATATTTCTTTATAAAATGATTACAAAATACTATATATCAGTACAAACACTTTTACTAGATTGAATGATTATAACGACACAATGAACAACATTAGCGAAGATGAATTTAATTGGGGCATGGATCTTAGCATTCATAAACAACAAAGATTTATTCAATCAGAAGAACATGAGGAACACAGAACGCTTTCCAATCATTAAAAACATCGTATCATTAGTTCATCTAATACTATAAATCATCAAACAAAATAAATAAATAAAACTTATTGAAGATTCCACACTATAATATATTTATGTTTCAATGGAAAATTCTAAGCCATTATCACTTCAATTTGCTACTCCCATTGGCTTGGATAATTCTCATGTTCTTATCAACTATCCTAAATTTTATTTTTATGAACTGAAACATGTATTTTTATGTTATTTCTGCTAATGTTTAATGGGTTTTAAAAGTACTTCATATTCAAATGTTGTTAGAGGGGACATGACTTTGATAGATCCATAAATATTCAGTTATGAGATTATAGATTTATTTTTTAATAATATCTGATCATATCTTTCCAACGATGAGCTTATTCGTCATCAAATCGAGCTTCAGATAAAGGTATAATATCTTTTAACTTATTTTTAGTTATTCTTTACTGGTTTTTAAAATTAGTTTTTATCTATATATAATATGTCCGTATAAATGTCCTTCAAGTTTATCTTTCTTGTCGGAAATCAATTCACTCACAACCAAACACAACTTTTAAATACTTTTTCAATTCATTTGATTTAATTTAGTGAGTGAACGATGAAATTATAATAAAATATTAATGATCATAAAACCATTATTAAATAATTGAAAACAACTTAAAATGGATGGTCAAAAGAAAAACTAATTTTGAAAAAGGACTTAAAATCCAAAAAATGGATAAACTAGAAAAAATCAAACCTTAGAGTCTCAACTAAAAGAAGAAATAGATAAACACAAAGATGATGTAAAAATGCAAATAAAACTAAAAACCAACATTCAACAAGTCAAGAAGAGCTTGACCGATGAAGTTTTGAAAAAAATACCCAATCGATCGAAGAACATTGTCTAAAAATCCTAACAAAATACTTGAAAATAACGATTATGAAACAACTTACTTGTGGCCATATTGGGATGAGCTCCCTGAAAACTATTAAGTTTTTTGTTGTTTGACACGTGGAACTAATATTGGATCTCAAAACAAAAATATTGACAAAAACAAAGATATGATACTAGTTATGATTTCAACAATCATAACGATGTTACAAATGACTAATACTCCCCGTTACATTCCACTTACAATGATGATCTTTACTTTTAATTAAATGATATCCTAAATGCTTAGAACTTTTGTCGGCTAGCATCCGGTTGTAAGTGTTAATTTACGTTTATTATGTGATACTTTTATTATTGTTTATTTTAATTTCATACATACTATCTAATCGTTTGCCTTTGAATACTTATGCACTTTTTACTCACAATTTACTTTACCATCGTCAAATATAAAATCTTTATTATGTTGTTTACCCTTTGAATTTAATTTTATTCTTACAAATAAAAATACACATGTACATAGTTCCTTTACGATTATACATTTATAAATAGCTTACACTTATTTATTATTTTTCAGCATGTTTGAACATATAATCAAATTTACCGAAGCCAAATTATTACCATCATCCATCATATATTTGAACATATCATTTTCTATATAAAATAGCATGGACTCTTAGTCTTTACATATAGATTTATGTTTTAATTAGGGTACGCGGTCATTTATGCTTTGATAGGTAAACTTGTTTTATAAGCATAATTCAAACTAATACCTTTACAATATAGCATTTACAGTTTTAGTGTAGCCTCTTACACTTTTCAACTATATTTGGGTTATAATCATATTCTCTTTAATTTGATGTGTAACCTCTTAAGACTTTTGAATGAGTTTAGCTTATCTTCATATTCAATTATTGTTGGACTTTTTGAATTGTTGTTATGAACTGCCAGTTAAAATATATTATTGAATGAAAAATGATAAGTATCAATTTGAATGTTCATTGATTAATACATATATAACACTTGGAACATTTTTTCCAACGTAAGATTTCATCTCATTCCTAACACTTTTACTATTAATATCAAATAAAACCTATTAACCATTCATGATACAACATCTACCGGTTACAATCATCAAGTCACTAATACTACATAATGGTTAACAATTATTATAATCACTACATCCTCATCGATATTACATAATACCTAACAAATAGTACCAATAAAAAAATCTTGTTAGTAAGATTCAACAAACAAATCTTCAAAACTCGAAAAACTTCAAGTTTGAAAATATCATAATTATGATGTGGTATACTTTTTTTAATCATAGAATTCCACTAAGGATGTTATCTTTTGCAATTCGTAAACATCTGATTTTATAAAACATCTTACAACAAAACTATTTCATTTGATATGAATAACCATCATATTCACATATCAATACTATGATAACAAGTTTATTTTTTCATTTTATTTTTTTGATATTCATTCACACACACAACATTCTATAATTCCAAAATTATTATTGTTTCTGAAACCCTCGGTTTAGCATTTTACTTTAAAATTTTCAAATCAATTCTCAAAAACTCAAATAAATTTCATGTTGTTTTTTTAATTAAAAATCAAATTATATACTTATTCAATTAACTATTTTTTACATGTAATTTTTTTTAACTCATTGTAATTACTAAGATGCGACATTTTCCATAATTAAATACAAAGAATAAAAATCTCTACATGACTTTCTCAAATTACTCATACTTTCTCGCTAGTTACATATTCTATACATTTATGATAAGATGACGATACTTCCTTCATTTTGTATAACCAACGTCAACCTAAAATAATAGTATAGGAGCTTAGAGCATTAACAATATGAACAGTGTAGTCGCGGTTGCTAAATTCACTTCCCTAATGTGATCAGTTGATCAACCGATAAAACTAGCTTATGTTAGTATTCTTAAAAGGTGCAACTCTTATCACTTAATCATGTTATGCCTTATAAGATACGTTAGATGAGCTTCCAACGTCAGCCGTTACTTACCATTCTTACTATTACTACAACTATTACAAGGGTTGCCAACATAAAATCATCATAAGGTGTTACCAATCCCTTTAGATTATCATCAGTAAATAACAATGTTAACTTTGAATTTTGAGGTACGTTCAAAGATAACACATTAACTAAATAAAATTCAAAAAACTTCATGTATTTTAGCCTTGATGAATTATTGATTCCTAATAATACATCTCTTTAAAAAATAGTACATACCTATTGTTTCTCATTTTTCTCCTATATCTTTGAATTTCCTTATTTTGTTTTTCTTTTCTTTTCTTCTTTTTACTTTTTCTTTAATGATTCCACAAAATTCTCACTATAAATTAACCTTTGAATGTTATATTTCAATATGAAACAATCCTATGGTGAATACACATGGTTATTATTATATTGCAAAAATATTGACGACTTCTTTCATTAACGGGTGTGAATATAGCTCTAGGAGTTCAAGCATTCAATTGGTCCATTTCTTATCATAAAAAACTATTATAGATGCATTCAATTGAGTATGTCGTTGGTTTAGATGATCATAATACAAAAATCACGGTCTATTCACATGATCCCTAACATCCTCTATAATCCTCTTAGCATTAGTTATCTACTTATCCAATAAGTCCCTTTTTTGTCAGTTTAATTTGATTGTTCCTCATTTCATTGTAAATTTTACTTTGATTTACATTTTAATAATTTCACACACAACCCACTGAGAATTTTATTAAATCTTTCAACAATTTACTATCACATGGTACTCCTCTTTTAAATGTCGCTAACGTTACATTCTCATTCCAACATTCCAATGCACTCATTTTCTTTATAAACCTTGAACATACTCCCTTGAGAATTCTCAATCCTTTTGGAAAAAATAATAATATGATTTTCTTCTTGTTTCAACGTTTTATAGGCTATGAAATGATACTGAAATGATGCCAAAATAATGTCCATATTTCACCAAAACTATCAATATATCACGGTGGGTAATTGTTATACGAAGTCAATTCATCTATTTGAATGTCACTGAAAAATCTTAACAGGGTAAAGTATAATATGGAATGAATCTTAGTATGATATTTCAAAATTGCTCGAGGTGATGTCCTTGATTTTTGTTCCATCACATTTTTACATTGTATAAGGATCAACGTTTTTGGTAATTTTCCTTCCAATAGCCTTCATGTAAATGGAGATTCAACCAAAGTATACATGACCATTTTTGGTCTTATAATATTCTTTTCATTTTCTTCAAACATTTTTTCATTTTTTTATATTTATTTTTCTTTGATGATGTTTCGTTACGATTCTAATAAATTTATTCACGATGTCCATTTTTTCAGTTAGATCTATATTATATTGCAAAATCGGCTGGAGAGTTCTAATTATGGACTCAAATCAAATTTGAGTTTATTCGTCTTGTTTATTTTGCAATAAATTGAACTTATATTTTTCTAGATTTTAACTTATTCAATTGTAATTTTAAAGCACAAAATCTAACCTATTATCTTTGGGAGCTGACAATAAATGTTGATCATTCATAATATATGTTGTTATACCTTGTTGTGGTATTATCGTTGTTGTTGGACTAGCTATCGTGTTCCCTGACCTTTCTTAAACAATATTTTCATTTTGGATTGAAAACCTTTGTTACCGGAATTATTGGTATAATCATCAAATCTCATTGCATATTATTTTTCTCACAAACTGGTGACGCGACATTTCAAAAGTTTACTACTGAAGATCATTGTACGTTTCTTTTTTAGTAATCATTTATCTATTCCTGATCTAGTTATCACCATTTGGTTAGAACAATTTCTTTGAATAAAATATTCCTACAGACAATTCTAAAAATAGCCATGGATTTTTCTTCCTTATTACTAAATAGATAAGACTAAAATTGACCAAGAGTAGTATTAGTCATCAATAAATCTATTCTTTACAATGAATGAATTTCTTATTTTTAACTACTTTATTTCTAAATTTTAGATATAAATTACATGCTTATGTTATGACACTTGTCGGTCATCTGTTATAAAGATTATTATTCTACCCTTCAACTATTATGAGTATTCTAGCAATATATAACATATTCCTCAAATCTTTTATTATCTCTAAGTTCTTTACGTCTTCAGTTAGGTCATTTGTAGCATTGGTCATCCATTAACATGTCTATTGACAATATTTTCACCTTACTATGTCGTTTTGTTATTTTGTCACCGCATTTGACTAGCTCTTTTGTCGATGCTTTTGTATGTTAATCATTTGTTATATTTTCCCGATGTTTTATGTCTTCTACCAATATCTCATATGCTCAGAATGGTCTACTTTATTGATGCCAGTCTTGAAGCTTCAACTTATAATATAAATCTTTACCTTTCCCATAAAAATTAATAACGTCTAAGCAACATACAATCTTATCATTTGGCTCAATATATATTCAATTTTTAGTACAAAAATAAAAAATAAAAAAAAATTAAAAACTGAAGTTAAGCTAAGATATTTGTTGTCTATTTGGATCTTCATTCACCAATTGCTACATGGTCTAGTGGTTATGAAGGAAACATTTCATACATGAGTCACATATTATATTCTTTACATGATATATTTTTGTATTTTATTTCATAAGGCCGTACCTAATTTTTTAATGTTTCATGTTTAATTTTTTTATCATATTATTAGCATTATTATTATTATGCATGTGACCTATATCTATTTTAACATTTTTTGCAGGTGAATATTATTTTGCTTCAATATCTTTGAATAAATCATTTCTTCACCAATCATTCATGGTCTACCTAACCCATTAACCAAATCATGATAAGTGGATGAATCCAGATCACACTCGTCGTTAGACATTTCACAAAAAATCATACTGCATAACTAGATTACTCTCCAACCAACCATTATTTCACCGTTGTTAAGAAAAAATCCACGTTAAAGCACTTTGAATAATAATAAGGCTAAATAAATCATAAAACAATAACAGCTTTCAATAGTATTATTTTACTTTCTAGTCATAAAGATCAAACCCTTACAAATGAAGTTGAAACCCTTATATGTAATATTATTTAGTTTTGGCTCTATGGATGAATTACACTTGTCTTTATAGCTATGTGGCATTCATCTTACAGAGGTTGCTGCTAACATTACAAAATTATTTTTTAATTGTCTATGGTATCTTGGTAATACTAAATACTTAATAAGAAGGTTCTCGAATGCTCTACTTGACAAATAGACTATTTTATCTAATTTTTTTGCTATGTTCGTTAGTCTTTATTCTCTACACATGGGCCTATGATTATTATTTTTGCAATGTTGATTATTATCTTAAAGTCATTTGTCTTGATCTGGTCGCTTTATTCATTTATAGTTGGTTCATATTTGATGAGGGAGAATAAAAGACATGGAGAAAATTGTAAAGAAGAAGTCTGACATGGAGAAAATTGTAAAGAAGAAGTCTGACAGGAGAAAATTGTACATAAGAAATATGGTAGGAGAAAAATGTAAAGAGGAAATTATGTTAGGGGAAAAGTGTATAAACTATTTAAGAAATAGTTAAAATGAGAAGAAGAAAAGATATAGGGACCAAAAGTGTAATAAACGAGAATTAAAGCGTGTGGGACCCGCAATTGTACTATAAAAGGACCACACACGCTTCACAGATCCCGAGATGAATATAATATTACTTTCTCTCTCTACTTGAGCTAAGCTCTCACTTTCTCTCTCTAAAAAGACTCCTAAACAAAGTGGTTCAGATAATATTGGCACTAAGATATTCTCGTATCGCAAAATCACCCCCGGACATTCTCAAAACTCTTCAGAGGCGCCGTCTGTGGGAAACGAAGATTGTTCTGACGACAATCGCTTCCTGGAAATAGTTCATATTCCGAGGGAAATTATGGAAGAGCAAAGGGACGATTTTGTTAACAATTGCGAGGAGAATCTGGTGGGCGACGATTATCAGAACGATATGGAATACGAGGCACGTGGGGGCCAGCGAGTCGGAGACACTTTTGATGACTCAGATCTGTTGGCTCGAAGGAATGAACTGCTGTTGGAAATCGAAAGATTGAAGGCAGAAAAGGAAACTGTTCAGGCAAATCTTCGTTCCGAGATAAGAAGGGAGCCAGAGAGTGGCAAAGAGGAGCGTGAAACCGATTTTCGTCCTAAAGCCAAGGATGATAGATATAGGGGATACGAACGACGATCGTCAAGGAGGAAAGAAAAACGACGTTTGGATTCGTCTGACTCGAGCGATTATTCTCGATACAGCTCGTTGGAATCGTCTCCTACAAAAAATTACAGAAAGAAAAGACATGGTCGAGGACACACAGATCACCGGAGGGGAAGAAGTTCGGAGAGGAAATTTCTGAGGGAGAAGAGTTATCATGATCAAGCCAATGAGCGGGGCTATGACCAGAAGAAGTTCCCCTCTGGAAACCAAAACGTTGGCCCGCGAAATGCAGAGTGGCAGCATCAATATACCCTACCATCCGAGGGGGGATTTTATTTTCCGAGCCATGAAAACTTGAGATCCAATGTTTATCGGACGGGTCATAATTGGAGGGCTTCTCCTCTGGTCCTGGAAATATTGGTGGGCAACCTCCCAAAGCATTTCGATATCTCGAAGTTGGAAAAGTTCGATGAAGCACAAGACCCTGATAACCACATCGAGCAATTCAAAAACTTCATGATTAACTTCGATGACGATGATAAATTGTTGTGTAGAGTGTTTTCTCAGACCTTCAAAGGGGTAGCTTCCAAATGGTATAACCGGCTTCCACAGGGCTCGATAAAGAATTTTGACATGTTTTGGAATATCTTCAGACAGCACTTTGTGGGGAGCAAAAAGTTCAGAGCTAACGGAGATACGATAATCTATTGCAGACATAAGGTTGGGGAAAGCTTGAAGAATTATACCAATCGATTCGTCAAAACAAAAAATGATATGGAGTATTGTAAAGACTCAGTGGCACTTGCAGCTTTCAGGATGGGCCTACTCCCCGGACTATTAAATGATACGGTGGCGGAGAGTCAGGCTATGACTTTCGGAGCCTTGTTGGATCAGATTGAGAAGAGAATCTTGATGGAGGAAACTCAGGCATCTGAGAAAGGATCCGACGACCAACTGAACACTTAAAATTGTATCTTGAATGAGGAACTAGTTCGAGTGTAATAGTTGTCCTTTTTTGTATCTCAAAGTTCGAAAACATAGTGAGGGCATACTCTTTCGTACCTTGATAGGCACAAGAAGGTTTTAACGAGGTTTCCCAATGAGCTGCTTAATAGAATGTACTTATGCCTTACACTATTATTTGGGTCACAATATTTTGTGCCTCAAATTTTTTACTTACACTATTATTTGGGTCACAATATTTTGTGCCTCGAATTTTTACTTACACTATTATTTGGGTCACAATATTTTGTGCCTCGAATTGTTTCACCACTCACACTATTATTTGGGTCACAATATTTTGTGCCTCAAATTTTTTCCTTCCACTATTATTTGGGTCACAATATTTTGTGCCTCGAATTGTTTCACCACTCATACTATTATTTGGGTCACAATATTTTGTACCTCGAATTTTTTCCTTCCACCATTATTTGGGTCACAATATTTTGTGCCTCGAATTTTTTCCTTCCACTATTATTTGGGTCACAATATTTTGTGCCTCGAATTGTTTCACCACTTACACTATTATTTGGGTCATAATATTTTGTGCCTCGAATTTTTTCCTTCCACTATTATTTGGGTCACAATATTTTGTGCCTCGAATTGTTTCACCACTTACACTATTATTTGTGTTACAGTATTTTGTGCCTCAAATTTTTTCCTTACACTATTATTTGAGTCACAATATTTCGTGCCTCGAATTTCTTGATGCCTTAAATTATTGTTTATTTCACAATGTTCCGATGCGAAATGGAAAACACTTAGACTAATATGACAAATTATTAAATTACATACTTGATATTTCAGAATCTTGCATACAAGAAAATTCGAAGAGACATATCCTCACATAGAATTCGAGAGGCTACAAAAATCGTAAAGACTTATACACAAAAACTACGAAATGGGGTACAGTTCTTTCTAACTTCTTCGGGGGTTATTTCATCTCCTCTTTTTCTCTCTCACTCACTCACTCTTCCTAGCTCATTTCTTGGATTCAATACTCTCTCTCTCTAATTCTTTTAATTTGTAGTTTTCATTGTTTTTGAGAGAGACATCAAAATGGCTTCCGCTGCCCATTTCTATCTGTTGATCTCTGATTGGTGATTCTTTACATAAGAGAGCTCAATCTTACGTCAAATGATGATGAAAACTGCGAAACCAAGATTTCAATGAAGGTCTGGAATAAGCATGAACTAACTATCTCGATCTTTGCAAAACCCTGGTGAAGAAAATAGGGTTTGTCTTTTTCTTCGTCAACACGAAAAATTCCAGAGGCAAAACTAATACTCCTCCTCGAACTTCCTTCTTCGGCACCAAAACCACCATGTTCGGTTCACCAAACTCCGCTTTCTTGAGGCTGCAGTGTCCAAACCCCAGGCTGTCAAGATACGCTGTGGGTCCACTTAGAGTGGTGAGCGAGAAAGTCGTTAGAATCGATTTTGGGACAACGAATTCCGCTGTGGCTGCCATGGAGGGAAAAAAGCCGAATTCCATAGATTCGGTTGAAGCGGACTAAGTAGAGCCCGATACCGCGGGGAGTTTGAGAAAGGCATAGAGCTAGAAAGAGCAGAAACTTCGTCCATCGACAATATGAAAGATTTACCGAGGAGAAGTCGTTACCCCACCACTGCCGTCGCTTCCACTGCCTCCGGAATCTTCGAACGGTATCCATCACGTGAAGGTTGATTCCAAAGCCCTAGAAGGTGCGGCTCTTTTGATCGAGCGCCGTACAACAATCTTTGCTCTATCATATAACCGTTGAGTCGACCATTGAAGCTTCAAGATCTCGATTCTTTCAAATTCGATCCACCTCTTCGATTATTTGCGAGACATGAAATCCGAGTATGGTGTTCACGAGGCTATGTTCTTTGGAAAAGTTAAAGAGGCACTAACATTGCAGTTTCGAATACTTTGATTTCTTTTTTCTCGCTGGCGTTCTTTGCGACCTTCGGAGCATTACTGTGAAAGGCGTTTCTTGTACTACAAAACTTATTGGCTTTTTGTCGATGAAGAGATATACATAGTGTATTTTGGTGAACCCAAAGGACAGCAACAAAGGATGCTGGACGCATTGCCTCGATGTTTTTTTTTTGTAGGACGGTGTGTTTGCGTATTACGAAATTTACGGGCCTGATAAGATCTTCGTCAGTTCGGAGACAGAGCGAGGATCTAAAGTCATCGGCGATGAATCAATGCGAGTCATATCGAGAAATAGACGTCGTAATCACCATGTCCGCCGCAAACCGGCCGGCGCGGTTCATCTCAAGGTTTCATCAATCTGCCTAAGCAGATCAGAAGAAAAGAGATTCTCCATTTTTACCGGGACCAAGAGGCTCCATTTACGGGCAGATACACTGGAGGATCGAGCGACATGGGTTGAGGCACTGCAAGCTGTGAAGGATATATTATGAGAGTGAAAGTCTGGATTTCACTACTAATGAAGTCGTGACTCGTTATGACTTGGTACAATATTTAAGAACTGCTGCTCCACATATATGTATAGACTATAGATTGCTGGCGTCATGCTTATCAAAATGCCAAATCCTCGGATCTTCAACTGGCCGAGCAATATGCTGGGCTGTAGTACAGAATATGTTACGGGTGTATATCTTTTAGTAATACAGATAATGCCGTGGAGAGGAACATACTATTGAATTCATGGAAAGGCAGTCAGTAATAAGTTCCAGCACGCCACTTTTAGAAGAAGCTGATGATTATGGGGTTATAGAACATCCGTTTCCATTAAGCTGTTTCGTGAAGGATTGGTACCTCGGTTCGGATTTCTACTATGCTGTAAAAGTTGGCATAGTTCAATATATGATTTTGAAGTTGATTTGTGCATTGTTAGCAATAATCCTTGAGGCTTTTGGAGTTTATGGAGAAGGAAAGTTTGAGTGGAGATATGGCTATCCTTACTTGGCATTTATTCTTAATTTACGTGGGCTCTATATTGCCTTGTGCAGTTCTATTCTGTTATTAAAGATAAGCTGGCACCCATCGGGCCGTTAGCCAAGTTTTTGACATTATAAGCGAGGGGAAAGATGCGTACGCAACGTTGCTATGATGACTGACTATGCATCGGTTGGAACACCTCCCGACCCAGATGAGATTCGAGATTGTGAAAGATTTACAAAGATACATCGTTCTAGACCCGATATGAGACAAAAATGTCTGAATTTTCCCCAAAGTGTTCGCGACGTTGTCCTTGGCAGCGGTGAAATTATTGTGGATGACATGAAGTTCACAGTTTCACATGTGGTGGAACCAGTGGAAAGAGGATCCGAGTACGAATCAGATGCCCATCTGCTCTGAAGACGAAGTAAGCCTCCTAAGTTTTCGACTAAATATAATTTGACACGCTTTGCCATGACATTGAATGAGCTGACTCCTGGGTTGAAGGAAAAGTTGCCACCCACCGATTCAAGACTCAGACCACATCAGAGATATCTGGAAAATGGGGAGTTTGAAATGGCGAACTCGGAGAAGTTGCGGTTGGAACAGAGGCAACGACAGGCTCGAAAGATGCAAGAGAGTGGTTGGAAGCCAAGATGGTTTGCGAAGGATGAGGTTGAAAAGATGGTGCAGGAGGCAGAGAAATTTGCAGGGGGAGGCAGAGAAAGGAGTATATTCAATCCTTGCAATGTCTTATCATAGCATTTCTACAGATGTGATACGTTGGCACAGCAAATTCCGATGAGAAATTACTAAGGCTTGAGCCAATCCTTGCTAAGACATTACAAGGATTGGGGGCTACTGGTAATTATACGATAAAAGAAGTCTATAATCCAAGGGATGTACTTGTTAAGAAAACACTGTTTCAAAGAGACGCTTTTTCGAAGAGGTATGTAGCAGTTGAGGAGACGTTCTTCCGAAGAGATGTGTAGCATTTGAAGTATTGGTCAAAGACATTTTCGAGGAGGAAATTTGGAAATTGGGGAAGCATCCTCCGAGGAAAAATGTTCGAGGGAGCAGTGGAGATTTTCTTACAGTCCCAGTAAAACTATTTTTACTAGGACTGGGGGGCTACTGATGAGGGAGAATAAAAGACATGGAGAAAATTGTAAAGAAGAAGTCTGACATGAAGAAAATTGTAAAGAAGAAGTCTGACAGGAGAAAATTGTACAGAAGAAATATGGTAGGAGAAAAATGTAAAAAGGAAATTATGTTCGGGGAAAAGTGTATAAACTATTTAAGAAATAGTTAAAATGAGAAGAAGAAAAGATATAGGGACCAAAAGTGTAATAATCGGGAATTAAAGCGTGTGGGACCCGCAATTGTACTATAAAAGGACCACACACACTTCACAGATCCCGAGATGAATATAGTATTACTTTCTCTCTCTACTTGAGCTAGGCTCTCACTTTCTCTCTCTAAAAAGGCTCCTAAAAAAAGTGGTTCAGATAATATTGGCACTAAGATATTCTCGTATCGCAAAATCACCCCCGGACATTCTCAAAACTCTTCAAACATGTTTGTAATGGATGGGTTATGGCAACACGTCGGATGTACAAGCTCATATCCGTATATGTTAACATGCACATGTTCTACGTAGCATCTCAGAGAAATAGCCGCCAAGAAACGGTTAGGGTTTTGTGTTTATTAGAGAATATTTTTTTTATTATAATGCAAACGAAGTAAGGCTCTCAATATATAGAGAACTTAGAGGCTTATACGAGGAAACTTAATACACTGAATATTCTAACACATTATAATATCAAAACATGCTAATCTCAGTAACACACTTCCCTCCATCACCTTCATAGTCACTCTCTTCGTTTCTTGTGCACTGAATATTCTAACACTCCCCCTCAAGTTGTGTAGTGGGATCACCAATACCCAACTTGGATAAAACTGATTCGAATGTTCTTGCAGCAACCGCTTTTGTCAGGATGTCTGCGAGTTGGTCTTCGGATCTAACAAATGGAAGTTCGACTGTCCCATCTTCAATCTTTTCTTTTATGAAGTGCCTATCTATTTCAACGTGCTTTGTTCTATCGTGCTGTACCGGGTTCTCTGAAATCTTAATCGCAACTTTATTATCGCACATTAACTGAGTTGGACCCTTCAGGGGGAATCCGATTCTTTCATTATCTTCTTTAACCAAAGTATCTCAGTAATCCCCTTAACGATTCCTCTAAATTCTGATTCAGCACTTGACAGTGAAACTACTTTATGTTTCTTACTCCTCCAAGTCACCAAGTTACCTCCAAGAAGAGTAAAGTAGCTAGCATTTGATCGTTTGTCATTAGGATTCCCTCCCCAATCAGTATGTGTGAATACTTCAACATCAAGGTGTCCACTTTTCTTAAAAATTATGCCTCTTCCTGGTGTGCCTTTGAGATATCGAATAATCCTCATTACTTCCTCCATATGGTGTTCCTGAGGATGATGCATGAACTGGCTAACTACTCCCACTGCGTATGCAATGTCGGGTCGAGTGTGAGCCAGGTAAATCAATTTTCCCACCAACTTTTGGTACCTTTCTTTACTCGTTGGTCTGGTCCCTTCAATTATCTTTAGTTTGTAATTCACAACCATAGGAGTGTCATTTGGTTTGCAATCCACCATGCCAACTTCAGCTAATAAATCCAATATATATTTTCGTTGGGAGATATAAATCCCTCCTCTTGACCTAAGAACGTCGATTCCTAGGAAATACTTCAATCCTCCAAGGTCTTTCATTTCGAACTCCTTGAAGAGGTTTTTCCTAAGAGAGCTAATTTCTTCTTCGTCATTCCTCGTTATAATCATATCGTCGACATATATTATAAGACAAGTGACTAATTCTCCTCTTTTTTTGTAAAACAAGGTATGATCCCCATTACTCTGTTTGTAGCTATAGTGCTTCATTGCCATTGTAAACCTCCCAAACCAATCACGAGGAGACTGTTTGAGCCCATATAATTCCTTTTTCAGTTTACATACCTCATTTTCTTGAAAACCATTAGAGAACCCTGGTGGGGGTTCCATATATACCTCTTTTTCCAAGTCTCCATGTAAGAAAGCATTCTTTACATCAAATTGATGAAGAGGCCAATCTTTATTCGCGGCTATTGAAAGTAAAACTCTGATAGTGTCAATCTTTGCAACCGGAGAGAACGTTTCAGAGTACTCTATACCATATGTTTGTTTATATCCTTTGGCAACCAATCTTGCCTTGTGTAGCTCAATGGTGCCATCAGATTTATATTTTATATTAAACACCCATCTACACCCGACTGCTTTCTTCCCTTGTGGTAACACACAATTCTCCCATGTACCATTCCTTTTTAAGGCTTCCATTTCGGTATTCATTACCGCATGCCATTCAGTCATCTTTTTAGCTTCTTGAGTTGTTTTAGGGATTTGTTCAGAGAGAATAGTAGCTGAAAACGCCTTTGCAATCTTCGTCATTCCTTTCCTGTCCGTTTTTACCGGATATGTAGAAGCACGAGGAACGTGTTCCGGTGAATACCGGTCATGAGGAACCCCTATATTTTTTCTTGGGGGAAGAACCAGAGTTTGAGTTTCAACAAATGAACTTCCTGAAATGTCATGATCAGTAGCATTTTGTGTGTTATGACATTGTAAATTGTTTACCTCTTGATGGATATTTCCTTCGGCTGAAACGTTGGTAGTATCCATGGCATTTGTTTCTTGTTGGACATTGTCTTCGGGAGAATCATTGGTGGTAAGAATTGCCTCGTGAGTCTCCTTTATGTTGGAAGATGCGTGTTCGGTGGCGCCGTCTACCGACTCTGTCGGCACATCCTCAAAGTAACTTTCATATAGCAACCAGTCGAGTGATTCACTTACTTTCTCCCCCTGAGCACGAGATTGGTGGTCAAAACAATAATCGGATTCTAAGAAGTCACAGTCCATGGTGACATGGATTCGACGAGTAACCGGATTGTAACACCGATATCCCATTTGATGAACACCGTATCTAGCGAATACACACTTTTCAGCACAAGGATTTAGTTTGTTTCGACTAGTTTTAGGGATATGGACAAACACTGAACAACCAAAGACACGAGGTGGTAAGGTCATAACAGATGGAATTGTAACTTGGGTGGCAAGCACTTGTAATGGAGTTTTATTTCCTAGACATCGGGTTGGTAGACGATTTGCAAGATACGTAGCTGTAGCAAGAGCTTTTGGCCAAAGAGAATGATGAACTCTAGATTCAATCATAATAGCACGAGTTTTTCAAGTAAAGTACGATTTTTTCGTTCCGAAGTACCGTTTTGTTGAGGTGTGTTTGGACAAGTGGTTTGATGGATAAGACCATTTGTTTTGAAAAAATTATGCATTGTTTGGTTGACAAACTCTGTTCCATTATCAGAACGGAGAATCTGTATTTATTTTTTAAATTGAGTCAAAATCATTTTGTAAAAACAAACAAATATTTCTGGTACTTCCGATTTATGTTTCATGAAGTATATCCAAGTCATTCTTGAGAAATCATCCACAAATAAAACAAAGTATCTGATTTGATTGTTAGTGGAATTTGGTGCTGGACCCCAAACATCAGAATGGATTAGCGAAAAAGCATAATCAACTCTAATATTACTTTGATTAAATGAGACCCTACGATTTTTTTGCAAGAATGCAGGTTTCACATCTCTCATGAATGGAATTATTAAAAAAAAAAACTAGGAAACAAATTCTTAAGATAGCTAAAAGAAGGATGGCCAAGTCGTCGGTGCCATAACCAAAGTTTCCTTTCGGTTGTTTCGTGAGCAAGCATGGCATGTCCCTTATGAACTACCTCATCAACATAATAGAGACTTCCTTGTTCAATACCACGCCCAATGATCTCATTCGTACGAATGTCCTGTAAAATGCAAAAAAATGGATATATAAGAACCACACAATTGAGTTGTTCTGTCACTTGACTAACAGATAATAACTTTAAGGATAGTGAAGGAATGTAGAGGCAGTTTTTAATTTCCAATTTTTCCGAAGATATAATTGAACCTCCCCCTTTGACTTCACAAATTTCTCCACTAGTAGTCTCAATATGGGATTTCTTTGGAGATGACATGTCACCAAAGTATTTAGGATCATAAAGGATAGTGTCTGTAGCCCCGCAATCAAAGATCAAATTCATTGATTTCTCAAACCCTTTAACTCCAAGTTTTTCATAGGATTTCGCCGCCATTCCTCCAAAACCAGTACCACTTCCTTGCTCATTTTTAGTAGGATCTTCACCATCACTTGTAGACGAAGCCCGTTTGACATTAGATCTGAAACACTGGTTATTTTTCTCCTTATGACCGTCCTCCCACCATTCTGGATAGCCAACCAGCTGGAAACATGTCTCTTTAGTGTGTTTCTTCATCCCACAATGAGTGCAATACAACTTGGATTTATCTTCTTTCTTTTTGAATCAGAATTTAAACCTTTGTGCAGAATCTTTAGCAGCCAAACCCATTCCAATTTTAATCGAGTCACTATCAGAAGAACTTGATTTAAGTATATTAAGCCTGGCCACTTCCCTTCATATTGTAGCATATGCTGTTTCCACGGAAGGAAGAGGATCATTTTTCAGGATATCTCTCTTGATTGGTTCCAGTTTGTCATTAATCGCCATTAGCAATTGATAGAGTCTTTGTTCTCGAGTCTTCTTATTGTAGATCTGAATGTCTTCTGGGTCTTTCATAGGGTTCGGATCTCTCCTATCTATAGACATCCAGATGTTCTGGAGTTTGTTCCACAAGTCTTCTAGTGTATCGGACCCTTGCATTAATGAATTAGCCCCTCTTATGAAGGTCAAACACCTGTAACGAATCTGTACCAGAACTGTATGTGGTGGCTAACCCATCCCAGAGGGATTTTGCAGTGGGATATTGCGAGACATTATTCACCAAGCTGGATTCAAGATTCTGGATAATCCATGTGAAAACACATTGATCATCTTGTTCCCACCTTGTATATGTTTTGTCAGTTTTGGATGGAGGTGTCGGCTCCCCTGTAATGTGAGAACCTCTCCCCCTTCCCCCAATTGCTTTCTTCATCAGGTTTGCCTATAGGGCATAGTTGTCACCACCGAGTTTAATCCCTAGGGATAAATTCTCGGGGTTAGTTGTTTTTTGTTGTGTTCCGAGACCATTTCTCAGAATGGCAGCAATCTGCATTGTTAATTCATCAGGGATTTGATTGACCACGACTTTATTGCCAGCCATCTTTGTTAAGGATGTTCAGAATTCCCAGAATCACACGTGCTCTGATACCATGTTAACATGCACATGTTCTACGTAGCATCTCAGAGAAATAGCCGCCACGAAGCGGCTAGGGTTTTGTGTTTATAAGAGAATCTTTTTTTATTATTATAATGCAAACCCAAGTAAGGCTCTCAATATATAGAGAACTTAGAGGCCTATACAAGGAAACTTAATACACTGAATATTCTAACACATTATAATATCAAAACATGCTAATCTCAGTAACACACTTGCCTCCATCACCTTCATAGTCACTCTCTTTGTTTCTTGTGCACTGAATATTCTAACAGTATTTGTACATGAACACTATTTATTTGGACGCAAATGACGAAGATGGTTTTATGAAGGAGCTAAAGATGGTGCTAATGGAGGATCACCCCACATAGATAGTGTTATTTTAGGGGTTATGCTGAGTTATGTACTCAAATTTGGATTAACTAAGATGACATCCACCACAAAGGTCATGCAAAGCTTGATCCTAAATGTATGTCAGATCCCAAAAAGATAAAAGAGCAGTCAGGGTCAACCAAGGGTGGTAAGGCTACGAAACAGAGGCTGGAACCCATTATTTCCTTCTTTCCAGTCCTTGCAGTCCTAGATTATGCAGTGAGTGTTCTAAAAAAAAAGATCTGCATAAGTTTTTGTACAAGAGAATAAATGGGTACGACATATTGCGGTAGGTGATGTATTGCAATTTTTAACTCTTATAGGTTTTGGTGGCTTCATGCGTAATCAAATTATATCTAGCAACCTCGTTACAATCCATCTAGCAATCTTTTGATGTTGTATCTATCATAGTCGTTATAATGTATCTAGCGATGTTCAGATGTTGTATCTAGGAATATCGTTATAAGGTATCTAGCAATGATATACGGTTGTATCTATCAACCTCGTTACAACCCATCTACCATTTTTATGCTGATTCAGACGTCCATGTACTTCATGTTAGTGGAATGTTCATGTCTGGAAAATACTGTATCTAGCAACTTCATATACACGTATTTAGAAATCTCATTGTAGACTTACAATCGCAGAGGTATTACACTGTATCTAGCAATGTGGCATCATAAACTTAATTCCAATGCAACTACAAATGATATACCAAGTATCTAGCAATGTAATCATAGCCTATCTAGCAATGTCAAACACTGGTAAAGAATAAAATTAACGATACAACCAAACGTTGTACGAAGTAATATTAACAGTTTCAAAACATACAAATCGAAAGATAAGGAGTGCTTATCCAACGATATCAAAAAGACTAGTAGACCAACTCCTATACCGACACCAACGCAAATTTCGAGTCCAATTCCAACCCCAACTCTAACACCAACGTTGAACCACGCAATTTCTCCGTCTTCATCTTTGATGTAATTTGTTGTTGTATTCTTCGTTTTCATTGATTTGGTAGTTTCCGTAGTTTGCTGCCTGAATATTAAATCCAAAGGCCATAATGCTAAAGCACATAAGCAAGTAGAAAATATCAAATAAATCAACCTATATTCTCATTCTCTTACGCTTTATAGCCCAACATAATCAGTGTAAAAAAAGAACAAGTAGAGAAACATATACGTATACATAATATACATACCGTAGGGAAGGTGTTGTTGGCAAAAACCCAAATCCCAAATATTTCAAAGAAAGGGAAAATAAAGACAAAACATTAACATCAGATCTCAACACATGATCTCTTTCACCTAACCAACACAAACACAACCAAAAAATGGAGAGCCAGAGAAAAGTATGAAAATTAAAAAAAACGAGGTAGAGAAAGGAAAGGAGAGAAAAACCCTGAGTTTGGCCGAAGAAAAATGTAGTGGAATCGCTCTGTGATTGATGGAAATGGAAATCAAAATCGAAACGAAAAGCAATAATTATCGGCAACAAAAAAGATGTATAAATTTTATTATTTTGTGGACGCCGTTTGGTCGACGGTGGTCGGAACTGAAGCAATACGGTGGTTAGTTGGTTGGTCGGTTGACAGTTAGGTTCGCCGGTGGCCAACGATTGTTGCCGGAAAGAGTGTGATGACGGAAAATAAATTTGAAACGAACAGACCTTCTTGAAAACGGGTTGTTTGTTAGTTTAAGAGAGAGAAGAGAGAGAGAGAGTCATAAATTCAAAATTCAAAAATAGAGTGTTTGGTACTTGATAAGGAAATATATTCTTTAGGGACCTAAATGTAATTAATAAGGACTTAATTGATAAGTTCTATTAATATAGAGTTTAATTAAGCCTTATAAGAAATATATGGACTAAACTGTAAATATCCTTTTATGTAACCGCTCTTGTAACTAACTTGCTAAACCTATTTAAAGAGGCTGGTGAGGTTGATTACGCCTATGAAATATTTAGAGGAGAAAGACAATATTCACTTCTAAATAATCTCTCTGTTGATTTTAAGGAGTTACTTTCAGTTCATACCAAATTGGCGCTAGAAGGAGGGGGCGAAGATACCTTGATCAATAGATCAAAAATCGAGTCTCAAGTTTTTTCGTTTTCTGAAGCATTTCGTTCGAGTTTTTTCGTTTTCTGAAGCATTTCGTTCGAGTTTTTTCGTTTTCTGAAGCATTTCGTTCGAGTTTTTTCGTTTTCTGAAGCATTTTGTTCAAGTTTTTTCGTTTTCTGAAGCATTTTGTTCAAGTTTTTTCGTATTCTGGAGCATTTTGTTTAGATTTTCGCTGATCGGAGATGAATTCAGAAGAAGGTGATAATCCGTCTGTTCGAAAGGCTATGGAAACATTGAAATCTGATCTGCAAGAAAAAGAAGCAGGCGAATCAGTTCCGATTCAATCAAATCAGTTCGATTTTGAAGGAAAAATGAAGGAGTTAATAAGAAAAGTGGCAGAGCTTGATGAATACGCTCAAATGAAGCAAGGTAATGATAACGCTAAACTCAGATCTGAAATATCCAGAGGTGCTCGAGATGATCAGTCGGATCAATCGAATGGCGACGATGATGTTCAAGACACTCGACGTAAAATACGTTTTGAACGTAGGAAGGAGCGCAGTGGAATGAAAAAGAAGGGAAAGTTGCAGAAGCGACGATATGTGGATTCTAGTGAAGAAGATGATGAAGATTCGGAATTGGATGAAACACCGAGATATAAGCATTTTCGAGGTCATTCAAGAGAGGGAGAATATGAATTGAGGCCAGCTAAAATGTATAAGAAGGAGAGGCGAGTGTATTCTCCTCGGAAAGTATATTCTCCTCGGAAATATGCCGGGGAGCCAAGTTTGTATGCTACTGTGGGAATGAGAAATGAAGACCAGTATGTTCAAGGTGTGGATTGGAGAGATTCACCGTTGATTAGTGAGATCAGATCTGTACCGCTTCCGAGGCGGTTTGACATTTCTAAAATTGACAAGTTCGATGGAACTCAAGATCCCGATGATCATATAGAGAAATTCAAGAACTATATGACCAACTTCGAGGACGATGATAGGCTGGTTTGCAGAGCCTTCTCTCAGACATTCAAAGGAACTGCATTAAAATGGTATAACAAGATTCCTAAGGAGTCTATTGCAAATTTTAGAGACTTTTACACAGCTTTTCGAAGACAGTTTGTGGGAAGCAAAGAAATGAGAGCTAATGGAGATACAATAATACAATGTAAGCAAGCTGTGGGAGAAAAGCTGAAGGATTATACCAAGAGATTTGTGTCAACAAAAGCGGGATTAGATGACTGTGAGGAATTGGTGGCTATGGCGGCGTTTCGACAAGGATTGTTGCCTGGAGATTTAGCCGATGAAACAACTAGGCGTAGAGCATTAACGTTTGGAGCTCTCATGGCCCAGGTTGAAGACCAGATCAAGGTCGAAGAGTCCACTCGAGTTCGAGGTGGAAATGTTGGTGTTCAGAAAGGGAATACTCAGCGGGGAAATAACCAAGCGAACGCTTCGAATAACAGCTCGTCAAGGGTGAGGGGCAATCAAAATGTTACTTACCGAGGAGGTTCGAGTTCGTATCAAGGGGGTGCTAATCATCACAACTTTAGTAATCAATACCAGTTCAAACCAAGATCGAATGTATGGGTGAAACCAAAATATTATGCAGATTTGACTGAAAGTGTGGCATCGATATATGAGAAAAGCAAGGGAACAGTAAATTTCAGAAAGCCGGCAACGATTAATAGGCCAAGGGAGGAGCGCAATAACAGGTTCTGCAGGTATCATGATGATATTGGGCATGATACAAATGATTGTATTGCTTTGAAGAAGGAGATGCAGATTCTGATAGAAAATGGAAAGTTGCTGGAGTATGTAAAAAAGAATGCTAAAGCTGTAACTCAAAAAATTGGTAATCCTAATTCTAAGCAGGAAACTGCACTGATGATTTTAGATGCTGCAGGTGATGAGTTTGATGTGGCTTCGGAATATGTCGACCCAGATCCAAGTCGATTGTTGTTGATGTCAGTAGATGAGCCGATGCGTGAGGGACGTGTTCGAGATTTGTGTGCCTTCTTTGAGTCACTGACAATATTTGGGGGAGATTCAATGACTAACAACACTAATAATTCGAGGAAGAGACATATAGTGAATTTAACGCATCAAATTGAAGGAGGAGCATCAGCACACCTAAGCAACAAGAAGGATGTTCCCTTTATAATTTTCGATGGGGACGATTTGAGAGGAATTACTGGGCCACATGAAGATGCAGTGGTTATAGGAGCAGAAGTATGTGGGGTAGAGATTCGACGAGTATTGATTGATACCGGGAGCTCTGCCAATGTGTTGTTCAAATCAACATATGATAGATTAACCGCTCCGCCTCGAATAGAAAGGTCAGAGAGAACTATCATTGGGTTTACTGGCGCGACAGCAAATGTAGTGGGGGAGTTTGAAGGTGAAATTTCTTTGGGAAAATGGCCTTTTAAAAAGAAAGTACAAGTACTTTTTATGGTGGTAGATTGTCCATCGAGTTACAATGCTATTTTTGGAAGGTCATGGCTGGCAAAGATGTATGCTATAGTCTCTACGGTTCATCAATGTTTGAAGTATGTAGTCGGGGATCGAGTTGGTGTGGTTCGAAGTGACCAAAAGGTGGCTAGAGAGTGTTACGCTGCTGCATTTAGACTACGTGGCAAAAGTACTGAGGATCCGATGGAGAATTAGCAGTTTGGGGGGTTGTCTTCTAGTGGTACAGACGAGGGAATTGATGATCCGAGGTCAACCCCGAGTTCTGTGGTGGTAAGTGAAGAAATAGAAGAATACGTTTTCAATAATGGCAAAGTACTTCGAATTGGGACTTTATTGTCTTTATTAATGCAAGAAAGATTGTTGAATTTTTTGTCTAAGAATTTGGATGTATTTGCTTGGAGGTCCGAGGATGTAGTAGGGGTCCCAAGTGATATCATATGTCATAGCTTGGCAGTGGATCCAAAGATCAAGCCGATAATTCAAAAAAGGAGAGCTTTTTCATTGGAAAAATCTGAGGCCATAGTTGCTGAGGTAGATAGATTGTATAAGATGGGGCATATTAGGGAGTCCAATTATCCGAGGTGGACGGCTAATCCTGTGATGGTGAAAAAGAAGAGCGGAAAATGGAGAATGTGTGTAGACTTCACAGATTTAAACAGAGCCTGCCCAAAAGATCCTTTTCCAGTGCCTCGAATTGACCAGTTAGTGGATTCTACTTCTGGAAATAAAATTTTAACATTTATGGATGCATTTTCAGGGTATAATCAGATTCGAATGAATCCAGAGGATGAAGATAGCACAACTTTTATTACTGATCGAGGTTTACACTGTTATAGAGTGATGCCGTTTGGATTGAAGAATGCTGGGTCTACATATCAAAGGTTGATGAATAAGGCGTTTGCTTCACAAATAGGGAAGAATATCGAAGTGTACATCGATGATATGCTTGTTAAGAGCAAAAGTGATGATGAACACATTGATGATTAGGAAGAGACGTTTTTGAATCTCAGAGCCATACAATTGAAGTTGAACCCAGAAAAATGTACGTTTGGAGTCCGATCTGGTAAGTTTCTGGGGTATGTGATTAGTGAAAGAGGAATTGAAGTGGATCCAGAACAATTGAAGGCACTGATATTAATGTCTTCGCCTCGGAATATCAAAGAAGTGCAGATGTTAACGGGCAGGTTAGCAGCTTTGAACAAATTCATTTCTCGATTTTCAGATAAGTGCTTCCCTTTTTTCCAGGTGCTGCGTCGACCTAATAATTTTGAGTGGACTTCGGACTGTGAAGAAGCTTTTGTTAAGATCAAAAATCTTTTGTCCACTCTTGAAATATTATCAAAGCCTCGGGAAGGTGAGCAACTGTTTTTGTATATAGCTGTATCGGATTATGCAGTGAGTGCAGTTCTGATCAGTGAAGATTCAATAATTTTGAGGCCCGTCTACTATGTCAGTAAAAGTTTGGTTGATGCCGAAAAACGTTATTTGAAGCTCGAAAAATTGGCATTGTGCATAGTAGTGGCAGCGAGAAAAATGCGTCCTTATTTCCAGGCACATACGATTGTGGTTCAAACTTCTTATCCATTGAAAAATGTATTGCAAAAGCTAGATATCTCAGGAAGGATGACTAAGTGGTCTATAGAATTAGGAGATTTCGATGTGTTATTCTCTCCTCGAACAGCTATCAAAGCTCAAGCCTTAGCAGACTTCTTGGTTGAGTTTCATTCGAGTAGACCCGAAGAGAAAGAAGGTGAAAGAGTGAATACGAATCCGACATGGACAGTGTTGGATATTTTAGTGTAATTGGATTGACTAGTCGACCAATGCAGTCGTAATATATTATCGAGCAAGTCGGAGAGTGTGGAGTACACGCTTGTAAGAATATATTATGATTAGTGGGTCCAAGGGGCGTCTCCTGGTTGTGGTTAAATTTATTTTAAATGATAAGGCTATTGTGAACATTCATGGAAATTTTGAATTTGGAAAATTTATTCAAATTTGAATTTGAATAATTTTGGCCGTTTTTATCATTTAAAATTATAGCCGTTATTGGACTTAAAACTGTTTTACAGTTTTTGAAATTTGGTTGAATAAATAAGTATGGTTCTATTGAAGAAAAGATAATAACAACAAAAATCCATTCTCGTTGTTCAAATGCATACGCTCTGATTTTATCTGGTTGAAAATTTTGGAGAACCACCAAAATAATTTCAATCTGAAATTGTTAAAACAAGACTTCAGAGTTTATCCGGAAATCTCTAAACAAAATTTCCAACAAAAGATTGAAATTATATGTTCTTGTTTTGTGAAGAGATTTGTACAAAGAGGTTTCTGTTTCATGATTTGTATGAAGATTGAAATGAAGATATTTTTTGTCATCTTTAATCCATAATCAAGTATTAAAGCATCAATGGAACTATAGTATCATGGTCCGTAAGTTCTTCTCCCTTTTTATTCGATGACTTTAATCATGGATGTCTAGTTTTTGAGATTATAAAAATGGTGAAAGGATATTTGTATAACATGATTCCTCCTTCCGAATTAATCATAAAAGAGATTTGTTGTGGAAGGTATCATCGTCCTACAAGTTTTTTTTTTCTTCTGGAAGCGTACATGCAATTTGTGTTTGTGTACATGTAAAATCTGGTTTTTAGAGACAAAAGTGTGAAAGAAACGGTTTTACAATTGTATCCATGAGATACAAAAGATATTGTTTCTGTATGCACTGATATTTGCAGAAAGTTAATGCAAGAATTTAACAAATGCATTATTTTTATAGTTTGCATACGGTTTTAAATATATATGTCATCAAAACTGTTAATGCATCTGCATGTAAGTCATGCTTTCCTTAATGCAATATTTTGCTTGGACGGTTATATGCTTATATAGAATTAAGGATGGAGTTATATGGAGTTATACTAAAATATGATAGATGGAGTTATACAATAATATAACAGTAAATGATTTTCATAGAAATCATTGTTAATTCATGCATATTGAAGATGCAATTTGGATTTATATATATGAATGTACCAGCAAATAAGTGATTCATTAAATCATTTAAGATAATTAATACTGCGCATGCAGATTGTGGAAATAACAGTTATTGAATTTTAGTCTGCAGTTTATAGAATGGTTTGTAGAGGAATAAATTCAATTAACCATAAACTATATTTTAGGGTTTAAACATTTCGAATTTGAATAACAATATTTACTGATTTAACATGCGCTTCTGGAAGAACTTCAATACCTCCTCCATTACCGTGTGGTACACCTTTACCGTCTTGCCAATTTCCGTACTCTATTCCCCAACCTTGTGGCCATTCATCTTCTCACAGCTGCCATTTTGGAGATTGCTCTCCTTGTTCGGTTCCTGTGGAGAAAGAGAATGCTTTGGTGGGCCTGTCGTTCTTCGGAACATTCCTTGTGGGTCGAAGGATATCATATGCAACAAGCTTTGCGGGAAGACTAGACGGTGTGGCTTGTACGCTTGTGCGAGGACGTGCCACCCTTCGCCCTGTGATAGCTGCAACCAAGGTGCTGAACAGAACCGTTGGCCCGGGGTCATTACTCCAAGGTGCTGAACAGAACCCCAGCACGAGGAGGTTTGGGCGCATTAGCCGCGACTTCGGGTCAAAGCGACTTCTAATGCCTCTAGGCGCTGCCTAACAAAGTAGCTAGGAGTACGGAACTCCATGAAAGCTAGAAAGTCCTGTTGAGAACGGGACAGGCTTTCTCGTGGACCATAACCGAGCAGTGCAGTGGAGGCGCGCTCGCTATCTGGGATAACAGGCTGAATATCGGCGGGTAACTCAGGCCAGCGCGCACCATTGGCGATGGTGCCCTCCACCATGCGATGGACGAATACAGCCAGGCACAGGCAATTCTGGTACATCGGTTGTGTTTCGGCCGAAACACGGATAAACCATCCCGGAATCTGTTGGTGGACAGATAAAATGGGGCGCGAAGCCAACCGGAATCGAAGCTCTCTACCAGAAGGGACCCTGGAGTTGCCGAACACCGATAAGTAGTGGGCGAACAACAAAGGTGCCTGTAGCTGTAGTGTGGAGACCTGCTCCAGGAAGCGATCCTTGTCATCGATCGTGTCCAGACCGTTGCTGCGGTGGAGAGCTAACATTAGCTGCCAGACGAGTACGACGCAGTAATAGCCGAGCACACTCTCCGAGACTCGGTGCGCGTAACTCGCAGACGACGTAGTATACGTCGAATGGATGACAGAAATAAGCTGGGGAAGACTTCAGCGCCAGAATATACATAACTGCACATAGAGGTTATATAAAATTGTAGAATAGAAATGGTAGCCACATATAAAGTAAATGGTTTTGCAAATGATGAATTGTCAACACTTTGTACAACTGTTATCATTGGTTGGTCGAACCAAGACGGAATGGCCCAAACCCTGCGAGTTCCACTCTAAATATTCTGCTGAGCAACTTCGGGATTGCTCAAGAATGATAGTTGCCTTCCACATGAAGGCAGGGACAGGAAAACTAACAGGTGCACATCGAAAGTACAGTACTTCAAAGTTTGGTTATGCTAGAGTGAGAAGGTAAGAAGGTAAGGTATATGAGATGATTAGAACAACATAAGTTCTATATTTGGTGGGTATTGTTGTTGTCAAATTGAACATAATAAGATGTTTTGGAGAGTTTTGATTCGTCATCCTGGTGATGTGATGGTGGTGTTTTTTTAATTTCTGTCAGTAAGAACAGAATGTGAATTCACTTGAGTTACTATTTGTGACTTTACTTTCTTAATTACTACTATTTCAGCATATCCTTATCTATAATAAGAATGTTTCATGATATAATATATTTATTTCATGATAAAACTAGGGTCGGAGTATATAAAAGAGTAAATTATAAATTTAGTTTATTTATAAGTTAATATAATGTATGTTTTTGAAATTTTGATGTTATATAATATTGTTTACGGTTTCGGTAAGTTTTGATTTTATTTGTAAATCAGTTATGATTTGTTTATATGTGGATGACATGTTGATTTTTTGGCATTGACCAAATTAAATTAATGAAACCAAGACATTCATATCATCTAGTGTTTGAGATGAAAGATTTGGATGTGAGGATTAAAACTAGGCTGGATATTGCCTTTGCTGTTGGAAAGCTTAGTAGGTTATACTAGCAATCCTAGTTCACATCATCGGCAAACTTTAAATCGATTATTTAAGTATTTAAAAGGAACCATTGATTATGGTTTGACTTATATTGGATTTCCTTCGATACTTGAAGGATAGTCGGATGCGAGTTATATTTCGAATATGGAAGAAACTCTTCCACAAGTGGATGGGTATTTCTACTTGGGGGAGGTGCTCTCTCTTGGGCGTCTAAGAAACAAACTTGTATTACTGATTCAACAATGAAATCAGAGTTTGTGGCTTTAGCAGCAGCGAGTAAAGAAGCTGAGTGGCTAAGAAATTTAATATATGAAATTCCGTTGTGTCCCAAACCTATATCACCTAAATCTATCAGATGTGATAGTGAAGCTGCCTTGGCTAGACAAGTTTACAAAGGCAGGTCTAGACACTTAAGTGTTAGACACAGTATGATTCGTGAGCGCATCACACATGATGTTATTTCAGTAGAGTTTGTGATAACTCAATATAATTTAGCCGATCATTTAACCAAAGGGTTAAATAGATATTTTGTGCACAAATCGGCTATTGGGATGAGATTAAAGTCCATTTGAAATCTCTCATGTTAAGATACCCAATTCCCATCTAATATGACATTAGGTGCTGAATTCAATGTGGAAAGCTTAACATCTAGAGATTGGAACACATTGGTAGTATTATCCCAAAGTATGTGTTCAGACATGCAAGTTGTGGAGGTTGAAGTTTATCTTCTTAATAGCTCTTTTGAAAAATTGCATATGCATGTGCAAGAGTAAAAGATCTACCTATTTAAGCATGAAGTTTAGCCGCTTCAAGAAGCTAGGACTTGGCTTTGATATGCTTAAGAAGGATAAGGACACAAGGCTAGTAAAAGATAGTGTCAAGTAAGAACATTTGAGAATGTAAATTTATGTGTATATTATCTTCGAGTATTCATTATGGATAGTAAAGGTTCAATCCTTAGTGATACCTTGATATTCGAATATTTGGAATGTGTAATATACTAATATGAAATTCAATCGTTACGATATTTCATTTATGCATAAATTTGTTATTTGTTGTGAGTTTGTTTTAGTTAATCATGAATTGCACTAAAATGGGGGAAGATTGTTGGATATTTTAGTGTAATTGGATTGACTAGTCGACCAATGCAGTCGTAATATATTATCGAGCAAGTCGGAGAGTGTGGAGTACACGCTTGTAAGAATATATTATGATTAGTGGGTTCAAGGGGCGTCTCCTGGTTGTGGTTAAATTTATTTTAAATGATAAGGCTATTGTGAACATTCATGGAAATTTTGAATTTGGAAAATTAATTCAAATTCAAATTTGAATAATTTTGGCCGTTTTTATCATTTAAAATTATAGCCGTTATTGGACTTAAAACTGTTTTACAGTTTTTGAAATTTGGTTGAATAAATAAGTATGGTTCTATTGAAGAAAAGATAATAACAACAAAAATCCATTCTCGTTGTTCAAATGCATACGCTCTGATTTTATCTGGTTGAAAATTTTGGAGAACCACCAAAATAATTTCAATATGAAATTGTTAAAACAAGACTTCAGAGTTTATCCGGAAATCTCTAAACAAAATTCCCAACAGACAGTACGACATGTCAAAGGGGTGTCAGAAGCTAAAAAGGATCGTTTGGTTTTGTACTTGCAAGAGCTACGGGGTATGATGGCACAATTTGAAAATGTCGAGGTGGAGCATATTCGAAAAGGTAGCAACACAATGGCTGATTCTTTAGCAACAATGGCTTACTCTGAAGAATATCCATGGATCGTGACACAACCACTGCCTTCGATTATATCAAGCTCTGAGCAATGTGAATTTGTTGAGGAGGTAGCAAACGATTCGATGCGCGTTCGAGGTGATTGGAGGATTGACTTGTTAAACTTTCTTTCGAAGGGAATACTACCTCTTGATAAACACTTGCTCAAGAAAATAAAGTATAAAGCTCTTGGTTATGTGGTATTAGATGGGGTTTTGTATAAGAGATCTGCGTCGAAACCCTTGTTACGATGTTTGAGTAAGCAAGAGTCTCAAAACATTCTATCTGAATTACATGATGGAGACGGATCAGCTCATTGTGGATTCAAAGCTTTAACGCGTAGAGTATTGTTGGCAGGGTATTATTGGCCTACCATATTGCAGGATGCCAAGCTATTAGTTCGAAGCTGTGATACTTGTCAGAGATATGCACATTTGATACATAAACCAGCGGTACCCCTAATGACAATCTCTGAGGCGGTTCCTTTTGATAGATGGGGTATTGATTTAGTAGGTCCATTGCCTATGGCTACAGGTGGAAGACAGATGATTATTGTCGCGGTTGATTATTTTTCGAAGTGGGCAGAAGCAGAGCCTTTAGCTGGAACAAAAGCCAAGGATGTGATCAAGTTTATTATAAGTAACATCTGCTACCGTTTTGGCGTTCCTCGAAAAATAACAACAAACAACGGTCCCCAATTTAATAACAAGGAAATGGACTCTTTTTGCTCCTCGAAAGGAATACAACAATGCTTCTCTACTCCTTTCCACCCCCAAGCAAATGGGCAGGTGGAAGTTACAAATAGATCCATTTTGGAGGGTTTAAAGAAAAATTTGGCGGGAGCAGCAGGGAAATGGCCAAATTATCTTCAAGAAATGTTGTGGGCATATCGAACAACCCCTAGAGAGGCCACAAAAGAGACTCCTTTTTCTTTAGTGTATGGAATGGATGCTGTGTGCCCTGCTGAATCTACATTGCCTTCCTACAGGTTATTGCGATATTCCGAATTGGATAACGATGAGGCTAGAAGGGTTGAGCTTGATTTGTTAGAAGAAAAAAAGGTCAAAGCACATTTGAATGTGGTTCATTATCAAACCTTAATGAGAAGCAGGTACGATGCTAAAGTCAAGAAGAGAGAGTTTAAGGTTGGCGATAAAGTGTTGCGAAAAGTATTTCTTCATACTAAGGACAAGCACCTCGGAAAATTGGCTCCGAATTGGAAGGGTCCTTATGAAGTCAAAATGAAGGTCAAGCCAGGTTCCTACAGGTTGTCTGATCGTGAGGGGAGGATGCTCAAACACCCTTGGAATATAGAGCATTTGAAATTGTACTGTGAGTAAAATTGAACTTCGAATTTTTGACTTACAGACATACTCTTTCCTTATCTGTTGGCCCAGAAAGGTTTTAATGAGGTGTCTGGCTAATTGAATTTTATAATAAAATTTCTTTTGGCCATTGGTTGTTTAGTATGATGGGTGATTTATTATTTTGGTAACTTGGCAAAGACTGATCATCTTTGAAAGTTGATCAAGAATAATTTTCCAAAGCAATAGCTTTGAAGAAACAACCTAATTTTCGAGGTGCCACGTCTTGTGAGTGCATCTAATTTTCGAGGTGCCACGTCTTATGAGTGCATCTAATTTTCGAGGTGCCACGTCTTATGAGTGCATCTAATTTTTGAGGTGCCACGTCTTATGAGTGCATCTAATTTTCGAGGTGCCACGTCTTATGAGTGCATCTAATTTTTTGAAGTGCCATGTTTGATAAGTACACCAGAAATTTGAAATATTAAGAAAAAGCTTGCTTCATCGGATAAAACTTGAAGCTCACAAAAAGGAGAAAACTACTTAATTAAAACACACAAAAAACAAGCACACCATGCATAATCAACTGTTTAGTCATCCTCTTCTTCCGATGATTCTTCAGAAGCATCATCTTCTTCTGAGGAGCTTGATGGCACCTCGAATGCTTCCTTTGGACGTTCTTCTTCTGGGATTTGCTTCCAAAATTCTGTTAAATTCAACTGTGGATAGGCAGCGTGGATTTCTCGAAGAAGATTGATAGCTGTATCAGTTTGAGTTTTCTTGATACCATTAAGCATCACAGAACCAACAGCAGCTTCGGCTTTCTTGACGACAGCCTTCTTTTCCTCCTCGAATCTTGTTTGAAGCGTAGTCAATTGAGTTTGACAATCTTCCAGGTCTTTTTGAGTTTTCTTAACAAGATCTTCAGCATCGGTAGATTTTTTCTTTTCCTCAGAAATGGCAGTAGAATGTTGAGATTTTAAATTTTCAAGGGCCAAACAATGAGAAGTCTCCAAAGCTTCGATTTTTTCTTTATGCTCCTTAAGCAGTTTTTCTTTTTCAGCCTCGAAATTTTGAAGTGCTTCATTTTTCGAAGCCTTTTCAGATTCTATTTCCTTTTTGCTCTTGATCAAATCTTGTGCAAGGAGCTCTAATCGTGTATGTGAATTGTTCACTTCTTCACATAATTTTTTGGCTGCATCACTTAAATTAGTAAAAGGTCGAAGGATTGAAGTTACCTCATCGGGTCTGTCAGGATTAGGCAAGTTTGATGGGTGATGATGAGCAGGAACAATTGCATTAGATGTTAAAGTTATGGCAGCCCCAGTAGATGTTGATGGAATGGTGTTGACAGGTCGAGAATCTTCACCAGTGACTGCAAAATCCCCGCTCGAGTTGAAATCTTCGAGGTTAAGATATTCAATTTCTTGGCTATCTCCTAGTGCCAATCCCCCTTGACGATTTTCTTCAATGAATATTTTCTCATGCACTTCGGAAGCCAAGACCTCTTCGAGCATGTCAGCTTCGTTCTTTTTCTTTGGAGTGGTGGACTTGCTCTTTTTCTTTTTTGGAGTATTGTTTTCTTTCTTTTTCTTCTTCAGTGCAGGTTCGTCCTCTTCGGATATTGGAGGAAGTTGAGATGCAGGCGCTTTTCGTTTTCCTGCAGGCTTCGAATGTTTAGAAGGTTTAGCCTTGCTTGTATTGGGTTTTTTGAGGGTTAACTTTCCCTTATTCTTTAATGGCAGGTGACTATCGGATCGATTCCTGGTGGGAAGGTAGGTTTTCCCATCTGGTGCGAGAATTCTTTGGACCGCTATGATGGGATCTGAGGGGAGCATCGGATCTTCAGGGAAGTCAGCTCCCAAGGTTATGCGCCACAGATGGCTGTTGACGAAGTTGATTGGTTGAAAGGCTGAGTGAAAGCCATTTCCCCAGGCTTTCTCTGCCCACTCAGCCATTCTCTGGAAGATAACCTTTGCAGTTTTTCGACGACCTTTGAATCTCCTCGGAATTTCTGAAAAGAGAATAAACATTTGGATAAGTAGACTTGTTTAATTTGGCTAGGCTTAATAAGTTAAAAACGTTAACAATACAATAATGATTTACTTACTGCTATCTCTCCAGGTGAGAGTAAGCTTTGAGGGGTTGTCGTCGGAAATCTCCTTACCATTTTCCCAAGCCCCTGATAAAAAGACGAACCTTTGTTTCCAAAATTTGTCAGCTTCGAAGAGGTCATCGATAATCTTCAGATCATCCTCCAATGTTAAGTAGTAGAATGGTAAAACTGGCCCATTTGAGAGTTTGGTCAGTGAGATGAAGTCTTCAATTTCGAGGGGGATGCTTCCTAGCCTCGACACCATGATAGCGGAGAATAAGGTGAAGAGTTGGTTTGGAGTGACTTGTGTTGGGCACAACCCAAGAATTTCGAAGTACCTTACAATCATTGGATCGAGGGGAAATCGAAGTCCCCAGTTGAAAAACTCAGGATAAACTACCAGTTCGTTCTTCTGACAACTCAGAGGTATTTCTCCTTCTACTGGTAGTCGAAAAACAATGTTGTCTGTTAATCCCCATAGTTTATTGAGTTCTTTTTTCTCTGATTCGAGGTAGTAGGTGTAGGGTACATTTTTTAGGGCGAGAATGTACCGAGGAGAAAGTGGTTGAAGGTTTTCCTGAACCAAGGCAGCAACATCTTCGGGAAGGGTAATAGGAGGTTTCTTTCCTCGAATTATCTTTGGAGGGATTACCCCATCAGCCTCGGATTCCCCTTCAGCATCGGATTCGGTGGCTTCAGAATCATTTTCTTGGTTATTTTCTTCATCGGTAGCCTCATCGTGACGACTTCGAGTTTGAGTCTCAGTTTGAGTCACAAGAATTGGTTGACTATTCTCTGGTGTAGCGTCAACCATTTCTTGTGGGGGAGGAGAGGAGGTTTCTGCATCGTCACCCATTGCTAGAAATGTTGATTTTTTGCTAAGTTTAACTTTAACTGCTTCGGATTGAAGGATAGGTGATCTGGGTTGTAGTTTTTTAGAAGTTGGTGGTTTGTCAGAAGTGACAACCTTAGATTTTCGATGTGGTCTTAATGATGGAGAAGTGGGTTGATTTCGAGGGGGAGAAGGTTGTTGGCTAGATTCTGGGATTGAAGCTAAGGGTGAAGATGAAGTAGCAAGGTTGGGATCGAAGCTACCGTATTTGAAGGTGGTAGAAGAAAAGTGAGGACCGTTGTAGATCAACCCAGCAGCTCTGTATTCTTCAGCTCTCTCTCCAATACAAAGATAATCGTAGGCACCAAATACTTGATTACTAGAACCTGGGAAGAGAGATTTCTTTGGTTTTCTGGGTTTTCTAGGTTTAGGTCTTTTGTATTTGGGATATCTTCTCATACAATAGGTGCTGATCTGGGAAGTTGTTTCTGTGACTGAAAAAATGGTGTTTCTGAAGAAGGTAGTTGGAGATGAAGATGAAGGTTGATGAAGAGCAAGATGAAGATGGCTTAAGAAAGAAGTGGTTTATTTAAAATGTTCTCAGTGAAGGTGAAGCTAAGTATTTATAGTTGAAAGAAAGTGACGTTGAGAAAGGCAAAACCAGTGAATTGTTCTCATTGGGTGGAATGTGAAACGTGGAGGAAAATGTGTTGTGTCATAGACCTATCAAGAAGGGTATAGTCAGTCTTTCGAGTAGGGGTCAAAAAATTCGAAGCATAAGTAAAGTTATCTCTCCTGTCAGAAGATTCGAAGTGGAGGCAATGTTGTATTTCGAGTTGGAAATTCGAAGTTAGTGGGGAGTTTGTTTGCACTTATTCTTAGTTTCGAAGTGAAATTGCAAGTCATTGGGCTTAATCATAGTGAAGGGGCTGGATAAAGGAAGTTTTATTCACTTGGAGTAATGTTCGAAGAGCGATTAGTTCTTATAAATTGTATGTATAAGAACTAGGGGGCTACTGATAAGGAAATATATTCTTTAGGGACCTAAATGTAATTAATAAGGACTTAATTGAGAAGTTCTATTAATATAGAGTTTAATTAAGCCTTATAAGAAATATAGGGACTAAACTGTAAATATCCTTTTATGTAACCGCTCTTGTAACTAACTTGCTAAGCCTATTTAAAGAGGCTGGTGAGGTTGATTACGCCTATGAAATATTTAGAGGAGAAAGACAATATTCACTTCTAAATAATCTCTCTGTTGATTTTGAAACCAAAAGACCTCTTTTTTTACAAATTAACCCTTATATACTAGGTTGAGGGAATTGTGGTATTAAAATTAAATTAGGTCCTAAAAGGGAATATGTATATTGAAGTGGATATTAAGTGAGCATTAACCTTTTTTTGGGTACTAGATAATAATATGTTTGTCTAGAAGGTACTTAGTGTGTCATTTTCCTTAATAATATTGTTAACAATAATATTTAAGGTTTTACTGATATTTTTAAATAATAATATTTTTGATCTGTATTTTTTATGATTGCGTATGTTTAGGTGAACGGGTTTTGAAAACAAATTTTAGACCCAACCAAAAGGTTTGTAAGTCTTTTGTGGATTGGTCGAATAAATTTTAAGTTTTTTTTACCAATCGGATAAGGTTTTAGCACAACGAATTTTATGGACTGATGTTTTGATCCTTGCGAGATAATCAATTAATGACTAACAACATGTGTTATTATATCTCAAATGTAATTGCTTTTACTTGTGAAGTTTTTTCGAAGTTTGATTGTATAAGTGTTTGTTGTAGTAAAATGTCCATGACCAACATCTGATAGACTGTATCACAATCACTTGCGGTTGGACTCATGAGAGCCTTGAGATGTATAATATTGAAAACTATTTAGTTGATATTGAATGTTGTAAAAGAATAGAAAGGACAGATGCAATAAAATTTGTGTGTGTGCCTGAACGCGTGCGTGTGTGGGTATGTGTTCGTACGTGTGTGTATCCTGATTTGGCTTGTTTTCTTAAAAATTGGTGAAAAAAATACAAGTATCATTGTTTGTCATGAGGGTGATGATTCAAATAGTCAGAATTCACGCACTAGTGCTCCCCATGGTACTCATCTTCGCAGTTGTTCTAAGGGGGTTGTGAATCCCATTTGTGCGCCATCAGAAATTTCTCCGCTGAAGCCCTAAACGCATACCCAATTTTGGTTTTTTCATTTAGGTACGACTTTCCTCGTAGGGATGTTGATGTTTTCTAGCATTAATTCTGACTGAATCTACTGGAAGATCTGAAGTAAGGTATGTTAGCAATTTACTTGTCAATATCGAGACTAATAATGGCGATTTTTATTCGTGCTACCAAAACATTATCACCAGAAACCCACTAGGCGATTGATGTCTCACCATCATTCATGCTAACATTTTGGTCTGATGCCTTATAGTCGATGGTCCTCTGGTTGATGGCTCACTTGTTGATGGCCACTTACTCGATCATATGATTCGGCTGCAGCTGCAAGTCTGTTACAACGACATTACATATCTCGGTATTTACATTTTTACTACTTTAAACACATACGAAAAAATATATTAGGCTATTATAAGGGTAAAAAACACCAGTAATCCATCACGTTTACCACTTGTAACAAGTTGGTCCTTTTCCTTTAGGGCTGTAATAAAGTGGTCCCTCATGTTTCAGAAACCGGAACAAAACCATCATTTTTTACCTTAACCCAACTTTTGTACCCTTAATACCCTTTGACCAGCCACCAGCAGCGATCCACGTGGGACGGTGATGTGGCAGCTGTAAAAAAATAATTAAAAACACCATTTACTTTCACCCAACCCCTTTAACCCTAATTCGAAACCAAAACCCGGGCCAATTAACCAAAATAACCCGGGTTGCCTTATTTTAATCCAACCCATCAACCTGATCCAACCTTATTCAATCAATCAAAACCCTTGTTCAATTGAAACATAATTTATTACTAATTTAATCTTACCATTTTAACACTCAAATCGATAACCCCGAAATAAAACATCCAAGTAAAGTATTGTGGCAGTCTTCAAGCAGCCAAGGAGAAGCTCGATCACGATTACCGATTTACTCATCGTTTGTAATAGTAACAGCTTAAGATCATAATCTTCTGAGATTTTCGAGAGATCAACGTCGTAGAAGTCGTACCATAGAAAATTAGACATATCAGTGACGAAACTCGATTTCCCCGTACCGGAGTCGTCGTACAGTAGAAAACTCTGTTTCCAAACTTGTCTGAATCGGTTATAATACTGTTTCGCTTTTATAAAAGATTCCAGATCTGCTTTCACCTTGTTCTTCAGATCTGACTCCATAGCTATCGTTTCGAAACTCGAGGGATGCGTGAACGGAACAGATGTCCACCGGTCGATCATCTTGTTCGACCGATCATGGGGTTTGACATTAATATAAGGCTCCAGCTTCGGTTTCGGTTTCCTCTCCTCGAGTTCATCCTTGACTATATGCATGTGTTGAAGATACGGCCGTAGAATCCTTCATTTATCGGCTTTTCAGATTTTCAAACGAAATTTCTGGTCTCGTCAGCGTTGAATTGATTGATCCACAAAACCTTGGAATTGAGAAAATCGTCTTGGATAATCTGATTTGGATCCAATCGGGGTAGGATTTTGTTTGATATTTTGTCGGTGAAGAGTTTGGTGAAATCGGATTCCTCAATCGATGTTAGAGAATTCAAATAGAGGGAGATTTTGGTGTAGAGTTGATTCTCTTGCATACTATTGTTGAATTGGAGGACTTTGAAGAACTGAGAAACGTGGAAGCAATCTTCAATCCATCTCCACCATTTCTTGAGTATTTTATATAATCATTACGAAATCGATACAGAGAATTCAATTTAAGATATAGGTAAAAAAGAAAATGACAGAAAAAGATTCGAACCAAGAGGATGCACAAGCTTGAACGAAGACTTATCCATGGATGTTGATTTCTGTGGATTCTGAGAATTAGGGTTTGGTGATTTCGATGAAAGATGTCTTTTTTGTAGGTAAATCAGAGTCTTTTTATTGAAGTCTAGTAACTTGAATCGAGAATTTTCTTTCGTTTCACGATTATTTTGTTGGTTTTGAAGAGAACAACTCGAATCAGTAAGAAAACAGTAGTTGCGATGCAGAGTAGAAAAGTCGATTTGAAGAGATTCGACGTGTTTATGGTTGTTTGGGTGTCGCTATAAAATCGATTTGAAGAGATTCAAAGCTTTTGTTAGGAAGAAGATATAATTGGGCTGGGTTTTGGTTTCGAATCAGGGTTAAAGGGGTTGGGTGAAAGTAAATGGTGTTTTTAATTTTTTTTACAGCTGCCACATCAGCGTCCAACGTGGATTGCTGATGTGGCTGGTCAAAGGGTATTAAGGGTACAAAAGTTGGGCTGAGGTAAAAAAAGGATGGTTTTGTTCTGGTTTCTGAAACATGAGGGACCACTTTATTACAGCCGCAAAGGAAAAGGACCGACTTGTTACAAGTGGTAAACGTGAAGGACAATTGGTGTTTTTTACCCCTGTTATAATCTTCATAATTATGATAGTAATCAATATCGTTGTCATAAATATAATTGGTTACTCTTGTATATAAGGAAGATAAATTCATGAATAATAACATCTTACAACTTATTCACTTTTTACATTTATTTGGTGACTTTTTTGGGGACCGATGGTACCCTAGATATATTATAAAAACCTTATTTGAGCATAATCAATCACTTTTATATGGTAGAAATTGAAGACAAAGCAACGAGCAAAAGCAAGAGAATGATTGATGATTAAATATAGGAAAAATATGAAGAAAATCAAGCCCCATATCCATGAATCCAAGAAAAACAATGTGAATGAGGGATACGACATTGACAGTCTTACAGACCGATACCAATATTAGTGACAAACACGACTTTTATTTTAATAAATACAGGAAAGATATGACAAAATCGGATCAAATTTCATCAGGTAAAAATAACAAAGATCAACGTCACAGATGAAAGATGAGGAGCCAGACCCTGGGATCCCGACCTAAACACATTAAAAAGTGTGAGGATGAAACTTCAAAAGAACAACCTTGTGATATGCAAAAAATGATAATCCAATATTTATGTAGGCTAACATCATCCCCCACCTATAACCAATCCAAATCAACAACGGAATCAACAAGTTTCTTCGCCCGATGACCCGACTCCCCCAGACTCCCCACCTATAAGGTTTTATAATTATCAGGCCCAACTTCTAATGCATGAGTTCATTTTAGCAGTTACTATTTCCCAAAAGTTATTACCCCTCCAGCTTAACAACCTTATCCCCACAATGTTGCATCAATTAACCCTCAAATGCAGTAAAATTATACATCTCTCTCGACTGTAGCAAGCATAAATGGTACCTAAGACCCCCACCCCCAACATAGCCAAGATAGAACGAGTACGCTCTGTTGCCGTATGTCTATCCTTATGGAGTATATACAGCCAATCAACACAATAACTGATGTTCAATAGACAAGATAGTGAGCATTGGGAGACACCACAAAGAAAATAATATCTTCAACAATGCGTATGGAAATTTATGCTAGATGAATTTGTATTTGATATCGAAATGTAACACACGATATTATGGCCACAATTCAGCACACACAAAATTGACAAGTTCACAAAAAGGAAACCAAGTCCACCACGTAAATAATTTTTTAAATGAAATGTTGCGGTCTCCAAGAGCGGATGATTTATTCAAATGCAAAGATTTTGTTCTCACTTTTAAAGGAACCTTCTTAACATAGTTTAATGGTCTTCTCTCGAAGAGCATTAGAACCTTCCATCAACTTCGAATGGCTTTCTGCAACCATTTCATTAGATCTAAATCTATTATGAGAGGTTTGGATTTAATCATCCATTGTAAGCAAAGAACCGATAAGATAATGCGACCAATTGCAGGAATAATTTGACAACACGGCATGTCTGTTATACAGACAAAGAATCCTGAACAAACCATTATCTAAATCAATTATGATAAAAAAGATCGACATGTCTAAATATTTTCTCGCACACGTGGAATAATACATAAAGTACGACAAGACAAAGTGGACAAATGTAGTAATGGAATTGGGAACGGTAACAACTTGCCCGCACAACCAATCCTTTCTCAACAAAGAACAATTAAGTGTGACCTAAGTCATCTCAAGTAGCCAACATGACTTCCGGCAGAGTAATATCGTCGCCTCGACAAGGCCAAGGTACCATAATCATAATAAGGGATATCGAGACATCGACAAAAGATAAGAACTTCCCCACGTGGATCATTTAGCGAACTAATTGATAACATAGCCTTTATCTACTTCAAAACCAAGGACATCATTACATACTGAAATCCACCCAATATAAATAGCCAATTGGACACTAGAGACACGTCAAAGTAATGTTATGGAGAGATAAGACCACTACAAGAATTTTTGTTATATGCAACGATATTGTTTGCAACAAAAAAAAAATTATTGCAAAAAATGACAATTTAAAACGAAAATAAATATTCGTTGCAGGATATTAAAAAAATTATTGGCAACAAAAAAAATTATTGCTGAAGAGCTAATTTCTTACGATGACTCTAATTATTTGTTGTAAAATAAATATGCAGCAAATATATGGTTGCCAATACCATAGTGGAAATAGCAATAAAATATATTTGTTGCAAATAAAAGAAAAAATTGTTGTTAAAATACTAGTTATTTACAATGACTAATTACTTTTTGTAAAATGATTTGGTAACACAAACATAGTTGCCAAAACACTTATAGAATTAGCAACTAAAATTATTATTGGATCTCAAACTTGGTACAGTTCAACCATTTCTCTCTCGATTGGATCTCAACCCATTAATTCTAAAATTATTTATTTTAAATTTTATTTAAAATAAATATTTTTTTTATTTTGAACATTAAATTTAATATTAAATTGTGTTAAATTTTATAGGATAAAATATTATTTATTTTAATATTTTATTTGTAGGGAGTTCTTTTATTTTAAAGTCTAAGTAGCAGCGGTTTTGGTTGTTTCAAAATATATATATAAATTGAGTCAAAATATGTGTAAGCATATATATTTATAATATTTTGTATTTTATTATTAGTATTTAAATATTTTTATGGTAACATTTTATATTAAAATAATATTATCATCTATTTAAAACTAATTTTATGCTATAATTTGTTTGAAGTTGTAACTTGTTTTTTAAAATTTTTATAAATTAAATAAATAAATGCAAACCAGCGATATGAATACAAGAACTAAGAACCGTATTTGGTGACCCTTTTTCATGTTTTTTTACATTTGTTAAAAAACACTTAGATGTCCCACCATAAATATTTAAAAATATATAATTCCCAAACATATATATTCCATTTTGGTCCTATAGTTTTTGCTACCTTAATATTCAAAAAATGATTTTCCGAGACATCATAAAGTATAAAAACATATTTAGCTAGACCAACATCTCCGATTTTTGTCTAAAAAAATGGAATCGGACTTCATATAGATCTCGGTGTATGATAGGCTCTTGTTTTGAATTGCGTAAGAACACAATCCCACAAGCAACTTCAAAGATTATCCGTGGGAGACATGGTTTCCTTTCTTGGTGGAGAATAGTCTTTTAGGCTTCCATTTTCTATGTATTTAGAGAGACAGCCATTCTCAGGGCATGCTCCAAGTAGCAAAACTACATGGGGATGACGACTAGCTTAAAACTTCAACCTGTTACGGAAATATCACGAGTATGAATGTAAGCAAGATTGATGAAATACTTGTGAGTTATATCGAAATGTTGGATCCAAAAAAATAATTATTTCAAGTCTATGTTAAAGTTTGAGCTTAAGCTAAAAAATCATTAAATTAAGCCTAACTCTCTTCTCGTTGAGCCGTAACCAAACTATAACTATATGTTTGTTAGCCATCACTAAATATAAACAAATTACCTCCTTAAAAACTCCTCTACATTTATAGATTTTTCCAAACTCTCCTACACCAATTAGATTACTTTGAGAGAAAGAACAGTAGCTCATCCCCAAGGGCAATAAGTTCAACTATCCGTCACAAAATTCTGCAGCTCACAGAGATTTCGCCTCTTGAACTTTTTTCATGACCATCACATGCCTTACTATCTATTCGGTATACTTTTCTCAACAACTTCACTCTTTCAAGGGCAGTAACCACGCTAACTTCTTCTTATTGGAATTGAGAAGAAAAAGGTAATTGCACCCGTAACCAAGACACCAAACACAATACAAAATTGGCCAAAAGAGAATGAAACTGCATGTCAAATTTTATTTAATTTGCTTCCGACCTGGTTTAATAAAAGATAATTGGAAAAACTAGTGATTCAACCAAGATTTTGAAGTAAGAAAGACTTGAACTATTCCTTTTTTATATAAATATAAGATTTAGATCTTTAGGATTGTCCTAGCTGGACCTAGTATGGAAGATGCATAAACTATTTCTGGGTCAGCATGCTGACAAGCTCTTCACAATAATTTCCATACATGAGAACTGTGTTTTAAAACTAGATCCTTAACGTACTATTGCAGCCTGCACATCTAACTGAAAAGAGGCAATTAAGATTATAGCTCGACCTTCATTTCGAGACTAACGAGAAGTCACAATTAAACAATAAAGAGGAATGTACCTAATGGACAACTGCCAGATATATTGACTTGAACTGCTGGAAGACAGTTCTCTTAATGTTGTTATCATAGCTTGTTGGGTTCCTTTTTACGTGAACAATAGTCTCTATTGAAAAAGAGGCAGTTGCCTAAGTATGAAAAACTGAAGATGTATATTGTGAGAGTAAAGTAACTCCCAAATGCTTGCTTTTTGTGAATTCCTCAAATGCATTAGCTGATTCACACACTGATCCTTAAGAACTTGTGTACATCCTTCTATGAAAAAATATGAAAAACTAGCGCTGTTTTCTGCAATAAAGAAGGATCGAATGACTCTTTATTAGATATGTGCATGATTATGTTATCTTATGGAATTCCAAATGCCCAACCTAACACCATGATACAAACTATCAATTCAACGAGGCACAGATTTTATTCCTTACATACAACATAGACGTCACATGTCTCAACACAGCATTTCTTAAAAACAGTTGCTAGCAATTCTGAACCCTTTGGCTTCCTAACAAAACTAGATTTGAATTTAGGTTTATCATACGAAATCAAATTTTGAAATATCTAGAAATAGGTTTACTTTAAATCATTGTTGGGGAGAAATAATAAAAATTAACATCCATATATTTTAAGAGATTTGTGTTTGTCTTTCCTAATTTATTTCGCCTGTAGGTTGCTGCTAAGCAAAGACTGATAATAGAACTTTAACTTTCATAGTTCACCAGAAAAGCTAACTCTATCACAAAGGAGTTTTTATGATCCTCCTAATAACCTCAAAGAGGAATTAACGATACCACATTATCTTTCTGTACACAATCACAGCTGAAACGAATTTAGATGACAAATCCATCAAAACTTAATAGTTTATCTCTAAAAGCTACTGGAATTAAAAACACTCCAAACTCGATATCCAGCTAATAGGTACCGAAGATGAACGAATCTAAAAGATTGAAAGGAATCAATTATTACAATGAACTTCTTAATCAATTGATCTAACAAAGCAGAACTATTAATCAAATATAAGAGAAACTAGGTGAATCAAGAGACAAAGTTCCCGACTTCCTAAAAAAACAAGCAAATCCACACTAAAATCCATGATTACTTGCATTCACACAGATTTTATAGCTATTCAAACAAGAATAGACCATTACAAATTTAACACAGATTAGACTTTACACTTTTTGATTTGTAAAAAGTGAAACATAACTAAAAAAATCCCAAAAACACTTACGATTATGAGCCGGTGTCAGAAAGATTAGAGTAGAAGTAGAACAAAATCCTCCAGTTGTGAATTTTAATTATGGAGGAAGAACTGAGATTGTGAATTTTAATTGATGGAGTTAGAACTAAAGCTTAAAGATATTATCAGTTTTAGCCTTTATTTTAGGCTTGTTCGTTTCTATACTTCTTGGTAGAAAAATGAGCATTATTTTGGGTTCTAACTTTATTTGTTTAACTTTTTTACTCCTTATCTTTCTAACCATTTAACTCTATTTTTTATTTTTATTTTTATTCAATCTTCAAACGAATTCTATCTTTTATTTTCAATCCCTATTTTTCTAACCAACTAGCTATTTTTTTCCTTTCTAATTATTTAACTCTATCTTTTATTTTTATTCAATCCCTTACCAAATTAGATCTATTTTCTATTTTGGCTCCTTATTTTCCTAACCAACTAGATCTACCAACCATTATAAATTAAAAAATTAGAGTTCAATGAAACACAATTTTACTTCTCTCATATTCTATGATTTAGCTCTAAACAAAACTAAATACTTCTCTGATATTCTATGATTTAGCTCTAAACAAAACTAAATATTATATTTCATTATTTTATCCTTCGTTATAAAAAAAAGTGTTCAGATTTTTGATTTAAAGGGGGAAAAGTACGTATGTTTATATCAATGTTGGTAAGAACTTATATTTAACATAAATAACTTCGGTTATTGGTATATGATAAATTAGGATTCTATTCTAAATTTTTATACGTTTTAGTGGAAACGTATAAAAATTTTAATAAATTATATATTAAATTTTCAGATTTATTAAATAATTGATATTTCTTAAATTAGGTATTATTAAACATATTAATAAATAAGTTCTCTTCTTGCATATCACTTTGATATTACCCATATGATCACTTTGACATCACCCATCACTTCAAATCCACAATTCCACGTTCCCAAAAAAAAAACATATTCTCGCAATCTTTTTCAACTAAATTAGTTTGGGTTAGTGTTGAAATTATACTACCAATAAATTGAGGTAAGTGTTCTTCTCTTATTTTAAAAATATTAAAGCTGCTCATAATAAATATGCCGGTGCTATATATATATATACTAAAATATATGGTAAAGAAGTTAAAATTGTTTAAAAAATTTAATTCAACATATCTTTTTGAAAAGCTCTGTATGTTTATTAAATATACATATATATTTAACCGCAATATTTAGAGTATTTAGTTTGGAATATTTTTCTCCAATTTATATGCTAAAATATACTTTTAAGGTATATAAATTATTTATTTGAAATATTGAATTAAAAAAATTTCACCCATCTAAAATATATCTTAAAGATATTAAAAATATATTTAAATTATTCGATTTAAAAGATATTTTTACAAATATATACACTAAAATATCTTCTATTAATATTAAAAATATCAAATACAAAATATTTTCTTCTCCCCTTATATTCTAAAATATTTTTTACAATAATTTAAAATATTTAAATTAAATATAGATTTGTTCAAAAAAAAGTTAACTATAGATTTTTAATTTAGTATTAAAAATATTCGATCCTCCTTTTTATATACTAAAATATTTTGAAAATGCTAAAGTACCTCTTCAAATATATTTAAACATATTGGAAATATTCAGTTGATTTATTTATTTTTAAATGTACACAACAAAATATATTCTAAATTTATCTACACATATTTAGTTAAAAGTATTTTTGCATCCTATATATATATATATGCTATAATATATTTTATAGATATTTTAAAAATATTTAATTTTAAAAAACATATAAATAATATAATTTAAAATATTCATATTATGAAAATTAAATGTTAAAAACGCGCAAAATGTTAAAAGATATCGGGATGGGATATGAAAATATTCATGCATGCCAGCATAATTGTTGTTTATTTTACAAGGAAAATAAATATCTTGAAGAATGTTCGGTGTGCATGACACCATGATATAAGCATGTATCTCAAGGCAGAAATAAGAAAAGAGTCCTGAATAAGATTTTGCGATATTTTCCATTAAAGCCAAGATTGATGCGTTTGTACATGTCAAGGCATACAGCTAAACAAATGAGATGGCACAAAGAAAAACGTGTTTCTGATGGAATTTTAAGACATCCAGCAGATGGTGAAGCATGGAAGACTTTTGATATGACTTATCCTAGACTTGCAATAGAATCTCGTAATGTAAGGCTAGGACTTGCAACAGATGAATTTAATCCATTTGGAAATCAAAGCACATCGCATAGCACATGGCCATTAGTATTGGTGCCTTATAACTTACCTCCATGGATGTGTATGAAAAAAGAATTCACTATGATGAATTTATTGATTCCAGAACCACAATCACCTAGTAAAGACCTTGGAGTATATCTTCGACCTTTGATTGATGAACTTAAAGACTTATGGGAGAATGGAGTATCAACTTATGATAAATCTACGAACAAATTATTTTCCCGCATATGGAATGTTATCATCATGGTCTACGAAAGGTTATCAAGCATGTCCAGTTTGTCTCAATGATGTTACTTCAGGATGGCACGGTGGTAAAGTTTGTTATATGGGTCATCGTCGATGGTTACATGATTCATATGAATGGCGTGGAGATAAAATAAAATTTAATCGTGAAGAAGAGAGAAATGTTAGACCAAGAATTTGGTCAGGTGATGAGATATTTGAGTATATAAATCAACTGGATTTTGGTCAAATCGGTAATCACCAAAGTAACAAACAAAGAAAAACTCCAAGGCCAACTTCTCATATGAACTGGACAGGTAAAAGTATTTTTTTTGAGCTTGAGTATTGGTCAAAATTAAAGATTAGACACAATCTCGATGTAATGCATATAGAAAAAAATGTTTGTGATAGTATTGTTGGGACAGTGCTTAATATTGAAGGGAAAACAAAAGACACGTTTAAATCTCGTCAAGATCTAGAACGGATGAATATACGAAAAATTTATGGCAAACTAAAGTAGGAGACAAATGGGTTAAAAGACATCCGTCGTATACATTAAAACCAAATCATAAGAAAGAATTTCTTAATTGGCTAAAAAAGATTCGGTATCCCAATGGTTACGCCGCGAATATATCTAGATGTGTGAAGATGGATGATGGGAAACTTTCAGGATTAAAAAGTCATGACTGTCATGTATTACTACAACGAATTTTTCCAGTTGGTATTCGGCCTTATTTGGGAAGAGATATTGTTGAGACTATTGTAGCATTGTCACGATTTTTTCCCAACTTTGCGCGAAAGAATTGAAAAAAGAAGATGTACAAAAACTAAAAGATGATATAATTATAATTCTTTGTAGATTAGAAAGAATTTTACCACCGTCATTTTTTGATATAATGCCACATCTTATGATACATTTAGCAGACGAGGTATTGTTAGCTGGGCCAGTGCAGTTTCGATGGATGTATCTGATTGAGAGGTAAATAAATAACACATATTTTGAACTATGAATAAATTTTATTCATATTTTATTTTGCTAATATTGTCAATTTTATGCAGATTACTTGGGAAATATAAAAATTACGTAGCAAATAGAGCAAGACCGGAAGGATCCATTGCGGAAGCATATATTTCCAATGAGTCTCTTACATATTGTGAGATGTATATTAATGCTTCAGAATGTGAAAGTATTGAGATACCTAGAAATGATAATCGTGGTTCTCTTTTGGTATTTTCTGATGCTGCAAAGCCTTTTGACATTCATCCAACTACAGTAATTATTGATGAGGCTCAATTAATGAAAGCTCATTGGTGTGTTCTTCAGGATTTTGTGATGAAATCAGATACTTGTTATCGAGTCATAAGAATGAAATGATGCGGAAGTACCCAACTGATTTTATGAAAAAACATTATGAAATGTTTCCTGATTGGTTTTTTACTCATGTAAGTATCCCTCATATAACTCAAAAATACTATATTAGTGAAATTGAATACTTTTAATAAATTTTTTTAAATATTTGTAGGTTCAATCACTTCGCTTGAAAAATAGTGCATACGACAATGATGATCTGTATGCCCTTGCTAGAGGTCCAATTCGTTCTCAGATGGATAGCGGGTGTATTTTGAATGGTGCTATTAAATTCTTAATTGCAGAGCGAGATGATAGAAGAACAACTCAAAATAGTGGTGTTATGGTAATTAGTGATGTTGAATCGAATGAAGTAAAATTTTATGGCAAGTTACAAAGTGTAACTAGTCTAGTCTACAAATATTTTAAAACATCACATTTATTTGAATGTGACTGGTACAATACAAAGATAAAAGAGCATCAAGGATTCATATCAGTTAACACGAGTACACGAATTTGTGAAGATGATCGATATATTCTTGCTATCTTGGCAAAACAAGTTTTTTATATACCAGACTCCAAATTAGGTGATGATTAGATGATCGTTCAAAATATGCATCATCGGAACATATGGGAATTACCTATTCAAGAAAATGGAAGTTAGCGACAATGAGACAGATCCAGTTGCATACCAAGAAGATTCGTCTACATCCATATTGATGCCAGATGGATTTAAAGACAACACTAATATTATGGAGCCTTTTGTGCTTAATGATGTTCCCAGTGTTTCTATTCCAATTAGTGAATTAATTGTTGATTTTTCTCATTATAATCTACCATTTCACCAACTTAATCATGAGCCTCTTGATAATTCTTCTGATTCGAATGATGAAGATACATATGATAGCAACTCTGAAGATAAGGATGAGCTAGAAAATGAAGATCTTTCTGAATAAGGTTTATATTTTGTAAGGATTAAATATATTGAAAATTTTATTAGCTCACTAATTGTTGTTTAGACGTTTTCACTATTTAAAAAATGGCAAATAAATATTATTTTGTTATATCTCTTGTCATAATCCACTACAATTGGTAATTAACATAAATAAAGTTACAACAAAAATTCTTTAAATATAAAATCATAATTTATATATATTTTTTATGTATATATATATAGACTAAGAATCATGTGAATTATTCGTTAGAAATGAACCATGAATCATTTATTGAATCTAAACTGAGAATCATGTATTGAATATGGACTCCTAATCAATTATCAAATACAAAGTGAGAATCATATGTTAAATCCGATCTGCATCCAGACTTCATTTCCTTGGCCAAATTTTCGAAGGGACCAGTACTTCTATTTTACAATCTAACACTGGATGATGATTTGAAAATTATCGATGACTTGTTAGAGGCAGACAAATTTTGGAAACAAAAATTTATCTTCGTCTCAAGATCTTGAGAGAATGATAAAGAAATTTCTGAATCCAGACCATCAAAGTTGAACCTCGTTTGAAGGAGTAATCGTAAGTCCTTTTATTATATTACCTTGAATTATACCTCCAAATGATTTTCTCCTTAGTTCTTATCAAATTTTTTGTTTCGTGCAAAAATTTCAAGGCATCACAAGCTTCATTGGAAAGATGCAAAAAATACTTTCATCAAACTTGCAACCTGGGCTGAAAAAGATTGGAGCGACGCATTTTACACAACCTTCCAACCTTGTTTTTGCATCGTCCATAATCAAAGGCCATTAATACCCTGCCAGTAAAACTTGACGAGTCAATGCCTTGAACCCGCAATGTGTTGAACCCTCTCCATCATGTAATTATGATAAAATTTTAAGTGATTTTTGTTTGCTCAAGCATCGCAATGATGGTCTACTCAAATATTTTTTGGACAAAATCTTATCCAACACTATATAGCCAAATGCGTTACCTCACAACTTCTTAGCCAATTTCATATCTTCAGGAAACACTCCTCTGATGGACTCTTCTTGTCTATCATTAGCCAATGGTAAATATTTTTTCAACGTTTCAATAACTGCTCGAACTAATGGATCGTTCTCACTTCTTGGATTCATCTTCAAGTTTGAAATGGAAGAAAAAAGAAAATTTGAATAAGTAGTCTAGGATATAATCAATGATCAGTCCCAGTAGAGTCACCAATTTGGCGAGTTATTATCTGGATTCACTATGTAAGATTGAGAGAAGTAAAGAATGTAGAGAGATAAATAGATTTTAGAGAGAGAAAGTAAAGTAACAAGAGTGGTTTATCTCAAAAGGCAGAGAGTATGATTAGATTAGCATTGACCTTTATATAGAGGAGAAAAGACTTAGCTTTAACTAAAACGCTTAAAAAATGGGTTTAATTGCACATCAGTCCCTTATTAAAACGTAAAGCTTTAATTATTTCCTCTAATTATATAATTTGTCATAACAAGTTTTATTCCTTTACATTTAGTCCTCGAAATTCTATTTCCTTATCAAATAGTAGAATGCGAAACACAAATAATATATTAAATCCGAACTTGGAATCAAAGGCTAAATTTGAACTAATAATCATATGTTAGTTCTAAATAATGGGTTGGAGATGGACTTTGAATCATTTAATAATTCTGAATTAAAAATATTAGGTTAAATGTGAATCGTGAATCATGTGTTAAATATAAATAATAAATCATATGTTAAATTTGAATGAAAGATTAAGTGTTAAATCTGAATTGATAATCAAGGGTTAAATATGTATCACAAATCACGGGTTAGACAAGACTGATAGAGCATTTGTTATATCTAAACTAACTAATCATATATTAAATGTGAATTACAATTCATATGTTAAATCTAAACATAGAATCAAAGGTTAAATTTGATACGAGTATCATTTGTTAATTGCGAATCACAAATCAAGTGTTAAATCAAAATTGAAATTGAGGTTTATATACAAACAGAGAATTGCGTATGAAATTCAAACTGAGAGTCATTAGTTATTTATGAACTAAGAACATTTGGCCAATGTGAATTGGAAATCATGTGTTAAATCTGAAATGAGAATTATTGGTTAAACGTGAATCACGAATCATTTATTAAATCCAAATTGAGAATCGATGATTGAATATGAATCAAAGTTAAACGCAAGTCATAGATCATTTGTTATATTTAAGTTGAGAAATCATAGGTTAAATCCGAGTAGAGAATCAAAGCTTAAATCCGAACAGAGAATTAAATGTTAAATATAATCTGAGTATCATTTGTTAAATGTGAATCACGAATCAAGTGTTAAATCTAAACTAAGAATCAAGATCTATATATGAACTAAGAATCATGTATGAACGATGAATCGTGTATGGAATTCAAATTGAGAACCATGAATTAAATGCGAATTGAGAATCATGGATCAAATATGAAATGAAAACTATATGTTAAATGTGAACTAAGAATTATTTTTTAAATCCAAACTGAAAATTATTAGTTAAACACGAATCGACGAACCATTTATTATTTCTAAGTTGAGAATTAATGGTTAAATATGAATAAAAAATGACGAGTTAAACTCAAATTAATAATCATTTGTTGAGAATCATAGGTTAAATGTGAATCATAAGTCATGTTTAAAATCCGAACAAAAAAATCAAGGTTATATACGAATTAAGAATCATGTATGAACAATGAATCGTGTATGAAATTCAATATGAGAATCATGAGTTAATTACAAACTGAGAATCATTGGAAAATACGAATTGAAAATCATGTGTTCAATCTGAAGATAGAATTATATGTTAAATTTTGATTGAGAATTATTTGTTAAAGGCGAATCACGAATCATTTATTATATCTGAATTGAAAATCAATTGTTAAATATGAATTACAAATCAAGGGTTAAACATGAAAGACAAATCATTTGTTATATCAAAATTGAGAATCATTTGTTAAATACGAATCACAAGTCATGTGTTAAATCCAAACAGAGAATCACTGATCCGAATATCATTTGTTAAATGCAAATCACGAATCAAGTGTTAGATCCAAACTGAGATACAAGGATTATATATGAACTGATAATCACGTATGACCTTAGAATCGTGTATGAAATTTAATTTGAGAATCATGAGTTAAATGCAAACTAGGAATCATGGGTCAAATGTGAATTAAAAATCATGTTTTAAGTTTGAGAATCATTTATTAAATTCAAACTAATTTTTTTTATTAAGAACCACAAATCATCTTTTAAATCCTAATTGAGAATCAATGGTTAAATATGAATAACAAATCAAGGGATAAAAGCGAATGAAAGATCATTCGTTATATCTATATTGAAAATTATAGGTTAAACGTGAATCACAAGTGATGTGTGTTAAATCCGAACACATAATCAAAGGTTAAATCCAATCTAAGTATCATTTGTTAAATTCGAATCATGAATAAAGTGTTAAATCCAAACCGAGAATCAAAAGTTATATAAGAATAGTAAATCGTGTATGAAATTTAAACTGAGAATCATGATTTAATTGTGAACTGAGGATCATGGGTCAATTGCGAATTAAAAATCATATGCTAAATTTAAATCGAGAACTATGTGTTTAATCTGAACCGATAATTATTTGTTAAACTCGAATCGTGAATTATTTATTAAACCTGAATTCAGAATCAAGGGTTAAATACGAATCATAAAGCACGAGTTTAACACGAATAACATATAATTTGTTATATATAGTATGATAATCATAGGTTAAATGGGAATCACAAGTCATGTGTTAAATCTAAACATACGATCAAGGTTAAATCCGATCCGAGTATCATTTGTTAAATACGAATCACGAATTAAGTGTTAAATCCAAACTGATAATCAAGGGTTATATACGAATTGAGAATCGTTCATGAGTAATGAAGCGTGTATGAAATTCAACTAAGAATCATGAGTTAATTACGAATTGAGAATCATGGATCAAATGAAAATTAAAAATCATATGTCGAATATGATTGAGAATCATTTGCTAAATATGAACTCAGAATTAACGCGAATCACGATTCATTTATTAAATATGAGTTGAGAATTAATGGTTAAATATGAATAAAAGTACATGTTAAACGCGAATGCCAGATTATTTTTTTATCTAAATTATAGTGGTCCTTCGTCACCACCGCCCATAATTAGTTTTCTAACGACATCAATGTGAACTAATTTTGATTTATTTGGTATGCCCTGTCTGTGAAGATGTTTTCCCGCCTTCTTCGCCCGAACATCGTCATTTCGGGATTTTGACCTTGTCTCGTTTGTATCTGTTTACTACAACAAAAAACAAAAAATATTTAAGATGTATTTAAAACATAAGCCAAATCATGAGGAAAAATACATGTCACTGCAATTGTAAGGCCTTTACTCTACCATCGTATGTTAGAAACACCAAAAGCGACAAAGAACAGGTGAAACATAACAACCCGTGCTTCGACAAAACTTCTAAAAAAACTTACAAATCATGACATGAAAAGCGTTGTAACAAAAATCAAGCACATGCAAACTAATATATTATTCTGAACTCGATTATAACCCTAGATTTAACTAATGAAAAGCTAGCAAAAATCAATACAAAACTAAAAAGCCAAATCAAATCATAAAACATAAAATAACTTATATTTTCATTTGGGAGGTATCTTTGTTGTTTGGAGAAGAAATGAGAGATTTGTTTACTCAAAATTTTCTACTAAAATAAATGTTCTTGAAAAATTGGGATGGAAAATGTGAAACTCGATAAGAATATAAAAACACTTGAATTTGGGCCCACTTAATATATTGTTCGGAATAATTTAGTTTTTTAAACGATAATGGTTTTAATATAAAAAATAACAACTTCGTTGTATTTTGAAACCAATCTTTTAAAATTTCAAGATCAATTAAATAGACAAACTTTTAAATCAATCTTAAAAAATATTTATTAGTTCATCGAAAAATAAACATTAATTTGTCAAAATTACTAATCATATATTTATGTGAGAATCATATTTTTTTTAAATGAAATTCGTAAATTAGTTTTAATTACAAAATTTATAATTGAAAAAAATATCAGCACAATAACATAATTTTTCCTTTATGTATTTTTAAAAAATATATATTTTATTTTATTTTATAATGCTGATAGCATTATTACTATTATTATTGTAACGAGTTATTTAAAATCTTACTAGCGTTTTTATATAAAATTGATATTTAGATTGATTTTGATAAATAAAACTAACACTAGTCTAACCTATTAATTAAATACAGAGACTATATTGAATAAGATATAATCAATAATCTTTAAGTTTTCATATAAAATTCAAAATAAAAGTGGTAAGCTCAATAATTTATATTAAATTTTATTTTAAAGATATTTTGAAAATTTGAAGAAATTTGAAATAACGAATTGAAAAGATGAAAAACAAAATTATTTATATACTTTTAGATTTTGGAATAAAAAATTTGAATAATACTTTTATATGATATAGTAATTATCATTCAACGCAATATAAAAAATTATTAGATTGATTAAAAAAATTGATATTTTGTAAAAAAAATATCGCAAAAAAATAATTATAAATTAGAAAAAATATTTCTAAAATTGGTATTAAATTAATATCTTCACTTTTAAACAAAGAAATTTTTAATTAATAAAAGGATAAGCTATAGTAATCCAAATTTATTAGAAAATAAATTAAATTTCTGTCCTGATAGTATAATTTCTTTCCCTCGCTTTCCTTATTATATATTGAAATTTGCTATCAAAATTGAAAATTTTGCGCTAACAATTGAAATTTTCTTTTAAAGTGTATAATAATAGTTTCTGTTTTCATTAAATACTGCAAACATAGGTCTTTTTATCTACCCATCTCCATCCTCTCGTGAACCCCTTTTCTTCATTTAGTTTCTGTTTTCATTAAATACTGCAAACCTGGGTCTTTTTATCTACCCATCTTCTCAGAAACTCATCCTCTCATAAACACCTTTTCTTCATTTGCCCCCTTTTCTCCCAATTTTTGTTCGCTAACTTTCTCCTTCCAATTTAGTATAACAGCCGAGTTTCAATGAAGAGAGAGAAGGATTCGTAGCTGGAGAACCTAATAGAAAGTGAGCATTTTGCGTTGATTCGTAGTTGGAGAAAGAGAACCTAATAGAAAAGTGAGCATTTTGCTGCAGATCGACGACATCAATTCTCTCTAGTAAGTGAGACAAATGCATGTTTAAAGTTGATTTCTTTTTCACATTTTTTGCTTACTTGCAATTGAACAGCATAATCTTATAGCCTTAGAAGTTTTTACTTCAACTTTAAGAGCTTCAGGCCTTATAAAACACTTACTGTCAGGGATCGGATGAGCCTCGTTAGATTCCGTACATTGTAGAGTAAAGTATTAAAATATTGTTTACTAAGTATTATTAAACTTTATTTGATAGAACTGTGCTAGGACTTTCCATTTTTGCAGCATTGCAAGTGTCCTTTTTCACCTCAATAGGCCACATCTACTGAGCTTTGTAACTTTTGTCCTATTGAAAATATGCTTCACCGCAGATACCATAAAGCATTGGATATATTAGTTAGACATTTACAAGTCCTAAAAATGTATTGAAAGTATAGCTAATATGCAGAATTCCAGATGAGTCAACTTTGGGTGAGACAAAGAGTCTATCAGATCCGGTCCTAATTTTAGAAACTTTAGTGCATCCCTATGATAGTCTCCATACCATTAGGTTTATATTAGTAGGTTGAGGTTCATATCAGTAGATTTATATAAGTAGGTTCATATTAGTACATTTATATCGGTAGATTCAGGTTCATAACAGTAGGTTCGGGTTCATAGCAGTAGGTTTATATGATGGTATCTATATCAGTAGGCTGAGTAGGTCATATGGTAGTCTATCAGATTCAGGTTCATAACAGTAGGTTCGGGAACTTTGTCTCTTGATTCACCTAGTTTCTCTTATATTTGATTAATTGCTCTGCTTTGTTAGATCAATTGATTAAGAAGTTCATTGTAATAATTGATTCCTTTCAATCTTTTAGATTCGTTGTCTCTTGATTCACCTAGTTTCTCTTATATTTGATTAATAGCTCTGCTTTGTTAGATCAATTGATTAAGAAGTTCATTGTAATGATTGATTCTTTTGAATCTTTTAGATTCGTTCATCTTCGGTATCGTCCATTACTATGATAATTTTGACCTTACTGATATATAACATTATGTTGTTCTATTGCAAGTCAAGATAGAGACTACCATATGACCTACTCAGCCTACTCATATAGAGACCATCATATAAACCTACTGCTATGAACCCGAACCTACTGTTATGAACCTGAATCTACCGATATAAATGTACTAATATGAACCTACTTATATAAATCTACTGATATGAACCTCAACCTACTAATATGAACCTAATGGTATAGAGACTATCATAGGGATGCACTAAAGTTTCTAAAATTAGGACCGGATCTGATAGACTCTTTGTCTCACCCAAAGTTGACTCATCTGGAATTCTGCCGTCCTGCATATTAGCTATACTTTCAATACATTTTTAGGACTTGTAAATGTCTAACTACTATATCCAATGCTTTATGGTATCTGCGGTGAAGCATATTTTCAATAGGACAAAAGTTACAAAGCTCAGTAGATGTGGCTAGAGACATGCCTATTGAGGTGAAAAAGGACACTTGCAATGCTGCAAAAATGGAAAGTCCTAGCACAGTTCTATCAAATAAAGTTTAATAATACTTAGTAAACAATATTTTAATACTTTACTCTACAATGTACGGAATCTAACGAGGCTCATCCGATCCCTGACAGTAAGTGTTTTATAAGGCCTGAAGCTCTTAAAGTTGAAGTAAAAACTTCTAAGGCTATAAGATTATGCTGTTCAATTGCAAGTAAGCAAAAAATGTGAAAAAGAAATCAACTTTAAACATGCATTTGTCTCACTTACTAGAGAGAATTGATGTCGTCGATCTGCAGCAAAATGCTCACTTTTCTATTAGGTTCTCTTTCTCCAACTACGAATCAACGTAAAATGCTCACTTTCTATTAGGTTCTCAAGCTACGAATCCTTCTCTCTTCATTGAAACTCGACTGTTATACTAAATTGGGAGGAGAAAGTTAGCGAACAAAAATTGGGAGAAAAGGGGGAAAATGAAGAAAAGGTGTTTATGAGAGGATGGGTTTCTGAGAAGATGGATAGATAAAAAGACCCACGTTTGCAGTATTTAATGAAAACAGAAACTAAATGAAGAAAAGGGGTTCACGAGAGGATGGGATGGGTAGATAAAAAGACCCACGTTTGCAGTATTTAATGAAAACAGAAACTAAATGAAGAAAAGGGGTTCACGAGAGGATGGGATGGTAGATAAAAAGACCCACATTTGCTTGCAGTATTTAATGAAAGCAGAAACTATTATTATACACTTTAAAAGAAAATTTCAATTGTTAGCGCGAGCGCAAATTTCAATATATAATAAGGAAAGCGAGGGAAAGAAATTATACTATCAGGATAGAAATTTAATTTCTTTTCTAATAAAATTGGATTACTATAGCTTATCCTTTTATTAATTAAAAATTTCTTTGTTTAAAAGTGAAGATATTAATTTAATACCAACTTTAGAAATATTTAATTATTTTTTTGCAGATATTTTTTTTACAAAATATCAATTTTTTTAATCAATCTAATAATTTTTTATATTGCATGAATGATAATTACTATATCATATAAAAGTATTATTCAAATTTTTTATTCCAAAATCTAAAAGTATATAAATAATTTTATTTTTCATCTTTTCAATTCGTTATTTCAAATTTCTTCAAATTTTCAAAATATCTTTAAAATAAAATTTAATATAAATTATTGAGCTTACCACTTTTATTTTGAATTTTATATGAAAACTTAAAGATTATTGATTATATCTTATTCAATATAGCCCGTGTATTTAATTAGTAGGTTAGACTAGTGTTAGTTTTATTTATCAAAATCAATCTTAATATCAATTTTATATAAAAATGCTAGTAAGATTTTAAATAACTCGTTACAATAATAATAGTAATAATGCTATAAGCATTATAAAATAAAATAATTTTTTTTTAAAATACATAAAGGAAAAATTATGTTATTGCGCTGATATTTTTTTTCAATTATAAATTTTATAATTAAAACTAATTTACGAAATTCATTAAAAAAAATATGATTCTCACATAAATACATGATTAATAATTTTGACAAATTAATGTTTATTTTTCGATGAACTAATTAATATTTTTTAAGATTGATTTAAAAGTTTGTCTATTTAATTGATCTTGAAAGTTTAAAAGATTGTTTTGGTTTCAAAATACAACGAAGTTGTTATTTTTTATATTAAAACCATCATCGTTGAAAAAAACTAAATTATTCCGAACAATATATTAAGTGGACCCAAATTCAAGTGTTTTTATATTCTTATCGAGTTTCACATTTTCCATCCCATTTTTTCAAGAACATATATTTTAGTAGAAAATTTTGAGTAAACAAATCTCTCATTTCTTCTCCAAACAACAAAGATACCTCCCAAATGAAAATATAAGTTATTTTATGGTTTGATTTGGCTTTTTAGTTTTGTATTGATTTTTGCTAGCTTTTCATTAGTTAAATCTAGGGTTATAATCGAGTTCAGAATAATATATTAGTTTGCATGTGCTTGATTTTTGTTACAACGTTTTTCCTGTCATGATTTGTAAGTTTTTTTAGAAGTTTTGTCGAAGCACGGGTTGTTATGTTTCACATGTTCTTTGTCGCTTTTAGTGTTTCTAACATACGATGGTAGAGTAAAGGCCTTACAATTGCAGTGATATGTATTTTTCCTCATGATTTGGCTTATGTTTTAAATACATCTTAAATATTTGCTGTTTTTTTGTTGTAGTAAACAGATACAAACGAGACAAGGTCAAAATCCCGAAATGACGATGTTCGGGCGAAGAAGGCGGGAAAAAATCTTCACAGACAGGGCATACCAAATAAATCAAAATTGGTTCACATTGTGTCGAAGCAAACTAGCATTCCCAGTATACGCAGTGGTTGTTGCGGTGTAGCAAGTTTGATGTCGTTAGAAACTAATTATGGGCGGTGGTGACGAAGGACCACTATAATTTAGATAAAAAATAATATGGCATTCGCGTTTAACATGTACTTGTTATTCATATTTAACCATTAATTCTCAACTCATATTTAATAAATGAATCGTGATTCGCTTTAATTCTGAGTTCATATTTAGCAAATGATTCTCAATCATATTCGACATATGATTTTTAATTTTCATTTGACCCATGATTCTCAATTCGTAATTAACTCATGATTCTCAGTTGAATTTCATACACGCTTCATTACTCATGGACGATTCTCAATTCGTATATAACCCTTGATTATCAGTTTGGATTTAACATTAATTCGTGATTCGTATTTAACAAATGATACTCGGATCGGATTTAACCTTGATCGTATGTTTAGATTTAACACATGACTTGTGATTCCCATTTAACCTATGATTATCATACTATATATAACAAATTATATGTTATTCGTGTTAAACTCGTGCTTTATGATTCGTATTTAACCCTTGATTCTGAATTCAGGTTTAATAAATAATTCACGATTCGAGTTTAACAAATAATTATCGGTTCAGATTAAACACATAGTTCTCGATTTAAATTTAACATATGATTTTTAATTCGCAATTGACCCATGATCCCCAGTTTACAATTAACTCATGATTCTGAGTTTAAATTTCATACACGGTTTACTATTCTTATATAACTTTTGATTCTCGGTTTGGATTTAACACTTTATTCATGATTCGAATTTAACAAATGGTACTTAGATTGGGTTTAACCTTTGATTATGTGTTCGGATTTAACACACATCACTTGTGATTCACGTTTAACCTATGATTTTCAATATAGATATAACGAATGATCTTTCATTCGTTTTTATCCCGTGATTTGTTATTCATATTTAACCATTGATTCTCAATTAGGATTTAAAAGATGATTTGTGGTTCTTAATAAAAAAAATTAGTTCGAATTTAATAAATGATTCTCAAATTTAAAACATGATTTTTAATTCACATTTGACCCATGATTCCTAGTTTGCATTTAACTCATGATTCTCAAATTAAATTTCATACACGATTCTAAGGTCATACGTGATTATCAGTTCATATATAATCCTTGTATCTCAGTTTGGATCTAACACTTGATTCGTGATTTGCATTTAACAAATGATATTCGGATCAGACTGAACCCGTGATTCTCTGTTTGGATTTAACACATGAATTGTGATTCGTATTTAACAAATGATTCTCAATTTTGATATAACAAATGATTTGTATTTCATGTTTAACCCTTGATTTGTAATTCATATTTAACAATTGATTTTCAATTCAGATTTAATAAATGATTTGTGATTCGCCTTTAACAAATAATTCTCAATCAAGATTTAACATATAATTCTCTCTCCCAGATTTAACACATGATTTTCAATTCGTATTTTCCAATGATTCTCAGTTTGTAATTAACTCATGATTCTCATATTGAATTTCATACACGATTCATTGTTCATACATGATTCTTAATTCGTATATAACCTTGATTTTTTGTTCGGATTTTAAACATGACTTATGATTCATATTTAACCTATGATTCTCAATTTAGATCTAACAAATGATTATTAATTTGAGTTTAACTCGTGATTTGTGATTCATATTTAACCATTAATTCTCAACTTAGAAATAATAAATGGTTCGTCGATTCGTGTTTAACCAATAATTATCAGTTTGGATTTAAAAAATAATTCTTAGTTCACATTTAACATATAGTTTTCAGTTCATATTTGATCCATGATTCTCAATTCGCATTTAATTCATGGTTCTTAGTTTGAATTCCATACATGATTCATCGTTCATACATGATTCTTAGTTCATATATAGATCTTGATTCTTAGTTTAGATTTAACACTTGATTCGTGATTCACATTTAATAAATGATACTCAGATTATATTTAACATTTAATTCTCTGTTCGGATTTAAGCTTTGATTCTCTACTCGGATTTAACCTATGATTTCTCAACTTAAATATAACAAATGATCTATGACTTGCGTTTAACTTTGATTCATATTCAATCATCGATTCTCAATTTGGATTTAATAAATGATTCGTGATTCACGTTTAACCAATAATTCTCATTTCAGATTTAACACATGATTTTCGGTTCATATTAACACATGATTTCCAATTCACATTGGCCAATTGTTCTTAGTTCATAAATAACTAATGACTCCTAGTTTGAATTTCATACACAATTCTCTGTTTGTATATAAACTTTAATTTCAATTTTGATTTAACACTTGATTTGTGATTCGCAATTAACAAATGATACTCGTATCAAATTTAACCTTTGATTCTATGTTTAGATTTAACATATGAATTGTAATTCGCATTTAATATATGATTTGTTAGTTTAGATATAATAAATGCTCTATCATTCTTGTCTAACCCGTGATTTGTGATACATATTTAACCCTTGATTATCAATTAGATTTAACACTTAATCTTTCATTCAAATTTAACATATTTAACCTAGAATTTTTAATTCAGAATTATTAAATGATTCAAAGTCCATCTCCAACCCATTATTTAGAACTAACATATGATTATTAGTTCAAATTTAGCTTCTGATTCCAAGTTCGGATTTAATATATTATTTGTGTTTCGCATTCTACTATTTGATAAGGAAATAGAATTTCGAGGACTAAATGTAAAGGAATAAAACTTGTTATGACAAATTGTATAATTAGAGGAAATAATTAAAGCTTTACGTTTTAATAAGGGACTGATGTGCAATTAAACCCATTTTTTAAGCGTTTTAGTTAAAGCTAAGTCTTTTCTCCTCTATATAAAGGTCAAGGCTAATCTAATCATACTCTCTGCCCTTTTGAGATAAACCACTCTTGTTACTTTACTTTCTCTCTCTAAAATCTATTTATCTCTCTACATTCTTTACTTCTCTCAATCTTACATAGTGAATCCAGATAATAACTCGCCAAATTGGTGACTCCACTGAGATTGATCATTGATTATATCCTAGACTACTTGTTCAAATTTTCTTTTTTCTTCCATTTCAAATTTTTGAAAATTATTTCAAACTTGAAGATGAATCCAAGAAGTGAGAACGATCCATTAGTTCGAGCAGTTATTGAAACGTTGAAAAAATATTTACAATTGGCTAATGATAGACAAGAAGAGTCCATCAGAGGAGTGTTTCCTGAAGATATGAAATTGGCTAAGAAGTTGTGAGGTAACGCATTTGGCTATATAGTGTTGGATAAGATTTTGTCCAAAAAATATTTGAGTAGACCATCATTGCGATGCTTGAGCAAACAAAAATCACTTAAAGTTTTATCATAATTACATGATGGAGAGGGTTCAACACATTGCGGGTTCAAGGCATTGACTCGTCAAGTTTTACTGGCAGGGTATTAATGGCCTTTGATTATGGACGATGCAAAAACAAGGTTGGAAGGTTGTGTAAAATGCGTCGCTCCAATATTTTTCAGCCCAGGTTGCAAGTTTGATGAAAGTATTTTTTTCATTTTTCCAATGAAGCTTGTGACGCCTTGAAATTTTTGCACGAAACACAAAATTTGATAAGAACTAAGGAGAAAATCAGTTGGAGGTATAATTCAAGGTAATATAATAAAATGACTTACGATTACTCCTTCAGACGAGGTTCAACTTTGATGGTCTGGATTCAGAAATTTCTTTATCATTCTCTCAAGATCTTGAGACGAAGATAAATTTTTGTTTCCAAAATTTGTCTGCCTCTAACAAGTCATCGATAATTTTCAAATCATCATCGAGTGTTAGATTGTAAAATAGAAGTACTGGTCCCTTCAAAAATTTGGCCTAGGAAATGAAGTCTGGATGCAGATCGGATTTAACATATGATTCTCACTTTGTATTTAATAATTGATTATTAGTCCATATTTAATACATGATTCTCAGTTTAGATTCAATAAATGATTCATGGTTCATTTCTAACGAATAATTCACATGATTCTTAGTCTATATATATACATAAAAAATATATAAAGATTATGATTTTATATTTAAAGAATTTTTGTTGTAACTTTATTTATGTTAATTACCAATTGTAGTGGATTATGACAAGAGATATAACAAAATAATATTTATTTGCCATTTTTAAATGGTGAAAACGTCTAAACAACAATTAGTGAGCTAATAAAATTTTCAATATATTTAATCCTTACAAAATATAAACCTTATTCAGAAAGATCTTCATTTTCTAGCTCATCCTTATCTTCAGAGTTGCTATCATATGCATCTTCATCATTCGAATCAGAAGAATTATCAAGAGGCTCATGATTAAGTTGGTGAAATGGTAGATTATAATGAGAAAAATCAACAATTAATTCACTAATTGGAATAGAAACACTGGGAACATCATTAAGCACAAAAGGCTCCATAATATTAGTGTTGTCTTTAAATTCATCTGGCATCAATATGGATGTAGACGAATCTTCTTGGTATGCAACTGGATCTGTCTCATTGTCGCTAGGACTTCCATTTTCTTGAATAGGTAATTCCCATATGTTCCGATGATGCATATTTTGAACGATCATCTAATCATCACCTAATTTGGAGTCTGGTATATAAAAAACTTGTTTTGCCAAGATAGCAAGAATATATCGATCATCTTCACAAATTCGTGTACTCGTGTTAACTGATATGAATCCTTGATCCTCTTTTATCTTTGTATTGTACCAGTCACATTCAAATAAATGTGATGTTTCAAAATATTTGTAGACAAGACTAGTTACACTTTGTAACTTGCCATAAAAGTTTACTTCATTCGATTCAACATCACTAATTACCATAACACCACTATTTTGAGTTGTTCTTCTATCATCTCGCTCTGCAATTAAAAATTTAATAGCACCATTCAAAATACACCCGCTATCCATCTGAGAACGAATTGGACCTCTAGCAAGGGATTTGAAGTGATGGGTGATGTCAAAGTGATCATATGGGTAATATCAAAGTGATCTGCAAGAAGATAACTTATTTATTAATATGTTTAATAATACCTAATTTAAGAAATATCAATTATTTAATAAATCTGAAAATTTAATATATAATTTATTAAAATTGATCGTACCAAAAATAAGATCTAAACACACCCAACCAAAAATAAATCCCACCCAACCAAAAATAAATCCCACTAAAACGTATAAAAATTTAGAATAGAATCCTAATTTATCATATACCAATAACCGAAGTTATTTATGTCAAACATAAGTTCTTACCAACATTGATATAAACATACGTACTTTTCCCCTTTTAAATCACAAATCTGAACACTTTTTGTTATAACGAAGGATAAAATAATGAAATATAATATTTAGTTTTGTTTAGAGCTAAATCATAGAATATGAGAGAAGTAAAATTGTGTTTCATTTAACTCTAACCCTTTAATTTATAATGGTTGGTAGATCTAGTTGGTTAGGAAAATAAGGAGCCAAAATAGAAGATAAATCTAATTTGGTAAGGGATTGAATAAAAATAAAAGATAGAGTTAAATAATTAGAAAGGAAAAAAAATAGCTAGTTGGTTAGAAAAATAGGGATTGAAAATAAAAGATAGAATTTGTTAGAAGATTGAATAAAAATAAAAATAAAAAATAGAGTTAAATGGTTAGAAAGATAAGGACTAAAAAAGTTAAACAAATAAAGTTAGACCCTAAAATAAGGCCAAAGCTATTTCCTCCATGTTATTTTGTATTTCCTCCATGTTTCAAACTTTAAAAACACTAGTGACTTGCTTTTACCAAATTACCCTTATTTTTATTTCAAATTTATCACTAGACGCCATTTATCTAATAGATAGTCTTATATGAAAAAACACAACATTAACCTAACTTTAATCCAAGATATATGATTTTATCTCTAAAATTAACCCTAAAACAAAGAACTTCAATAATTGTGGTTTAAATCTCGAATAATTGTGTATTATTATGCTAAAAAGTGTTTACACCATTATTTTATAACTTGTTTATACTATGCGGACACAGTGAAAGACTTGCTATCCATTTTGGATTGTTAAATACAGAAGCGGGAACTCGACTGCAGGTAATGAAGAACCTTCGTGGTTTCTTCTGAATTCTTTTTTGAACACTCAGCATGTGATTCCGAGTGGCCTACTCGGAATCACATGCTGAGGGTTCAATAAAAATTTCAGAACAGTAGGATATCCCAAGGCGAACCAAGATCAAACCCTAATCGATTCTAACAATGAAATCAAACCCCAAATGAAACAAAGAAGATGATTTCGTTATCTTACCCCAAATCAAACCCCAAATCGAACAGCAAAATCTAACTACAAACCCTAATCGAAAAATGAAGAAACAAAGAAGATGATTTCGTTATCTTACCTTCGGCTACTCTCTCTCGGAATTTGTTTTGTAATGGGGAAGAACCTAGAATTTCTTTAGGGTGAAGAATGGGTTTTGTTGTACTGAATAAAATGGGTATGTTAGGGTAATGGTTTTGTGAAGAAAAAATAGATAAAAGAGCAATTTTGTAACTTTCTTTATGGAGGAAATAACATCATGGAGGATTTTTGAAAAGATGGAGGAAATAAAAAATAACATGGAGAAAATAGCTTTAGCCCTAAAATAATGCTCATTTTTACCAAGAAGTATAGAAACGAACAAGCCTAAAATAAAGGCTAAAACTGATAATATCTTTAAGCTTTAGTTCTAACTCCATCAATTAAAATTCACAATCTCAATTCTTCCTCCATAATTAAAATTCACAATTGGAGGATTTTGTTCTACTTCTACTCTAATCTTTCTGACACCGGCTGTTTTTGGGATTTTTTTAGTTATGTTTCACTTTTTACAAATCAAAAAGTGTAAAGTCTAATCTGTGTTAAATTTTTAATGGTCTATTCTTGTTTGAATAGCTATAAAATCTGCGTGAATGCAAGTAATCATGGATTTTAGCGTGGATTTGCTTGTTTTTTTGGGAAGTCGGGAACTTTGTCTCTTGATTCACATAGTTTCTCTTATATTTGATTAATAGCTCTGCTTTGTTAGATCAATTGATTAAGAAGTTCATTGTAATAATTGATTCCTTTCAATATTTTAGATTCGTTCATCTTCGGTACCTATTAGCTGGATATCGAGTTTAGAGTGTTTTTAATTCCAGTAGCTTTTAGAGATAAACTATTAAGTTTTGATGGATTTGTCATCTAAATTTGTTTCAGCTGTGATTGTGTACAGAAAGATAATGTGGTATCGTTAATTCCTCTTTGAGGTTATTAGGAGGATCATAAAAACTCCTTTGTGATGGAGTTAGCTTTTCTGGTGAACTATGAAAGTTAAAGTTCTATTATCAGTCTTTGCTTAGCAGCAACCTGCAGGCGAAATAAATTAGGAAAGACAAACACAAATCTCTTAAAATATATGGATGTTAATTTTTATCATTGCTCCCCAACAATGATTTAAAGTAAACCTATTGCTAGATATTTCAAAATTTGATTTCGTATGATAAACCTAAATTCAAATCTAGTTTTGTTAGGAAGCCAAAGGGTTCAGAATTGCTAGCAACTGTTTTTAAGAAATGCTGTGTTGAGACATGTGACGTCTATGTTGTATGTAAGGAATAAAATCTGTGCCTCGTTGAATTGATAGTTTGTATCTTGGTGGTAGGTTGGGCATTTGGAATTCCATAAGATAACATAATCATGCACATATCTAATAAAGAGTAATTCGATCCTTCTTTATTGCAGAAAACAACGCTAGTTTTTTCAGATTTTTTCATAGAAGGATGTACACAAGTTCTTAAGGATCAGTGTCTGAATCAGCTAATGCATTTGAGGAATTCACAAAAAGCAAGCATTTGGGAGTTACTTTACTCTCACAATATACCTCTTCAATTTTTCATACTTAGGAAACTGCCTCTTTATCAATAGAGACTATTGTTCACGTAAAAAGGAACCCAAAAGCTATGATAACAACATTAAGAGCACTGCCTTCCAACATGTCAAGTCAATATATCCGGCAGTTGTCCATTAGGTACATTCCTCTTTACTGTTTAATTGTGACTTCTCGTTAGTCTCGAAATGAAGGTCGAGCTATAATCTTAACTGCCTCTTTTCAGTTAGATGTGCAGGCTGCAATAGTACGTTAAGGATCTAGTTTTAAAACACAGTTCTCGTGTATGGAAATTATTATGAAGAGCTTGTCAGCATGCTGACCCAGAAATAGTTTATGCATCTTCCATACTAGGTCCAGCTAGGACAATCCTGAAGATCTAAATCTTATATTTATATAAAAAAAGGAATAGTTCAAGTCTTTCTTACTGCAAAATCTTGGTTGAATCACTAGTTTTTCCAATTATCTTTTATTAAACTAGGTCGGAAGCAAATTAAATGAAATTTGACATGCAGTTTCATTCTCTTTTGGCCAATTTTGTATTGTGTTTGGTGTCTTGGTTACAGGTGCAATTACCTTTTTCCTCTCAATTCCAAGAAGAAGAAGAAGTTAGCGTGGTTACTGCCTTTGAAAGAGTGAAGTTGTTGAGAAAAGTATACCGAATAGATAGTAAGGCGTGTGATTGTCATGAAAAAAGTTCAAGAGGTGAAAGCTCTGCGAGCTGTAGAATTTTGTGACGGATAGTTGAACTTATTGCCCTTGGGGATGAGCTACTGGTTCTTTCTCTCAAATTAATCTAATTGGCGAAGGAGAGTTTGGAAAAATCTATAAATGTAGAGGAGTTTTTAAGGAGGTAATTTGTTTATATTTAGTGATGGCTAACAAACATATAGTTATAGTTTGGTTATGGCTCAACCAGAAGAGAGTTAGGCTTAATTTAATGATTTTTTAGCTTAAGCTCAAACTTTAACATAGACTTGAAATAATTATTTTTTTGGATCCAACATTTCGATATGACTCACAAGTATTTCATCAACCTTGCTTACATTCATACTCGTGATATTTCCGTAACAGGTTGAAGTTTTAAGCTAGTCGCCATCCCCATGTAGTTTTGCTACTTGGAGCATGCCCTCAGAATGGCTGTCTCTCTAAATACATAGAAAATGGAAGCCTAAAAGACTATTCTCCACCAAGAAAGGAAACCATGTCTCCCACGGATAATCTTTGAAGTTGCTTGTGGGATTGTGTTCTTACGCAATTCAAAACAAGAGCCTATCATACACTGAGATCTATATGAAGTCCGATTCCATTTTGTTAGACAAAAATCAGAGATGTTGGTCTAGCTAAATATGTTTTTATACTTTATGATGTCTCGGAAAATCAATTTTTGAATATTAAGGCAGCAAAAACTATAGGACCAAAATGGAATATATATATGTCTAGGAATTATATATTTTTAAATATTTATGGTGGGACATCTAAGTTTCTTTTAACAAATGTAAAAAAACATGAAAAAGGGTCACCATATACGGTTCTTAGTTCTTGTATTCATATCTCTGGTTGGCATTTATTTATTTAATTTATAATTTATTAAAAAACAAGTTACAACTTCAAACAAATTATAGCATAAAATTAGTTTTAAATAGATGATAATATTATTTTAATTTGAAATGTTACCATAAAAATATTTAAATACTAATAATAAAAGACAAAATATTATAAATATATATGCTTACACATATTTTGATTCAATTTATATATATATTGAAACAACCAAAACCGTTGCTACTTAGACTTTAAAATAAAAGAACTCCATGTAAATAAAATATTAAAATAAATAATATTTTATCCTATTAAATTTAACACAATTTAATATTGAATTTAATGTTTCAAAATAAAAATATTTATTTTAAATAAAATTTAAAATAAATAATTTTAGAATTAATGGGTTGAGATCCAATCGAGATCGAGAGAGAAAGGATTGAACTGTACCAAGTTTGAGATCCAATAATAATTTTAGTTGCTAATTCTATAAGTGTTTTGGCAACTATGTTTGTGTTACCAAATCATTTTAAAAAATTAATTAGTCATTGTAAATAACTAGTATTTTAACAACAATTTTTTCTTTTATTTGCAACAAATATATTTTATTGCTATTTCCATTATGGTATTGGCAACCATATTTGCTGCATATTTATTTTACAACAAATAATTAGAGTCATGGTAATAAATTAGCTCTTTAGCAATAATATTTTTTGTTGCCAATATTTTTTTTAATATTCTGCAACGAATATTTATTTTCGTTTTAAATTGTCATTTTTTGCAATAATTTTTTTTGGTTGCAAACAATATCGTTGCATATAATAAAAATTCTTGTAGTGGTCTTATCTCTCCATAACATTACTTTGACGTGTGTCTAATGTCCAATTGGCTATTTATATTGGGTGGATTTCAGTATGTAATGATGTCCTTGGTTTTGAAGTAGATAAAGGCTATGTTATCAATTAGTTCGCTAAATGATCCACGTGAGGAATTTCTTATCTTTTGTCGATGTCTCGATATCCCTTATTATGATTATGGTACCTTGGCCTTGTCGAGGCGACGATATTACTCTGCCGGAAGTCATGTTGGCTACTTGGAATGACTTAGGTCACACTTAATTGTTATTTGTTGAGAAAGGATTGGTTGTGCGGGAAAGTTGTTACCGTTCCCAATTCCATTACTACATTTGTCCACTTTGTCTTGTCGTACTTTATGTATTATTCCACGTGTGCGAGAACATATTTAGACATGTCGATCTTTTTTATCATAATTGATTTAGATAATGGTTTGTTCAGGATTCTTTGTCTATATAACAGACATGCCGTGTTGTCAAATTATTCCTGCAATTGGTCGCATTATCTTATCGGTTCTTTGCTTACAATGGATGATTAAATCCAAACCTCTCATAATAGACTTAGATCTAATGAAATGGTTGCAGAAAGCCATTCGAAGTTGATGGAAGGTTCTAATGCTCTTCGAGAGAAGACCATTAAACTATGTTAAGAAGGTTCCTTTAAAAGTGAGAACAAAATCTTTGCATTTGAATAAATCATCCGCTCTTGGAGACCGCAACATTTCATTTAAAAAATTATTTACGTGGTGGACTTGGTTTCCTTTTTGTGAACTTGTCAATTTTGTGTGTGCTGAATTGTGGCCATAATATCGTGTGTTACATTTCAATATCAAATACAAATTCATCTAGCATAAATTTCCATACGCATTGTTGAAGATATTATTTTCTATGTGGTGTCTCCCAATGCTCACTATCTTGTCTATTAGAAAATCAGTTATTGTGTTGATTGGCTGTATATACTCCATAAGGATAGATATACAGCAACAGAGCGTACTCGTTCTATCTTGGCTATGTTGGGGGTGGGGGTCTTAGGTACCATTTATGCTTGCTACAGTCGAGAGAGATGTATAATTTTACTGCATTTGAGGGTTAATTGATGCAACATCGTGGGGATAAGGTTGTTAAGCTAGAGGGGTAACAACTTTTGGGAAATAGTAACTGCTAAAATGAACTCATGCATCAGAAGCTGGGCCTGATAATTATAAAACCTTATAGGTGGGGAGTCTGGGGGAGTCGGGTCATAGGGCGAAGAAACTTGTTGATTCCATTGTTGATTTGGATTGGTTATCGGTGGGGGGATGATATTGGCCTACATAAATATTGGATTATCATTTTTTGCATATCACAAGGTTGTTCTTTTGAAGTTTCATCCTCACACTTTTTAATGTGTTTAGGCTGGGATCCCATGGTCTGGCTCCTCATCTTTCATCTGTGACGTTGATCTTTGTTACTTTTACCTGATGAAATTTGATCCGATTTTGTCATATCTTTCCTGTATTTATTAAAATAAAAGTCGTGTTTGTCACTAATATTGGTATCGGTCTGTAAGACTGTCAATGTCGTATCCCTGATTCACATCGTTTTTCTTGGATTCATGGATATGGGGCTTGATTTTTTTCATATTTTTCCTATATTTAATCATCATTCATTCTCTTGCTTTTGCTCGTTGCTTTGTCTTCAATTTCTACCATATAAAAGTGATTGATTATGCTCAAATAAGGGTTTTATAATATATCTAGGGTACCATCGGTCCCCAAAAAAGTCACCAAATAAATGTAAAAAGTGACTAAGTTGTAAGATGTTATTATTCATGAATTTATCTTCCTTATATACAAGAGTAACCAATTATATTTATGACAACGATATTGATTACTATCATAATTATGAAGATTATAACAGGGGTAAAAAATACCAATCGTCCTTCACGTTTACCACTTGTAACAAGTTGGTCCTTTTCCATTGGGGCTGTAATAAAGTGGTCCCTCATGTTTCAGAAACCAGAACAAAATCATCCTTTTTTTTACCTCAGCCCAACTTTTGTACCCTTAATACCCTTTGACCATCAGCGATCCACGTTGGACGCTGATGTGACAGCTGTAAAAAAAATTTAAAAACACCATTTACTTTCACCCAACCCCTTTAACCCTGATTCGAAACCAAAACCCAGCCCAATTATATCTTCTTCCTAACAAAAGCTTTGAATCTCTTCAAATCGATTTTATAGCGACAACCAAACAACCATAAACACGTCGAATCTCTTCAAATCGACTTTTCTACTCTGCATCGCAACTACTGTTTTCTTACTGATTCGAGTTGTTCTCTTCAAAACCAACAAAATAATCGTGAAACGAAAGAAAATTCTCGATTCAAGTTACTAGACTTCAATAAAAAGACTCTGATTTACCTACAAAAAAGACATCTTTCATCGAAATCACCAAACCCTAATTCTCGGAATCCACAGAAATCAACATCCATGGATAAGTCTTCGTTCAAGCTTGTGCATCCTCTTGGTTCGAATCTTTTTCTATCATTTTCTTTTTTACCTATATCTTAAATTGAATTCTCTGTATCGATTTCGTAATGATTATATAAAATACTCAAGAAATGGTGGAGATGGATTGAAGATTGCTTCAACGTTTCTCAGTTCTTCAAAGTCCCCCAATTCAACAATAGTATGCCAGAGAATCAATTCTACACCAAAATCTCCCTCTATTTGAATTCTCTAACATCGATTGAGGAATCCGATTTCACCAAACTTTTCACCGAAAAAATATCAAACAAAATCCTACTCTGATTGGATCCAAATCAGATTATCCAAGACGATTTTCTCAATTCCAAGGTTTTGTGGATCAATCAATTCAACGATGACGAGACCAGAAATTTCGTTTGAAAATCTGAAAAGCCGATAAATAAAGGATTCTACGGCCGTATCTTCAACACATGCATATAGTCAAGGATGAAATCGAGGAGAGGAAACCGAAACCGAAGCTGGAGCTTTATATTAATGTCAAACCCCGTGATCGGTCGAACAAGATGATCGACCGGTGGACATCTGTTCCGTTCACGCATCCCTCGAGTTTCGAAATGATAGCTATGGAGTCAGATATGAAGAAAAAGGTGAAAGCAGATATGGAATCTTTTATAAAAGCGAAACAGTATTATAACTGATTCGGACGAGTTTAGAAACAGAGTTTTCTACTGTACGACGATTCCGGTACGGGGATGGAAACAAGGTGATCGAGCTTCTCATTGGCTGCTTGAAGACTGCCACAATACTTTACTTGGATGTTTGATTTCGGGGTTATCGATTTGAGTGTTAAAATGGTAAGATTAAATCAGTAATAAATTATGTTTTAATTGAACAAGAGTTTTGATTGATTGAATAAGGTTGGATCAGGTTGATGGGCTGGATTAAAATAAGGCAAACCGGGTTATTTTGGTTAATTGGGCCGGGTTTTGGTTTCGAATTAGGGTTAAAGGGGTTGGGTGAAAGTAAATGGTGTTTTTAATTATTTTTTACAGCTGCCACATCAGCGTCCCACGTGGATCGCTGATGGTGGCTGGTCAAAGGGTATTAAGGGTACAAAAGTTGGGTTAAGGTAAAAAATGATGGTTTTGTTCCGGTTTCTGAAACACGAGGGACCACTTTATCACAGCCCTAAAGGAAAAGGACCAACTTGTTACAAGTGGTAAACGTGATGGATTACTGGTGTTTTTTACCTTTATAATAGCCTAATATATTTTTTCGTATGTGTTTAAAGTAGTAAAAATGTAAATACCGAGATATGTAATGTCGTTGTAATAGACTTGCAGCTGCAGCCGAATCATATGATCGAGTAAGTGGCCATCAACAAGAGAGCCATCAACCAGAGGACCATCGACCATAAGGCATCAGACCAAAATGTTAGCATGAGTGGTGGTGAGACATCAATCGCCTAGTGGGTTTCTGGTGATAATGTTTTGGTAGCACGAATAAAAATCGCCATTATTAGTCTCGATATTGACAAGTAAATTGCTAACATACCTTACTTCAGATCTTCCAGTGGATTCAGTCAGAATTAATGCTAGAAAACATCAACATCCCTACGAGGAAAGTCGCACCTAAATGAAAAAACCAAAATTGGGTATGCGTAGGGCTTCAGCGGAGCAATTTCTGATGGCGCACAAATGAGATTCACAACCCCCTTAGAACAAATGCGAAGATGAGTACCATGGGGAGCACTAGTGCGTGAATTCTGACTATTTGAATCATCACCCTCATGACAAACAATGATACTTGTATTTTTTTCACCAATTTTTAAGAAAACAAGCCAAATCAGGATACACACATGCATGCACCACGTACGAACACATACCCACACACGCACGCGTTTAGGCACAGACACAAATTTTATTTCATCTATCCTTTCTATTCTTTTACAATATTCAATATCAACTAAATAGTTTTCAATATTATACATCTCAAGGCTCTCATGAGTCCAACCGCAAGTGATTGTGATACAGTCTATCAAATGTTGGTCATGGACATTTTACTACAACAAACACTTATACAATCAAACTTCAACAAAACTTCACAAGTAAAAGAAATTATATTTGAGATATAATAACACATGTTGTTAGTCATTAATTGATTATCTCGCAAGGATCAAAACATCACTCCATAAATTTCGTTGTGCTAAAACCTTATCCGATTGGTAAAAAAAAACTTAAAATTTATTCGACCAATCCTCAAAGACTTACAAACCTTTTGGTTGGGTCTAAAATTTGTTTTTAAAACCAGTTCACAACACACACAATCATAAAAAAAACAGATCAAAAATATTATTATTTAAAAATATCAGTAAAAAACCTTAAATATTATTGTTAACAATATTATTAAGGGAAATGACACACTAAGTACCTTCTAGACAAACATATTATTATCTAGTACCCAAAAAGGTTAATGCTCACTTAATATCCACCATAATTACCCTCAACATAGTATATAAGGGTTAATTTGTAAAAAAAGAGGTCTTTTGGTTTCAGTACCAAACACTCTATTTTTGAATTTTGAATTTATGACTCTCTCTCTCTCTCTCTCCTCTCTCTTAAACTAACAAACAACCCATTTTTCAAGAAGGTCTGTTCTTTTCAAATTTATTTGCCGTCATCACACTCTTTCCGGCAACAATCGTTGGCCACCGGCGAACCTAACTGTCAACCGACCAACCAACTAACCACCGTATTGCTTCAGTTCTGACCACCGTCGACCAAACGACGTCCACAAAATAATAAAATCTATATATATTTTTTGTTGCCGATAATTATTGCTTTTCGTTACGATTTTGATTTTCATTTCCATCAATCACAGAGCGATTCCACTGCATTTTTCTCCGACCAAACTCAGGGTTTTTCTCTCCTTTCATTTCTCTACCTCGTTTTTTTAATTTTCATACTTTTCTCTGGCTCTCCATTTTTTGGTTGTGTTTGTGTTGGTTAGGTGAAAAATATCAGGTGTTGAGATCTGATGTTAATGTTTTGTCTTTATTTTCCCTTTCTTTGAAATATTTGGGATTTGGGTTTTTGAAAAGGAAATTAAAAGAGAGAAGGAAAGAAAATGATGATTGAGCTGTAGGTAAAACTTGCATTCTCATCTCTTACACCAGCAACACCTTCCCTACGGTATGTATATTATGTATACGTATATGTTTCTCTACTTGTTCTTTTTTTACGCTGATTATGTTGGGCTATAAAGCGTAAGAGAATGAGAATATAGGTTGATTTATTTGATATTTTCTACTTGCTTATGTGCTTTAGCATTATGGCCTTTGGATTTAATATTCAAGCAGCAAACTACGGAAACTACCAAATCAATGAAAACGAAGAATACAACAACAAAGTACATCAAAGATGAAGACAGAGAAATTGCGTGGTTCAACGTTGGTGTTAGAGTTGGGGTTGGAATTAGACTCGAAATTTGCGTTGGTGTCGGTATAGGAGTTGGTCTACTAGTCTTTTTGATATCGTTGGATAAGCACTCCTTATCTTTCGATTTGTATGTTTTGAAACTGTTAATATTACTTCGTACAACGTTTGGTTGTATCGTTAATTTTATTCTTTACCAGTGTTTGACATTGCTAGATAGGCTATGATTACATTGCTAGATACTTGGTATATCATTTGTAGTTGCATTGGAATTAAGTTTATGATGCCATTTTGCTAGATACAGTGTAATACCTCTGCGATTGTAAGTCTACAATGAGATTTCTAAATACGTGTATATGAAGTTGCTAGATACAGTATTTTCCAGACATGAACATTCCACTAACATGAAGTACATGGACGTCCTAATCAGCATAAAAATGGTAGATAGGTTGTAACGAGGTTGATAGATACAACTGTATATCATTGCTAGATACCTTATAACGATATTCCTAGATACAACATCTGAACATCGCTAGATACATTATAACGACTATGATAGATACAACATCAAAATATTGCTAGATGGGTTGTAACGAGGTTGCTAGATATAATTTGATTACGCAGGAAGCCACCAAAAAAGAGCTTATCGATGGTTCAACTGAAGACATTTTACAAGCATCTGAAGATTTAGCAAACATGATGCGATTTTTTGCTTGTATTTAGACATTGCTAGATACAATATAATAAGAATGCTAGATACATTTTATTGGATTTCCATATGCACTCAGAAGACATTGCTAGACACACTAATACAACATTACTAGACACACTAGTATATAATTGCTAGACACACAAATACAACATTGCTAGACATGGAAATTGTTACTGTGATTGTAATTTAAATATCACATTGCTAGATACATTGATATGAGTTTGCTAGATACACTAATCTCACTTCTTACATTGCGATTGTGTTTGAATTCTAAGATGAATTTGCTAGATACATTGACATGAGGTTGCTAGGTACTGCTGAAAATGCAGTGTAGAGGTTAAATCGACAGTCTCATCATAAATCGAGAATTCTAATCAGGTTTTACAGGCATCTGTAGATTTGTTGAACATGATGCGATTGCCGTGTAGAGGATGCGGTTTTCGGATTTTAAAGGATGTGATTTTTTACTTGTATTTAGACATTGCTAGATACGTTATAATGAGATTGTTAGATACATTTTATTGGATTCCCAGATGCACTCAGAAGACATTGCTAGACACACTAATACAACATTGCTAGATACACTAATACTACACTTCTAGACACACTAGTATAACATTGCTAGACACACAAATACAACATTGCAAGATGTTGGAAATGTTATTGCGATTGTAATTCAAATATCGCATTGCTAGATATATTGATATGAGTTTTCTAGATACACTAATCTCACTTCTTACATTGCGATTGTGCTTAATAATTTCCTTTTCCAACCGCTTCTTGGAACTACTGACTCTCTAATCCTTAGTGATACCGTAAATAAAGGCATTGCTACTGTAAGCATCCATTGAACACCCAAAAAAAGCTAACAACATAATTATAAAATAGATTAAAACATTAGATAGTGGATTTGCAACTTCCAAGTACAACAACCCTCCCAAAAAATAGAATATCTTAGAGGGTTGGTCAATTTTTGCCAATAAAAAAAATACTAAATCAAAAAACATGCTGCATGAACTCCAATAAGATCAGTCTGAATACTAGTTACATGACATTGCTAGATCCAAGTTATATGATATTGCTATAACGAGTTATCAGACATTGTTAGATACACGCTATATGACATTGTTAGATACTAGTTATATAACATTGCTAGATACTTTATTACCATATTGCTAGATACTTTATTACTATATTGCTAGATATTAAATTATGACATTGCTAGATACGTAGTAATCGTTAAATGGTTGGATACACCAGGAATGGCAGGATCTTGCTTGATACATTAATAAAATCGTTGCGATTTTAAGTTTTATTACATTGCCAAATATGGGTTAATGCACATTGGTAGATACGAGTTGTATTTCATTTATATTTTCATCAATATAACATTGTGATGTATGGCATATATGAAATTGCTAGACAGGAGTTGGTGTGGATAAAAGTAGCCTGGGGGTAGGCTGGTAATTTCAAGTGGAGTTTTAAGGCGGTGTAAGGGTGTTTCACGGTGGTGTGGTGGTGTTTAAAGGTGTTTCAAAGTGTTTCAGGGTGTTTTAAAGTGTTTCAAAGTGTTTCAGGGTGTTTCAAAGTGTTTCAGGGTGGATAGATAATTAAGCAGCCTGGCAGCAGTTAATTTTTCTTACCCATAGTTAATGCTGGTGGTTGGGCATTTATAGTGTGAAATTTGGGCCCTTATGGGCTTTCGGGTCAAGTTTAATGGACCCGGGTCATGTTTAAAGACCCATAAGTTTTAAGCAGATGTGCAGGTAGCTTAGTCAGATAGTGTTTAGGTTTTTTAGTACTTTAGTCATAGTTCGAACTGCCTTAAGTTTACAGTGTTCGAAATCATCTGTCCGGTAAAAAAGTCCTGTTCGAATTTAATACTTGGAGCCTGTCCGAATTCACGGGGAGATGTACTTTGGACTGCCCTTCCGGGGAGCACTTCGAATTCGGACTCATCAGGAGCCCCTTTTTTAGGTATTTGAACAAGTGTCCTTGTTAAAGAACTGAAAAACAGTCCGACTTAGGAAGTGATCTTCCAATTCGAAGAGAGTTGAGGACAGGCCCGGACAGCCCAATCGTTACGAATTCCAAACGGTTCTTTGTCAGAGTTAGTGGGACACGTGTCACTCTCTGGTTGGTTACTTTTAGCCGTTTTTTCACCTTGAAAGTTGCACCACTTTCTCGAACAAGTTACCTCTTTAAATAATATTGATGATGTCAGCGCCGTTTTTTAATCATTGCCCAACTTTTCGGATTCTCCTAGGAATCAAACCCTTTTTTACATTTACTATAAATTTCATTCATCTTTCACAGCCTCACTTATCACTTTCACTCTGCCATTTTACTCAAAGTTTCATCTCTCTAAAACTTCAAGATTTCCTTAGTTGTTTTATGTTCACAGCAAGAACAACTTTAATCAAGGGTGGCTGGCTTAATCTCTCAGAATTGGAGAAAGCTCAAAGGGTTGAAAAAGAGAAAAGACTTGCAGCAGGGCTTCCAGCGTCGCCTGTCGAGAAACCAGCCCCTTCAATCGAAGAATCTGATAGAGGTTCGTCTTCTTCGAAAGGTACGAAACCCAGAAAACTCTTTCAATCAACACTTTCTCCCATAGTATCTGGCTCTTCAGTTCAAGAGTCGATCCCTATCGTTGAACCGGGGGTCACTGTCACAAGTGTCAGGAAGAAATCCACTTTCATTGCTATGGGGTCCGACTCCGATCATTCTCCAGACAAACTAATCATGAAAAGACCAAGCAGATTGGTTAAGGGACTTTCTTCAAAAAATACCAGCGATTCAGGGTCCGGGGCAACTGTTAGGACTCTCCGGGAAAGGCCAGTCGGTCCGGGGGCTAGCAGCCCATTACCTCCCAAGGAAACTTCGACCTCAGAAACTCAAACTGAGGTAAGAACTCAAAAACATACAAAGAGCCAACAGTCCGGAGGATCAGCTGTGCCAAGCTTCATCCCTCCTCGGGCTGTTTCTGCTGAAGCTCCCCCAACAATAATGGAGGAGAGGATGGAAGACTCCACTGAGGAGGTTAGGTTTGAGTCCGAGTCTTCCGGACAAGCTGAAATTGCTGTAGTTGTTGCCAAGAAGGGCAAAGAGGATTTGTATCTGAGGCGTCCGGACCTGCCGGAGAGCCTCGAAGGGAGAGTAGGGCCCTGCTTTCATAAGGTAGAGTTCAAGTACCTTTTATCTCTGTTAAAGACCAAGTATGCGTTTATCCATACTAAAGATTTGGGACGGTTTCGCACTAAGTGGGGGATCCCTGAAAACGTAAAAATCCGAATTCCCATCGATCCGGAGACCCCGATGGATTGTAAAAGGAACGAAATAGTCTTCTTTACGGAGCTATTCAACTGGGGACTTAGGTTCCCACTGGATCCAGAGATAGTGCACTATTTCCACCTAGTCAAGCTATGTCCATCACAGCTAAGCCCTAACGGATGGTACACCTTGATGTCATGCATTATGGCATCTAGGTTGTCCGGAATCCCTCTTCCAATGGAAGAGTTCGCTGCTGTAGCTAGTTTGTGCAAACACCATCAGTTCCCTTTCTATCACTTTAACATGGGGAACGATCTGAAAGCTGTCGATGATCTCCTGGAATCGGAGAGTAAATGGAGGAGCCAGTTTTTGTTTGTAAGTGGCTCATGGGAGAATGGTAAGAAAATCAAGGCCGGGGAGAATCCTAGCCTTCTTCGAAGTAGATGGAGGAGCGATCGTAAGTTTTACTTTAAGTTTCTGTTCGAATTTCTCTTTTCATTTAGTTTATGCTAATCAGTTACTTTCTTGTTTTATCAGAGCTGCCAAAGGAGTTCGGAGACTATCTAAAAGCCGGACAGGTCACCTGTGGCAAGATAAATGCATGGGCCGCAGAGAACTGGGAGAACCGGTTTCATAAGGCTTTTACCCCTGGGAATTTAGCGAGATCCCATCTGTGGAACACAATAGGTCGAAGAGATCTATCCTGGGAGGAGTTCTCCACCCCACCTGATGAAGATGTAGTGCTGAGAAGGTCTCATGAATTGGATGGGACCCTTTTCCTTCCTGCCCGGGCCAAAGCCCCAAGTAAAATGAAGGGCAAGAAAAAGAAAAGCAGGAAAGCGGTAGAGGATACGGAGAAAGAGGCTCTCACAGGTTCAGAGGTGCCAGCCCAAGCTCAAGTTGACGCAAACCTTCTACAAGTGGTAGAACAGGAGAGTGAGAAGCAAAGGGTGAACTCCTCAAAACCTACAAGGGCTTCTAAACGGACTCGCAAACAAGCGAGTGACAGTGCTGACAGGGAAGTCAAAAAGAAAAAGACTTCTCAAAGTGAAGAGCTCACTCTCCGGGATCCGGAGCCTACCTTCCCAACCGATCCGACATTGGCTGAAGAGATCCCAGGGAATCTTAATGAAGGGATTCCAAGGGAATTCCATACTGATGAGATTGAACGGGGAGAGATTAACATGGATGAAGTGGACGTCACCGGTCTGGGTCCTCTAGGTGACTACTTCCTTGGCCTGTCTAGAGATGAGTTCGCAGGGCCATATGTTCCCCCAAGTAGCTCCAATACAGTAAACTTCAATGGTAAGACTTTCTTGGTTTCCAGTGAGAGGGATGTTATAGCCCATTCCCTCCTTAGCAACGTGCAACCAGTACTCACCCTGGAAAGGCAAGTCCGGAGTCAGGCAAAAACCATCAAAGACCTTAAGTCTGAGAAGGAGAAACTGTCCGATGACCTCAGGACTGCCACTACTAAGGTTGACTTGCTTAAGGAGTCGAACGAACAGCTAAAGAAGAATCAAGAGGAAAGCAACACAAAAGTTGTTTCTTTAGAAGAGACCGTAAAAGATCTTCGGGCTAAGCTATCCGGATTGGAGAAGGAATTGACAGCCTCAAGAGGAGAGACTGCAGCACAGGAGAAGCTTGTCACCAACCTGACTACTGATAAACTTGCTTTAGAGAATGCAGTGACTCAGGCTGTTGAGGAGAAAGCTGCTTTGGTGAAGGATCAAGAGGCCATGATCAAGGCCAAAATTAACGCTTATGCCAGGGAGATGATACGGAGTGAAGAATTATTGATTGAGAAAGTGAAGTCCGATATGGTCCTCCTGTTTCACGAGAAGTTCCCGAAGAGGAGACTAGGGGACTTATGGCGTTATGTGGATGACGATGATCTCCCCTACTGGACCATGGTTGATGAAGGGTACACTGATATATCCTCGTCTGGTGACGAAGAGGAAACCGGAGAGAGTCCGGGTGAGGAAGAGGTTGACCCCAAAGGCAAGAAGGTCATTGAGGAAAAAAGCGATATCAAGAGCAAGAAAACAGATGAGGGTGAGCCATCTTCAAAGGCTCCACCTTAATTTATAATTTGTTTTGTTTATCTTTTACTTGAACCAAATTCCTTGGAAGGCCAAGGCACCTTTTTTGTGATGTTGTCCGTTCGGACAGATTTTTGTTCTGCACCCAAACTTGTTTAAAAAGTCCTTGGAAGGCCAAGGCAATTTTAAGTTGTTGAATGGATGTTTTGTTTTGCTCAACCATTCTCTTCTTTCATAGTCTGTTTAAATAGCTGGAGTTTAAGTAGTCTTGAGTTATTGTGTTGTGAGAGTGTTTAGTTTCTCTGGCTAGAATTTAAGTAGCCCTTAGACCTTTCAGTCCGGATAGTATGACAATCAACAGAATTTTGCAAAAACTTAGAAAATTATTTAAGAAGGCTCCAAGTTTTATTTAAAGCTCTCCGTGGCGCCGAAGAGAGGAAGTGGTATGCCCCCAAATATTTACATGGATGTTTAAACAAGTAAATATTTACATAAGTTTTATTCCAAGTACATTCGAAGGTGTTCAATATTCCAAGGGTGAGTTAAAACCCTGCCATCTTTGTCTTCTAACCAGTACGTTCCAGGCTTGATTCTTTCAACCACAGTATAGGGACCCTCCCAAGTTGGGGCCAGCTTTCCGAAGAGCTTTTCCTTGGTATGCAAGAAAACTTTCCTCAATACCTTATCTCCTGGTTGAAAGTCCCTTCTTTTAACTTTAGAAGCAAACCTGCTTCTCATCAAGCCTTGATAGTGTGCCACTCTAAGATGAGCTTTTACTCGTCTTTCTTCAATTAAATCAAGTTGATTTCTAACTGCCATTTCATTAGCCTGTCCGGAGAAGTTGTGGACTCGAAAGGAGGGGAGTGTCTTCTCTATGGGGGCTACTGCATCCATCCCATAGACCAAGGCAAAAGGTGATTCTTGTGTTGCAGCCCCAGGCGTTGTCCGGTAGGCCCACAAAACTTCTTGTAAATAACTAGGCAACTTCCCAGCAGCCCCTTCCAAATTTTTCTTTAAACCAAACAGTATTGTTCCATTAGCCACCTCAACTTGCCCATTGGCCTGTGGGTGGAAAGGTGAAGAAAAGCAATGCTGAATACCCCTTGAGGCACAGAAGCTCTCCATTTCTCTGTTGTCAAACTGTGGCCCATTGTCTGTTGTTATTCTCTGGGGGACACCAAATCTGCAACATATGTTGGATATAATGAATTTTATAACAGCCTTTGATGTTGTCCCTGCCAAGGGGGTTGCTTCTATCCACTTCGAAAAGTAGTCAATGGCTACAATTATGGTTTTACGCCCTCCGGACGCCACAGGGAGAGGCCCAACTAAGTCCAATCCCCATCGAGCAAAAGGGATGGGCTCAGAAATTGATTCCAAAGGAATGGCTGGTACATGAATTTCATTGCTGTACCTCTGGCATGGGTCACATCTTCTTACCAGCTCCTTAGCATCTTTCATTATTGATGGCCAATAATATCCGGAGAGAAGCACTCTTCTTGTTAATGCTCTAAATCCACAATGGGCTGACCCCTCACCATCGTGCAATTCGGAGAGAACCATTTGTGACTCATGATCCCCTAAACAGCGTAAGAGAGGTTTGCTATAGGATTTCTTGTACAAGACCTCTCTAATCATGATAAAACCACGAGCCCTGTGCTTTAACGTTCTGGCTTGTGGTTTATCCAAAGGCACGATGCCATCAGACAGATATTGCATAAGAGGAGACCTCCAATCTTGAGGCCGGTTTACTTATATTTCAAAGACTTCCTCTTTTTCACCTTCATCAAGTTGAATAGAAGGGCTTTCAAGCACATGGATCCATGGATAGGACTCCGTATATGCTATTGTTGCCAATGAGTCTGCTAGCTCATTCTCTGCCCGGGGAATATGCTCATAGACAACGGCTTTAAACTTCATGGACTCATTTTTCAAGAGTAGTAAATACTTGATCAATTGTTCCTTTCTAGCTTCTGATAGGCCCAAGGCATGGTGGACAAACAATTGGGAGTCGCTTAGCAGCTTGACCCTTTTTGCTCCACAGATGTAAGCCAATTTCAACCCAGCTATAGCTGCTTCATATTCGGACTCATTATTGGATGCCTTGAAAGAAAAACAAATAGCTTGGAACATGTTGTCCCCATAGGGGGAAGTGAGACATATTCCTGCCCCAGACCCTATGGCACTGGATCCCCCGTCTGTTCAGACAATCCACACTTTTTTGTCTTTCGAATCAGTAGGTTGTTCTGAGTCCCTATCAGTATGGAATTCGACCAGAAAGTCAGCCACAACCTGAGCTTTTACTGCTGTTCGAGGAGCAAAGTCTATGTCGAAGTCCCCCAACTCTACTGACCACTTTGTCATTCTGCTTGAAATGTCCGCTTTTTGAAGGACATTCTTTAAAGGGAAAGACGTCCGGACAATGATAGGATGAGCCTGAAAATAAGGCCTCATCTTTCTTGCAGCTATCACCAAGGCCAATGCTAGTTTTTCAAGTTTCAAGTAACGCCTCTCAGCATCAATCAAGCTTTTGCTGATGTAGTACACTGGGTGAGGATACCCACCAACCTCCCTTACTAACACAGCACTGATGGCACAACTTGAAACAGCCAGATATACGAAGAGAGTCTCCCCATCAATAGGTTTGAACAAAGTCTTGGGAGAGGACAGATGCTTCTTAATTTCATTGAATGCCTCATCACACTGTGGTGTCCACTCAAACCCCTTTGCACCCTTCAAGGTTTGAAAAAATGGAGCACATCTGTCCGAAGACCTGGAGATGAATCTGTTCAAGGCTGCTAACCTCCCCGTTAATCGTTGTACTTCTTTAATGTTTCGTGGAGGCTCCATTTGGAACAAAGCATTGAGTTGGTCCGGGTCGGGCTGTATTCCATGCTCACTTATAATATACCCTAAGAACTTCCCGGACTGCACTCCGAACACACATTTTTCAGGATTTAACTTTAAATTCACCTTGGCCAGGTTGGCAAAAGTCTCTTGGAGGTCGGACAAGTGCAGCTGCTCATCCACACTTTTCACCATCATATCGTCAATGTAAACCTCCATATTTCTTCCAATTTGATCAACAAATGCCTTATTGACTAACCTTTGATAAGTAGCCCCAGCATTTTTCAAGCCAAAGGGCATCACCTTATAGCAGTGCAGACCTCTATCAGTAACAAAAGTGGTATGCTCTTGATCTTTTGGATCCACCTGGATCTGATTGTACCCGGAGAAAGCATCCATGAAGGAGAGTAGCTTGTTGCCAGAAGTAGAGTCTACTAACTGATCTATCCGGGGAACCGGATACAAGTCTTTTGGGCAAGCTCGATTGAGATCTGTGAAGTCAATGCACATTCGCCATTTACCGTTTTTCTTTTTTACCAAGACTGGATTGGCAGTCCACAAAGGGTACTGGGATTCTTTAATGTGCCCCATCTTTGTGAGTCTGTCAACCTCTTGTACAATGACATCAGCCTTTTCTTTTGAGAAAGCTCTCCTCTTTTGCACCACTGGTGCCACGTCTCTCCGGACAGATAGGTGATGGGAAATCACCTCTGATGGAACTCCAGTAACATCAGCGTTGCACCAAGCAAAAACATGCTGATGGTCTTTTAAGAATTTCAACATACCTTCTTTCAACATTGGTGGCATTTTGGATCCTATCTTGACGATTTTTCCTTCTTCCAAGCAGTGTGTTTCAACCTCCTCAACTGGGATCAACACTCCGGGGGTCTCTCTGGGGTCATCAATTTCACCCTCACCCCCAGAAAGGCCCTCAAACTGCTATTGGTCATTTATACGGACTGCCCCCAGAGTTCGTGGAGCCAAGGCAGTGGCATAGCATTCCCTTGCAACTTTTTGACTGCTCCGGACAACCCCAACCTGCCCCTGAACAGCATATTGTAGACACTGATGGACTGTCGAAGCCACTGCATGCATCCTAGAGAGCCAAGATCTCCCTAGAATAGCATTGTAGCAAGTGGGACAATCCACAACAATGAAAAGTATTCTGACTGTTTTCTTGAAAGGGCCTCTGCCCAACAATACTTCTTCTTCGAACTCACCGATTACATCGGCTGAGCTGCCCGTGAAGCCTACGATCGATCTGTCTGACTTTTGAATCACAGCTGGATTTTTCATTTTCTTGTAAGTATCTAGGAAGAGGATATTGGCAGAGCTCCCAGTATCTACCAGGATTCACCTTATCTCATTGCCCCCTATAGATGCTCCTATAACAACATCATCTTCATGAGGGCCAGCAATGTCTCTCAAATCATCCCCATCAAAGACAATAAATGGGAATAAACTTGACGATTGATAAGAGGTCATGCCCCCTTCTAGCTGGGTAGCCAAATTATGAACATGCCTTTTTCTTGATGAAGTGGTAGGAGCCGTTACAGTGTCCCCTCCGAAAATTGTCAAGGACTCAAAGAACTTAATGAGCCCGGAGACCGACCTAGAACGCTCCTCTATTGCACCCACTCTATTCCTTGTTGGATCAGGATCCAAGTATTCAGATTCCACATCAAACCTTTCAATGATTACCATAGCTCCTTCTGGGGCAGCATTAACCGGACCAGCCCGGTGAGTGTTGTCAGGCCTGTTGCCTCCTCTCCTTTTAACGTATGCACCCAATTTCCCTCTTTCGATCAGGTTTTGAACCTCTTGTTTCAATGCTATGCAATCATCAGTAGTATGGCCAATATCATTGTGATATTGACAAAAAGAACTGTTTCGATGTTCTCTGGGAGACTGCAAGGTTGCTGGTCTCCGGCAGTGTACTTCATCTTTTGTTTTATCGAAAATGGTTGCCACACTTTCTTTGAGTTCTGCAAACCACTCCGGTTGGACCCATGGTCCCCTTTTGTTTCTAGACTGTTGGCTTTGTGCAGGAGCAGCTGGTTGAGACTGAGCTTTTCCCCTTCCATGCCCCTGTCCGGTTTCTCTAGCTTTGTTCCCGGACTAGTTTTGATTTGGAGCCGGTGCCACCGGGGTGGATCTCACCTGTCTGTGCACCCTGGTCTTCTTTGTTTCATCAACATTTATTTGTTTGCCAACTTGATTTAGCAATCCTCCCCAGGTCATGGCCTTCTTCCTGGTTACTGAATCGGCCAGGTTGCCCGGGTTCAAACCTTGTCTCAGGGATGCTATTGCCACTTGTTCAAAGCAATCAGCCAGCCCGTTTTTTGTGTTCACAAAACGACTTATGTACTCCTTTAACGATTCATTTGGTTCCTGGGCACAATGGATTATGGTATCTCCATTACCCTTTAACTCCTTACTCCCCACAAATTGCCTTCGAAAGGCCACCCAAAAAGTATCAAAGTCTCTGATACAACCCTGAGGAAGGCTGTTGTACCACTTCAGAGCACTCCCCGTGAAGGATTGGGAGAATGCCCTGCAGAGCAGTTTATCATCATCAAAGTTCATCATGAAGTTCTTGAATTGCTCCAGATGATTGTCTGGATCAGTACTGCCATCGTACTTCTCCATCTTGGTGCTATCAAACCTCTTGGGGAGATTTCCGGACAGTATTTTAGAAGACAAAGGCGATTGCCTCCAATTCCTCCCACGACTGAACGCAGTATCCTCATTAGGTGTTGCAAAGATACCTGGCTCATCATGGAAGGCAAAAGGATCTACCAGCATCCGGTCTACATGCCTTCGGTTGTGAGATGATCCTTTCCCAATGTGCCTTTTCATTCTTCCATGATGATCTCTTTTTCTGGAATACTTTTTAACTTGCTTCTGTTTTTTCCTGGTTCGCCCCTCATCACTACTGGAGGACAAGGATTTTTCATTTCCCTCACTGTCCGAAGAGCTGTCCGAAGATTCTGAACTTGAGTCAGAACTCTCCACAGGCTTGGACCGGTGAGACTTTTTAGAACTGGCATGTGTCTTTTTAGTGCTCACATGAGTTTTTGAAGCCTCATGCTCTCGAGGGTTATCAGAGCGATGAGCAACTGACGCTTTGGATTTCTCCTTCATGCCCATCTTGGCCTTTTCAGCCCTCAGAGCTTCTATTTCAACCCTCAACCTGTCACGCTCTTGGACAGTATATTCATCGTTCTCTTCCACCACTTCGAGCAAAGCTGGTGGAAGCTCTGGATTATCCGGATTCATTCGGACAGAATTTCTTTACTTGGTTTTGAATGCTTGATTCAGGCACCGTCGCCTCCCACTGTGGTCGCCAATTTGGTGTGGATAAAAGTAGCCTGGGGGTAGGCTGGTAATTTCAAGTGGAGTTTTAAGGTGGTGTAAGGGTGTTTCACGGTGGTGTGGTGGTGTTTAAAGGTGTTTCAAAGTGTTTCAGGGTGTTTTAAAGTGTTTCAAAGTGTTTCAGGGTGTTTCAAAGTGTTTCAGGGTGGAGAGATAATTAAGCAGCCTGGCAGCAGTTAATTTTTCTTACCCATAGTTAATGCTGGTGGTTGGGCATTTATAGTGTGAAATTTGGGCCCTTATGGGCTTTCGGGTCAAGTTTAATGGACCCGGGTCATGTTTAAAGACCCATAAGTTTTAAGCAGATGTGCAGGTAGCTTAGTCAGATAGTGTTTAGGTTTTTTAGTACTTTAGTCATAGTTCGAACTGCCTTAAGTTTACAGTGTTCGAAATCATCTGTCCGGTAAAAAAGTCCTGTTCGAATTTAATACTTGGAGCCTGTCCGAATTCACGGGGAGATGTACTTTGGACTGCCCTTCCGGGGAGCACTTCGAATTCGGACTCATCAGGAGTAAGTTGACATTGATAGACACGAGTTAATTTGCATTCAGATTTTCATTCAATTTGACATTGCTAGATAGGGAGTAATACAGCATTGCTAGACATGGGTAATTTGACACTGCTTGACACGAGTAAATGTGCATTCAGGTTAGCATTCATTTCGCCTTGCTAGACACGACTAACTTGACATTGCTAGACACGTGTTATTTGACATTGCTAGACACGATTTAATTTGCATTCAGATTTTCATTCAATTTGACATTGCTAGATAGAAGTAATACGACATTTCTAGACACGAGTAATTTGACACTGCTTGATACAAGTAAATGTGCATTCAGGTTAGCATTCATTTCACCTTGCTAGACACGACTAACTTGACACTGCTAGACACAAGTTATTTATCATTGCTAGACATGCTAAACTAGACATTGCTAGACACGAGTTATTTGACATTACTAGAAATGAGTAGGTTGACATTGTTAGACCCGAGTTAATTTGCATTCAGATGTTCATTCAACTTGACATTGCTAGATAGGACTTATAAACATTGCTAGACACGTGTAATTTGACACTGCTTGATATGAGTAAATGTGCATTCACGTTAACATTCATTTCACATTGCTAGATACGAGCTATATGAAATTTCTTGTATCACGTTAATTTAAAAGATCCCTACAAACAACATCTAAAAAAAATTAAAATACACAATCAGTAATTGTTTTCAAATACAAACATAACTACGACACATTGCTAGATAAGGTAAACAGAACATGTCAAGCTTGCGATTCGTGTGCATATATCATCCACGTCAATGTCCTACTTCGACCTGTTCACATATAAACACCTTCAGTAACCTAACACCAACATTCACACAAAACCATCTCCAACCATTACCTGCTACACCTACAACCACGTCAAAATTTTAAAATTACATCGACAAAAAATACATGCTTAACTGAACATAAAAAACTATCGAACTTCCATACTGCAACACCTTGAACGTCTGAATATTGTCTCTAACGTGTTTACCAAACAAAAAACAACAGAAGCCTGCACTTACCAACGTCGGCTTCTTCTGTCCGGCAAAAAATACAACAGCCGGCGGTGGGTTACTTACCATTTTAGGTAGTAACATCTATTTTAATCATCAACAATAACATAAAAAATTATGCACAATCCATAGACATTACCAATCAAATACTCCACTGGTGCAACTAACCAAACAACAATATAAGGCTTACTTCATACACATTGCTAGTCATGAGCAAGATTCGCTACTACATTGCTAGACGTGTTAGCTGTTACTGTAAACACACTACTGACATTGCTAGATATGGCAAGACAGATTGCATACATTGCTAGATACGTGCAACATTTCCTGCATATGAGGCAAATAATTTCTGAAACACATATATTGCTAGATATGGCTACAAACTCACGGCGAGGTTGCGATTCTCGAAAAAAAACCAACTACCTACTGCCTGCTCCATCGGCATTCTCCGAACAATAAAGCTTCGATAAAGCTTCGATAAATAAATGAAAATCTGTCTCATATGTCAATTAGAGACGACCACCTTCGATAAAACTTTCAAGTGAAACATAAAAATGTCAAGCTTTAATATATTCGGTAGCCCTACACAGTTTCAGGACTCGGCTTAATGAACCCTTAAGTTACTAGCACTTGGAATTCTACCTAATCATTGTATACATTATTTGCATAGATCTCTTATAAGACACCAAATCTTCTCTACACAGTTCAAGAAGCAAATGACAAAGATGAAACCCCCTAACACATGACCTTGGTTCTTGATTATGACATATAGTAATACTAACCTATAAGGGACATTCAACCACAAAGAGCATAGCAGCCAAAGCCTAGAATGTTAACATATAATCCACCACTAGTTAAGACTTAAAAATATACATCCAAATGTAGTCACACCACAACCAGAACAACTGAAAACATAATCCCAAGATTCAGAAAACATACGATTGTACTATATAACTTCTAAACAATGTTCACTATCCAAATCTTACAGATTATTAAAGAAAACATAGAGGATTTCAGCCAAAACAATGACTTGCCTAAACTCCAAAACCCACTTCATTTTTCATACTTGAGTTCCAGAATGTATCATAACCAAGGAAAAATCTCAAGAATCATTCGAGTTCAAAAGACAACCAACAATGAAAATAGTGTGTAAATCAGAAAACAAGCATACCCAACAAGACCCGGATGCTCGTCCCAATTAGCCACGTGAATCAATAGCCTGGTGCAAACCCTTGTTGACCAAACAACTAAAATGGTAGCCAATGCTAGAATAACAGCCGGTGGCTCGACGACGGCGTCCTTCTCCAGCTGTTGATCGGTGCCGGGGAAAATGATATCGTCGCCAGAACGATATCGTGGACGGATCGGTTACAACAGGTTGGGTTGAAATTCGTATTTTGGGTTCACTCTCGTTTTTGGAGTTTCTCTCTCCTCATAATTAGAAATGTGAAAGTGGAGGAAATTGGAACCCAAAAGTCAGGATTAGAAGGTGAAAAAAGTGGGTTTCAACAAAAAACTCTCTTTCTCTTTTATACCCTAGAGGATAGTTTGGTCCAAAATATGGCTCTAGATATTTTATGAAACTATGTCTAAAAGTGAGTACCATTTTGGTATTTCAAAGTTGAGTATGTATTTATAGATATTTTCCTATATTATTAATACTAAAATATTAATTAAAATAAAAATGGTATATATATATATATATATGAAAGACTGGAGTAACTTATAAATATTATTATTTATTATTCTATGTTTTTATTTTGTACCTGAATCTATCTACATCTCTTATCAATATGAGAATCCACCAAACTATGTTTAAATTCACCAAACATTTATATGCTTAAGATCATAATAAAGTTTAAAATCTTTTCTATAATCAGAATTAATAAGTCAAGTCTATTCAGGATGAATAGGTTTGTGGGTGGATCATGAAAAATCCTTTTATCTACGATCAAATGGTTCACGGACGTATAACGAACGAAAAATTATATCTAACTTTGTCTCGCATTTTAATTATAAAATAAAATTCGATTTTTCAACTCCGATTTCAAATGTTTAGAAACTCATCGGAAATAATCAAATACCAGCCGGAATCGATGTATACGATTACGACTCTGAATTACTTACTCTGTTTTTATTATATTTACGTAGAATTCAAAATAATAATATAAAAAGTCATCTTAAACGTCACACAATTGTTTTATAATATTTGTTCCGAAATAGATAGCGAAATTAGCAGAGTAGAAGAGCTCGTGATTAAAAAAAATCGGTTTTTTTTACACTTTTTTTTTGTCGAATATATCATTTTGTGTGGTTTATTGATTCGACTTTTTATTTAAAAAAATCATATAATATTTGGATCAATAAATTCATCAATCTAGTTTAATACGAGTTCTATCTATTTAACAATTTCTCAATTTTTATGGTCATTTGTTTCATAACTTTTCAGATATATTGAAGTAACAAATTAAACACAAATCTCCTCCAAATTATACAAACACCATTTTTTTCTAAATACCGATTTCTTATGAAGTTCTATAAATAAAGTACAAAAGTAAAAAAGCATGAGCCTATTATCAGCCTAACCATCGACACTAATTCATGAGGCCTCAAACTCATGTCATTGCCATTTTCAACAAACTATACAATTCCGTAACTTCTCTTGCCATCTATAAATACCAACACTATACTTCCACCAAACAAAAACAAAACAAGATCATGGCAGTGACTTTGAAAAATTCCTACATGGTGCAACCGGCCGAACCAATATCGACAGGTCCTATCCCACTGTCCGAATGGGACCAAATCGGCGTCATAACTCACGTGCCCACGATTTATTTTTACCGACCTTCAGATCAATGGTTTGAGCCACAGAACAAAATGATCGAAACCCTAAAAGCTTCGTTGAGCCGTGCCCTCGTCATATTTTATCCGTTAGCTGGACGGTTACGTTGGATAGGTCGTGGCCGATTAGAACTCGAGTCTAATGGGGCAGGAGTTCCAGTCGTCGAGGCGGAATCAGAAAATATATTATCGGATTTTGGGGATTTTTCGCCATGTCCGGAGTATGAGTATCTTATTCCACAAGTAAACTACGGTAACCCTATTGAGAATATCCCATTGCTTTTAGTGCAACTCACTAAGTTCAAATGTGGTGGAATAAGCTTGAGTTTTACTATATCTCATGCCGTTGTTGATGGACAAAGCGCGCTCCACTTTATTTCGGAATGGGCAAGGATAGCCCGAGGCGAACCGATAGGTACATTGCACCGAATCAACAATTTATGATATTTTTAATCAATATTTCTTTAGATATTAGTTTTGGGCTCTGAGGACCATCCATTTTCTAGACATATAATTCCAATAAAAATTATTTGGACGTAAGTATATGACGATATTAGGTATATGACTATTTATTTTCGATAAAATTAGTCATGCTTGTAGTATACATAGAAATTATTCTAGACATATAATTTGAATAAAAATTATTTGGACCTAAAAATATGACTATATTAGGTATATGATCATTTATTTTCGATAAAATTAATCATGCATACGTAAAAATTATTTGGACGTAAATATTTGACTATATTAGGTATATGACGGTGTATTTTCTATAAAATTAGTCATGCGTGTAGTATACGTAAATTAGAAGATTATTTTTATCGAAAATGGATAATCAGTATGTACGGATACTGCTACCGAAAAAATTAAAAATAGATCAACTATTTGTACGAAAATAAATAGTCAATGAACCGTTTTTTTTGACGGCATATTTATTTAGTTATTAAAGAAATTTACATAATTGAAAGGTATTGTTCCATTTATGGATCGGAAAATTCTCCGCTCTGGCGAACCACCACTCGAATCCAGTCAACTGATCCACCACGCCGAGTACAACCGGCCGCCTCTCTTACTTGGCAGACACGACACAACGGAAGAGAAAAGTAAGAAGACTCAAATAGCAATGTTGAAACTGACCAAAACCCAAGTCGAGAAACTGAGAAATAAAGCGAATGAAAGCGAATATGCCGATAAAAAGAAAGGATTTACAAGATACGAAACTATAACCGGTCACATATGGAGATGCGCCTGTAAAGCTCGTCAGCATTTGCCCGAGCAGACAACAGCCTTAGGTGTTTGTGTCGATGCACGTAGCCGGATACACCCACCAGTGCCCGAAGGGTACTTTGGAAACGCTAGTCTTGATGTTATTGCTCTTAGTAAATCAGGTAAGCGTTTAAAACAAATGTTCGGACCAGAAAATAATTTGATGCATTTCTTACCCCTTAAAATTTTGTACATTTTTTTTGTTTTTTGTTTCAGGCGATCTAATCTCAAAACCACTAGGTTTCGCTGCTCGCAAAATAAGAGACGCGATCAGCTCGGTAACAAACGAATATGTCCGGTCAGGAATCGAGTTTTTGAAAAATCAACCAGATTTAACACGATTTCAAGATCTTCATGCGGTAGGAAGCGATGACGGTCCATTTTACGGCAACCCTAATATTGGAGTGGTGAGCTGGTTAACTCTTCCGATTTTCGGTCTAGATTTCGGATGGGGAAATGAAATATATATGGGACCAGGGACTCATGATTTCGACGGAGATTCGCTGCTTTTACGTGACCCTGTCGATGAGGGATCGGTCAAGTTAGCATTGTGTTTTCAAGTGGCTCATATGGATAATTTTAAGAAATTGGTGTACGAAGATATGTAGTATTTAATACGTCTGTTTAATTATGTCATCAAATAAGGAAAAATATACAATAAAATGTTCTACTTGTGGTTTTTAATGATTTTTTGATTTGGTAATCCGTATTAATATTGAAAGGCATGTTTTTATTGAAATAAGTTTATAAATATATTTAGTCGTATGTTATTTATTCATAAATAAGTAGCATGGGTAATTAGTTTAAATGTGATTTTACATGCAGAATGAAATTTGTATTGTTGGAAAAATTATGAATTATATGTTTGCTTATTATAATAAGTTTAGTTCAATTAAAAGGTCGTAAACAACGCAAATTTTTGGATCCGGTTAGATGAGAAAAGAATCATTATCCAACTATAAATATTGGAAAGTTTATGCTTAAGATGATAGAACTCGGTAAATTTACTTCCTATAAGACAAGTTCAAAACCAACTTAAAAGGGATTAATGGTCAATTAGGAACAATAAGCCGGACGGTAAGTAACACAAGACCGAAAGTTCAACAAGCGACAAGAATGACATACGTGGACTGATCATCTGCAAATGAACGATTACTAAAATCACCCTTTCAGTAGGCGCTACTAGCGAGCGTGTGTAGTAACTGTTCGAGTAGTGGATCATGTATTAAATACCACTAAATACGTTTGAATAAGAAGTTATGTAATTAATAATGAGGATCGTGGTTGAAAACGTGTATAAATAAATATAAAAAAAATTGAAAACGGACACTTAAATATATTTTTTTCTAGATTTTCAGAGTTATCACTTTGACATATATATATGTGTGAGAATGTTTCCTTAACAACAAGTAATGAGATTAACTATATGAATTGTATTAATATATATTGAACATTAATTTGACTTATAGGTGAAAAGTCATTATAGAAGTATAACGGTAGAAACCAGGTTCAGTTTGGGCTTTGTGATAGATTGAGCCCAAATATTAACACTTAAGACTCAACTAATAAATTCACAGACTTAATCGATAGAAATCAATCAAAACAATTGTGGTCCATAATACAAAGCAAACTATAGATGTTGTAATGAATTTGGACTTGAGCTTTAATCAAATTGCATTATGTATAAATAAATATCTAAGATTATGGATTCATTCACCTTATACGTCACCCCGTTTTTGTTGTAGAATATTCACAAAAATCTTAGCATTTTTATTTATTTATATACAATTATTAAATCAAATGAAAACATGTGTTTTTATTTAAAGAATCCACACTGATTGAGATTATTGTGGTTAGGGTATGGTTAAGATCTTTATGAAAAAACATGTAGATTACTGCTTTATTCGTAAAAAAAATAACAATTAAGGAAATTGATATTCGGTGAGACTGTTTATGTATTAAGGAACCAAAAATCATTAGGATCACTCTTGATACTTCATGTAGGTTTATCACAGACGTTATACATTGATAGCATTTTACATCGTAATGGGTGTAGAAACGACAAACCTCGTATTTGCCTAAGGATATTTGAGATATGTCTTATCAGTCAACCTCTCAAGACTAACTCTAAAAAATAGAAGATACAAGAAGATTTCATATATTTTGTCAATTGAATCACTGACGTATGCTCAGGTTAATTCAAGATAAGGTATAAAATTAATTATGAAGATATTAATTTAATACTTAAATATTCCATGGATGAACAATTGTAAAGTGGGACATAGGGTTATCCAAAATCCAATTTTGAGGTTTATATGATAATATAACGAAAATCACGTGATTAATGAGTAATTTAAATGCATGCTTTTATAGGTTAAATGAGTGTTAAATCAAACAATGTGATTCACACCTTCATATTTTATGTGGATAAAATTTTAAGCATGCTTAATAACATCTTTTATAATGAAGGCATTTAGTTCATTATAATCAAGGAAATAAAGATAGAGGAAATAAAACAAACCTTTTTTTTTATTTAGATGAGATTATAGTAAAGAAGAAACATTCATCTTTCTCTTTTCCATCTTCCCCCTACTAAGATTTCAATACCCTTAGTATTTTATGAACATAATATTCATGTGTGCATTCTAAGTCTGGAGAATATTCAAATTCAGCGGGAGTGTTATCTTGATTTATGTTTTTTAGGTCGTACTATTATTATGTGCATGCACTTAAGTTGTTAATAATATAATGAATTATTTTTTAGTTTTTTTCTTTCATTCTTTAAATTAAGTAATATCAATTCAGTAAGGTAGAACTAGTTGAAAGTTGACATGTGTTGATTACAAGGTCGTGCCATAATTTCATGCTACACTCCATAAGATGTCAAGGTTCATTTAGATGGTAGTCAACAACGAACAATTTTAGAATCATTGTTCATACAATAAGATATGGTAAAACCTCTAGGGTTCATTGTTAAATACGGTATGATATGAATAAAAATTCAGATATTATCCATGAACAACAACGTTTCATAGTGCATAATTAAGATGAATACAATTCGGTACACATGAATGATCCAAGTAGGAGATTGTAAGGAAATTCTAAATTTGGATGTCTCATTATGTGTAAATGCGGAGAATTCAAGAAAGTTGATACAAGTTTTATTGATTAATGTAAGCGGTATATGGAATTGGACTTATGAATACTAACAATAACAATAATCATAAGTATATTACTATTGGGTCTTGTAGAAATATTCAAGTGTAGATACTAAATGGAACAAATGTTAATCGTGAGAGAGGATTCATTAATCCAACACTTAAGTATTGGACACTAATAACCCAATAGTGGTTATGGTCCCATGCAGTGGCTAAAACATCAAAATATAGAAGAAATTAAATCTTAAAACATCAAAATATAGAAGAAATTAAATCTTATGGTGCAATTAAATGAATAATACAATATAGTTTGATGGATTAAATACATGGGGTTACACTAAGATACGTATATAAAATTAGTGTCTTTCAATTCACTAACTACATAAAGGAATAATCTAACCATAATTTAGACTATTCCAGCCATACGACATAAATCTATCACTTCAATAATTGTGCAACTCTGTTCTCTCTCTTCATGTTCTCTATGATTCTTCTTCTACAATAATTATATCAAGGCCACCATCATTTTTCCTCCACGAACAGTCTAGTGTACAAGATAGCAAACTATGAGAGAATCATCACCATCATCCTGATCAATGAGAGATAACCGATTCTGGTACACAACTTCAATCGCAAAGGTTTGAAGATCAAAACTGTAAGTCCTATCTTCTCTATTTATATTTATCTATACATGTAGTAGTTAGATGATTTAGAGACAATCAAATGTTCATAACTTTATGAATCACAAAATTAATATTTTTAAGAATTGAATTTAAATTAATATATAAATAAAACACATATTGTTTTATGAAATATCTTCTAATTTTTTATGAGTGATATATTATGTAATGATATTTTCACGATATCTCCTTATCCATGGAATTTAGGTAACTTAATTATTGTATTCTTTATATTTAATGTCTTACAAAACATAATCACAAGATTTTCTAAATTATTATTTATTATTTATCTTGTTAAGTGTATGCTAAGTAGTTTGATTTTTTATTACATATATAGGTAAGAATTTTTGAAACTCTCTGGGTGAAGCTTGGGATGTGAATTAGTTGGATATACATTTTCTAGATCATAAGGTTTGAGACAAGTTGTCGAGACTAGTAACTATTAAGTCAAATGAGATATGGGCTCATCCGGAAAAGGTTGGTCCAAATTAGTTTGGACCAAAGTAAGTTGATCATAGACGAGCTAATCTGAAGGCTAGAGAAGTATATCTTACATGGAAACCGAAATCCACAAAGATAGATTCCATGAATCTTAGCCTAGAAACATTCGACGGATCGAATAACTTTAACATCTAGAGAATTTAGGCTAAGTCTTACCTAGTTCAGTATGGATTGGTTGCTGACTTCCAAAATAATTCTACAGAGGTTAATGATGTGGTATTGTCTAAAGCTCATAGTGTCTTCATACTTAGCTTGGGAGATGATATGTTACAAAGGGTTTCCGGAGAGCGTACGAATCTATGAATATGGAATCGACTAGAGGAAATATACATGAATAAGTCAATAAAAAAATATTGTATCCGAAGAAACAACTTTGCACGTAATCGATGGATATTAGCACATAAATCCAAAGGTTCCTAGATGAATACAACTAAATCATACTCGAATTGAATATAGTTGGTGTGAAGATGGATGAATATGATTAAGAAATCATCATCTTATATTCTCTACTGAAAGAATAAGAACACTCTATGAATGTCATGCTCTATGGAAAATACTCTCTTATGATAGTCGATGTCAAGAGCGCATTAAACTTCAAAGATCTTTAAAGGAATATTGTTCTTAAATGTGATTCCAAATAGCATGGACTGAGTGTGATGGGTCGGCCAGGAAAGATAGATTCAAGAATAAAAAGGAGACTATCGATTAAATTCTTAAGAGGCTGGAACAGGTTCAAAATTAATATATTAGACATGCAAGAAAAATGGCACATCAAAAGGAAATGCTCAGAGAAGGGAAAATACAACATCTAACAGAATACCAAAGTCAGAGATGGTGCAATGGTGTCTGATGACTGTGAGTATGGTGATGGTTTAATGACTTATGATTCTTACATGGAAAACGATACATATTATTGGATTTAGGTGCTTTATTCCATATGACTTTCAATAAGCATTGGTTTAAGGACATGAGAATGTTTTATGGTGGAATGGTTATCCTCGGTAACGAGAAATCCTGTGATATCAAAAGGATTGTAACACTTCCATTCAAGTTGTCTACGAAAATTGAGTTAGTGATTAACAGCATAAGGTATGTAGCCGAAGTCAAATGTAACCTTTTTTTAATTGTGATATTATATAATAAATGGTTTACCTATATATATGGAGATAACAAACTTAGGGTCTTACAAATCTCCCTTGTTGTTATGAATTTCAATAGAATTAATAGTGTGTTAGTTCTTGAGGGATTTATATTAGTAAGGGGTGTGTCTAGTGTTGTAAATAATTTTACCATGTTGTGGCATCATCGATTGGGACATTTAAGTGAAAATCGACTTTGTGAACTAAGTAAACATGGGTTTTTATATGGTAACACAGCTTAGAAGACGAGTTGTTGTGAAGTATTTTTATTAGGTAAGAGCAATAAGATGAAGTTGTTGCCCAGTAACCAGATAACTAATCGAGTACTTGATTATGTTCGCTCGGACCCTTGGGTCCAGCATGGGAACATACCATATGTGTTATAATGTACTTAATATAACTGATAGATGATTATTTTAAGAAGGCATGTGTAATACTTTTGAAGAACAAAGATGAAGTGTTTGTTGTCTTTGTGCACTTGAATACTTTAGTAGAGAATCAAACCGGGAAAATATTGAAAAAGCTTCAAATAGATAACGGTTTGGAATATGTGAAGAATGATTTAACTTGCTATTGTGAAAATTTTGGAATTACTAGACACTGAACCGTAAGCATGACTCACATATAGAACGAGCTTGCTGATAGAATGAATCAAACCCTACTGGAACGGGTTAGGTGTATGCTTTATACAGCTGGAATGAGTCGAAAGTTCTATGGAGAAGTCGTGACAACAACTGCATATATAATAAAAAAGATTCCATCTACGACTGTATTTGAGAATGTGTGGATGTGATACCTACGCACATGTGAAGCACGATAATATTAGGATAAGATCATTAAATGTTTTATTTATCGACTATTTGAAATGAGTAAAAATGGTATAGGTTATGTGCAATGAATCTGGACATCAACATGCTTTGAAAAAATGGATGTGGTTTTCAATAAGGATGAAATTCCATTGAAGTGGAGACTCAACCTAATATTACTAACAAAATATGTGAAGTTGATTTTGGATCTGATCTACAAAGTGAAGCTGAAGACGCTTCTGCCAAATAGTATATTAGACATGGTTTCTCTTTTGGTCGTACAAAAGAATTTCAAAAACTAGATGAGTTTAAAGTTAGTTGAGGGTCTACTGTTCCATGGCATTTAGATGATTAGATGGGAGAGAAACATGATCATTACAATTATGAACTACCAAAAGATAAAGCACAAAAACCAAACAAACAGTCGTAGAGGTATGGTTTTGTCAATGTAATTGGTTATTTTTTCTCTATTGAAATACAGGGAGATGTTCTTGAACCCGAGATATATCAATATTCTATCAAGATCAATGATATTTAAATGTGGCTTATGGTCATGAAAGAAAAAACTGAGATCTCTTAAGAGGATGAACACCCAAATTATCGTAAAGCAGACGAATGGTCAGAATCATGTTGCGAGTAAATGGATATTCAAGAAGCCGCCATGTAGTTCTGGTGTTGAGTTATCCAGATACAATGCTAGGCTCGTGGTTAAGGGTTGTATTTAAAAAGAATGTGTTGATTTCAATAAGATATTTTTGGTGGTTGTGAAACAAACCTCAATCAGGGTTCCACTGTCACTTTTTACTAGATTTAATCTTGAGATTGATCAAATAAATATTACTAATGCCTTTTTACATGGTGAATTGTAACATAAAATTTGCATGTTTAAGTCGAACGGGTTTGAAGAAGGAAGAAATATGATGTCTGTTTATTGAAGAAACCTCTTTATAGGCTGAAATAGTCGCCTAAATAGTAGAATATAAGATTTTGATTTTCTATAAGATCCGTCAAATATATTTGTAGCTGCAATGATAACTACGTCTATAGAAAGGAGAAAACATTGATGTTGTATGTGGATGATATACTAATAGTTAGAAGGAAAATGGAATTAGTAGAGACTTAGTTGAAAAGAGAGTTAAGGATATGAGAGAGGGTAAAATGATACTTAGTATTGATATCAAAGGGAACATGCTGAAGAGGTATTTATTCTTATCTCAACAAAAATATATACAGAAAGTCATAAGCAAGTTATGTATGTCTGAAGCTAAAGTGGTTAGAAGTCCTATTGGTTCATAATCTAAACTCAGTACCAGTAAAGCACCAACCAAAGCAGTATATATGAAGTATATGTTGTAGATACCTTATGTCAATGTTATTGATAATATTATGTATGTTATGATTTTCACGAGACATGATCATGCATACGTCGTAAGTGTTTTAAGCAGATTTATGTCAAATCCGTGGAAGTGTAGTGGTATGTACTCAAGTTTCTCATGAGATACTTGAAGGGCTAGGATTCTTAGGGTTGTGCTATAATCATAAGTATATATGTGATATAATGCTTAAAGGGTATGTGGACTCTGAATACGCAGGCTGCCTCGACACAAGTAAGTCTATCTTGGGTTATCTGTTTAATGTATTTGGTGGAGTGATTAGGTGGAAGTTTTGTATATAGAAGGTCGTTGCATTTCTATCTATAGAAACCGAGTATATGATTGTTATGAAATCCATAAAAAACTATTTGGTTGAAGATATTGTTAACGGAACTCACTTGTATGGAGAAATATGTGGTTTTGTTATGTGATATCACTAGTGTTTTTCATTCAATGAAGAATATGCAGTTTCATGAGCAAACTAAACATGTAGAAATCAAGTTGTCCTTCATTCGAGACGTAGTGGAGAGATATAAAGTGAAGATGGTTAAGCTTTCTAAAGAGAAAACCCTAAGGATGCTCTAACTAAGTTATTATTGATTTCAAAGCTCACGAACTGCACGAGACTGGTGCAAGTCTAGGATGTAGGTGAGCTAGTCTCTAAATTTCAAAACATTGGATGGAGTAGATGTTGGAGTTATCATAAGCCTAAATGGAGAATTAATATGTGTAGGTTAGAAGTAACTCGTTAACAGATGTACTGTCGAAGAACTACATGAGCGTAGTTAAATCTGTCGATTACATATATATACAAAAACTGTTAAAACTCTATGGGTGAAGCTTGGGACGTGACTTAGTTGTATAGACATATATTAGATTCTAAATACCGAGACAAGTTGTCGAGACTGGTGACTATTGAGTCAAATGATATATAGGTTGATCTAAAATATATTAGTCTAAAGCATGATGGTCTGAAGCAGTCTGGTCTGAAGTGAGCTGGACTGAAGCATGAGAGATTGACCCATACAGATTTTTCAACTTGCTAGGTTTCATATTTTGTTCTTCTTACATTAATTAGATTTCATGTTAATTAGATTTCATATTGATTAGGTCTTATATATTAATTAGGTTTCCTATAATAATGGATTTTCTATTTACGAGGCTTCATATCTTAAAAGATTATGATCTTATTATAGTAATCGATTAATGAGATTTAATCTAGAGCGTCTATTTAAGAATTACGAATTTCTCTAAACCTATAAAAAAAATATTTTTTATGAAAGGGTGTGGCGTAACGAGTACCGTGAGCAACATATTTTCTAAGTGAGAAACAACTCTAGATCTTTTGAGAGAAACGTAAGGTGAGAGATAAACACTGAATATAGATTTATGTGACGTGAGAGTCCCTACTTGTTTTCTAAAAATGTGTATGGTGCTCCTCATGTAGGATTTATTTACAATCCAAACTACATTAAATATATCTTGTATGTTTGGTTTTATTTTATACTTCCTTTGACTTATTACTAATTTTTTTAACATGAAAAAATATTTTTCTAAAGGTCAATAACCGGATTTTGTTTTCCAAGAATGAAGTTTCCTAATATATCTCTTTCGAATATATTTGACGAATAAGCTTATCTATATTTTTTTTCCTTTTACCTACCTATAAAGTTTTAAATTAACCAAATTAAATAAAAATATTCTAAAAAATATTAGCAAGTCCTAAGGGTCTATATTTTATGCATTTTTGAAAAACAAACCGAAACATCTCCAAAATATATTTTATAATGTTACATTTTCCATCGTGTTTCATGGAAGTAACTTTTATACAATATCTATTAAATTCATCTTGATATTTTTTAAAACTATTTTTAAAATTTAGTAAAACGTCACTTTATTTGGGTCTTTACTCGATTCTAATACCTTAACATATGATTATAACATATTTTCTAGATTTTCAATGTGCTTTTATTTCTTAGAGAAACTCAATATCTAATATATTTGATCCAAACGAAAGCCTTCTAATCACGATAACAAACAATTTTTAAAATGTATTCTATTATCAACAAATGTTTGATAAAATGGAAAAGAAGCTCATATTGAATAAGAAAAACATATAACAACTAAATATTACAAATTTAACCTATAAATTTAAGTGTTAAATATAAAAACTCATGAAAGTATTGATAAACATGTTGATGCAGCTTCCAAAGGGGTAGCCGAATTGGTGGAGTAAGGTATGCTTGTGACCAAAGGTCATGCGTTCGCATCCCTCTATAAACACTTTCTTGGCTGAGTCTGTCACTTTTGTGTGATTTACCTTCTAGTGTTGGTTTGCAGGCTATTGCGTCAGGCTGAGGGTTTACCATGTGCCCACATGCAATGTTAATGTGATATTAGAGAAAAAAAATGTAACAAATTTTGAATGATATCATGTGATACAAATTGTGTGTGTAATTCCAAATAAAATATATCAAAATATTTTTAATATTTGAATACTGTAATTTTGATTTTTAGTTGATATTTTTTTGAAAAAATTATGAATTTTAAATAACCGTTAATAATATCGTGTTGAGTTAAAATTATACTTTGAAACTTATGAAAGCAATAATAGAAAAACGCTTTCATCTCAAAAAAATCACTTGAAGAAAAATTATTCACCGGTTTAAAAATAATCATGAGAAAATATTCAAAATATTTTAATGTTAATGAATAATCATATGTGAATAATAAAATCAATGAATATTTGTACGAAATTTTAAAAATAAAACATAAAAGGTTTTGTTACCAAAAATAGAAAAACAACTCCAAAAAAATTGAAAGTATTATATCTGCGTAAAAATAATCGTAAATGAATTTAAAAATTGTTGTTCATAAACTAAAGACCTTCATAAATAAAATTATACATGTGGTAGAATGATTAAGAGTTCAATAAATAACATTGATTTGTTTAAACTCTTGATTCAAAATAAATATGATCTATGACATGATAATTTTTTTTAATATAAGTTATTATATTATTTAAAATGAAGTAATAAACTATATAGGTCGGTATCTTTAATACGAATTTTGTGTTGAATGATATTTAAGAGCTTTACAATTATTATTATTAAAGGATCATAAGAGTTTTAACCTAATTCATAGTGATATATGTAATTCAAACGCTGTTTTGACGTGTGAGAATGAAACATATTATGTTCTTTTTATAGATTTTCTCGAGATTTATCTAAATATTATTTTAGAAAACATAGAAATGGAGTGTTTAGAGCCTATATTATTTTTAAATGAAAGTTGAGAAAAAATTAAATATTAAGATTATAATCTCACATTATAAAATAATTATAAAGGAGGTTGTTCGGATTCATATTGCATGAATTCTAAACAAACAAATTGAGTAAATAATCACCTAAACGGAATAAAAAACTTATAGAAGATATAGACATAACGTATTACTTTTTTCTTTCTCTTGATTCGTTTAATATTTTATGTTAAGTGAAGATTTCAAGTGAAGAATCGTATTTTGTTTAGCTTCACTATCTTCTTTTTTATATAGGATTACAATCGAGGTTTCAACTTAAACCTAATTAAAATCTCATCAATTAATTTCATTGTTGTGTCCATGGACTATACTTTGATTATTTGTTTCATTACAAATTAGTTGATACATTTTATAGTTTAGACTCAAGTGTCGATGTTCAGATTTAATCCTTCACAGAATCCAAATTTGACATGGTTTTCACAATTTAACTCCATAACAGTTTTTCATCATGATTATTATTTCCTTGATTACTTATTAATCAAATTGTTATCTACAATAGTCAATACATCAATAAGTGTATGGCGATCTATTATAATAGAGAAATTTCATCAATTTCTCGTTTAGATCATCATATGATACTAAATGATGCATCCATTTACTGAAACTTTTATAATTATATTATCCATAGATGAAGTGAACAATCACATAAGTGAAAATTAGCGATAAAATACTACAAACCTCTTCAATATATATTAATATGTGCAAATAGACGCAACAGTTATCATATTATCCGTAACTATTAATTATATGGATATATTATGGTGTGTAGTATAAGAATAATTTGAAATGCAATAACACATATATACCTTCTTAATTCGTCCAAAATACAGTGGAGATTTACTTAATAAGCAAGATAAAACAATAATTAAACGAGCATACTTATTATATATATATATATGTATATTTCTAATTAAATTTACATGTATACAACCAAATAAAATATATATAGAGAGAGAGAGAACTATTACAAACTCCCACTAAATTTAAAAATCCTATAAAAAAGAAACATACATCCTAATAGTGTGCTCATGAAAAAAACGTAAGTAATAATGCTTTTGTAAACATATTTGATACCATGAAACTTTTCTCGATGCATTTTATACTGATTTAACAAATTTGTACTCTCTCATTAAAATTATTTTGTTGGTTGATTGGGTTATGTTCTCTGGTGTTAAATTTTTAGTTTGGGTGTCTTCCTCTTCTATGATTAATCTTTAATTTCGATAAATCATATGTTTGTTTATATACGGGTTTCATAATGGTTAATGGCATCAAGTTATAAATTAGAAGGTAAAATGAGGATAAAGTAGTAAAATCAAGTCATAAGTTTTTTTTTCATTTTAAAATATGTAGGAAATAAAAAATGTGATGGAGGAAATAGCTTCACCCTAAAAATTATCAATAAAATTTTAAAACGTCGATATTAAATGTCGCATTGCCCTTGGTGACAAACTTAATAAATAACATAATGTTAGATTAAATAATAAATATTAATGATAAATTTATATTAAAATAAATTAATAATTATAATAATTTAAATATTATTGATTAATATTAAGTGGAAGAATCTAATTAGTAAATATTTGAATTACAAAATTTATATATTATTGGAAAATAGAAACAAGTTTTTTTAGTAATTACTTATGTTTTATATATATTATTACTATTTTTTATATTTTATATAGTTTATATTTTCGGGTCAGGTCGGGTTGGACAAACTAAAAATCTATACTTGGCTCGACCCACATACGAGTCATAATTTTCATTTCAGTACCGTGCCCATTATCACTTCGAGCCGGATAAAGCCCGGTCGGATGTCGAATCGGGTCGACTTGGGGCGGCTCGGACTAACATTGTCATCCTTAATTTTAACCTTATTTTATATAAATAAGCATCAAAAAGCACATATATACTTATCATATGCAACACAATTAACTAGAAATCAAACAAACAAACTCACTATTGTAAGTTGAATATTCTAATTCATATATTTAAACATATAAATATCAAAACTTATAAAAAACATATCAAAGATGAAGTGGTAAGTACCTTAAAATTATGGGGAATTTGACTTTATAAATCTGATATTTGGAAATTAGTAAAATTAAAATAAAATGCATTTATTTGTAGAGAATTGTGTATTTTGTAAGTTGAGATCTAACTTACATATATGAAAGGAAAATGACCAAAACTAAATGTTGAGATTCAACAAATTAGGATTGAAATCTAACACGGGGTTGAAATCCAACATAAATGGAATAAGATTTATCTTAGTTCAATTATGGCTTTTAATAATGGGTTAGGCTATATCAAGGTCTAACTTTGTTGGATCTTGACCCTTAGATTTTTTTCCCTCAAAAAATTGAATTGTCTAAAATACACATTGATAAGGGAATGAAAATATAGGTGTTTAATATGTAATTTAGCCCACAAATAAGGTCAAGGTCCATATATTTAGTGACTAAGGACTAAAGTAAAGCATGCATACGAAATGAGAGACTTAAATGATAGACCCCAAGAACTTGTTTATAAATATTCAAATAATGGGGTGAGAAATCCACTATTGCAGTGGTAAATATGTAATTTTACTATCCATCTCATTTACTATATAAAGGACATTCCCTTTTGGGGAAAAGGGGCAATGATTGATCAATAATTGCAACATTTATTCATTTTGTCTCTTCCATTTCTAGTAATTCATTGTTCACTGTCACATCACACGAATATTCTCTAGTCCGACCCCTTCACACGAAAATCTTCGCTCATGAGTCTCACTAAAGATTATATGAGCTCATCACACATAACTTACAAAAAAACTAAATTGAACATAACTACCCAAAATTAAACTGACCCACTGTCACTACAACTAAAGATTACTCACTATCATTACAATAAAACACTAACTTAAAAGACCCTATTTTAATCCATATAATCTTGTAAATTATGGACTTAACTGATTCAAACGATGATTTTAGTTGCAACATGGAATATTTTTTTCCTTCGGAGAATAAACCATTAACGGATCATCTAGAGACAGCATTGGAGGGACATTTTGATTTACATTACTATTAGTGTGTATTTCATACGATTCACATGTGTTTTTATACAAACCAATGCACCCAAGACGCATGATATTATCAAAATCCCGCACATGGCCTTCACAATTTGACGTAAAAATCTTAGAACTTGTTCTTGCACAATTTTGCTATAGTCAGTGAAATTTCGTGCACAATTTTGCTACAATTTGTGTAGTTTTGTGCGCGATTTTTGTACAATCTGTACAATTTCATGCACGGTTTTGCTACAATGTGCATAATTTTGTACGTAATTTTGCAGCATTTTGAGCATGCTCATGCGTGATTTACATAGTTGTTGATTTAATGAGTGCATATATTTTGTATCTTACTCTCATTTATGTTGTAGGACCCAGAATAACCAATATGTTCAATGGTCGATTACACACATGTTTTTAGCAACTAAAGTTATTACAGTAAATACGATTTGGATGCACTGGTTGAATATAAAATCAAGATGATATGATTCATCACTAGTAATTTTAAAGATGACGATGGTAGTAAAAATAGAAAAACTTTCATAAATTATTAGAAATGCAAGAGGCAAAAGTTTTATAAACCTAACCTCAAATCAAGGTTTCTGAAAAAACAATGATAATACTCATAAAACAATATGGTTTCTAATTCACGTTACGGGGAAAGATAGCTGAAGGAGTACCTGGTTATTAGAGATTGATAGTGTTAAACGACAAACACAACCATCTACCGTTTTTACACTTGAATGGTCATCCCGAGCCGCTAAACTAAAAGCGAATGAAGAGGAATTAGTTCGCAAATTAAAGGCAATCGGCTCTTTTCCAATATATATATATATATATATATATCATGGTTTAAAGATTCAGAACCTTGAAAATATAACTAGCATGCATACGATTTACAACATTCATAAAAAACACCGTTTGGTTGAACAGCGGAAATAACTCTAATGCAATACTTGTTTAGTAAACTAAAAGAACAATAGTACTTTATGTGGGAGCGAACAAACGATACAACTGACAAGATCTCAGAATGTTTTTTCACGCATCCTACAAGTATCGACCTTTTATGCACATTTCCCCAAGTTCTTGTAATGGGTATCACTTACAAGATTACAAGGTACAAGATGTCGTTGCTCGAAATTATTAGCGTAACATCAACCAACAAGACATTTTTTACTACTTTTGTTTTTAGCTCAGAAAACAAGCAAACTACACGTGGGCTTTGAGTGCTTTAAGGAGCGTGATGGTGGATAAACATCTCATCCGTAATCACATTATCATAATACTCGACTGTCGAATAAACATCATGCAAAAAACTGATACGTACATGTCTCTTAACACCACCATAATTATGATAAAGTTCATAACTAAGGCCATCGTTATCTACACCTAGTAAACACGCAAATGCACATACTAGTTGACCTCTATTATAAACAATAACTAGATCGAAACTCTGACCTGGAACCAAAAGCCCGGTGATGTTGTGTACATCACCATGTGTGAGTGTCATCTCATCAAATAGAAATAAAAGGTATTGGTCTTCGGATGCCACCACTCCAATAATACCTCTAGTAAATGCATGTTTGGTAGACTAATGCGAAAGACACTCAGGGAGCAGACAAAAACATATCCCCATCACCTGATCTATAATCTTACTATGTCGAGTGAGATCCCATAGTGATGGATAGAGAAAATTGCATATCATTGTAAGACGTTCTCGCCTACATAATATAAAAACAAATACACAATAAGCTACAGTAGAATTTACTACACGATAAACCACCAAAACAAATTAAAAGTGAAATTGTAATAATAATAAAAATTATTTTACACACTTACATTGTTATTGAAGATGTTATATGCCTTGTGTTGCTTGTAGTCGCTCATATTCAAGTAAAAGCATGAGACATTCTGTCAAATACTTTTGTCATATCCAGTTGCATAATAATATTCCCCTTGTTATGCCTTCTATTAATATTGTGAAGAATTTCCTTAGTTATAAGAATATTTTATGGGCCTTAGAACCGGCCGTGCGTGACCTACGCACCACCGGTTCTAAGCCTCTTAACCTTTGGTTCGCACAAATTTTCCGAAAAAATCAAGGTTTTTTTTTTAAATTATACATGATGTGATTTGTTGTTGTATAACAGGGGATGGATGTCGCCCATGGGACTGAGGAAGCTTTCGCTACTGACTACAGTCATTTGTTCTTCACTACCGGAACATGACCATTCATTCTCCAAAAAAGAAGATCCAGAGTCATGCAAAAACCATACGGGTTTGTTTCTCAATACTAATTGAACGAGATCTTGGTATACATTGACTCTTCGTCGATGGGATGACGGTGCGAGATGGACGGAGAGCATAGTCGACAACGAAGCATGCTGAAATTACAATAAGCGATTTTATTAATACTAAAAATTATCTCAAACAATTCACAAACGCTGTAATATTTATAAAACCAAAAACAAAAATATTATAATATAGTAGTATACAAAATTTGAAGTTTATATTTTTTTTTTAAAGTTAAAAACATATATTTTTTCGCCACACGTTTGAAGGTTGAAATTGTGCACGATTACGCGGCAAACATCCGGTTCCGCGTGTTCTATGTGTGCGAAAGTAGTTGTTCATCGCGTGACAAGTGCACGAATTTTCACGAACAACCATAATTTCCTCAAAACTTAAAATCCCTGTTTAGTAGCCTAAATCCAAAAAATAAACTACCAAAACTAAGATTTAAACCTAACCTAAAATATAAAACTAAAATCAAGCAAACAACTACAAATATATAAAAATTTGATTTTTATAAACAAAAATTTCAACCTAAAATATCTCTGGAAATTGAAAAAAAAAAACATAAATAACAAAACAATACGTACATTAACAACGTTGTGAGTCGAATTTTGAAGTGGGTATTTTGAGAGCTTTTAGGTTATTGTGTGGAATTTTAGGTCGATGTTTTTTACAAATAATATTTTTATATGAAAGATAAAATTGTAAAAAATGGGGGTCGAGATTTAACAAAATGAGATCAAAATCCAATCAGATCGAGATTCATAAAAATTAGGTTTTGATATAACTTACCCATCTAATAACAGCATGGGATAGGCTATGATGAGACCCAATTTTTTTTAGACAAGACCTTAAAGTCAAAAAATCAGAGAAATTAACTACTCAGAAATTAACTTATCAACTATCACTACCAACTACCCAACACTAAACATAACAAAAAACACATACCTAAATTCATACCACATTCTTCTAGATTATGGATTTGAGTGATTTATATGACGATTTTAGTTACAACATTGAAGATTTTGCATTGAAAGAGGATGAACCATTAACAAATCATCTGCAAAATATAAGTCAAGGTGCATTTTGAATTTTCTTTAGGTTCAAAGGTTATTTCACGCATTTCACACGCTGATTTTTCTATCTTGGGCACCCAGGTTACACAATAGGTGGCAAATCTCCCACGCTAGCCGCATAATTTTCGGATGAATTATAGATTTATTCTTGCAGAAATGTGTATGAGAGTGCATAATTGTGTGTACGATTTGGTTATACAATGTTCAATTTTACGCATGATTTTGGTACAAATTATGCATGATAATGCACGAATTACAAAAAATTTGATATAATTAGTGTGAATATTTATGTATCTTAATTATATGTATGTTTTAGGATGCATAACAATCACCATGTTTGATGGTTAATTACACACATATTTTTACTACATAAATCCAATTTGGACGCATGAGTTTAATCCAAAAGCAACAAGTTAGAATTCAGCACTTATAATATTAAAGACACCGTCAGTAGTGAAAAATGGAAAAAACTCAAGATGTATTATAAATGCGAGAGACATATCGTTTATAAACCTAAGCCTAAATCAGAGTTTATGAAGAAGCGACGACAATGTTCATAAAAAAAATACAGTTTCCCATTCACGTTAAATGGAAATCCAGTTGTAGGAGTACCCAGTTATTGGAGACTGATAGTGGTAAACAAAAAACACAATCACGAACCGTTTTTACACATGCATGGTCATTCCCAAGCCGCTAGACTAAAAGCGAACGGAGATGAGTTAGTTCGTAAATTCACGACAAACGGTTCTCGACCAAGAGAGCTATACCGGGGTTTAAAGATTAAATATCCTAAAAATGTACTTTACATGCGTACGATCTAAAATATCCTTCAAAACAATGTTTGGTAAAAAAAATCCGGAAAACCCCAAATAGGATACTTGTTTGGAAAACTAAACGAGCACGAGTACTTCTTTTGGAAACGAACAAACAACACAACAGACGAGGCCTCAAATTATTTTTTCGTGTATCCTATAAGCAACGAAACTTTTACGTGAATTTACCAAGTTTTTATAATGGATAACACGTACAAAATTGCATGGTACAATATGTCATTGCTCTAAATTGTTGGTGTAACATCGACGAACAATACATTTTGTATTGCTTTCGTTTTTTTAGCTTCGAGAAGCAAACGAACCACACGTAGGCATTGAGTGTTTTAAGGACCGTTATGACGAATAATATTTATGAATTTACCAATATTATCATCACCAATAGGGATTTGGCGTTGATGCATGTTATTGGTGAAGTATTTATGGATACCACCGACATGCTATGCAAATGATATACAAACAAAAACATTTTATCGTGCGATTTTTATGATGCGGTTGCCCAAGCGGCAATGGTTGAAAAGTATAATAAAACCTCGCCAAGTTAACCCAAATGTTCACAAATTAAAAGAAAAATATCTTGTGCGACATTAGAAATTATTGATAAGATTCTAAAAGATGCTCGGTGAATAGAAGTAGATCGGGTAGCTTGTGGTTGTGTTGTTAGAAAAATACACGGGGTTACCGTGTGCATACGAGGTTGCTATGGCCAATAGATAAGGTAGGTTCATTCTTCTTGAAGAATGTGATGTTTGTTGGAGGATTTAAAGATCGTACCTAGAGATAAAATTGGTATGAGAGATGAACTTATAAGAAAATTCTCCTTAATAGATAGTACATCAGTACGGATATTGGGCCATAGCTTTATCCATATACGGTCAATCTGATTCATGACAATTGATGAGGCAAGACTTGAGGGAAGAATTGCAAGATCAACATGATTTATGGGAGAAAGTGTTTGATGGTGCGAAATGTGTAGACAATATACTTGAACGATTAGATTGTTTACATGTGTACTTGAGTGCTAATAAAAATTATATGACATTACCCGACATTGGCTTAGTGATAGCCACTCGATATCATTGCGTGGTCTACCATATATCCCTCCAACTTTCATATAAGTAGCTACCATTACGTGGTATAGCGCCTCGCTCGTACCCTACACAAGAAATTGGTCTTGGTTTCATACATGGTAACCACTACATCAAAGTAAATAAATATACATATAATTTATTTATAGTATTTTATTTTTATGTTACATAAATTAATCCAAATTTTTAATTTTACATGTTGTCTTAGATGGACCATTACGGGAAATATATCCTAGTTGGTTTGTATTTCGCACTAACAAATACATAACTAGTTGGGAAAATTCTGCTAGAGAAGAGATTCAACAAATATCACCAAATCAAGCACGTATAAAAATCTACTACACATGACGGAGCATTATACTTATATGATATGACCAGATACCCTTGATTATTTACACGTATTACTAGTTCTTAGTTTTCCTTCGATGAATACTTAAAAGTTTATTGTAAGACTCAATTTAATATTGTGAAATTCCAAACTTGCTAGCAATATTTTTGCACCAACTATGCGCGATTCATGTATAGTCTCACACGTAGTGAGTATGAAATTTTGTACGAATTACATAAACAAATCGCACGATTTTAGCCTAAATCACGTACAATAGTGCGCGAATCTGCCCAGTAACTATTGAAAATTTTGGGCATTCTCATTTTAAACTATCTTCTACTAGGTAAAAGTTATATATTATTTTATGAAGCATCTATTTTAGTCTTTACAAACACATGACGCGAAAATGAACATAAAAATGAAATACTGAAATTTGACTAAAAATAGGTTGAATAACAACTTAAAAATTCTAAAACTCAGAAAATAACTTAGTACGTGACGTAAGAGACTCAACGATAATTAAGGACTTCAGATAATTAAACAAAAAATAAATTTATGATAATTCCTTGTTGTCGCAGCTTATCTATCAGGCCGATTCTATTTTATCCACTTTATTTCTTCTTTCACAATCATGTAGTCCACCGAAACCTCATGCTATACTTCCCCCCTCTTGGTCAACACTTGGGAATAAATCATATCTATATGTCCTCCTTTAAACTATTAGTGATCAAGCAGGTGAATAACTGAAACGCAATATGATGTTCCACACCATTGAGGTGAAAAACTAGGTGTACACGTTGTTTCATTGGATACGTCCACCTAGATTTAACCTCGTCCAAATGTTTTGAAATCTTAGGCAACTATAGGTGATCCATGCCGTAGAGAAAATACAATTGGCACAAAATTTCCTTCCAATAGAGTTTACCCCATTCCCCACCATAGGTTTTTGCCACTTTTCTGGAAGCTTTCTTCAAATATTCATCTTATAAAGTAGTGCAACAAGAATTTTTTGTATATGTGGATGTGAGTTTTCTAGGTTGAGTTCTTACAAGAGTGAAGCCTCTATTTATTAAACTTATATCCTAGGATATCATAATTCAAATATACTTATGAATACTAGATACATACCGGTTTTTGACAACGTAATCCCATAAACCCAAAAGCTTGTGACACTTATTATATACGAGTATAATGTATCTTTTACTTGTCAGGATAAACCCACATGATGCTTTAAAGTTTGATTTGGGGATCGAATATTAACAAAAAATGGTCAATATATAATATTTCCCTAAATTATGGATATGATGTATACATCAAGTAAGCTAAATATACATAAAGTAAGCGAAATATACTATTATATTCCTTATAATTCACAAAATATAATAAGACATAATTAGATAAAATTCATTAAAAAAATTAAAACAATACATAACAAAGTAGTAGGTACAAAATATTTGTGATACATGTAATATAGATTCAATAACATAACCAAAGAAAACATAATATAAAATCAATCACGCTCTCAATACTACTATGCTAGTTTGAAACACACTTTTTTAAAGGCTCACAAACCTTCTCCACACTTATCTCATGTAACATTGACTCCACATCGATAAGACAATCTGAAAAGTCAAATAACCTAACATGATAAGTGCTCGTAGATGGGTTAACCTCAACATATGCACCGGTCGGATGAGAATCTAGATCGTTCAGAACGTACCATAAGTGCGACTCGACCCATACATGGTATAACGAAACTGTACCAGGCCGACCTATCCGTTATGTAGTACCTCGAATCATGGGGTCAATATTATGTGACTGTCATACAAACCAAATAAAACTATCCCACAAATAGTGTGTGTTAGCACGCCAACCTCTACCGTCAGCCTTCAAAACATGTCGTAGAGGACCAAGTATCTCTTGAACATGCCCCAACTATCAAGCTACACAAAGAGGATAGTAAGCCTCCATGATGTCCCAATACCTTCGTGTAGCATACATTCAAGTTACATCATAAAAATGTCTAACGAAGCATAAATGGAAGTACGGCATGAACCAGATCTATAATATAAGCAAAATTTTATGAAAAAATCAAACAAATATTAAAATCAAAATAAATTGGGTAAAAAAACTAACATCATGCTCCCTTAATATATATATATATATATATATAGTATGTTTAATATTGTCTCGCGTATCTTGGTCTAAACGAAAAGAAATAGGTGCGTATCCATACGTAGTCGGTTAAGTGATAACATATGAACTAAACATCGTAGTCGGGAGCTTGAGAAAATGATCGTATATCCATATCTCTAACAATACAATGAAACTATTAAACCCAATGGCGCATGTAAACAGCCCATGCCAAGTTGGTAATTCAACTGAGTTATTATAAGCTGACCCCAATTATACTTACTCGCAGTGTTGTAGTTCTCAATGAACGATAGATAATCGAGTGATATACTGTTACATGTCTTGTAACTAAGAATACAAAAACCAAACATATTGCACAAATACCCCCTCATTTCCTGAGAACCATCTCATCTATAACCGCATCATCATGAAACTCGGCAATCGAGTAAACATCACGCAAATAACTAAGACGTACATGTCTCTCACTACCCGTACATTTGCGATCTAGATTATCCTAAAGATCATCATTATGTACACATAGTAGTTTTCGAGCAAACCAAGCTATTTGTTAACCTCTACTAGGAAAATTAGTTAGATCGAAAGTCTGATCTGTAACCGGAAGACTGGTGATGGTGTGGACGTCGTCTACTATGACTGTCATCTCCCCGAAAGAAAAATGAAACGTATTTGTATCCGGCTGCCATTTCTTCAAAAATCCTTTGTGATATGCATGTTGGTAGACCAACGCAAAAAATAATCGAGGAGAGGACCAAAACACGTCCCCATCACATGCTCTCTAATTTTACTATATCGAGTGAGATCCCAATTGCGGTGGGTAGAGTACATGGAATAACATCTTAACAATATTGTCGCTTACATAATATAAAAAACAAGTTAACCAAAATATACGATATAATTTACTACACAATAAACCACCAAAACAAACTTACATCATTGTTGAAGACGTTATACGCCTCATGATGTTTGTACTCGCTCATGCTCAAGTACAAGTCCAGAACATGAGGATTGACCCTCCAAAAAAGTTGATCTGGAATAATACTTCGGTGTTGAACAATAGGCATACGAATGCGCCGCTCAACCCTAACGGATATTGAATTAGGTCTACACTACTGAGTAGGTTCTTCATCAGTCGTCTCATGGTTCGAGCCTAATAGAGAACGATTTCGTCTACGAGGAGGTATGCTTAAATTACAATAAACATCTTAATTTATACAAAAAAAACATCTAAAACAATTTAAAAACACTATAATACGTATAAAGCGAAAAATATACCCACTGTAATATGTAATACTACGATTGAAGGTAAAACATGATAAAAACACACGAGCGGTCATTTTTGCCACATTGTGTGTGCAATTTTATGTAAAATGGAGCATGCAATATGCGTAAGTTCGCACCATTTAGATTGGGTTGTTCGTGCGAAATCGCACATGTAGCACGCGCCGAATTACCGGATTCACGCACAGTGGTTGCACGAACCTGGCTGTTGGTCGCGCGATACGCACAAACAAACATATTGGCTTCAAATCACCAATTTTTTGCATGTTATCCCACATCTAGCAAATAAACTGCCACATAGAAGATCTAAACCTAACTTAGCCTATATAACCAACTAAAAATCAAAATAACATCTATAGATATACAAAATTTAATTTTGTGAACCTAAATTAATAATTTAAATAACACGAAAAAATAAACGAAATCTAAAACAAAATATATCAATAACTTAGTAATGCATGCCTTACTAAATTTGATTTATGTTGTCAAATTTTAGAATTCAAGTTTAAAATTAAAATAGATATTGTAGCACATTTAAGAAAAAAATATACTTTTTACATGAATAATAAACTTGTAAATATTAGAAGATTTAATGTTAGAAATAGAAAATTTACAGTAGATTTAGAGAAATTTATGTTTTTATATCAATAATAAACTTGTAAATACTAGGATTTATATGAAAACCGGTTCAGAGTCTGGTTTTAGGCACCCTAATACCATTAGGATGATTTTACTTCTATACCCTCCCAATTTCGATTAATTTAACGATTGTACCAAACAAAACAAAGCGAATACCAAATCCCTAATAAAAGTCCCCAAATTCGATTGACCAGTGCGGACGGGAAGCCAAACAACGGCGCCATTTGAATATCAATTCAATCACTGATTGGCACCGGAGAGAAACGAAGTAGGTTTCGAGGTATTCTCGTTCTCTTCTACTTTTTACAATTATTCTGCTTCGATAGGGTTTTCTGGTATGTAATCCGCGTTCGTTTCTTCGTACCTAATTTTATTGCAGTTGCTTATAATCGAACTCAAACCCCTAGAAATATGATACTAAAAGCACAATATGTACGTAATCAATACTAAGGATTTGGGGATTTAGGTCGGTTTAGATATATATGCAGTTCTTTCTAGAGGTATAAATTGAATTCTTAGCTGTTTGTTTATACTAGCTATAATTGGTTTGATTGCTTTTGTGGATACAGAAATCATGAAGAGAGGTGTTTCATGGAGTGATCAGGAAGATGATTCGTCATCATCTGATGAATCCTCCTCCTCAGATACTGAAACCAAGAACAGGGATGACAAGACTAAATCCAAAAAGTCCACAGGTATAATCATATTTTGTATACCATTTTATACGTTGTTAGAAAATATTCTAGAGTATTTGTACTTGTAAAGCTTTAGTCGAGTTGAGTCATCATCGTAGAACTGAACCATTCTTATGTAATTTGAAGAGCTAAAAGTTTCCAATCTCTTAGTAAAGGATGATATGCATGGGGCAACTAGGTTTTCGACTATAAGCAATCTGTGCTTTGCATACATGATAGGGTATCTATAATAAATGTTGGGGATGACATTGCTTTAGAAAGAACTATTGCATATCAATATGAGAGGTTTAGTGTAATTATTCATGCTACTCTTGTATTCACAAAATGTGTTATAAATCTTCTCTTCTGTGTAATAAATTCAAGTTTTTTTTTTTCCTTTTTAAGTTCTTTCAGAGTTTGCTAAATGTGACTCAACGGTCTCAACTTGAGAATATCCCTATAACCTGCTAGGTTGTTTTTTCTAAGCGAACTTAATTTTTGAAGGGGTGAAAAAGATAAGAAGAAAGCTGAAAGTTTTTGTGTGATTACATAGTTACTGAAGGGTTTCTATATGGTGTACTAGATTGTGCAATAAGGTCAAGCTAGGCTGTCAGAGTTATAATGTGCTAGTTCTGATCCTTGTAGACCATAATAATTTCCCAAGAGCGAGCGAAATAGTTTCCTTTTGTCCCATGATGCTTTTGTGCTAATATAAGATCCAAAGAAAGCCCAAACAAGTGAAAACCATGGTTCTCTTATTGTATATGATTTGAACTAGCTGATTCTGCTTTAGTAGTTGTTTTGCGGGCTGTAATCGAGCCAAACCGAGCTGAATACCTAGATGTTTGAGCATGGCTCGAACATAAAAGAGTAGGCTCAAGTTCGAGGCCGAGTTCGAAATTTTATGTAAGTGCTCGGCTCGAAACAAAAAAACATGAAGGATAATAATTAATATAAGGTCACCAAGTTTAATAAGAGTTGTTTGAAACATTTATTTACTCACAAGCAGCGTGCATGCTCAAGCCGAGCTTAAGTAACTTGTTCATGAGCCAACCTTAATTGTTCCAATTTTTTGTTTCCCGCCAAAGCTATATATATTTTTGTTCATCCATAACATGAGCTGCACTTGTACAGCAAAATTCGCGAAACGGAAGAACGATACTTTCGACTTTGATGTACTGAAGCGACATGGCTATAAAGGCGGATTATCAGTCTTAAATGTACCTCCACCCAAGGAAAAGCCAAATTGGACTTGGTCTAGTGGCAAAGATAGAGTAGAAGCAAGCAAAGCAGAGGAATCTTTAGAAGACAGACAGAAAACTAGAGCTGCTATATTGGTTGGTGAGAAGCTAATAGATGTCCAAACTCGTAAAGACAAGAACGCTTCTTTCTCGCAAAAAGAGAAAAGGAAACGAGAACTTGGTCAGGCTAGTCGAGGCAAGAATTATGTCGAAGAAGAGAAAAGGTTGTTGAGGGATAACGGTGTATATTCTGGTTTTGATGCTTAAATCCCTTTTTATGTGTCCAATATGGTGTAGACTAGCTTAAGAGTGTTATCTGGACTCAAATCTCCCTGAAATGAGAACTTTCATTTGAATTCTTGAAGGTTTTGTGATTGTAAAACTCTGAGTTGTAGTTTTTCGTCTGGAACACCTTTTGGGTCAATTTATCATGTGTTAATGATCATAAGTTTCATGTCATAGCCAATATTTATTAGAAATTCGTGATAATTTATCAACATAAAATTGAAGACGCTAATTTCTGATTAACTTATTCAAATTTGGTTAAGCCAAAATAATTGAGTTTAGTTCAGACTCTATAGATTAAGTTTGGTTTGAGGTCGGGTAGAATCCCTAACCCGAACCGGAACCGGGCAGTTTTTGTACCCGATGGTATAAACCTATTATTAAATAAATTATCATATTTATTTTATTGTTATTTAATATCCAACTCCAATCCAGTTTACAGGATAGACTTTTAAGTTCGTAATCCAGTTAAGTGAGTTTATAGATTTGTAACAAAGCTATTTCCGCTATCAAAATTATTATTTCCTTCATAATTTGAAAAAAACTCCATGTTATTTCCATAAAGGAAAATACACCATTTGCCCTTATAGCCATTTTTTTTAAAAACCATTACCGGATGTCCACTCAGAATCACATGCTCTATGCATACAATTTTTTTTAGAAAACTTGATGCTGTAATTTTTTCCGAGATTTTATCGGATGATCGGATGATCATACTAGTTTATCGGATGTTGTTGTTTGTTTATCGGATGATGTTTTTTTAATCAAATTATGCTTTTTGTTTATCGGATGATGTTTTTTGTTATTCGGATGATTTTTTTGTTTATCGGATGATGTTTTTAACGAGACATAAAGTTTGCAATTGATTCCGAGTGGCCCTCTCGGAATCAGTTGCACATTTTTTTTGAAAACTTGCAACTGATTCCGAGTGGCCCACTCGGAATCAGTTGCAACTTGGTTCAAACTTGAGACAATTGATTCCGAGTGGCCCTCTCGGAATCAGATGCACATTTTTTTTTTAAATTACACCTGATTCCTAATGCCCGACTCGGAAATAGTTGTTTTTCTTTCAGAACTGTAAAAACCGGGTTTAGCTGAAAAAAATAAGTTTCGAAATAGGTATTTTCAAGCTACGAAGTTGTAAAACGTAAAAACAAGTTTAAATTATCTTGTTTGTCGATTGAGTGTTGTTCTCCGGCTTTGTTTGGGTTTCTTAATTTTCCATGATTAATCTTCAATAAAATTGAAGTTCTTTGTTTTAGAGTTAATTTTAGAGGTAGAATCATATATCTTGGATTAAAGTTAGGTTAATGCTTTGTTTTTCATATAAGACTATGTATAAGATAAATGACATCTAGTGATAAATTTGAAATAAAAATAAGGGTAATTTGGTAAAAGCAAGTCACTAATTTTTTTGAAAGTTTAAAAAATGGAGGAAATAAAAAATAACATGGAGGAAATAGCTTTGGCCTAATTTAATTAGTCTATAGACTATCTATCTTAGCGGCAGTTAACTTCTCCACTAACAAATGTCCAAATTTAATCCATGGATTATACTCTTCCATTATATTTTAGTCATTTGGTTATATATTTTAGATAAAAAGAATCATTTATGTTTATTAAGAGATAAATAATAATAAAATTATCTTTTATTTATTAAAAAAAATAATTTTATCAAAAATAAATATATATTTTTTATTTTTATCGAACCATGTATCATTAAAATATAAAATCAATGAATGTAAACTTTATCCAAAATAGATAACAAAATCTAAAATCGAATATTTCTTAATTGGTGAAGTATCTTATTATAAAATAATAGTAAACAGCCAAATTTCAAAACCTGAGTTAGAGTTTGAACAAATTTATACCGCCCACTTCTGGTCATGCGATTGAAAATGTTGTTTAGACTAAACGTATTGCAAACATAACATCTATTTTTCTAATTAAATATAATTATGATTTTAAACCCCATAATAAAAATAGTAATATGATAAAATTGTCAGGAATTCACCTTTAAAAGCTCATTCATATATATAACCGTTTAAAATGAATTCAAGTCCATTTTTAATAAATAAATAAATAAATTATTTATTTTAAAAACAAAATTCTAATACTAGTTTAGAATTTTTATACATGAATTATAAATTTACTAAAAATTAGAACATGAGATCAATTATCATCGATCATAATCAATTAAAATACCTGATTTCGTCAAGTTTGGACAAAAATCGGATAAATATTTTTTTATAGGAAAAACGAAATTCATCACAGATTTCTCAAAATCCTGATAAAATATATTATGCTTTTTTATTGACATTTTTATTTTAATCCATGAAAAATTTGTTATTTCGTGACGTGTAATTGGTAATGGATTTCGTGATTATTTGGTGTAATCTGTGAAGGAGACCTTTTTCAAAGGTGATGGATTTTTTTTAATTACTTCAATATGTTCAATATTTATTTAAAAATAATCTTGAAAATAACGATTGTTGTGTTTCAAGCGAGTTAAAAATTATAAAATAGCGATACAACGGTTCTTTATCTAAACATGCCCAATCTTTTGGACCATGGAACAAATGGAATACATCCCTTCCAAAAACACATTGATTAATCTCGTAAGCGAATTTTAGAGTTCCCTCTTCTAATTCCTATTAACTTTTTACCTTCAAAATTCACGTGAATTCATCTAAAAAATAAATACTATTTAAATTATAATTTTATATTATAAACTAATATTAATATTGTTTAGCAATGTACTGTTATTGAAATATATTATTTAAGTTTGTAAAATTTAAGTGGTAAATATTATTTAAGGTTTCACGATTATCGAAAATATTGTTTAACTTTGTGAGATTTTTGAACAATAATACTTACACTTGTACAATATTAGATACATATTATTGAAGCTTGTAAGATTGTAAGATTGTGAGAAAATACTTACAGTTGTACAATATTAGATACATATTATTGAAGTTTGTAAGGTTGAAAGATTGTGAGAAAATAATATCTAAGATCATAGAAGGTAGAAAATATTATTTAACTTGTACAAATGTTTGGAAAAATATTATTCAGAGTCGTACGATTGTACCTAATTATTATTTAAATTTTTAAGATTTAAAAAAATATTGTTTGAGGTTGTACGATTTGTAGATAAATATTATGCATATTTGTAAGCTTTTTCAAAAAATATATATTTAAAATTGTACGATTGTTGAGAAATATTATTTAAGTTTATAAAGCTGTTAGATAATATTATTTAAGATGGTACGATTGTAAATACATATTATTTAAGTTTTTAAAACATGGTGGAAAATATTAATTTAACATTATATAGACGTAGATAAATATTGTTTAAGTTTGTAAAATTGTTAACAAATATTATTTTCCTCAACATATATATTTTTATTTTTTCTAACGTATCATTTGTTTACGTCATATGAGAGAACAATATGCATATTATAACAGCGTGAAACTTTAAAAATTAGAGGCGAATTTGTGCTCTTTTAGATATCATGTCATTCATGGGGTTATATTTTGCCGGATTTAAAGCAAACTCACATATACTACATATATTTACAGAGAGGTGGCATGTAAAGAGACAATTTCATTTCATTTCAAATTTGGTGAGACTATAACCAAATTGAAGGTCAATAGCTCTGTATTGACAAAATTAAACTTCATTATTAGACTAAGAATATGTTAGGTTTATATGATGGTGACCTAATAAATGAGATTATGATTGTAAAGATAGTTAGAATAAGTATGCATTATCTACGCAGAAATTTTAATAGCCCTATATACCATGACAATAATCCTTAATTTAGTAATGACGACTGATTTCACGCAACATGTTATTATTTCTTGTAATTGTTCGTATGTAATTTATTTTCCAATAAAAGAAATATGTATATCAACATATGCGTTCCTCCTCGAATTTGTGATTGAATTTTCTTATTATTTTTGGGTGTTTGCGTACTAGTGGAAATGTACGACCAGTTGGGTGAAGTCACGTGTCATAAAACAAAAGTGTTATTTGGTTTTTGGCATTGTTAAATACTTTAATCATCGATTTTTTTTTATGTTTTCTATCATGTTATACGTGTAAAGTACATGCCATAAATATCACCTAAAGAAAGCTAAGATGTGTATCACGTCATTTTTTGACGTTGGATCTAAAACCAATTGGAAAATTATGTTACGAAATCAAGACGATTCCATATAACTTGTAATATTTTATTTTTTTACATTCAATGCATATAATTATATGATTCTTCATGATTTGATTAATTTTTTTGGTTTTACAAGTTATGTTGAAGCCATATAAAGACATTTGTGGTAATATTTCTTTAAAAAAATAACATGATGCAATGAATATATCGTTGAGGTGGATCATGTACAAGTATACCATCCAGAAATGATATTACGTAAATATGAACATGTAAAATACATTCAAATTTTACACCCACGTAAAAAACTTCTTATAAAAATAGAAGACAAAGATGACGGTGTACGAATTTAATGACCAAGTTTGGAGTGCATGACACCATTTTTTTACCACATGAACATATATGGATCTTGTTTCCCAAGTCTGGATCGGTCTACTCTTATGCATGAATTGAATACGAGTAATTAGTTGACATGATATTGTTGGCCTTTACTTCTAAACATAAGTTTGTATATCCTCAAAAATCGATATAAGGCAATTATCTATCAACTTATAGATGGGTGTGAAAATATATTAAGCTTATTATGCATAATAAATTATTTTTATCATGTTTGTAGCACTGCAAACTCGTATTGGTAATACTTGTTGTATAATTTTTGTAGTATGTTGTTCTCTTTTTTTTATTTAAATCATGTTCATGTACATAAGGTTATACTACATGATGTATTTTACGAATTTAGGTTATGAAATACTTATTTTTTTATTTAATTACTTGTATTATATTATGTTCTTATTTCATAATCTAATGTTATATTTCAATATTTTCAAACAATTAAAATGATAATTATTTTGAAAAAAATTTATTTTAGAAACAAAGATAACCAACAACTATACCAAATAGGGTATGGCTAAATTGGGGCCCAATTGGCTAACCAGCCCCAATTTTAAGCATACCCATCAAAAATATAAGTAGCCCCAAACTAATACCCAAAAAACCCTTCGTTTTTTTACTAAGTCAAAACCCTAAACACTAAGCATTCCCACTTCTAAAACAGCCCCAACCCAAAATCAACCCCAAAATCCTAAAACCTCTCAAAACTCCAAACTTCTACAATCAGCCCCAAAATCAAATCCGAAGATCTCTACACATCAACAACAACTCAAGAACTACAATGGGCAAAGGAAAAAAGTAAGTTTTTACTCTTAAATGAACTTTCTTTCTATATTTGGTTTAGGTTAGGTTTTTTGATTTTGATGCTAGGTTTGTGGCTGATTTAGTGTTATATGTTGTTTATAGTTGTCTAGTAATGCTAGGGTATGCTAGATTAGGTTGCTTGTGGCTGATTTAGGTAGGTTTTCGAGGTATTGGGTTGTCTTCAACCTTTTTTTTTTTGCAGGTTTTCGTGTTCCCCCGCCGGGGTGTAGGGCATTAACCCGGCGGGGACCAAGAACAGACCTGGGTTTTCCCAGGTCTGTTCTTGGTCCCCGCCGGTTGGACCCCGCCGGGTGAAGTGGGGTTCACCCGGCGGGTGAAAACTAAAATATTAAATAGTTTAATTTTCACCCGCCGGGTGAAAATTCCTAACCCGGCGGGGATACCTGTTGCTACCTTTTTTTTTGTATTTTTATAAATTTTTCTAACTTCTTTCTCTAATGTTTTGCAGCCAACACGAAGCACCTCGCCTAACGAAGGAGAAGGCGGCCAAGGCGGCAAAAAAAGGTGAAGACAGTAGCCGACGGGCGGTGGTCGCCGCTAGGCCGGAACATGGGGATCGGATAGAGCGTGTTCGCCCCCACCGCGAGGTGCGCGAGGTGCGCGAGGAGCGCGAGGATCCGACCGAGCGATCTTTGCGGCATCAGAAATTCGATGCCACCAGGGATGCCCCCCGTCGACGATCTTCTCCTCCACGAGAGGTGCTCCCCATCCGCCGGCGTGCCCTAGTGGACGAGGAGGAGGAGGATACGGAGCAGGAGGAAGCGGAGGTCCCGTTGCCACCACCTCGAAGAGAGGTCCGTCCCGAAGGGCCTCCAACCGATGCGGAAGGATGGAAAAATCTTTTCCTATCCCAAAATAGTGTGCTTCTCTTCCCCGAGTATGCGCAGCACGAGGCGTATTACGCCTTCAAAAACGATGTAAGTTAATTAATTTATTATTTTTTTGTTTACTTGAATTCATTTTTTAACATTGTAATTATTTTTGAATTTTTTTACAGGCGCGCTCGGGCATTACGGTGCAGTCGAAGTATGGTTTGCTTGGTCAGTGGGACCTTAGCAAACAAGTGGGGGTTAGGGCGTACCTGCAGGAGACCCCATTTTGGCCCTTGATGCGGCATTTACCGAGGTTCAACAACCACGTCCAGTTAGCGGAGGTCTTCGGTGAGAGGTGGCACCAGGAGACGAACACGTTCCAGTTCTCCTTTGGGGAGATGACGATGACACTGGACGACGTGTATGTCATTACGGGCCTCCCGGTTGAGGGGAGAATCATTGACCTCTTCCGGCCTGATCCGATAGAGGCGACGTATGCACGGTATGGGGAGCTGTTGGGAGTTTCGGCTGCTGATGTGTAGCAGGAAATGGAGGCTCATGACGGGAGCGGATTCGGCCTCCGATGGCTTAGGACCACATTCTCGGGGGAAGCGTACTTAGATTCGAACACCGCCTGCACTCCGGAGATGAAGAAGGCAGCAGCTCGGGCATATATCCTGTTCTTCCTCGGGTGTACGATCTTCACCAACACGAGCCAGAAGAACATCCAGTGCGATTTCCTTCTAGCCCTCGAGGATTTAGAGTTGGTTGGTGAGTACGCATGGGGGACTTGTGCGTTGGTGTGGCTGTACAAGAGTTTGGGAGGCATCTCGAAGCACTCCTTGAAGACCTTGGTCGGCTTCTCGGCCTTGTTCGAGTGTTGGGTCTATGACCACTTCCCCGTCTTCCGCGCGGCAGTGAACAATGGTTATAGCCCGACAGATCCGAAGATGCTTGCGTGGTTGCCGAAAAAGATCCCGGTATCATTAGCTCGGGGGAAGCCGTACTACCGTGAGATCCTTGCGGCGCAAGGAGAAAAGGATGTAAGTTCTCTTTTTTACGTTTATTTAAATAAATCTACTTTATATAAAATGTTGGACGTTGAAATAATTTTATTTGTAGGTTATTTTCCGACCTTACGAGGATGTCCGTGAGGTATGGCCGGAGCAGGCAATAGGGTTGTACCGAAACCCTATTCGCCTAATGATGGTGAGCGAGGCATATCACCCCGACCGAGTGATGCGCCAGTTCAGTTGGATCCAAGAAAAGCCGCTCGACCCCCTCGTTGCTAGAACCGGTCTTGGTAGAGGAGACCATCTTCGGTATCCGGTTCAGGTTAGGCATTGGACGCAATGGAGGGAGCACCTATACGTGATCGATAGGTACTCGAGGCCTTTGGAAGGGAGTACTCACACCTCGTCCCCCCCAGTACAAGGCGTACGTGAAGAAGTATGGGTGGTTTAATATCATACCTCGGGTTCTTACGGAGACGTCGGCGGTCGATGTGGTGAATACGATTAATCGTATTCGGCCGTTAGACGACTCGAATGACGAGATAGTGGCTTTTGGGAGGAAGGTTATGGAGCTTACCGCACCGTGGCTTCTTATTATTATGGTTGGATTTTTATTATGCTTGTTGTTCTAGTTTTGAACATTACGTTACGTTCAACTTGTTGACATTTGGGTTAGTTTGTTACTTTAAAAACTTTGTTGTATTTTAGTTTGAAGTTATGAATACATTGTGTTTGTTTAATTATAGTTCGTTATTGCCGTTCACTTTAAGTTATCTAATTCAATCAATATATTCATCCACGTTGTAGGCTTAAACAAACAAAAGATGGTAAAGTTTCATCCATTACAAGTTAAAAAAACTTGGTAGTTTTTTTTAAAAAATCAAACCGTCCCCGCCGGTTCAACAATTTTCACCCGCCGGGTGACTACTTCCCCGGCGGATGAAAATTCCTCCGCCGGCGGGGGTGAATATTCAACCGGCAGGTGTAGACAATGACTCCGCCGGTTGAGAGCGAGTGGAAATTCGTAAATTTCCACTCGCTCCCCCGCCGGTTGATAAATATTCAACCGCCGGGGAAGTAGTCACCCGACGGGTGAATATTGGTCACCCGGCGGGGATGGGGACCCATACCCATCCTCAACTAACATTGAGGATGAGCCACTCGCCCGCCGGGGTGAAAAATCAGCACCGCCGGGGACATTTCCTCCCCGGCGGGGATGTTGTCACCCGGCGGGGTGACAATTCCACCCCGGCGGGGTAAGTAAGTTTTTTTTAAAAAAATGTATAAGAGTAATTTATTTGGTGAACCGGCTGTTGAATAGTCATGGACCGGCGGGGACCTAATACAATTATTGCCCCCGCCCAAAAATATTTCGCGCCATATGACTCTCCCGCCAAATGAAACTCCCGCCAACGATATACTTCCATTATAAATACACAAGTGTTAACGAGCAACATGGCATCCATCAAACACTTAGAAACAAATGGAGTTTACCGCTAATGAAGACTACTACTTGCTTGTAGCAGTCAAGGATGCCAGGGCTGAGTTGGGTGAAGATAGGAGTGATGCATTTTTTGAAAGGGTTTTGTGTCATATGTATTACAACTACGGCTATTTAGAAACTGTACGTGTCGTTGTGCGCAGCCGTGACGAAATCAAGGCACGTTACCTCTTTGTGCAGCCCCTCACGAAGTTGTTGTTCATGCCGCGAAGAATTAAAGAGGAGGCGGTAAAGGTCTGGGACATGACCGTCTGCGACTATATCACTAGGGATATGGTAGCATATGTGAAGGATATGGTTATGTCAAGGGAGGATGGCGACGATGTTTTAAACAGCTTGCGTTACGACTACTAATAGCGCAATGTGTCGTATTCGAACGTGTTATTATAATTTATGTTGCCTAATGTTGTTGTAACATGTTATGTTTTTATTATATGTGTTATGTGTTATGTTGTTTATGTAATACTAAGTTGTTTATGTTATGTTTAGTTGTTATGTTTGAGTTGATATTCGAACTCGTTCCAGAGACACGTTATTTTAGGGTTTATCTTGTTGTGTGGGCAGGAATTTTATTTTATAGATATTAAACTCCCGCCAAATACTTTGCCACATAAACTCCCGCCAAAAAATGTCCCGCCAAAAAATGTCCCGCCAAAAAATAATAAGCGGGGTAAACAAGAGCATTTCCCGCCCACTATTTGTATGATTGCGCCACCTATGAACTCTATAAATACTGTAACCCTTCGATGAAACTAAACACTTAAGTTAAAACAATGGATGATTCCGGCTGGAATGTGTACGAAGATGCAAGCCTACTATGCGCATTCGACTACGTCAAAACTACGATGCAAGAGGAGTTTCCTGGTTTCGTCGATGCGGTTTTGTGCAAAATTTTCTTCAACCACGGTAGGGAGGCTTCGTGTGCAGGATGTTTAATGCCCCGACCACGTGCACGCGAAGAAGTCGCCGATAGGTTAGCTTATCTTAAAACAGTAACTTTCAATATCGAGTCACTTCCTTGGGAAGACCGAACCAAAGTCCGAAGGGTATTCGACATGGGATTGCAGACTACAATTACGCAGGAGATGGTGTCGGAAGCGATAAAGCGGGTCGAGAACGAAATACCTGATGCAATAGCCAGCGCCGTTCGAACGTACTCATCTCCTGAGGAAAGTAGTGACTCTGATGGATTCGGGATGAACTATCCGACCCCGTAAAACCGAACGTGCAATGCTAACCCGGAGTTAGCTTATCTATCATTTGGTTTTCGTTATGTGCTTATGTATTTCTAATTATGCAATGCTTTAAATTAAAGTGTAATGTTTTAATGCAATGTTTTCAATGTTGTAATGCAATCATCATATTAAGAATGGAAAGGTGTTATTGTTTTCAACATAAAAAACATCCAAACATATAAACCATAAATGCATAAAACCATCTAGGGTTTACATTCGTTACAATCGTCTAGTCATCAAGCAAAAGGGGATAAATTGGTTACTTCGGGGTAATTATTTTTAAGTTCTTCGTATTTCTTGCAACGAGATGCAATCGGCAATGCCCAACCTTCACCTTCTGGTGAACGCAACTTTAGGCAATAAGGATGTATCCTAGCACATGGGGCCTCCGCCTTAATCCCAAGCTACAAAACGAAAACACGATAAAATAAATTTCTTGAAATTAAAATTACCATTGACGTACCCCTTGTATGAATACTTACGTTCACGAAATGGTTGGTGTTGACCCAACCCAATCCGATTTCCAACCGGTTTGGCATCGGAGGAGGTGCACCTCTTAGCGGAAGAAAAGTGAAGCCGACATCCATATTTCGGAATACCCCAACAAAATGGAGTATGCAGTTAAACGCAGATGTGATTGCCACTCCCATCTCGGGCATGGACATCCAATGGTCCTTAGTTCCCACATCGCTTGAACATTTCACACGCTCCGCAACATCAATCAAATCCTCCATGCTAGTAAAAATCTTTACGTAGACCGATGCGTAATCCATAAGCTCGTTGTATAGGGCATCCCTTATCAACCTCCACCCATCTTGTTGCCCGTTCAAGGCGTACGCTATCGAGCGGTACCCGCAATGCCCATCGGATTTAACATCGGTAATGGACTCTACGAAAGGCGTAAAATAGCTCGGGAATTGGTTCATGTATCCTTTGGGGTCCACAAAACTTGCCTTCACCGGCATCGTAGAGCTTGACCTACAACCCACCGTTCCACTACTAAGCGTTGTACCACTTGCTTGCGTTCGAATAACGCTACCTTTCGTACAAGCGGGGGTGGTCGACGAACCACGTTTAGGCTCCTTTTTTTTCCCTTTCCTCGAGGTTTCGGTTGGAAGTTTGAAGTCTCCAAGCAAGGATGGCGTACTATCATTTTCTTCCTTAAGTACATGTTCGTGCCAACTTTTGTCGCGTTTAGTGGATTTATCATCGGCGGCAATAGATAACTTACGTTTGTTAGGTGGACGACCGCGCGCTTTTTGCTTAACCAACGGCTCCAAAATGTTAGTTGTTTCGGGATGGACGACGGCAAACCATTGTTTATAAATTTGCTCTATCCGTGCTTCGTCATTGGACGCCATGACATCGGATACTAGCTTGTCAAGCTTTGCTTTAAGTTGCTCATTCGTCGAGAGGTTGGTTCGAACTAGGATGTCTAACCTCTTTCAATGTTCATGAAACAACTCAAGCGACACCTCTATCCCTTTCGCAACAAACTCATAGATTTCGTGGGCGCAAGGCATGCCGTGCGTAGTTCGTATGGCACAACCGCAAGGCATATCCGGTGCGATTGTCATGTTACGGGCACATTCGACTTCGTCGGCCAAAATTCCCATTGCATGGTGGGAGATGTTGTTTTTTACTTGACCGTACACAATGTTTGTGAATTTATGTAGGGCCAAAAACCGGCTCTTTTCGAAGGAAGCCTTGATGTCCCCGTGTTTCAATTCAATCAAAGTATGCAACTTCAACCAAAAAGATTCAAAGTTGCCTTTGCTCGTACCGATGAAACGCTTGAGACTCGAATGAGCGCTCTCCACGCGGTTTGTGGTTTGGTTACCAAAATGCATCCACTTGTTAGTTCTCCACGTGACAAACTTTTCACCGTACGGCCCCACCCAACTTTCGGTATACTCAATCGCTTTCGGATAGTCTTTGAAATCGCGGTGCAATTCCGACCGGTAGTTCTCGTACGCTAACTCCGTTTCCGCCAACATCATTCCGTTCCACACTTTCAAAAAGGCATCGGACACTACCTTCTCCTTTATGATCGTTTTTGTTTTTCCTAGGACGTTCATGTTGATGTGCCATCGACACAACATGTGCGTCGCATTGGGGAACACTTCCTCCACCGCATTCACAAGCGCTAAATCTCTATCCGTCAAAACAATGGATGGTAATTCGATGGAGTGAGTTACCATCAACGAATGTAAGCATCCTAACACCCACTTGTAGGCCTCGATTTTTTCACTCGACATAAAAGCAAATCCAATGTAGAATGTTTTCCCCGTACAAGTCGCACCCACGACCTCGTACAACGGCATCCCGTATTTGATCACCTTGTACGTGTTATCCATTATAATGACGTTCGGAAATGTCCGTAACAAATCCAAACTAACCGGGTGTGCAAAAAAAAGCTCGCCTATGATATCGCTTCCGTCTTCGGACTTTCTATGGAATTCGTAGTAGTTTAGTCACTTTAGTTCACCCAACAAGTATTGGAATTGCGACCGACCACCTTTCTCGAGCTTCCGGTGTTTTAGTATTGCGTTGTACACGGTGCAGATTGTAGAAGAATTCTTAGGGTTCAATTTCTTCACTCCACCAAGAATATCACGAGGACGGGATCCCATTTTATTCGAACTAACCACAAAATCCATCTCTTTTTTTTGAAACCGTCCCACGTAGGAATGACCTTCTTTGTAGGATGCAGTATCGTGATTGTGAACGCCGCACACAACCTCTATTCCCCACAAATCATCACCCATCTTCTTTCCTTTAAGGGCGAACGGGCATCCGCATTTTTTCGTTCCGGTAGACTTCCTCTTTAGATCCTTGGGGTCTACGAGTTTTGTGTAAACACCGGATCTTTCGCACACAAACTCTACTCTCGGAGTTTTGCGATCGTGTCTATCGCATCGGCGTAAAATAATCACAAACTCGTTATCCGATGCGGTTTCCTTAACCCATTCAATAAGGTCTGCCCGGGAGTAGTACTGTCCTTTGGTGTTGAACAGCTCGCTATAATCGACGGAGCAAGGCACCGGTATTTCCTCCTCCTCCCCCTTCGCCATGCACGAACTAGTCAAATAATCCTTTGACTCATCACCCTATGCGTGTTAAAAAAGAAGCATCAAATACTCAACTAGAATAAAAAAAGCCAAAACCCAACGGACGAACAAAACCCCAACACCGCCGATTTTTAAAGGTCTCACCCGCCGGGGACATTGTCAACCGGCGGTGGAAAATTCCCCCACCGGCGGGGATGTAGTCAACCGGTGGTTGAAAATTCCCCACCCGCCGGGGGTCAGGTTCTACATCAAACTCCGTTGGAGTTTGGAGACAGCTCCAGACCCCGCCGGTTGAGGTTGTCAGCCCCGGCGGTATAGGTGGCCATCCCCGCCGGTTGAAGTTTCCAAACCCGACGGGGATAATCATTCACTTTAACATTGGATTAAGTCCAAAATATAACGAGTAGCCTCGCCGGTGTGCAAGGCTACAACCCCGCCGGGTATGGCTGTTTCACCCGGCGGGTGGACATGGCGTTCCCCGGCGGTTGGGGACGGCCTCACCCGGCGGGGAACCTTCATCTTCTACAAATGAGAGTTCTTCATCCCCGGCGGTTTGGAGGGTCAAAACCGGCGGGGGAGTTCGGGTTCTAATTTTTTAAATGTAGAAGGTCTACCAAAATAGAAACTTTTACAAAAAAATTGGTTAGAAAACTACCATATTTGAAGTCCCATGCTCCTCAGCAAGCTTCTCAAATCCAGAGTCCATCCTTCGATTATTCCGAATTTATAAAAAAAAGTGATGATTTTTTTGAGCTTCAAGTGTTTATTTGTGAGTTTTTGAAGTTTTTGAAATTTTAGGAGTTTTTGAATTTTTTGGAGTTTTTGAAGTTTTTGAAATTTTAGGAGTTTTTGAATTTTTTGGAGTTTTTGAAATTTTTGTTAAAGCTAGAGTATAAGAGGGTTCTTTGGAGGAGAAATTTTGTGTTCTTCAAGAATTGGCTAACCATACCCACATTCCACTACAAGACAAAAATAAAGATTCTTGGTCAAAGGGCAAAATAGTCTTTGACTATTGAATTAAAAAGATTCTCTAAATTTTGGGAATGCTTAACATTTTTTGGGCCCTAATTTAGCCTAACCCCATTAATCAAATGTATAAAACACGCTTTATTGTTTAAAAATTAGGTCTAATTTCACCACAACCTTGTGAAGTTAAGTTTTTTACATCAATTATACTTCAAATAACTATTGAAAGTTATATATATCATTCATATATTGTTGAATGTCAATTATCTTCCCATTAAAAGGTTCTAACTAAAAATATACCTCTAAATCATAAACTTATGTAGAGCTAGATGTAGAAATATAATTTGTAATGTGTTTTGAAATCTACTTGAATATAACTATTTGAGAATGATTATGGTTGAGGTGCATAAAACTATGGAACATTTATTATGGTGGGACATAAAAAAAGACTGTGTTTGATTGTTGAATTAGTATTTTAATTTTATGCATTTTTTATGAAATCATTATGTTTTTGTAAGTTTTTCGCTGTAATATTTAATCCTATCCGAATAAAATGACAATTATCGTTGTCTTCGAATATGATTCAATTAACTCTTGCAAATAATTCATAGAATATTAATAAAACTATAATAATAAACAAAATATTGGTTCACATATAAAATAAAACTATAAAAAAATAAAATAACAAATACAAATATTCAAACAATTAATCTTAAACTAAAGGAATTATATATATATATATATATATATTTTGATCAATTTATAATTGTCTTTTGTCAAATCTTGGTTATTTTAGGAACAAACCATTGGGGTAACATCTTTCAAAAAAATTAATGACCAATCACTTGTTTTCTCCTCATTCCATATATATCATATACTATATATCTTTAGTATCCGAAAAAATTCAAATTTTGAGAGTGTATGTGGTTAAAAATAAATAAATAAATTTAAATATTAATAAAAATAATATAAAAACGTAATGACACAAAATGATATTCATTCAGAAAAAACAAGTCGGATATTTTTTCATGTCACCGACCTTGTGGGTGTTTTTTAAGCGGTAAATACGTTAATATAAAATTTAATAAAATATACGTTTATAATTCGTTGCAATACATAGACCACGTGACAATAAACTCATCCAATATTCACCTCGGACATCGGATAATATTGTAAACTTATTAATTTTTTATCAAGTTTGAATTTGCTACCATTAATATTTTAACACGATTCTTTTATTTTTCAAGTTCATTACCGAATTGTTATCTAGTAAATGACCTTCATTGACTATAAAACCGTAATATCCATCCAATTTAACACCGATCATCGTAGTAATATGAAGATGAATTTAAGATAATATGTGTGTCTTATAAAATATTTAAGACTCTATGTTACCGTATTTTTTTTATTACATTTGATATTACTTTACCTTTAGATATTTAGATATTTTTTATTTTTGGTGGTTTTCCGATCGAGTTAGTAGTAATTTTTTTATTTCCATTCTAACAGTGCTTTCAAATGTGTCTATCGATATATCAAAGGTACCAATTGGTGTTCTAATTTTTGAACCGATCATATAATTCGTACGTGATTCAACCCACTTTCAACTCATGTGTTCAAAATAAGATTTCTTTTAAGAAACTATCCAACTATTTTTTTTCTGCTGCCACGACCGCAAACGGAAGTGCGTCCTCATATTTTCATTAACTAGTGTGACTCATACATAAAAGTAATGAAGGAATATAATATTACTATAAATATTTTTAGCTAGTGACATATTTCACTAGTACCGAACTTAGGTTTGTATATAAAAATGCATAGTTTGCAGCTAGCTCCTCTTTTTCAGTAAATTTCATGCAAGATATTATATTGTTTTTCAACACTCTTTATAATTCGCAAAAGTATTCACCGGTCGTCTTGTTCAATTATTGTAAGTTTATGAATACGTTGGAAATTTTGTGTTCCTTAACTAAAAAATGACATATCGATGGTTCAACGCCGACCGATTTAACATGTTTAAATATATTATATAATATCTTCAAATTGGATCTAAATTAATAGTTCAACTAACGAAAAGCTTTTAACTCGTATGTGCGAAACAATTGTTTTTCAAAGATATTTTAATTTCTAAATGTTACATCGTAAACAAGTCTTCATATTTTTTTTCAAAACCTTCAAAATTTATTTTGACTTGAGCCTTTAAAATGGTTTAAGTTAGAGTACGCGCTTACTATCCTGAAAAAATAAGTTTAATTTATTTTAACAGTTGACCGTAAATAAAATTCTTCTATTCATGACAAAATTTAATTAATAATGTGACATTTACATATAATTTTAAATAATGTTTTTTCTAATTATGGTCGATTTTACATAATATTTTAACATTAACGTACGATATTAAATAAAAAATTTCTATACATGTATGGATTTAAATAATATTATTATATTCACAGTCCATCTTCATCATCATTTTATTGTACAAGCTTTTGTAAAATGATGTGAGCAGAGTTTCTAGTGTTGATCATGATTTACTTAATTGCTACTCGTGCCAACTCTATTGTGATAAGGACTGCGTCATTATGAGATGACGTAACTTCTCATAAATCATAGTCAGAAAATCCCAAGACATGTTATGAATTACAATATATGTTTGGGAGGCATAGTTTTGGTGTTAGACTTTTATATCATCCATATGTCGCTTTTTTGAGTTTTTAGTTATTCCGAAGAAATGATTGCCACCAGAAATGACTCCAATAGTCTTTTTTGGGATTTAGGCTGAAATATTGCGCATAGAAGATTACTTGTTTTATAAAGATTGTGGTGCGATGGGTACGACTGTAACCTATATCTCACACCTTACAGAGGATCTTGGATCGAAGGGTGTCGTTGTACACGCATATTTTCCTTCTTGAAAATCTTAGATAGTTCCCCATCATTGATCATATTTTGGGGCCATCATTTTGTTAGAACTTTGGCATGTAATCACATATTTGGTGTGGTCTTAGATAACTCATAAGTTTTCGGTTAATTTTATGAAAGTCCATTTGGTCAGACATTGGTCGGCTTGTATTATTGTTATTGTTGGAATTATTTTTTGGCCTCTATCTACCATTCTCATTGTTATGTGATCTTGGAGGTCGATCTTTATTTCTTAATGAGGCATTTGAATTTGGTTTTGAGTTACCATTAGTCAGTCGTTGTTCGTCATAGTGCATGGTGCGAGAGGTACATATTTGAGAGTGTTGTATATTTTTCGAGTCAACTCTGGAGATCTTCTCTACCTTTATGTGACTTTTCACCTACTTCAACAAGTCTCCTAAGTTTAGTGTATTCTTATTCATGATGATACCATAAATAGGTCTTGGTAGTATGCCTTAATGATAAGCTGCAACTACTATTAGATTATGCCTAATCTTGCAGATTGTATTTTTATTTACAAACCTCTAAGTATATCTCTTAATATCTTAAAGCTCTTTATGTACCATATGAGAGAATGTTGAACCATATAAAGGCGCTGCTCCAGAAGGTTATTAAGAAGGCTAAGGACTTCATGTTATCATTTACCTCGTACCATATTGTCTCACTTCTCAACTGCTTGATGTGGTGCTCAAGATCTCTCTTCTTGTTGTACTTATTCATCTTATGGTTGAGGAAGTTGGATGGCAAATCTCTGTACATGATTTATGGCACTAAAGAGGAGTCTGCTTTCTACTAGTTCTCATTATCATCGTAAATAGTATCGGCTCATATGTTGTACGTTTGTTGAGGAATGAGTAAGCCTGTTGATGTCATAGACTCTGTCATTGCTCGACCAAATTTGTTGGACCACTCTTTTTAGAAAATACAGATGAGTACCCCTATCGGTATGTCAATAGTAGAGATTTAGTTGCGATGTTGGGTTGGCTATAAGGGAGTTTGATTGAGCCTGATAAGCTTGAGATGGCCTGTTATGTTGGCCTCTCTCCATAACGGCTAGAAGAGGACGTTGAACCATGTGAAAACACTGCTCCATAAGGTACTTGAAAAGGCTAAGCACTTTATGTTATCATCTACCCCATATCATATTATCTCACTTCTGAACCGCTTGATGTGATGTTTAGGATCTTCTTTCTTGTTGTACTTATTCATCTTGTAATTGAAGAAGTTGGATGACATATCTCTGTGCATTATGTATGGAACCAAAGAGGAATATTATTTCTACTAGTTCTCATCATCATCATAAGTAGCACCAGTTTATCCATTGTACGCTTGTTGGGGAATGAGTAAGCCTGTTGATGTCATGGACTCTGTTGTTGCTTGATCAAATTTGTTACACTACTCTTGTTATAAAATATAGATGAGTACCTCTATGGGTACAACCATAACATATATTTGGTTGACTTATTGGGCTGACTGTAAATTGGTTTGAGTGAGCTCGGTAGGCTTGAGATGGAATGTTATGTTAGCCCCTCTATATGACGACTAGAAGAGGATGTTGAATAATATGAAGGAGCTGCTCAGAAAGGTCTTTGAAAAGGCTAAGCACTTTATGTTATCATTTAACTCGTACCATATTATCTCACTTTTGAACTACTTGATGTGTTGTTTAGGATATCTCTTCTTGTTGTACTTATTCATCTTGTGATTGAAAAATTTGAGTGACATATATCTGTACATGATGTATGAAACCAAAGAGAAATATTCTTTCTGACTAGCTCTCAACATCATCGTAGGTAGCACTAGTTCATCCATTGTATGCTTGCTTGGGGAATGAATACGCCTTTTATGTCATGGACTCTGTCATTAGTCGACCGAATTTTTTACGCTCTTGTTAGGAAATACAGATGAGTATGCCTATGGGTATGACCATAGTATATATTGGTTGAGCTATTGGGCTGGCTCTAAGAGGGTTTGATTAATCCCGATAGGCTTAGGATGACATGTTATGTTGGCCTTTCTCCAAAACGACTAAATGAGAATGTTGAACCATGTAAAAGTGTTTCTCTAGAAGGTCCTTGAGAAGGCGAAGCATTTTATGTTATCATTTATCTCTTACCATATTATCTCTCAGTTCTGAACTGCTTGATGTGGTACTTAGGATCTCCCTTCTTGTTGTACTTATTCATCTTGTGCTTAGGAAAGTTGGATGGAATATCTCTATACATGATGTATGGAAACAAAGAGGAATCTTCTTTCTCCTAGTTATCATCGTCATCGTAGGTAACACTGGTTCATCTGTTGCACGCTTGCTTGGGGAATGAATAACCTTGTTGATGTCATGGACTCTATCATTGCTCGACCGAATTTTTTGCACCACTCTTGTTATGAAATACAGATGAGTACCTCTATGGGTATGGCCATAATATATATTTGGTTGAGCTATTGGGTTGGCTCTAAGGGGATTCGATTGAGCCCGGTAGGCTTGAGATATCATGTTATGTTGGCCTCTCTCTATGATGACTAGGGCATAAGTATCATTGGTTAATGTTTAGGACTACCGATGCTAAGTTGTATTGAGGTAGTTGAAGAATATGGAGTGCTAAAGTTTCTTGATAACCGGGTTGGATTCCTGGTGAAACTGTTAGAGGTTTGGCTGCCTTCTAAAAGTATTGATTTTCTTATTGGTAGCTCGTTGGAAGTTTACTAAAGGCCTGTTGGAGGTTTGGTTACAATTTTGATAATGAAATAAATTATAGACCGCTTGGTTGGTGCACTTGTGACGTGTTCTGATGAATATATAGTTGCATCCCCGTTCGATGATGATCATTTGCCCGAAGCAATACTAGATGTTGCTGGAGGTGCAATTGAATCCTTGTGTTATTTTATTATAAATTCGGTTGAATAATTGTATAGATCTATTGAAGGTTCGACTACAATATCAAAAGAGTTTACTATAAATTATGTTAAAGTCATAGAGGTATTGGTTGAAGTTATTGGCCGTTTGGTTGAATCTGGATGTTTCCCATCAGTTTGATGCGCCTTTTACCTAGCCTATGACTAGAGGTTTGTTGCTCATGAACCTGCTCATCTTTGCATTCACCCAGCAAGCATGAAAAATAAAGGGTTTCTCATCCGCTTGCTCCTCTTCTTGCACTGGCTTCTTCCACTTTAATCAAAGAATTCCCAACTGAAATCATCCTTATTGTGTTCAGCTCTCGCCCTGGAAGGAGGGGGAGGTACTTGTGTTTGTAAGTTTCTATTTAGTTAACCTTCATTATCATTAAGCACGTAAAATCATCATCTTCCTCCTCCTCACGAACCTACATATGTCAGATCATCAATTTGATTCGTGGAGCCTTGATGGATAATATAGCCTACAAAAGTTTTAAATTATTGACATTATCCTCGTACATGTTCCATGCAAGATCCTGTAAATCTATTAAGTTTCTGAAACTATTGAAGCTGTCAGGATAGTCAACAACATCTAACCCCATAAACTCTTTGACAATGAGATTGATATTTGCACTCAAATTATCCATAACATGCATGTTTCTCTTTGTTGTTATTTTTTAAAAACTATCTAAGGCAATGATTTACTTCTCACATAAAACACTAAATCGGTATGGCGAATTTCGGGTATGAGGATCCAATTTTATGATTTGAGCTTTATTGAAAAGTAATATAACATAATCATGTTCTACAAAGTAAGTATGTCAGTATTATTACTAATATCCGTATTACATATTAGTGTCTCCTAATTATACGAAAGCGGTAGATCTCAAATGAGAGATAGTGGTTAATAAATACACATATCATATGATATTAATTTTTTGATTGTGCAGTTGTTTGTGATGAACCAATTTCATCATTATCAATAACTAGACTCCAACAATAAAATTTCTAAATCAAAACGGAAATTAAAGATAATTTTATTTTTTGAGAAAACTAACCTATAAAACCTAACTTACACTTTATGTTCAAGAATACTAAAATATCAAAACGAAAAACAAGTCAAATATTTTTTTAAATATTACAATTAACTTTTTTTAGCATGCGATTTCTTTTTATTGTTTCATCTTCTTCTATGTCCCTTTTTCGAAATTTTAATTTTGAGTTCCTCAAATTGTTTACAAATACAAACCATACCGAGTCATTTATTTATTCTCTACTATATATCTATCTCTTATTCTCTCTTATACATGTTTTTATGATTTTATTACGGTTCCAAATCTACAAATTGAAGCCCATAATGCATTTGAGCTTGCATATTAAGTATAGGTCACGATAAATTTATTTATTTCAATTTTCATTAGCTGTTTGTAAAAATATTTTGGGTTCTCTCTTCTTATCTTTGTTTTGGTTATTTTATTTTATTCTTTATTTATTTAACTTCCATGGTATTATGCGGTGTACGTTTTTTAATTTTTTTCTTTGTGAAATGTGAAACAGATAACTAGGTGTTGGGTAAGGTAAACATAATATGCGTTTTCCTGGATAAAGTAAAATAAAAAAAATACGGAGCGCTTGGTAAATTCAATGTGAAATGCAAAATAAGAGTTAAATAAGAATTGTTTTTGGTAAATATGAATGCAAAATAAGGGTTAAATAAAATGCGACGTATTTTTTTTGTTAAATGTAAAACAAGGTTAATGCGAAATGCAAAACAAGTATTAATAATATGATGACCAAAGTATTTATTAATAACATGTTTTCTTTGCATACTCACTCATAATTGATTTTGTCGTTAGGTAACCTATGATAAGAGACCATATATATATATATATATATATATACTATGTTATCATTGCTTATATAATATTGCATTACATATAAATAAAATATAATTAATCAATATGATCATAAGTCAATTTCGGCAAATAAAAAAAAGGACGATAACTATATAAGACAAAAAATAAACAGAATTAATTACGAGTATGGATCATGAGAATAAAAAAAATAGAAAAATCTCATAAACTAAATGATTTAAGAAAAAAAAATTCGCCGTAATAATTAAGATGATCGTAGTGAGTGAAAACAAATTAAACCTACCGTCTCGTAGTTGGTTTCATTCAAAGTTTTTCTTAGAATAGTTGGAGTTGGAGTTCGGATGCGCATTCTATCAGATAAAGTCAATGATGAGAAATATCAAAGACATAATGTCCTCAACCTATTTTCAAACTTTAAATAGGTATGACGAGATTTTGTTGAGTCGTCCCATAAAATCGAGAGCTGAAAGTGGACCACTTCGATAAGGAGAACTGACGATGCCGGATGAACTGAAAACCAAACTACGATGCCCAACTATGTACTAACCTAGATCCCATAAAGGATATCATCGTACAAATAACATGTTTAGTCGGAATCACCAAAATTAATCGCGACGATTTACAATTTACCACAACCACTAAAAAAATCGCGATAAACTTAAACTAATTAATCTATCCTAACTCTTCGATAGAGGTTTGTTGCGGTAAATAAAAATTTAATAGCAACGAACATATGTTTTAATTATAAAAAAAGTCTACATAACTTACTTAGTGTTTGTGAAAAAAAAAGATTTCGAAATAATTCTCTCCAACTAACCTAACTCATGTAACATTGTGTAATTTTTTTATAAAGATCCATCACTGTTATAATAATACTCGATATTTGATATATATCAATACTTAAATATTTTATAAAATATAATATTATTTGTGACGAGCTATCAGCTAATTACTTATTTTTATTTGTAATTTAATAGAATCAATGAATTAATCATCCAATTAAATTTATTAGTTTTTACGTTAACCGCATGATCATAGATCATGCGTTACAATAATACTTACTAATTTGTAGTTAAAATCTATTATCTCTCCATTTATTTTTATTTATTTATTGAAATTTATTATTTTTGTTCACCAACTTTAGTAAATAAACATTTTTATTTTAGAAAGAGAAAGAGTGAGATTCCCTAACATCAAACCTAGTGGTGGCAAACAGCACGACTCATTAGTCACACAACCCATTTAACAGTTTTAAGCGTGTGAATGATTTTGCGTGTACGTGTGGTCCATTTAACAGTTTTAAACGTGTGTCTGACAAACGTGTTGCGTCTTATGCGTGGAACTGCTTATGCGTGCAAACATGATAACGTGACTAACGTGTTGTGTGACTGGCGTGTTATGGAACTATGCATACGCGTGTCATCCCATGCAGAATACCCAATTTGCACCATATACGCGTGTTATGCGTGCTATCCCATGCATAATTCACTATTTATACGATTATATAAAACTAATTTGCATGCTTTAATTAAATGGAACAATAACTGAGATATGTATAATATAAACGAAATGATTATGATACTTATTGTATTTTGATTTTAAAATATTTATAAGATTGTTAAAAAGTAATTTGTATGTCTTGACTAAACCGAATATCAATAATTAAGATATGTATATCGTAAACAAGATACTTGAAATAATATAATATTATTTTGATATTGTTTTATTATATTTGGATATTATAGACATGTAATTGTATTTTGATCTTCAAATACTATATTTCTAAATAATTTCTATATTATGTTTAAAAAAAATGTGTATGCCTTATCTAAATCGAATTTCAATAATTAAGATATGTATTTGGTAAAAACAATACTTGTAATATTATTTTGATATTGTTTGAAATGTTATTAATATACTATAAATAATTTATTTATTATTTCAAAAAAACATTTATAATATCTAAATATTAGATATGTAATTTAAGATATTGAAACACAATATTTTTACAATATTTATATATATATATAATTTTAATTTAAATATTAAATAATATATAAAAACAATGAAACATTTGATTAATATATAAATTAACAAATATTAATATATAATATTAGCCGTTTGAATAACTTATAATGTAAAATAACTAGTATAAATTTATAATTTCTAATACTTGTTGGAATTTTTAGATCTTTCAAATATTAAATAGTTATATTTTAGTTGTTTACTTCTTTTAGTTCTTTAGATCTTTCAAGTTTAAAGTGTATATGTTTAGATGTTTTAAATAGTTTATTGTATTTTTGAACTATTAGATATTTAAAGTACAAATTTAAAGTTTTTAAGAACTATAATAGAAGTATGTGCATAAACATATATTACTTGTAAATAACAAAATAAAAATTGAAATATATTTAATTAACATTTAATAAAAAAATATAAGCAAAACAAACAATTCATTAATAATAAAAACCAAACAAATGACATAGTTGTTCAATCAAATGAAAAAGAAAATATTACAATGAAAATACTTAATACAATCAAATGTAAAAAGACTAAGGAGCTTCGTCGCGTTGTTCGAAGGTGGTGGACCTTGCAAATGCATGTTCTTCATCATTCGTCGCATGTATTCGGATGGTTTCACTTGAGAGGCTGCAAATCGATCATTCCATTCCTTTTGTCAACCATGACACTGCTCGTATTGACCATGCCGCTCATCATTTTGAACATGCCACTGCTCGTATTGATTATGATGCTCTTCGTTTTGAACCTGCCACTGCTCGAGCTTACCATACCATTGCTCGTTTTGACCACACCACTACTCTTGTTGACCTTGCCAGTGAAAATGAGGACCATGCAACTCCACGTGCTGATTATGCGACCACTCTGCATACTGTATCTGTTGACTATGCAACCACTCAACATATTCGCGATCGGAAAGTCCTTGTTGTTGTCGTTGTTGAGTAAAACTACCAGCAACCATGAGAGCGGTAATCGGCTAAATTTCTTGTTGAGGGTATCCAAGAGGTGGATTTGGGGGTTTAGTAACACTGTTTGCAGCCCATATATCATTTAATATGTGCAAATGGCGACTTCATGCCTGCAATTTTGATATCAACTCTCCCTCCCAATAATATATCTCTTGCAATCTTAAAGAGTGTCTACTTATATGATAAATTTTATTCACTTTAATCGGAGTGTACATACTCACATCAACCCATTTTCTAAAAAACAGATGACTCAATATCATCCCATAAGGTAAACTAACCCCCGCCCCCAGCTTTTTGAGCCATATGCCAAATCATCAAACTAGCCAAATTAAATATTTTCTCATTTTTACCACAAAATCAGTTAAAAATGTTTGAATATAGGAAAGTTGTGAATCATTATTACTAGAATGAATAAAACAATTGTTAACCAATTTCAAAGCTAATTTTCCATGTCATCCAAATTATTTCTTACGACTCTACGTTTACCGTTAATTTCTGGTTGGTGCAGACCACAACTTAGAATCTCTATTGCGCCCTTGAAGGACATAGACCAATCATCACCCCAAACCGTACGAGATAAAGAAAGAGATGGTAATTTTTTACCAATATATAAATATTCAGATGGAAGGAAAAATTCAACCTCAAAATCAGTTTAAAAAACTATAGGCCACACCATTAATTCTACACCTCATTCCTAAACCTCGACCTTGAAAATCATTCTCAATCATACGTGCAGTGGCATAAAATGGTTGTACTAATTCAATATATCAATCACAATTAAACCTAGCAAGATATAACCAACCTAAACCTCTACTAGGTTCAAGAAGTTTGAAAAAATCTTGCATACCTTCAATTTTAGTAAGTTCCTCGTAATCCAAATACATACCCGAGTAGATTTTGGTTACACTTGGTGGTGCTTACGGGTTACGGGTGTGAACCTCTTCTTCGCCATGATGTTCGATTGTCTGACTCTCAGATTCTTCTCTGACTTAATACGAAGAACTCTTTTCCGAACTTGTTCTTCTTTTCGACAACGACAAATCATCTCCACCTCTCCCAACCTATTTTTATTTTCTTGAAGACGTCAAGAAATTTTTTGGTATTATTTAGTGTTTAATAAAAATTTGAGGAAGATATTTGAGGTAGTAGAGTAGTAGTAGAAAGCTTGTAAGGTGTGAAGAAATTCTAGGTAGAAGTAGGGTATTTATAGGAATTTTTTTAAATCTGGATATCCGAATCGCATCAACGGCTAGTTGGAGAAACTAACTGTTTTTGCTGACATCACCAATTCGGGTATCCGAATTAGGAACGACTAGCTGATTCAAATTAGTTGTTGCTGACGTCAGCAATTCGGATATCCGGATTTTGGATCCAAATAACCGAATTGAGCTCAATTTTTTTTGATTTTTTTAGTATCCCTTATAAATATAGGAGAAACCCAATCCCAAAATCACCATCTTCCAATAGTACTCCAAATCTCTCTACTTCTTCTACAAATTCTACAAAAGCATTAGTTACTTATTTTAGAAACTATAATTCTACTTTCAGAATAGCCTCTACATTTGTTTTTCATTTTTCTTTGATATATCACTAAAATAACATTGTGGTAACATTATACCAGCTGAATTAATAGCTTCGTATAATTTATCAAGTTATTTGCTTGTTATAGTTGTTATTTATTTATTTTTAATTTAAAAACTAAATAATTCATTTTCATTTGTGATATTAGTAAATATTAGTCTAAATTTAGTTTTTATTAATTACAATATTAGTTTCGATTAGTATTTTATTGCATATTGAAAGAAACAAATGTTGTTTTAAGTTTTTAAATGGCTCCAAAATGTAGAAATACTAATATTCACCCACCCGCTAATGTAGATCTCAATACGACGGATGATTTTCCTAAAGACTCCTCTCATATTGAAACATTCTCCTCGCACAAAAGTGGTGGTGAAAGTACTAGTGGTGGGTTGAGGTCTCGTAAGAAAACATCTTGGACTTGGGATTACTTTAGTGTGAATGATGATAATACATTCGCTATTTTTAAAATTTACGCAAGAAATTTTGTTTATAGAGGAGGAGAAATAGAAATTTAGGCACCAACGGTATGACTAGACATTTAAGAACTTATGATATATTTGACCCTTTAAAAATTAACGAAAATAATAATACATTTATGGAACCTCAACGTGGTCTTCCTTATAATTTATGCGTTTGGTAGTTTACAACCTTTTGGTTATGTGGATAGTTGGAGATACGAAAATTGGATGCAAGTTTGGGTAAATCCACGAGCCAAACGCATTCCACGTAGCTCTATGCGATCGGTAGCCTTTAAATATTTAAAAAAAAACATTATCCAAACTATGTTAGCTTTTCCATGAAATGTTTCTATTACTAGTGATATAACTACTTTTACTGACTTTGATATGCTACGTGTTACCCTTCATTGGATGGATCCCGAATAAGTACTCCAAAGGAGAATTGTGTGGTTTGAATCTATTGGCCATCGTAATGCACAAGTAATTAGAGAGAGTATAGTTTAATGCATGGATAATTATGAAATTAAAAACAAGATTATGTCCATTTTGTTCAAAAATGCATCTGCGAATTATAATGGTATAAAGTTGCTTAGAAATTATTGCATTCCCATTTTTCCTAAATTTTTTCACACTAAATGTTTATGACATATACTTCAATTAGTTGCAAAAGATGTAATAAGTATGATTTTGGAAGATTATATTGCTTCTATTAAAAATAGGGTTCAATATTGTTCAACCTCTTTCGCTAAAAAGAGCTTTTAAAACACTTGTTATTGAAATGAGAAAACATATAAGAAACTTATTTTAGATGTCGAAACTAGATGAAATTCTACTTATATATTGCCTGCACGTGGTCATGTATTTAAATAAGAGATTACTACGCTTTATAATGCATTTTATCCTCATAAAAGTGTTTAAAATCAACATTGGGTTTATTGTGCTACCATGTTAAAGTTTTTAAAACATTTTAAAGATGCAACTAAAACTTTTTCTACGCAAAATAATCCTAATGTTCACTTGGCCCTTTTCACGATTACTAATCTTGTCATGCATATGAATGAATATAGATCTAATTTTTTATGTGTAGACATAGTGCCTGAAATGATATCAAAGTTTTCAAAGTATTTTTATCCAATCCCGATGACTTATTCTATTGCGTGCATTTTGGATCATTTTTCAAGAAAATCTCAATTTGAATTACTAGTTAAATGTTTTTAGAAAGCCTTACAATTTTCTAAAGATAGTCTATCGACTGAACCAGTTAACCTTTCAGGGTATATTTCCAAAGTATATGACTTTATGTTTAATATGTATAATAAGCATGTTGAACGATATACACCAAATACAGCTTCAAATGCAATGGGCGATAACAATAGAGGTAGAGAGGGATCTTCAACTAACTATGTTCAAATGGTAATGGTAAATAACGATGAATTTAAAGGAACCCCTCACTCTGATAATGAGTTGTCTAGATATTTGAGAACTAGATTCGATTTAACAAATTATACCGACCGAGGTATTGAGTATATCTTAATATGACGGAGTACCAAAACTGATGATTATTTTATTCTTTGCAGGTTGGTTAAGGAGATTTATGCAATACATATGTCTACACTTGCAAGTGAGTGCTCTCTTAGCCAAACAAGGTTGCAATACACGACTAAGAGAACAATATTGACGGACAAAGCACTTGGAGTGCTTGTGACTATTAAGGATTGGACTGCGGCGTATAAAGGATGTAAGACAAAGAGTTTAGAGATAAAGTGAATGTAGACGACATATTCGAAGATTATCCGGATGATTATGAAGATACACTTGAACAAGAAATTATGGAAGAAAATGAAGTTTAAGGTGAATTAAGTGAGTTTGAAGATTATGATTACGAAGAAGAACTTGAAGAAGATGAATGATGTTTGTAATAGATTTTTTAGCATTTTTGCATTTTAATTTGCAAACATTTGTACAACTTCTCGCCCGTAAGAGTATAAGACTAAATAAAATAAATAGTCATTTACCTTTCATTATAATAACAAAAATTGTATAGTTAAATAATTATAAGATATGATTTTGGTTTATAAAATAATATCAACACTGTGATATTTATGACGAAATCATAATAATAATCAAAATATAATAATAAAATTATAACTATATAACTTATAATATTTTAAAATTATAAGATATGTTTTTTGTTTATAAAATAATAACAACACTTGTAATATTTATAATCAAATCATAACAATAATCAAAATGTAATAATAAAATTATAACTATATAACTTATAATTTTTTAACTTTTTTTGTTTATAAAATAATAACAACACTTGTAATATTTATAACCAAATAATAATAATAATAATAATAATACTCAAATTGTTGTTATAAAATTATAATCATATACATTATAATATTTAAAAATTATAGCTTAAGATATGATATTGGTTTATAAAATAATTACAACACTTTTAATATTTATAACCAAATCCCAATAATAATCAAATTGAAATACTAAAATTAAAATCATATAACTTGTAATTATAAAATATTATTATAACTTGTAAAATAATAACAATAATAATAGTAATAATAATTCTAACCAAATTATATTATTAATATTCAAAATGTAATAATAAAAGGGTTAAGTACCATTTAAGACCAAAAACCTTAACTATTGTCTATTTAAGACTCATATTTTAATATTTCTCTGAAAAAGAACCAATATAGTCAAATATTTACTATTTTAAGACCCACTAATTCTCTAAATACCCATGCTCATTTATAATAATTTGTAAAAATTAATATATACTCGTATAAAGCATCTGACCATCTGCACCGCTAAACTCATATTTTTCTGTGTATATTTTGACTTGCTATTCCGACCATTTTATCTTTTCTATTTCTTTTTGGGTTTTTTTTCTCTTTCAATAGAGACCAATCTTTCACTGAACAATGACTACATGGCACTCGCTCTCTCAAAATAAAGAGTACAAACTCCACTGATGTTAACAAAGAGCATGATTTTTCACGATTATACCCCTCTAACCACTCTCTATTTCCCAATCGATACGTTATTTGTTTCTATTAAAAAATAAAATAAAAAATTCAAAACATATCACGAGTGGTACTTGATTTGTTCGTCTTAAAAAAACAAAACCAACGGTATATTCGGATTTTTTTTTTCGAGTTACGGTTTAAAAGATACAGACTCTTAATTTATTTAAATTCAAAGGGTAAAGGAAGAGATATGAAACCTTATTTGTTTTGATAGATGCGAAACCTTCTTTATTTTGATAGATGATAAACCTTCTTTATTTTGATAGATGATAAATATTCTTTATTTTGATAGATGCGAAACATTCTTTGTTTTGCTAGGTGCGAAACTTCTTTATTTTGCTAGATGCAAAACCTTATTTGTTTTGCTAGATGCGAAACCTTATTTGTTTTGCTAGATGAGAAACCTTCTTTATTTTGCTAGATGCGAAACCTTCTTTGTTTTCCTAGATGAGAAACTTTCTTTGTTTTGCTAGATGAGAAACCTCTTTGTTTTGATAGATGCGAGACCTTCTTTATTTTGGTAGATGCGAAACCTTCTTTGTTTTGCTAGTTGAGAAACTTTCTTTGTTTTGCTAGATGAGAAACCTCTTTGTTTTGATAGATGCGAGACCTTCTTTATTTTGGTAGATGCAAAACCTTCTTTTGTTTTGCTAGATGCGAAACCTTATTTTGTTTTGCTAGATGCGAAACCTTATTTATTTTGCTAAATGTGAAACCTATTTAAATTGTGTACAACTAAATGCGAATTCAGGGTCACTATGATAGATGTTAAATGCGAAACCAGCCCACTATATGTGAAACTATATAACTGAGAAACGTGTGTAATTTTTTTTAAAAAAATTCATAACATATCATGAGTGGTACTAGTTTTGTTCGTTTTAAAAAACAAAACCAATGGTATTTTCGGATTCTTTTTCCGAGTTACGGTTTAAAAAGTACGGACTTATAAAAATTAAAATTGAATAAGAAAAGAAAAACAAGTTGATTATTGAATTTTATATAGAATGGTAATTAAGGTATAAAATCTCTTAGAAATGTAGACTTTTCTCCATAATAGGTTTGTTGAATGGATCCATACGATAAGGCTCACGTAATAGAATCATATTACTACTTCTCTAGCCCCCAAGGGGGTAGCCGAGTTGGTTGAGTAAGACACCTTTGTGATCAAAGGTCATGAGTTCGAATCCCTCTCACCTTGTATGGTTTACCTTCCGGACCATGCGCTAGTTCTCTCCTTTTAATAATACTACTTCTTATAATATTTAAAATTAAAATATATAGTTTATATAATAATTTAATAAATAATATTTTTACTAATTAATAATATGTTATAAAATCGATTTACTTCTTATAATATTTAAAATTAAAATATATAGTTTATATAATAATTTAATATATAATATTTTTACTATTTAATATATAACATCTGCATTAAAACACCAAATTAAAAAACATTTGCATTAACCCATTTAAATTTGAGAAAAGTACCGGTAAATACCTTCTCAACTATGGTATTACCCGGCGGTACCCGCTTTTTGGATAGTGTAACTTGGTACCTCAAACTGAAATTTGGACAAAAATACCCCCGACTAAAAAAAAGTGCGCGCTGGTAAAAAAAAAAAAAAAAAAAAAAAAACTGGTACAATTCTCAAGATGCGAATTGCTTGCAAATTCTCAGGATGCGAATTGCTTGCAAATTCTGAACGATTCTCATGATAAGATGCGAATTGCTTGCAATTTCTGAACGATTCTCATGATAAGATGCGAATTGCTTGCAACTCTCAAGATTTCTAAACGATAAAAAAAAAAACTGGTGCAATTCTCAAGATGCGAATTGCTTGCAAATTCTCAGGATGCGAATTGCTTGCAAATTCTCAGGATGCGAATTGCTTGCAATTTCTGAACGATTCTCATGATAAGATGCGAATTGCTTGCAATTTCTGAACGATTCTCATGATAAGATGCGAATTGCTTGCAATTTCTGAACGATTCTCATGATAAGATGCGAATTGCTTGCAATTTCTGAACGATTCTCATGATAAGATGCGAATTGCTTGCAACTCTCAAGATTTCTGAACAATAAAAAAAAAAAAAAACTGGTACAATTCTCAAGATGCGAATTGCTTGCAAATTCTCAGGATGCGAATTGCTTGCAAATTCTGAATGATTCTCAGGATAAGATGCGAATTGCTTGCAATTTCTGAACGATTCTCATGATAAGATGCGAATTGCTTGCAATTTCTGAACGATTCGCATGATAAGATGCGAAGTGCTTGCAATTTCTGAACGATTCGCATGATAAGATGCGAAGTGCTTGCAAATTTCTGAACGATTCTCATGATAAGATGCGAATTGCTTGCAACTCTCAGGATTTCTGAACGATAAAAAAAAAAAAAAAAACTAGTATGAAAAAAAAAACTCGTACAATTCTCAAAATGCGAATTGCTTGCAACTGGTGAAATTTTATTTTTTTTAAAAAATCAAAAAATATCATAAATGGATCTAGTTTTGTTCATTTTTAAAAAACAAAAGTAATGGTACTTTCATTTATTTTTTTCGAGCTCCGTTTCGAAAGATACGGATCTTTTAAAAATAAAATTAAAGGAAAAGTAGGAAAGAGAAGGAAAGAGAAGGAAATAGAAATTTTGGTTAAGTGGCTGTTCATGAATGGTGAGGGTAGTTAGGGTATTAAAATAAAGTTAGGTTGTAAATGACAATAAGGTAGTTGAGTTGGGTATTAAGTAACAATTGATCAAACCTTGGGTTGGGTGGTAAGTGACAATTGAATAGTTGAGTAATACCTTTGGTATAATTTCCCTTTAAATTTTAGCGGGTTCCATTTATTTTTACATGGCCGACACCTTTATTCACGGCTAGTGATTAACACGCGTGGCAGCTCATCATTCCTTCCGACCTTCAGTTTCTTTTCTCTCTCATCCTTTTTTATTCCCAGCAGCACCAGAGCGTCTCTCACTTTCTCCCTCTAGAGAATTTTTTATTTTCATTCTTCGTCTTCATCTCTTCTTTTCCCGATCCCGAATTCATATATCAATTCATCTTCATCAGATTGGATCTGGGTCGTGTTTAATCTCGGATTATATCAACACCAGGTATTACTTTAGATTAAATTCATAATTCTAATCGTTCTCATGTTCTGTGTGTATCTAGTTGCTTTTCATTTTTCAAATTCCGAGAAATGAATTATCGTACGTTGATGAATGTTAATGTTAGATTGAATTATGTTTTGGAGGATTTATTTGATTCACATACTTTAGATTGACTATAGTTCTAGCTGCGGGCGATCGTTTGATCGAGGTTTTAGCTTGTTTGTTGATGCGAATTTCGATGAAGTTCGCCATCGGATTACGATGTTTTGAGAACTGTGGGCACTGGGTCTGCAAAATGCATGTGGATGAGGTTTTTTTAACTGTATAGCTCTTAGCATAAGGTGAATCAAGTTAGCTACATTACATTACTGGGTTCTGATAATGATACAGGGCATCATGCTGTGTTATTATTTTGATTTTGTGTTTTTTTTGTTGAAACCAATGACAATGATTGTTTGATGACGATGATGATGATGATGATGATAACTTCACTTAAGCTAAATATTGATGTTGATTGGTATCCTTGCTTGATTCTGATAAGTTGACTGTTGATTAGTAAGCAATCGATCATGGATTTAGGGCTATTCTGATTTATCAGGTAGAAGTAAATAATTTTTCATAAGGGTGTTTGTTTATTAGCTTTGTTATTAATTAATTCGAGTAGCTATAAGTTATAGTGCGATACGGATTTATTGTGTGATACGGCATCCGGCAGATCGTGAAATCCAAAATACGTATCTCTGCGTATCAAAACTGTGATACGGTGTCCTTGGGTATCAACATTGTGATACGGTATCTCTGGGTATCAACATCGCGATAAGCATCGGCGGGTATCAAAATTGCGATACGCATCGCCGGGTATCAAAATTGCGATAAGTGTCGCGATTTTGACAACTATGCCTATAACAATGCTGATGCTTTATAGTATTGAGTGTTTTCCGAAGTCAACTCTAGTTTAGGGAATACCTCGATTTTGTTATGATAGATTTGAACTTGTAACTTTGAGACTCGACATTGTTATAGGCCAAGGGGCTATTATACTATCATGGACTTAAGGTGTTATGTATCTTGAATTTCATGAAATAGCATTGATGCAAGCTTAGTCAAGACAATTGGGTTGCATTTATTTTGTCACAGGTCACTTATGCGTGGGTTCTTCAATTTTCGTAAAACCACTTGATATAAAATTGCGAGAAGCTAGAACTCTATGATTTACTATGATAGAGAAAATTAGAGTTGTAATTCGATGCTATATTGTTATCGATTTTGTGTGAGCCGTTGTGGTTTTACCTTATGCATCACTTTTGAGAATGCTGTTGTTATACTTTAAGTTAGCTGCTGTCATTGTATCTGTCTTTCCTTCACTACAGCGGAGTCATTAGTAATTTAACTGCAATGAGAAACGGCGATCGAGTGCTTAGTTTATCTGGGATTGCATATAAGTGCAGTTGTAGTTCTGTTTTCTGTAAATGCTCATCTAATCAGTTGATTATGCGTCTCAGGTACTTTTCAGTTCAAGGTCAAGTTTTGATAGGTAAAAAAGGTTGAAACTGTAAAAGCAGTATGTCTGATTCTACGAGAGATCTAGATCCAGCTTTTCAAGGAGCTGGACAAAAAGAGTATCCTTTTTAAATTATCATCTGTTATCTTATTATTGGATATGTCTGCTTTGTATATTTCTTTAAGTATGATTGTGAATCTCCTTAATGATACGTAGTGGGATTGAAATATGGCGTATTGAAAACTTCAAACCAGTTCTTGTTCCAGAGTCCTCTCATGGGAAATTTTTTATGGGAGATTCCTATATAGTTTTGAAGGTATATACCACTTTACCTTCTTGTATCTGTGTTTTACTTTGATACTAAATTCTAACCATTCACGGCTCAAGTGTCAAACTACATGAATTCATAGGAATGTTCTACCGGTATTTCTGAATATTCTACTAGATATATCATATATGTTGTTTATTCTGTTTTTTTGGGTCTATATTACCTGTTCATTCCAACTAGGCTTTAACTTTCTGGATTTTGTATGAACTATGAACAAGATCTCTTTACGCTTTGTTTGGGTCTGAAAAACAATCTACGGATTATTCAGTTGTTTGTAAGGGAAACTTGAGGGCAAATAGTATCTTACAAGTTAGAAAAGTTTAAAAGAGAACTTCTATGTACAATGCCTGAAGGAAAGTTGAAAACTTCTTTGATCCGATCAACTATGGAGTTGTTTTTTCTGTTTTTGATATTTTACCTTCTTTTTGTGTCATTTTATCTGCCAATGACTCGTTAGTAGTCTATCTTACGAGATAAAAAACATATGGTTTTGATGTCAACTAACTATCATCCTATAATTTTTAGACTACAGCCTTAAAGAGTGGTGCATTACGCCATGATATCCACTATTGGATTGGTAAAGATACCAGTCAGGTAAGTACTTTCTGCTTTGCTTTCTGGTATGTCTTACCAATAGAATTATGTTGCATACAGCATTAGAATTTGACCATGCTTGTACGGAAATAGGATGAATCAGGCACTGCAGCTATCAAGACAGTTGAACTGGATGATGCTCTTGGAGGGAGTGCTGTTCAGTATCGGGAAGTTCAGGGTTATGAGACTGAGAAGTTCCTTTCGTATTTTAAACCATGTATTATACCTCAAAAAGGTGGTGTGGCATCAGGGTTCAAACATGCAGAGGCTGAAGAACACGAGACGCGGATGTTTGTTTGTAAAGGAAAACATGTCGTAGAGGTAAGTCGCAGAATTCATGTTAGGAAAAACTGAGTGATACACAGAACAAAAATTGAAGGCCTATGTTTTGGCTGTGAAGAAAAATAGTTTTATGTTACACTAATTGAAAAAATAATTTCGACGTTGAAAAGTTTTTGGGCTTTGAGTGCTGTCTAGAAATAACTCTTCTTTTTGTCAAATGTAACACTAAGAGGCCCCGGGTTTTTGAAATTACAAACGGACACACTGGTGATCGTATGTCAATTATTTTTGTTAAGTTTTGCACTCTCAACTGTTTCTCCTCCCAAAATGATTATAAATAGTGTTTTCTTCTTTATTTATATATATTGAACAAATAAACTAATAAATTCCTATTTCCATTACTTTTTCTTTATTTAATTTTCATTTCTAATTTTTTTTCTTACAATTCTCTCGGAACCCGAGTTGAGTCCATTGGGTGGCTGGTCTTGTTTGATGTACTGATATCTATCTCCACTCTTTCTGTAGCTAATTCTTTCTTCCTTGTTTCTTTATATACGGACACAGGTTCCATTTGCTCTATCTACGCTCAACCATGATGACATTTTCATTCTTGATACGGAGTCTAAAATATTCCAATTTGATGGTTCTAACTCCTCAATTCAAGAAAGAGGAAAAGCACTTGAAGTTGTCCAGTTCATCAAAGATACTTACCATGATGGAAAGTGTGACATTGCTTCTGTTGGTTAGTATGATATTTAAAAAAAATTGATAGTTCAATGGTATGTCTTAATTTCTCGAGACTGATTGCTTGGATTTCTTTTTGGTTTGTAGAGGATGGAGAAACGGTGGCTGATGCCGAAACTGAAGCATTTTGGGCTTTGTTTGGTGGGTTTGCCCCAATCCCAATGAAAGCAGCTAGTAACGATAATGCTGTCGATTCTGATACGACAAAACTATACTGGTAATGTTCTTATCGTGCTGTGTTAGTCTGGAGACGAACTGCATCTTTATCTTGAAACTTAGCTTTATGCTTCCCTGTCTCCTTTCTGTACTAAGTTAGATATAAATTTTCAATTGTTCTGACAGAATTTTGTTTGTTTTTAAGTGCTGAGAATGGAAAAGCAGAGCCTGTGGAGGCTGAACCTTTTACTAGGGAGTTGCTGGAAACAAATAAATGTTACATCCTAGATTGCGGACTCGAAGTTTTTGTATGGATGGGAAGAAATGCTTCTCTAGATGAAAGAAAGACTGCAAGTGGAGCTGCAGAGGTAATGCTTCGTTTTCTTTATTGGCAACTGCTTATACCAAGTTTCGTCAATGTGAAATTTTATGTGATGATAAGTAGTCTGTTTGGTGTGGGTTTTAGTCGGCTCCTTTCTTTTTTGTTTTCATAAGATTATGAAACTGATGTTTATTAAGCTATTCTTGTTTATTTAACCATGCAGGAACTGGTTGGTTCTGGTAGACCGGGATCTCACATAGTTCGCGTAACTGAGGGTTTTGAAACTGTGGTGTTCCGATCTAAATTTGATTCCTGGCCCGAAGGAAATACAGAGGAGGACTAAAAATCCTAGTTCCATACAAAATTTGTCACCTGTTTCAAGCTATATTTAAGCTATATTTGTGTTAAAATTATTACTTTTGTTGGTTTTTTTTGCATTTATGGTCAAAAAAGACAAACAATAGTGACCAGTGCAACAGAGTGACTGCTTTGATAAAAAATTAAATAAATTGCAGTTTTGAAAAAAGTGACAAATTGAGGCAAAGTGGTTGGTTTGTTATTATGTGTATGGCTTTGAAAAGTTTTGTTACGAATATATATCACTTATTTTTTATTCGAATATTCTTGATTCGAATATATTGAGGCAAAGTGGTTGGTTTGTTATTTCGTGTATGGCTTTGAAATTATTAAGTTTTGTTACGAAATTATATCACTTATTTTTTATTCGAATATATCGATGAAACCACTAATTTTAGTTTTTTTGGACAAAAAATTGTAGCTGTTTTGCATCGTTAAAATAATTAATATTTTAAATTATGCAATTTTAATGTCATCACTATTTTCTTTTTCGAGTTTTTTGTGTTATAATCTTTAATCTTGTTAGTATAGAATAAGAATCATTGTTGTCTTCTTCTGGGAATAATTTTTAGAATAGTAAGAAACTACAATAATAAAATAAAATATTGGTTCACATATAAAAATAAAAGCTATAAAAAAATCAAATAACAAATACAAATAATTCAAATAATTAATCTTAAACTAATTATATATATATATATATATATATATATATATATATATATATATATATATATATATTTATATTTATTTATTGATCCATTTATATTTATCTTTCGTCGAATCTTAGTTATTTTACAAACAAACTATTAGGATAACCTCCTAAATTTTTTTTTAATGATAATGACCAATCACGTTTATCCTTATTCCATATATACCATGGGCTATATATCTTTAGTAAATATTCATCCCGAAAAATTCAACTTTTGAGAGTGTATGTAGTTGAAAATAAATAAGTAAATTTAAATACTAGTAAAATAATCAAAATAATATAAAGACCTAATGAGAACATTCATTCATAAAAACAAGTTTCATGTCACCGATTTTGAGGGTGTTTTTTAAGTGTTAAATATGTTAAATATGTTTTTTGTGAAATTTAATAAAATATGCATTTATAATTCATTGCAATAAGCCACGTCATAACAAACTCATTTAATATTCACATTGGACAACATCTCCATAATATTGTAAACTTATTAACTTTAATATTGTAAACTTATTAACTTTATATCAATTCAGATTAGCTATCTAGTAAATGACCTTTCTTTTTTATTTCCGAATTGCGATAAATTTGACTATAAAACAATCGTCCAATTTAGCATTGATCATTGTAGTTTTATAAATATGAATTCAAGATAGTAATATGACTTTAAGATATTACTTTACCTATAGATATTTTGATCCTTTTTATTTTTTGGAGGTTTTCCGTATTTTTTTTTGTTTTCATTCTAACAGTGTTTTCAAATGTGTCTATCGATATATCAAAGGTACCAATTGGTGTTCGAATTTTTATCAGAAGAAATGATTCATATGTAATTTAACCCATTTTTGAATGATGTGTTCAAAATAAGATATCTTTTAAAGAACTATCCAACTATTTTTTTCGACTACCACGACCGAAATGGAAGTACAACCCCATATTTTCATTAACTTGCGTGACTCGTACATAAAAATAATGAACGAATATAATATTACTATAAATATATTTAGCTAGCGACGTATTTCACTAGTACCAAACTTACTTAGTTTTGTATATAAAAATGTATAGTTTGCGACTACTCCTCTTCTCCAAAAAGTTCCATGCAAGACATTATAGTATTTTTCAATAGTCTTTGATAATACGGAAATGTATTCACCAACCGTTATTTAACTAAAAAGTCGCATATTGATGGTTGAACGCCAACCGATTTAACATGTTTAAATTTATTATATAGGATCTTCAAATTCGATCCTAAATTGATTAGTTCAACTAACGAAAATATTTCAACTGATACACATGCGAAAAATTATCTTTCAAAAATATTTTAATTTTCATATGTTACATCGTAAGCAAACTTTCATATTTTTCTCAAAACATTCAGAATTTAATTGACTCGAGCCTTTAAAATGGTTTAAGTTAAAATACGTACTTTCTATCTTGAAAAAATAATTTTAATTTTTCTAACAGTTGACCGTAAATAATATTCTTCTATTCATGAGCAAATTTAATTAATATTGTGACATTCACATATAATTTTAAATAAAAATATTCTATCTACGGTCGATTTTACATAATATTTTAACATTCACGTATGATATTGAATAAAAAGTTTCTATACATGTATGTATTTAAATAATATTCTTAATTTCACAGTCAATCTTAATCATCATATTATTGTACAAGCTTTTGGAAATGATGTGGGCAGATCTTCCAGTGTTGATAATGATTTACTTAATTGTTACTCACGCCAACTCTATTGTGATAAGGACTGCGTCATTATGAGATGACATTACTTCTCATAAATCATAGTATGAAAATCCTAAGATATGGTACAAATTAAAATATGTGTTTGGGAGACATAATTTTGGTGTTAGACTTTTATATCGTACATATATCACCTTTTTGAGATTCTTGTTATTCTGGAGAAAAGATTTCCACTAGAAATGACTCCAATAGTCTGTTTTTGGATTCAAGTTGAGATATTGCGCATCTTCTAGCTTGAAGATTACTTATTTACAAAAATTGTGGTGCGATGTTTACGACTGTAACCTATATCTCACACCTTACAGAGGATCTTCTTTGATAAAAGAGTGTCACTGTACAAATATGTTTCCCTTCTTAAAAAACTTAAATAGTTCGCCATCATTGATCATATTTTAGGGCCATTATTTTATTTTATTTTCAAATTTTGGCATGCAATCACATATTTTGTATGGTCTTAGATAACTCATAAGTTTTCGGTTAATTACGTGAAAGATCCCATGGTCGGACGTTAGCCGGCGAGTATTATTGTTATTGTTAGAATTATTCTTTGGCCTCTATCTACCATTCTTGTTATTCTGTGATGTCATAGGTCGATCTTCATTGATTTTTGAGGCATCTGAATTTGGTTTTGAGTTACCATTAGTTAGTTATCGTTCGTCCGAGCAGATGGTGCGAGAGGTACATATTTGGGAGTATTGTATCTTTGTCTAGTCATCTTTGGAGATCTTCTCCACCTTTATGTGAATTCTCATTTGCTTAAGCAAATATCCTAAGTTTAGTGTCTTTTTCTTCGTGATGACATCATTAGATGTCTTGGTAGTATGTCTTAACGATAGGCTGCAACTAGTACCAGAGTATGCCTAGTCTTGCAGATTTTTATTTATTTACAAACCTCTAAGTATATCTCTTAACATCTTGAAGCTCTTTATGTAACCTACGAGAGAGACTGAACCATATAAAGGCGCTGCTCCAGAAGGTTATTAAGAAGGCTACTCACTTCATGTTATTATTTACCCAATACCATATTGTCTCACTTTTCAACTGCTTGATGTGGTGCTCATGATATCCCTTTCGTATTGTACTTATCCATCTTGTGGTTAAAGAAGTTGGATGGAATATCTCTATACATGATGTATGGAACTAAAGAGAAATCTTCTTTCTAATAGTTCTCATCATCATCGTCGGTAGCACCGACTCATCTGTTGTACGCTAGTTAAGGGATACCAATCAACATATGTTGAGCTTTTGGGCTGGATCTAACAAGGTTTGATGGAGCCCGTTAGGCTTGAGATAACATGTTATGTTGGAATTTCTCCATGAAGACTAGAAGAGGATGTTGAACCATGTGAAGGTCTTGCTCTAGAAGATCATTGAGAAGGCTACGCACTTCATGTTATCAATTACCCCGTACCATATTATCTCACTTCTGAACTGCTTGATGTGGTGCTTAGGATCTTTTTTCTTATCGTACTTATTCATCTTGTGCTTGAGGAGGTTGGATATCATATATTTGTACATAATGTATGAAAACAAAAAGGAATCTTCTTTCTATTAGTTCTCATCATCATCGTTTGTAACACTGGTTCATCCATTATACGTTTGCTAAAGGAATTAGTAAGCTTATTGATGTCATGGACTCTATCATTGCTCGACTAAAGCTGTTGCACCGCTCTTGTTATGAAATACAGATGAATACCCCTATGGGTACGACCATAGTATATATTTGGTTGAGTTGTTGGGTTGGCTCTAAAGGGGTTTTATTGAGCTCGGTAGGCTTGAGATGGCATGTTATGTTGGCCTCTCTTCATGAAGACTATAAGATGATGTTGGATCATGTGAAAACGCTACTCTAGAAGGTCCTTGAGAAGACTAAGCACTTTATGTTATCATTTAACTCATACCATATTATCTCACTTCTGAACTGCTTGATATGGTGCTTAAGATCTCCCTTGTTGTTGTGCTTATTCATCTTGTGCTTGAGAAAGTTTGGTGATATATCTTTATGCATGATGTATGGAACCAAAGAGGAATCCTCTTTCTACTAGCTCTCAACATTATCGTAGGTAACACTGGTTCATTCGTTGTACGCTTCTTGGGGAATTAGTAAGCATGTTGATGTCCTGGACTCTGTCATTGCTCAACCAAAGTTGTTTCACCTCTCTTGTTTGGAAATATAGATGAGTACCTGTATGGTTATGCCCATAGTATATATTGGTTAAGCTTTTGGGCTAGATCGAAGATGATTTGATTGAGCTTGATTGGCTTGAGATGGCATGTTATGTTGGTCACTCTCCATGAAGACTAGAAAAGGACGTTGAACCATGTGAAGACACTGCTCCAGAAAGTACTTGAGAAGGCTAAGCACTTCATGTTATCATTTATCCCGTATCATATTATCTCACTTCTGAACCGCTTTATGTGGTGTTTATGATCTCCCATCTTGTTATACTTATTAATCCTGTACTTGAGGAAGTTCCATGACATATCTCTGTACATGATGCATGAAAACAAAGAGGAATATTCTTTCTACTAGTTCTCGTCATCATCATAGGTAACATTGGTTCATCCGTTGTACGCTTGCTGGAGGAATGAGTAAGACTGTTGATGTCATGGACTCTATTATTGATTGACCAAAGTTATTGCACCGTTCTTGTTAAGAAATATAGATAAGTATCCTATTGGTACAACCATATTATATATTTGATTGAGTTGTTGGGCTAGATCTATGGGGTTTGATTGAGCTCGGTAGGCTTGAGAAGACATGATATGTTGGTCTCTCTCTATGTTGACTAAGGTGTATGTCTCATTGGTTTATATTTAGGAACACTGGTGCTAAGTTGTGTTGAGGTTGTTGCAGGATACTGTATTGTTGACTAAACATTTATTACTACTTGTGGGGGTGCTAAAGTTTATTGATAACCGGGTTGGATCCCTGATGAAACTGTTGAAGGTTTGGCTACCCTCTAAAAGTATTGATGTCCTTGTTGGTAGCTCGATGGAAGTCTATTGAAGACATGTTGAAGGTTCGGTTTCATTCTTGGTAATGAAGGACATTGCACACCGCTTGGTTGGTGCACTCGTGACGTCTGCTAATGAACATTTAGTTGCATCCCCGTCCGATGATGATCATTCGCCTGAAGCATTACTGGATTTTGTTGGAGGTGCAGCTGGATCCTTTTGTTGTTTTGTTGTAAATTTGGTTGAATTATTTTATGGAGCTGTTAAAGGTTCGACTACAATATCGAAATATTCTACTATAAACTATATTGAAGTCTTAGAGGTATTAGTTGAAGTTGTTGGCCGTTTGGCCAAAGCTGGATGTTTCTCAAATGTTTGATGCGTCTTTTACCTAACCCATGATTGGAGGCTTGTTGCTCATAAACCTGCTCATCTTTTCCTTCACCAATAGGCATGACAAATAAATGGTTTTCTCATCATATTTCTCTTCTTCTTGCGTCCACGTCTTCTACTCTAATAAAAAAATCCTCGGTCGGAAGCATCCTTGTTGTGTTCAACCCTCGCTCTGGAAAGAGGGGGAGATTCTTGTGTTTGTTAGTTTGAACCTTCCTCATCATTAAGTGCATAAAAGCACCGTCTTCCTCCTTCTCGTGAGCCTCCATATGCCGGACCATCAATTTCATTCACGAAGCGTGGAAGGATACATAGCTTTTTTTATATAATATTATTGACATTATCCTCGTGTAGTTCTAAACAAGCTACTGTAACTCTATTAAGTTTCTAGAACTATCGAAGTTGTCATAGTAGTCAAAAACCTCTAGCCCCATATATTATTTGACAATGAGAATGACATTTACATTCAAATTATCCATAATATGCTTCCTTCTCTTTGTTGTTATTTTTTAGAAATTATTTAAGGTAACGATTCACTTCTCACATACAACATTGATTTCATATGGCGAATTCTGGTTATTAGGATCTAAATTTATGATTTGAGCTTTATAGAAAAGTAATATAACATAATCATTTTCTATAAGGTAAGTATGCCGGTATTATTACTAATATCCGTATTACATATTGTTGTCTCCTAATTATATGAAGGATATATATCTCAAATGTGAGCTAATGGTTAATAAATACACATATCACACAATATTAATTTCTTGATTGTGCAGTTCTTTCTGGTGAAGCATATATATATAGATATATATATGTCATTCATTACATATTTTTCTTATTAATATACAACTCATTCGACTCTTATTTCTATGTGGACTGGGTAATTAGGTTGGAACAATTTCACCATTATCAATAACTAGCTTCTAACAATATTTTTTTTAAAATCAAAACAAAAATTAGAGATAACTTTATTTATTCAGGAAACTAACCTATAAAACCAACATACACTTTATGTTAAATAAAACTAAAATATCAAAATGAAAAACAAATCATTTTTTTTAAATATGACAATACCTTTTATTGACTATATACAACTAACTTCCTTTTAGCGGTCGAGTTATTTTTATTGTTTCATTTTTTTCTATGTTTTTTTAAAAATCTAATTTCGAGTTCCTGAGGGTCGTTTATTTATTCTCTATTATATCTCTATCTTTTTTCCCTTTCATATATGTTTTTATGATTTTTTTACAAGTTCAAGGTCTACAACTCGAAATCCACAATGCATTTGAGCTTACATATTAAGTATGGGTCGCGATAAGTTTATTTATTTTAATTTCTATTAATCTTTTGTTAAACTATTATCGGTTCTATATTCTTATCTTTGTTTTGGTTATTTTGTTTATTTTTCTTTTATTTAACTTCTATGGTATTATGCGGTGTATTTTTTTGATTTTTTTTGGGTGAAATGTGAAACAAAAAACTAATTAAAGCAAATGCAAAATGTTGAGTAAGGTAAATATAAAATGCGTTTCTCTGGATAAAGTAAAATAGAAAAATACAAAACACTTGGTAATTCAATGCGAAATAAAAAACAAGGGTTAAATAAGAATTTATTTTCGCTTAATATGAATGCAAAACAAGGGTCAAATAAAATGCGATGTTTTTTTTTGTGAATTGTGAGACAAGATTAATGCAAAATGCAAAACAAGTATTAATTAAAATGATGACCCAAATATTTAAAAATAACATGTTTTTTTATACTCACTTATAATTGATTTTGTCGTTGGATAGCCTATGATAACTGACCATATATATATATATTAATATGTTGTTATTGCTTCTGCAATATTGCATTGCATTTATTCATAGATTCCGTTTATATTTCTTGGTACTGAGGTTGTACGACACACATAACATATTTATTTGCTCATAACTTATCTTTGTCTTATATAGTTATCGTCTTCTTTTTTATTCGCAAAAGTTGACTTCTTGATCATATAGATCTTGGATTACCGATGCACGCCTGCTTTTCAAAAAAAGTTTTAACTTTTTTTCATATTGGTTTCAGACCCAATACAATAATGTCTAACTTTTAGTCACTTCACGGAGTTTCCTTTCCGAATTGTTTTACTTTTGTTATAGGCATCAAGCCTCTTTATAAGATACATCTAAATTTTTATTTAATCAGTTTTTTATATATATTTAATACATTATTTTTACTATTTTTTTCAAAAACATTGGTCATGATTCTCACAAATATATGTGATATTAATAACAAAACTAAAAACAATAATTAATAAACTCTCATAAATTTGTATGAGACTACATAATTTTACATAAAAGTTTAAAAAACATAACTATAATTGAAAATTTTATAACTTTAATTTTTTGAAAATGCTTTAAAAATATAATTTTGTTTTGTTAATAGGTTTTTGAACGGTTTTTGTTTCAAAATTAATTAATTTTTTTATTACAATAATCTTTACAAGTCATTGATTTGATTTTTAGTTTTGTTTTTAGTAAAGTATTATTAGAAGAAATAAGTTAATAACAATTTAAATCGAAAATGATAATTACGGGATATTGTAAAGTGTTTTAGTTAGTGAAATCGTTTGGAATAATGTCATAACATACTAAAAATACATTTAACTAATTAAAAATAAATATAGTTAATAATATAGGAAAGTGTTAGATGAAATATAGGTCTAGTCTATAATAGGAAGGTGTAAATGAGATGTAGTTCCACGAGTCCATGAGTATATGACTTTTTTGGACAAACGAAAACGGGTTTTATTTGGGGCCCAAATATTAGAATTAGGCGTTGCGACCACTCAAATCGAACACGTCGAGAAGCCCAATTATTTTTGAAAGCATTACAACATAATGAAGCCAATGCCCTAAATTCCATCGTTTAAACCCTCGTTTTGCTGTTTTAGTGAATTATCTGCATTTTCCTATTTTTGTTGGATTTTATTAAAATACTTAACCAGCTCCAATCGCTTTGAAATTGGGTTGGGCTTTATTTTATTGCATAAGGAAAAAGCTGTAATTTTTGGATAGGGTTTCGAGTACTTTTATAAAAGGCTCTCAAACCCTTGTTTTGTCTCAAACTTTTTTTGAATAGAATTTGATTTTCTTTAAAGTCTCTTTTACTCTAACCTAGGGTTAGATCTATCTATCTTCCTATTGTTCACCTTTCTTTATCTGTATTTTCAGCCGCCCGTTCCATCTCGTAGCTTGGCGATACCATATTGGTATCAGATTCAGAGTTCCTATGGCGTGGGTAACGAAGGTATGCCGCCAAAATGATCTTTTCGGGGGAAGTCCACTCTTCCGATCACCGAATTGGTTAACCGTGATGAATTCGGTCAATTCCAATCCGAGGTTGGTGAACAGATGCATTCGTTGAGAAATCAGATGAGAGACATACATGAAACACTACACAAGCTGTTGAACAACCAAACCAACAGATTTCGAGCTCCAGGTTTGAGCAACCAGCCGTCGGCATCTGAGAGAGAGAGATCGGCCGCGAGCGGAATCCGTTTGCTCCTCGGCGAGAACAAGGTAGGGGTCACTATTACCCACAAGACTGTCGTGACCAAGTATTTGAGCAGCCGCCAACGAGAGATTCTGATCTAAACACCAACAACTGGTGGGAATCTTGATTTAGACTGGAGATACCAGAGTTCCAAGGGGGTCTCAAACCGGAGGAGTTTTTAGACTGGATCGCCTCAGTTGAAGAAGTCCTTGATTTCAAGGAGGTTCCGGATGCAAAACGGGTACAATTGGCTGCAACTAAGTTCTAAGGTCGAGCTGCATCCTGGTGGCAACAACTCAAGCAGACCAGATCAAGGCAATGTAAGCCAAAAATAACAACTTGGGCTAAGTTTATGAAGCATTTGAGGGTTGTGTTTTTGCCTTACAATTATACGCGTATCATGTATTAACAGTTCTAAAACTTAAACAAGGGTCAAAGACTGTTCACGAATACACTAACGATTTTTTCAAGCTACAAAACCGTGTCGATATTGTTGATTCAGCTGATCAGCTAGTATCTCGCTATATAAGGGGATGAGACATTAGTTTCAGGACCAGCTGAACATGTTCGACCCTGTGAATGTGTCTGAAGCATATCAGCGCTCACTGCATCTAGAGAAAGCCCTTTTACGAAGGCCTTATGGAGAAGATACTGCCAGAACAACTTCATTGGCGTTCCCAAAAAGAATGGTTCCAAGCCCTAACCCAGGCGTACAAACTGCTTCTCCTATGCGTACAAGTGCTAATTTGCAGGTCTCTAGTCGCACAGTTACTTCCTCATAGGTCCGGTGCTACCATTGTCATGAACTAGGGCACGTTGCTTTACAATGTCCAAAATTACGACAACAGCCACAACAATCGAAGGGTCTGTTCGCTGACACTGTTGATTTTTACCTGGAGGGTGACCCACGATTTAATGAGGAACCAGAGGATGCTGTTGATGAGGTTCCTGAGGACCATGTATCAGGAGGAGATATTGGTCAGACATTGGTTTTAAGGCGTATCTGTCTGACTCCGAAAGCTAGAAGTGAATGGGATGATTGGCTATGGAACAATATTTTCCAATTGACTTGTACTATTGGGGGAAAGGTATGCAGATTCGTTATTGATTCAGGGAGCTGCGAAAATGTTATCTCTGAAGAAGCTGTGCAGAAGCTAGCCCTGAAAACAGAAGACCACCCAAACCCCTACAAGATTTCCTGGTTAAAGAAAGGTAGTGAGGTAAATATCTCGAAAAGATGTGTGGTATCTTTCTCTGTTGGTAACTGATGAATTAAGAAATAACTCAACGGTGATTTTGTGTTAGGCGAATATTCGGGAGACTAAACAGTGAAAACCGAATCCTTCGTAAAAGTGCCAAGTTAGAGAGAGAAAGTAGTAGTAAGAATAATTAGAGAGAGAACGTAATATTATAATAATCAACCCGTTTATCAGCTCGTGTGAGGTTCTTTTATAGTATAACAACGGGCCCCACACACTTTAATTCTTACTTGTTACACATTTAGTCCCTATATTTTTCCACTTATTCACATAGCTACTTCTATTTGTACATTTTACAATATTTCCCCAAGAAAAACACTTCCTCACAATTTTTCTATACGTATTTTATTCTCTCTTAGCAGTAGCCCCCCAGTTTTAGTAAAAAATATTTTTACTATGACTGTGAAGGCATCATCGAACTTATTCTTGTCCGTCTAAATTCTCCTCGAAAATGCACCTCTTCGAATATGTTTTACTCTTTAACTATCCTCGAATAATACTTCTTCGAATACAAAATGTCTCTTCAAAAATCCTTTAGCTAAAAAATACCTCTTCAAAAATCCTTTAGCTAAAAATGACTCTTCAAAAAAATGTCTCTTCGAATATCCTCTTATGATCAGTAGCCCCCCAATCCTTGCAATGTCTTAGCAAGGCTTGATCCATGCCTCGCATCAATTTTGTTCATCAAAATTAATCGTCTCATTATAATATAGCCTCCCATACTTAGCAAAGAAATTGCAAGGATTAGACTAATTGAACTTTTCAGCATAAACTTGTATATCCCAATCAACAATCTCTCGCCTTTTTCATGACGTTATTAGCCGTAATTCTTTGTCACCAAATATTTTTAGAGATCTTATCCCCTTCCCCAATACTTTTCATCATTAGATTGTCTCTTCATCTTCTCCCTCGTTTTTCGGATCAATATAATTGTGCCTATATTACCCATAACGCCCCTAGGAAAACAAAAGAAAATGTCAACATGCCTATCTTACCCTAAAAGCCCATCTTCATCTATAAATACTCAGCTTCTTCATTTACACCCCAAACTTTTCGTTCCAAAATTTCTAGAGAGAGAAAGGTGGCTTATAAACCTCTTCGGATTCCAGAGTGGCTTTTAATCAGTAAAAAATTTCAAGAGAAAGTTGTTGCTGGTGAATACGTTGAACCGCAACCTCGACCTTCTGTCACCACTTTTTACAGATGCTGGCCTCCATCGGAAAACTCTCCTGCTATCATACCCCTCAAAATTTCTCATCAAAACCAACCTTCCGATCTCAGCCCCCTCGAAGTAGATGTGGCAAACGGTCTGAACCGCGAACCATCGGAACCGTTTAAATCAGAACCACGGGTTGCGGTCCTGGCGGGTTGCGGTCCTGGCGGGTTGCGGTCCTGCCAGTTTGCTCCTTATGCGGTCCTGGCGGGTTGCGGTCCTGCCAGTTTGCAGTCTTAATGGACCAGTTTCGCAGTTAAACCGCTAGTTCAAACCACCAGACAAACCATTTAAGAACCGTTTATCAATTCAAACCACCAGCCAAACCATTTAAGAACCGTTTATCAGAATATTTTATAATGTTATTTAAAATTAATTTGTAAGTCTTAATTGAATCTAATTTCAATAATTGAGATATGTACCATGTACACGAGTTAATTATGCTATTTTTAATCAATCAATTACCTTCTAAAAAATAATTGTAATTTGATTTTGAAACGTTTGATTATATATTTATATTTATGTATTTAAGATATTTTATTTAAATTATGTAGATATTAAATAAAATATATACATCTACTTGTATTTCGATACCAACATTTGAAGTATAAATTTAATATTTGAAGTATTCAATATTTGAAGTATAAATTTAAAAAAATTAAAATTGTATAAATTTGGATTATGTTCCAATTGCATAAACACATGTAATTTGGTTGTGAAATAAATTCAAAAATAGCAATTGTGTTTCAATTAATTATATGTAATTTGGTTCCTAAAAAGGAATTATATTCTGATGGCATAATTAAATATAATTAATTAAATATATTTATTTAGGAGATTAACATCATCAACAATATAAACTATCTATTATTTACCATTATGTGAAAATAACGGCGGTCCGGGCATCCGGATAAATGTCCAAATTAACTTGTTAATAATATAAAATTTCTTTCAATAAACTAGAAAAAAAGGAAGGGTTAATAATATAAAATTTCTTTCAATAATCTAGAGAATTTAATTTATTTTTTTTCATAAAAGTACTAAAATTATTAAAAAACTAATAGTTCGAAAAATCTATTTATAGATTTATATTTTTTTAAAAATAATAGTTCGAATTTCCTATTTATATAATTTTTTTTTAAATTTTTTTAAAATATTAGTGCGCAATTCCTATATAGAGTTTTGATTTTTTTTAAATAGTTTAAAGTGCATAACTTATAAAAAAATTAATTTTTTTATAAAAAAATATTTTTTTAAAAAAACAAATTAGTCACGGATGACGTCAGCAAGTGACGTCATCCGTGACGTCACCGTGCGGACCATCCGGTCAGACGTGCGTATGGTCCGCACGTTCAAACGCAACGGCTAGTTGATCAAACTAGCCGTTGCGTTTTTCGTCCGGGGCATCCAGACGAAATGCCTGGACGCCCCGGATATGTCTGGATGCCCCGGACAGATGCAATTTTTCGAAATTTTCAAAAAAAAAAAATTGGGTCTCCCCTGTAAATAGAGGAGACCCCAACTCCAACCTCACACACTCTCTAAATCTACTATAAACTCTCTAAATCTCTCAACTTGTTCTAGATTTTTTTATTAAGCTTAACTTTTGTATTTTACATATCGTACTTCTGTTTTCGAAATAGTTAGATTTTTTTTTTCGAAAAAAATTTGTTATTAGTTTGTATTAGTTATTATTTGTGCTTATTTCAAATTTTAAATGCCGTTTTGTGGCTTCAACAACAGGTTAGGACAAGCAACTCCGAAAACTGATTTTTTCGGAATTTTCTTCTTTTATGATGTCTCCTCCACCCGAGAGGGATCCGATCACACGACGCATCAAATGTGCCACTGAACCTACGAATATGAGTAAGACCCTCAAACAAAATTTTAGTTTGAAAAATTTCGATAAGGAGAGGCGAAGCGTCAAACTTGTTAGTACTACACGTACGACTTTGAGTAAGACCGCCAAACCAACTTTTAGTTCTAAAATGGTCGACAAGGTGACACGAAGTGTCAAACACCCAACTATAACTAAGAGTAAGACCGTTGTTCCTAAACAAAGTCTTAGTACGAAGACGAAGATGGTCGATTTGATTGCTGCTGCCTTAAGTAAGGTTAATCGTGAGACTCGAGGACAAGTTTTGGGAGATCCATTACAAATTGCAGTTACTGTTGAGAAAGTTTTGCGACTTAAAAAAGTGGTTAGCGACAAGAGACTAAAAATGTATTTTAGCAATTGTAATATTAAGTATTTTAATATAACTTGTAATATTTTAGCATTTGTAATATTAAATATTTTAATCTGACTTGTAATATTTTAGTATTTGTAATATTAAATATTTTAATATAACTTGTAATATTTTAGCATGATAAAATATGATTTTGGTTTAAAAAATAATCAATAACATTTGTAATATTTAAAACCAAATCACAATAATAAAATTCAAAATGTAATATTAAAATTATAACAATATAACTTAAAAATAATAAATAACACTTGTTATATTTAAAACCAAATCACAATAATAAAATTCAAAATGTAATATTAAAATTATAACAATATAACTTAAAAATAATAAATAACACTTGTAATATTTAAAACCTAATCACAATAATAAAATTCAAATTGTAATATTAAAATTATAACAATATAACTTAAAAATAGTAAATAATACTTGTAATATTTAAAACCTAATCACAATAATAAAATTCAAAATCTCATATTAAAAATAATAAATATAACTTGTAATATTTTTGCATGATAAAATATGATTTTGGTTTAAAAAATAATAACAAACACTTGTAATATTTAAAACCAAATCATAGTAATAAAATTCAAAATGTAATATTTTAACATGATAAGATATAGTTTTGGTTTGTAATATTAAAATCAACACTACTAATATTAGATCTAAAAACATAATAATAGTATTCAAAATGTGATAATAACATAAGTAATATTTAAAATTTTGGACTATATAATAATTACAACACTTAAAATATTAATAACCAAAACAAATTAATATTAACCAAAATGTAATAATAATTCTATAATATAATATGCAATATCTCAATATTTTTTAAATATAACATTTTGGTTATAAAATAAATAAAACATTTATAATATTTACCAATAAACCATGGTTTCGCAGTCCTACCAGTTTGCAGTCCTGGCGGGTTGCGGTCCTAGCAGGTTGCGGTCCTGCCAGTTTGCGGTCTTGTCAGTTTACTCCTTATGCGGTCCTGGCGGTCTAACGGTCCTAATGGTTTGCGGTCCTGGCGGGTTGCGGTCCTGCCAGTTTGCAGTCCTAATGGGCCAGTTTCGCAGGTAAACCGCCAGTTCATAAGCAGATTGTCAGCTTTGAACCGTGGTTCCAGAACTATTTGCCACCCCTACCTCGAAGCCATGGGTAAAGACAGACACCATAAACATTCTTCTGGTAAGAGGAAAAGGCACCACAAGGATAAAAAGAACTCGCAAGAACGCAAGTGTGCCAAAGAAACTTCCTTGGAAACTCCAGACCCGAGTTTGGCCTTAATAGTTGAAAATCCTCCTCTGAAAACCAACGCTTCCGGATCGAGCCTTCCAGCCACTCCTTCGACAACGAGAGGTGAAAGCCCTCGATTCTCTCCCTCAAGAACTGATATTACCAAAGACGATCTTCAAGCCATGCGAAATAAATCCGTGGCTGATAAGGGGAAAGAAATTTCCTCGGATAATCCTGCGTCAGAAACTCTACCAATTTCTATTGGAGAGCAGAGCAAAACTGGCAGCCTTCAGTTGGCCTCTTCTAGTCAAATGTCCACCATCCCCCTAAAAATATCCGAAGAGCAGGCTCGTCGGATCACTCCAAAATCCAAAGGTGACATCACTCTTCCCTTGGAACTTGATGCCATCGCGGACGTCAACATTCGAGGCATCGAAAACAAGCATATGGTTTCACTTCAGAATATTTCCTACAAATATTTTCCGCCTTCGGAAGAGACCATGCTGAGGACCTAATGGTGCATCCCCTCGTACATCAACATTAGATTCCCCGTAGAAGGTGAGACTCCTTTATCAGTTAAGGATAACGAGTTAGTTCTTTATACTGAAATCATGAACCGGGGGTTAAGGTATCCCTTATATCCATTTTTTGTTGAATACTTTGCCAAAATCAACCTCTGCCCGTCACAAGCTGGTCCAAACACGTGGTTCACACTTATGGCATGTATCATGGCTTCAAGGATTTCGGGCATCGAATTTTCCTTAGAAGAGCTCATCGGATTATCCGGCCTGGCCAAGAATTCGTTTTTTTAGTTTTACTCGTTAACTTTTGATCGAGGAAAAAAAGTATTGAAAGACCTGCTGGAAGCCGACAATAAGTGGAGGCAACAATTTGTCTACTTTTCGAGGTATTGGGAGACCGGATTTGAGTCCACTCTTTCGAATCCACACAAGTTGTCTCTCTTGTGGACCAACAAATGTAAATCTATTAACTTCGTCTTCTTTCTTTCCTCAGATAAATGATTTACTAACCTAACTTATTTGTAGCTATGACCGGAGTTTCGAAGCCATACGCGGACTATGTAGAGAGTGCCACCAACATATTTACTAAACTCAGGGAGTGTGCCAAAGAAAAGTGGAACAAAAAATTCCACTTGTGCTTTATGGGTAATAACTTGGCCATAAGTCGACTCTGGAGGCTGAATCCCCTCGGCCAGCTGACCTTAAAAGAATTAATGACCCCTCCTTCTCAACAAGAAATCCCTGAACGAGCAAACATGGAATATTTATTCATTTATCTTTCGAAGCGCTCGCGTGCCAAAAGCCACCTTGATGAATCCGACGAGGAAGCGTCCACGAAGAACCTTCAGTCAGACTCTGAAGGAGTAGATGCTAACCGGGAGCCAACCTCCTCGATAAACACTATAATCCCCATTACCATTTCTCCTCCAAAAAAATATGTCTGCCCAATCAAGAAAAAGGAAGTCAAGGCAAAAAACACCAAGAGAAAGGTTGTATTGGAACCCATCCAAGAAACATTCGAGGACACCAAAACGCCAAATGATGTCCAAGAAATATCCAAAGACGTTGGGACCCAAGATGTTGCGAATGACCCAGAAGGAGAGGCTAAAGAAAATTCAGGTCAGACACCCAATTCTCCTTTTACGCAAACTTCAAGTCCTTCTCCTGCTCAAAATTCTCCTACATCAGCTCCGTTCCCAATCCCCCGAAACGATCCTCCTCAAAATGTTAACCCCAATATTCTTACTAGCGAGTCTTCGGATTTTGATCCCACAGCAATAGGCTCTCCCACCAGCTCCTTCGAGGTTCCTTTAAATGATGAGTTTTCACTAAATGTTCGCAACTTATTGCATGCTTCAGTCAACATGGGAAGAAAAATGCAACCTTTAGAAGACCAGAAAAATCATTACAAATTCAAGGGTGCCCTTGTTTCTGCTCAACTTGAAGAGGCAAAGAAACAACACTCCATTTTAGAGAGTCAGGCGGATGCAATTTTTGAAAAATTATCTACCTCTGATAAGAGAGCTACTCCCCAAATTTTTTTGAGTAGATAGATTTGTATGTTTGTGTGATTTTTGTATAAGTCCTTGCAAGGAATTTTTTTGTAATAAGGTGTACATGTTCCGAAGAACATTGCCCTCGACTTATCTAGTTTAACCTTTTTCAGAATGCCAATTTTATAATCTTTTGAATTCATATTTCGATGCGAACAAATAAATGTATATCAACTCGCATTGAATATAACAATTTGCCTTACACCAATTTTACTTGGTCATAATAATCGTAGTAAGTTTCTCTAAGGCAAACTTATATAATGTCATAATTAGTAATCTTAATAGCGCAACCACAACTGTGATCTCAGAAAGAATAATTCGAGGCAAAAAATGCAGTTTTATTAATCAGCTCATAATGATACCTCGTTAAAACCTTCATGTGCCTAACACGGTAGGAAAGAGTATGCCCTCATTGTTTTTGTAAACCTGAAAATACACGCAAAAGATAATCGTTACATGCTAATTTTTTCCTCATTCCAGGTATAATTTTAAATGTTCGATGTTCCATGGATGCTTAAGATATCACCCTTCCTTATCTTTTAATCTATACGTGCCCTGCTTTATGTTTTCCATGAATTCATAAGGGCCCTCCTAATTTGGCCCCAGCTTTCCAAGACTTTTCTCTTTGGTGTGCAGAAAAACTTTTCGTAACACTTTGTCCCCCAACTTGAAATCTCTTTGCTTTACTTTCGAAGCATATCTACTCCCCATCAAAGTTTGATAATGCAAGGACTTTAACTGCGCTCTTCGTCTTTTTTCTTCCACCAAGTCCAATTCTAGGGCTCTGCATTGATCGTTCAAATCATCTGTATAAGTTGCCACACGGTACGATGGGAAAACAATTTCCAAAGGGACAACCACATCCATACCATACACTAAGGCAAATGGAGATGTAGCAGTGGAAGTTCGAGCCGTCGTCTATAGGCCCACAATACTTCTTGTAAATAATCGGGCCATTTTCCAGCCTTTCTTCCAAATTCTTTTTCCATCCATCCAAAATTGTTCGATTGGTCACTTCCACCTGACCATTGGCCTGGGGATGGAACGGGGCAGAAAAACATTGTTGTATGCCCCTGGAACGGCAAAATCTCTTAAACTCCTTGTTATCAAATTGAGGCCCATTATCCGTTGTGATTTTTATCGGCACCCCAAAACGACAACAAATATTTGAGACAATGAACTTGATAACATCTTTTGCTTTTGTTCCTGCTAGAGGTTCTGCTTCCACCCACTTGGAAAAATAATCCACGGCTACTATTATTGTTTGCCTCCCACCAGACGCCATTGGTAGGGGCCCAACTAGATCAATGCCCCACCTATCAAACGACACTACTTCTGAAATACTCTCTAAGGGTACCCCTGGCTTGTGTATTATGTTGGCATATCGCTGACACGTATCACACCGCTTTACCAAATATTTCGCATCAGAAGAGATGGTCAGCCAATAATAACCAGCCAAAAACACCCGTCGAATTAGTGCTTTATACCCATAATGGGCCGATCCTTCCCCATCGTCCAGTTCTGATAGGACAAACTATGACTCATCATTAGCCAAACATCTAAGTAACGGTCTGCTCATGGATTTCTTATATAGGACTCCTCCTAACAGAATGTAACCATGAGACTTAAACCTGACCCTCCTAGCCTCAGACTTCTCTAATGGGTAAGCTATCTTTTTCCAAGAAGTCCACGATTTCTGACCTCCAATCATTTATGGTCACATTGCTTACTTCCTCCAAATTCATTGAGTGCTCTGTACCGTCTGTAACCGAAGGATGCTCCTGAATTACGACCCATGGATGACCTTCCGATCGCGAAGCTGCTGCTAATGAATCAGGGATGACATGTGCTTCCCTTCGAACATGCTTAAATTGAACCTCATCAAATTCGGAAGCCAAGTCTTTCAACACTTTTAAGTACTTGATCAGCTTGTATTTTCTCGCCTCAGACTCTTCCAAAGCTTGATTTATCACCAGCTGTGAATAACTGATCAATTTAACCTTTCTGGCTCTACATACTTGAGCCAGTCGTAGTCCCGCCAATGCTGTCTTATACTCTGCCTCATTATTAGTTGTCTTAAAACCAAATCGAATAGCCTGAAACATCGCTATCCTCACCGGGGAAATTAATTGGACTCATGCACCACTTCCAGAATTATTCGACCCCCCATCCGTTCGAACCAACCATTCGGTCTTACCTGGGTGGTCAATAACCTCCATGTCGTCCCTCTCTGAGTGGAATTCGACCGAGAAATCAGCCAAAACCTGAATTTTTATTGCTGTCCGAGGCTCGAATATTATGTCGAAATCTTCCATTTCAACTGACCATTTTGTCATTCTCCCAGATATATCCGGTCGCTGTAACAAACCTTTTAAGGGGAATGCTGTTCGAACCACAATAGGGTGGGTTTGGAAATATGGCCTCATTTTCTGAGCAACTGTTACCAATGTCAGGGCTAACTTTTCCAACTCAAGATATCGTTTCTCAGAATCTAACAAGCTTTTGCTGACATAATAAATTGGTTTCAACATAACGACCTCTTCTCGGAGTAAAACGGCACTGACCGCAGAATCTGATACTGACACATAGCCGATTAACTTCTCTCCCATCAAAGGTTTGGAAAGTATCTCCGAGGACATCAAATATTCTTGAATCTGGCGAAAAGCGGTTGAACATTCCTCGGTCCAACTAAATTGTCTCGTATTTCTTAATACCTTATAGAAATGTGCACATTTATCCAATGAAAGAGAAATAAACCTATTCAATGCTGCCAATCTCCCTGTCAAAATCTGGACTTCCTTGATATTTCGAGGTGGCGTCATAGTTGTCAAAGCCTTTATCTGTTCTGGATCAGCTTCTATGCCCCTTTCACTTATCATGTAGCCAAGGAACTTCCCCGATTGAACCCCAAAAATGAACTTTTCTAGATTTAATTTCAAATTGACTTTACTCAGACTCTTAAAAGTTTCCTGCAAGTCAGAAAATGATCTTCGTCCCGCAAACTTTTTACCAGCATATCATCGATGTAAGCTTCTACATTCTTGCCAATTTGCCTCTCAAAGATTTTGTTGACCAAACGCTGATAAGCTGCCCCTGCATTTTTCAGGCCAAATGACATGACCTTATAACAATATAATCCTCTCCCGGTGATAAACGATGTGCTTTTTTCATCTTTTGCATCTAACCTGATTTGATTATATCATGAATAAGCATCCATGAAAGACAATAATCGATTACCCAAAGTAGAGTCCACCAACTGATCAATTTAGGGTACCGGAAAAGGATCCTTCGGACAAGCTCTATTCAGGTCTGTGAAATCCACACACATCCTCCATTCTCCATTCTTTTTTTCTGATCAAGACTGGATTCGAGGCCCATACAGGATACTGCGACTCTCGAATGTGGCATATACTCAATAACCGTTCCACTTCCGAGAGAATAGCTGGAGATTTTTCATGAGAAACCGGTCTTCTTTTCGGGATAATAGGTCGAACATCATGCCTTACTGCAAGTTTATGACATATTATCTCTGGTGGTACTCCCGTAACATCTTGTGCACACCAAGCAAACATATGTAACTTTGTTGACAAAAACGCAATCAATTTTTCTTTGAACTCAAAAGAAAGTTTCACTCCAATCTTCAAAAAATTTCCCCATTCAAACTTATGATCCTCGTGATCTTCCTCCGGAACCAGAAATCTGGGGGCCTCCCTCGGATCATCACATGGAATGATTTCCGAGGAATCCCCCTTTAATTGCTATGCCTTTTTGTGATACTTCTCCTCGAACTCCTTTCGAGGATAGAGCTATCTGATAACACTCTCGAGCCATCTTCTGGCTGCTCCTGATCATCCCTATATTGTTTTCCACCACATATTTTAGGCATTGGTGTACCATTGAGATAACACCATACATCCTGGACAGCCAAGAGCAACCCAGAAATGCATTGTACGAAGTTGGTGCGTCTAAAACTATAAACAACACTTCAACTTCTTTTTTAAACGATCCAAGTCCTAACTCCACCACGCACTGAAACTCTCCAACGACTATCGCTGTTGCACCTGTAAATCCACTATAATTCTGTCAGATCGTCGTATAACGGGTGGGTCAGAAATTCTCCTGTAAGTACTCATAAACAAAATATTCGCAAAACTTCCCGTGTCAATAAGTATCTTCTAAACTTGGTCTCCGGCTATACCCGCAGTGATAACCACTGCATCTACATGCGGGCCCGTTATATTCCTCATATCATCATCAAAACATATGATGGGGGAGGGCAAGCGATGCATCTGCGCTGAAACCCCTACTTCAATCTGTGTGGTCAAGTTCACGATATGTCTCTTCCGCGAACTATTAGAATTCCATGCGATGGTATCTCCTCCGAAGATAGCTAGCGATTCGAAAAAAGCACATATGTCATTTAATTCCCCCCTTGGAATAATCTCCTATACCATGATCATGTTATTTCTCCCTTCCTTGGGATCCAGATACTCTTGTTCAATTTCAAAGACATCAACCTCTTCGGAAATCACCATCGATGTATCAGCTATCTTTGAAACATCCTTTACTGCAACATTTTTCTGAGAGTGTTCTTTCACAAATTCTAATAACATTCCATTCTCAATCAAAGCTTGTACTTATTTTTTCAAAGCGATGCATTCTTTAGTGTCATGTCCAATGTCCTCATGGTACTTACAGAACCTGTTAGCACTTTTGCAATCCCTCGAAGTTTGAATTGGAAAAGGTTTTCTGAACTGCACCATTGATCTCGCCTTATCAAATATCGTAGCCACATTCTCCATTAACTCTGCAAAATAGTCTGTACGAATCCATTTGTTCGAAATTGGCCTCGTGTCTTGGTTATAATTTTGCTGGTTACTATAGTTCTGCTGGTTCGTTCTCGGCCTCGGCGGATACTGACCCGCAATCTTGGCTGGAACACTAACACGTGGCTCTTGATTATTAGACTCAGTCCTTTGAAATTGGTTATGCTCCAACTGATCGCTTGACCCTTTCTCGTATGCCTGAGTCTCCTCCACCAAAATTATCTTCTTAACTTGATCCAATAATGCCCCAAAAGTCGTTGCCTGACTTTCTGCTACCGTGTCCTTTAATAGTCCGGGGAGAACCCACATCCTGAATGTTGCGAGTGCCACAAAATCTTTACAATACTCCATGTCCGTTTTTGTTTTAACGAATCGATTGGTGTAATTCTTCAAGTTCTCCCCAACCTTTTGCCTACAATAGATTATTGTGTCTCCATTAGCTCGAAACTTCTTGATCCCCACAAAATGTTGTCTAAAGATATTCCAAAACATGTCGAAATTTTATATTGGGCCATGCAGAACCGGTTATACCACTTGGAAGCCACCCATTTGAAAGTCTGAGAAAACGATCTACACAACAATTTATCGCCGTCATCAAAATTAATCATGAAATTCTTGAACTAATCAATGTGATTATCAGGGTCCTGTGTCCCGTCAAACTTTTCTAGCTTTGAGATATCAAATTTTTTTGGGAGGTTGCATGCTAGATTTTCCGAAGACAAATGAGAAGCTCTCTATTTATGACCCGTCCTATAAACATTAGCTCTCAAATTTTTATGGCTCAGAAAATAGAGTCCTTCCTCAGACGACAGAGTATACTGATGCTGCCATTCCGAATTCCGTGGGTCGACATGCTGGTTTCCAGAGGGGAAATTCATTTGGTCATAGCCATGTTCATTAGCACAAGCGTGATAGTTCTTTTCTCTCGGAGATTTTCTCTCTGAACTTCTTCCCCTCCAGTGTTCCTCATGCCTTCGACCATATCTTTTCTTTCTGTGATTCCTCCTAGGAGATGATTCTGGTGAACTGTAACAAGAATATTCGCTTGAATCGGAAGATTCTAGGTGGTGTTTTTCTTTTCTCCTCGAAGAACATCGCTCACGACCTCTATACCTGTCATCTCTGTTTCCAGGATGCAAGTCGGTTGCACGCTCTTCTTTTCCGCTGTCAGGCTCCCTCCTCACCTCGGCACGAAGATTTGCCTAAACGATTTCTTTTTCTGCCCTCAATCTTTCAATCTCCAACAATAACTCATTCCTTCGAGCCAACAAATCCGAGTCATCAATTTCTCCGACGCACTGGCCACCATGCGCCTCGTATTCCATGTCATTCCGATACGTATTCCCCACAAGATTCTCCTCACAGTCGTTAACAAAATCATCCCCTTGCTGTTCAATGATTCCGCTCGGATTATGAATTATTTCCAGAAAGCGATTATCGTCAGAATAATCTTTGATTCCCACAGACGACGCCACTAATGAATTAAGAAATAGCTCAAGGATAATTTTGTGTTAGGCGAATATTTGGGGGACTAAATATTGAAAACCGAATCCTTCGTGAAAGTGCCAAGTTAGAGAGAGAAAGTAGTAGTAAGACTAATTAGAGAGAGAAAGTAATATTATAATAATCAACCCATTTATCAGCTCGTGTGAGGTCCTTTTATAGTATAAAAACGGGCCCTACACACTTTAATTCTTACTTATTACACATTTAGTCCTTATATTTTTCCACTTATTCACATAGCTACTTCTGTTTATACCTTTTACAATATTTCCCCAAGAAAAACACTTCCTCATAATTTTTCTATACGTCTTTTATTCTCCCTTATCAGTAACTATAGGGATAAAGCATGGTACGATGTCATTGGGATGGATGCGTGTCACTTGTTGCTAGGCCGACCCTGACAATATGATAGAAGTGTCACATATGATGGTAGGAGGAACCGCTACAGTTTCATATGGAATAATGTCAGGTTCATATTAACACCAACTTTAGAGGTCTCCCCAAAACCTGCCCTTGCAGTATCAAAGGAGTCGGGTAAGAACTTTCTAGCTCGAAAGGCGTTTATAGAACATGATCATGAAACAGGGATTGTCTATCTTTTGGTGGTTAAAGAATTTAGTACTGATCCATTTGTCGGTATACCTGAGCGAGTTCGACCGCTATTAGTAGAGTTTTCTGCTGTCTTTTCTGATATTCTACCTACAAGTCTTCCTCCATTAAGAGATATCCAACACTAGATTAACCTTGTACCGGGTGCTAGCCTACCAAACCGACCGCATTATCGGATGAGCCCAAAAGAGCATGAAGAGCTTCGCAGAAAGGTCGAAGAATTGTTGACGAAAGGCCACATCCGTGAGAGTCTTAGTCCTTGTGCGGTTCCTACACTGTTAACACCAAAGAAACATGGCTCAATGAGAATATTTATGGATAGTCGGGCTATCAACAAAATTACAGTCAGGTATCGGTTTCCTATTCCTCGCCTTGATGATTTACTGGATCAATTGAATGGTGTTACCGTGTTTACGAAGCTGGATTTGAAGAGCGGATATCACCAGATTTGTATTCGTATGTGGGATGAATGGAAAACATCCTTCAAGACCCGAGAAGGTCTGTTTGAATGGATGGTAATGTCATTCGGTCTTTCTAACGCTCCTAGCACATTCATGCGGGTTATAAACCAGGTATTTCGCCCGTTCATTGGAAAATTTCTTGTTATGTACTTTGATGATATTCTTATATATGGTACCACGGAAGAGCTGCATCTCCAGCACTTATGCGAAGTGTTGGTTGTTTTGAGGCGAGATGAGTTTTATGGGGGACTCGATAAGTGTTGTTTTATGACCGAATCGGTCGTCTTCTTGGGGTATGTCGTGTCAAAGGATGGGATGTCAGTGGATCAGTCGAAAGTGGCAGTCGTGCGAGACTGGCCTATTCCTACTTCTATCACTCAAGTCCGTTCTTTTCACGGATTGGTCTCCTTTTACAGACGGTTCATACATAACTTCAGCACTGTCATTGCTCATATTACAAAGTGTATAAAGGGAAAACATTCTGTTGGACCCCTGAAGCCACTAAGGTGTTTGAGGAAATTAAGGTAAGACTGACCACTGCATCGATTCTGGTTTTACCTGACTTCTCTACAGGATTTGAACTGCATTGTGATGCGTCCGGATTGGGCATTGGCGTTGTACTCAGCCAACGAGGCCGCCCTGTAGCAGACTTCAGCGAAAAGTTAAGTGGAGCTAAATACAACTACAACATCTATGATAATGAGTTCTATGCAGTTGTACGAGCTTTGAAGCACTGGAGTTCCTATTTGGCCTACAATGATTTTGTCCTGTACACTGATCATGATGCCTTGAAGCATTTACAGAGTTAGGAGAAACTCTCTTCCCGCCATGCACGTTAGGCAACATTTACTCAACAATTTACCTTTTCCATTAAGCATACTTCGGGTACAGTTAACCGCATAGCTGACGCACTGAACCGACGCAACATGATAATTCGTATGGAAGGAGAAGTTGTGGGATTCGAGATGATGAAGGATCTACTGGCTATCGATCTATATTTTGGTCATATTCTAGAGGACGTCAGCACAAGTTTGAGAAAAGATTTTGCAGTGAGCAACGGTAACCTCTTCAAAGGTAATTTACTTTGTGTTCCTGAGGGAAATTTAAGGTTACTGATTGTACATGAGAGACATAACGAGGGGCATGAGGTAGAGATCAAACCCTTCACTCTGTATCTAGTCAGTTCTTCTGGCCGAATTTGAGGCGAGATGTTATCCGTTTAGCTGACTGTCGGGTTTGCCAGGTGGCAAAATGTACATCCTCCAATACAGGTCTATACCTACCACTCCCAATACCGGAATGACCGTGGCGAAGCGTCAGCATGGATTTCATATTTGGGCTGCCAAGAATAAAGAGATGTAACGATTCTATTTTTGTAGTGGTTGACAGGTTTTCTAAGATGACCCACTTCATTGCCTGCAAGAAAACCACATATGCTGTGAATGTTTCTAGTTTATACTTTCGTGAGGTCTACCGCTTACATGGTCTACCCTTAAATATCATTTCTGATCGTGATACGTGGTTTATGGGGTATTTTTGGAGGAGTTTGTGGCGCCTCACAAACACGAAGTTGAGTTTTAACAGCGAGTATCACCCGCATACAGACGGCCAAACCGAGGTAACTAATCGAACGTTAGACAACATGTTACGCACAGAGGTCTCTGAGAACTTGAAAGCATGGGATTCCCGCCTTTATCACGTTGAGTTCGCCTACAACAGGCATCACAAGCGCAGTAGTAGATATAGTCCATTCATGGTAGTCTATGGTTATAACCCACGGGGTCCTATGGACTTAGCTTTCCCAACACTTGATAAGGTTCCAGCTAAGGTCGAGAACGCCATTGCTGATGTATGTAAGATCCATGAGAACACTGCAAACACCTGGAGGAAACAACACATAAGTACAAGATTGTCGCAGTTAAGAAGCGCCGCCTGGTGGAGTTTGTAGTGGGGGACTTTGTATGTAATTTTTTAACCATGGATCGCTATCCTCCATACGAGTGCAACAAGCTGACTACAAGGAAGGCGGGTCCGTTTGAAATTATTGAAAACATTAATCCCAATGCATACAGGTTGAAGCTACCCAACGACATGAAGACCCATAACGTTTTCAACATGAAGCACCTGGTGCCATTTATCGCTGCTGCTGAGCATGATGAAGCCGAGAATTCGTGGGCGAATTATTCCGAAGAAGGAGAGAATGATGTAGTTGCATGAGCCCATGGTTATTGCCCTAATATTTTGTATTTGGCATGGTTTGGCCCATCTCAATTAATAAAATCCGGCTTTACACTAAAAATATATATATAGTTAATAAAATAATATTACCAAATTTTAAATAATTAAATAAGATTTTAATCTATTTTTTTTTAAATTATTGATAAGTCAATTTTGACATTTAATTTTGAAAGATATTTTAAAATAATAATTAATAATTACTAAAATTTAAAATGTTATCTAACTTTTATCTCCAATGATAAATATAACTTTTTAAAAATATTTATAATTAAAACTTAAAATTATAATAATTGTATAGTTTACATAATAATATCGATTAAATGAAAATAAAAAATTCGAAAATAACTCTGAATCATTTGAATAAATCTTTTAAATCTTTTTGATAAATTAAATAATTTAAGATAAAAAATTTGTCGCGGTAAAAATTAAAATGATAGCGGTGAGTTTGAACAAATTAAACTTAGAGCGACATTTTTCCGATGTTTTTCTCAGCATAGTTGGAGTTCAGATGCGGTCAATGATCGGAAATATAAAAACCATGCCGTCCTCGTTATATTTAAAACTTTAAATATGTACTACGGGATAACTGCTTTGTTGATTCTTAATGTAAAATCGAGAGCTGAATGTGGACCTAGACCCACGAAGAATGTAAGTATACAAATCAAATATTTGGTCGGATCACCAAAATCAACCGAACAAAGTATAGTTCATTTTGCAACAAAAAACTTGAACACAACACAGTACACTGAACCAAGTACACTGAACCAACACTCTATCGTAACTCTCAACTCTCCAATAGCAGTTTGTTGTGGAAACAAAAATTTGATCCCGATAAACACGGATTTTGATTGAAATTTAAATTTTACTGCCACAAATCTTTTTTACGATAACAACATAATATTTTTTCAAATGAGATTTATACCAATTGGATAAAAAACGTATCCAATTTACTAATAAGTCCGACTTCAAATAGATTTTACCAATATCTACCAAAATATGATTTTATTTACCTATTAGTCTAAATTTAAATTTTAAATACAATTTTACTCTTAATGAATTTATAATATAACAAAGAAAGTTTGAAAAAAAAGAATTGATTTTGAAATTGGGGTTAAATATTTTAATTTATGGACGTAATTGTTTTGTTTTTATAGATAATTGAGTCTTTTTTTAAATGAGTTGATCTATTTGTAAAATGGATCTGTTGGGGTATGTTTGGGTAAATAGAGACAAATTTTGGACCAATTACGTAAATCTCCCATATTATAAATTCAAACTTCAACGATAAATTTGTAAATAATTGTGATCAAATATATTTACCAAAAAAATCTACATAACTTATCTAATATTGTTGTGAAAAAGAATCGACAAAATTCTCTCCTAACCCATATAACGCACCTAACATTCTGTAATTTTTTTTTTATAAAGATCTATCACTATTATAATAATACTCGATATATATATATATATATATTAATACTATAATATCTTATAACGTATGATATTATTTGTAACGAGCTATCAATCAATTTTTATTTTTATTTGTAATTTAATAGAATTAATGGATTTATCATCTAGTTATATTTATTCATTTTCACATTAACCGAATATTAACAACATCGTTATAAATCATGCGTTATATTAACACACCTACTAATATTATTATTTTTATAGTTAAAATACACGATCTCTCCACTTACTTTATTTTTCTTAAAAATTTATTATTTTTGTTCACCAACTTCAATCAAAAACATTTTGATTTTAGAGAGAGAAAGAAAAGAGTGAGATTCCCTAACATCAAGCCCCACCTTTTGCCTTTTGCATGAAGAAAAATGGCCGGTGAAGGTGAAGGCCGTCCTTTTCTTTATCTCTCTAAAATTTTCAACTCCAACCCTCACAAATCGGCTAGTCAATGCTTTCTCTATCACAAAATTCATAAAAAAATACATTCTTTCTTCAAACCCATCCTTTCATTTTTCATTTTCTCAATTCTCACCCCCAAACTTTTTTTTTTCACCTCCATAAAAATCCAATCTTTAACTTAATCTCACTTGTTCTTCAAAACCCATTTACTAAATCAACATTAGAATTGACTCGACAGTGAAGACTGTTTTTTTTTGGTTAATTAAAGAAGACCTATAATTAATAATATTCTTTGATTTAAAGCTCTAATTTTTATTACAGTTCATGTGTTCTTTGTTGTCGGATAGGATCATAGGAGTCGAGTCGGACTAGTACTTGTATAAATTTTTCATTCGCTTTTTGTTGTCCGATGGCTGATAGTGATTAGCACGCCTGGCAGCTCATCATTCCTTCCGACCTTCAGTTTTTTTTCTCTCCCTCTCTCTCTCTCATCCTTTTCCTCTCTCACTTTCTCTCTCTAGAGAATTTTTTATTTTCATTCTTCGTGTTCTTCTCTTCTTTTCTCAATCCCGAATTCGTATATCGATTCATGTTCATCAGATTGGATCTGGGTCGTGTTTAATCTCGGATTATATCAACACCAGGTATTACTTTAGATTAAATATATAATTCTTATTGTTCTCGTGCTCTGTGTTATGTGTGTATCTATTTGCTTTTCGTTTTTCAAATTCCGACAAATGAATTGTCGTACGTTGATGCATGTTAATGTTAGATTGAATTATGTTTTTGAGGATTGATTTGATTCCTATACTTAGATTTAGTATAGTTCTAGCTGCGGGCGATCGTTTGATCGAGGTTTTAGCTTGTTTGTTGATGCGAATTTCGATGAATTTCGATATCGGATTACGATGTTTTTGAAAACTGTGGGCGTTGGGTTTGCAGAATGCATGTGGATAAGGTTTTTTTAACTGGATTGCTCTTAGCTCAAGGTGAATCAAGCTAGCTACATTGCATTACTGGGTTTTGATAATGATACAGAGAGTTTTAAGTATGGGCATCATGCTGTGTTATTATTTTGATTTTGTATTTTGTTTGTTGAAACCAATGACAATGATTGTTTGATGATGCTATTGCTACCTTTGACCTTGTCTGCAGACGAACACTTAATATAAACTTCACTTAAGCTAAATGTTGATGTTGATTGGTATCCTTGCTTGATTCTGATAGGTTGACTGTTGATCAGTATGCAATAGATAATTGAATTTTGTAAAATGGATTTAGGGCTATTCTGATTTATCAGGTAGAAGTAAATAATTTTTCATAAGGGTGTTTGTTTATTAGCTTCGTTATTAATTAATTCGAGTAGCTATAAGTTATAGTGCGATACGGATTTATTGTGTGATACGGCATCCGGCAGATCGTGAAATCCAATGATACAGATTAAGATACGTATCTCTGCGTATCAAAACCGTGATACGGTGTCGTTGGGTATCATCAACATTGTGATACGGTATCGTTGGGTATCAACATTGTGATGCTGTATCGCTGGGTATCAACATTGTGATACGGTGTCGTTGGGTATCAACATTGTGATACAGTATCGCTGGGTATCAACATTGTGATATGGTATCCCTGGTTATCAACATTGTGATACGAAATCGCTGTGTATCAACATTGCGATACGAAATCGCTGGGTATCAACATTGTGATACGCATCGCCGGATATCAAAATTGCGATAAGTATCGCGATTTTGACAACCATGCCTATAACAATGCTGATGCTTTATAGTATTGTGTTTTTCCGAACTCAACTCAAGTCTCGGGATACCTCTATTTTGTTATGATAGATTTGAACTTGTAACTTTGAGATCGACATTGTTATAGGCTAAGGCAATAGGAGTTAAGGTGTCATGTATCTTGAATTTCATCAAATAGCATTGATGCAAACTTAGTCAAGACAATTGGGCTGCACTTATTTTGTCACAGGTCACTTATGACTTGATCTAAAATTGCCAGAAGCTATAACTTTATGACTTACCATGATAGATAAAATAAGAGTTGTAATTCGGTGTTATATTGTTATTGATTTTGTGTGAGCCGCTGTGATTTTTTTACCTTATGCATCACTTTTGAGAGCACTGCTGTTATACTTTAAGTTAGCTCTAGTGGTTGCATCTGTCTTTCCTTCATTACAGCTGAGTCATTAGTAATTTGACTGCAATGAGAAACAGCCATCGAGTGCTTAGTGTATCTGGAATTGCATATTAATGCAGTTGTAGTTCTGTTTTCTGTAAATGCTCATCTAATCAGTTGATTATGCGTCTCAGGTACTTTTCAGTTCAAGGCCAAGTTTTGATAGGTAAAAAGGTTCAAACTGTAAAAGCAGTATGTCTGTTTCTATGAGAGATCTAGATCCAGCTTTTCAAGGAGCTGGACAAAAAGCGTATCCTTTTTTAATTATCATCTGTAATCTAGATATTGGATATGTCTGCTTTCTATATTTCTCTATGTACGATTGCGATTCTCCTTAATGATGCTTAGTGGGGTTGAAACATGGCGTATCGAAAACTTCAAACCAGTTCTTGTTCCAGAATCCTCTCATGGGAAATTTTTTACCGGAGATTCCTATATAGTTTTGAGGGTAAGTACCATTTTACCTTTTTGTATTTGTGATTTACTTTGATACTAAATTCTAACCATTCATGGCTCAAGTGTCAAACTACATGAATTAATAGGAATGTTCTACCGGCAGTTCTGAATATTCTACTAGATATATCATATATGTTGTTTATTCTGTTTTTTTGGGTCTATATTACCTGTTCATTCCAACTAGGCTTTAACTTTCTGGATTTTGTATGAACTATGAACAAGATCTCTTTATGCTTTGTTTGGGTCTGAAAAACAATCTACGGATTATTCAGTTGTTTGTAAGGGAAACTTGAGGGCAAATAGTATCTTACAAGTTAGAAAAGTTTAAAAGAGAGCTTCTATGTACAATGCCTGAAGAAAAGTTGAAAACTTCTTTGATTAGATCAACTATGGAGTTTTTTTTTTTCTTTTTTTTTGATATTTTACTTTCTTTTTGTGTCATTTTATCTGCCAATGACTCGTTAGTAGTCTATCTTACGAGCTAAAAAACATATGGTTTTGATTTCAACTAACTATCATCCTATAATTTTCAGACTACAGCCTTAAAGAGTGGTGCATTACGCCATGATATCCACTATTGGATTGGTAAAGATACCAGTCAGGTAAGTACTTTCTGCTCTGCTTTCTGGTATGTCTTACCAATTGAATTATGTTGCATACAGCATTAGAATTTGACCATGCTTGTACGGAAATAGGATGAATCAGGCACTGCAGCTATCAAGACAGTTGAACTGGATGCTGCTCTTGGAGGGCGTGCTGTTCAGTATCGGGAAGTTCAGGGTTATGAGACTGAGAAGTTCCTTTCGTATTTTAAACCATGTATTATACCTCAAGAAGGTGGTGTGGCATCAGGGTTCAAACATGCAGAGGGTGAAGAACACAAGACGCGGATGTTTGTTTGTAAAGGCAGACATGTCGTCCATGTCAAAGAGGTAAGTCGCAGAATTCATGTTAGGAAAAACTGAGTGATTCAAAGAACAAAAATTGAAGGCCTCTGTTTGGGCTGTGAAGAAAAATAGTTTTATGTTCTTATATAGAGGTACCTGAATTTTTGCAAGGTTGAAATGTTTTTGGACTTTTAGTGCTGTCGAGAAATAACTCTTCTTTTTGTCAAATGTAACACTAAAAGTCCCCCGGGTTTTTCAAATTACAAACGGACACACTGGTGATTGTATGTCAATTATTTTTGTTAAGTTTTGCACTCTCAACTGTTTCTCCTCCCAAAATGATTATAAATAATGTTTTCTTTTTTGTTTATATATATTGAACAAATAAACTAATAAATTCCTATTTCCATTACTTTTTCTTTATTTAATTTTCATTTCTAAATTTTTTTTCTTACAGTTCTCTCGGAAACCGAATTGAGTCCGTTAAGTGGCTGGTCTTGTTTGATGTACTGATATCTATCTCCTCTCTTTCTCTAGCTAATTCTTTCTTCCTTGTTTCTTTATTTACCGGCACAGGTTCCATTTGCTCGATCCACTCTCAACCATGATGACATTTTCATTCTTGATACGGATTCTAAAATATTCCAATTTAATGGTTCTAACTCCTCAATTCAAGAGAGAGCAAAAGCACTTGAAGTTGTCCAGTTCATCAAAGATACTTACCATGATGGAAAGTGTGACATTGCTTCCGTTGGTTAGTATAATATTTATAAAAAAATTGATAGTTCAATCGTATGTCGTAATTTCTCGAGACTGACTGCTTGGACTTCTTTTTGATATGTAGAGGATGGAAGAATGATGGCTGATGCCGAAACTGGAGAATTTTGGGCTTTGTTTGGTGGGTTTGCCCCACTCCCAAGGAAAGCAGCTAGTAACGATAAAGCTGTAGATTCTGATACGACAAAACTGTACTGGTAATGTTCTTATCGTGCTGTGTTAGTCTGGACACAAACTGCATCTTAATCTTGAAACTTAGCTTTATGCTTCCCTGTCTCCTTCCTGTACTAAGTTAGATATAAATTTTCAATTGTTCTTTTGTGATTTATGAAAATTTATGTGTTGATTTCTAGAAATTCAACACTAGGTTTTTCAAGTTTTTCTATTAATAAAACAAAATTGTTACCCTTGTTGTAGATCAACTATTAAGTTTCTGATTTTAAATTCTTCTCATTTTAGTAAATATCAACTAGAAAAGATTGTGCCGTATAACAAAAAAACAACTTCTAGTGACCTCAAAAAACTAGATATACATTATTAATATGATAATATCAATGTATATATGTCTTCTTAAATACCTTTAAACATGAAAACGCAAGGACTAAATGACGATGTTTTTATTTCTGGTTACTATGATTGCTCTTTTTGGTTTCTCTTAAGACCATAAAATAAAATCATTTAGGTAATAAATTACTTGATTGAATATTGTGCTGACGGAATTTTGTTTGCTTTTAAGTGCTGAGAAGGGAAAAGCAGAACCTGTGGAGGCCGAATCTTTCACTAGGGAGTTGCTAGAAACAAATAAATGTTACATCCTAGATTGCGGACTCGAAGTTTTTGTATGGATGGGAAGAAGTACTTCTCTAGATGAAAGAAAGACTGCAAGTGGAGCTGCAGAAGTAATGCTTCATTTTCTTTATTGGCAACTGGTTATTACCAAGTTTCGTCAATGTGAAATTTTATTAAAACTGTATTCAAAAGGAAAATATATAATTATATTTTTATTTTAGTTAATGCATTTTCTACTAATTAATGTTTTTTTTTTCAAAATTGAAACACAAATTTTATGTGAGGATACGTCGTCTGTTTGGTGTGGGTTTTAGTAGGCCCTTTCTTTATTGATTTTATAAGATCATGAAACTGATGTTTATTAAGCTATTCTTGTTTATTTAACCATGCAGGAACTGGTTGGTTCTGATAGACCGAGATCTCACATAATCCGTGTAATTGAGGGTTTTGAAACTGTGATGTTTCGATCTAAATTTGATTCCTGGCCCGAAGCGAATAATGTTGCTGTATCAGAGGATGGCAGAGGCAAAGTGGCTGGTTAGTTATTACGTATATGTCCTTAAAACTATTGCATTTTGTTACAAAAATATATTACTTTTTCTTGACTCGAATTTATCGATGAAACTACTAATTATGACTTTTTCTCAACAAATTGTAGCTCTTTTGCAACGCCAAGGTCTGAATGTGAAAGGCTTGCTTAAAGCTGCTCCTCCGAAAGAAGAACCTGAAGCTCATATTGATTGCACAGGGAATCTGCAGGTTGGTGTTGCAAACAAAATATCTCTATGCAAATATACTAGTCACAAAATGAATGGATAATAGTTATAAATGTATTCTTAAAATTACATTACTATATCCACTGGATGATTGCCACATATGTTTCTATTGATTGCAAAAAAAAATTGTGCTTGTCGCATTACTCTTTAGTAAAGTTTTCTTTTTTCGGAAGTTCTATTATCAGTAAGGAAATTTCAAGTTGCCTCAAAATCTGAATCTATTGTTTTGTTCTGAAAAAGCTCCTCATTATGTTTCTAAACACAGATATGATTTTCTCCTTCTTTTAACCGAAGTCTTGATATATTGAAGAACCCTGAGATGATATTAAGTGATACTGCAGTTTGATACACTCAGTTTCTCTTTGTTTTAGAATATACTAGTTGTACCATTCCTTCAACTTAGCTACATTGTGTTTAATTTTCATAATCTTATATCATGATTACTGAGTCTTTTGTTGAATGTCACTTGACTGTTGTCTGCACAGGTTTGGCACGTGAATGGTAAAGAAAAGAAACCCCTAGAGGGCGCGGATCATTCAAAATTTTACAGTGGAGACTGCTATATTTTTCAGTATTCGTATCCGGGAGAAGATAGAGAGGAATATCTCGTAGGGACATGGTTTGGGAAGCAAAGCGTGGAGGTAAACTCATGAACTCGAAAACGATAAAATTCATCTAGATTGACCCGGACTCTTCTTGCATAACTTGTTGGTTAGGTTGTTATTTTCTTTGTGCTAAAGAAGTGTATTATTAACCGTTGTTCTAATTATGAGTTTCAAAACAGGAAGATAGAGCTTCTGCTATCTCCATGGCAAGCAAGATGGTTGAATCCATGAAATTTGTGCCTGCACAGGTATTTTACTATTAATTACTAATGCTATTATCAGTGGCTGATTAAGATACTAGGTTATGGGGGCAAAAAGAAAATTAAACTGGAAAATATTATACTAAAAAATAAACCAAGAGTTTGAAATAAATTTGGAAAGAGACAAAAAAAAAAGTGAAGTGAGGTATTATAATCTTACATGAACTAAAAGTTTGAAGTAAAATGTGAAAATAGACGAAAAGGATCCCACTATAGGCAATTCTATACGTTAACTTTGTATTTTTCTTTCTGATTTTTTCTCTTTTCTGTTTCAATTCCTAGGCTCGTATCTATGAAGGAAATGAACCCCTTCAGTTCTGCGTCATCATGCAGAGCTTTATAGTGCTTAAGGTTTGTGAACTTTATACTTTAAAGTATAGTTTCTTGTTTGAGATCTACCTTTCAGGCTGTCACTAACCAAGACTGCTGTATGATATACCAGGGTGGTCTTAGTGAAAAATACAAGAAATACATTGCGGATAACGATATCCCTGATGAGACATATTCAGAAGATGGCATTGCATTGTTTCGAGTTCAAGGACCCGGACCTGATAACATGCAAGCAATACAAGTTGACCCGGTATTTTATCATTTATTCGATTAAACATGTACTTGTTTTATTTTAGGTTAATAACGTCGGATTAACTTTAACAGGTTGCAAAATCATTGAATTCCTCCTACGGTTACATACTACATAACGGTTCTACTGTCTTTACGTGGTCAGGAAACCTGTCAACCTCAGAAGATCATGAGCTTGTCGAGAGGCAACTTGATCTAATTAAGGTAAGAGGGCAGTTTTGATTTAGCTTTTTCTTTAGATTAGTTTGGGTTTTTTTATAGGCTACAGTTTGAGTCTCGGACTTTAAAGGGAAAGAACTAGAATTCTTGGGAGATTTTGTTATCTATTTAGCTTTTACATTAAGGGTTGTTTGATGCATATAGGATTTTTTTTCTTTTAGGTTTATGATTAAAAAACTTGTTGGTTGGATGTAACTTTTAAGCTTCCAAAAAGCTAGTCTTTGCAGCTGTTTGCTTCAAAAGAAGATATATAAAAAAGCCTTTAAAAGGCTAAAATAGAGAGCTGTTCTTTTGCCTTTTAGAGTTAATGTTTGACTCGTTGTTTTTTCACTATTTTCTTCACCAACTTCTACTGTAAACGTGATATTTTCATCGAAAACATGTCATTTGTTAATTTTTTTACCTCCTGTTTTAAGTTCATGCTGCCATTTTCTTACTTTAAGATTCGGTTTGTTTACCATGCACCGAACAACCTGTTAGGTCTTTGTGCTTCCTTTGGATATGCTATCAACTCATCAAGATGCTTGTTAATGACTTTTTTCCCCATATATTTTATTTGTAGCCAAACCTACAAACCAAACCACAAAAAGAAGGTTCCGAGTCGGAACAATTTTGGGACTTGCTAGGAGGAAAAACGGAATACTCTAAAACAAAAATCGTAAGGGGTTCTGAGAATGACCCTCATTTATTCTCTTGCACTTTTGTAAAAGGTATAAATAATCATATATCCACGTTTTTAAACTTCTATTTATATACTTTCTTTATTGACTTATAAATTATTTATTAATCCATAATGTAATTTCGTTTGTTTTTGGTTTCTATCTCTCCCGGCCTCTTACTCCGACACACGTATTCATCCAGGAAATTTAAAGGTGTGTAATTTATCTGACTAAAACTATTTCTGGTTATATATATGCAGCTCGATCAAAGAACTATATATTAAAACATTTCTACTGCAGGTGACGGAGATATACAATTTTGGCCAAGATGATTTGATGACGGAGGATATATGTATTATAGATTGTCACTCAGAGATATATGTTTGGGTCGGACAACAAGTGGAACCCAAGAGTAAATTACAAGCTTTAACGGTTGCAGAGGTGAGATATCGATACACTAATATATACGCATAGGGTTTTATCTGAACCAAGCTGTATACGAGCTTGAGTTTTGGAGAAGAAGTATGTATTCGAACTCGTTCGATTTTTATTTGTTAGGGTCGTTCAGTAAACTTCCAAGTACTTGATAAGAGTTTCGAGTCGATGTAGAAATTGGAACTCTAGAATACTCTAATTAAGCCGAGTCGAAGCCGAAATCAGACTATTCAGTAGGGTTTTCCTTGCTGCTATGTATTTTTATTCAAAAATGGTTTAATCAAGGGTTTTATGTTTTGTTATTCTCAACAGAAATTTATCGAGCATGATTTTCTCTTAGAAAGATTATCACGTGACGCTCCGATATATATAGTGACGGAAGGGAATGAGCCTGCTTTTTTCACACGATTTTTCACATGGGATGGTTCGAAATCGGCGGTGAGTGAGCTTAGTAAAACCTATAGCTCTTAATTTGGCTTGTCATGTGCATTTAACAGTTAAAATCTGTGTGCAGATGCATGGAAATTCGTACCAAAGGAAACTTGCAATTGTGAAAAATGGCGGAACCCCGATTCAAGATGTAAGAAAATATTATATTTACTTCTCCATCAATTGATCTAACTCTTTTTCCGGCTAAAATCCATATTTGGTTCTCCATGTTTTGGTTCCTTCGGGTTCCAAACATCTCACAATGTACCTAATCCCACATAATATATAAGTTACACGCATGATGCACCTCATAAAATTGTCATCGATTTTGTATCAAAATGAGAATTAAAAGACTACAAACTAAAACAAAATAAAATTTTGCAAGCTTCATATACTTCGTCGGCTCAGACTATATAATTCGTGAATGACCTGTTCAATATTTACTTAAACCTAAAAGACCAAAACAGTATATGGCCTAAATTGAAGGAGCAAAACTAGACTTTAACCTTATCAAAGGTTTTGCTCTGTTAATTTCTTACTATGATAATTTTTGAACTAGAAACCGAAGAGGAGAACACCGTTATCATACGGTGGACGATCTGTTGCCGCTGACAAAGGACAGCCTCGTTCTAGAAGCATGTCATCTAGTCCGGACCGAGTTCGGGTTAGAGGCAGGTCACCGGCTTTTAATGCACTAGCAGCTACGTTCGAAAGTGCTAATGCCAGAAATCTTTCGACTCCACCTCCAGTTGCTAAAAAACTTTACCCGAAATCCGTTACTACTCCAGATTCAGCAAGATTGGCTTCCAAATCTGCTGCTATAGCTGCTCGGACTGCACTTTTCGAACAAAACAAAGCACCTGGACGGGAGACTTTAATACCTCGCATTGTTAAAGGTATGTGTTGAAGTTTTTTGGTTCTATGTTCTCTGCATTTTAATCTGAGTTTGGCCCGTGAGCATTAAGAGGTATTTCGGCTCAGATTTTAATTGTTAGGCTGGTTACTCAATTCGAGCTTCGCTCGAGTTACAAAATAGGACCGATTTTGAGCCCGAACTCAAGTAAAACTATTCTGAAAAGTTATTGAGAATTTAATATTTTAATACGAATATAAATCATTAAAATGATCATGTTTTAAATATTATTGAGCCAAAATCCTGCTGGGTCCCCACGAGCCCAAGCTTGATAGATTCTGACTACTGTCTAGTTCACGAGTTTTGTGGAGAATTTGAGTTCAAATAAAAAACTCGAGTTCGAAAATTATCGAAACTGGAGAGAGATTTTTTCAGGCTGAGCTGGTGTATAAAAAACAATACATACTTCTACACTAAATAAATCATATTCTACAGCTGTTTGATTCGAGCTTGAGGTTGAGCCTACATGAGCTCAAAGCTGTTCTGGATTTCGAGCCGCTCAGGAATAGCTCATGAGTCATGAAGATATTGGGGCTCTGACTCCATAAAATATCTGACCCTAGTAAAAATTCAAGCAAAACTTAAACTTATTGTTGTGCTTTCAAAGCAATTTAGTCCTCCAACTATGACGGCCGATATATTAGTCGTCTGATAAATTAAACGTAACACTAGTAGTCCCTCGAGTAATCAGATGGTACACTACAGTAGTAGTCCTTAACGCAAGAATAAATAATCCTTTGAGACTCTGAGTTATTAAATGTTAGGATAAATAGTCCTCGAATTAAAAATTATACGGCTAATCATTCTAACCTAAAAGTTAGTGTCATGAGCTGTTAAAATCACACATGACTGGTTTACACTTGATATTTGGACGATAACTTCTAGAAACCCAGATAGCTGGAGGACAAGTTATGATTATAAGCCTTTTTGTCTTCAAAAAACATGGCAATTTTTCAATCCTTTTTGGTGGTTTCATGAATCAAAGACAAAATCCAGATTTAGAGTTCTATAGCATACCTCTAAACCACAAGAATTATCATGTCATTTATATATATATATACATATATATATACCTAGAATAACAATGTCTTCTTCTGATGCTTGAAGTGAGTCCAGAGGCACTGAAGTCGCCTGCGGAACCCGCTTCAATGAGCACCAGAATAGAATCACTCACCATTCAAGAAGATGCAAAAGAGGGTGAAGCTGAAGAAGATGAAGGTTTCCCGGTTTACCCTTATGACCGCGTTAAAACATCGTCCACAGAACCGGCCACAGATATCGATGTGACGAGGAGAGAGGTAAAGATTAAAAAAAAAATGTTGCAACTTTCATGAAAATGTGTTTGTTTGCCGAAAAATAAAAAAACTGTTGTTTAAAACACCCATGTTAATAAAATGGAAAAACAAAGTCTAGTTGTTTGCATTGAAAACATTCATTAAGCAAAGCTGTTTTATTTATATTATGTTTACGTGCAGATGTACCTTTCATCGGCTGAGTTCAATGAGGTTCTTGGAATGTCAAAGGATGCTTTCACTAAGCTACCGAAATGGAAACAAAACAAGCTTAAAATGGCAGTTCAACTATTCTAACCTCCGTTTGGAAAGACTAGCGTACGTACTTACCCTTATAACTCATTTTCTCGTACTCAGTTATCGGTAACAAGATAAAAAATCTAACTTTCGTTTACTCAGATTTGTCGCAGCCATCTGATTGCATCTCTTAGGAGCGGAAGGGACAGCGCCAGTGTATTTTTAGCTGCAGATCTGCTCCCAACAATTCAATATTTCTCAATTGACAGACTAAACAACAAATCCATTCTTCTATTGTTCTAATTTTGAGTGTCCTAGTGTTATTTTTTAAAAACTTTTTGGATTGAGCTTAGCGTCATGGGCATCATAGCATCATAGTGTTTCTTACCGGTCCGTCAGTCCATAACATTAGGCTTAGCGGGTTGGTATTCAACTTTTTCTTTTTGGGTTGAGCTTGGTTTTTTTTTTTTTTACAATTTTGTTACCAAAATTGTTCTCAATAGATTATACAAAAGATGAAAGGTGTGTATAATAGATAAATATTTGAATTGCAGTTTTGAGAATAAAAAAGTTATTCTTATTGTTTATGGTGTTTAGAGACGTTTAAATCCGTCTTATAAATATTCTCAATAATGTAAAATTATTCGTTGTATGATGTGTCTAATTTTTCTTGTATTTTTTCTAATATTAGACGTGCCTTTTACTACAAGCAAGGCAGCCCTAGCGTGGATTACTAAAACAGAAATTAATGATTGCGTTTATAATTCGAATAAAAGAAAGGGTTAGGTATTCGGTGGGTTATGTTAGGATCGGGTATTTGTAACATAAAAATCTTAAATTTTGTAATACGAATTTATGATTTATTTTAGGTTTTTGTTTTTTGATGTTTTATCTAAAATATGCTGTAATTTGTATATGAGAAAATCAATTTTTATGTTTAGATTTTTAATAAACAGAATTTGTAAACTATACAAATGTTATCTAAAAAGAAATTGATTTTCTTAAAACAATTAAAATAAAAATAATATTCATGACGCTGGTTTCACTGGTTTCAGATTCACCTGGTCAAATGGTAGAAAATAGAAACGGTTAGACAGGTTATGTTCAACAACTCTTGAATGAATTACTTCGATTCAACTACTGTGAAACTACTTAGCTAGAAACTGCTTTGACCATTGTCCAATTTCTATCATCATTTCATCTAGTCTCGAGAAAGTCAAGCTTTCTTTCAAGTTTTTAAACATGTGGGTACTACACCCTGGGTTTATGAAGGTTGTGGACGAAAGTTGGACTGATGGAATTGAAGGAACTGATGGCAATCCTATAAAGAATTTTTGGTTTCAACAAAAAAAATTAAAGTCTGACTTGAGGGAATGGAACAAGAATGTTTTCGGTAACATTTTTGATGCTATAAAAAGCTCAAAAGAGGAAATCAACTTCAGAGAAATTAACTTCCAAGCTTCTTTGTCTGTTGTCGATAAATCTCTCCTTGAGGAGGCTAAAAAGAATAATCTTCTGTTGCATGGCAGAGAAGATTTATATTAGAGACAAAAGTCTCATTCAGCCTGGCTTAAGGATATCGACAGAAACACTGTTGCTTATCATAATTTTGTGAAGAAATATGATAAAAAGAACAAGATAAACAGAATCAAAGAAGGAGATCAATGGCTTACTTCAAAGGTTAAAATTAGTTGTCCACTATTTTCAATCACTCTTAGCTCCTGATTTGGGTGATGACAATTCAACTGATTTAATGGATGTGATCCCCAATCTTGTCAAGGATGATGACAACACCAGACTTCTGGTTATTCCTAAAACTAATGAAATTCTTAGTACTATTAATTCTCTTAGTTCTGTTTGTGCTGCAAGACCAGATGGTTTTAATAACAAATTCGATAAGAAATGCTGGCCAATTATCAGCTCTAATCTCTGTCAAGCAATCCAGGGTTTTTTCAAAGGTTACACACTTCTTACAAACATCCAGGCCACTACAATCTATCTTATTCCTAAGGTGGATCACCCCAACACTTGGCAAGAGTTTAGACCGATAAGTTTAACTACTATGATCAGCAGAGTCATTGGAAAAATCATCAACAACGGCTTGCAAATATCTTGCCTCATCTAATTTCTGAGGAGCAAGGGGCATTTGTCAGAGGTAGAAGTATACATGAAACTATTCTCATTGCCCAGAAGTTCTGTTGTGATCTAAACTCCAAATGTAGAGATGACAGTGTTATCCTAAATACTGATATGACCAAAGCTTTGATAAGCCCAATCACATGTTTATCTTCAAGATTCTGGACTTATTTGGATTCAATTCTAATGTGGTTTCTTTGTTCAGCAATTGTATTGGCAATGTACATTCTTTATCATAATCAACGGTAATGGCTTCTTCACCAAAACTCAAGGCCTGAGACAAGGAGACCCTCTGTCTCCTAGTCTCTTTATTTTGGCAGAAGAGTATTTAATCAGGGGCATTAAGAAGATTTCGATTAAGAATCCTAAATCTAGATTCAAAGCCATATGTGATATCAATATTGCCCGTCTTTCCTTTGTTGATGACTTTATGGTTTTCAGCAATAGTGAAGCCTCAACTATTCTAGGTAATCCAAAACTTTCTGAGTCATTATCAGAGAGTCTCTGGTCAGCTGATTAATAACACCAAATCCAAAATAATTGTTCCTTGCAACATGAAGAACCAGGGAATAAGAACCATTGAAAATATCTTGAACTTTAAGCATATGAGATTACCTTTTATATATCTGGGTTCCACCATTGATGTCTCCACCAGGATTTCTAACTATGAGAATATGGTTTCTAAGATAAGAAACAAAATTCTAGAGTGGGAAAAAACTGTTCTCTTGTTTGCTGGTAGGCTCACGCTGATCCAGTCTGTCTTATCAACTTATCCTACCTACCTCCTTTAACATACTGCTCTTCGAAGTTCTGTAATCAATAGAATTGAAAGATTTTTCAATAAATTTTTATGGGGAAACAGAGAAAATAAGCATACTATTACTTGGTCTAAGTGGGAGAGGTTATGTAGAAGTCATGAGGAGGGAGGTCTCAATCTGAAAAGGTGGAACCATGTGCAACAAACTTACTCCCTGAAACTGTGGTTTATTTTTAGAACTCAGAAATCGTTATGGGCTAAGCTTACTGCTTCCTTCTACTGCAACAAAAATATTCATCATGTTCTAGTCTTTTCTCCACTAAAGAAATCGAAAATCTAGGCTAAGATTATCAAAGTCAGGGACATTGTTGAAAACCCTATCTTTTATAATCCGGGTTGTGAGAACATGGATTTCTGGCTCGACTGATGATGCTTTGAAAATCCTTTCATCCAATTCAAGGCTACTGATAACAGAAGTTGGTTGTGGGATGTTAATATAGAAAATGTAAGCAGCTTTTGGGTGAATGGTACATGAGATTTGGTGAATGGTACTTGAGATTTCGACAGGCTTAAATCTTTAGTAATTGATACTGAAATCAACAAAATTAAAACCATTACATTAAGGGATGATCCTGATAAGATTATTTGGTCTCTTTCCCCTGATGGAACTTTTAACTACAAAGAAACCTGGAATTTCATCAAGCAGAAGGGTAACAAATCCAATTTTTATGCCAAAACTTGGAATACTGTTACACCAAGAAAACGTTCATTTCTTCTTTGGAGGGGTCTTTTTAATTGGATTCCTTCGGATTCTGTCATTCAAAGAAAGCGATTCCAGCTTGCATCTAAGTGTCAATTCTGCAGCAACATTGAAACTACTCACCACACGCTGGTTCAATGCTCTCAATCCTGGTCAGTTTGGGTATTTTTCAGTTGCTTGTTCAAGATTCATATGAATCTTCATCATCTTATTCGAATGTGGTATTGGTATACTCACAAGCAGTGTGACATTTTCACAATCCTCCCTGCTATTATTACTTGGGCTATATGGTCAGCTCGAAACAAGAAGAAAAATCTTGAACAAAATGTGAACTCTTCCACTATCATCAACCACATCATTTTCATTCAAGATTGGTCTTGACTCTGCAAAGATCTTAAAAAACTCTCACTGGGGAAAATAATTTAAAGCTTCCATGTCTTTGGGGTGTGTCAACCACATTAGAAACTTCAGAAAGCCTCATTTTCTCAGGTGGAAAAATCCTAAAGCCAACCGGTTCAAGTTAAACACAGACAGGGCTTGTGATCTCACTGGTTAAACCAATGGTGGTAGGCTAGTTCGTAACAGTGAAGGAACAATAATCATTGGATTTGGTAGACTTTACGGTAAGGGCAATTCTCTGATTGCTGAAGGTAAAGCCCTCTTTGATGAACTTGGACTATGTAGAATGCTTCATATGGTTAACTTGGACATCAATATGGACTCTGAAATTCTGGTGAATCTTTTGCTATTTAGTAAAACTGCCTGGTATTTGGAGCCTATCTTGAACTACTGCAAGAGCCTCATCCATCCTCCCATGAACATCAACCATATTTTTCATGAACAAAACTTCGGGGCTAACTGGATTGCAAATCATACCTTAAAGGATGGTAAGGAGATTGATTTTAACCATAACGATGCTCCTAATTCGCTGAAAGCGATTACGTTTCTGGAAAATATGGACATTGGATATCTTAGAGCGATTGATGTTGTTCTTGGTTTCGTCTTCCTCGCTACCTCAATAATCTGGTTGTTTTTGTTGTTCTTGGCTTTACTCCATCTTCTCAAATCTTAGTCTCTGTTTTTGAATCCAATGGCGATATTCGTTTCTTTGTGTTCAAATCAAGTTTTTTGTAAATTTTCATTTAAACCCTTGTAATTACAAAAGTTTATCAATAAAAACAATCCACTTTTAGTAAAAAAAAGGTACGATAATCGGTACACTGTTCAAATCATAACTTGGTATTAAAATAAATAAATAAATAATATATATATATATATATATATATAAATTTTACCTTAACACAAACAAACAACGGGATTATGAACTCTGTCCTAAAAACAAAAGAATATAATGAACTACTTATTGAGTGTATAGAATAACTGTATTTATTTGGTTATTACTATATTTGTGTTGTGCTTTATTTTGTTTTTATTTGGTTGTAAGTGTATTTTATGAAATTGTGGTTGATTTTTTTATTTGTCTCCTCTCATTTTTAACTATTTGTTATATTATTTTTGTTTTAGTCTTACCATTTTTTTGCTTTTAATAGTAGTTTGATTCATACTTTTAAGCAACATCTTCTATTCAATATTTTAAATTAAAAAAAAATATCATCTTTCTAAGTTAACTTATATAAAACAAAAAATTTAAACCTTTTGAGATGCTAGTAAGGCTTCGAAAAAATAAACAAGTGTTGTTTATTAACTTATATAATAAGCAGTATGTTAGGTTTAATTTTGGTATTGCGAGAATTAAAAATAAAGATTTTATTATTTTATTGTTGTTTAAGAATGTTGTATTTGAAAGCTTATAGTAAGGTGGAAGTAAGAATATTTACTGGTGGCGTTCCGAATGAATCATGTATATCCAACACAAGAATTTGATGTTGTTATTATGTCGATAATATTCCGCCATTCCCATCCAGGATTTCTCCATCTTTTTTTAACCTCATTTGAGTCTGATTCCTCCGTGGAGAAAACTCTCCATTTTATCTCTTCGTCTGAGGCTGATGGGGAAGGAAATGGTGAAAAAGTGGACGCCCCACTGTATGGATCCACCCACAATAGAGAGGCCGCTAATACCCTGATGAGCTTGCCTTCCGACAAAGCTACTATCTAACCCCTCTGTAAATATTTCTTTTATCTTTATCCATTTTTAGAATGTGCATGAGCTAAATGACCCAATTAGGTAAAAAAAAATATTAACGATTTTATTATGAGTAACAATATTTCTATCATGATCTTGGTTGAAATTCTTTTCTCGTAAAGCAATCCATATTATTAGAAATATGGCCCCTTGTTGCATTTCACCAATAACCACGATCACCACCCCTTGGTAGGATCTGGGTTATCTAGAATCACAATGGTATCATTATCTCTACTCTAACCTTATCATCTCAACACATCCATTGCTATGCTAAGCATCTTAATTCCCCAATCTTTTTCTGTTTCACTTTTATCCATGCTTTCAATGACGACCCTCATAGAATCTCTATCTGAAATAATCTCCAATCCATTTCGTTCCAAGATCAGGGTATCCCGTGGGTTCCCTTCTAGGATTTCAATATCATTCGCAAGACGGATGAGCGTTTTGGTTCCTCCAAAACCTGGTCTCAAGCTATTGATGATTTTAATAATTGATTGGTGCGAACTTAGTGATCTTTGCTTCACTAGATCCTTTTATACTTAGCACAAAAAATGCATCTCAAATCCTATATTTCTTAAGATTCACCGTGTTTTAGTTAACAATAACTGAGATGAGGCTTTCTCTGGTTCATTTGTCTACTACGGTTTCTCTCGTTCCTCTGACCATATCATTGTTCCGTAAGTGTCAGAAAAAACCTTTTAAACTTTTCAACATGTGGCAACCTCATCTTTTTTCATTGATATATGTCACCTCTAGTTGGAACTCTTCTTGTCCCGTTCAGGGCATGGAGCTTATCACTTTTAAACTAAATCGCCTCAAACTTTCCCTTATAAACCTTAACTTTAGTGCTTATAGTGATATCAACTTAAGAGTTTCCAACGCTCAAAAGGATCTTTTATCTGCTCAAGCCCTTCCCAGTCAAGATCCATATAACTTTTCTCTTATCACTAAGGAGATCGAGGCTTTTTCATCATTTGTCTTTCTCAGCAGAGCTGCAGAATCCTTCTTTAAGTAGGAAATACTAAATTATTCCATAAAAACATCAACAACCGTAGGTTGTGTATTAAAATTACATCAATTATGAATAAGTTATATGATTTGATCACAACTTCTTATGGAATTTCCAACGTCCTTGTCAGTCACATTAATTCTCTACAAGACCCCAAACACCCTCCCGGGTATCAGGGTCTATCCAAGCTCTCATCTCTTATCTCTTTTAGGGTTAATTCCTGGGACAAGTCCTGTATGACTCACCCGATTACCCGAGATCAAATCAAAAGAGCTCTATTTAACATTGACAGCAACCCCTGATCTCTGATGGTTTTAACTCAAGTTGTTTAAATAGTCTTGGCCTATTGTGGGTGACGACATCTGTATTGATGTTCTCGACTTCTTTAACTCAAATAAATTGGAGCTTTCGTGGAACACCACATCCATAACCCTCATTCTGGAATCCGATTCTCCTACTTATACCTATGATTACCGACCCCTTGTTTTATGCAATGTTGACTACAAAACCATTTCTAAGATTATGGTCAACAGAATCAAAGACTATTTTCCTTACCTGCTCGACAATTCCCAATCGACCTTTGTTGTTGGTAGAAACATATCCGACAACATCCGTATTCCCTAAGAGCTTCTCAAGAGGTATGATTTTAACTCCAAAGGTAAGAGAGTTTCTCTAAAAATTGACTTAATGAAAGCTTTTGACAACGTTTGATAACACCATATCCTTGAAATTCTCGTCATCCAAGTCATCTCTAACATCCTCAAAGAGAAAAGAAACAACCGTAAATTCAAGTTCCACCGTAAGTGTCACAAACTTAAATTTATTAATTTCTACTTCATCGATGACTTAATGATCTTCTTCAATGGTGACTGTTTCTTATCAAGAAAGGCCTCAATGACTTCATCTACTCTCAAGGCTTCAAATTAGTCTTGATAAGAGCCAAATCTCACTATCCAGGAGATTATTATGGCAATAACTATAACGTTCACAAAAAAAAACTATAATTACTTTGTATGATCCTAATTTTGTTGCTATAAATTCAGTTTATACTTTCATTAAGCTTTCATACAGAAAAAACTATGCTATTTGAAAATAGATACTATAATTTTGTATTATTTGGATGATGAATCCATTTATGATGATTTATCTTGACTTAATTGTATCACCAACTAGAAAAAAAAACCTAGAAACTAACAACAACCGAAGAATACTCTTTATCTTCTGGTGATGATGAGATTTCTTATTTTCCTCATGGAAATTATTTTCCAGAATGTTTTAAACTTTATGGAGATAAAGAGGACCCAAATGAAGATATTGTTGTTGCTCACTTGAGAAAAAAAAGAGAAATTGTAGTTTATTTGTAAAAAATGAAAAAGAAGAAGAAGGGATCATGTTATTGCTCACAAAGAATATAGATGAAATGTAGTATATTTTTAGAAGATGAGAATGAAGAAAAAGTGAAGGAAGAATAGTTTGATAAAAAGACTCCGAAGAAGAGGAGGAAAAATCTGTCCAAATAAATAAATAAATTGAAAGTTTGTTGTTTACTTTTTCTTGTTTTTATGTTTTGTTTTTGGTTATTTTATTTTTAGTTTGTTTATCTTAAATTTTAATGTATTTTTATTTTTTATAATTATGAATTTTAATGTTTCAACTCTAGTTTTTATAATGCTGGTAACGACTCTATCAGTTTTCATAGAATCTATCATCAAACATTACATAATCCTACATCTATGAAATATGTGAACTGGATTCACATATATCACCATCCATGTATTTGGTTGTGAAATGGATTCATATTCATCGCAAATCCATATGTAAAGTGTCACGCATCTATCATGCATCATAAGGTCTCACATTTATCAACATCCTATGTTTTTTGGTCATGAAAATTATCAATAGTTAAGATGATAGTTACAGTATAAGACTTAAAACTATTCATGTATTTTGATTACAAAAAATATCAATGGTCAAGAGGATAGTTGCAACACAATGTCAATAGACAAATAAAAAAACACAAAAACCTAAAAGACTATTTACTAACTATAAAAGGCTTGTTGTTACTATCTAACTTCAATAACCGTTTTGTTTTTACACTATCTTTACTTTATTTACACAGAATCTCGTAATGGCCGAACACTCAAAACAGTATAGAAACTCTTCATTTGAAAATAACCCAACTTACATAATATTTCTACACGAACTGGAACTACTTGATACAAACGAAAAGACAGATTTTGTTCAAATTTATAGAAGATTTGGTCATGAATCTGCTGATTATAGACATGCTCAGTCTGAAATTACACAAGTTGCGTTTGAAATTAGTCGTCTCTAGTTCGTAGAGGTGAAACATGATCTTCCCATAAAATTGCAGCATCGCTTCCACCCCAGCGAGCCTCTAAGAAGTGTCACAATAAGTAGTTATCTAAAACAAAAAAGATTAAAATGCTGGAGAAGTCACCTACTTTATAAGGATCTAGATGGAATAACATCAAAGTGTAAGGAATCAACGTTCGAAGCCAAGTTCTTATATTAGCTTCTTTTGTTGCTTAATTTTTATTATTTGTATGTTTTATTTTTAGCTCTTTTTAGTTATTCTGTTTTTAGGTGTTTTTCTTGAAATTTAATATATTTCTCTTTTTAAATTATGAAGTTTAATATTTCAACTCTAGTTTATATAATGTTGGTTACACGTCTATCAATTTCCATAAACAACTATCACCAAAATATTACCTAGTCCCGCATATGTCATTATATACATGGGTTCTTATCATTTACATGGTTGAAGATCTATAATCATTTGAATAGTTTCACATTATTTATATAATTGCGCATCTATCATGTTATATGGTTTCACATTATTTATAAGGTTTTGCATCTATCATCATTTAATGCTTTGCATCATTTAACGGTTTCACATTATTTACAAGGTTTGCGCGTCTATCAAGCCCATAATATGGTTTCACATCAATCACCAAACATTACATAGTCTCGCATCTATAAAACCCATGAACAAGTTTTGCATATATCACGCACTATATAATTGGTTATGATTAGTTTCACATCTACCACCATCCATGTATTATATATGGGTCCCATATCTACCATACATCATAAGATCTCATATATATCATTATCCATGTATTTGGGTCATGAAAAATGTTAATGGTTAAGATGATAGTTTCAATAGAAGGCTTATCACTATCCATATATTTTGATTATGACATAAAAGTAAAAAAAACTAACAACTAAAAGTATCAAAATTATACCAATCTTACAAAATCTCTACACATGGTCGTGTATTATGATAATATTTCAAACAACAACTACATATTTTTTGGAATACTTAATTCTTCTCTAGGTGGAATATGTTTCTTCTTAGGTCTTCCAACTTTGTTTTCAAAATTGGAAGAAATATATCTAGATAAGTTGTTGAAGTAGATTTTTTTACCAAAAACAGCAAGCACGGGGTTGCTATATGAATATGTTGCCTTATACGAATTTATAAAACAACATGGCTCAACATATAGCATAAGCTTCTCATCTATGTAAAATATGGCTGCAAAAGCACGAGAGCGTGGAAAATAACCATGCTACCACGCATCCAAGAACATATAGATAAACTAAGATCAACAACGATAAAAAAGATTATAAAAAAGTTCATGTAAAAGAGGAGTATACAAATAAACTATTTATGGATTTTTTTATTTACGTTGGTTTTTAACTTTTTATCAAATTTATTATATAAATCACTAGTCTAACGTTTAGCCTCAACATAACGTCTTGAAATTTGACTCATAAATAATAATCTAACTATGTCAACTAACTCCAATATAGGAAGATTAGAATATTGTTTAATCCGATGATTAAAAGACTCAGATGGAGTAGAAGCTAGAATCATACCTTTTGCCTTTGGAAAACGTACAAGAATATTCGTCCGAAGGTGAATTCTAAAAAAAATTAATAACTTTATGACCTCATTCTCTAAACAATTCCTCAATATATTTAATGTACAAGTTATGATTCGCAACATAAGCACATATTTTAGACATGTAAATCATATATTTTCCTTAAATGGTGTAGATGTACCACTCAAATACAATATGCATGATAGTAATCTCGAAACAAAGAAAATACAACACTAAAAATACCTAAATGACGATTATTAATAAATGTGATTTGACGATCCAATAAATGGGGTTTTAACATCTCCAAAACCATAACCAATTTTCAGAACCTTCAGCCCAACAATACCAAATGCAATATGAAAGATACATGCACAAAGTTATGGAAAATATATTATAAATCATACTATTGTATTAATTATATATGGTTTCACATCTATCGTATTTCCGGTTAACATCTATAACTGGTTATATCAAGTTTCACATCTATTATATTGATTTACCGAATTTCACATCTATCATACCGATTATTCATCTATTATATTGATATCAGGTTTTCGTATTTATCATATCGATTATATCCGATTTCGCATCTATTATACTAAGTATCTCTCGTTGTGCATTTATCATATTGATATACTTGGTTTCACATCTATCATATATAGTTCATCATCTATCATATATGTTTCACATATATAACATTTGGTTATATATGGTTTCACATTTTTTGATCTAACATAAGAAAATAAGATGCTTTGCAACAAAAAAAACAATACAAAATGAAACTCACAATTATTACCATATTTAGCTATCACAAGAACCAAATGTTATAAAACAAAGATTGAAGACATTGGTTTCCAAAGTATCCTCCCACATGTAGTCATTACTGCTATCAAGAATCTTCATCTTTTTGAAATAATCTTTAAGTAGTTTATATAAAATAGAACTATCTCTGTATACAACCATCTTATCTTTCTCTAAAGCAATCCATGAAAGAGGATAAATGATATATAAACCGTAGTCGTTTAAAAAAATGATTTTACATTTATGGTTGTAACATCAGCATTGCTCTAACACCATCACGTATCTCATTAGCAATCAAATGCGATGATAAATGCTTTCTACTTTATTGGAAAAAACCATTCCCACAAGTTTGAGGTTGTATATACTTCTTAAGAAAAAAAACGAGTAAACTTTTCTTTTTTTGCATAAAATCTCTAAAAACAACCTTTTTGAATCTTTTTTTGTGCAATAAACAGTTATTCTTTCTTTATTATTATGCATATATTTGAAAGTAATTTTTTATTGTAAAGTCAACTTACTAATATCTAATTTTAATCATATTGTACCATCTTAAAAAACCTACCCAACATCACTAATTTTATTAGCCCAACCAACAGTAGCAAGTTGTTGTTCTTGTAACCATACAATTCATACCATAACTATTTTCACGACAAATGAAATATCTATTCGAAGCTTCAAATAAAATTTGAGCAGTTTCTCTAACATTATCGCCAACAACAAAGTCACTTTCAATATCAATAGTAACATTTGAAACCTGAAAGTATTAATATTTGATACCAAAGCAATTAAATCACCATCACAACCTAAAATAATATTTTTAGGTCACCACAACAATATCTTAATATGAATTTACCTCAAAACAACATATCATATTTACTTAAAACAATTTAATCATATCTTTAAAGTCTTCAAAGAGTAAGATTTTAGATTGCAAATTCACCATTTAGTTTAAAAATACATAGTTGACTTCTAGACATCGTATACCCTTGATAATTCTAAAAGTAAAAATAATAAATGTCTTGCATCTATCATTAAAAAAAAGTATGGCCCCGCATTTATTATTAGAAAAATAAGAAGCGTCTCATATCTATAAAAAAAATTTTAAAAATAGTCTCCTATGTAATAATTACACACACATGTTTGTAGCCTTTTTTTTGTGAAAACTTATCCAAAACCATACTTTTCAACTACATTTTACAAAAAAAACTACAAAAAACAATAAATAAGTAAAACCTAACCCAAATAAATGTTTCAACTTCATTTTACCAATAAAAAAAGTTAAAATCGAGTAAAAGGAAAACAAAAACCTAAAAACACAAAACTTGTATAGTCGATTTTGAAAAGATGAAACAAGTTTAAATAAAAATTAATAATAAAATCAAAATATAAAAAAAAATAAACAAAAAAGAATGAACTCAAAATCAAAAAAACTAAATTTTCAGTATTATGCGGTCTATTCTTCATCCAAAAAAATATAAAGAGATAAAAAGACATAAATCATCACTCAAAAACTTAATTTTTTTATGTACTTTATTAAAAATATTTTAAATATTATAAAAAAATGGTTGGGTCTTAATTCATAAATAAAATATTTTTTTAACCCACATAAAACAAAACTTTTAAGTATACAATAGTTTGGTTCTCTAATTTTAATTGCTAGTATATATATATTGGATAATAAGTCCGTAATTTAGTCTTGTTTATAATTTTACCTTTTATTTTGTGGATTTGAAAAATATGAATTTTAATATATGAAAAGAGTGGACTATAAAATGTTGAAACTAGTGATAGAATGGTAAACTCAGAATAAAATTCTGCATCTCAAAAATCGAGACGTAGATAGCTTTTACCTTCATGGTAAATGTACAATAAAAACTCATTAGTTATCCCAATTCAAGCTTATTCTAATGATCGATGATTTGTTTTTATAAATCGAGTTCTGTTAAAAAATTTAGATGAAAACGAAACGTAATAAAGAAGCTATAAATGTCGAGGAATCGATGATACCCGAGAGTTTCCATAAACAAACGGTGCCATTTCTGAGCGCAAGCATTTCTAGAGAGAGAAAGAAGAGGGAGAAGTACACCGCTCTTCTTCTTCTTCTTCTTTTTCTTCATCTTCATTTTCATATTGTCATGTCGAGTGAGAGAGTTGCATTTGAGAAGGGAATCAATGGACTCGAGAAGGTTGTTCTCCGCGAGGCAAATGGTAGCTCCGCCGAGGTACATCAACATCATCACCGACGTTTGTGTTTTGTTGTAGCCATTTCTGATTTCACCGTGATTTGATCATTGTTGATGTTCATATATCGATTTTGTTTTTGTTTCTTAGCTCAGATCGGAAGTGTTTTAGTTCTTCCGATTTTGTCATTGTATATGTATTGTATCCGTTCGCCGATCCGAGTCTGCAAGTGTTTGTATCTTTTCATTGATTTACGATTTTTCATGTTGGATATGTTTATACTGCGGATAATCTGTGTGCGAATCGTTGTCTGCATTTACATGCACTGATAAGTGCTTTCCCTGTGAATATAGAGGTCGGATCTCATTGATTAGGTCATCTGTAGTCTTTAGCGGACTAATTTTTTACTTGATTTGACGGAACTCATTGATTTGGTTAATTAAATGAGAAAAAAAACTGAAAGAGAGACTAGTTCTTGATTTGTTTCAGCTAGGCTTACACTGTTGGGCATCTATAAATCAATACTAGGCTATAATATTGCTTGATTGATCTGTTTCTACCTTGGGTGTATTCAAGAGCAGGAGATGACTTGCTTTACGGAAGAAAATATTATTGAACTTATCGATGAGCCTTCTAATATAATATTTTTTTGGTTTTCAGGACTTGCTTCTTAATACTGTGTAGTGGATTATGTTTGTTTGTGTTCATTTCATGTTAGGATTCTTATACTGTAGATGTTTATTCTTTGAGTTTCCCAGGTGTATTTGTATGGTGGTCATGTGACATCTTGGAAGAATGAGGCTGGGGAGGAGTTGCTTTTCATCAGTAGTAAGGTGCTATGACGTATTTATTTTCAATTCTCTTCGATTTAACTAGTGGATACTTTCGGGGAGAATAGCTTTTCTTGAGGAACGTACTTTGGAAATCTTTGTGGTGTGTGATATTCTTTGAGCCGCTACTTTGAACTAGCTTGCCTGGCTTGTTTCATTGTCATTTCACGTAGTAATCATATTCTTTAAGCGGTGACCTTTTAACCCAACAACATTTTTCTATATAGAATTGTTTCCTAGTCTATGAAGGGTTGAAACTAATCTTGTGTATTGGTACCCGGATTGGTCCTATGATCTCTGCAGTTTTATTATACTTTTTGGTATAGTTGGTTACGTTATTTAATCAGTCCTATATATATACTATAAAAAAACAACTGTACTTTTCAACATCAGATGGTGAATCTGTTTTGCTGTCAGCAATGCATTATACTTTTCTTCGAGTAAACTTCTATTTTTGTATTTGTTTTTAGTCTTTGGTCCTGTATTGAGATATTCATCTTCATCGTGTCTATTGTATCTTATCACGGCATTTTATGGTTATGTCATATCATATGACTCATATGTGCACTCGTTATACGCTTATTTCAGGTAATATGTCTTTCTCAACACCGAAATAAAGTGTACTAAAAAATGAGTGTGTTATGTGTATGCAGGCTAATTTTGCTCCCCCAAAACCTATTCGTGGAGGAATTCCACTATGCTTTCCTCAAGTATGCGCTTTTCTGCAATGGTCTTTTATTTATTGTATGGTGGTGTTGTGGTCTTGAAAAGATTCACTGTATATGCAGTTCAGTAATTTCGGTCCTCTTGAAGGACATGGATTTGCTAGAAATAGGTTTTGGAGCATTGATTCTGTTCCACCACCTTTACCAACAAATAGTAAGGCTTTTATTGATTTGATCCTGAGGTCATCTGAAGATGATACGAAGAACTGGCCTCAAGATACGAAACTTTGGCCTCACAGGTGAATAATAATAAGTTTTGTTTCTTGCGTATACTCATAATATAAGTGTAAACTCTTTAGTCTTCTTAATTTGTTTGTTTTTCAATATTAGAAGATTGCCTATTTTGCAGTTACCTGTAATTATTTCTTGTTTGTTCTCATTTAAGTTATGAGTTCCGTCTGAGAGTAGCTGTGGGACCTGAAGGGAATCTGATGTTGACATCCCGAATCAGAAACAGCAATACTGATGGAAAGCCTTTCTCATTTACATTTGCCTATCACACCTACCTTTCTGTTTCAGACATCAGGTTGGCTTTGTCTATTTATATTTATTGCATTTTGTTTTATTTTTTTTACATATTATTATCTGTCTTCTAAATTCTTTTGTCTTATTGTTGTTTTAAGCTTTCAGCTTCTTCGACGTAGTTTGTTTTATATGCTCAGCTCAGTTGTTTTAATGGATTTGTATTTAGGGGTTGTTTATCTTTTTGGTTTTACTTAATGGAAAACAGCGGAAGTATATAAGTTTTCCTTTTATGCCTTGATCAATGCCAGCAAAAAGTTGGAAAAATTGCTGATATATTAGGATTGAGAAGCGTAAAAATGTGTCAGTAATGTATTAGTCTAGAACCTACTATGAAGTTCATCGACTTTGGCTAACTGCCCTGTCTAGATTGTGCTTGTATCCCTCAATTGTGTTTACGTGGGCTGCATTTCTACTTGATGAAGTATATTGATGTTTTTTTGTAATTTTTGGTTTTGCAATGGGTTAGAAATGCAAGTGATCGTCCCAGCCCCTCTTGACTGCGGTTTTTTCTCAAACTTCCTCGGCTAAAATTATTACTTCCCATAAATAGTCATTTACTTTTATAGATATTTATGCTAACATTTGCACACATTAAATCAATTATACAAAGTATATGGTACTTGAAAAATCTAAAAAAAGAGTCAATGGTCTTTCGGGTGATTTGAAAAATAAAATCATAAGGTGTTTGTTTAATCTGTTGTATGATAAGAAAGACAAAGATTAAGGCTGTAGGAGTTGAAATGAGTGAGTATATATGCTACTTTCCCTTGTAAACACAAGAATCTAAGTGGAGACTCAGTGGGTCTAAGTTGGCCTAAATTACCTTAGTTGCTTGTCTCCAGTGAAGTTCGGGTCGAAGGGTTGGAGACATTTGATTATCTTGACAACTTGAAGAACAGGGAACGTTTTACTGAACAAGGGAATGCAATAACATTTGAATCTGAGGTGAGTTAATGTTGTTATCTCTTAGTTTATATATTTTGTATTCAAATTTACCGATTAATTATGATTTTAATGGTTAAATAGATCGACAAAATATACCTAAGCACTCCTACAAAGACCGCTATTCTAGACCATCAAAAGAAGAGGACATTTGTGATACGCAAAGATGGACTTCCAGATGCCGGTGAGACTTCATGTCCTGTATGCTGTTCTTTCTTCCTTTTGTTTATGTGCTGTACCACAAGACATGAATAATAAAATGACCAGAATAATACAAGTTCCATATATATGACAATATATTATATGGTAAAAAAAAGGGATGGTTTATGTTTCTCATTTTCGTGAGTTTTGTTTACTCTGCTTGTTTATTCCCTTTTTTCTACATTGGTTTGTTCTAAACATCTTCATACAGTGGTGTGGAATCCATGGGAGAAGAAAGCGAAGGCTATGGCTGACCTGGGAGATGAGGATTACAAGCATATGCTGTGCGTAGAAGCTGCTGCTGTTGAGAAACCTATCACATTGAAACCTGGTGAGGAATGGAGGGGAAGGCTGGATCTCTCTACTGTTCCTTCCAGTTACTGTAGTGGCCAGCTTGATCCTCAGAAAGTTCTCAATTGCAGCTACTAAATGCCTCGTATACTGCTCTATATATTGTTGTACAGGTAAGTTCATCAACTCTTTGGTGAGACAGTAAATAACCTTTTTGTATCTGCATTTTCATCTTTGCTTCTTTAGCTAAGCATCGGCTTCTGACTTTTAAAAACAACTGAATCAAAATGTTTTCTAAATCAACAGATTTGTGGGTAATGGTTATAACATTTTGGGTACCGCTAATCCCTGCACAAAAGTCTTTACTTTGAAATTTTATGTGAATTATTTAAAGCATAACTGTTAGAAATATTACTTTTACATACTTCCAGTTTGTTAGTTATTACTTAACACTTTTCGTGTGGGTTTTAGCCTTGTCCTAATATTTTATGTATGAAAGATTATCGGCAAAATGTCTCCATTCAATATATTTGTGGAGCCGTCCTTTTATCTAAAGGCTTCTTTTGATGATAATAAGCTGTTTTTGTTTTTCAAAAAATGTTGAAACACAAGCCAAGGCCAATTAACCCTGTTGAGATCCTGTTAGTGTTCTTTTTATGAAGTGACCTTGATCTTTTTCGGCTGCTCTTCAAGTAGAGCTCACAGTAATATATTTATATGGATGTTATTCACTTTTGCAGGTATTGAGGCAAGTTATATTATGATCATAGTAGTGAACCCTGCCCATCATAAACTCTTTTCCATTTTGAATTCTACTTGGGTGTGGAATTAGTAACATATGGATCATACCTATAAATTAGGTGCAAATGCTATAATGTACCTGAGGAAATTACTAAGCACGAGTAATATATATCCGTTTTACTCCGGATTATGTATTAATAGATCATGAACTTGTAGTTTGTTTAAAATTTTGCTTTATTTATACAATAGTTATATCATTAATTTGGTTGTTACAAAGACTAACTATAGGCTTATAAGAATGAAATAAATTTGTTCAAAGATTAATTGACTCATGCGGAAACCCATGTCTCTGGGTTGTAAGCTGGTTAACTCTTCCACTTTATGGTTTTGATTTAAATAGCCCTGAAAAAAGACGGGCGCGTAATAGTTGTATTGTGGCTTTTCAATTGGCTCATATGGAAGATTTTGAGAAAAAATTTCTACCAAGCTATGTAATGTATGGTTTATGTCTATGTTTCAATTATACTTGGATTCTGATAGTGTGGGCTTGATTTTTAGCCACTGTGTTAATCTGTTTGTGTACTAAAACGTTCAATAATCTGTTTGTATACTAAAACATTAAGATGTTGAACGGATATTTTTAATTGTCGTGATAAAATTATTAACTAAGAAAAAACTTAAAGAAACCATTAATCGATATTCGTTAAGTGGGGGAAGCTGTTTTCCCGATAGGGTTTTATTTTTTCTATGATTTAAACTTTCTAGAACATTTGACACTTGTTTTTAAAAGATTACCTTTACTTTAGTTTTAAATTCAACATTAAATGTCATTAATCAAATAGAAAATCTTATATTAAAAGACACATCATTAACCAAACTTTAATCCAACTTATATAATTTTACTCTCTAAAATTAACCCTAAAACAAAAAAATTCAATTTTATCGAAGATTAATAATGAAAAATCAAAAAACCCAAACTTTACCGGAGAGCAACACTGAAGCAACGAACAAGGTAATTTAATCATGTTTTTACGTTTTACAACACCGTAACTTGAACATATCACTTTGAAACTTTTGTTTTTGGAGATAATCCCGATTTCTGCATTTCTGAGCGATAAACAACTGACTCCGAGACATTATCTCGGAATTAGGTGCTCGTTATTTTTTAAAAAAGACACCTGATTCTATGATGCTGTCTCGGAATTAGGTGCAATTTTTTTTGCTCGTTATTTTTTAAAAAAGACACCTGATTCTATGATGCTGTCTCGGAATCAGGTCTATTTTTTTAAAAAAAAATTGCACCTAATTCCGAGATGGTGGATTTTTATGGTTTTGGCTTAAAACAAAGCAACATGAACCGTTATGAAAAACCCTAATGAAAAACTCAAAATCGAACAAAAATACATAGAAGATACAGAAAAAAACCAAATTAGAAGATAAGAAAAAGTGACAAAACGAGATTATGATATAGAAGTGTAAAACTATAAAAAAAACGAGATTAGAAGATAAGACATGAAATTGAAAGTTAAAAAAACACGATTAGAAGATACAAACATGGTTATGATGTTAGAACATGAACTTAGTGCTTTACAAGCTCTTGCTCTTTCGGTTTAGTCGATCTACAAGGAGAGGATTTTTTTTTGATTGGTTTCTAGGTTAGGTTAAAAGAGGGGGAATGAAAGGTAGGAGTAATTTATATGCTAGAGGGTGTAGCTAGGGTTTAGTTAATGGAGTTAGGTTGGTTGATGGAAGATGAGAAAGTGGAAGTTAATGGGTTGATGGAAGATGCGAGTTAATGTGTTCTTGAAAATGAAAGAAGTAGAATAAATGAGTAAAATATAAAAGAAGGGAAAATATATTATTTCCTTTATGGAAGAAATAACAACACGTTTTTTTTAATCATGGAGGAAATAAAAAATCCTATGGGGAAATAGCTTCACTCTCGTTAAGTTTCCTTAAAATATAATATAATACATAAAATTATTTGACTCGCACTTTGATATTCATTAAAAATGATAAGTGCAATGTATTTTCAAATTTAACAAGATGTTATAAAATATATTTGTTGAAGCATATCTATCCAGATGAATTGTTATTATACCATAGGATAAGTATAAGTAATAATCTGATAAATAAGTAATTATATAAATAAAAATGAGAAAAGTACTAGTAAATACCCACTCAACTATCTAATTACCCACTAGTATCCGTTTTTTGGATAGTGTCACGTGGTACTTCGAATTGAAATTTGGATAAAAATACCCCTCGATTATATATACCCGATGGTACCTTCACCAGTACTAACCTGAGAGTTGTTTGAAAAACATACCTAGGAGTTGTTTGAAAAAATAACCCGAGAGTTGTTTGAAAAATATACATGAGAGTTGTTTGAAAAACTAACCTGAGAGTTGTTTGAAAAGCTAACCTGAGAGTTGTGTGCAACTCTCGTGATTTCCTGAGAGTTGTTTGCAACTCTCTCGATTTCTTCAGAGTTGTTTGTAACTCTCTCTATTTCCTGAGAGTTATTTGCAACTCTCTCAATTTCTTGAGAATTGTTACTCGTGAATTTTATTTAAAAAAAATTCAAAAAATATCATCAATGGGTCTAGTTTTGTTCATCTTTAAAAAATAAAATCGATGATACTCTCGTATATTTTTTCCGAGCTCCGGTTTGAAAGATATGGATATTTTTTAAAATAAAATAAAAAGAGAAAGTAAGAAAGATAAATTTTGGTTACGTGGTTGTTGATGAAGGGTGAGGGCAATTAGGATACTAAAATAATGATAGGTATTAACTGGTAATTAGGTAGTTAAGATGAGTATTAAAAGGTAATATAACAAAATCTGGGTACTAGATGACAATATAATAGTTGAGTGGGTACTTTAGGTGCAATTTCCTAATAAAAATTAAGTTTTTTTTTTATAAAATTAATTGGGTAATTATTTGATTGGTTTTTGAATGATTGAATTCGAATACCAATAACATATTGGTTTACAAATGTGAATGATTTGTAAAACTAATAATCAAGATATATGGTTTATGATCGTATTAATTCAATATAGAGTAGCTTACAATTAGCTATTGTATGTATTTATAATAAAAAAAATCTGAGTTGTGTTTCTACAATTTGAAAAAATGATATGTATTTTTCTATCATCTAAAAAGTCATTGAAAAAATATATTCTTTGTTATTCGGTTCTAAATTAAATCCAAAATAAGAGAATATTTGTCTTGATTTGTTTTATAATACAACTAAAAAAAATCCAAAGTTGAAGGATCAAAACCGACATAAAAGAATACAATAGAATAAAATCCAAACCTTTGACATTGTGTTCAAAGAGTGTCACGCTTTGAAAAATAACAAAAGAATCAATGATTTCCTCTACTAAACTTTCTACGACGATTGACACATATTAGAAAAGACTCAACAAAAAGTTCAAAGATTTGTTTAGTTTAATTAGGGTTCAAGCGGATCGAACTCAACGAGTGGTATCATAGTTATCTATAACCGTTTGAGTATTAGATCAATAAAATATGTAAAACATGTAATTTTTATTTATAAAAGATCCAAACCTGTAATTAATTATTGCTTATTTGGTAGAGGTGTGCTGATTTAAGATTTAAATTTTAGGTTATTAATTGGTTAAAAATTAAAGCATGTCACGTTATATGTTTTATCAATTGAGGATGATTTTAGGCCAATTTAGGGTCTTTGAGTAGTTTTGGGATCGCGTTGCCATAGTTGATGCAACGATAAGTACCTCATCGCAGCTTTGTGTAGTATGAGGCACCAAAGCACCTTATGAGACTACATCGGCGACACCATAATTGCTGCAACGATAAACACATCGTTGCAAACTTGCGCGATATACACACTTTTGGAATAATTTCTTATGACATGTACCACATGATTAAGGTCGTCTTAACATTGATAAATAGGTCATATGGCCAAACATATCACCTAAATGATCTATGTTGGTAAATTGATTTATTTAAAACTTTCATGAGCTCACGATTGATGATATTGCGTATAATATCAACCCCAATGATGTCTAGTGTTTGGCATAATTGATTGTGAACTTGAATATGTAAATTGAAAATAATTATTTAAGTATTTGATCAAAATAAAAAACAACTCCAAGGAAGGTTTATACCGAATTAAGTCGATTAAAATAGGATGAGTGGTGACTTTCTCAAGCTCATACACGTGCATGTTAACATGTTTGCGTCAATGTATCTTATTAGAGATGTAAGAATATGTTTTACATGTTAAATCCATATTTAAACATTGTTATAAGTTTAAGAGGCGAGTACACCACTGCCCCAATTCAATCTAATAATGTTGAACGATTTCTTGCATTTAAGTAAATTGACAAGTTAAATCATTCCACTCTAAAATTTAAAATCTCACCGTTAAGACTAACAGAAGAGCCTATATTAGCTCAAGAATCTACACCATATAATATTACATACCCCCCGTCCCCGTCCCAAATTAAATGACGTTTTGGAAAAAATAGGCGTCCCAAATTAAATGACATTCTCAAATTTCAAGGTGATATTAATTGTTGGTTTACATTTCTATCCTCTACATTTACTCCTATTTACTTAAGTCTTGTTCACAATCTATATTAAATAAAAATGTTATTTGTGGAAATTAGAGAAGCTTTTTACTATTTCAAGAATAATGATTGCATTCCTTAATTAATGCACCAAGAGCTAAAAAGTTTTACAATTTGGGACAGAGAGAGTATATATTTGCTCAAATTACTTCATTGCTTATGACCCAAAGTCCAACTTGAAACTGTTGAATGTCACATCAACATGCATATGAAATAACTATATAGATTTCAATTTAATTTTTTTGAAGCACCAACAACCAGAAAAACACCATTATCCACTTACAATGTAGACGGAAGATAATCAATTTAACAGTAATAAGCAACCTTGATATCAAGATAACATACATGATTTGTTGGCACATGACTAAATTATATAACTCTTCATCCTTGAATATTTATGTCTTTTTTTCCAAAGAGATGACAATTCCAAGGAGATAAAAACCTTATTTGTAGGAAAAAAGAATAAAAACTTGATTTGTCAATCTAAATAACAAGTATAAAATCTATAAAAATTTATTAAATTTCAGAAGGAGATGACAATTCCTAAGTTAATTTGGTATATATTTTCCCATTTTTTTCTTCAAATAAGTTACTACAAGTTCTTCTTCCTACAAATATTCAAATGAACAAAAAGTTGGGTATAATAGTGCAACATAACAAAACTACCAACATTTATGAGCAAAAATAGTGAAAGTTGGTTAACATACATAAAAAATAGAGGAGTCAAAATGTCTGGAATCTTTTATTCTTCAAGATTCAATTATTCATTAACTTGATTCATTTGTTTTGAGCCATCGATAGTCAACATTTATCAAATCAGAGAAATTAAATTAAATATCACTATAATCGAATATGATTGATAAAATATAAAAGATAAAAAATAGAAAACCATCATCAACCTATTTGGTTTCTAATCAGGGAATTAATTGATCACCCATACACATATAATTACATCAAGACTTCAAGATTTATATGACAATAATATATACTAAGATAACAAGATATAACTATTAATATTCGTAAGTCTTTATTTTCAAACCAAACTAAAGAATTGAAAGAAACCAAAAAGTTGACAAATTTCAACGATAAAAGAAAACCACTGAAGATAAAAAAGTTGTTAGGGGACTAATACTAGCAAATTTATGATGAACTTCTAAACAAAACTCACAAGGAAAAAGAAAGAAACAATTGACGATTGACAATGAAATCGATTAAAAAATTGGATGGTACTTGTCTCGAAACTCATTAATTAACAAATTCATAATGGAATCACGACTTGAACAAAGAATACAATCCAATTTGAAAATCAGTTTACGAGAATCATCAAACTGAATGGATTTTGATTTTTTTTTCTTTTAAAATGCAATCTAAATTTCTAATGTTTCAATAACGAAATTATAATATATGAATATCATTGAATACCTGATTTGACTTAAATTTTATTGATTAAGTTTGATTTTTTTAAAGATAATCGTCGGTCTCTGTGAAGAGAAGTGATTAAGAGAGTTATTGGTCTCTATGAAAATACGTTTAAATGAATCAACGTTTTAACTTAGAGGGGAGTAAGTAAACGAAGGAAGAAAGATGGCCGATGAATAATAGTTTAAGGTATCTTGCTGGTTTCTCTAAGCAATAAATGATTTAGATCAAGATTTTGGCTTATATTTTTTAGGTTAGGGAAATACGGGTTAGGAAAATAAGGGGCTTTGTAAATGAATTGACAGACTAATTTTGCTGATTCGTGGTGAACCCATAATTAAATTATTGATCGGTTAATTAAAAAAGAAAAGAAATCATCGTTATAAAATAAAAATATTTTGTAACGACATATTATGCCCGTTGTAAATTCATGGTAATTATCGATATGAAGTTTGTTTCATGGGTAAAACATAGTCATGTTACAAATTTGTTATAAACCCCTTGTTAATACTAATCATTTTACAACGAATTTAACGTGAGTTGTATATACTTCTAAAAAATAGATGATTATTGATGAGTTAATATTTCGCCTTAGTAAATTGTTAAGAGATAAATCTAAAGAGAGAAAGAGTTAGAGAGTTTTTAGAGAGAGAGAAAGTTCAAGTACAAATGAGTTCCAGAGAAAAAGTGTTCAAACCCTTTGTTAGAGTAGTCTTGCCCTTTATATAGAGGAAGGAGCCAAGACTTAGTCTTAAACTGAAATCTGTTACAAAAGAGGACTAATTGCTGTTTAGTCCTTAACAATTATACATAGTTACAAATACTCTCTAAAACTTACACCAATTACAATTTAAGGACAAAACTTACATTACTTATAATTAAATCCTTAAATTTACATTATTTACAATTTACTCCTCAAAATCCTACTTCCATATCAATTATATAATTACAAAACAATTACTATATTTTATCAGTTAAACCTACACTCGATAAACTTTATATAAGTGACATAATATATGAAACAACAAAAGAAGTATGAATAACGTTATAACACAAATAAATCTTAATGAAACTAAATAATAATATAAACATAATATACTCAGTTAGATTATAAATAAAATAAACTTATTTATTACTCAACATGCATGAATCAAATATATATAAAAAACTGATCATCATAAACCAAACGTAAAACTTCAATCTACCAAATACAGTAAACGATAATATAGAGTAGATTTTAGTGTAACTTTTGAAATGTTCTGTATTTTATTCACTGAATCATACATTATGTAATGTATGTATGTATATATATAGATCTTGTGTAATAGATTTTATGAATATTATATTTGTGTACTATAGTGAGTTACACAGTCTTATCCACGTTAGGGACTTGTTTGGCTACATGTGCAAAATGTGTTATTTGTGTGGGCTTCATTACAGCTTGGAATAATTTATTTTTGTCTTGAGCTTTAAGTAGAGTGACCACTAGTATTTTAGGTGTAGTCCATCTTGAGAAGTCTAAGCTGTTGAGACGCTTCTTGTTGCTGCGTTTAGAGTTAGTTACTAGTGAAGTGCTAACAACCTCAACTTCTTCTGTTCTTTCGCTTGCAACCTTTGAAGTCTTATCCATGGTGATGCCTTTCACTAGATTCATAATCTTGACATGCCCCCCCCTCAAAAGAAGAAGCGAGCCAGCGAGCCCAACTTTGTCACGAAGAAAGTAAAATCGGGAATGAGACAATGCATTGGTGATGCAGTCAGCAATTTGGTCTTGCGAAGGAACATATCATATTTATACAAAACCTTGAAGTACATGGTCACGAATGAAGTGGCCATCCCATTCAATGTGTTTTGTACAAGCGTGGAAGACCATATTAGACGCTAAGGAGCCGGCGCCAAGATTGCCACACCAAATCACAAAGGGTGGTGGGAGAGGAACTTCAGTTTTAGTGAGTAAAGATCGTAACCACACGATCTCTAAAGATAAGTTTACTAGAGCTCTATATTTAGACTCAGTAGAGGATCGAGAAACAATATTTTGTTTATTTGAAGACTAAGAAATAAGAGATTCTCCTAGATATACACAATATGCACCCACACTCCGACGATCATCAGGTGAAGTAGCCCAGTCAGCATCAGAGTAACCATGGAGCTGCAAATGATAGCAGGGTTTTATGTGAAGACCAAGCCAACTAGAACTAAATAAGTACATTAGGAATCGTTTAAGATTCTACTAGTGTGTTAAAGTAGGAATTTTTTGAAATTGACTCAGTCTGTTTACGACAAAAGCAATGTCAGGTCGAGTGTGTGTAAGGTCTTGTAAGGCTCATAATAAACTTCTGTATTGTGTAGGATTGGTAAAGATAGGGTCTTAGACAGGGGTAGCAGACACACCCAAAAGTTTAAGAACTAGATAGTTTGGTGTTTTGTGGTAGAGAACCTCAAAATGATATTTGTAGTTTAAGATAGGTTAAGAAGTCTGTCAATGAGATAAACACTAGTTTCAAAAGCATCAACCCATAATTTGTAAGGTAGGATAGCTTGAGTTAGAAGAGTAAGATCAGTCTCAACCAAGTGTTTATTTTTATCTCAACCCTTCCATTTTGGGTTGAGGTATGAAGATAATACCTTCTTAAAATAAACCCATTTTCATTAGCTAAGGAGGCCAGTGACCTAAAATCACATTCCCAGTAGCTTTAAACAATTTTAATTGACCTTTCAAATTGTGTCTCAACTATATTTTTGAAACTTTTTAAAACATCAAGAATTTGACCTTTATATTTGATAAGATATATCCAGGTGTGCCTGAAATGATCATCAAGAAACATAACATAAAATTTAGAACCTCCTGTAGAATGAATATGAGAAGGACCCCATACATCAATATGTATTAGGTCCAAAACATTGCTAGGATGTGAGTCAGAAATAGGATAAGGAAGATTGTGAGACTTGCCTAATTGGAAATCCTCACGTAAACTTGTTTAATTTCTTAAAAATGAATTCAACTTACAAAATTTCAAAATAGTAGCTAAGACACTTTGAGATGGATGACCAAGCTTCCTATGCCATCCATCTTTTAGAGATTCATAAATATCACTAGCTAACATAGTAGAAGACTCTAGGATAACTTTGGACATATTGACTTGGGTACTAGATGAAGGTGTCTTGGTGATCAGTGACTTATGATATCTGTTCATCTTGTAGATTCCATCCTTGGATATCTCTCTGAGTAGTGTAGTCCGTGTTACCTATTAATTTATTGGACAAAATGTTTTATGAAAATCAACAAAAATAATATTGTGATTAGTAAGTTGAAAAACACACAAACGGTTCTTGTTAATATTATGGACATGCAATATAAGTTAAAGATATATATGTTGTTTAGTTAATGAGGTTAGGTTTATTGTCCAATATGAGAGATAGAAGGCTTCTCACCACTACCAACTAGGATGTTCTTGTTACATGTATGCTCATTTTTCTGAGTCATGAGATTAGGATTACATGTGACATGGTGACTAACACCACTGTCAGCAAACCATACACCCCTCCAGTTGTATCTTAAGTTGCAAGAAAAGAACTTTGTTCACATTCTGATCTAGGATACTTAGATGGTAAGATCACATCACAGAGGATCATCCCTATAATACCAAACTGGAGCAGAGTGGCCATACCTGCTGCAGATATGGCAGGTTGGCTTACTTTGAGAAAATATACCTCATATGTCTCTATAGAAGTTGATTCTACCTCTAGGATTGTAGGTAGCTATGCATATGTAGTTTCTATTAGGAACTCTTAATTGACCATATGAGCCTCTCTGACTTGCATTGTTATTTTGTTGTTTTGAATCATTTTTGTGTGTGAAAATCACACTGGACAGATTAATGTTAGCAGTGATGTTTGTAGACTGGTAAGCTGCCCCGTCTACATTCAAAAGTGAGTAAACTAGTTTGCAAATCAAGCCAGTTTAGAATCTCCTTATCTGCAAGACTCACCAGAATAGGTGTATATTCTGAGTTACGAATTGCAAGAACTCGTGTTATTAGATTATATATAGAAAGTAGACACCCAACCAGCACTAAGTAACATAATTAACCTTCATTTTATTTAGGTATTCTACCATTGAAGATGATCATTTTTTAGTTCTCTGAAACTCTACTTTGTTATAGATAACTTTGGATCTTGTCTGTGAGCCAAACAATTTTCCAATATCATCCCAAAATGCTTTGGAGGAATATTCCTCCATTAACTGAGTTGCTATGTCAGGGCTCATTGTAGAGTATAACAAACCAAGTAGCAGCTTATCTTTAGCAATCCAATCTTCATACTCTAATTTTTTAGAGACATTTCCTTTTGTATCAGTAAAGAGTTTTGGAGGACAGATTTTATGTGCTGTTAGGAAGCCTCCCAGTTTGTTTCATTTGGTCATGGGTAACACCATGGTTTCTACAGAAGATAGTTACTTCTGTCTAGTCTAATAATATTAATGTTGTTGATTGTGTTCAAATGCAGGTTTTTTATGGTGATGGATGAATTGATGGGTAGAAAAGATTCCATGGAGTATGCGCTAAAGATTGGAAAGTCAATGATGTTTTCCATTGAAAGCTTGAGGCTTCCCAGACACAAAGTAAAAGATAAAATGGAGTAGATTTTAGTGTAGCTTTTGAAATGCTCTGTATTTTATTCACTGAATCATATACTATGTAATGTACATGTATATACAGATCTTGTGTAAGCAATTTTGGGAATAGTCTATTTGTGAACTATAGTTTGTTACATAGTCTTATCCACATTAGGGACTTGTGTGGCTACATGTACATAATGCGGTGTGGACTTCATTAGAGTTTGGCTTTGTGTCTTGTTGTCTTGGGTTTTAGGTAGAGTGACCACTAGTCTTATAGGTGTAGTCCAACTTGAGGAGTCTATGTTGCTGAGAGGCTCCTTGTTGGTGCGTTTAGAGTTAGTGTCTAATGAAGCCCTAATAACCTTAGCCTCTTCTCATTTATCACTTGCAATCTTTGAAATCTTATCGATTGTGATGCCTTTCACCAGATTCATAATCTTGACAAATACAAACAACGAACACTCGATTTCACCGACTTAAATGAAGAAATTTCATAAAACATACATGATTTGTTCTTTCGATTGTATAGCAGATTTCATGAACTTAAACAAATTTTTAATTGATGTTTATCCGTAGTAATCAACTTTTTAAACTTTTAAATAGTAACAAAAAAATTCTCAATGTTTGACTTCACTTTGATTTGACTCCTATATTTACTTCTTCGTGTTTATCGTAATTGGTCCACCATCCGATTATGCAAGGTCTTGATTGATCGATTACCCAATTTTTTTTTTATTATAATAAACCTTTATCTATTTATAAAAATAAAAAATAAAAATTTATATTACTTTGATTTGAATTTTGAACCTCATTTTCTTTATTATTACTTTGATTTGAACTTGAACTTGAACTTGCAACATTAGTTGATATAATAGATTTCCTCCTCTAATTTGTTGTGATATCCCGGACTCATCTCCAACCCATATAAACTTAGATCCAGATGATTAAACTTTCTACCTTATCTTCCGTTTCATTTGTTTGAGTATTCTTATGATTAGTTCGGATACTCCCAAGTTACTTCTAACAGAATACTAGGAAGAACCAGAATGAGCATTTGGCATAGAGTATTGAGAGGTATCTGATTGAACTATTCAATATTCTTTTTCACTCTTGATGGCTCAATTAATTTAGTTACACTGTAAGTACAGCTAGCAAAGCTTATTTTTAACTGAAAATTATATAAAACCATATGCATTATATATAAACATTCTCCCTACACAAACTGCATGTTCCATGTGAAGATATGTCAAGTTCAGTGGATATGTGTTGGCCAAAAAATAGTTGTTGTTACATATAATAAAATAAAGATTATATACCATTGACGATGACACAGTTTTATATTATTAAAAAAGTGTAATCAAAATTATTATATGTTTGAAAAGAAAACTTATAAATAATATAATAGCAAATAAGAAACCAATTCGGATATGAACTTTTTAAAACAATATTTATCGGATATAATATTAAATAAACCAATCAGTTGATCAGATCGGAAGAAGCATGCAAAGCTGTGGACAGAAGGAAGAAACAACTAAGTCGGTTACATTAGATTAGATTTGGGAAAAGGCATGCAAAGATGTGGACAAAAAGAAAAAGAACAAACAACTAAACCAAGGATTTAATATTCTTAAATGCTAATGGGTGCTTAAGAAATATTTATTTAGCTCTTTTTTATATTAAAAATAAATTAATTAAAAATGATTTATTATTTAAAACTTATCCAACAAAGCATAAAAATCTAAAAAAATTTAAAAAGTTTTATAACTAAAACAATTTTCTATATAAAATTTATCAAACTCTGGACGTAATTTTTTTAATTTTTTTTCAAAGTTTAAATTTAAAAAATTCATATATTTTAAACTATAACTCGAATAAAAATCCGAAAATATTATTGGTTTTAATTTTTTTTAAGACAAACAAAACTAGTACCACTCATAATATGTTTTTAATATATATATTTTACACATATTTATGAGTATATGGTTTCACATCTAGGGTCTCGTTTCATATCTAACATCTATTATATTTAAAATTTCGCATCTAGCAAAACAAAGAAGGTTTCACATCTTCTTTCGTTTACACTATATATTTAAAATTTTAAAAGTCGTATATTTTAAACCGTAACTTTAAAAAAATCCGAAAATACCATTGGTTTTGTTTTTTTAAGATGAAACAAATCTAGTACCACTCATGATATGTTTTGATTTTTTTAAATATATATATATTACATAGGTTTCTCATTATATGGTTCTGCATCTATCATAGTGAGTCTGGTTCCGCATCTATCATAGTGAGTCTGGTTTCGCATCTCACATCCATCATAGTGGGCCTGGATTCGCATCTAGAAGTACAAAGTTTAAACATGTTTCGCATCTGGCAAAACAAACAAGATTTCAGATTTGTTCGTTTACACTATAAATTTTATATTTTAAAAGTCCGTGTCTTTTAAATCGTAACTCGAAAATAACCCGAAAATACTATTGGTTTTGTTTTTTAAAGAAGAACAAAACTAGTACCACTTATGATATATGTGGCTGTAGTACTAACACCAGTGCCGCCACTAGTCATTTGAAGTTGTTGATATCTAGAGTTTATGCTTCATCTTCTCACGATTTTCTTCGGGATTGTTGGTATCCTCGAGCAGAAGGGAGAAGTTCCTCTTGTAAGTTGGGGATGGAAACGATAGGGTTCCTTTTCAGCATGAAATCCAGTTTCGATAAAAAAACCAGAAAAATAAGTACATGGGATGAGCGAATACATAAAGGTTTTCTTCGATTGAGACTCAATCACGAGAATCAAATTGAAACTGAGCTAGGTAAAGATAAAGATCTAGATTGTGTAGAAACATTATCTGAATGTAGAATATAGACTAAGGATATTTAGGGTATTATTAGGTCTTAGATGATTAATAATTAACTCAAATGAGTCTTTTTGAGACATTCATGAAAATATGGGTATTAACTAGATAATACTTTTGTTTTTTTTATCTTAAATGGTACTAAAACCCTTTAATTAAAATGAAATATGTGATTGTAAGTTTTATTTTAATAAAATAAATATATATTTTCTTAACATGTGGTGATGGAACTCGTTAGTATTATTTTTTATTTCATTTTTTATCAGACTCTAGACTGTTTAATTTTAAGCTGATTAGTTTCTTGATTTCTAATCGTGTAATTTTAAGCTCATTGGGTTTTTTTTTTTTTTTTTTTTTATTTTAGAATATATTATATGAATTATTTAATTGATTTTATTTTTGGATGATTAATCTCTAATATTTGAATATATTATATTAATTTTTTAAATAATCAAATTTGGTTTTTTAGCATGAATCCTATCAAACTTTTATTTTTCAATAGAATCTTAAAATAGTAGAGTATGTTTGAAAATATAAAAATAATATATATATATATATACACGGTTAATTGTTTTTGCCATTAAAATTAGGCTTTTACTACTAACTTAAAAACCACATGTAATTGGTCCTATAATCCGCCCTAAACTAAAAACCAGACCAAATTTAGAGGGAACTAAAAATTAAAAGTTAAAAATTGTGCCAACAAATGCTTAAGGGTACTCCAACATGTAACTTCTACCTTCGATTGAATAAACCCTAGATTTTATTTTTTGATTTCAATCTTCAAATTCTTGGCAAACTCTATACTAAATTTTTTTTGGTCGTGGAATGACTTCTTGTCCAACTAAAGGACCCATATGATAGAGCGTCTTTGAGATTCATGACCAAGAGACCACCATATGCTATTACTTCTAGGAGGATAACATGTATGAATAATAACATTAATTTGCATAGCTCAAGGTTGAATGATCAGTTTGAATAGGTGATCCTTAAATAGCTAGTACCCAAACCTTCAAGAAAAGTGATCGCTCTGAGGTTGTTAAGAGTCTGAACTTGATTAAATTCCATTATATGCATTACTTTTAGAGTCTCCTTAACAATCCAGTTTGCGAACTTTTTTTGTTCTCAAAAAATATGAGTCACAGTCATTATTGAAGAGATAAGCTTCATGCAGTAGGAAATTATAGGCTCTAGAACCAGGGAGATTTTTCACGTAAAATCATTTTAGTAAAGATGCTGGAATCAGTTTCAATGTCTAGGTTAGTAATAATCTTTTATTGACAAAACAATAATCCATCGACCGAGGCTCTACACTCAGCAACAATAGGTAAATTATTTACATATAGCCTTCCAAAACCCATGATTATATATACATTATTATCTCTGACTAAGCGACATTCACTAGACTCTCTTGACCTACAACAAGCCCCAATCAACATTGAGTTTGTACATGTTAGATTTTGGTTTGATCCATTTGAGAGAGAGAAATATTCTAGGCTTGTTTAGGTGATTTACACAACCTATTAAATGGGCTATACTGTTGTCATATCTCCAACGCTTTTTCTTGAATAGGTTAGCACCATCAAGACCAGAAAGTATTTGAATGACATGGTCTATCATTGATTTAGAGTTAACAATCTGGTCATTGTGCTTTCTTTTATTTCTAGAATATTCGACGACCTAAGATATGATAGGAAGGAAGATAGACTTGATGTGGATGATTTTATTCGTAGACCAAAAACAAGACCTTATCAAGTGTGTAAAGGTCATATTTCTGGTTAAATAGATGTTGAATAGAGACGCAAAGCATTTCCAAATAACCTAAGAACTGTAACATTGAAAAAAATACATGATTGATACTTTCAGAATTGTCGCAGTGCTGACACTTTAAGGCAAAGTGAAACTTTTTATTTTGAAGAACAAATTCAATAGTCATCCAATTGTAGAGAGTTCTTCAAATAATAAAAGAGCATTTCTACGAGTGACTAAGTTCCAAGTCTTCTTGTAAAGATTAGATAGGTTACCTTTATTGAGTTCTACGTGTCTTTTGTGTTGAAAGATCCATCTAAAGAGAGAGCCCATTTGATAGAGTCAGGGTTTGAGTTGAGAGACACCTTCTCAATATTAAGAATTTCTATATTAGTGACAGTGGATTCCATCATTTTTATGTTCCAGGACCCATTATTCCAAAACTTTCTGAATTCTTTACCTTTATACCAACTTTTATAATCATTGTCATTGAAATAGATAAAAGGCCTAATTGAACACTATCTATCCATTCGGAAATCCATCTTGCCAGTATCCGGATGTCAAAGAATAAAGTTCTCAGCCTTTTCTCTTGTGTTCCTTAACCTGAGCCAAACCTTGGACCTTCTGATTGGTTTATGAGCTATAATAAGGTGATGCTTACTACTGTAAATAGAGAACACTAGCTTAATCCAGAGAGTCTTTTACTCCATGAATGTCAACCATGGTTTATAAGAGAAGGTCTCTTGGAGATATTCAAGTTTCCTCACATTTAACCCTCATTCCTCGTAAGGTTTACAAAGTTTTGACCAATTAGACCAGTTGGTAGACAATTTTTTTTTCTTTCAAACCCCATAGGAACTTATTGTAGAGTGTCTCAATCCTTTGAAACAATGAACTTAGATTTATCCTTGTTAATGATCTGACCTAACTTTTCTGAATAATGAGACATGGAGTTGTTTATTTGGTGAATTGAGGAGTTAGAGCCACTGCTAAAGATAATAAGATCGTATGCAAATGCTAAGCAAGATATGCAATAACTCCCTCTAGACTTGTATCTTGTAGAGTGATTTTCCATAGCTAAATGTTTGAGACCCTTGATGATATATTCTTCAGTTATCATAAAAAGACTAGGAGACAGTGGGTCTCCTTGTCTTAAGACCTTGTTTGATTTAAAGTAGCCCTTCATCTTACCATTGGCAATGATAGAAGAGTAGATATTGTTTATACTATTTTCTACCAACTTTAAGAAGTTTGGACTAAAAACCAAGGAAGTCATGAATTTTAATAGAAAGTTGTAAGCAAGCTTGTCAAAGGCTTTTGCCATATCATTTTAAGGAGGAAATTGTTGCCTATAGTCTTTAGATATAAATCATAGCATAGCTCTTGAGCTATCAAGATATTCTTACGGATGATCATTCCTTTCAAAAATACCCTTTGTTCATCTGAAACTAATTTAGGTAAAATAGTAGCAAGCCTACAGTTTATTACCTTAGAGATGATCCTGTTGAACATAGTAGTAAGGCTGATTGGCCTAAAATCCTTCCAAGTATTTAGGGAAGAGGATTTGGGACTTAGAAATATAATTGAAGCATGAAGACCATTAGGAATAGACATATCATTAAAAATATCTCCAACAACCTCACATAAGTCTTTTGAGATGATAGGCCAGCATAACTGAAAGAACTTTCCATTGAAACCATCAGATCGGCAACACAATTTGGATGAAGAACTTTTATGACATTATAGATTTCTGATCCATTAAGGATATACATCATCATTGCATATTCTTCCTCATTAACCAAGTTGGGGATAAAGTAAAATGGATCATTAGTTTATCTAGGGTTGGGGAGGTCAGATAATAGATTCATGAAGTATTTTACTATAGAGTTTCCAATAGAGACTTGGTCTTCTATCCAACTAGTCCCATTCCAAATCATGTTGATCTTATTCCTCTTGCTTCTTTTTTTAAACAAACTTATGGAAAAAAGTTGTGTTTCTGTCACCGTCTTTCAACCAGGTTGAATGATTTTTCTGCTCTTAACAAGCTTCCTACCTAGCTAGAAGAAACAAATGAGTTTCTTTGGTTGTATTAAGTAATCTTCGTCCTTTATTAGTTAATTAAAAGTTATATTATACAAAATTTATCTTCCCTTCCACTTGTTTTATAAAGTAAAAAACATTTCCAAAGACATTTTTTTCCATATCATTAGATTTTTTTAACCTCCCGTGTTTAAACTAGATGGTATGGAGAGGGTTTCCAACCATTTCAATTGACTAAATCTTCTCAACTATTTTGAAGAAATACTTGTGCATAGCCCACATATTTAGGAACTTAAATGAGGATTAATATTTCTCAGATTAGTTGAAATAGAGATGCTAATAGGAGAGTGGTCAAATATGTTTTAACAAAATGAATAACTTTCGTGTTGTCAAGATAGTTGAGCCAAGAGATGTTGTATAATACACAGTCTAGTTTTTTCACTTTCTCTCATTGGTCCACGTGAATTTGGGACTAGAAAATCATGCATCATTTAGGTGACAATCCAAGATGACATTGTTAAAGTCATCTATACTTCTTAGGCAGGCTGTTGTATAATAAAGCTGTTAATTAGTATTTAAAATGGTGTTAAAGTTCCAAAGAATAAGCCACTCCATATAATTATCTTCAATAGATCTAAGAATATCCAATAAAGATGTTATCAATTCTCTTTTACACTTGGCATAAACCACAATGACTCCAAAGTGTTTATTCATGGCATGATCCTTATTGATAGCAAACAAAGAACCCATATTAATAACATGGAGGGATTCTATAACTTCAAAGTTACTAACACCATTAGATAAAGATGTGGCTCACTATTAGCTGAAAAACTATCTTTTAAGACTTCAGGATCAGTTTTAGCCTTACTCAAGACAACAAGTAAGAAATTCAGATGCTTTTCAATTGTTTTAGTTTATATTTTCTTATTGAATACAATGCATAATGCATTATACTTTCATCTTTATTTTTAATAATAACAGACTTTAATCTGGGGCCTTGGACTTTATCAGATACAAAGGTATGTAGTCTTTTTCTTTTGAGAGAGGGACAATTTTTTGCATTCTTTTTCATAATGTCCAAGATGTTTACATTTGCTGCAGTAGTAAGGGTAAGGACCATAAAATATATATTTCAAGTAGCCTTCTTCATCATCAAAACTGATCCATAAGTTCTTGATTAATGGTTTTGAAACATCAAGTTCAACCAAAATCTTGCAACAATCGTGTCTTGCTCTATTTTTAGAAGGCACCCAAATGCTCAAAGGAGAGCCATTATCCTTTGAAATCTCATTTATTACGCCTTCATTAAACATAAATAGAGAGACTCACCCAAACTGGAGTGATATGGATTTCTTGATTAAGATTGTCGTAAAGGGTCCATTTCAGAATTCTCATAGTTTTATTACCCACAAACCATACATTTGTGTGATAAGTTCTTCTTATATCCTCTTTGATGACGCAGTGGAAATAGAAGAAGAAACAACGATAGATGAAACCCTAATTTAAGGGTAACATTATGAAACCCTAATCTAAGGGTAACAAAGACTGAAATTTTTAGAGATAAAAATATATTATTCCAAAAACTTAAAATAACTTAAGGCATATGAGGCTTTATATAATAGCTTCTCAAAAGCATAAATTTAAATACAAAGAAATAAAATAAATACATTAAAATAAAATAAAATAAAATCTTAATATAATTAGATTTGATTTAAACCATATAAGATATTTAAATAAAATAAAATAAAATGAAAAAGTTTGTGTTTGGACTTTCTGGGCTACATCATCCTCCCCTGGTTGACAAGAATTTGTCATCGAATTCACAGCACCATCACCATCAACAACCAAAATTATTTTATTTTAATTTTTTTAATTGTTACATTGGGAATTATAATTGTTGACCTTATCGGAATAATATAAATTCTTCTCGAGTCTTCCTTATTTGAAGTCACATTGACGCCATCCAGTTGATGAAAAAAAAATTGGTTCCGAAAACCTTTTCATAGCCCAAAGAAAACATCCCCATGTCTAGTTGATGAAAAAATGGGTTTGAAAACCTCTTCATAACCTAAGACAACATCTCGACAAACAAGTTTTACCTTGATTTCACGATTGGTAGCCAATTTAAACTCCTTCAGTAACTGGTCAATACGATCGTAATTGAAACGGCTGGTATGTCCCCTCATACTCAAACGATCTTCCTAATCTTCATGACCATGTGTGTTGTTCGCTTCTTTAAACCTTGAATCAGAATAGTCAGGCTTTAGAAGCATGCTTCCCTATAGCAGGAACTGAGGCTCTGATACCAAACTGATGACGCAACGGAAATAGAAGAAGAAACAACGATAGATGAAACCCTAATTCAAGGGTAACATTATGAAACCCTTATCTAAGGGTAACAAAGACTGAAATTTTTAGAGATAAAAATATATTATTCCAAAAACTTAAAATAACTTAAGGCATGTGAGGCTTTATGTAATAGCTTCTCAAAACCCTAAATTAGAATAAAAAGAAATAAAAGAAATACATTAAAATAAAATAAAATAAAATCTTAATATAATTAGATTTGATTTAAACCATATAAGGTATTTGAATAAAATAAAATAAAATAAAATAAGTTTGTGTTTGGACTTTTTGGGCTACATCACTCTTTAATGTTAAAGTTTATAAATAGATGCCTAAAATCCCACTAAATAATGTTGTATTCACCCATAAATCTAAAACTCACAAGAAAAGCTTTAAACGAATCCATACTAGGTTTCCTAGTATCAAATTTCCTAATAATGTTATGTTTTGATATACCTTGTAGTCTTTCTTTGTCTTTGGGTTCAAATCTTATTATAGTGCGGTCAAACTTTCGAATGATAGATACATTTTTATGTCGAAATTCTTGAACTTTAGGTTTGAATAGACCAACGTATGACATTTATGACATGTTATACATCACTGAGGTATGATTATTGTGTAGTCCCTTCTGGAGTGATTTCTCGAATGTTAGATTGCTTCGGATGTTTGTGATGTTACTGCTTTATGATGAAAAAATTATCATTATTTGATAAATTAGTATCATGATATTGATTAGATATATGTTGATTTGACAAGGGGAACTCTATATCAAGAACAGAGGAAACTACAGGCAGGGATTGACTGAAATCTTGCAAAGGGCTAGATGAAGAGATATCACCTTCCTCCATCGAGGGCCCACACGATATGAGCAGGAATTTTGATGACGACAACAAATTAAAGAAGAAGAAATCAAAAGCCCATGATCGTTTTTTCTTGGAGAGAAGGACTACTCAATGTTACATTGTTCAATATATATATATATATATATATATATATATATGGTTAAGTGCCAAATAACTATACAAAAACAAATAAATTTCTTCATTTACTATTATCTAAGACTCAATTAACTTTGAAAATGATTATTATCTCCTATCCAATGTTTTTAATACCCCGAGTATATTTAGTAACTATATAAGGCTATTTATTTTTTACCAAATTAGATATTTATCATGCAAATTATATATTCTTTATTTTTCTTTTTCAATGATTGTTTATTTATGTCTTTTTTTATCTCTCAATATTTTATATTTTTTCTCTCAATGCGATTTTTTTTTATCTTTACATTCATATGCGACTTGGGCTACATTTCAGTAAACCGGTTTACATTCATATGCGATTGTAAACCAAAATCTTGTGATTAATCTCTCCATACGGAATCTTGGAATGGGATTGTAAATCGATAAACTGTGATCGAAGAGATAAAATATAAGAATTAGATTTAGAATGTCTTTCTAGTTTTAGGATCAAGGATTGTTTGGACAAAGAAAATAATTATGCGTATTAGGTAAGTTTTACTGTGTTTTAATGAGGAAGATAAATTTTGTGTCATATGTCTCGCATCTTGCATCTTACTAAATGAGAGACCAATGTTAAATAAAAATGATAGATGCATGACTTAGATGCTAGATCATAGATGTGAGACATATATGCTAGAATGTAGATATGAGACTAGTGTAAAATAGAAATGGTAGATACGAGATCTAGATGTTAGATGATAGATGTGAGATATAAATTTTAGATGCTAGATATGAGATCTATATTTTAGATGCTAGATGTGCTAGATGCGAGACTAGTGTAAAATATAAATGGTAAATGCTAGATGATAGATGCGAGATCTAGATTTTAGATGTTAGATGCAAGACGAGTGTAAATTTGAAATGACAGATGTGAGACCAAGATACTAAATGATAGACGTGCGACCTACAATTTAGATGTTACATCATTATCAGTGTAAAATAAAATGCTAGATGCGAGACATAAATGTTAGATGACAAATGCAATACCCAAATACTAGATGCAAGACCAGAGTTAACTGTGCCCACGAAAAAATTAATATAAAAAGTGGAAAAATATTCGTAAATCTAGTTTTGTTCATCTTCAAAAAACAAAACCAACGATACTTTTGATTTTTTCCAAGAAGCATCTTACCATCTAAGATCTATTTAAGAATTCAATTAATGTCTACTATTTGAAATATACAAGTTACATGGATTGTATTATATATATATATAAACGAAGGACAAAATAATATTTTAAAACTAATAATCAAAACCCGTTTAGGGATCCAAGCCGTCAATGAATATATATGTAACTGAATGCTCATAAAAAATGTCATATTTTACACCATAACTCCAAACCATTGGTTTTATTTTTTAAGACGAATAAAACTAGATTTATTAATTTTGTTAGTTGAAAAGTTACATGTAAATTGGTTGCGAAAATAGAATAAAAAGAGTGCTTTTGTATGTTTTTTTAAATGTCAAATCTACAAATCATAGCTCCAAAACAATATAAAAAAATATCATTACTTTTATTTTTAAGACTAACAAAACTAGATCCATGTGATAAATATAAGATTTATCCGACCCATATATTGGTCTAATGTTATATATTGACCTATATTTAATACGTCAAAGCAGATTTTAGTATAAGAGAAACTTGGAGGGTATGTGATCTAATAAGGATAAAATATGTCTCCACTCATTACAAAATTTGGGCTGAAGTATCCAATGGAACCATATTTTTTTCATAATATAATATTTTTCCTAATTGAATATTATTCCGAATTAAAAAATATTCTCAAACAACAATATATTGTTCAATTATTTTGACCAATTAATTAATTAATTAACTAATTAACCTCATTAATTAATTAATATATCGAGCTTAATTTAAATTGGTTCCAACAATGTCTTCCTTAAATTAGGCTATCTCATGAATCCCAAACTTTCAATATTTCTTTTTAAGAAATGCTCTACGGTTTTTTCCGGTTACCTCCGATCTTCTATGGTCTTTTCCAAAAATATTTATGGTCACCTCCATTCATTTACAGTATTTTCCGATCACATCCGATCTTCTACGGTATTTTCTGGTTGGTTTCGGTTACCTTCAACCATCGAAGGTCTTTTCCGGTAACTTCTGATCTTCTACAACAATCATTTTCCATATTGTTCTTCTGTCATATTTTTTCCTTCATATTCTTCTTTCCTTCTCTTCTTCTTCTTTTTTATCTTCTTATTTACATTCTCCTTTTCTTTCTCAGTTTCTTTTTATTTCTTGTTTTATTTATTTATTTATTCTTCTTTATCTCTTTTATTTTCTCTTTCTTCTTTTTCTCTTTTTTGGTATAAAAAGCTTGTAAATTGAAATTAAATAAATATACATCGGTTCATAGGGTGGGGGACCCTTTACATGCTTTAAAAAACCCAAAAGCGCGGGAAACAGTAATAAAAAGATACATAAAGGCATTATACAGTGAATGAATATTTTGTTCCTTTAAATCTGTAGCGAAGGTCAGAGAGGACCATGTGGAAGGTGCTCGAGTAGAGGGATTGCTTGTTATTGAAGATTTTGTTGTTCCTTACCTTCCAGATGTAGTATACCATGGCACAGAAATCTGTGTTCCATAACAATTTTCGTCTTTTATTAGACGGTGCCCAGGAGCTAGCTGCTTCATACCAATGATGCCACGATAGCGGGGGGGGGGGGGGGGGGAGGGGAGGAGGAGATTTTGGGTTAAGAGATCACAAATGTCAGAATAGTAAGGGCAAATGATTTGAAGATGATCAAGAGTTTCAGGAGCGTTGTTATAGAGGACGCATGAGGCCGGGCAGTCAATGCCCCAAGAAATAAACATATCTCTGGTGGAGAGCTTGCTGTGAATAGCAAGCCATGTTATGAAGAAGTGTCTGAGGATAGAGTATTTATGCCAGGTTAGGTGTGCCCAGCTGACATTTGCATTTGAGTGCTTAAGGGCAGAGTAAGTGCTACTGATGGAAAACGATGGTTTGGAATTGTTCGGGATCCAGATGAAAGTATCAGGTTGGGAGGAAGAATGGGGAAGATCTCTGAGGGTCGAGGTGATTTCCCCCAGGTGATCTCGAAGGTGGCGATTGGGGGCTCTGGCATGGGAGGGCCAGGCCCAGGAACCATTTATGCTAATATCTTCAACCTTTCTTAAGTTTGTGAGCCTGGAAAGGTTCTGGATTGAAGGGCCATATCGGTTGACAAGAGATGTAGAGAACAACCATGGGTCATGCCAAATAGAAGTGTTGGCTTCATTTCCAACAATGACTCGATAGAGATTTAAAGCTTTGCTCCGGTGTTTCATGACCTTCTTCCAACTCTAGCTTGCAGACGAGGGCGATGGGAGGGTCCAGAAACATTTAGATTTAATCTTTTCAATTAGAGTCCATTGAGTCCGTAGGGAGTTCTTATTTTTAGTAAGAATGGACCAGAGTAGCTTGAGGGCAGCCGCCTGATTCCAGATTTTTAGGTCTGGGCTCCCAAGGCCGCCCTCTTCTTTGGACATGGTGAGCTTATTCCAAGCTATTTTAGCACCACAAATCTTATTTTAGGTCTGACCAAAGAAATCGACTGAGGAATTGAGAGATCTCTTTGAGGACTCATGCAAGGAGGATAAAGATTGATGACCAATAGACCTGGCTGGCAAAAAGAATTGAATTTATGAGTTGGAGAAGACTGACATATGAAAGATGCTTGGAGGTCTAAGAGTTGATTCTGTTGGTGATTTTTTGGAAAAGGGGTCGACAGTCATTATAGTAAAGGCGAGATGAAATGAGAGGCACACCGAGATATCTAACCGGGAGGGAGCCTTCCTTGAAGTTTAGACACTTAAGGATGCTGTGCTTGGTGATGAGGGAGGTGCCAAAGAAAAGGATAGTGTTTTTAGATGGGTTCAAATGGAGGCCGGAAATTGCCGCAAATTCAGTCAGTCCTTCGAAGATTAGTTCGATCGATTGGAGGTTGGCCCTGCAGAGGATCATAAGGTCATCCGCGAAACAGAGGTTGATGATCTTTAAATTGTAGAATTTCCAGTGGAATCCAAAGGAAGGGTTTTGACTTTTCTTTTGGAGGATTCTCGAGAGGACCTGCATAACGATAACAAAAAGGTATGAGGAGAGAGGGTCTCCTTGTCGAAGACCCTTTCTTCCGGGGAAGAAGCTAACCAGTTTAATATTAATGCAAACCGAATAGGAAGTGGAGGTGATGCATTGGATAATCCAATTTATCATGGACATAGGGAAGTTCATGGCTAAGAGGATATCTAGAAAAACTTCCCATCTGATGTTGTCAAAGGCCTTCATAAGGTCGATCTTGAGGGCACATATGGGTCCTTTACGGTTCGTTTGGTACCCATAAAAAAGGTTTTGGGTGAGAAGGACATCGTCCACGATAGAACGCCCCAGAACAAAGATGAATTAGGAGGGGTCAATTAGAACCGGCAGCGCCGGTTTGATTCTAGATGCAATAATTTTGGAGATGATTTTATAAATAACATTGCAGCAAGCAATCAACCTATAATCCGAGGGAAGAGAGGGGGAGTCAATCTTAGGGATGAGGGAAATTAGGGTCTTGTTCCAGTCCGGGTTCATATGACCCTTTTCAAAGAAGTGCTTGACCCCGTCACAGATGTCTTTGCTACTGAGGGGCCAACCGGATTTAAAGAATCCTGCGCTAAAGCCATTGGGACCCAGAGTTTTATCGCTGTCGATGTCAAAGAGAGCTGATTTAATTTCGGATTCAGAGATGGGATTTATCATCTCGGCACTGAGGTCAGGGGGAACAGTGGAATTTATTAAGGCTTTTATTATGTCCGGGCTTGGGTAGTTGGGCTTACTAGGGGAGCCTAGCTGCTCGAGGAAATTGTTTTGGAAGATGGATGAGATGGTGAGGGGGTTAGAGCTAGAATAACCCCCAGGGGTGGTGATCGAGATGATTTTATTACGAGCCATATGGGCACTAATGCTATTATGAAAGAATTTGGAATTCCTGTCACCGAGCTTTAGTCAGGTTTCCCTGTATTTTTGCTTGGGGAAGGATTCTTCCTCACGACTATAAAAAATGTACGAATTTGACGCATCTTTCTCAATGGAGATTAGCGACCTATTCGAGGGGTCCAAGAAGAGATTCTCTTTGGGGAGAGCGAGGGTAGATCTAGCTTCCTCGACTCTCTGGCTGATGTCACTAAACTCCGATTTGTTTAAGGAGGAGAGCACCGGAACGAGTCTAGTCGGCTTGAAAACAACCGCTTTCATGGGGCTCAGGGAGCAATGGAGAGTCCAGTTATCAGAAATGAAGTTGTGGAAATTTGAGTGGGATTTCCACATATTAAATTTTTTAAAGGTCCGCGGGAGGGTATAAAAGGAGTTTTCGTGTTCCTCTTCCTTTTTCTTCCCTAATGTTTACTGTTCTTCTTCTTTTTTCTTCCATTTTTTTTCTTTTTCTTGTTCTTTTTCTTGTTCTTTTTTTTCTTTTTTTTTCTTTTTTTTCTTTTCTACTTCTTCTCATCTTCTTCTTCTTTTTTTCTAACATCTTATTCTTCTTATTTTTTTCTTTTCTACTTCTTCTCTTCTTCTTTTCTTCTTCTTCTCTTCTTCTTCTTCTTCTTCTTCTTCTTCTTTTCTAAACATCTTATTCTTCTCATTTTTTCTTCATGTAGGCCTAGTGGATAACTACCTCTACTATAAATAGATGTACTACTTCTTAGTATTAGAGGACAATCATTATTTTAGACTTTTACTTTTCACATTTTCTCTCTCTAGCAATCTCATCATCACCTTCAAAAATATCTTAGACAATTACCAATTCAACCCCTTTAATATTTATGGGAGCAATCAGAAAGATATATTTTTTATTTTTTTAGTTACGAAATTACGTGTAAGTTATTTTTAAAAAAAGAAAGAAACTCTTTTTTGTGTTTAAAAAAAGTCATGTTTTAAACCGTAGCTCCAAAAAACTACTAGGTTTTGTTTTTTAAGACGAAAAAAACTAAATCCATGAACAATATTTTTTAATTTTTCTAATTGTGAAATTACGTATAAATTGGTTGCAAAAATGAAAAAATGTTCTTTGTGTGTTTTTTTATATACCACATTTTTCAAACCATAGCTCAAAAAAAATTCGAAATACTATTGGTTTTAATTTTCTTAAGACGAACAAAACTAGATCCATAAAACATATTTTTGATTTTTTAGTGGCGAAATTACTTATAAATTATTTACAAAATAGATTTTTTTTTGTATTTTCTTTAAATACTATATATTTTTTAAAAAAGATTCAAAAATACCATCGGTTTTATTTTTTAAAATGTACAAAACTAGATCCACAAAAGATTTTTTTTAAATATTTTTTTGAGTTTCAAAATTAGGTGTAAAGTTGTTGCGAAAAAAAAGAAAGCAGTTTTGTGTTTTAAAAACATATATCATATCTTTCAAACCGTAGTTCCAAAAATATATCAAAAAATAAAATTTGTTTTGTTTTTTTTAAGACGAACAAACCTAGATCCATGAAATATATATATTTTTATTTTTATAGCTGTAAAATTACGTGTAAATTGGTTGCAAAAATTGAAAAAATTGGAAATGCGAAAATACGTGCAATAAGACTGCGAAAATAAGAAGAAATTAGTTGCGGAAATAATAATTTGGTTGCTAAATAAGTTTGAAAAAAGCAACTGTTATTTAGTTGCTAAATTGCGTGTAATATTGTTGCTAAATTATGTGTTATTTTGTTGCTAAAATACAATTGTTGTTTATTTGCTAAATTACATAAATATATCATTCATGAATTTCATTTTGTTCGTCTTTAAATAGAAATATATACGTTTAAAAACAATGTATTAGAATTTAAAAAACATAATTTTTTTAATCTATGATTGAAGAACGTATGTATTGTTGGAAAGTTTTATTATTTTTTTGGTTAACTTTAAAACCTATGTAAATTATGATAAAAAAAAATTTCAGAGGACTAGAAATTATGATAATTTGGTCACAAACACGCCTTACTCAACCAACTCGGCTACCCCTTGAAAACTATAATTATAATAATTTGATTTCTAGACGATGGGTTATCAATAACAAACCACTTATACTTTGTTATATTCTATATAAATTTTGTTATATTCTATATAAATTATGTTATTTAAAATAGATTTCAATCAGACTAATGGTATTTAAAGAAAACAAAAATATTATTTTTAATTTCGATAAGTTTATGAAATAGTATTTTTAAGATATAAGACACTTTAAATAATTGATAGTAATTAATGGAAATCCTTTAACATTAGACATAAATTTTAATACTAAATACTTCCATCTACGTTTCCAAAATTTTGACCATTTCAAATTCACGAATTTGTTTAATGTAAGTCACTTTGAGTGTTACACTAGATAATTGAGCTGTCACTCCGCAGACACTTAAGAAATTCTATGCTTCTAATTAAAAACTTTTTTTTTTTTAATCGGCAAATTAATTTTATTAAATCTCAGAAAAGTCTATACAATTGGGCCCATTCAAATTAGGCTTTAATAAAACACAATAGAGCCCAATCAATAAGCTACCCATCTAGGAACAAAAAAGCTCTGATTGTTGTCGATCCCCAAAATTAGGCAGAAACCCTAATTTCTAATCCCTGCCTTCATCTCTTACATGCCTTCTCTCCTTCATCTCCTCTCTTTAATCCAACCCTATCCAGGATCAATATAGCCCACCCCCATACTTTCGAGCATTAAAATCGCGAGTAATGGGTTTGGGATTTGGCCTCCATTGAAAATCCAGTTCCTTCTCAGTTTCAAAGCATGCTTTGAAATCCAGTCTGCCGCCGTGTTCTCCGTTCTGGAAACATGTGCGATTTTCATTGAAGGAACCATTAAGCCTTTACACATATCGATTCCTTGGTTGCTGGGTTCTCTAGAAGAGATCTGGCTTACAAGCGATAAACAATCGACATCAATGTCGACGTTTGTCCATCCTCGCCTAAAGCACAGCATCAGAGCCTCCATCAGTGAACGCCTTTCAGCCTGGAATGGTGATAGTTTACCAAATATGAAGCCCGCTCCTTCCAAGCACCTGCCCGTGTGATCGCGAACCACTATCCCTCCTGACGCTTCTCCAGTGAAATCACAGCTACCATCAGTGTTGATCTTAATGCGTCCCAGATCAGGAGCCTTCCAGCACCGGTAAGTCACATTTCGCTTGCATATAGATATAGCTCCTAGTTTGATTCCTGCATCCTCAACACCCATCCAATGCTTAGGTTTTAGATGCATATCGATAGCTAAAATGAATCTGTTTATTCTTTTTACTGCACTTTGAAAACAATCAACAGTTTTGCCAAATTTACAGTGATTACGATTATACCAAATGGTCCAAGTAATCAGTTGTGGTATTATATGTGTAATGTGTAGTTTACTTTTAGTAGACTTGAACCAGACCAAAAGCATGTGCCTGATACTCATAAACCTTCTCACTGGTATCCTGAATAACAGTCCATAGTAGTTCCATAATGTCCATGCATAACTGCAATTGATGAAGAGATGTGAAGTCTCTTCAAAATTGCAGCAGAATTGACATTTGGAAACAACAATGAAATGCTTTTTTAATAAAATGCTGTCAACAGGAATGTAGTTCTTAAGTAACTTCCAGCTTAAAAAAGAAAATTTTTTAGGTATAAAAGTATGCCAAATCCTTTTGAAGAAAAAAGAAACACTGCTTTTTGATCTTATGTTATCCCAAGTGTCTTTAATACTAAAACTCTTATTTTTTGATAAACTCCAGATTATTTTATCTTCTTTATCTTGTGAAATTGTAACTCTTTGTATATGCTGCTTTCTCTCATTAGATAGAGAGGATAGCAAGCTATAATCCCAATTTCCATTTAACCAAAATGTTTTTATTTGAGCTGGAAGGTACCATAAGTTTTCAGCATTTATAATGGGAGACATCTCATGCCATGAGTCTCTCCAAAAGTCTGCATTTCCACAGCCAATTTGCCATTTAATGAACTGTTCTGCACTGTTTCTAACAGAACACAATCCTTTCCATACAATAGAGTCATTGACTCCACATTTTGCAATAGTTGGGTGTCTCTCTAAACAATATGTTTTAGAGACTAAGTCAGACCAAAGAGAACCTCCTTTCCTAAACCAAAACCATAGTTTGTAAGTAAAGGAAAGTTGGATGTCAGACAACTGTTTGACATTCAATCCTCCTTCTTCAAATGGTAGACAAAGGTTTTTCCATCTAGTCCAATGCATTGCATCTTCGTTAACCTTTGCTCTCCACAGAAATCTATTAAAATAAGTTTCAATCTTACACAAAATGTTCTTTGGGATTATGCAACTTTGCATCCAAAAGTAAATGATAGGGTAAAGAACGTGTCTTATTAGTGACAGCCTGCCACTATAAGACAAGTTCTTTAAGTCCCACTCATTTATTTTATTCAGTAACTTATCTAATAGAAGAGAATAGTGCTTCCCTTTGTTATTTGGTGCAATTGTGATTCCCAAATAGTTGAATGGAGCATTCTCTATTTTGAATCCCATAGTAGCTTTGATTCTTGCAGTGTGAGATCCAGCACATCTTTTCGAGGTAATCACTTTTGTTTTTTCGATGTTTATCAACTGCCCAGACTCACTCTGGTATTTGGCTAGCAGGTCACTTAAGCTTTGGATTGATTGAGGAGAACTATTGGTAAATATCATCACATCATCTGCAAAAGCTAGACACGGTAAAATATATCCTTTCTTAACATAAAATTGCATAGAATTGTTAGAGTTATAAAGATTTGACAACCCTCTTAAAAGGGCTTCTTCAGCCAATATGAATAGACAGGGAGACAGTGGATCTCCCTGTCTTAACCCAACCTTTTGATGAAAATAGCCTGAACTAGACCCATTAATAAACACAGATAACATTATATTGGAAATCAGCTTTTGAATCATGTTTACAATAACATCAGAAAATCCAAAACACTTTAGAGTTTTAATGACAAAGGTGTGAGACAACCTGTCAAACGCCTTTGTCATATCCAGTTGAATTATTATGTTCCCTTTAGTTGGCTTTCTGCCAATATTGTGTAACATTTCTTTAGTAACTAATATGTTTTCTTGTATTAAAAACTGGAAACAACCAAATGAATGAAAACAAACAGGTGGTGTTCATATTTTAGGTAAAAAATATAAATATTAGTTGAACTATAATTTATTCAAATTACGTCAGGGTTGTAAAAAATCATTCCGATACGAACGTTCAAGCTACGACACATGATTATTTCCGTTACTAGTGGCTATCAATATGATATAGTTGTTGTATACAAATTCTAAATATATTATCACAGCAGATTATCACATCGCTATAGTAAGTCATGGTCGTCACTATAACGACTATGTTAAAAAGATACTAATTTTGTTTATATTTACGGCAGTAAAACTTTGTAATTATAATCAGTGGATTATATCCAAAAAAAACCGCTCGTCTATGCGCTGGTTTGGACACTGATGATTCAAACGAATATTTGTTGAAGAGTCGGTGCAATCGATCGAATGCTAGTATAAAAAGTTTGGTAGGGAGTCATGTATTTTTTTCAATGAACTGAGCCATCATAAGTTTTTAATCTAATTTTTTATTTAAATTTCGTTCTTCCGAATTTTGATTTTTTTATTATTATTATATAAACTCGTCTTTTGATATATTATTTTTGATTGTCCGATTTAATCAATATTCAAACAATCTTTCGTTTGATTAGTATTTATTTTATTCTAAAACACAACAATATATCTATTTTTTAACCGTAGTTAAACGTGGTCAAACTGATAATTTTATACGCATAAATATTTTTAATAATTTATTTATGAATAAATAAATATATTTAAATTTGAATCTTATTTTAGTGTAAAATAAGTGAGGTTGGCCATTTTTTTTGATATCGCATGTATATCATATTAAAGATAAAAAGAAGAACTCATTCTCTTACGAAGGATTACACAATCATTCAGTTCTAATAGTTATAACTCTTATAATGTTTTTTTTTTCATTTTAAAAATACATATCATACATAAACCAAATTGTATTAAAACTTATCCCTCTATTATAACAACCTTCATGTCCTATCCCGTTGGATGTTGAGTTTACTATTTTGCAAGTCAATGGTTTGGTAAATAAATTGCCTAGGTTCTCATTAAAACACACAAACAAGACTGGTATGGTTTCATCTCGTACTCATGTCTAAGCTTCATGGTTTTTAATATTTTCATTGTATATGTCATTATAGACTATACCAAGAGTTTCTTGACATTATAATAGCTTTTATATTGTCAACTTATTTTGGAGTGAATATAATGTCCAAAAAAGTCACTCAATCATTCAGATTTTTATCCATTGCAGCCAATGCTGTGAACTCATACATGGTTCGTATGCTTATAAAGTATTCAAACTAAGGCATTATTTATCCTGTATCTTTCTTTAGTTTTAATCTATGACTGATTGGTAACATGCTTCATTGAATTTAGATGCTTAAATTTATTAAGTACTTTTTCATTATAGTGACATTGACTAAGGGTATAACCTCCACTTTTTCGAATACTTTTATTCCTAGAACAATGTTTACATCTTCAAAATCTATCATTTTAAAAATAAATGAAAACACAATTTTTTTGTTTAAAAAATACTTATAATATCATTACTTAATATAAGTAACTCATATACATATAGACACACTATCACCATTCTGTTACCATAAACCTTAGTGTATGAACATGTATTCGCCGCATTAAGCCTAAACTCATCGGATACTATGACATGATCAAATTTTTCTTCTATTTTTAAAGGTTTAGTACATAACATATAATGACTTCAGAAATCTACACACTTTAGATTTATTACAAGGAAGCATGCGATTGTTTGGGTAGCTTTATGTGGACACATCCTTGAAATCTTTATTAAGAATGTTGACTTGACATCAACTTACTGAATATATTTTATATGGATATAATTGCAAAATGCAATTAAAAAAAAACCTCTGGCTATTGATCTAACATTGAGTGCTTGAATAATATCATCATTGTGACATTTATTTTGAGAAAATTAATTATTTTTTATCCCATAGGTAAAGAAATACCAATTCTCAAGTGTGGTTAGGAATTATAAAATCCATCTTATCATTTATGGTCTATTACAAAAAAAATCTTCAAAAAATATTATATCTTTGTAAGATTTTAGGTTGTCTTCTAGAGAAATCAGTACAAAAAAAATCGGTAATTTTTTAATAATTACCTTCGTAATGGTTTTGAGTTTTTCTCCCTTTGGATCCTACGAGGTTCACATGATTGTCCTACACCAAATGTGTTTATTGGGAAGTTGATTCCTTGATTTTTATATTGGTTTAATGAATATTATCATCATATAAATTGGATTACAAGAAATACCCTTCCGTAAGATTCAATAACCACGTTAGACTCTAAATCTAATTGCGTATAAAATTTACAAATTGGTACATATCTAACATATACACATCTTATCATTTTTGGACTCAATTTTAATCTCTTTGGATCCAATATTTGGGAAACTGCTAGGTATCTTCACAGATCACACTGTAAAGTAATCAATATTTAACATCATTCACTTCCATTATTCATGGTGGACTTTTATTTTTCTTAAGAGGCACACGATTTATAATATGACATCCCTTAAAATGGTATAACCTACAAATTAATATAAAACATTAGACATAATTGACATAAAATTACACATCTCAATTAAAGTTTTATTTTTTCTCTCAATAATCTACTTTTTATTGCAGTGTCAAATATTTAAAATGTTGAAAAATTATCTTGTGTTCTTCGTAAAGACTAAAAAACTCATTTGAGAAGTGCTATTTTCTCTGTTTTTGTATAATATTTTTTATTGTATTGTCTAATTGGTTTTCAACCTATTTTAACTAAATAAACATAAGTGTATCTATATTACTCATCTATATATATCAACATGTACAAATTTTAATGAGTCTTACATCTTTCAACGTTCTTATAAAGCTTTTTAATAATTTTTATTTATATATACAATTACCAATTTTTATATGAACCTATATTGCAATATATAAGTTCATGTTTAACCAATTCTCTTAATAGTGATATGCCTTATATACGCAAGTCTACCATGTTATGATCAATAATTATTATGAAAGTGAAAATAAAAATAAATTATTATTTTATTAATACAAGTTTTAGAATGATGGAGTCTAACCATCATGTCATAATAGTTTCCATTCCAACAAAGCTACAAATCTCCAACATAAGTAATTTTTTGGGTTCGTCCACAAAAAAAATTACATCATTAGCCAAAAGATCACTAGAATTTAAATTGTTATTCATATCAAGAGCATACATAAAATTTATGAGAGTTATTATTTTACTAATTGTGAATATTAACTTAAAATTTATACTCTATTCTATTATGGATTTGTTGGTATTATACATTTGCACTTCATTGTGCTATTACTTTCTTCAGTCGACTTGAATAAAATGGCCATAAGCTACATGCACAGATGAACATGTACCATACAATCATCTTGAGGTATTGTCTTTTATAGTTTGACTTTCATCATCATAACCACCATCTCCTCCTCTATCATATTAATGCTCTCACTTTTAGGTTCTCATGACTGAAGCTATTGCTAAGGATTTTCATAAAAAATTTCTAAGAAAATACATGAGATCAAACATTTCCTTCTGGCTGCTAGAAGGAAAGATGCTCGATTGGTCAAATCAAGATAAGAGAAGATATTGTTAAGTTTAAAGTAAGATGTTCTATGTACTTCTACACCTTTTCTGTCTTTGATTTCGACAAAACTGATAAGTTAAAGCAATCTCTTCCTCCAGGTTTGACATTTCAAGACATGATTATATGTATTGCTGAGTTTATAATAGAAAATTATATTCTTATGAAGTTAGTTTGGTACTTTGTAATTCGAATACTTTTATGTTTTATCAATTGGAAAGTAATGAATTGAAAAAAATTTCATTAAAAAAATTCCCTCACTTTTACAAACTCTAATAAAGTAGCTAGTTTTACCACAATAAAAATAACTTACTTCACTATTTGGCTTTAAGTTTTAAGTACCTTTTGAGAGAATATATATTTATTTATGTTTAGCTCCACATCATTTATATTTTTCTTTTATTTTCTCATATAATTCTTCTTTGATATTTAAGTACTTATAAAATCTCTTTGTATTGTACTTTTTGGATATATAAAGAATATCTTTCGATATACCAAGATTTTTGAAGAATATATAATAAGTGCTATATTGAAGTCTCAAGTTTTTTAGTATTACTTGAATTTCATACGATTAGGAGAGAATAAAATTTATTGTAAGGATATCATAAATTATAATGTCTCATCAATCTAGATTTAGAGTATCCAAGTTGTTGTAATGTAGTCAACATTCTATTTACTGGCTTGAAGGGTAATTAAAGGAGTTTTATGGAATATAAATATAGATACTAGTTGGACTGATGTATGACATTATAGTTATTGTACTCTAAGAGTCTAATAAGGTTATGCTCTCCATTGGGTACAAGATCATCGAATTATAGTAGAAATATCCATGTGGGTAAAGTTAGTAAATGTGAGATTATATTTAGAATATATAAATGAATAAATCCCCTACTTAGTCTATGTACATTCACAGGTATTTGAGTATAAATAGAGATTAAAGATAAAAAATATCATCGTATTATTTTTCTTAATGTCACTTTTGGAATTTCTCTTTATTTCTCTCTCTCCTTTAAAAACTTTAAATCCTAGAATAATACTTTTATACTAGGAAATCCATCAAGAGTTTATAGTCATCACTCTTTTAGGTGACTATTTGAACATACTTTTCATATACTACTGAAATATATGTATCCTCTAATATTAATAGTTTTGATGCCTATACATATACGTAAAAAAGATGAACACGTGTATGTTTCTAAATTTTTGTATTCTTTAATATTCTAATCTACAAGTTGTATATGTATGTATGTTATACTAAGTTCTATAGATTAAAATCCTAAATTATATCATTGGTATATGAGCCTACTTGTTAAGTGAAGAATAAACTCACTTTAAAGTATTTCTCCCAAAATAAATTTACATTATTCATTTGTTTTGGGAAGAAATTTTTTTTATATATATCACGCTGAAAAAATACAGGCTGAAAACCTTTTTTGGTTTCCATCACAGAGATGGAATATCAGGTTCATCTTCTACAGTCTAGAACTGATACAAACCATTTTCTTTATTCTGATAATTTTACATTATCTACACCAGTTACATAATTTTACACAATGAATTATCTAATATATTTTCTCAGGAAAACAAAGCCGTCTATCTGCATATGCTCCAAAATAAATTGCACATATGAACTTTCAGAAGTAAACCCTCCCCAGTAGAACTTGTCAACTGAACAATAGGAGGAGGTGGTGATTTTTGTGATTTTGGGTTTCTTAGAAGGCATGTAACATTCATTCGAGGGGCATTAAGAAACTAGGCAGGTTCTAGTTTTGAAACAGACAACTTCAAATCTTTTGATTCTATATGAATCTCGGTTAGTGTTTCCTTCGCATTTAATACTCGGCGTATATTAAGAGATTTATGATTTGTTTTTTAATCTCCAAATCGTTATAATTTTTATTTCAATCAAGAATCCTCCGTATGTTTATTGCTTCTGCCACTTTCTTCCTCTCATCAAAGTAATCCATACTACTACTCACTAGACTCAATTTTCTAGAAATGTTTTAAAAATATCTTTTAGACAAAACTTTATTCCTATTCTTAAAAAACCTAGATTTTACTTTTTAAAATTAAGGAGAACCAAAGTAGATGGGTTAGAAATCTTACCTCTCGGTGTTGAAGATAAATACCACTTTACCGATGGTTGTTTTGCCAGTTGGTAATCATCCTCATAATCATCATAAAATGGCTCTTTATGATTTTGTGTATAATCAAATGGTAAAAACTCCTCCGACTGAAGACTTCCTTGGACTTTTGGAATTTGTCGTTTGAACCCTGATTCCCACCAGTTTTGGGTATTCTAATTGTAGTCGCGATTTATGTTCGAAGATCACGAAGTGTTAATTGTGCTGATCCAATTGTTTCTCTGTCTCCCTAATCGAAGCAAAAAAATTCTCATCATGGTCGTATTCGTTTTCCAAGTACTATGGCTGGTTACGATCTCATAGAGCTTGAAATCCCATAGTTGTCAATCTCAAAATCATTTGGCTCATGTCAGCATACTGAATTTCTGTCGAACCCAAACATTGATTGTGTTCCCGGGGCTGTTGCTCATATGCCTCGATTCATCACTCATCCGCCTCTGAATTTTTATCATCTAGATCTTCCATATGATAGATCGTACTGATTAAAGTTGGTCTTTTAAAGTCATCACTCATCTATTTACGTAGCAAGAAGTAAATTTTGATATCAAACTGATGCAGCGGAATATCGAAAAGAACAAATGATAAATAATCTTAACCTTAATCCAATGTCAAAGAGATGTAACCCTAATCCAATAGAAACAAAAACTAAAAATTTAGTAAAAGTGCTTATTTCAAAATCAAAGTTATATTAACATTAGGGTATGATATGCTTTATATATGAGACATTTAAAAACCCTAATAAAATATTCTAAAAATAAAATGATGGTAGTAAAAGAAAATCCAATCAAATTTGAATGTAATCAGATGTGATTTGCTAAATAAAATAATTTCCTGATTAAAAATATATATATTAAATAGTGGAATTTAAATATTGGCAGTCTCAGCTACATAAATAGCTCTACACAATAAAATACATAGGGTATGGAAATTCATGAAGCATATTATGGTAAAATACAGAGGGTAAACCCGTAACATAGACTTCAAAAGTTAGTTGTTATATAATATAGATTCATACTGAGGGTTTACCCTATGCGCACTCGTTGAGTAGCGGTTGCGGGTTTCCTCCGAAAAAAAAAACATACAAGTATCTTATAAATGTACTTCTGAAAATTTAACAAATTTGTAGCACAAGCAGTTATGTTATATTTCTATAAAGAAAACTGACAAAATTGTTGTTAATGGTCTTTTAGACCTTCTTGACTACACCGATTTTCAGATATATGTTGGATGTAACAAAGAAATATAGACAAAAAGGATAACGTTTGAAGCTTTTATGTACAATAGACGTCTTAGAGTTAATTCATACAGGTATTTACGGTCCTTTTCATACAACTTCATAAAATAATCAAATATACTTCATATTATTCATATAAGACTTTTCAATATATAATACCATAATTTTATTCATGAGAAATCTAAATCCATTGACAATTTCAAATTCCTTAAGGTCGAGGTTGAGTTACAACTATGTGATAGGATTAAAACTGTCAAATTTGACCATGGTGGTGAATATTATGGTAGGTGTGACAATTTTGGTGAACTATATCATGGCCCATTTTATCTTTACCTAGAGGACTATGGAATTTTTCCTTAATACACAATGTCATGTTCGTCTACTATGAATGATGTGATTGAAAGAAAGAATAATACCTTACAAAAAAATGATTATGAGCATGATCTCCCAAACATCACTACCCATTTTATTATGGGGAGAAGATATTAAATGTGTATTATATATATATATAATATATATATATATATATATATAATTATTAAAATATCTACTATATCGGCATCTAAGACGTCATATGAGTTATTTATTGGATGATAACTTAGCTTGAATCACTTACATGTATGGGAATGTCTAGCTGAAACAAAACCTTATGGGACGAACATATAAAAGTTAGAAAGTTGGTGGTCATTTTATAGGCTATTCAGACCACCCATGTGGTTTTAAGTTTGTCTCTCAATAAGCATTCAATTTTTGAGAGGATAACTATAATTGTTTTTGTTAGGATACAGAGTTTGGAGGGAAATTAAAGGGTTCATATAATAACATTTATCTAAAGGAGAATTGGAACCAATATTTTTAGCCCGTGACATAGATTTTCATATTACAATGAGTTTGCAGATCGTTTATAAGATATCATGGAATTTAGTAATTCATATCAGTTATGCTTCCGTCTAAATAATGAAAATTTGATGTTGTTCCTAATGAATAAACTCAACAATCTCAAGAAATAGAGAAATTTGATAGGCCTAGGTTGCGTAGATCTATAGGATAAAGATGAAGCACAATATCTTAAAATTATGTGGCATTTCTAGATGAAAATGAAGACTATTCCCATATTCTAGAAAATGATCTAATTACCTTCGAGGATGCTATGAACGAAGAGTATAAATCGATGCAAGAAAAATTAATATGAGGTCTTATCAATTACATGAAGAGAATAAAACTATTGGTTGCTAGCGGATATGTAAATCAAAACATGACGACTCAAAGAAAATAGAAAGATATAAAACGTGCCTTGTAGAGATATGTTACACTTAACGTGAGTGCATTGATTATTATGAGACATTTCTCTAGTTTTATCAAATAAATCATTTAGGACAATCATATAGTTTTCTATTTTGATTTAGAACTTCATTCGATGGATGTTAAGAAAACGTTTAAGGAAACGATTTACATGAAGTAACTTAAAAACTTTGTTTTAAAATATTCGAATACGATGATGTATAGGAAAAATAAATCCAAATATGAGTTAAAGCAAACATCTTGTCAATGGTAACATAAATTGGTAGAAATCAATATTTCATTTTGTTTTGGGATGAATTCTTTGGAAGTTTTGTGTATCATAAATGTAGTAGGAGTAAATGAATTTTTCTAGTACTGTCTCTCGACAACATACTTAATGTCGCAGATGATTTAGGTTCCTTATGTGCCAATAATGTTTTTTTCGTCAGAAATATTTCACATCAAACATCTTGGTAAAACACGTGTTAGGGATCCAAATAAGAAGGAATCGCCCTCGAGGCATAATGGATATGTTACTAAAATCATACATCTAGAGCATGCTAAAACGTTATGGTTAGAAAAATATAAAACCTATGCGTACCCCCATACTCAGATGGGATAAGTTCTCATTGGTTCAATCTCCTAAGATGATTTTTAAATTCAGTTCACCAGACATTCCCATATGCTTCGACCGTTAGAATTCTTATGTATGCTCAAGTGTATACTATACCAAATATATTATTTATACTAGGACTTTGAGGAAGATAATTAAACAGACTAAAAGTTGAACATTATAATTCGATCAAGAAGGTCATGTGGTATTTGTAGAAGACAAATGATTACAATTTGGCATACAACATATCATATCGATCCGAGATTTTAGGGTATTTTAATGCAAACTATGCTAGTTGTGTGGAAACAAGACGATCAACATCCAATTGTGTATTCAAGGCATCATCTAGTTTAAGAGTGTGAAATAGACTATTATTGCAACCTTTACAATATTGGTTGAGTATGTTTGTTTTGAGTTAACAAGCTGATGTAGCCCAGAAAGTCCAAACAAAAGCCTTTTTAATTTTATTTAATTTTATTCAAATATCTTATGTATTTAAATCAAATCTAATTACATTAAGATTTGATTTTATTTGATTTTATTTTATTTTAGAATATATATTTTATTTCCTTGTATTCTAATTTAGGCTTTTGAGAAGCTCTTATATAAAGCCTCATATGCCTTAAAGTTATTTTAAGTTTTTGGAATAATATATTTTTATCTCTGAAAATTTCAATTTTTGTTACCCTTAGATTAGGGTTTCATCATGTTACTCTTGAATCAGGGTTTCATCTATCGTTGTTTCTTCTTCTATTTCCGCCGCGTCATCACAAACCATGCATTGGTGTGATAACAAACAATTCTCAAACAATAACAATAGCTCAATTAAGTATAAACATATAGACATCAAGTTCTTGTTTGTTTTAAAATAATCCGTAAAGATTAGATCAAGGTTGAGCACATCGACACAAAATCTATGGTTGAAGAATTTTTCACTAAAATTTTAGTCTTTCCCGAACACAAGGTTCACGTGTGTCATTATCCTAGAGGGTATTTAGATTCAGTAGACTACTCTTTTGATTGTAATTTAAATTTTTAGATTGTATTTTGTTTCAGTTTTATGTCCACTCTCTTTGTTTAAGTAATACAATGATTATATTTTCTCACACTCCTTGAATTTAATTTTATTAAAATGATATCAAATTTAGTATAATAAAATCAGTTTAAAACTAACACGTGGTGATTGTGAAGTCATTTCATTTCTATCTTGCACTCCATGAGCAGTCTAATTTCATTTTGTTGGTAGTTGGAAATGTGATCACTATGGGAACTATTATGCACAAACAAGTCGTGGCACGTTTTCTCTAATTATTTGTTAAAAATAATCTAACGTGCTAGTGCACATTCTATGTATACACTTTAGCACATAAGATGATCCAAGTGAGAAATTGCAAAGATATCTTAAATTTGTATGTCTCATCCATACAGATTTAAAATATCCAAACTGTTGTAATTACAAATCCAATTTTTAAAACATTATCAACATTTTATTTATTTGGTCGGCAAGTAATTAGGACATCCCCATGGAATATATGATGTAATTACTAGTTGAGTTGATATAGGATACAAGGAGATGACTTGTCAATCTGAAACTATAGTTCTTGGGCCCTAAGAGTCCAATAAGGTTATGGTTCAAGGTGAGTCAGAACCATTGAATTATATTAGAAATAACGCGTGGATAAAGTTAATAATTTGTGATTTTGTTTAGAAATAGATTAATACATGCACTAATTAGTCCAAATATATTCACAAGTACTTAAATATAAATAGATGAAAATAAAAAATATAATTGTACGATTTTTCTCACACGTCGCTTTTAGAATATATATATATATATATATATATATATATATATATATCATTCTCTATAAATAAATTTTAAAATCACATGATATTTTTCTTTTACTATGTGAGCCATCAAGATCATTACTCATTTAAGTGATTATTTTAAACACAATGCTCTATATTACTGGAACATATGTAGCCTTCACCATCAATCGTTCCACTAATTATGCATATACGCAAACGTGATTAACACGTGCATGTTTCTAATTTATTTTGCGTTGTATAAGATTATGATGAACAGGTTGGATATTTATGTATGTTATATTTAGTTCTATGGATTAGATCTCTAAAATCTATACTTGCATCTAAGAACTTATAATTGTTATACTTATGTATAAATAATTTTTAGTACGATATTTCTTTGATTTGTATTTCTCCACAAGAATGTTCAAATTTTTTAATTTTAAATTCTTATTTAATTCAAGATCAAACATATGGTCTAAAATCATATTCATAATATGTCCCGACAAATCAAGTCGTTTTTCTCATACTTGCACATTTGTCATTTATTTATGTTGTATCCGAATCAGTGTCCTCCAAACGTTTCTCCAACTTAGGTTCAGGCATCTAATACACTCTCATTATTATATGCAAGTATGTCAATTTATCTTACGATATTGTGTTTGATCTAAACAAAATAAATTTTGGTTTATCCTTTTCATAATAACCATTATTTGTTTCGTAAACTTGATGTTAAATAATCAATTTTAATGTTTAAAAAGCAACATGAATTACCAATAGAGATTTTATCATCAAACTATAATGGGATGAAGGGATTCTTTTTCTAAATGATGAAACATAAGACATATATTAGATATATTATCTCAAAGGAATTATTCTCGTTTATTATTTCTTCAACTTTCCAGAAAAGTTCATTTTCCCTTTAACTTATAATAAAAGGGCAAGGCTAAATTGAGACCCCATTTGGCTATAATGAGACCCTTATATAATGAGACCCTATTTGGTTATAATGAGACCCCAAAAAAGACCAATTTATCCTTGATATAGAAGCTGTATTTTCAGCCAAAAACCCTTTTTTCTCTCTTCTCTCCACCAAAAGCTCTCAAAATCCGGCAAAACAAAAAGTCAAGATTTCTCAAATCCAAACTTACAAAAACATCAATATATGAATCCTATACCTATTCATGTAATTTTTAAGCAATTTACTTAGGTATTTTTAGTGATATTTAGAGTTATAGGTTTTTTTGAAAAAGTCGATTTTTCATCTAAATGTTGTTGTTTTTTTGGAAAGTAAGTTGTAGATAACTGTTAGTCTAGTTATTGTCGACATTTTGGTATGTTGTTTGTTGATTGTGGTTGAGTTTTTAAGGATTTTGGGTTCTTCGTTTTCGAAATTTGGAGAAGAGGTTTTCGGGGCGCGATTCGCGAATGCTCACTTCGCAAATTTGGATAAATTGCGAGTACCCAACTCGCAATGTCTCCGAAATTGTGAAGTGGGTATTCGTAAATTTGGACAAATTGCGAGTATCCAACTCGCAATGTCCCCGAAATTGCGAAGTTGGTATTCGCAATTTTGGGTAAATTGCGAGTTGGGTGCTCGCTATTTGCCCAAATTTGCGAATGCCCACGTCACAATTTTCTTTTTTTATCACATTTTGGAGTTTTTTTTTTCTAAATTTTACACCATTCATTGGAAATGACTAATGTATTATATTGGTGGAAAAAAAATTAAGTTTCGAACTCGTAAACTTAAAAAAATGAAAAATGACAAAAATTCCAGAGAGTTTCGCGAGTAGAGAGTGTCTGATTTTGTCAAAATTGAGCGCTCAAAGCGCGCGATTTTGACAAATTGTAGCGCTCAGAGCGCGCGATTTTGACAAATTGTAGCGCTCAGAGCGCGCGATTTTGACAAAATTGAGCATTCAGAGCGCGCGATTTTGACAAAATTGAGCATTCAGAGCGCGCGATTTTGAAAAATTGTAGCGCTGTGAGCGCTATATTCGCACTGAAATTTTAAAAAATACAAAATGATCCTCTTTTGGGGTTGGAGATGGTCCATCTAAGGCTCATCCTCCTTCGACAAGAAATCATTCATATTGCATCTCAACTCTTCGTTTAAATCGCTCAAATCTATGGTTTTTGGTGTTTTTTAAAAATTTAGTTTAGTTAGAGAGGGAAAACCTTAGGAAGAAGAAGAAGAAAAGGTTGGTTTTTGGTTAGAACTTTGGTTTTATATATGAAAGGTAAAATGGTAAATTCACATGAACAGAAAAAAATTGAGATTTTTGGGTCTCATTATAACCAAAACGGGTCTCAATATAGCCTTGCCCATAATAAAAATAGTATGAAATCAGAACACTGACACATTAACTTTAGTAAATAATAGAATAATTTAAGATAGTATATAAAGTTTTAAAGATATTATTTTAGAAAAATCGATGTAAAATAATATTTTATACTGATATGTTTGTTTTTACTATTCATTAATAACATTTAAATACTATGAATATGAATAAAATCTTATATTATTTATAGTCAAGGTACTTTAATCTCTTAATTATAAAAAACTAAAGATTTTATACTATTTTATTATTAATCATACAATTTATTATAATAATAAAATATATTATATTCTACTATTAATCTCATAATTAATTATAGTCAAAGATATTATAATCTTGACTATTAATCTAATATCTAAATATTCTTCTTTAAATTGGTGTTATCCTCCTAAATTCGTCCTATGCGCTTGAGCGTGCGATACAATTTTGTTTTTTTGCTTCTTCATAGATCACCACCTACAAATGTGAATGTGAAATGTCATGAAGTAGATATTCTATCATATATTGCTCTAGTCCAGTCAACTTCATTATATGTGTCTATATCTTGACAATCTATATTTTTTTAGAATAAAATAATTTTTTCATGAGTGGATTTCAATTACTTTAAAATGCGCATAATGACATTCATATGTTGATCTTTATGATTATGCATAAACTACCTAACAATACTCAATGCATAAGTAAGATCTGGTTTAGTGTGCGCTAAGTATATCAATCTGGTAATAAATCTATGATGTCTTTTAGTGGTGTATCAGCTAGTTAACAGGCTAACATACCATTTTACTACAAAAATATACATAATATTTTCTTTAAAATAAGAAAATTCCTTCTCGAATTGAGATACTTTGATCCCTAAAAAATATTTTAAGTGACAAAGCTCTTTCATTTCAAATTCACTTGGCAAGTAAATTTGTAAACCTTTCATTTCATCGGGCTCATATCCTATTAATACCATGTATAAACATACACAATAAAAGAAGTCTGACCATGTTGTTTCTTTAAGAATAAAGTATGCTATGAATTACTTTGATGGTAGCCAAAAGATGTTATGGAATTTGTGAGTCTTCTGAACTATGCTATCTAAGATTGTTTTAGTCCATATAATGATTTTTTATTTTTTATACCTTTTACTATGCACATCTAGAATTTTGTGTCCTAGTGTAAATTCATACACTTCTTTAGACAACCTAATGTGCAAAAAAACATTTTTTTACATAAACTGTTTTTTTTTCAATGACCAATTTAGGTTCGGCGTTAGAGACAATTAAACTTGCATTATGTTTATTTTAGATACATATGTAAATGAATTGGTATAATCAATTTCATAAGGTAAATTATACCATTTTTCCACTAGTCTTGATTTAAAATGTTCAATTCTATCTTCAATTTTGCGTTTCATGATATAACTCATTGACATCCAAATGTACTTCCCAAGTTTTTTTCCCAATGATTTCAACCCTTAATTTATAACAATATTCCACCTTGGGTTAGCTAAAGATTCATGCACACTATTAGGAATAGATGCATTATATAATTGATTTATGAATACATTATTTGATTCAAATAAGTGATGGTTAAATACATAATGACTCATGAGGATATTTAATTTTATCAGAAAGGTTGGGTTCATATGTGGATTTTTGAATAACCATGGGTTGACAGAGTGGTAGATAGTTTCTTGGTAGTTATACATTATAATATATTAATCCTCAAGAAACGATTGGTTTGGTGTATCAGTTGACTATAGTGTGGGAAATTCAGATGGAGATTGATCCACAACTTAATTTTCTAGGCCATTTTCATCATGTTCATCCCCACTATATTCTTTAGCACGTTCGTCACTACTATGGTACAAATGGTCCAAATTTATATCATTAAAATCAGATTCACAAGCATTACTTATTACCAAGTTTGGTTTAGAGAGTGTACATCATTCCTCTTGAACTTCTTTCACGTAGTCCCGTTGAAGTTCAAAATCAGAGGAAAAGTACATCACGTCTTCATAAAAAATAACTACATTTTTTGTAACAAACATTTTTTTAGTGATAACATCAATATCTTCTTTTATAAGTTCCATATTCTAAAAAACACACATTACAATTATTAAAGTTTCAAATTATTGCATGTATGCTTATGAACATGTACACATATTACACAACCAAACACATAATGAGGTAAGTTTGGAACGATGGAGCAATAAATATTTCATTAAGAACCTGGATGGTGTCTGGAAACCAATAATGTTGGAAAGTACTTGGTGTATTAAATATGTTACAGAGGTAAATGTGTATCCCAAATAGGATAAACACATATGTGTTGTTACTAATGACTCACATTAAACCTCCAACAAGTCATAATATTTTTGTCTTCTGTCCCGTTTTGTGCGGTGTATCAGAATAATTAGTTAATGAATGAATCAGTGGGCCTCCAAATACCGCTTCAACTCAAAACTCAAATATTCACCTCAATTATCATAGAGAAAAACTTAGACGTTTGCGTTGTACAAACTACAAATAATTTTGTAACTTTTAGATAAAAGGTTTACTTTATTTTTTGACTTCATTAAACATCATTATCTCATTCTGGTGCAATCATAAAAAAGTAACAAATCACAATGATCCATATAAAGAAGAAAATTTAAATCTGACATAAACATTAGAATGTAATGTATGACCATAAAAACAAAATAGACTTTTATTCGAATTTAATGGAAATGAGATATAATGATTTTTTTACAACTTCACAAACCTCATGTTTAAATCTAGAAGTATCAAAATTTGTAATTAAATTACAAAATAATATATTAATATAACCAAAAGAACCATATCACATACGTCGATGCCATAAATATATCTCATATTATTATTTTTTTGTTTAACTTCTAATATTTAAAGCTTATTGAAATTCTTTTGAACTCTTAGACACGGCGTCTAAGAAAAATAATTTTATTCTCCTAACACCAAGAACCAATCCTTTTATTGGTTTGAATGTTCTTTATTACATGTAAATCAAGCCAAAATGAATGACATAAAATATTGTTTGGAGAAACTAACAAAAGGTTAAAATTCAAAAAGGGGTAACAAAAAACATAATCTAAATTCAAAATATTAGTGATAGACAATGAACATTGCACAATCATCAAAATTAAAGTACCATTTGCAGTGGAAACATAACTTTGTGAGGAATGTTTATGACATGAAACTTATCTAGAATCAAATTTCATATGATCCATATCACTAAAATCAATTACCCATACAATATTAGAAATAGGGAAATTGCACCTATAAAACCCACTAAACTATTCAATTGTCATCTAGTACCCAAGGTTTGATCAATTGTCACTTAATATCTAACTCAACTACCTAATTGTCACTTAATATCCAATATTATTTTAATACCCTAACTACCCTTAACCCATTATATAAGTAGAATTTTTTGTTTTCTTTCTATTTTTCTAGCTTTTGGAGATTTGAATTTTTTAGCCGCTCTAACCACCTAACCCTACAAACCACCATGAAGCACGACTGAAAGCACAATTCCGGTGATCAGAGCGTTCAAAGGTCTGTTTATTTCTGTAAGTTGTGGTGTAAAACCTATCTAACCACTGTTTTCTACGTACATGAACTGATCGTCATTGTTGGAATCTGTTGTTTGTGAGTAATCATGTTGCTGCTTTTAGGTAATCGTAATTAACTACCAATTTCGAAGTTATTTGTTGGATTTCTGAGTTAGAATAGGTGTTATTCTACTGTTTTAGACGCCATAGCCTGATTTCGAGCTTTTCTCTGTTTTTTTGTGCGATGTCATGAAGTAGATATTCTATCATATATTGCTCTAGTCCAGTCAACTTCATTATATGTGTCTATATCTTGACAATCTATATTTTTTTAGAATAAAATAATTTTTTCATGAGTGGATTTCAATTACTTTAAAATGCGCATAATGACATTCATATGTTGATCTTTATGATTATGCATAAACTACCTAACAATACTCAATGCATAAGTAAGATCTGGTTTAGTGTGCGCTAAGTATATCAATCTGGTAATAAATCTATGATGTCTTTTAGTGGTGTATCAGCTAGTTAACAGGCTAACATACCATTTTACTACAAAAATATACATAATATTTTCTTTAAAATAAGAAAATTCCTTCTCGAATTGAGATACTTTGATCCCTAAAAAATATTTTAAGTGACAAAGCTCTTTCATTTCAAATTCACTTGGCAAGTAAATTTGTAAACCTTTCATTTCATCGGGCTCATATCCTATTAATACCATGTATAAACATACACAATAAAAGAAGTCTGACCATGTTGTTTCTTTAAGAATAAAGTATGCTATGAATTACTTTGATGGTAGCCAAAAGATGTTATGGAATTTGTGAGTCTTCTGAACTATGCTATCTAAGATTGTTTTAGTCCATATAATGATTTCTGAGTAATCATATGATTTGTGTTTATTTTGTTAATATTTGTCGTTATATACTCATAGCCTTGTTTATGAAGGTATATACTAATTTTTAGTGTATTAAATTTTGATTTCGAACGTGAAACATTTGTAGACTATGAGTTTTAGTTGTCCAGGAATTCGACATAAGATGCGAATTGTTTTATGATTTTCCAATGTAGAAGATGCGAATTGTGTGATGTATCCAATGAGGATGATGTTAATTGTGTTATCAATTCGCATGGTTTCATGCGTATTGCATGGAACAAATCAAAAAGTGTTTCAAACAACTATCAGTATATGCTGCGAATTGTATGGAACTCCAACGTAATGCATGTTCAAACATATATTAGGACTTTTAGTTGCTTACAAAACTCATGATGGGTTGCGAACTGTGTGGAAATCTAAAGTATTGCATTTTCAAACAAATATCAGGACTTTTAGTTGCTTTACGAATCATATGATATGCTACGAATCGTGTGGAACTCTTAAGTATTGCATTTCCAACCAAATATTAGGACTTTTTTAGTTGCTTTACGAATCACATGATATGTTGCGAATTGTGTGATATATCATACCTTATCATCTTTCAGACAAATCTCAGAAAATTAAATAGTTGAGAGCAAATCTCACTTACAATTGCGAATTGTTTTACATTTTTGGTTAGTGTAAGTGTACCACTTGATTTACAAACAACTCTCAGGACAAGATGTGAATTGGTCAATTGTAGACTAAAATTATACACAGTTCGCAGCTTATAGTTATATACAAAACGCATGATAATATGCGAGTTGCATGGTACAGTAATTAATCACATGATATGCTGCGAATCGTGTGGAACTCTTAAGTATTGCATTTCCAAACAAATATCAAGACTTTTTTAGTTTCTTTACGAATCACATGATTTACTGTGAATTGTGTGATATATCATACCTTATCATCTTTCAGACAGATCTCAGGAAATTAAATAGTTGAGAGCAAATCTCAGGTACAATTGTGAATTTTTTTACATTTTTGGTTAGTGTGAGTGTACCACTTGATTTACAAACAACTCTCAGGATAAGATACGAATTGGTCAATTGTAGACTAAAATTATACACAGTTTGCAACTTATAGTTATATACAAATCGCATGATAATATGCGAGTTGCTTGGTGCAGTAATTAATATCTTGCACTGTATTTTTGGAATTAATAACTAATAGCTTGTTCGTTGCAGGATAAGGTATGTTTAAATCACGAGTTTGTATTTTTAAACATGGTCACCAAACTGAAATTGTGCCTTTCACGGAGTTTGAAAGCTTTCAAAGTATCCATGATTATGTGGAGAATACATGGGAGGAGCTTATAACAGGTGACTACCTAATTACGTACTCTTGCGGGGATCACAATAATTGTTTCTTTAATAACCACATTTATTTGTAATACTGTTATTATTCTAGACAAGAAACTAAACATTTTTACAGTTGTTTGTTCATTTATACATTTTTTTTTGTTTTGATTAGAGTAAAAAAATGCTAAGTGTTTTGAGTTGCATACAATTCGCATTCACTATTGCAAATTGTGTACAATATCTTGATATCATGTTGCAAACATCTCTTAGGTTTTTATGCGAGTTGTGTGAAATTCCACCAGAATGTGGATTGTTTGTTAGGCATATCAAACAACTATTAGTATATGCTGCGAATTGTATTGAACTCCAACGTAATGCATTTTCAAACAAATATCAGGACTTTTAGTTGCTTACAAATCACATGATATGATGCAAATTGCGTTCAACTATAAATTATGGCATTTTTAAACAAAATATCACAAATCGCTTGATATGCTGCGAATTGTGTTTTCAAATGAATATTAGGACTTTTTAGTTGCTTACGAATCGCATGATATGTTGCAAATTATTTCTCAAACAAATATCAGGACTTCTGGTTGCTTACATATCGCATGATATGTTGCGAATTGTAAGCAACCAGAAGTCCTGATATTTGCTTACATATTGCATTATATGTTGCAAATTGTAGTTTCATACAAATAGCAGGACTTTTAGTTTCTTGCAAAACGCATGATATGCTGCGAATTGAATGGAACTACAAAGCATTACAATACTGAGGTCCACATGCGAATTGTTTGTATATCAGTAATATTGATAAACAACATCTCAGGTTAAGATAGAGTTGTTTGCAAGTGGTAATAGGATGTGAATTATGGGTATTCTTTCCCGTTCACACATAGTCTAACATATTCACATATGATTAAAAGTTTATACAAAAAATAGATTCCAAAAAGAGGACTACATGCTTCATGCACTAACAAATTTTCAAACAATCACTACAACTTTTTAGTCTTTGTTAGTTGCATTAAAAAAAGCAGACTCTATTAGTCATCACTAGAGGATTCTTCATCATCTTTCTCCTCTTCACGTTGATCATCAATATTTTCATTGTCTTCTTCCTCTTTGTTATCTACGTCCATCATGCTTAAAATATTTGTCCTTGATGGACCAGCGTATTCGTACCTCTTCCGTTTGTTGTTTGGAACCTCTGCTGGCTGAGGTTCAGCAGCAACCAGTGGAACCACTTCCACTGGTTCAGAGTCAGCCGAAAAGTGGTCCTCAATGTGATCGCTGCCGGAATGAGACTAGGTTGTTTGGTGGTGCTGCCGGAATGATTAAGTCATCGCTCTACTTGGTGGTTATGGATGACCATGAGTCACCTAGAGAACCTAGTGAAACAGAGTATGTGGTGGTGGTTGTGGTGGTGGAAAACGACATGATGTTTGGAATTTAAAGAGAACGAGAGGCGTTTTAAAAAAATATAAAGTTTGTTTTAAAATTAGCCTCTGGTTACTAGTGTTATTTATAGGCATGGAGGGAGTCTGAGCTTATGAGGTAGTGTGGCTATATTAATCATTACATAGCCTCCATGTCCAATCAAAAATTAATGGGCTCTGGTGATTAGATTGTTTTTTGCATGCTCAATGCACTTAACGTTTGCCAAGGCAGACGCCATAGCCTGTTCGTATTCTTCAACGATAGATTTTGAATTATTTATTTTATATCAGGATTAGATGCGAACTGTTTAGTGGTAATTTTGCAGCCTTTAGTTGTTAATGTGGTAGTTTTCTAAGCATATATCAGGTTATCATGCGAATTGTTTAGTGAGGATCATGTTTTTAATATATATCAGGGAATGACGGGAACTGTTCGCATACCAACTAATCTTTATATATAAGGTTAGCATACGAATTGTTTGATAAGAATTCTGTCCTTCTATATATATCAGGGAATTGCACATTTCTGAAATAAAAAAACTCTATATACACCAAAAAAATCATAATATCATACAGAAAATGTATATTACTTCCAGTACGAGTTAATGTCTTCATCATTTAGGAAATAATCAAACATTTTTGCTCTAAAGTTGGGAACCATATCTTTATCGTAAGTGTTCTGCACATATCCATGCTGGATAATATCTCTAGCGTATTTGCAGACAAAAAAACCATAGTCAAGGGTGCCACATTTTTGTTGTGGAATTTTTCTGTCATTTTTCACCTTCCACCCATACCTTGTAGTAGGTAGGTATCCTTTATCCAGTAAATACTTGATCTGGTTATAATAATTAGTGTCAGGAATCAGCACAAATACTTAAACTGTGGTTGTCAAATAATTCGCAGCGTACATTGCGAATTGTTTAACAACCAACCCAACATGTGGATGTCAAACAATTCGCAGCCTATGATGCAAATTGTTTATCAACCAATCCAATTTGTGGATGTCAAACAATTTGCAGCCTATATTGCAAATTCTATCAGGATATGCTGCGAACTGAATGAAACTCAAACGCATTACATTTTCAAAGAAATATCAGGACTTCTAGTTGCCAACAATTCTCATGACAACATTGGAATTGTTTGCATTTAAATACAACTGACTTGGTCACAGTTTGCATGATATCCTGATCATGCATTTTAAAATGTGTTTACAAAGGGATTTTAATAGTTAGGAATTTTACCAGCTTGTTAGGTGTCTTTGTGGTGTGGTCCGTTGCTTTGAGTTTAGGTAGCAGTGGGTTGTAGTTTGTTACCGACATGTTGTCTACATCAATGACGAGCAACGTCCAATGGTTTATCTGGTCCTTCGTCTTGGTGCATAGTGGAATGATGATGATGTTGGGGTTTTCAGGCGCTTTGCTAAAAATTGTGTCGACTAAATTTTTTACATCCCACCATGATTCTAGATTATGCTGCATTCAAGTGAGAGTACATTACAAGGAGAACATGCGATGAACTTTGAAATTTATCGTAGCTAAACTTACCGTAGTCATGCCCGAAATCATTACGCAGTCATGATACACTCCTCGAACGTTTTTGCATGGAACTTTGAAATTTACTTCTACAAGCATCTTTCGAATCCAAGCGTCCACAACGTATGAAAGGAGTTGTTTATTTATGTTAAATATACGAGACTAGTTTGAAACATTAAAAATAGAATTGGTTGACAATTCGATACCTTTACGTCCAGCTCCAGTTCTAAAGGTAGCGCCAACACATCACTCGTTCGCACTCTAATTCCGTAGGAAAATTTGGATGATGGTAAATTTTATACTACTGATCAATGGTGTCATGCTCGTAGGCTTTAATTAACTGTATTTTGTGGTATTCTGCGACATCGATACGGTCAGTTGTTTGTGTTTTCTTTGGCCAGTCAGTGTATTTTACTTTTGGTGGTTGACATTCTATTATAATTATATGTTCCTCTTCCTCTGCCTCTGCCACTGGATGCTGTGTTGGTGTCAGTAGATTAAAAGTAGGCTCCTCTGGCTCTATACTTAACTTGATATTATTAAATAACAAAAATTAAAAGAGTGTGCTAGTCATTATAATGTTAACTTCCCCATACAATTGGCATGATACCATACGAATTGTTTGGTTCTGGCTGAATACAGTACATGGTAACTATCAGGATATCATGCGAATTGTTCAAGTTTCCACTGAACAATTCGCATGCTACCCTGATATTCGTTTGTAAAACTTAAAGTATATCCACACAAGTCTCATGATATGATGCGCAATCATTTAAAATAGCCCTTACCACATGGTCAGCGACAACCAATGCCGTTGACTGGTTTGGCATAATGTCTGGATCAGTTCGGCAAAAATCATTAATTTCATCCTTCGACATATTCTCCAAAGACCGTTGTATTACGCCATTGTAATATATATTATAAATTTCATTTAAAAAAATCTGTGAAACTTGAGTGTAATACCATCAATAGAAGCACCAGGTAAACCTACTGTGTTATCATTCGACTTTGGAGCTTGCAATTGATTCAGTACTGGTACTATTATTTCACCTTGGCTTAGAAATTCTGACTTTGCGCACACCACTGTTGGTCTTTGAGGTACATCTCCGTATTGGTTTTGGTCTTCTAACGATGGTCCTCCCTGGCTAAGTAGTTCCAACTTCTCACAAGGATTGACACGTTCTGACTCTTCCGGAGCTACGTCTTGTGTTAGCCTTTCTCTCTTTGCCAAGGCTATTTGTTGTTGTTATTGTTCTTCTTCTTCTTGTGGGTGTTGTTGTTGTTCTTGCTGTTCTTGTTGCTGCTGTTATTGTTCTTGTTGCTGTTGTTGTTGTTGGTGGTGGTGTTGGTGTTGTTGTTGTTGCTGTTGTTGTTGTTTGTCGGCCTCCTGTTTCATACAAATTCTAAAATAAAAAGATAGAGGGGTTAAGCATACTATAATCATAGTTGCGAACAAAACATGCTAACCTGAGATTTGTTTGAGTTCTCCATCTCAAACAAATCGCATGGTAAGTTGTGATCTGTAAAATAACCAACTCAATAGAGTATAAAACAATTTGAAATATACGATGCGAATTGTTTGGACAGGACTACACAATAGTCCTGATATTTATTTGAAAGTTATCGTGTGATGCGAATTGTTTGAATATGTATACAATGATAAAACACCCCTGACTGTTTTAAATACATACACTGACTTTGTTTGAATATGTATACAACAATAAACATTATTATAGAAAAATTTTTATTACAACAATAACTAAGATATTTGAATCTTAGTGTACTTTTGATCGACTTACATCTTCAAGGCTATCTGGGTCTGTACGTCCAGAGTTTTCTGCTGCCACTTCTTTCTCACGAGCTTCTACCTCCTCTGCTACGTGAAGCACGAGATGTTGGTCATTCAGAAGAGACTCGTGTCTTTCTTTCTCTGTTGGAAGACTCAAAACTGTGGCTTTCTCCTGTATAGGAGGAGACTTGTCTGTCTGTCTCTCTATGGTGTCCGTCTCTGTGGATACCAATAATTCTTCCTGCATCTTACCAGATGGTACCGGTAGGGGGGAATGGTTCTCATCATCATCCCTCTCTTCCGGCAGTACTCCATTATGCTTTTCAATATCCTGCATTTGCCCGTCCTGATTCGTGTCCTTATCCTGATTTTCAGCAGGCACAGATGCCTGCAATTCAGTGGACGCCGCTTCAGATGGAAATGCTGGTAGTCAAGGTATCTTTTCAACTGAACGGCTTCCAATCTAGAAAATTGGCTGAGAGAGAGCGTTGTGGAGTTGTTTTGCTTCAAGCTCCGCGATCTTCAATTTCAATTCTTCTAGCTGAAAAATTAATAGCAAACGTTTTATAACATATTACGTGCTGATTAAAGCGATTATGTAAGGCTCAATTTCATACTTACTTCTTTTTCCTGTTTTTCTATCTTCCTCTCGTACTTGTTCTTATCGGTGTATCTTTAAACGCTTTGATTCCCCTGCAGTTGAAGATTTCTTTGGAGTAGCGGTTGTGTGTTTAAGGAAAAAGTTACCGATTGTGTCACTCATACTAGTGGTGTCTGAGTGATATCACCTGATTCGATTCTTTCTGTTTCTGTGATGCTCGTCTCCTTGGTTTTTGGGCTGTGCTTTTCTTCCTTTTCTTTGGTCTTTGTTCTGGTGAAAGTGATTCAGCATCTGCATCTCCACTATCTATTGTTCCTCTGAAAGCTTCACTTTCATCCTCAGTAAGACATAGTGGGCCTTCCAAAACCTACCAACAGAGGAACATGAAAGTAAATAGCTGCAAGCAGTTTGTTTGGAAAATAACAGGATGTAGACAGATTGTTTTTTGCAAACAGTTCGTATTTTATGCTACAAATTGTTTGGAACTCTATCAGTTTAGAGTTGTAAACAACTCGCATGATACCATGCGAATTGTTTGCAAATAATAAGTTGCGAATTGTTTGATACCGTAATTATATAGAGTACCAAACTGAACGCAGGGTAAGCTGCGAATTGTATTGATACCTTATTCTAATATAATACCAAACAAAATTTAGGATGGGCTGCGAACTCTTTGCAACCCCAATTCAATACCTATAAAAAGCTCATACCTGATCATCTTTCAGATTGGGTATTCTAACAAGCAGCGACACGGTAGATGCTTGGCACTCTAATCCTAACCATTTGAAAAACCTTGGGATCAAGGTCGGCTTCGCTACCTCTAGCCCGATTGTTGAGTGCTCCATGATGAAGGGCTGCATGGGGACAAGTATTATCATCAATATGCTCTGTACATAACTAATTTTTATATTGAATAAATCAATCTTACAATTAGAAGGGCGACACAGCCGACGACTCTATCGAGTTTTTCAATAGCTAAGCAACTCGTGATAGACTGTCGAAGCTTGAACAATACTGATCCGGACCAGTCGTAATTGTTTATTTTGCTGAGGTCTTCAACAAAATAAAGCGTATTCCAACCCAGGATATCTCCATATACGGAGTAGAATAGGTTTGAGCACAAAAACAGTATCAACAGCCGTGCAACATCTTCCAACTCATGCTCCCCCCCCCCTTCGCTTATGGCTCTTTCTATACCTTCCTGTAAAACCCATGTCAATATGTTATGTTAGTAAAGTACAACATCCTGCTTTATAAGATGAATTCTATTTTTTAAAGTACCTTTAAAATGATGTTCGTTATTGTTTTAGTATTTGTCGGTCCTATCTTCCTGGATGTTTTACCCATGAAGTATTTCTTCATCATCCTCGTTTCGTCCTCCTTGCCATTTATGTATTTATTGTGAAATGCTCCGGATTTCGTTAACGACATTTCCTCTGTGGCATGCTTCATCCCGAATATAACCTTCACATCGTCTCCAGTTAGCTTCACAAACTTTGAGCCAATAAGGAAGGCTTCTTCATCGACGGAGAACCTCTCGACAATATACTGAATGATCAAATAGAATTTCTTCTTCGGCAGCTTTGCCTCATTACGGATGTCGAAAGCCGTTTTCAAAAGCGTGTAGAAGGGTGTGTTTCTTGCAGCTTCGATTTGGGAATGAGTAATACGGTTCTCTTTCAACAGATTTAAAAGACTCACCAACCCTGACCTGTAATAGCTTGGTTTTGTTGTCATACTTCATGCACAAACACAAATCAGTTGGAGTGTCACACACCTCGCATGACAAACTGCGAACTTCCTATCTATCAGTTGGAGTGTCACACGACTCGCATGACAAGCTGTGAACTGCCTATATATCATTAGAGTATTTACAAACAATTCGCAGGTTGGCTTGCGAATTGTTTGTAAATATAAGCTGTGAAATGTATGGCATACACATTCAATCAAGCTGCAAGTTGCTATAAACTATAAACATAGATGAAGCTACGAATTGTTTGCATCCTAGGTAATGAAGATGCGAACTCTACTACAGCGCACACGTACATGCTGCGAACTGTTCTAATTTTTACATGCACATACCAGAAATCTGGAAAATATGGAAACAACACCAAAATGAATATTAGTGTGACAAACTATAATTTATATTTAAAATTTAACTGCCATATTATAATGACAAATTATGTTGAAATGGATTTCATTTCAACTGCAATATTATATTTTTAGAAATTTAGTTAGCTTATTCATGTCACTTTTTATTGAACATGATTAATTAAAAAATTTAAATTCTATCAAAAGTAGCCACCAATTGGATTTCTTAGGTTCTTAATATTTCTTTTTTCTTTTGCCTAGTTCTTTCTCTCCAAATCATAATATGAACTATATTTTTAATAATTGTATTTAATCAAAATTCAAAAATTAATCAAAACTATGTTCGAAGATTCTCTTGTTACTTAGTTTTGTTGTATAGTTTGTATAATTTAGACCAAGGTTTCTGGTCATATTTCAGAATGTTGTATAAAAGTAAAATATGACTATATAAAACTATTCTTTTTAAGAAAGCTTCTATGATAATAAGAAAACACAAAAGTCAAGGTAATGTAATACCTAAGGGATATTCACAATCCTTGGTGTCTCCATTCAACAAAATTTGAAAATCAAATTTAGAAAAAAAAAACACTTAATTAAATACTATTATATACAATAAACATTATTTATAAAACCCTTGACCACCATATATAGAAGTCTTCACTACCCATGTTCTTCATCACAATTCTTTTTGTACATATTCATAAATAAATACATATAGTTTTAAAGAATAGACCAATCATCACCTTAACTCTCCCTTAATCACAATAAAAAAAAAAGTTGTCAATCTCTAATTGACTTGCTTTGTCTATAAATATAAGACATTCTTTCTAACAATCAATACCAAACACAACCTAAGAAAGCATCACAAAGATTTAAAACAAAAAACAAAACATGGTGAACATTAAGCAAAGTGTTATTGTTTTGTTACTTATCGGTCTTTCTATATTCTTAGAGTCTGCTTCTGCTCAATTAAAACAAGATTTCTACAAAAATTCATGCCCTAATGTCGAATCATTAGTTCGATCGGCTGTTCAGAAAAAATTCCAACAAACATTTGTTACCGCTCCGGCCACTCTTCGCTTATTTTTCCACGATTGTTTCGTTCGAGTACGTAAATATTTATTTATATTATCAGAGTTTTGTACGGTTTGTTTTGTTACTATATTGTTTTTATTTTATGTTGGTGGTATGAAATAGGGTTGCGATGCTTCGGTTATGATATCTTCGAGTAACGGAAAGAACGAAAAGGATCACCCGGATGATATATCGTTGGCCGGAGATGGGTTTGATACGGTGGTTAAAGCTAAATCGGCTGTTGATGCTGATCCTAAGTGTAGAAACAAAGTTTCTTGTGCTGATATCTTGGCCTTGGCTACTAGAGACGTTGTTGTCTTGGTATGATATCGGGTCCTTTTTAGTTTTTATTATTATTATTATCAAATTATAGATTTATTTGGCAAAAAAAATAGTATAGTTGTGTTTGCTATGTCAAAACTTAAAAAAAAAATTACATTTTTATTTTCAATGATCGACAAAGTTAAGGAATTATATTTATCGAAATTGACAAATTCATGAATTAAATTAATCAAAATCAATAATATTTATTCCTAGTTTTGAGATCAAAATTGAACAATAAATAGTTGTTTGGCTATCCATTTTCGTGATAGATAGTTTTTCGTTTAAAAATTTTGTTTTTAGTTTTCAAATTTGTTGACTATCCATTTTTTCGGTAAATAGTCGATTGATTATCCATTTTCGATAAAGTTGGTCCTTTGTCAATTTGTTTTTGATAAAGTTAGTCTTTTATCTAACCGTACTGAAACTAATTTTATCTAAAATGGATAGTCAATGCACTAAACACAACCAATTTTTAGTCGAAAGACTATATATCACGAAAATGAAAGATTAACATTATCAAGAATTGAATAATCAATGCACTCAACACGACGATTTTTAGTCGAGAGAGGTAAAAAAAATAGTTACTATTCAAAATCACAAACGATAAAAAAAATAGTTATAATAGTTGGTTGGATCACCGAATTAAACTCTAAAAATCCTTCTTTATTGTTGTGATTCATAAAAAAAATTCAAAAATATCTATATTGATTCCAAAAAAAAATGTTGTCGGTCTATTTAATTCTCTTATATATTTTGCTCATCCGATTTTAAAACATAATAAATAGTTAGACAAACAATCACTTTTAAAATTATATATATTTATTAAATTCTAAATTTATTCATACTATTATAGACCGGTGGACCGAACTACAAAGTGGAATTGGGAAGAAAAGACGGTAGGATTTCAACCATCGCCAGTGTTCAACGCAGTCTTCCTCACCCTGACTTCAGTTTAAGCCAACTCAATTCAATGTTCGCCAAACACGGTCTTACCCAGACCGATGTCATTGCCTTATCAGGTATCTCATCTTCCCATCACTAAATTATAATTATCATTATCAAATCAAAACATTATGTTAAACCGAGTCCCTAACATTTTACATTATTTTTGTTCATATTATTCAGGTGCGCATACAATAGGATTCTCGCATTGCGGAAAATTCTCGAAAAGAATTTACAACTTCAGTCCTAAATCGCGAATCGATCCAACTCTAAACACCAACTATGCGTTACAATTGCGACAAATGTGTCCGATCAACGTAGATCCTCGAGTCGCGATAAATATGGATCCAACGACTCCGCGAACTTTCGACAATGTTTATTTCAAAAATCTCCAACGTGGAATGGGACTTTTCACTTCGGATCAAACTTTATTTACCGACTCACGATCGAAAGCAACGGTCAATTTATTCGCGTCGAATAGTAACGCGTTTCAGCAGGCTTTTATATCGGCTATTACTAAACTTGGTCGTGTAGGAGTTAAAACAGGAAATGCAGGTGAAATTAGGAGGGATTGTTCTCGTATTAATTAATTTGTTGATTTATTATTGTTTCGTTGTAATAAGGTTGTATGGTGTTGATGTTTGTGTTGGTTTTTAATCTTCTGATGTTTTGTTTATCACCATATATGAATAAAATGGAAATGATTTAGTGTTGTTGTATTAATATATGTTTTATATGGTTATAATATGTCTCAAGTCGGTACAGGAAATACAAAAACAAAAGCGAAAAAAAAAATACTATAAGTTTTATTTTAGGAAATGTTATATGTAAGTTTTATTTTAAAAAAAAACATGTTGTGAATGAGTCGAATAGTGCCTTGATAGTCGAATAGTAAGTCTATTAATTCCCTATAAATAGATTATTAGGGGGACACAAAACACAATCTGAAATCTGTAACCTTTTCTATCATAGTGAAACTATTTTCTCTGGCGGCGCCCGTGGACGTAGACAATTGTAGAACCACGTTAAATCCCGTGTTTCATTTAAATCTTTCATTCGCATATATTCTGTGCTTGAGCCATTTTGTGATAATTGCATAGTATTTTATAACAAAATTGGTATCAGAGCCACGTGGTGAAATTAGGGCTTTTGCAATTAGGGTTTCACAATGGCGTCTACAGCAACAAAATACATGATTGAAAAATTTGATGGGGGATCCAGCTTTGCGTTGTGGAAGATTAAACTGAAATCTTCATTGGTACTGCAAGGGCTGTGGAAGGCTGTGGAGAATAAGTTACCAGAAGAGATGAAAGAAGAGGAGAAACAAGATCTTCAAGAAAGAGCTTTGTGCTGGATTTTAATGAGTGTGAAAGACAATGTGCTTCGCGAGATTAGTGGTGAGAAGACTGCTGCCTGCGCATGGAGAAAGCTAGGAGATCTTTACTCAGAGAAATCAGTAGTAAACCGATTATATTTGAAGAAACGTTTGTATGATTTCAGATTGAAAGAAGGTATGTCCATAACAGAGCACCTAGATAATTTTAAATCAATTATAATGGACTTGGAGAACATAGATATCAATATTGAGGATGAGGATCAAGCTTTGTTTGTATTGAGATCGTTACCAGCTCCCTATGAAAACTTCGTAAATACCATTATGTATGGTAAGGATAAGTTATCGCTAGCAGATGTCAAAGGGGCACTGAAATCAAAAGAGATGAGACAGTTGCAGCCAGACAATCAAGCTGAAGGGGAGGGTCTTATGACTAGGGGAAGATCTAAAAGCAAAGCGAGTTCTTTAAGAAGGAAGAACTTGAGGTCCAAGTCAAGGGTGAAGCACTCAAACTGTTATGAATGCGGTGAGCAGGGTCATTATGGGAGAGATTGTCCGAAACTAACTGGTAAGAAGGGAAATCAAAAGGAAAATGTAGCAAACATTGTTGAAGGTGTGAACGATTCCGACGATAGTGAAAATAGTGGTAAAGGAGATGTATTGTCCGTGAGTTCAGACTTCTCTTGGGTACTTGATACTGGCGCTGCATATCACATGTGTCAGTTCAAGCAGTGGTTTGATACGTACAAGCCAATGCAGGGAACTGTCTATTTAGGGAACAATCATTCGTTGACTGTTGGTGGTATTGGTAACGTCAGAATCAGAATGTTTGACGGGGTTGTTAGAATCTTGACGTGCTGGCATGTTCCTGGGTTAAAAAGAAACCTGATTTCTCTTGGGACTCTAGACTCTCAGGGTTACAAGTACCATGCAGAAAATGGTGTAATCAAAGTGACAAAAGGCTCAATGGTATGCATGAAAGGTAGTTTGCAGAAGGGTCTTTACATTTTCCAGGGGAGTGTTGTTATGGGCGATGCTGCAGTAGCATCATCAGGGAGTAATAGCCAAAGTAGGCAGGATCAAAATAAGTTGTGGCATTGGCGTCTTGGTCACATGAGTGACAGAGGATTAGCTGTTTTGGGAAAGAGAGATTTGTTGAAAGGGTATAAAGCAGAATCATTGGGATTTTGTGAGCATTGTGTGTTTGGTAAACAAACTAGAGTCAAATTAAGAAAATCGGCTGTAAGAAAGACTAAAGGCACACTGGACTACATTCACTCAGATCTTTGGGGTCCAAACAGAATTCCATCCAAGAGCGGAGCCAGATACTACATGAGTTTGATTGATGATTATTCAAGGATGGTGTGGGTTTACTTTCTGAAAATGAAAGATGAGGCATACTCAACCTTTGTCAAATGGAAGACGATGATTGAGAAGCAAACAGGATGATTGGTTAGAATATTGCAGTCGTGAGTTCAACGAGTTCTGCGAAGCTGAGGGAATAGTGCGCCATCGCACTTGTTCTAGAACACCACAAAAGAATGAAGTCGCAGAAAGAATGAACAGAACGCTTTGTGACAAGGCACGAAGTATGCTCTCACATTCCGGTGTGGGAACGCATTTTTGGGCTGAAGCTATCAATACATCGTGTTACTTGGTGAATCGGTCTCCATCAACGGCTATTGATTGTAAAAATCCTTTTGAGATTTGGTGTGGATCGTCGACTGATTATGAACATTTGAGGGTGTTCGATTGTCCTGCGTATGCTCATGTGAGAGATGGTAAGCTTGAGCCGAGGGCAAAGAGATGCATATTTCTAGGATATGCTACTGGAGTGAAGGGATATAGGTTATGGTGTACCTCTCCAAAGTCTCTAGGTTTTCTCATCAGTAGGGACGTTACTTTTAATGAGTTTGCTTCGATAGACAGTCAGAAGGAAGTATGAGAAATGGTCGAATCAGGATCGGTTGTGAGTGAACAGGTGGAGCTTGAAGTAGAATCAGTTCATAGCAGGTCCAATAATTCAAGTGGTTCTGAGGTGGATCCAGAATGAGGAGGTGAAGCGTCAGCATCAGATGATAGTGATGATGATGCGCCTGAACCAGAACAACAACCTTATAGCATAGCATTGGGCAGAGAAAGAAGAGATATTAGACTTCAAAAAAGGTATGTGAATCTAGTTGCATATGCTCTGTCAGTTGCATAAGAAGTTGAGATGCAGGAACCTAGTAGCTACAAAGAAGCTATAGCAAGTTCAGAGGCAGATCGATGGATTGGTGCTATGGGAGAAGAGATTGAATCTCTTCATAAGAATCAAACATGGAAGCTTGTTGACTTGCCTAAAGGACAGAAGATAGTAGGCAGTAAATGGGTGTTCAAGAAAAAGGAAGGTAATCCAGGGGTTGAGGTATCTCGATTCAAAGCAAGACTGGTCGCTAAGGGTTTTACTCAAAGGGAAGGAATAGACTTCAATGAAGTGTTTTCTCCAGTGGTGAAGCATAGTTCGATTCGAGTTTTGTTAGCCATAATAGTTTTGCAAGATTTAGAGCTTGAGCAGTTGGATGTGAAGATTGCGTTTCTACATGGTGAATTGGAGGAGCAAATCTACATGAGACAACCATAGGGATTTATCGAATCTAATATGGAGGACAAAGTTTGTCTGCTGAAAAAGTCACTGTATGGTTTGAAACAGTCACCTAGGCAATGGTACAAACGTTTTGATACATTCATGGTGTCAAAAGGGTTCACGAGGAGTCCATATGATAGTTGTGTGTATCATCAAAAGATGCCAGATGATTCTTATGTTTACTTGTTGTTGTATGTGGATGATATGCTTATTGCTGCTTGTAGTATGTCACACATTGTGCAGTTAAAGAAGCAGCTTAGTGCCGAGTTTGAGATGAAGGATCTGGGTAGAGCAAAGAAAATTCTTGGTATGGAGATTATCAGGAACAGAAATTTAGGAACATTACACTTGTCTCAACGAAGCTATATTGAGAAAGTGTTAAAACGATTTAACATGTTTGATGCTAAAGCAGTTAACATTCCTTTTGCTACTCATTTCAAGTTGTCTGCAGTAGAAGCGGCCAAGGACGATGCTGAGTTGGAACAAATGTCGAAGGTTCCATATGCAAGTGTAGTTGGTAGTATCATGTATGCTATGGTATGCACACGTCCTGATATTTCACATGCGGTTAGTGTAGTTAGCAGGTACATGGGATGTCCTGGGAAAGAACAGTGGCAGGCAGTGAAATGGATACTTCGGTATCTGAAGAATACTGTGAACGTTGGCTTAACTTTTAACAAAACCGATATTGGTGAATCGCTGAATGATGTTGCAGGATCATTGGTTGGTTTTGTTGATTCTGATTTTGCAGGTGATATGGATAAAAGAAGATCTCTGACAGGATATGTATTTACTCTAGCTGAGAGTGCGATCAGTTGGAAAGCACAGTTGCAAGCTACTGTAGCTTTGTCTACAACAAAGGCAGAGTACATGGCGGTAACAGAAGCAGTTAAAGAGGCAATATGGTTGCAAGGTTTGGTGGCAGATTTGGGCTTGGATAGAACTACTACAAAAGTGTTTTGTGACAGTCAAAGCGCCATACACCTTACAGGGAACCAGATGTACCATGAGCGTACAAAGCACATAGATGTCAGGTATCATTTTATTCGTGATATAATATCAAAGGGAATTGTTGATGTGAAGAAAGTGTCTACACACGATAATCCAGCAGATATAATGACCAAGGTAGTATCAGTTCGAAAGTTTAGGGAATGCCTAAACTGGATCGGTGTTCGCAGTATAGAGTGAATGCCTTAAGGGCATTTGGTGAGTCAGAACAAGAGAAGATTCTTTGTTGGTAGTGAAGAAAGGATATTCGCCTCAAGGGGAAGATTTGTTGTGAATGAGTCTAATAGTGCCTTGACAGTGTACTGTGTCCGGCAGGACAGTTTTGTGTTGGATATTGTCCAATTACTTCAGTTAGTCTTGTGGTATGAGCCCATTAGGCCCATAGTCTAGTAAGTCTATTAATTCCCTATAAATAGATTACTAGGGCGACACAAAACACAATCTGAAATCTGTAACCTTTTCTATCATAGTGAAACTCTTTTCTCTGGCGGCGCCCGTGGACGTAGACAATTGTAGAACCACGTTAAATCCTGTGTTTCATTTAAATCTTTCATTCGCATATATTCTGTGCTTGAGCCATTTTGTGATAATTGCATAGTATTTTATAACAAAACATATGAGTTTGAGATGATGTCATTTTAAAAGTATAATGCATATAATGCATTCTGAGATGTGGTTTTGCAATTCAGTGTCTATTTTTTTTTATAGTATTTAAAGCCAAACTAAATGTATCAACGAGTATTTAAACAACAAACAAAATCAAACATGCAATTTAAAACAAATTCAAGCAATTAATTTCGTAATGCAACAAATAACACAAATTGAATGAGACAAATGCAGAAAAAAAAATGAATGCAAAAACTCGAACAAATTGAATCATGAAATTTCAAAAGGATTTGTAGCAAACAACAGTTTCGAAATCTCTAAGGCATTCTCTAAACGTAGGGTTCTGAAGAGATCTGGTAATCTCTAAGACATTCTCTAAACGTAGGGTGCTGAGGAGATCTGGTCCAGTTTTTGGAAGGCTCTATTTATTTACAGATTTGTTATACAGCTTCCGATCATTATTTTACTATTTCATAATTTTTTAATATAAAAAATTCAATTTAAACCATTCTATTATCTTGTAACTATTCAACTCACTTTTTATTTCTCTCTATCTGAGTCTCTTAATATTTATATTAAATTCTATATTTATTAAATCTATTAATAAATAGATTAATATTAATAATTAATATTAATATTTTTTGTATTATTTAACAAGATTATTTATTTTAAGTTTAAGTTTCATATTTATTTGTTTAATTTTTATTTACAACAAATTAATATCTATGTTGTTTGTATTTTTTTGCATCTTTATTTATTTTGAAGATGTGCTTTTAAATAGTTTTTTTGTCTTTTTTTTTAAAATCGATTTCCATTTAAATTTTTACTATAAATAGTTATAATTGACACCATCTACAAATAAATTAGATTTATATTGTAAATACAATTTGAATTTATATTAGAAATTAAATTTAAATTTATATTATAATTTTGGTTTTCAAATTAATTTTTTATTATAGCTTAAATTTTTTTATTAGAATTAAATTTAAATTATATTATAATTAAATTTTAGTATAAATACATATTATAAATTAGAGTTTAATTACGTAATAGTATTAAAGTTTAGGTTTGAAACAGAAACTATACAGCTATTGAATCTATCATGAATTAAGATATACATTTTCTCCCCTCTTTTACTTTTCTCACCAACTTTCCAACCATCTTTCTCCCGATCGAGCGCAAATAATAAATCGGTTTTCTATTTTGGAAATCGACACTAGCGTTTGGAGACCATATTTGTCCGTCGGCTTTGACCGAAACCAACGGTTAAAAATTGCCTAACAAATTCAAACAAATAACGCACAAACAATAAAAATAACTTATTGAACATTCAATCCTTAATTCGAGTCTAACAACTATAAAAATGCATGAAAAAACCATTGAAGTAATATGAACAACATAACTTAAAATCACTAAGAATATGAAGTGAAAATCACAAATTAAACAAAAATGAAAAATCGAGGCGAACAATATATCAAGTCGAACATAACTTATAATTAAAATCAATATAGGATTGTGGAACCTAAAATCACCAAAGAGTTAATCCTTTTAATTTTATATTATAGTATTATAAAGATGAAAAACAACTTACCGATTCGCATCTTCAATGTCTAATCCTCTCTTTTGGCGGAAGTCTTTTTTCTGAACTCGTTGTGGATCTTCTCACGAATGTAAGTTACCTTAGATGCATTTTTTAAATAAGAAGGAACCGTGATCAATGAATGGAGTGATTTTTTTTTAAAACTCTAGTTTGTACAACAAAAACAAGATAGTGTAGGTATATATTTTCTTCGGAAAAATAAGACAACGATACCTAAGTTAAGGCTTTGGATTGTTATTTATATTTAGGATTTATATACCCTAAATTAAATATCAGTCTCTATAGTTTACTGAAATTTTTATTAAGAACTTACTAATTCTTTTCACTTTAAATCAACCCATCAATGTTCCAAATTGTTACAGTCTGATGTTCTTACATTTTTAGGAGCCATAACATGACTTTCCTTCTAGATCCACATCAGTCTGGTTGGTATGCACATTATAAATTTATATGGTACTTGCTATGTTATTATCAATAGCTCTAATATACTATAAGCTGATTGTATATATTAAATTGGATTTTTAAAACAATAGGATTGGATACTCTGAATCTACATGTGACGAGATATTCCAATTCAAGATATTTTTACAATATCTTACTTAGATATTCATATGTATAGAAGTGTATCCACCAAATTGTACGTTATATAATGTTTTTTTAAATAACCTACCAAATTTATTTATCATTTTATGTGATAACTAACAATAAATTAAGAAGGGTATGTCGCGACTAATTGATGAAATTTTTTTGCAACAATAATCGCATTTCCAACTAACAGCTAAAAAAACTTTAACTTTTCATTGAGTGTAGCATGGAAGCGATACGACTCCAATATCATTTTGTGACGACTTCTATCTAGTCTTATGGTATCCAATTGGGATCTCTTAATGCTCGTGGAATAAGAGAAAAATTGACCATTGTATTGTTTAAATAAGTGTGTGTGTGTGTGTGTATGCAATTTGGAATATATTACAATATGAAAAGTGAACTAAAAACTAAAAACTAAAAATTTATACTAGATTGGATACAACACTCCAGTGAATCTAAATACCCTATAAGCTAAGGATGCCCATGTGAATAATTGTTTTTTGAACGAATGAGGGTGGTAACAGTTTAATGAAAATATATACAACCATTGAGTTGTATGTCAATGTGCTCAACCTTGATCTGACATTTTTTTAGATTTGTTCAGTCACATATATAAACTTAATGTCAATATGGAGCTACTATTGTGTCTGTTTGAGAACATGAAAGATTAACAATTATCATGATAAGGGCATAAAATGCCAAGGATAATAAGGGGCCAATTTATAATGTATAAATTTATAGGGACTTACTTGTAAAAGATAGAAAATGCAAGACATAAATGTAAATACAGAGGCTAACATGTAATTAGAGTAAACATAGCATGTGATAGTGGAGCCCACCACTCGCACTACATAAGGAAAGATCATTTTCCCCCAAAAGGGTACTTTATAATCATTGGTACTTTAGACTACATTCTCTCTCTGGAATCTTGTACTTGTTCGCCTGACACCCTTTCATCATACACATTACCCGATAATCTACCCTAGATTTTCTGAGACTTATCATTGGCGTCGTCTGTGGGAACGAAAGATACCCGGAGATCAGGTTCCCCAAAATCTCGAGCCTAGCAAAAATCTAAAATTCGAGGAATGAATACCGAGGCTAGAAAGGGAAAGGAAAAGGAGAGAGGTTCTGACAAGGAGATGTCATATTTAGAGGGTCGGTACTCTGAAGAGCTGTTTGGTGATGACGATCAGGGAAATCAAGGCCGAAGCAAATGATCGACCCTAATCATGACCACGAACAACTATTGGACGATATTGCTAAGCTAAATGATGAGAAAAAGATGGCTTTGGTTGAGAAAAAGTGTCGGCTCGACGGTCGAAGCGAACGATCGTGTGAGGAAGGAAAATAAGCCAATGGCGTTGTCGATTGGGATGAAGTGGACTTTTACAAAGGCAGAACTCGAGTGCGAAGGCTCGACGGGGTTGCAAGAAAGAAGTCTGGATTCTGGGCCAAACATGGGTACAAATATTCAATTGGGGAAGATATGTGTGAATATTCTTCCCCGGACACGGATTTCCGATGCCTTAGAAAGGATAAAAAAATGACTAGGGAGCAAGAACTTCGAAGGCGTAAGTCACAGCGAGCAAAGATAGTCAAACCGCAAGGTGATAGCGTCAACAAAGTGACTCCGACGTTTGCTGAAAAGGTCGGTATATCCACAGTTAACAGGGAACAACATAATGACCCCGAATTTTAATTCCCATCAAGGATCCAGTCTTATGGCTACAGGGTTGGAAGCCAATTCGTAAACCCACTTGAAGAAGGGTTATTTGCAAGTCATGCAAAAGGTTTCGAAGGCGGAACTTTTAGCCTCAGACATAATTGGAGGTCGTCCTCCCTATCAGATGAAATCTTATCGGGACACCTCCCAAAGTGCTTTGATATCTCAAAGCTCGAAAAATATGACGGAAAGAAAGACCCTAACAACCACATGGAAGCTTTCAAGAATTTTATGTTAAGCTTCGACATGGAGGTCGTCAATTGCCGACAAAAGGTCGGAGAAATTTTGAGGGATTATACTCGACGCTTTATAGATGCGAAGACTGATCTTGACTATTGTGAGGAAAGTGTGTCTCTTACTGGTTATAGATTAGGCTTGTTTCATGGTCCGATGAAACAAGTCGTAACGAAGAAACAGGTTTTTACCTTTTCTGCCTTGTTACCTCAGGTAGAAAAGCAGATACTGATGTGGTTTATTTTTGTGTGAGGGTAAATTTGTAACTTCTGTTTAGAGTTTTGTGGAGTTTTGTAAGTATTTAATGTTTAGGTAGATTGTAGAGGGAAAATCAAGCAGCCTGGTTGTATTTAATTTTTATTACCCTCATTTAATGTTGGTGGTTGGGTATTTATACCCTTATATTTGGGCCTTATGGGCTTTCGGGTCGTGTTTAATAGACCAGGGTCGAGTTTAAGGACCCATTAGTTCTAAGTAGGAGAACAGGCAGCTTAGTCAAGAAGTGATTAGGTTTTAAGTACTTTAGTTCTGTTCGAACAGTCCAATGGATGATGGTGTCCGAACTGCCCCTGTCCGGTTAGGTAGGTATTGTCCGAACTGACCCTGTCTGAGGTGGTGACAGAATCCGGACTCATCAGTAGCCCTTTTTTTAGGTGGTGTTCAAAAACCTTTGGCAAGACCTAAAAAAACAGTCCGTTGCTAGTGATAGTTACATCCGGACAGGTCCTTCGAATAGTGTTATAGCTTTATCCGGACTGAAAAAGGTTCCTTGAATTTAAACGGTTTTTTGCCAGAGTTCGTGGGACACGTGTCACTCTCTGGTTCGTTATTTCAGCCGTTTTTTCACCTCGAATTTCGCTCCCACCTTCTCTGAAAAGCAACCTCTTCATTAAATAAAGATGACATCAGCGCCATTCCTTAATCATTGCAAATACTTTCGAATTCTCCTAGGAATCAAAGAACTTTTTGGGTGTTTACTATAAATTAATCACTTCTCCACTGTTGAATCATCATCTTCATATTTACTTTGCTAATTTTCAGAGCTTTCTCTCTCAAACACAAAATCTTCTCTTTGGTTGTGAGTTTATGTTCACAGCTAGGAACGCTTTAATCAAAGGCGGGTGGCTTAATCTATCAAAGCTAGAAAAGGCACAAAAAGTTGAACGGGAGAGGCGCATTGCTGCAGGCCTACCTACTTCCCCTATCGACAAACCAGTAATCTCAAACACAAAGCCTGACCAGGGCTCCTCCTCAACCAGAAGTGTCAAACCGAGGAGATTGTTTCAAACTAACCTTTCTCTTATTATTTCAGGCTCGTCGGTTCAAGAATTAGAGCCCACTGTTGTACCAGGGCAAGCAGTTACCAGCTTCAAAAAGCCTTCCCCATTTATTGCCATGGGGTCAGATGCAGATGTCTCTCCCAACAAACTAGTCGATCAAAGAAGTGGTCGGCTGGTAAAAGGGCAGGCTTCCAAAGGCACCCCTTCAAAATCAGGGGCCAAAGACAACAATACTGGGTCAGAGGCACCCATAAAAGTACCTATGGATAGGCTGTCCGGACCGGAGGCCACTAGCTCAAGCCTCCGAAGAGAAACCACCACATCTGAGCCCCAACCGGAGGCCAGAGTCCAGGAAAGCACTGAAGCTCAACAATCCGGAGGTCAAACTGAGCCAACTTCTAACTCCCCCCTTCCAAAAAAAACTGGAAATCCCTCCTCGGTAATGGAGGAAGTAATAGAGGATTCCATCGAAGAGGCTCCGTTCGAGTCTGAACCCTCCAGAAAAACTGGTGATGCTGTTGCTTCCAAGAAAGATAAAGGCAAAGAGAAACTATGCCTTAGACACCCATAACTACTAGAAATCCTTGAAGGAAAAGTGGGACCTTGTTTCCACAACGTAAATGTTATATATCTTCTTGCCTTACAAAAAATCAACTATGCTTTCATCTATACAGCCGAATTGGGATGGATGTGTACAAAGTGGGGGATTCCGGAGAACGTGAAAATAAGAATCCCCATAGACCCTAAAACCCCAATAGACTGCAAACTTAGTGAAATAGTTATCTCACTGAGCTTTTTAACTGGGGTTTAAGGTTCCCCTTAGATCCGGAGATAGTTAGGTACTTCCACCTTATCAAGCTTTGCCCTAGTCAACTGAGCCTCAACGCCTGGTACACACTTATGGCCTGCATCATGGCCTCCAGGCTTTCCGGGATTCCTTTACCAATGGAGGAATTCGCAGCTGTGGCCAGCCTCTGCAGAAACCACCACATTCCCTTCTATCACTTCAACATGGGTGATAATTATAAAGCAGTGGATGACCTGCTTGAGTCGGAGAGGAATTGGAGAACTCAATTCTTGCTCGTGAGCGGCGCTTGGGAAAATGGGAGGAAGATCAAAGCCAGAGTCAACCCGAGTCTTCTTACCAGCAGATGGAGAAGTGATCGTAAGAATCCTACCTTACATTCTCATTTTTATTTTTATCAAACTTGTTTAACTGACTGGTCTTGTCTATTTTCTTGACAGAGCTGCCCAAAGACTTCAACGGTTATTTAAAGGCCGAGCAGACCACTTGTACCAAGATCAACACTTGGGCTGCTGAAAAGTGGGGAAACCGTTTTCATGACGCCTTTACCGGAGGCAATTTTGCAAGGTCTCATCTCTGGAACACTATTGGCCGAAGAGACTTGACTTGGGAGGAACTTACCACTCCATCCCCTCCAGATGTAGTCCTCAAAAGAACACATGCACCGGACGGGTCACTGTATTTTCCAGGTCGAGCCAAGGCCCCAAATAAGATGAAAGGCAAAAATGGGAAAGGCAAGAAGGCTGCGGGTGAGGCTAACCCTGCCGAGGTGGAGGAGACTGCTCCAACAAACCCAGAGGGGCCAGTTCCAAGCCAGATCGATGCTGCTCTGCTAGAAGTGGTGGAGCATGAGAGTGCTAGAGAAGAAGTAGGATCTCCAAAACCCCCAAAGGTTCCTAAGAGAGACCGGAACGGGGAGCAGAAAGCAAAGAGAGGGAGGCCAAAAAGAAAAAGACCTCCATGGGTGATGAGCTTTCTCTCCGGCTTCCGGAGCCTCTCCCTCCTGTTGACCCTCGTGATCCAACAAGAGCAGAAGAGATTCCTGGTGACTTCCGAACTGATGAAGTTGGAGGAGGAGACCTTAGCATTGACGGCGTCGACATTACAGGGCTTGAGGGACTTGGGGACTACTTTGAAAATCTCCCTAGGGATGAATTTGCTGGGCCCTATCTCCCTCCAAGCACTTCGAACACCGTTACCTTCAATGGTAAAACTTTCACTGTTTCAAGTGAAAGAGAGGCTATAACTCACTCTATACTGAGTCCCGTTCAGCCAGTGTTGGTCCTGGAGAATCAAGTACGAGGTCAGGCAGCAATCATTACTACCCTTAATTCTGATAAGGAGATATTGTCCGGAGACCTCCTCATTGCCAACCAAAACGCTGATGCTCTGAAGAGAGAAAATGAGGAGTTTAAGAAGAACCATGAGGGTTGGGTCACCAAGGTGGCTGCCCTAGAAGATACTATCAAAGGTCTCCGGGAAAAGAAATCCGAGTTGGAGAAAAATCTTACCTCTTCAAAAGAGGAAATGAAGACCAAAGATCAAGTCATTCTTACTTTGACCAATGAAAAGATCGCTCTCGAAGACTCGGTGTCCAAGGCTATAGAGGAAAAAAGCTGATCTGCTAAGGGAGCAAGAGGCAAACATCCAGGCCAATATTGATGCTTATGCCAATAATGTGATTGACAGTCAAGAGGACATGTAAGCCAAGGTGAAGTCGGACATGGTCTTGCTTTTTTACAAGAAGTTTCCGAAGAGGAACCTGGGAGACTTATGGTCTTTTGTAGAGTATCCAGACCTTCCCTTTCATACAATAGTTGAGGGTGACAGGTTTGATTTCTCCAGTGCATCCTCATCCGATGAAGAAGAGAACACCGGGGAGAGCCCAAGTGAGGAGAATGATGATCCCAAGAAGAAGAAAACAAGTGAGGCTGAGCCGTCTTCAAATGCCCAGTCTTAAAATATCAATTTATCCCTTTGTTTTTTTTATTTTGATTGAACTAAAGTCCTTGGAAGGCCAAGGCATTTTTGTAACTGTGTCCGGTGTTTGATCGGACAGATTTGTTTGTTTTGAAAACTCAAATTCCTTGGATGGCCAAGGCAATTCGGTTATTTTAATAGATGTTTCGATTTTGCACAGCTCTTGCATTCTTTCATAGTTTGTTTCAACTTTGGTGGCTAGTGTTTAAATAGCCCTTAGTTACTTCATAAACATTCTAAAACGAGGGTGTTTAAATTCTCCGATGACAAATATTTAAGTAGTCATCATTCCTTTAATTTAATCCGGTTGGTGTAAACAAAAATTTGACAAGAAATAAAGTAAGAACACTCCGAATTTTTTAGAAGGCATCAAATTTTATAAAAGAGCCCGGACACCTCATTAAAACCTCCCCGCGCCACCAGGGTAGGAAAGAGTATGCCCCCAAATATTTACATGGATTTTTAAACAAGTAAATATTTACATAGTTTCTACTCCAAGTACATCCGAAGGTGCTCAATATTCCAAGGGTGATTCAAAACCTTTCCATCCTTGTCCTCTAGGCAGTATGTTCCAGGTTTAAGCCTTTCAATGACCATATAGGGCCCTTCCCAAGTTGGGGCCAGTTTGCCGAGCAGCTTCTCTTTAATATGTAAGAAGACTTTCCTTAACACCTTATCCCCCGGCTGAAAATCTCTTCTTTTAACTCTGGAAGCAAACCTGCTTCTCATCAATCCCTGATAGTGTGCAGCTCTAAGGTGAGCCTTAACTCTTCTTTCCTCTATCAAATCGAGTTGACTTCGGACAGCCCCCTCGTTAGCGTGTACGGAGAAGTTATGAACTCAGAATGAAGGGAGAGTCGCTTCTATGGGAGCTATGACATCCATCCCATAGACCAAGGCAAAAGGTGACTCTTGTGTCGCAGCCCCAAGTGTAGTTCGGTAGGCCCATAATACCTCTTGTAAATAACTAGGCCACTTTCCAACAGTCCCTTCTAAATTTTTCTTCAATCCGGACACTATAGTTTGGTTAGCCACTTCAACCTGACCATTTGCTTGTGGGTGGAAAGGTGAAGAGAAACAATGCTGTATACCTCTAGAGGCACAGAAACTCTCCATTTCCTTGTTGTCGAACTGTGGCCCATTGTCTGTTGTTATCTTCTGTGGAATGTCAAATCTGCAACAGATATTAGACAAAATGAATTTTATAACAGCTTTGGATGTTGTACCTGCCACTGGGGCTGCTTCAATTCACTTTGAAAAAATAGTCAATAGCTACAATTATTGTTCTGCGCCCTCCGGACGCCATAGGTAAAGGTCCCACCAAATCCAGCCCCCATCGAGCAAAGGGTATAGGCTCAGAAATTGACTCTAACGGGGTGGCTGGAACATGAATTTCGCTGCTATATCTCTGGCATGGGTCACACCTTCTTACCAGCTCCTTAGCATCTTGCATTATAGTGGGCTAATAATAACCAGCCAACAAAACTCTCCTTGTTAGAGCCCTGAACCCACAGTGAGCTGATCCCTCACCATCATGTAATTCGGAGATGACCATTTGAGATTCATCAACCCCCAAACATCGTAAGAGGGGTTTACTGTAAGACTTTTTATAAAGAACATCTCTTCGAATGACAAAACCACGAGCTTTGTACTTCACTTTTCTTGCTATTGACTTATCTGGAGGCAAGATGCCACCGGAGAGATATTGGAGGAGAGGAAACCTCCAATCTTGGGGCTGTTCCATCTGTATATCGAAGCTTTATTCCTTTTTACCTATATTAAGCTGGATGGAAGGGCACTCCAGCACATGGATCCAAGGGTATGATTCAGTATAGGCTATAATCGCTAGGGAGTCTGCTAACTCATTTTCTGTTCGGGGTATGTGCTCATAAACAACACTCTTGAACTTAAGTGCCACATCTTTGAGAGGAAGTAAGTATTTTATTAACTGCTCCTTTTTTGCTTCAGATTGACCTTGCGCATGGTGGATAAGAAGCCGAGAATCACTCATCAGCTTGACCCTTTTGGCCCCACAAATATGAGCTAACTTTAAACCAGCTATAGCAGCTTCGTATTCGCACTCATTGTTGGAAGCCCTAAAAGCAAAACATATAGCTTGGTACATTTGGTCACCATACGGAGAGGTTAAGCATACCCGTGCTCCACATCCCATAGTACTTGATCCACCATCCGTCTAGACAACCCAGACCTTTTTATCTTTCATCTCAGTTGTTTGCTCTGTATCCCTATCCGAGTGGAATTCAACTAGGAAATCAGCCACAACTTGGGCTTTGATTGCTGTTCGAGGAGCAAAATCTATATCGAAGTATCCCAGCTCCACCGACCACTTAGTCATTCTACACGAAATATCAGCCTTTTGTAACACGTTTTTCAGGGGATAGGATGTCCGGACAATAATCGGATGAGCCTGAAAATAAGGCCTCATCTTTCTAGCAGCAATCACCACGGCTAGTGCTAACTTTTCCAACTTCAGATAACGTTTTTCTGCATCTATCAAGCTCTTGCTGATATAATACACTGGACGGGGATAATTATCCACCTCTTTTACCAACACAGCACTTATGGCACAACTGGAAACTGACAAGTATACGAAGATTGTCTCTCCATCAACATGTTTAAATAAAGTCTTGGGGGAGGACAGATGTTTTTTAACCTCATTGAAGGCTTCATCACATTGTGAGGTCCAGTCAAATCCCTTTGCACCTTTTAATGTTTGAAAAAACGGGTCACACCTGTCTGAAGACCTTGAAATGAACCGATTTAACGCAGCCAACCTCCCAGTCAATCTTTGTACTTCTTTAATATTTCGAGGAGGCTCCATTTAGAACAAAGCATTAAGTTGGTCCGGATCGGGCTGTATCCCTTGCTCACTTATTATGTACCCTAGGAATTTTCTGGACTGAACTCCGAACACACATTTTTCTGGATTTAGTTTCAAATTCACTTTTACTAAGTTGGTAAAAGTTTCTCGGAGGTCTGTTAAGTGTAGCTCTTCGTCCACACTTTTAACCATCATGTCATCGATGTAGGTAGCCCCAGCATTTTTTAACCCAAATGGCATCACCTTGTAACAATGAAGGCCCCTATCAGTGACAAACGTAGTATGCTCCTGATCCTTCGGATCTACTTGAATCTGGTTATACCCGGAGAAGGCATCCATGAAAGATAGTAGCTTATTCCCAGACGTAGAATCCACCAGCTGATCAATCCGGGGGACAGGGTAAAAATCCTTTGGGCAAGCCCTGTTGAGATCTGTGAAATCGATGCACATGCGCCACTTGCCATTTTTCTTTTTCACCAAGACCGGATTGGCTGTCCATAAAGGATACTGAGACTCCTTTATGTGCCCCATTTTAGTAAGCCTGTCGACCTCTTGAACGATGACATCAGCCTTCTCTTTGGAAAAAGCTCTTCTTTTCTGTACCATCAGCATTGCACCAACGGTAACATCAGCAACGGTAACATCAGCATTGCACCAAGCAAAAACATGCTGATGGTCTTTTAGGAACTTTGACATTTTACCCTTCAGTTCGGAGGCCATTTTGGACCCTATCTTAATATTTTTTCCCTCCCCCAAAGAATGTGTTTCAACCTCTTCAACCGGTATTAAAACTCCAGGGATCTCTCTGGGGTCATCAATTTCACCCTCACCCCCAGAAAGCCCCTCAAACTGCTAATCTTCGTTGATACGAACTGCCCCCAACGTCCGAGGGGTCAGTGCTGTTGCGTAACACTCTCTTGAAATCTTTTGGCTGCTCCGAACAACTCTCACTTGTCCGTGCACAACATATTTCAAGCATTGGTGGACTGTTGAGGCCACTGCATGCATCCTAGAGAGCCAAGACCTCTCTAGAATAGCATTGTAACAGGTGGGACAATCTACCACGATAAACAGTATTCTAACCATCTTCTTAAAAGGGCCCTTGCCCAACAAAACTTCCTCTTCGAACTCCCCGATCACATCTGCTGAGCTTCCAGTGGAACCCACAATTGACATGTTCGAACGTTGAATTACCGCAGGATTTTTCATCTTTTTGTAGGAAGTTAAAAAGAGGATATTGGCTGAACTCCCAGTATCCACCAAAATTCGTCTTATGTCATTGCCCCCAATGGATGCTCCTATGACAACAGCATCTTCATGAGGACCTGATATATCCCTCAAGTCATCCTCATCGAACACCATGTAGGGAAATGGAATCTGTGATTGATAGGAAGTCATGCCTCCCTCCAGTTGGGTATCTAATGTATGAACGTGCCTCTTCCTTGAAGAAGCAGTGGGTGTTGTCATGGTATCCCCTCCGAAAATTGTGAGTGATTCAAAAACGTTAATCAACCCGGACACTGTTTTATAACGTTCCTCAATGGTGCCTACTCTATTTTGAGTTGGATCAGGGTCCAAGTACTCTGACTCTACGTCAAACCTCTCGACTATCACCATGGCTCCCTCTGGAGCGGACGTGCTTGCATTGACTGGACCAGGCCAACGAGTATTATCAGTCCTATTTCCTCCTCTTCTTTTAACATACGCTCCCAACTTTCCTCTTTCAATCAAATTCTGGACTTATTGCTTCAAAGCAATGCAATCATCAGTGGTATGACTAGTATCATTGTGGTACTGACAGAAGGAATTGTTACGATGCTCCCTAGGGGATTGCAGTGGAGTTGGCCTTCTATAGCTCACTTCTTCCTTAGTTTTGTCATAAATGGTGGCAACACTTTCTTTTAACTCAGAAAACCACTCTGGTTGAACCCAAGGCCCTCTCTTATTCCTAGATTGCTGACTCTGGGCAGGCGCAGCTGGCTGAGACTGAGCTTTAGCTCTGTTATGACCCTGCCCGGCCTCCCTTGCCTTGTTCCCGGACTGATTTTGATTGGGGTTTGGTGCAGCCAGGGCAGACCTCACCTGCCTGTGCACCCTAGTTTTCTTGGTTTCATCAATATTAATTTGTTTTCCAACCTGATTCAGTAGACCTCCCCAAGTCATGGCTTTTTTCTGGGTTACTGAATCAGCCAAATTTCCAGGGTTTAAGCCCTTCCTCAAAGATGTTATCGCTACTTGCTCAAAGCAATCTGCCAACCTGTTTTTAGTGTTTACAAAACGACTTATGTATTCTTTCAGTGATTCATTCGGCTCCTGGGCACAATATATAATTGTGTGCTCATTGCCCTTCAATTCTTTACTTCCAACAAACTGCCTGCGAAAGGCCACCCAAAAGGTGTCGAAATTTCTAAATGCACCCCTGTGATAATTTGTTATACCACTTCAGAGCACTCCCCGTAAAAGACTGGGAGAATGCCCTACAAAGCAACTTGTCGTCATCATCGAAATTCATCATGAAATTTTTGAATTGTTCCAAGTGGTTGTCCGGATCTTTACTGCCATCGTATTTCTCCATTTTTGTACTATCGAACCTCTTAGGGAGGTTTCTGGACATGATCTTGGAAGAAAATGGAGATTGTCTCCAATTTCGGCCACGACATGAAAACGGTATCCTCATTGGGAGTTGCAAAGATACTTGGTGCATCATGGAAGGCAAAAGGATCCACCAGCATCTGGTTTACGTGTCTCCGGCTATGAGATGGTCATTTGCCTATATTTCTTTTTAACTTCCCATGTCTATCCCTTTTTCTTGAATACTTCTTAATCAACTTTTGTTTCTTTGTAGCTCGACCCTCATCGCTGCTGGAGGACAAGGATTCTTCAACTCCATCTTCGTCCGAGGAGCTAATGGAAGACTCTGAGTCTGAATCAGAGCTCTCCACTAGCTTGGACCGGTGAGACTTTTTGGAGCTAGCATAAGTCTTCTCCGTACTCACATGGGTCTTCGAAGGCTCATACTCTCTAGGGTTGTCAATATGATGTGTAGATGATGCCTTTGACTTCTCTTTTATACCCATATTTTCCTTCTCTGCCCTCAGAGCTTCTATCTCACCTTTTAATCTATCACGCTCCTCGATGGTGTATTCATAATTTTCACCCACCACTTCAAGAAAAGGTGGTGGTACTTCTGGTGCGTCCGGATTCATTCAGACTGGTTTTTCTGATGGTTTTGAATGCTAAATTCAGGCACCGTCGTGCTCCCACTGTGGTCGCCAATTTGATGTGGTTTATTTTTGTGTGAGGGTAAATTTGTAACTTCTGTTTAGAGTTTTGTGGTGTTTTGTAAGTATTTAATGTTTAGGTAGATTGTAGAGGGAGAATCAAGCAGCCTGGTTGTATTTAATTTTCATTACCCTCATTTAATGTTGGTGGTTGGGTATTTATACCCTTATATTTGGGCCTTATGGGCTTTCGGGTCGTGTTTCATAGACCCGGGTCGAGTTTAAGGACCCATTAGTTCTAAGTAGGAGAACAGACAGCTTAGTCAAGAGGTGATTAGGTTTTAAGTACTTTAGTTCTGTTCGAATAGTCCAATGGATGATGGTGTCCGAACTGCCCCTGTCCGGTTAGGTAGGCATTATCCAAACTGACCCTGTCCGACGTGGTGACAGAATCCGGACTCACCAGATACTGAATGAAGAAACTGAAGCATCAGAGTTGGCAACACAAATCCAGCAAACCACGCAAGCTTCGGTTGCTACGTATCAAAAGACTCCACAAAAAACAACCATGATTTCTCAGCCACAACTAATAACTACTGTAGCACCAACAACACAGCAATCAAACGGGAAAGGATCATGGAATCGGACTCAGGGGGTACGAAATAGTTACCAAGGAAACAATTACCAACCCATATCGAATAAATGGGTTTGACCTGATTACTTCGCTGATTTGACCGAATGTGTTGCAATTATCTTCGACAAGTCAAGGAAAAGTGTACACTTCCGGAAGCCATTTCCGGTCAAAACTCCTCGCGAAAGCCGAAACAATCGCTAATGTAGGTATCACGAGGACGTAGGTCACGATACTCAAGAAAGAAGTGCAAGCACAAATTGACAATGGAAAATTTTTCGATTACGTAAAGAAACAATCTCAGCAAAACAGAGCGGCTAAACAGATTATAATAGCGCCGAAGCAGGAAATATCTTTGGTGATCTCTGAGGTTACTGATTCATTTGATGTGTCCACTGAGTATTTGGACCCGGACAAAAACAGGAATGTGATCGGAGTAATTGAGGAAGTAGTACCTGTGGCATGAGGAAAAGTAAGCGACTTGTGTAATTTTGTTGAGTCTATAACTATTTTCGAGGGCAACTCAATGGCAGGTATCACTAATTCTTCTCGGAAGAGGCACGTGGTTAATGTGGCTCCACAGTTAGAGGCAAGAGCTTCGCCTCACTTATACTAGAACCCATCTCCCATTCTACGCTTTCGAAAGAAATTGATTGTTTTTCTTAGACAAAAGCTACATTTGTTTTCTTGGTGCTCAGAAGATGTTACATGGGTCCCTGAGAGTGTTATCTATCATCAATTGTTCATAAATCCAAGTGTTTGACCTATAATGCAAAAACACCGAGCTTTCTCCTAAGAAAAAGCAGAGGAAATTATTTCAGAGGTTGAAAGACTAATAAGGGTAGGACATATAAGGGAGTCCCATTATCCGCGCTGGATAGCAAATCCAGTTTTGGTGAAAATAAAAAGGGAAAATGGAGATGTGCGTGGACTTCATGGACCTCAACAAAGCGTGTCCTAAGGACCCATTTCACATGCCAAGGATTGACCAGATAAAGCTGGATCCAAGAGATCAGGAAAGCACCACATGTATCTAAGGGAGGGGTTTATACTGTTACAAAGTTATACCATTTGGTCTGAAGAATGTAGGAGATACTTATCAAAGGCTTGTGAATAAGGTATTTGAGGAACAGATTGGGCGAAATTTTGAGGTTTATATTGACGACATGTTGGTTAAGAGCGTCACAGATGAAAATAATTTTGCCGACCTTAAAGAAACATTCAAGAACCTCGGAAAGGTGAACCTCAAATTGAATCCAGAAAAGTGCTCTTTTGGAGTTCGGTCTTGAAAATTCCTAGGGTTCATGGTCAGCGAGAAATGGATAGAGGCAGACCCAGCCCAGTTAGATGTCCTGAATAGTATGGCACACCCAAAGAATATTAAAGACATACAGATTTTGACCGGACGACTTGCATCACTGAATAGATTTAGTCCATATACTTATTTAAAAAAAAAACATCATACCTTTTATTATGTAATTCTATCCGAGATGTTATGGACTTCATGAGTCTTCCAAACTATGCTATCCGAGATTGTTTTAGTCCATGTACTGATTTTTTTTTAAAAATTCATACCCTTTACTATGTAATTTTGGAATTTTGCACCCTAGTGTAAACTCATACACTTCTTTAGACAATTTGATTTGAATCTTTTTTTACAATAACAAATTTAGGTTTGTCGTTAGAGACAATATAACTTGCACTATGTTTTTTAAGTACATGTGTAAATTAATTGGTATAATCAATTTCATAAGGTAAGTTGTACCCTTTTGCCACTATCTTGATTTAAAATGTAACAAACATTTTTTTATGAGTGATAACATATATATTTTCTTTTTTAACTTGCATATTCTAAAAAACATATTGCAAGTATCGAAGTTCCACATTATTTCTCTGATACTTATGAATATGTACACATACTACACAACCAAAGACATTACGAGGTAAGTTTGGAACGAATGGAGCAATAAATATTTCATTAGGAACCTCAATGGTGTTAGAAGGTACTTGGTGGATCATAATAATTAGTTAATAAATGATTCAGTGGGCCTTCTGTGGGCCTTCTGTTGGGAATATTATTCCGTCTCCGTATATAAGTAAGCAGAACCCGATCTCAACACTAGTATGATATTGTCTGCTTTGGCACACGAAGGCCCGCGCGGCTTTGCTTTTGGTCCACTTCCAAAGGCTTCATACTAGTTGAGATATGTTCTTACTTATATACCACTAATCATTCCCATGTTTAACCGATGCGGGATGTGGGACTTTGGTCTCCATCCTAACAAATCCTCCTCTCGAACAAAGTACCACCTTAGCCTCCTCTCAATTGACTTTCATCCGCCCACTCTAATCAGGTTGGAAGACTACCTGACCATAAAGGCACTACGGATGTTACTGCTCACCTCCTATTAGACCACTCTGTCTTGTTCCTTAGCGCCACTCCCCACTCTAATCAAGTACCACCGTTTGATGAGCCATGGGCGCTCCGAACTAAGCGCCACTCCCCACTCCAATCAAGTACCACCGCTTGATGAGCCACGGACACTCCGAACTAGGATCTCTAGAACAGATCACATTGAGCATGGCGTCTAACTTCTTCATGTTCGACCTCCGAGAATTTCACCACCATTTCGTTCCGTCTAGGCTTGGCGCTCTTATACCACGTGTTGGGAATATGGGTATCGCATATTTCGTCTCCGTATATAAATACAGAACAACCTGATCTCAACACTAGTATGATATTGTCCGCTTTGGCACCCAAAGGCCCGCACGACTTTGCTTTTGGTCCACTTCCAAAAGGCCTCATACTAGTTGAGATATGTTCTTACTTATATACCACTGATCCTTCCCATGTTTAACCGATGTGGGATGTGAAACTTTGGTCGCCACCCTAACACATTCGAATACCGCTTAACCTCAAAACTCAGATATTCACCTCAATTATCATAGACTAAAACTTAGACGTTTGCATTGTACTAACTACAAATAATTTTATGTAATTTTTAGATAAAAGGTTTACTTGACTTTTTGAATTCATTAAACATCACTATCTCATTCTGGTGAAATCATAAAAAAAATAACAAATTAACATGATCCATCTAAAGAAACAAAATTAGATGGGATGTATGACCATAAAAAGAAAATAGAATTTTATTCGAATTTAATGGAAACGAGATATAATGGTTTTTTACTACTTCAAAGACCTCTTGAAACATTTAAATTTATAATTAAATTACAAAATAATTTATTAATATAACCAAAAGAACCACATCACATACGTCGATTCCATAACCATATCACAGATTTTTTTTTGCTTTTGACAACTTCTAATATTTAAAGCTTATTGCAATTCTTCCGAACTCTTAGACACTAAGTTTAATAAATATAATTTTCTTCTCTAAACACCAAGAACCAATCTTTTAATTTATTTGAATGTTCTTTATTACATGTAAATCAAGCAAAAACGAATGACATAAGATGATCCTTTGGGAAACTAACAAAATGTTAAAATTCAAAAAAAAAGATAACAAAAAACATAATCTACATTCAAAGTATTAGTGATGGACAATGATCATTGCCCAATCATGGGAATTGAAGTAACATTTGCAGTGGGAACATAACTTTGTGAGGAAGGTTTAAGAGATAAAACTTATCTAGAATTAAACTTCATATAATCCATAGCACTAAAATCAATTACCGATACACTATTAGAAATAAGTGTATAAATATTTAAACACTTATCACCATTCGTTGTTGCTGCTAATGCCGGTGACTTTTCACTCCTATATTACTTTATTTTTGTTACAACACTTACAGTAGTAAATACTTTTTTATAATTGTTTTTTGATAATCGAAGATATTATTCCACTATTTAGGATTTGAGATATCTCACAAGTTTATGCTCACACTAAATAAATATATATTCGGAGGAAACTCGCATTCGAGTGCGCACAAGGTAAACCCTCAGTATGAGGAAATAGTCTGCAAACCAATGCTAGAAGGTAAACCACACAAGGTGACATGCTGAAACCAAAAAAGAGTTTGTAGAGGGGGTCGAACGCATGACCTTTTGGTCACGAGCTCATCTACTCCACCAACTCGGCTATCCCTTTCGGGGCAATATATTTGTATGATGATTTTTTAAGGATATTTTAAAATCTAATATATATTTACTTTAACATAATAATAGTAATAATAAGGTCTTTGTGGCTCTCATACCAACCCTGTATAAAAACAAAACAAAATACTTTCTTTTGTTTATTATATGCGTTTTTATTATTTATAAATTATAATAGTTTATATTATAGATATATATATATATATATAATTTATATGATTGATATAATTAATTATGGTTAAAATATTCTACTTTTATAATTAGATATATTCCGAGATTTTATGTTTTTTTATTGATAATTTCACAAGGATCATTTTTAGTAATTTTATCCATTCTTTTATCTATCTAAACCAAACGTTAACCTTCCGGAGGATCGATGATATTTGGATCTTGATCAATTTCGAAACCTTTCAAAATCTAGAATACTTAAAAGAGATTAAATTTGGTGAGGTTTATTTTCGTCTGAGGGTAAGTTTGTAATTTTTGTTTGGAGTTTTGTGGAAGTTTGTAAGTATTTAATGTTTAAGTAGAGAGTAGAGGGAGAATTGAGCAGCCTTGTTGTATTTAATTTTTATTACCCTCATTTAATGTTGGTGGTTGGGTATTTATACCCTTACATATGGGCTTTCGGGTCATGTTTAATGGACCTGGGTCAAGTTCAAGGACCCATGAGCTCTTAGTAGGAGAGTAGACAGCTTAGTCAAGAAGTGTTTAGGTTTTCAAGAAGTATTTAGGTTTTAAGTACGTTAGTTCTTGTTCGAACAGTCCAATGGGTAAGGTGTTCGAACTGCCCTGTCCGGTTAGGTAGTTTTTGTCCGAACTGTCCCTGTCCGTAATGGTAACAGAAACCGGACTCATCAAAATTAACCTTTTGGAGGGCTGATTTAGTCAATTCTAATGATTCACCTACTGGTCATCAAAATTTAAGTCACGCAGATCTATTTTCATTCAAGCATTTAACATTTATTTTACAATTTAAACATGCATTACATATAGCATGCCCAAATACATATATTGAGTGAAACAAATTAAAAACTATCAATTTGAAATTAATTAAATATTAATTTAGAAGATCAAATTTATAAATAAAAATTAAAATATCTCGACCTGTTATAAGTCCTCGGTGTGTAGACATTGCTTATGTTGTATATATGTTGGAGATATATGTAAGTAACTTATGCTTGAGTCCCTGAAAGGCATTTAAAAGGGTACTCTCATATCTGCAAAGAACAAATGAGCATATGTTGATATATAGAAACTCGGATAAAAGAGAGATCATTGGGTATTCAGACTCAGATTATAGTGAGCGCATATGCACACTCAAAATCACTTTGGAAAACATATTCGTATTGGCTATATGTGTAATATCCTAGAAAGGTGTAAATCAAATACTTGTTGCATCCTCCACCATCACAGCAGAATTTGTTGCATGCTTGACATTGAACCAAGCGTTGTGGCTACAGAATTTTATCACTGAGTTGTGTATCGTACATGGAATAGAAAGTCCTATGAGGTTGTATTGTGACAAAAATTATGCGGTGCAATACTCTAATAACAACAGGAGCAGGTTTAAGTCGAAACACATAGACATAAAGTTCATGTTTCTTAAACAGAGAGTTAAGATGAGTCAGATAAGTATAGAGCACATTGACACAAATTTTATGATTATAGATCATCTAGCAAATGCGGTTTTGCCTGAGATTTTTGACAAGCACACTACTAATATGAGTTTAATTGGTATAGAGAATTGCTAGTTTAGTGGGGAGTTTATAATGGAATATGATGATATGTTTTTTTAGAGTAATGCGCACATTAAATTTTACTAAATTAATATTAAAACCCTAGTCATTTGCTTTATATAGGTCACAACTTGAAATGATAAGTTGTAAGTCCATAATATTCTTTTACCGTATGTGATCGAGTAACACAACTCTAGTAAATCGATTAATAAAAAACTCTCATTTAAAAACTATTATATACAATTTATCAATACACTAAAATGATTGATACAACCCTTGACCGCCGTATTTAAAAGTCTTGGCTAGAGGTGTCTAATGGTTCAGGAACCATGGTTTAAAGCTGACAACCTGCTTAAGAACTGGCGGTCTACCTGCGAAACTGGCCCATTATGACTGCAACCCGCCGAGACCGCAACCCGCCGAGACCGCAACCCGCCGAGACCGCATAAGGAGCAACCCGCCGAGACCGCAACCCGCCGAGACCGCAACCCGCCGAGACCGCAACCCGCCGAGACCGCAACCCGCCGAGACCGCAACCCGGCGAGACCGCAACCCGCCGAGACTGCGAAACCACGGTTTATTTGTAAAAAACCGGTGGTTTATTGGTAAATATTATGCTGATTTTATTTATTTTATATCCAAAATGTTATATTTAAAAAATATTGAGATTGAATATTATTATAGAATTATTATTACATTTTTGTTAATATTAATTTGTTTTGGTTATTAATATTTTAAGTGTTGTAATTATTATATAGTCTAAAATTTTAAATATTACTTATGTTATTATCATATTTTGAATATTATTATTATTATGTTTTTATATCTAATACAAAGCAAAACTATATCTTATCATGTTAAAATATTACAAATTCTACGGTTATAATTTTAATATTACATTTTGATTACTATTGTGATTTGGTTTTAAATTTTACAAGTGTTTGATATTATTTTTTAAACCAAAATTAGATCTTATGAAGTTATAAGTATTTCATAATACATTTGTTGTTGTTATAATAAAAGGTAAAGTCATTTTTGGATAATTTAGCCGTTCACAGTTTATACTCGTGCGGGCCAGGAGTTGTACAAATGTTTTCAAATTACAATACAAAATAGTAAAAAACTATTACAAACATCATTCATCTTCAGCTTCGTCTTCTTCGTAAGTAAAATCTTCGCCGTCAGCTTCGTTTTCTTCCGCAATTTCTTGTTCAAGTATATCTTCGTAATCATCCGGATAATCTTCGAAGATGTCGTCTACGTTCACTTCGTCTCTGAACTCTATGTCTTGCATCCTTTTATCCGCCGCTGTCCAATCCTTAACTGCCACAAGCACTCCAAGTGCTTTGCCCGTCAATCTTGTTCTCTTAGTCGTGTATTGCAACCTCGCTTGGCTGAAAGCACACTCACTTGCAACTGTAGACATAGGTATAGCATAAATCTCTTTAACAATCCTGCAAAGAATAGGAAACTCTTCAGTTTTGGTACCCCACCATCGTATGATATCTTCAATACCTTGGTCTTGATAATTCGTAAAGTCAAACCTAGTGGTCCAATATCTATACAACTCATTATCAGATTGAGGGGTTTCTGTAACATTGTTGTTTCGTAACATTGCCAATCGAATATAGTTAGTATTTCTCCCTCTACCCCTATTGTTACTACTGCTTACATTTGTAGATGTATTTGATCTATATCTTGCAGCATACTTATCATAGATATTATACAAACTATCATATATACCGCTAATATATCCTTTAGGGTCAATTGGTTCGGTCGGTGGTATATCTGTAGGAAACCGTACAGATTTATAAAAGCAATCAACTAGCAATTCAAATTTTTCTTTTCGTGAAAAAGGATCTAAAAGGCAAGCAAATGAATAACTATCAGGGATTGGATGAAAATACTTTGTGAACTTATATTCCATTCCAGGCACCATGTCTACGCATGCATAATGTGATCTATATTCATCCATATGCATGGCAAGATTAGCAATCGTGAAAAGGGCCAAATGAGCATTAGGTTGATTTTGTGAAGAAAAGGTTAGGGTGTTTTCTTTAAAAAGTCTTAAAAATCTTAACATGTGTGCACAAAATTTCCAATGATCTGGTTCAATTGGTGTTTCACGATATGTATTATAAAGCGTCGATATCTCTTCTTTAAAAACATGCGCACGTGCAAGCATTGTGTAAGTAGAATTCCATCTAGTTTCGACATCTAATAAAAGTTTCTTATATTTTTTCCCATTTGAAAGAACAAGTGTTTTAAAAGCTCTTTTTTTAGCAGCGGATGTCGAGCAAAATAGGATCCCATTTTTTATAGGGGTAATATAATCACCCTGAACCTTACGTATTCCTTCTTTCGCAACTAATTGAAGTACGTGGCATAAACATTTGGTGTGAAACAATTTTGGAAAAGGAGGATTGCAATCTGCTATAAGATATGATATAGCACTAATATTAGAAGATGCATTATCCAACGAAATAGACATAATCTTGTTTTTAATGCCATAAACATTCATGCATTCAGTCATACTCTCCCTAATTATTTGTGCGGTATGCTTCCCAATTGATTCAAACCATATAATTCTCCTTTGGAGGACCCATTGGGCGTCCATCCAATGGAGGGTAACACATATCATATCTAAATCAGTAAAAGTAGCTATGTCACTAGTAATCGAAACATTCCATGGCAAAGTCTGCATAGTTTGAATAATCTCTTTTTTTCTTTGTAAATAATATTTAAAGGCTAGCGATCGCAAAGAGGTACGTGGAATGCGTGTTGCCTGTGGGTTTACCCCAACTTGCATCCAATTTTCGTATCTCCAAGAATCCCCAAAACTAAATGGTTGTAAACTACCGACTGCATAAATCATTGTTGCTTCCCTATACGTATCGTGGTTAAACTCAAAAGGAAGACCTGTTTGAGGGTTCGTGCAAACATTAGTTGGGTTAGGTTTTGTAGGATCATATATTTCATGTTTCGATAAATGTTTTACCATAGTGCTAGTGCCCATATTTCTAGATCCACTTACGTGAAGATAACGTTTATTGCACTCTTTACAAATACAATACAAACCATCTTCTGATAGAGTATAGTGTTTCCAAATCCAAGATGTTTTCTTACGAGATCCCCCCCCACTAGTACTTCCACCACCACTTTCGCGGGAGGAGAGTGTGTCAACGTGAGGGAATTCTGTAGAAAAATCATCCATGGTATTGAGATCCACATTAGATGGTGCGTTTATCCCAGTATTTCTACGTTTTGGATTCATTTTAAAACTAATAACAGTTTTTTTTTTCAAATATGCAATAAAATACTAATAATAAAATCACAATTTAGACTAATAACAAGATATAACAACTAAATTTAGACTAATAACAAGATAGAACAACTAAATTTAGACTAATAACAACTAAGAAACAATTTGCGGAAAAACAAAAATCAAACAATTTCGAAAGTAGGAGTAGAATAAGTAAAATAACTAATTGTAGTTTTCTAGAACTTATCGAACAAATAGATAGATTTAGAGAGAAGTAGAGAGTTGTTTGAGAGGTGTGAGTATTGGTGTTGGGGTCTCCTCTACTTATAGGGGAGACCCAAAAAAAAAAAAACCGAAAAAACAAAAAAAAAAAAATCGCCCGGACCATCCGGATGGGCGTCCGGATGGTCCGGACACATGATCCGGGGCATCCGGACACTTTCGCCCGGACGCCCGGACAGACAATTCGGACCATCCGGACGCCCATCCGGATGGTCCGATTGGAACCGGGGCATCCGGACGATCGTCCGGATGCCCCGGTTCAACCAACGGCTAGTTGGTTTGAACTAGCCGTTGGTTGAACCGGGGCATCCGGACGATCATCCGGATGCCCCGGTTCAACCAACGGCTAGTTCAAACCAACTAGCCGTTGGCAACGGCCAAAAGCGGACCATCCGCACGCGTGGCCGGATGGTCCGCTTGATGACGTCATGCTGACGTCATCAAACGGCTAGTAGAAAAAAAAAAAAAAAAAAAACACAAAATTACCCTATAAATACACCCTACATCCTCCTATATTTTTCACTACAAATCTCTCCCTCTCTACTACAAATCTATCCCCTCTCTCTACTACACTTCTCTAAATTTTTTTTATATTTTTCAAACTCTATTTAAATTTCAGGTTTCGCAAATGTCTTCGAAAACAAAAAAGAACGCTCGTAAAGGTGGATGTAGTGAACCAACCACTTCCGAAGTGAGAGAGGTGGAAGAAATGTTGTTGCATACCTTGGAGCATGAGGCAACGGAGAGCGAGACTATCGAACATCGCCCCGAGGGGGAGATTCGCATCCGTAGTAATCAGCAAGGAGGTCGAGGTGTAACAAAAATTTGGTCTGGTATGTTTCTGAACTACGAGGAACTGATCCAAATAGAGGGTATGCAAAATTTTTTCAAACTTATTGAGCCTACTAATGGCCAAGGTTGGATGAATCTAGCTAGATTCAAATGTGATTGGTATATAGAACTAGTGCGAAAGTTTTATTCCACGGCTAGATTAATCGAAAATGATCCAAGAGGTTTAGGAATGAATAGTTTGATTGATGGTATCGAGTATAGTTTTTTTGAAACTGATTTCTACGATCTTTTTTCCGTTCCAACCCATGATATCTATACCGGTAATAAATTACCTCCCATTAGTTATCGCCCTACGATATGGAGTGCTGATTGGCCTTTGTCTTACGAAGAAGCGGTGAGATTCTTACTTGTCCTGGTGCGGAAGCTCCGAAAATTAGCGGTAAATTTCGAGCCATGCGGGGTAATTTGGATGGTATTGGGAAATTAGCTTTGAAATTGGTAAATAGTATATTTCTTCCACCTAGTAACAATGATTCGCAGCTTTCATATATTCAAACATTTGTTACTGCTTTTATGATTCGAAATCAGGGAATAATTAATTTACCCAGCTTGATGATTCGAAATATGGCTGCGAGGTGTGGTACGGATAAACTACCTTATGGGATGATATTGAGTAAATTGCTTGTTTCGAAAGGAGCTGATGTGAGTATGTACACTCCGGTGAAGGTGAGGCCGACTAGTGCTATAGGTAGAAACTCTTTGCGTTTGCAGGAAATATACTCTTGGGATGGAGAGTTGATTTCGAAATTAGAGGCATGGAACCACCATAGAGAAGACTTGAATCAGATATATATTGCGAACGGTCTTACAAAACCGCCAAATCCACCTACTCAGTATCGAGTTGAGGCTGAAGTGTCTTTCGATCCAAATGCTAGTGGTTCTTCGCGAGTACCGCCACAACAAAGACGAACCGATCGCGAATTTGCTGAGTTTGCGCATACTCAACAAATGGTTTGGCATGATGATTTTACAAAATGGCAAGGTGAATTTCAAAATTGGCAGGGGGGGGTAAATGACCAGCTTAGCCAGATACAGCAGTGGCAAGTAGGGGTGAATGATCAACTTGGTCACCTCGAGCAGTGGCATGGTCAATACGAGCAGTGGCATGGTCAATACGAGCAGTGGCATCATGGACAAGATCAATGGAATGAGCGATTTGCAAACTCTCAAGCCCAACAGTCGGAGTATATGCGACAGATGATGGAGAACATGCATTTGCAAGGTCAACCACCTAACAACAACAACGATGAAGCTCCTTAGTTTTTCGCAATTGATTTTCATTATCGTTGTAATGTTTATCTTTTTTATTTGATTGAACAACTATGTTACTTGTTTGGTTTTTATTTTTAATGAATTGTTTGTTTTGCTTCTATTTTTTATTAAATGTTATTTAAATCACTTACCTAGCTTTCAATTTTTATTTTGTTCTTTACAACTTACAAGTAATTTATGTTTATGCATATAAACTTCTAATATTGAATAGTTCGAAAATACAATAAACTATATAATTCATCTAACCATAAACACTTCAAGCTTGAAAGAATCTAAAGAATCACCTAATAATTTAAAATTTTAATACAATTATATGTCTAATAGGTATATATTATTTAATAGTAATATATTATTCAAACGTATCAAAATCAAATTACAATTATTTTTTAAGAATGTAATTGATGATTATAAAATTTCGATTAAAATGATAACATATTTAAATTAAAATACATGAAATAGAATAATTAACTCAATTATTGAAATTATATTCAATTAAACACTTACAAATTAATTTTAAATAACATTATAATATATTCCGATAAATGGTTCTTAAATGGTTAAATGGTTTGGCTGATGGTTTGAACTGGTAAACGGTTCTTAAATGGTTCGTCTGGTGGTTTGAACTGGCGGTTTAACTGTGAAACTGGCCCATTACGACTGCAACCCGCCGAGACCGCAACCCGCCGAGACCGCATAAGGAGCAACCCGCCGAGACCGCAACCCGCCGAGACCGCAACCCGCCGAGACCGCAACCCGCCGAGACCGCAACCCGCCGAGACCGCAACCCGCCGAGACCGCAACCCGCCGAGACTGCAACCCGTGGTTCAGACTTAAACGGTGCGGGTTGGTGCTGGTTCAAACCGTTTGACACCTCTAGTCTTGGCTACCCATGTTCTTAATCACAATTATTTTTGTACATATTCATAAATGAATACATATAGTTTTAAAGAATAGACCAATCATCACCTTAACTCTCCCTTAATCACATATAAAAAAAAGTTGTCAATCTCTATGTCTATAAATATAAGACATTCTTTCTAACAATCAATACCAAACACAACCTAAGAAAGCATCACAAAGATTTAAAACACAAAACAAAACATGGTGAACATTAAGCAAAGTGTTATTGTTTTGTTACTTATTGGTCTTTCTATTTTCTTTGCTCAATTAAAACAAGATTTCTACAATAATTCATGTCCTAATGTCGAATCATTAGTTCGATCGGCTGTTCAGAAAAAATTCTAACAAACATCTGTTACCGCTCCGGCGACTCTTCGCTTATTTTTCCACGATTGTTCCATTCGGGTACGTAAATATTTATTTATTTTAGCGAGTTTTGTATGGTTTGTTTTGTTACGAAGTTGATATAGTTTTTATTTTATGTTGGTGGTATGAAATAGGGTTGCGATGCTTCGGTTATGATATCTTCGAGTAATGGAAAGAACGAAAAGGATCACCCGGATGATATATCGTTGGTCGGAGACGGATTTGATACGGTGGTTAAAGCTAAATCGGCTGTTGATGCTGATCCTAAGTGTAGAAACAAAGTTGCTTGTGCGGATATCTTGGCCTTGGCTACTAGAGATGTTGTTGTCTTGGTATGATGTCGGCTCCCTTTTAGTTTCTTTTAGTAAGGTTGTGTTTGCTATGTCGAAATTTAAAACTTCTTTTTAGGCTTTTACTTTTCAGAAACTGGAATTGATGTTAGAAAATGTTTTAATCCGGGATTTCCCGATATAACGGGGACAGTTTTTTATTTCAAAATGTCCGGGGACAGTTTTTTTTATTTAGAGATTTTTATAAATTTAGTATATGACACATTGAGAAATAAATGATTAACAAAGTTAAAGTCATAATATTTATCGGAATCCATAAATCTATGGATCGTATTAATTTAAATTTAAATTTTTTAATGTCATTTTTAAATTAAAAGATCGATTTTAAACTGTATTTTGAAAAAAATCCATCGATATTCGTGAAGTTTCTAATGAAAATACTTAAGTATCTGAGGATTGGGTTATAGTCTGAATTATTTTAGTATCGATAGAACATGAAGATACTCAAAATGATATTAATCTTATACATGAAAATTAAAATAACATTCTTGATGAATTTCGAACTCTACCTCCTCAAGAAATGTAAACTGAAGTAATAATTATATTTAAAGGATCCACTAGAGAAAAAATAATGATATGTTTTTGGATGCGTTATAACTTCTAGAACATAAACATTTAAGTGGTGTAACGGTTTATAATCTCTTTGTGATCCATGAAGAGTTCTAATTCTCAATTATGGATAAATTATATGAAGGAAAGTGTAATTCAATACAAGATAACGCACTTTTAGAGCTTGTCCTATTATATGAATAAAAGAAGCGGATTGATTGCAAGTGGATTTATAAAAATAAGCATGATTCCAACGACAATATTGAGAGATGTAAAGTGCAAATTATGGTGAAATTTGATGCTTAACATGAAGGTATTGACTTTAAGGAGACATTCTCTCCAGTTTAATCGAATGACTCGTTTAGCAAAATGATGACATTAGTTGCACACTTTGATATAGATCTTTATTAAAATAGGTGTTATGGCCGTTTTTTTAATGGCGATACTTCAACATCCATTTCCTCGATATTCCATTTACTGTTTATCTGAGGTATTCAATCCACCTGACTAACAGTACCTTTGTTAGACCATATGAAGGGTTATCTTTACTTCCAATCTTTGTAATATTCAATTGTTCTTTATCCACCACATGTAGGGTGAACTAATTCAATAAATCTACATGTTTCATCATTTCATGAAATTTAGGGTTCCTCATCAAGTGAACAATACTTACATTGTCACGGAAGAACATCACTCATTGCTCCTTACCAGTAATATATCTTAATCACTCTTTTTACAATCCTTCACTGCATCATTTATAACGATATATTCAGACAAGGCAATTAACGTTTATAGACAAGCTTTCAAACCAACCACTCCACCAAGCACTAAAAAAAGCACAAAGTTTACTTTATTATCGAGACAACTTGTATAATCAGATTCTACATATCCTCTCAACATCTTATCATCCATACTTCTGATAATAATTCACTTCAATATCTAAATTACTCTTCAAGTATCTCATGAGTCATTTAATACATTCTAGTGAGGCCTCCCCATATCAACCATAAATCTACTCAGAGTATTAATTGAGTATATAAGATCGGGTCTTGGGAAATCATAGCATACATAATACTTCTGATGATATTTTTATAAGTATATTTTGTATGACCTTCCTTTTTTTATATTAGCTAGATCTAATAAAGCTGAGTTTTAATTTAGCACCAATGGGAGTCTCAGTTGATCCGACTTTATATATTCTGAACTTTTTGCACATCTTATGTATGTATTTTCTTTGAGATAAGAATATATAGCCCCTAATTATGTTCTTCTTAATATATATTCCAATAATATTCTTAGCTTGTTCTATATTATTCATTTCAAAATCTTCTAATAGCAGAGTTTTCGCAGTTTCAATGTTTATTATGTCTCTTTTATCTATAAGTATGCCATAAACATATAATAAAAATAGAATATGCCATGGGTGTTTCTTCACTAAAATAAACACATATGTCATAACAGTTTCTTCCATAAATGAATGACTTCATGAAGTATTCATACATTTTTTCATTGTCTCGCTTAGTGTTTCAACTATAGAGCTCTCAGGAAAAAAAACATCACTTTCATAATCTTCTTCAAAACCTTGTGGTTGTGTCATATGGACGATCTCCTTCAGTTCCTATTACATTGAGGAAATAGTATCATTCATGTGATCTAACACATGATTAAATCTTATAACAGTCGACAATAAAACCCTTAGAGAGGTTTGTTTCACAATTAGTGAGAATATTCCTTTGAAATCGACAACCTCATTTGCTGTAAAGCCCTTTATGACTAATCACAACAATCAATGATGTACTATTAGATTATACTAATAAACCATATACATGTATGTTATATTCTCTATCACCTAACATGCAATTAGGACTCCATAATTGAAAATCAATTTAGGATATTCTCTTAAACTGAATCAATTTCATAACTAATTTTTGGGAGACTCGATTGAAGAGTTTAACATCTCGAAAACATGGAGCGATATAAGGTTATAATACCAATGTTTATATTTTTAAATCCTGAACAACACTTGAGAGCTAATCATTCCAGTTCTAATATGAAGCAACAAAAAACACTTACTGATTTGCGTCTTGAATTTTTTTTCCCAATTAATCTGCAACGGGAGACTCTTTTTATTATAATAATATGGTGAGTTGCAGACTATAGGGCTTTGTGCAGTTTCCCTCAATGAACTTGCAGCTTAAGAAAACTAAAAAGAGTTGATAACCAGAGAGAATATAAGAGAAGCGACTTTTTGAAACACATGAATATTCAAGATGTTAAAACTAGGTTTATTTGGAGACTATTTACATTTAGTGAATTTAATTCAATATAGTCTCTGAATTAACCTACTCATTTTAATTCAACCATCAACTCTTATCTCTTGTTAACTCAGATTTATAATTAATTCTCAAGTTTCTAGGCCCGATGTATTAGCCATTGTAGGTATTTGTAGGGGTTTTACGGCATACTAACCAAAGTCTTAGATTAATAAACCCTCCTCAAAGGTATAAAATAACTCAACTGGATCTACACTATATTCTCTTATGAGGCTTAAAATTATACGTAAATCCAATAAATTAAATTGATTAATTTATTGAATTGAATATATAGCTGGATACTATAAATTTACATGTGATGAGACATTCAAAATCTAAAATATCCTTACAATTATCACTATCGTAGTCTTTATCGAGTTTGTTTTTCACTTTTAGCTACTTCTAGTTGGGCCCTATGCTTGATTTATACCTCTTCAAGAGATTTCATATTCTTTCATAAGTTCAAAAAACCTAACCTAAAGCATAATTATTTTGAAGATCCTAATAAATTATTCTTATAACGCAAATTATCGCCAATTGCTATGAGTCTCGGTATTTTCAAATGGTTTCAGTTACAACAACTACATTTTTTCAAAGTTGTCTGATCTCGTCCTTTAAATGATATTTATCTTATACCTTCTTGTAAAGGCATTTGAAATATCATTGATAAATATAATTTCTCACTCCATAAAGCTTACATTATTTATTTTTTTACACATTGTCTTTTCTTTATCATTATATTTACTGGTTAATCAAGCCTTGGTCGACAAAAAATATTTACCGGATGGCACCATGTTATTTTTTGTCAATGTTTTGATATTAACTTCATCTCTTTGTGGAACTTTTGTATTATTATCCACTCTCACACCCAATGTTAACATTAGGCCAAAATTCATAGCAGAAAAATGGTTGATATAAATATATATATATATATATATATATATATATATATATATATATATATATATAAATTATCAAACCGTTATTTATGGTCGATCAACCTATACCTGGAAAACTTTTCTTTTGCCTATGGTAGATTGTCAAATGGAAAAGTAGAACAAAAAAACATATAAGTTTATAACCAACTCGTGTCAGTTCTCCTTGTATAGAAACCTCTTCTTTCGATGCAACTCAAATCTCGCTCATAAAAAAAACTTTTTATATTATGTCTTATCGAAAACTAAAATATCCTCCATGATTTTTATGTTAGTTGAGCATGTTAGATTTTCTCTATTATGATAAATCATTGTATGATTATTGATTCATCTAATAACTAATTCAATAAATAGGAATTATACTAATATATAAACAAAACTTGAAAGGTAAGTGTAAATATCATGTCAAATTTAGATTATGTGAATGATTAAATCTGAATGTTGACACTTAAGTCTAAACTATAAAGTTTAAGGAATAATTTATGCAAAAGAAAATATTCATGGTTATGGTACATGATCACATTAACAAAATTAAGGGATGGGATTACAATTAGACTCAAGCTAAAATCATACTTGATAATACTATAAAGGGAATATAATAAATAATTCATTAATGCCACTAACCTAAATATTCTACTGTTGCTACTGATTCAAACCTTATAGCATGCGGATAAGATACAAAATCTTCACTTGAGATCTTCACTTAGACTAGAAGATATGGCAAACCTGGAACAAAAAAAGTATACACTGAATCAAGATTAAACGAAAAAAAAGTACAAAATAAAAGAATATGTTATATCTAGATCCTTATGTATGTTTCTTATTCCGAGTTTAGGGACTCTTAAAAGATTATATATTCATGTATAAGTAAAGGATTCATGCTATATGAATCCTAAAAATTTGTATAAGATTTATTTCTTTGAGATTAAATGTTAGATTTTATCCTTGTAACATATATAAAACATGTGATTTTATTTTCAGTAGAACATCCACATTTGAGAATTAATTGTTGATTGATTTGTTAGAGATATGTAGATTGTGAGCTTAAAAATTGCATATCTGTTTGATTTATTCAGAATAAATCATGTAAGAATTGTGTGTTTTATCAATTAATCATGATTTTTTATGAAATTTGGAGTTTTTTACTCGATTTGGAATCAAGTTGCCATGCCAAAAGGAGTGTCACCATAATTTAAACAAAAATATGATAGTGTTTTTTTACTATAGAAACCCTTATTGTTCACTTTGACAAAATCAGTGTTTGTTGTTCATTGCAACAACAATATGAAGCATCATGGTGCTAACCTTGGTTGCCATGGTAACATTGAAGTTGGTGCAACAAAAATGTCTTGCTTCAGTGTTTCGTTGTATGTGCACCTTCATAGGTCTTCTTTAAGACCTGTAACATATATTATCTTAGGACTTTAGTGTAGTCGGGTGAATTTTTAGTGTTTATATGTTATGTTGATTTCATGATTAAGGTAATTTTAATTTTCATAAGTAGGTCATGTATACAACATATCACATTGTATGGATCCATATTTTTGAATTTATTTATCTAGAGTTTTGATAGGTTTCAAGATTGATGTTGTTGCAAGAATTATCATTCATTAAGTAAACACACTACATCGTAGTGATCCTTGTTTTGCATAATTAATCACGAACAAGAGATTATAAACTATAAATTGGTCATTAAGTATGTGATCAAAAGAGGGAATCTTGGCCCAATATCTCATACCAACGTGATCCGATTTTCCCAAATTAAGTTGACTGAAATTAGATCAACGTTGACTTTTCTCAAACTCATACAAGTGTATATTAATATGCGTGCTCGCATCAAGTTATCTTATTCGTGATGTAAACTTATGTTTTATATGTTTCATCTATGTTTTAAAACTGATTCTAATTTTGTATCTCAACACATGTGTAACTTATATGATGTATGGTATGTGTTATTTTAGTAAATTCAAGTATTTATAATCTATTAGGAAATAAATCTCCCGCTTTAGACAAGTTTAAGTTTTTCCAATGAAAAGATTGCATGGAACTGTATTTGAATTGTCATGATTTTGACCTCAGATTGAGGACTAATAAGCTAATGTCTCTTATTGAAGATAGTTCTCCTTAATAGATAAAATAATTTGAGACGCGGGAAACGTCATATTGGTTGTGTTTGAAATCATGAAACAATTAATACATTTCATGTTCCGTGGGGCTATTCCAACAAATATCACATATGCAATTAAGTTTCTCAAAGAAGTTGATAAACATTTTGCCAATAATGATAAGGTATAGATTTAAAAGCTACTAAGTCAAGTCGTCACTATTAAGTTTTATGGAAAAGGGCGAATAAGGAAACATATTTTTGGGATTTTAATGATTGTTACAAAGTTAAAGGAACTTAAGATTGAACTTTGAACTTCCCAAGGAGGATGTGATAGGGTTTGTATTTTAGTCGTTTCCACAATAGTATAAGCTTGTTGCTAAATTTTATATGATTCTCTTTATTTGGTGAGGATAATAATCGCCTGAGGGTAGGCTAGTAATTTGGTTGGTGATTTATAGTAGTGTGTGGGTGTTATGTGTTTAGAGTAGAGAGTAGAGAGATAATTAAGAAGCCTGGTAGCAGTTAATTCTCATTACCCAAACTTAATACAGGTGGTTGGGTATTTATACCCTGATGTTTGGGCCCTTATGGGCTTTCGGGTCATGTTTAATGGACCCGGGTCATGTTCAAAGACCCATGAGCTCTAAGTAGGAGAGGAAGTAGCTTAGTCAAGAAGTGTTTAGGTTTTTTAGTACTTTTGTCATAGTTCGAACAGTCTCATGGTCATAGTGTTCAAAGTGATCTGTCCGGTCCGTGTGATCTGTCCGGTCCGGAGGCCTTGGACCGATCTGTCCTTGTCCGGGGAGCGTGCGGAATTCAGACTCATCAGGAGCCCCTTTTTTAGGTATTTGTGCAAATATTCTTGCCAAAGACCTGAAAAACAGTCCGACGTCAGGGGTAGTTTTAATCCGGACAGGTCTATAGGTTTATCCGGACAGATAAAGCTTTACGAATTCAAAACGGTTTTTGCCAGAGTTCGTGGGACACGTGTCGTTCTCTGATTGGTTGCTTCAGCCGTTTTTTCACCTTGAATTTTGAACCCACCTTCTTCGAAAAGCAACCTCTTTAATTAAAAGTTGTGACATCAGCGCCGTCTTTTAATCATTGCCAAACTTTTCGAATTCTCCTAGGAATCAACTGCTTTTTCAGATTTACTATAAATAAAAATTCATTTCTACTGTTTTACCATCTCCTTCAAACTTACTTCTGTAAAAACTCTCAAAGCTTTCTCTCTCTAAAGCTAAAAATTTAGTTCAACAGTTTATGTTTACAGCGAGGAACGCTCTTGTCAAAGGCGGGTGGCTCAACCTTTCTGAGTTAGAGAAGGCTCAAAAAGTCGAAAGAGAAAGACGGATTGCTGCAGGGTTACCTGCCTCGCCTGTTGACAGACCTATCACCTCTGCATCTGAGTCAGATCGAGGCTCATCCTCTTCCAAAGGTACTAAGCCTAGAAAACTATTTCAAACCAACCTCTCCCCCATAATCTCTGGTTCCTCAGTTCAGGAATCGGTGCCTGCTGTCGAGCCAGGAGTCACAGCCACTAGCCTTAGAAAACCTTCTCCCTTTCTTGCAATGGGATCGGACATGGAGCACTCTCTTGAGAAGTTGGTTAACAGAAGGAAATCCCGGCTGGTTAAAGGCCTGGGGACCAAAAATACTCCCTCAAAGTCGGGGGCAAAGGATAGCAGCACTGGATCAGAGGTGCCTATTAGAGCCCCTAAGGACAAGCTGTCGGACCGGAGGGCTCCAATCCAAACCTTCAACCAGAAACTTCTGCTCCAAACACACTACCGAAGAGCAGAAATCAAAGGGGCACTGAGGCCCATCAGTCCGGAGATAAGGCTGAATCAAGTTTGAACCCTCCCCCCACTACAGCTGCTGAAATCCCTTCAACAATCATGGAGGAAGTGATGGAGGACTCTGTTGAAGAGGCCACGTTTGAGTCTGAGCCCTCTGGTCAGACTAGCAAAGAAATAGTTTCCAAGAAGGACAAGGGCAAGGAAAAGTTGTACTTGAGGCATCCGGATCTGCCGGAGAGCCTAGAAGGAAAAGTAGGGCCTTGTTTTCACAAGGTCAGTGTTAATTATCTCCTCTCCTTACAAAAAATCAACTATGCATTCATCCACACTGCTGAGTTGGGCAGGATGCGTTCAAAATGGGGTATTCCAGAAAATGTAAAGATCAAGATCCCTATACATCCGGAGACCCCCATGGAGTGCAAGTTGAGTGAAGTGGTTATGTTCACGGAGCTGTTCAACTAGGGGCTCAGGTTCCCACTAGACCCAGAGATTGTCAGATATTTCCATCTGATCAAACTCTGTCCGAGCCAGCTGAGCCCCAACGCTTGGTATACCCTTATGTCATGCATCATGGCATCAAGGCTATCCGGTATCCCTCTGCCTATGGAGGAGTTTGCTGCAGTGGCTAGCCTGTGTAGAAACCACCACATCCCCTTCTACCACTTTAACATGGGGGATAACTTCAAGGCGGTGGATGATTTGCTGGAGGCAGAGAGGAATTGGAGGACTCAGTTCCTATTTGTCAATTTGTCAGTGGTTCCTGGGAGAATGGCCAGAAGATAAAATCCGGAGAGAACCCAAGCCTCCTTATAAGTAGATGGAGGAGTGACCGTAAGCATCTTGCCTTTATATTTTTGTCTCTCTTGTCTTTTCTTTTTGGACTTACTTTATATTAATTTTTCTTACTTTTATCTTAGCAGAACTTCCCAAGGAGTTTAGTGACCACTTGAAAGCCGGGCAGGTCACTTGTGGCAAAATTAATGCCTGGGCTGCTGAGAACTAGGGGAACCGATTCCACGATGCTTTCACTAGTGGAAATTTGGCAAGGTCTCACCTGTGGAACACCACAGGTCGGAGAGACTTGACCTGGGAGGAGCTCACCACCCAGCCTTCTCCAGATGTTGTGCTCAAGAGGACCCATGAACCAGATGGGACACTCGTCCTGCCAGGTCGGGCCAAAGCCCCGAGCAAGATGAAAGGCAAGAAGAAGAAGGGAAAAAGGGTGGTGGGTGATGCCAACCCTGCTGATGCTGAGAAGGATGCTCCAACAGTCCCGGAGGGGCCAGCCCAGAGCCAGATTGATGTCGCTCTCTTGCAAGTAGTGGAGCAAGAGATTGAAAGGCAGGAAACGAATCTCCCAAAACCCCCAAGGGCTTCCAAGAGAAATTGCAAACAGGGAAGCGAAGGCGCAGACCGGGAGGCGAAGAAGAAAAAGACTTCTAAGGGAAACGAGCTTTCTTTCCGGGCTCCGGAGCCTTCCTTCCATGTTGAGCCTTCTTACCCAACACAGGCCGAAGAGATTCCAGGGGACTTTCACACCGATGAGGTTGAGGGGGGAGATCTCAACATTGATGGAGTAGACATCACAGGTCGTAGTGAGCTTGGTGAATACTTCCTCAATCTCCCCAGAGATGACTTTGCAGGGCCTTACATTCCTCCGAGCAGCTCCAACACGGTCAATTTTAATGGTAAGACTTTTATTGTCTCTAGTGAAAGGGATACCATAGCCCACTCCTTGTTAAGCAACGTGCAGCCGGTACTTACGTTGGAGAGACAAGTTCGGAGTCAGGAAGACATCATCAAAGAACTTAAGTCTGACAAGGAGAAGCTGACCGAAGACCTTCGCACTTCCACCTCCAATGCTGCCATGTTGAAAGAAGAAAACGAGGAGTTGAAGAGAAGCCAAAAGACAAGCACCACCAAAGTCACCACTTTAGAGGAAACCATCAAACACCTCCAGGAGAAACTGTCCGGTCTGGAGAAAGACCTTGCTACCTCAAAGGAAGAAACCAAGGCAAAGGACAAAGTCATTACCAACTTAACCACTGATAAGATTGCTCTTGAGAATGCAGTGTCCAAGGCTGCCGAGGAGAAAAATACTTTGTTACAGGAGCAGGAGGCCAAGATCCAAGCCAAGATCAATGCTTATGCCAACCAGCTGATCAAAAGCGAAGAGCAACTGCTTGAGAAGGTGAGGTCTGACATGGTTCTACTCTTCCATGAAAAGTTTCCGGAGAAGAACCTAGGGGACTTATGGCTTTATGTTGAGCCTGAGGACCTCCCATACCACACGATGGCCGAAGGCGACCGGTATAGCTAATCTAGTGATTCCTCAGGTGATGAAGAACATACTGGGGAGAGCCTAGATAAAGAGAAACACGATCCTAAAGGCAAGAAGGTAGATGAATGGAAAGACGACCCTAAGGGAAAGAAGGTAGATGAAGGTGAGCCATCTTCAAAGGCTCAACCTTAACTTATGATCCACTTTGTTTATTTTCTATCCAGACTAAAGTCCTTGGAAGGCCAATGCACTCTTTTTGTAATGGTGTCCGGTATCTGACCGGATAGGTTTTTTGTGTTCTGCTTTGACCATTTAAAAGTCCTTGGAAGGCCAAGGCAATTTTAAGTTATTTATTTCAATGAATATTTCTATTCTGTGCAACCATCATCTTCTTTCATTGTTTGTTTTAATTTTGATAGCCATAGTCTAAGTAGCCTTCAGTTGTTTCATAGTGAGAGTGTTTAAGTTCTCCGGCTAGAGTTTAAATAGCCCTTAGTTATTTCAATCCGGATAGTATGACAAGGGACAAAACTTTTAAAAATACTTAGAAAAATTTTAAGAAGGCATCGAATTTCATTCAAAAGTCTGGACACCTCATTAAAACCTCCTCGTGCCACCAGGGAGGAAGGAGTATGCCCCCAAATATTTACATGGTTGTTAAAACAAGTAAATATTTACACAAGTGTTACTCCAAGTACATCTGGAGATGCTCGATATTCTAAGGATGAGTTAGAACTCTGCCATCTTTGTCTTCCAACCAATATGTTCCAGGTTTAATTCTTTCAACAACCATATATGGACCTTCCCAAGTCGGGGCCAGCTTCCCGAACAACTTTTCTTTAGTGTGTAAGAAGACCTTCCTTAATACTTTGTCCCCTGGTTGGAAATCTCTTCTTTTAACTCTGGAAGCAAACCTGCTTCTCATCAAGCCCTGGTAGTGTGCAACCCTAAGGTGAGCTTTAACTCGTCTTTCTTTTATCAAATCAAGTTGACTTCTGATTGCCACCTTGTTAGCGTGTTCGGAGAAGTTGTGAATACGAAAGAAGGGGAGGGTCTTCTCTATGGGGGCTACTGCATCCATCCCATAGACCAAGGCAAAGGGTGACTCTTGTGTTGCAGCCCCAGGTGTTGTCCGGCAGGCCCACAAGACCTCTTGTAGATAACTAGGCCACTTCCCTGCAGCCCCTTCCAAATTCTTCTTTAAACCGGACAGTATAGTTCTATTAGCCACTTCAACTTGCCCATTTGCTTGTGGGTGGAAAGGTGAAAAAAAACAATGTTGTATACCCCTTGATGCACAGAAACTTTCCATTTCCCTATTGTCGAACTGTGGCCCATTGTCTGTTGTTATTTTCTGTGGGACACCAAATCTGCAACAGATGTTGGATATAATGAATTTTATAACAGCTTTTGATGTTGTCCCTGCTAGAGGGGCTGCTTCTATCCACTTCGAGAAGTAGTCTATGGCCACAATTATAGTTTTGCGTCCTCCGGACGCCACAAGGAGGGGTCCTACTAAATCCAATCCCCATCGTGCAAAAGGAATAGGCTCAGAAATTAATTCTAAAGGAATGGATGGTACATGAATTTCATTGTTGTACCTCTGGCATGGGTCACACCTTCTTACCAATTCCTTAGCATCTTTCATGATTGATGGCCAATAGTAACCGGAGAGTAAAACTCTTCTTGTCAAAGCTCTAAACCCACAATGGGCTGATCCCTCACCATCGTGCAATTCGGAGAGGACCACTTGTGATTCTTCATCCCCCAAACAGCGCATGAGAGGTTCACTGTAGGACTTTTTGTATAACACTTCTCTCAATATGATGAAACCACGAGCCTTGTGTTTCAATGTTCTGGCTAGTGACTTATCTGGAGGCACGACACCATCGGAGAGATATTGCAGGAGAGAAAATCTCCAGTCTTGAGGTTGTTTTGCTTGTATTTCAAAAATTTCCTCTTCTTTACCCTTACAAAGTTGGATGGAGGGGCTTTCAAGCACATGGATCCATGGATACGACTCCGTATATGCTATGGTTGCCAGTGAGTCTGCTAGCTCATTTTCTGCCCGGGAAATATGTTCATAGACAACACCTTTAAACTTAAGTGCTTCATTTTTAGGAGGAGTAAATATTTCACAAGCTGCTCCTTCTTAGCCTCAGATTGGCCTTGGGCATGGTGGATAAGTAGTTGGGAGTCACTTAGCAGCTTGACCCTCTTAGCCCCACAAATGTAGGCTAACTTTAAACCAGCTATAGCTGCTTCGTATTCGGACTCATTATTAGATGCCCTGAAAGCAAAACAAATAGCCTGGTATATTTTGTCTCCATACGGGGAAGTCAAACACACCCCTGCACCACACCCCATAGTGCTAGATCCACCATCTGTTCGGACGACCCATACCTTTTTATCTTTTATGTCAGTAGCTTGCTCTGAATCCTTGTCGGAGTGGAATTCAACCAAAAAGTCTGCCACAGCTTGGGCCTTGACTGCTGTTCGGGGAGCAAAATCTATGTCGAAGTCCCCCAATTCTACTGACCACTTAGTCATCCTGCTTGAAATGTCTGCCTTTTGGAGGACATTCTTCAGAGGGAAAGAAGTCCGGACGATGATGGGATGAGTCTGGAAATAAGGCCTCATCTTCCTGGCAGTTATTACCAGGGCCAATGCTAACTTTTCAAGTTTCAGGTAACGCATTTCTACATCTATCAGACTTTTGCTGATGTAGTATACTGGATGGATGACCATCGACCTCTCTTACCAACAAAGCACTGATGGCATAACTTGAAACTGCCAAATGTACGAAGAGGGTCTCCCCATCAACTGGTTTAAACAAAGTCTTGGGAGAGGATAGGTGCTTCTTGATCTCACTGAAAGCCTCATCACACTGTGGGGTCCAATCGAATCCCTTTGCACCCTTCAAAGTTTGAAAGAAAGGTGCACACCTATCCGAAGACCTTGAGATAAATCTGTTTAAGGCAGCTAATCTCCCCGTTAACCGTTGTACTTCTTTAATGTTTCGAGGAGGCTCCATTTGGAAAAGAGCATTTAGTTGGTCCGGATCGGGCTGTATTCCATGCTCACTTATGATATAGCCTAGAAACTTCTCGGACTGCACTCCGAACACACATTTTTCTGGGTTTAGTTTCAAATTCACTTTTACCAAGTTGGCAAAAGTTTCTTGAAGATCGGACAAGTGCAATTGCTCATCCACACTCTTCACCATCATATCGTCAATGTATACTTCCATATTTCTTCCAATTTGATCAGCAAATTCCTTGTTGACTAACCTCTGATAAGTAGCCCCAACATTTTTCAAACAAAATGGTATTACTTTGTAGCAATGAAGACCTCTGTCAGTGACAAATGTGGTATGATCTTGATCCTTTGGATCTACTTGAATCTGATTGTATCCGGAGAAAGCATCCATAAAGGAAAGCAGCTTGTTCCCAGAGGTGGAGTTTACTAACTGATCAATCCGGGGAACTAGATACAAATCTTTTGGGCAAGCTCTATTGAGATCTGTGAAATCAATACACATGCGCCACTTGCCATTCTTCTTTTTCCCCAAGACAGGATTGGCAGTCCACAAAGGGTATTGAGATTCCTTGATGTGCCCCATCTTTGTGAGTCTGTCAACCTCTTGCACAATGACATCAGCCTTTTCTTTGGAAAAAGCTCTTCTTTTTTGAACCACTGGAGCTGCCTGTAAAGCCCACGATTGACCTGTCCGAACTCTGAATTACAGCTGGATTTTTCATTTTCTTGTATGTGGTTAGGAAAAGGATATTGGCTGAACTTCCAGTATCCACCAGGATTCGTCTTATGTCATTGCCCCCTATAGATGCTCCTATGACAACAACATCCTCCTGAGGGCCAGCAATGTCTCTTAAATCATCTTCATCAAAAACAATGAAGGGTAATGAATTTTGTGATTGATAGGAAGTCATGCCTCCTTCTAGCTGGGAGGCTAAAGTATGAACATGCCTCTTCCTCGAAGAAGCAGTAGGAGCTGTCATAGTGTCCCCTCCGAAAATTGTAAGTGACTCGAAAAACTTAATGAGCCCGGCAACCGACCTAGAACATTCCTCAATTGCACCCACTCTGTTTCGAGTTGGATCAGGATCCAAGTACTCAGATTCCACGTCAAACCTTTCAATTATAACCATGGCTCCCTCCGGAGCAGCATTACTTGGACCAACCCGGTGAGTGTTATCAAGCCTGTTACCCCCTCTTCTTTTCACGTAGGCCCCCAGCTTTCCCCTTTCAATCAAGTTTTGAACTTCTTGTTTCAATGCTATGCAGTCATCAGTGGTATGACCAATATCATTATGATATTGGCAAAAAGAATTGTTGCGATGCTCTCTGGGAGAGTGCAGTGTTGCCGGTCTCAGGTAATGCACCTCTTCCTTCGTTTTATCAAAGATAGTGACCACATTTTATTTTAACTCTGCGAACCACTCCGGTTGGACCCATGGCCATCTCTTGTTTCTGGATTGTTGACTTTGAGCAGGAGCAGCTGGCTGAGACTGAGCTTTTGCCCTACCATGCCCCTGTCTGGTCTCTCTTGCTTTGTTCCCGGACTGATTCTGATTGGGATTTGGTACCACCGGGGTAGACCTCACCTGCCTGTGCACCCTGGTTTTCTTTGTTTCATCGACGTTTATTTGTTTGCCAACCTGATTCAGCAACCCTCCCCATGTCATGGTCTTCTTTCTGGTCACTGAATCAGCTAGATTGCTTGGGTTCAAACCCTGTCTCAAGGATGTTATTGCTACCTGTTCGAAGCAATCAGCCAACCCATTCTTGGTGTTCACAAAACGACTTATATATTCTTTCAAGGACTCATTTGGTTCCTGGGCATAATGGATTATTGTGTCTCAATTGCCTTTTAGCTCTTTACTCCCTACGAACTGCCTTCGGAAGGCTACCTAAAAAGTATCGAAATCTTTAATACAACCCTGAGGCAGGCTGTGGTACCACTTTAGAGCACTCCCCGCGAATGACTGGGAGAATGCCCTACAGAGCAGTTTGTCATCGTCATCAAAGTTCATCATGAAGTTTTTAAATTGCTCCAGATGGTTGTCCGGGTCAGTACTGCCATCGTACTTCTCTATTTTGGTGCTGTCAAACCTTTTAGGGAGGTTTCCGGACAGAATTTTAGAAGACAATGGAGATTGCCTCCAATTCCTTCCACGACTGAAAACAGTATCCTCATTGGAAGTTGCAAAGATACCTGGTTCATCGTGGAAAGCAAAGGGATCCATCAGCATCCGATCCACATGCCTCCGGCTGTGTGGTGACCCTTTACCAATATTCTTTTTCATACTTCCATGTCTATCCCTTTTTCTTGAATACTTTTTTATCTGCTTCTGCTTCTTTCTAGTTCGACCCTCATCGCTGCTAGAGGATAAGGATTTCTCAATTCCCTCACTGTCCGAAGAGTTATCAGAAGATTCTGAGCTTGAGTCAGAACTCTCCACTGGCTTAAACCGGTGAGACTTTTTGGAACTGGCATGAGTCTTTTTAGTGCTCACATGAGTTTTTGAAGACTCATGCTCTCTGGGGTTATCGGTGTGATGAGCAACCGATGCTTTGGACTTTTCTTTCAAGCCCATCTTGGCCTTTTCAGCCCTCAGAGCTTCTATTTCACCCTTTAGCCTATCACGCTCTTCGATAGTGTATTCATCGTTTTCTCCCACCACTTCGAGCAAAGCTGGTGGTACTTCTGGATTATCTGGATTCATTCGGACAGATTTTCTTAGCTGGTTTTGAATGCTTGATTCAGGCACCTTCTTCTCCCACTGTGGTCGCCAATTTGGTGAGGATAATAATTGCCTAAGGGTAGGCTAGTAATTTGGTTGGTGATTTATAGTAGTGTGTGGGTGTTATGTGTTTAGAGTAGAGAGTAGAGAGATAATTAAGCAGCCTGGTAGCAGTTAATTCTCATTACCCACACTTAATGCAGGTGGTTGGGTATTTATACCCTGATGTTTGGGCCCTTATGGGCTTTCGGGTCATGTTTAATGGACCCGGGTCATGTTCAAAGACCCATGAGCTCTAAGTAGGAGAGCAAGTAGCTTAGTCAAGAAGTGTTTAGGTTTTTTAGTACTTTTGTCATAGTTCGAACAGTCCCATGGTCATAATGTTCAAAGTGATATGTCCGGTCCGTGTGATCTGTCCGGTCCGGAGGCCTTGGACCGATCTGTCCTTGTCCGGGGAGCGTGCGGAATTCGGACTCATCATTATTATTCAGACTTCATTGCTTGTATAAAATGTATCAAAGAAAAATATAACAAAATGAAAAGGTTGGGTGCATACAAAGAAAATGAAGTTTTAGAATTAATACATACCCATATTTCTAGACCGTTCCCAAAGGTATCATAGAATGGGATGCGTTATTTCATATCATTTATAGATAAATTCTGTTGGTATGGGCACTCATACCTTATTCATGAGAAATCAAAGGAGTTAGACAAGTTCATAGCTAAGAATAAAAAACTTGAAAAACAATTAAGTAAAAGCATTAAGTGCGTCTGATTTGACCGTGGTGGTGAGTACTATACAAATATGAAGGTTCAAATTAACAATGTCATTATACATTTGAGAAGTACATACATGGAGCGTGGGATAATTCCTCATTATACAATGCAAGATTTAACCATCATGAATTGCGTATATGAAAAGTAAAACCATATGCTTAAGGAAATGATAATAAGTATGATTAGCCATTCTATTTTACCACTATCACTCGGGGTGAAGCCATCAAATGTGTTTCATGCATTCTCAATAAATTTCCAACAAACGAAACCATTAAGATCATATATTAACTTTGAACTGAGCATAAGCCTAGCTTAAAACATTTTGCATGTTTGAGGATGTCCATCTGAAGTGAATCCTTATAGTCGAAGGAAAAATATTTGGGCCCTAAGATGGTTAGTTATTATTTTATTAGATATTTAGAAAATTCAAAGGGCTTTAAGTTTTATGATTTTTCCATTAAAAATATTTTAGAGGAGAACAACAAAGTTCTTTGAGAATATTGAGTTTGTAGGAGAATTTCGAAACAAATGTGTATTTTGAAAAAAGAATCCATAGATATTCGTGAAGTTTCCAATGAAAATACTCAAGTATCAGAGGATTGGGTTATAGTCTGAATCATTTCAGTATCGATAGAGCATGAAGATACTCAAAATGATATTAATCTTATACATGAAAAATAAAATAACATTCTTCATGAATTTCGAACTCTACCTCCTCAAGAAATGTAAACTGAAGTAATAATTATATTAAAAGGATCCACTAGATAAAAGAATAATGATATATCTTTGGATGCATTATAACTTCTAGAACATAAACATTTAAGTGGTGTAACGGTTTATAATCTATTTGTGATCCATGGAGAGTTCTAATTCTCAATTATGGATAAAGTATATGAAGGAAAGTGTAATTCAATACAAGATAACGCACTTTTAGAGCTTGTCCTATTATATGAATAAATGAAACGGATTGATTGCAAGTGGATTTATAAAAACAAACATGATTCCAACGGTAATATTGAGAGATACAAAGCGCAAATTATGGTGAAATTTGATTCTTAACATTAAGGTATTAGGAGACATTCTCTCCAGTTTAATCGAATGACTATTTTAGCAAAATAATGACATTAGTTGCACACTTTGATATAGATCTTCATTAAAATGGGTGTTATTGCCATTTTTTTAATGGCGATACTTCAACATCCATTTCCTCGATATTCCATTTACTGTTTATCGGAGGTATTCAATCCACCTGACTAATAGTACCATTGTTAGACCATCTGAAAGGTTATATTTACTTCCAATCTTTGTAACATTCAATTGTTCTTACCACATGTAGGATGAACTAATTCAATAAATCTACATGTTTCATCCTTTCATGAAATTTAGGGTTCCTCATCAAGTGAACAATACTAACATTGTCACGGAAGAATATCACTCATTGCTCCTTACCAGTAATATATCTTAATCACTCTTTTTACAATCCTTCATTGCATCATTTATAACGATATATTCAGACAAGGCAATTAACGTTTATAGACAAGCTTTCAAACCAACCACTCCACCAAGCACTATAAAAAATAGCACAAAGTTTACTTTATTATCAAGACAACTTGTATAATGAGATTCCACATATCCTCTCAACATCTTATCATATCCGTAGTTCTGATAATAATTCACTTCAATATCTAAATTAATCTTCAAGTATCTCATGAGTCATTTAATACATTCTAGTGAGGCCTCCCCATATCAACCATACATCTACTCATAATATTAATTGAGTATGTAAGATCGGGTCTTGGGAAATCATAGCGTACATGATACTTCTGATGATATTTTTATAAGTATATTTTGTATGACCTTCCTTTTTTTATATTAGCTAGATCTAATAAAGCTGAGTTTTAATTAAGCACCAATGGGAGTCTCAGTTGATCCGACTTTATATATTCTGAACTTTTTGCACATCTTATGTATGTATTTTCTTTGAGATAAGAATATATAGCCCCTAATTATGTTCTTCATAATATATATTTCAATAATATTCTTAGCTTGTTCTATATTATTCATTTCAAAATCTTCTATTAGCAGAGTTTTCGCAGTTTCAATTTTTATTATGTCTCTATTATCTATAAGTATGCCATAAACATATTATAAAAATAGAATCTGCCATAGGTGTTTCTTCACTAAAATAGACACATATGTCATAACAGTTTCTCCCATAAATGAATGACTTTATGAAGTATTCATACAGTTTTTCATTGTCTCGCTTAGTCTTTCAACTATAGAGCTCTCAAGAACAAATACACATCACTTTCATAATCTTCTTCAAAACCTTGTGGTTGTGTCATATGGACGATCTCCTTCAGTTCCTATTACATTGAGGAAATGGTATCATTCATGTGATCTAACACATGATTAAATCTTATAATAGTTGACAATAAAACCCTTAGAGAGGTTTGTTTCACAATTAGTGAGAATATTCCTTTGAAATTGACAACCTCATTTGGTGTAAAGCCACTTATGACCAATCACAACAATCAATGATGTACTATTAGATTATACTAATAAACCATATACATGTATGATATATTCTCTATTACCTAACATGCAATTAGGACTTCATAATTGAAAATAAATTTAAGACATTCTCTTAAACTGAATCAATTTCATAACTAATTTTTGGGAGACTCGATTGAAGAGTTTAACATGTCAAGAACATGGAGTGATATAAGGTTATAATACCAATTTTTATATTTATCCTTGATTTTTTAAATCCTGAACAACACTTGAGAGCTAATCCTTCCAGTTCTAATATGAAGCAACAAAAAACACTTATTGATTTTCGTGAGTCAAATTTTGAAACTAGCTTCAGCATAAGCATCTTCAACTTCCATATTTTGTTCAGGCTTCATCTTAACTTCAACTACACCCTCGTTAGTAATAGGTGTAGTATCTCAACTTCATTGAACCCCATATCATTTATAATTATATTTTTTTCATTGCATGGGTTCCAAACACTACTATAGTGGTCTCGGGTGAAGCTTGTCTTGCTTCTCATGTGTATAAACAGCACATCCAAACACTCTCATGTGGCTCAACACCTACTTCCTTCCAATACACCTCTCTTGAGGAAATTTTAATTCCAGTGCCGAAGAGGGGCTCCTACTGATGATATATGGAGTTGTGTTAACAGTTTCTCACTAAAACGTTTGGCCAATTCCAACTATTAGAAGCATACACCTCACTATTCTAGTAAAGTTTGGCTCATTCTATCATCAACACTATTTTAGGAGTTTTTTTTACTATTATTAGCCTAGAAATTCTAAGTTTAGAATAGTAGCTATTGAATGGTTCATTTACGAATTCCAAACCATAATCAGTTATAAACTTTTTCAGCATCATTGTAACTCATTATCCACTAATTTTTTTCCAGTCTTTAAAAGCATCAAATGCTTCATCTACGAACTTAAAAATATTAATTCATACTTTTTTGGAATAAACATCATCGAATGATATAAAGTACATGCCACCTCCCATTGTAAAACCTTTTACAGGTCCCTAAAGGTCATAATAAACATATTCAAGCACATCATGACTTGTATGGTTGGTGATGAGGAGTTTAAATCTCTTAGTTGTTTGGAGCACACAATTGTCATGGAATCTTAGATTCCGTTTATCACCATGCAATAGCTCATGTTTCCTAAGTTTTTATAGGCATTTCTCACTCAAATTTCTTAACATAAAATACCACAACTTAGTAGAATCACTCTTAGCACTAAAAAACCTCCAACCACTACAAACCCTTCAAAAACTAATATATTATTAATTCTATAAGCTTTCATAATAACCATTGATCCTAGCATAATCAAAAGTCTTCCATATCCACCTTTATACTTTACACTTCTTCATTTAACATTCCAGTAGAAAGAAGGTTATATTTAACATCAAGGACATACCACACATTTCTTATGACTTTATCAGGTTATTTAGACATCTTAATCCAAATTCTACTCTCTTTTTTAGCACATGACTAATCATTTTTAATATGAATTTTCCACCATCATGATCCTTTAGGTCTTCACACTAGTTTGTTCGAAATCATGTGGAATAAAGCTCATGTGTCAAGAATCCACTTATTATTATCTACAAGTATTATTCATTAGTATATATATATATATATATATATATATATATGTATAATCATCTTTTTTAACTTCAAACTTTTGATGATTGTATGCATTTTTCTTCTTGGGATAGTTCCTTGTGATATGATATTCTTTCTTGCAGAATCAATATTTCATTCTAGAATTAGAAGATGATCTTATAGATATGGATATTTTTTTCCTTTTTTTTTCTTTTTTTTTCTCTTTCTAAACCTTCATCTTATACTCAAAATATATCTAACATAGTCACTTTTCAAAACAACCTTTCTTTGAAGATCTTTTGAATTTATAGCACTCTTCACTTTGGACTCGGTAATATATTGTTTACAATAAATCATAATGTCAACAAAGTGTTCATACACCTTCGACAAAGAGCTTAAGAGGATAATTGTTTGATACTCATCTTCAACCTTTATTTTTACTACATTCAAATCAAGAAGGATCCTAGTGAAATCATTCAAGTGTTTTTTAATCTTCTTGTTATCGTCCATCTTCCGAGTATATAAGTGCTTATAGAGACACACTATACATGTCAAAGTATTTATTCAGGTAAATAACTTCAAGCTTATTTCAAATTCACATGGCAATCGACTCTTTAGACACCTCCCTCGGTACCTCATCTCTCAAACTCGAAATCGGAAAACTATGAGCCTTGAACATCACTTCGACATCAAACTCTTAGCAGTTTTCTAACCCTTTATGTATAACGAGAGCCTTGATATTAATTTTCAAGAGATGAAAGTCACTATCTTCAGTTAATTTATCAAAGTTAATTTTTTTATACTTATATCAAAAATCTTATTCCTTTTTTTTATTAACTATTAACGATCGATTAATTTCTAGTTCTAATTTCATATCTCCACGATCATCACCGCTTATTAGAAAGTTAACCAATACATAACAGAAAGATCAATGAATAGAAAATCAAAGTTTTGGCTTCTCGTTTTGCTTCAGCTTTAACACTTATGATTTGGTATAATAGTTCATGCAATGCAAAGAACAAAGCTCATGTAATTGGCATATAGAACAACATATAATTTGCATGAATCTAATAATAAAATAGTCCTACATCCACACAAAATAGATATGATATTATAGATGGCACAATTACAATTAATTATGAAAATACAAAAATATAAGTAAATAGGCAATGTTCAAACTTATTAAAACAAAATATCAAGTTTCAATGGTATCTCTCATCTTCAAGTATTGTTCTCAGTATCTTTCAAGTGATTATCTTCAAAAATTCTCTTAACTTCTAAACGCATTCGATTTTTTAAGTGTTTTTTCCCACAAACAAAAACTTCTCTTTTTAAAAACTTTATATATGTTTGTTTTCCTCTTTATTCTTTTAAAACCAAAACACACTAATAAACACTAAGTAGAATTTAAAAATTAATAAAGCAATTGTGATCGGAAAAAAAACATATATGAACATTTATTCAAAACTACCGAGTGAAAAAGCAAAAAATGGTTAGATTAAATTTCAACCCTTTTTTTTTATATCTCAATACCGTTAAATCTGGATCATTAGTCGTTGGATTTTAACACCTATTTTCGATCATTTTACCATTAGTGATATATATTTTGGAATATAAACCTCTTGATATATTCAACTCTTAAAAAAAATAAAACAACCGTTAAAATCCAACAAAAATAAATTAAAATTTAACTTAACTAAACAAATAATATAAACATCACAAAAAGTAGAGTGGAATTACATAAACCACCTTAGATAACCGGTTTTTTGTGTGCTACACCCATCAATTAGAGAAGTGTTACCGAGTTATCTATTGTTTTGTAACGGTTAAAACTTAGCTGTTATGAAGCGATACAATGATGAAAACTAACCCGGCTAAAATAATATATCTATATAACTAAATAGTTTGATTTAGTGGGGATATAATCCAAATTTTATTTAGTCAGCATAATTTCATTATAACTCTAAAATTGATTTGTAATTTTTCTTTAGGAAATCTGTAGCCGATATTTAGAATGCAATGATTGCGGACAGAATAAACCCTTCGTCTGATGCGATAGCTTGCAAACCAACGCCACACGGTAAATCACACGAAATCACATGCTCAACCAAAAAAACGTATATAGAAACTCGAACTCAACCAACTCGGTTATCCGGATACCCCTTTAGAACCATTGATTTGCAATCTTGGTATCAATAGGGCAGGGCTTACCCCCGAACAAAATTAGTGGGCCTGTTTAACGTAAAGCGGGAGACAGTATGATAATTGGGCTGTATAAAAGCATTTTGGATTTCAAAGCTGGGCGACGGATTGTAGTGGGACGACCCCTCTCTAATTTAGTATCCAAAACTCAGATTTTGATATGTTTTATCTTGTTCGAGTTTAGCTTTTTAAATCTCTACTGTTTATTTCCCATTTTTTTATATTAAAAGTTTGATTTATTTATTAAAATTAGGTTAAACCCATTTATTTACAAAAGTTTAATTTATTTTTTGTTTCAGTTAAAAATATTTTATTTATGTAAAAAATATTATCCAAAAGAATTCTTCTTCATGTCATTGTCGTATAATTTTTAATAGTATATTTAATTTAAAAACATATTATTTAATTTATTATATTTATAAAACGTAACTATTTAAAAATAAAAATATTTATAGCTAAACATTTTAGATATGGAACATCTCCTAATCATATTATATTGAAATTCGTTGAATATTCAATGAATATCTTAAATTTATAGTTTGATATTGGTGTGTTTTTTTATATATTTTAATTCGAGATTTGAAGTTTTTTACCTCAATTTCAATATCAAATCCAAATAAATAAATTTATGATTATCAATTATTTTTTTATCAAATCAAATTGAATTTTTAAATTTATCAATAATATAAATTAGTGTGGTCCGAGCACAATGGTCCATCAGCAATTCGAATAATAAATATTACTTTGTCCTAGTAAGCATGACTGAAGAGAGGATAGAAGCAGAGCATCAGGTCGAACGAGAAAATGACCTAGTAATTCAGTGACCTGTAAATACTAGAGCACTGCCAATTGTGGGGATAATATCGGGATAACCCTACCCTACCATGCTATATATACCTACTAAACTATCTTCAATACCATGGATATCATCCAACTTATCACCAGAACTAAGGCGCCCCATTGGGTACGCCCAAGATGCCTAGAGAGTACAACAAGGCTACCCGTTGAACCTTACACAAGGGAAGCAACAACATAATGAGATATTTAGACGGACTCAGAGCATAATGCAATACCCAAGAGAATATATCCACCAAAATCTTGGCTTTTAGCCACATCGGTTGAAGTAACACATGAATCACGTGGCTGAAAAATAGAATGGGCCAAGGTTCCAATAGGTGTGCCCGTTCGTAGAGGATTTCCATGAATATTATGAGAATAAGGAAACTCATCCTGATGAAAAGTCCTCATTGGCTCCGGAGGTGTTATATCTCATATTACCATCATACCATGACAACGATAAAATAGACAAGTAAAAGAGTTCTAGAGCACCACATCCAATTGTTCAATCATGAAGTGTTTCAATACGGAGCTGACAATGGGATAAATTGTTGAGTCTATTCCATAACCCTCAGAGAAAGTGGAATCAATGGTAAAAAATATCCCGAAAATATGCATAAAAAAGTACAAGATGCTTTAGACGGTATTTAGTAACCATTTCGTAATTTCTAAGAAAATTAATGTAGATGAGGATTATATAATCCATTGCAAGAAAAAAAAACTAACGAGAGTTTGAGATAATACACAACTGATTTGATGAAACAAATTTCCAATTACGATATTACCATGCTCTGTTGGTCGTAGAAGTATTCAGGAAAAGAGTACGAGAATGAACCTTATATGTTATAATAATGAAATAGAAGGTGCTGGACTTTAGAAATTTATCGACTCAGGTCGAATGATTCAGCAAAATAGATGAAGTTTCCAGAGAAAAAACAGGAAGACACAAACAACCATTATAGCACAAGTTAACATTATAAATGACACATAAAGGATTAATAGATCTTCGGATTTGGCTAGGCAAAGATCCAGGCAGTCCCAAGGATACAAAGAAAAGTCAAAGGCTCTATATAGTACTAACAGCAACAAAAAAGCAGATCGCCCACTAAGTAAACCATTCATAAAGCTGAAGGACTCACAAGTGATGATTTGTGACCAAATTATAGACACAACAACATACAATATACTTGGAAATCTATTTAGAGGAAAGAAGAATAAAGATAAAATTAAAAAATTATAACTTTTATGATGAAATAGGCCAAGACATGGTTCATGCAAAGGTGTAAAACAAGCATCAGGACTGGTTGAAGATCAAATGGGATTGGATATAAATTTTATCACAGTGGTCGACTCAGAGGAAGAAGAAGAATACTTAAACTCATATATAAATAGACAAACCATAGGAAATATTGTTAGGAAGATTCATAATCTTGAATCACTAAAAGAGGAATAACGTTATATGCAAAGAAAATCAAGATAGTATGCCAAGGGCAGACTTCCCCACACCTAAACATAAACCTATATTCAAAATTATACTTCTCAGATGATGATCTAAAGGGATTGGCATCTCTACATAGTGACATGGGTAAAAGTGGAGATCAAGAAGGTGATAAAAAAGGTGATGATAGGCATGGATAGCTCAACAAATATCATGTACAAAAGAACATATAAAAGAGTCAATGAAGCTTCAATATTGATCACAAACCAAAGCTTTATAACTGAATTCACTAGAGCAAATACAATTATCCTAGGAGAACTAGCTCCTGATATGGCTCAGAAAGAAAGAGTTTATAAAAAGAGTATAATGTGTTTTTTGTAGTGGTAGATATGTCATATATTTATAATATGGGCAGATCATGGCTCGAACAAATGCATTTTGTTGGGGCTATAGTCCACTAGTGTTTAAGATATTATATAAGTTGGAAAACCAGTTGTGGTTAAAGAGAATTGGAGAATGTCCATAAAAGGCTATGTAGTGTCCCTGGCTCTCAAATCATAACAACTGAAAAGTGAATGGATCATCTCGTAGAGAGTAGATAACCCTAGAGAAGGTTCTCAACTGGTGCAGCCAAGGAAAGAAGCATAAGATGTAATCATGGAACCATTAAAAATCTTGAAGATCCCCTGAGACATACCAATCAATCTCATGTACAAAATTTTATTTTTTTGAAAAAATAACACAGATATGTTTGCATTGAGTACGTATGACGTAACTAGAATCCAATAGAAGTCAGTTTTCACAGATGGAGGCTGCATTACTATAGAGTAATACTTTTTGGAATGAAAAATGTCGGAGTAACTTATCAAAGGATAGTAAATAAGGTCTTCACAAATTAATAGGACTGGAATAGACAATTTTGTATTGATGAAATGCTCGTAGTAAGTTTATGTGCATAATACCACCTAGTATAACTCGCTGAGACGTTTAAAAGTATTTGGCAAATAAATTTGAAGCTGAATTCATAAAAACACACGTTTGATATTTGGTTTGGAAAGTTATTAAAATACATGGTGAGTGAATAAAAGTAATCGAAGCATATCTAATGCAACTTTCCTATTTAGCAATATTATAGCCTTCAAAAAGCATAAAAGAGCCAAATCATAATTAGAAGAATAACAACGCTTAACAAGTTTCTACTTAGATCATCAAACAAGTACCAACCGTTCTTTCAAGTGTTAGAAATAGTAGGAAAAATTCAATGGACCCCGACAACTAACCAGGTATGTAACAACATAAAAAGGTTTTTGGCCTTTCCTGAAGTACTTGGTGTGGGTTGTTTATGGCTGAGGGTATTCTAGTAAAGTGTTTAAAGGTTGTTTTGGGTATTTTGTGGTGTTTTGTGTTAGTGTGAAGAGTAGAGAGATAATTAAGCTTCCTGCTGGTAATAAATTCTCATTACCCCCATTAATGAAAGTGGTTGGGGTATATATACTTAATTACTGACCCATAGGCTTATTGGGTCGGGTCATGAAACCGGGTCGAGTTTAAAGACCCATTAGTAATATAGTTTTAAGTTGATTAGCAACTAACTTAGTCAATAATTAGTACATTTGTCCTGTTCGGAATTTCAGTATGGTGGTTTAGTCCGAATTTCCCTTCGTATTTAATCATGGCATAGTAACTCTATAATGACTCAATTATTCGAACTCATCAGTACTAACAAAATCTAAGCCATGAAAGAGCTTGTACTTATACTTAGTAGTATCAAAATACTCAGTTAGCGCAGTACTGATCCGGAAGAAAGGAAGAGAATCTAAAGATATATATTATGTAAATAAATCTTTGATACTAGCATAAACTAGGTATTTACAATTAGAAAAACTTGTATTGACTTTAGTAGCCGTGGTGAGGAAAATAAGACTATACTTTCAAGACCGTAGTATAAATGTTGGTACCTATTTTCCTCTAAGAAAATTACTATAAAAGCTCGACGTCTAGCGAATATTGACAAAAAAGTCAATAGAATTAGATGATTATTATATCCATTTTGAGCTTAAAACAACAATAAAGACACAAACATTGGTTGACGTTTTTATGGAGTTCTAACCTGAAATATCTATTTTAATAAGTAATGAGTCAGAAGATATATGTAGAGAAATGATTCAACTCATATCTCCAACATGAGATATCCTCAACTAGTTCATAAGGTTTGTAATTCCAACATCTAACAATGAAGCTGAGTATGAAGCTATTATTGCAGGACTTCGACAAGTAATAATATGTGAACCCACGAGGATAGAATTCTTAAGTGACTCCTAGTTAGTAGTTAGTCAAGAATCAAGATAGATTGAAGCAAAAAGAGAGAGAATATAATCCAATATACTTGAAGGAATTATAGTTTTCAATTACTCAATTAGAAAATGTTAAATTCAAGAAAATTTTGAGAGCAAAAATGTAGTAGGTGACACACTCACCTCGTCGGCATGTACATATGTAGCACCAGGAATAATGGTCTAATAAAATCCTTCCATTATACTACCAAATCATTTTTTCTCGGCCTTCACGTCTGAAGGGAAGATGTAAATAGAAAGAGAAAATGAGGAAGAAGATTGGTGAATGACAATAAATTTATATCTAACAAAAAAAGTACTACCGAAAGGGAAAATGAAGGCACGAAAAATAAAGATAAAGTCAACAAGATTTGTTTGGACAATGGACACATTGTATAAGAGATGACTAACAAAGCCTCTACTAAGGTGCATAGGCACAGTTGAAGCAAACCTTTTTTTATAGAAGAGCTATATGAGGGAAAATGCAACTCCCATCGTGGTATAAGGATTGGTAGAAAACAATATTGCTTAAAGGCTACTATTGACCAACAATTATGAAGAATGTAAACACAAAAGTCAAAACATCTCACGCATGCTAGTTATTCGTTAATTCAATGCAAGACCCGTAATTCTTAATGAAGATAATAAATGAGTCAATGCCATTTGCTATATGAGGTTTGGATATTGTTGGACCAGTACCGATGGCCCCAAGAGGAAGAAGGTTCATAATAGTTGTCATAAACTACTTCTCAAAATGGGTAGAAGCACAAGCAATGCAGAACATCACAACAATAGAGGTAATAACATTCTTACAAGTTAGTGTATGTTACATGTATGAAATTATGAGAGTTATCGCTATAAATAATGGAACTAAGTTTCAAAATTATAGTGTCATAGAGTTATGCAAAGAAAATATAATAAATCTAAAATTATATTCTCATTTCCATCCTCAAGTTTGTGATCAAGTTGAAGTGACCAACAAAATGAGAATTAAGGGCATCAAGAATATATTGGAAGGAGCAGTTGAAACTTGGCTAGATTACATACAAGAAATTTTATGGTCTTACCCAACAACACTAGGACTGTCACTAATGAAACAATATTTGCTATGATATATTGAATGAAGGCAATAGTGACAGTATAAATATGCATTCTATCTCACATTGTAGTTGCATATGATGAAACAAATAATGATCAAGACCAAAGAACAACAGTAGACCTAATTGAAGAAAGAATGGTCAGAGTACATCGTCGATCGGATCACTACAAGGAAATAATGAGGAATATAAAAAATTCCATACTTAGACTTAAGATTTGTGAACCACGAGACAGAGTGTTACAAAATATTGTCCAATATACAAAGAAAAATAAACTGTGAAAATTGGGCCCAAGCTGGGAAATACAATTTAGGTCGAAGCCAAAATAAAATCACAAACTTACATGTTGTTGGATGACAACTGAAATCAAGTTAGCCACCCCTGAAACACAAAGCATCTAAAAATTTGCCACATTTCTACAGGCTCAATAGCTTCTAAAAATCTATTCTTATTAAATGTATTTATCAAACTATTGGGATATACTGTCTCCTCTCTCAGTGGAACGAAAAGGTTTTGAGGAGGCATTCAGCATTAATAAAATGTTTTTCATGCAAAAAATATGGCTTACCTCTTATTTACATAACAAATTATAACTAAAACGCCAAAGACTAACATGTCGAAGAAAAATTAACCTTCAAAAAATTACAAAACGTATAAAAAACAATCTACCAATAAACAATAACTTTTTAAGTAATAAACTACTTCAACGGAAACATTTATAATCATTAAGATATATAATTAATAGGCTTTAGATGATAAAAAATCAAAATTGGCCAATAGAATGTTCTACCATGAACATTAAGCTTAACAAAGCTATAGTAACATCAAACCATGGATGACCACAAATTAATCATTACAAATATATAAGCTTCATTTTCTTCAAAAAAAAACTTTAACATGAAGTCATGTATCTTAACTATACCTATAAATTTTAGAAACTTCTGATTAGAGAACATAATTCTAGGTTTATTCAAATTGTTTATCAATAGACCAGATAGAGAGAGAAAATGTTTTAGACAAAAAGATTCGTTCAAATAAAAAAATGATTACTCATAAAACAAAAAATAATCTTATATATACAAAACTAAAATAATGTTAATTACAATTTACAAAGTAGATGATGATAAAATCAAGTTTATACATTAATTTTAAAAATATGTTGGGAAGAAACAATTGCTCGCAAACCATCAACATCTTTAACTGAAGCAATAGTCGATTGAACATTATCTACTTTAGCAACATTCTTATCAACACAATTTCCTTCATCTTATTCACCATATTTGGGTGTTTTTCTGATCTTTTAACTTCTTATCTTCAATTTTCCCAAGAAGATGACAAAATCATTTACCATTTTCAATCCATCGTGATAAAAGAGCAAGAGAGTTATGATGCCTATCAGTCCTATCTATGTCTTGCGGTCACTCTTCCTCACTAATATTATACCAGAAATAATAAAGTTTAAGCTTAGAATATTTCTCATGAATATCCATACCAACTCTAGAATGGTCTTCTGTCACAATTTTTTGCGCATTAGTAAACAACGAGGTTTGGTAAGAATCGTCATCTTCAAAACGAGCCTTGCATTCTACAATAAGCTACTTAAGTATAATATTATACTTAACGGTCATGGCATCCAAGTTTTCATGCACCATTCTACAATAAGCTACTTAAGTACAATATTATACTTAACGGTCATGGCATCCAAGTTTTCATGCACATGGAACTTTGCAGTTTCGGAATTTTCCTTGGCATCAATTTCCTCCTGAAGCTTTAACTTGGTATTTTTAGGTGTTAGCTTGTTATCCATGAGTATTTTGTGAAAATAAGCCCACATAGCGTCAACAACAATAACTCCATCTTTATAAAAAGATATATATATTTTTTACAACGTGACAAAAAAATTAGTCTATAACTGTAACTCAAGGCTTAGTAACCTTTTTCTCTCCCGACTGGCTTTGAGATATATTTTTAGCTATTTTTAGTCTCAACCTTAGATTAAGGCAGTCTTTTAAATAAGTTTGTCCTTATATGGGTTCGGAAATACCATTAAGAAGGGCCAAAACGTTTGAAATATGAGTTGAATTGTAAAACCAATAACGATGAGCTACAAGCATAAAAGTATGCAATGATTATCATAATACTAAATTCACAAATAAAAAAAATAAAAAATAAACAAGCTACCTCATATACTAAATTTAAATATCAATTCACAAGATCTAAGGAAGAAAGATAAATGGGTAGTGACCTTTGACTTGTCAGCATGGAAACTCGTGTTATTATCTCAAAATCTGAATAAGAGAAAAAAAAGAGGAGAAAAAGTGGAAGATTTAACTGAAAATGTAACCGAAGAACATAAAATGTTAAGTATAAGTTAAGGCCGCAAAATGTGATACTAGCAACAGAGGTCGCTTGTCCACCTTTAGATAATTTGGAAGAATTATCAAGATTAATAATAAAGAAATATGACTTCTATGAAGAAGTAATGACATATTGGGGGAGGGCATATGTACGTTTTTCTAGATTAACCTGCTGATCAATAGCTTCATTAGTCGAAACATCATTCAGCATAGCATGCTCACTTATTACATTATTGGCATCATGTGAAACTTAATAATAGTTTTGTTACCAACTTCTTTGGAAGATAATGTAGCAAATCTATGATCAACAAAAAAGGCTAACTTCATAGCAATCGATACACAGACTGGAGAAATACCATTACCTTTGGAAGATTGATTGATAGATAAACTAACATTGTCAAGGGTCTTTTGCCTTAAAGACTTAAAGTCAGGCTTCAGAAGATCTCCGACTATAATTTCTAAATCATATTATAAAATAATGACTTTTATCATTGCAGTTCTATGAAATATAATAGAAGCCTCGGTCATAATCAGAGACATGAGTCTCATTCTTAAATCATAAGAGTCAACAAAAATATATGTTAAGGCTACGAATTTCGTAGGCCCACAGTTATGAGAGGAAGAGACATGAACATAATCATCATAAACCCATACATCATCATAAGAATTAGCCATAATATTTCGTAAAATAGGAGAGTGAGACATGCGAATTGAAGATGTACCTTGAAGTTATGCTGCAGAACACATATGTACAAAATTTCAGGCTCAAAACTAAATTAATTTTCGGTTATTACAAAGATTGGTAAATATTACATAGAGTTTTCAAATGCTTACGCCTTTGAAGATATGGGCAATCATCCTCCTCATCAACTTTGTCTACTTTAAAAATAGTTGAAATTAAGTCTAGATTTTCCAAAACAAATGTTTTGGAAATATCCAATGGGAATCACATTTGAAGAACCAGTAGAAACATTTTTCAAATTATGTTCCTTCGTATCAGTGCGAAGTTCCATTTGGGAGGAACACTTCCCTAATTTTTTCTCCTCAAATAAATCTTTGCACCTAAATATATTTTAAAAGACTTACTAGATCTGCATTTCTTTGGAAAAGAAACGACAGATAAATTTCCCCCAACCTCTGGGTTGGAATACAATTTGGCAAGTTAAAAATATTTAGGCACGACAATGGAGGAACAAGAGTAGTAAATATTTTGAGAATCTTCAACCATGATAGTATCTTTCATGTTATGCTCTAATATGTGTTTAGAAAAATGTATATTTGAAATAGGATTTGAAAAGAATAATATTATAAAATAAATTAGACAAATAAAATATTAAAAAAAAGATAATTAAGAAAACAAGTACTTACGTTCGGAATTTCAAGAGATATTAATTGCTCAAAACATTCTCGATCTTTGTAGCCCGGTTACCACTAATAAGAACAAAAATATTTTCTAATCCTCCAAGAAGGTCAATAATAATCTTTGCAAACGCAAGCATTCTAACGGAAAATAAAATATTTCTCTTTTGAGTCATAAATTTAAAAATAGTTTAGAACTCGTTCACAAAACGTGGAAAACGACGTCTTGATAAAATTGCAGCCCAAAGAGAGAAAATTGGGTTTCGTTTTATTAATGACAACCATTTTATCCATGTAAATATTTTTTATTTATATTTGAAGTTATTTCATGAACTAAAGTGACGTTTACATCCTTATTTGTTTTTATACATATTTCTATTATCTCCGTAATATACACCAAATCATCTTTATGATAAAAAAAAGACTATAAGCCAAGTGATCTTTATCTCCATGATACAAAAATTCTATAAGTTAAATAATCTCCATGTAAATAATAATGAAAGCTGTAAAAAGGAGGGAAGGATCATCTACACTGATACATAAGCGAACATGGTTAGTAAACCAAGCCTATAAGGCCACACAAGAGTCTATATTGATCCTATACTTAAAATGTCAAATTGGAGACCATTTTTCATCAAACAAGACTATAAGGCCACACAAGGGCCATACTAAGCCTAGACGTGTAATATCAAATTAGCGAACTGGTTCATGAACCAAGCCCAACTGAAACGTGTATGAGGCCATGTAAGAGGCCATACTGAGCTTTGAGTTAAAATGTCAAGTTATCGAACTAATTAATAAACCAAACCTATAAGGCCCGCAAGAGGTCATATTTTTCACTGACTCACGAGTCATATATATCGATCCCCACGACAAGAAAAGCAAACTTCACTATGTTTCCTACATACTTATGATCTACATATAGTCACTTACACTAGTTTGGTAAATTCTCTAAAACCAAGTTCACGACAAATTCAACGTAACATAGTCATACATAAAAGTAGTTTAACTAAATATAACCCTTACTTCATCCTTCGGTGAGACTACGAGGTTACTCATCCATATCAAAGAATCAAACTATGCCAAAGAAACAGGTAACACCATAACAAACTACTAATGGTTAGTTGTACTATTTCCCTTTGGTAAGATAGATATTTGCATCATCAAGGAGGTGTTGGCAGGCAAAGGGTTTTTACGAGGTAAGAATAGTTAAGTACGAACCAAGTTTGACACTTCTTTCATAATAGTTTGGCTAGGAAATTCAAAATAACCAAGCCTTAAGTCTTTTAAAAGTCTAGCCAACATAGTTGGCATAGTTACTTCGGCATGATCAGAAACACCTTGGAAAAAATGATAAATGAAGATAAATTACGAGAACTGTTAAATAAAAAATAAGTTTCCTTGAAGGTTACACTGTCAGGATATCATATTCGATCATTGTATAATATGTAAGTGTCGCTACGCTTTAACTCAAAGTTATAATCCGTATATTCCGTATATAATATCCAGATAATAATAAAATATATTTATGATTTAATTACACATCATATTATTACACATTTATTATTTAAAGTATGTAAAAGGGAGAGATAAAGAAAGATAATAGTGAAATATTTTGTATAGTTGGTATACATAAGAGTATAAACTTTCATTGTAAGGGGGACGATTTGAGACAGAAATATTATAATACTATTTTTCTATTTTATATCTCTCTTTATTTATCTATGTTCATTACACATTTTAAATAATAAATGTGTAATATCATGTGTAATTAAATTATAAATATACTTTATTATTATTCAGATAATATATACATAATATAGCCTTATCATTCTTATATGAAATTGTTTAGCCCAAAATATGCATATTGGAAACTACAAATTATAACTCGTTACAAAAAATATCAAGAAATTAAAAATCTTAATCATGGAAGCATCAACCCTAAAGCGATCGATTTAGAAAAAATTGTTTAATATTTTGCACAATCTATTGGAACTAGGTTTCATTGTATATATTTGTGTTAAACACTTTGTATGTTTAATATTATCAAGCTAACAATTTGATTTAACACAAAACTTTATATGTAAACATCAAACTTAAAGCGATAACATTAAACATAATATAAAACATACATCATAAGCTAATATAGTGGTTTACGAACATGAATGAAAAGAAATACATTATTAGCTAAGATAATAGTTTAAGATAACACAAATAACATGACATTTTCGGAAGAATTATATCCTTCCATATCTAATTCCAAGAGGTAAGCATTCTCATACACTTGTTTCAACATCAATTTAGCGAGCTTAATATCCATATCTTCCAGCATATGCTTTTAATCCAATTAGTAGTACGCAAAGAAAGTGCATTGTACACCTCTTACCTGCCATCATGCAACTATTTAAAAATTTGAAAACTTGGAATTGATTTCAAATATTCAAAAATGTCATTTAATTTTTTCATTCCTCGTGTATGTGACATCATACATGAACTACATGTACGATTCATATCGTACATTTAGTACATTTTGTATATCACATATTATTTTATCAAAAAATGTTATAGTTTAATCCGCCTTTATTTCTTTCATAATATGGGTTGTTTTCAACAAATAGTTATTTTCTTGGGTAGTTCATTCTTTATCATAAATATAAGAGATATACCTCTTTATAAAATTCATAAATTGAGATATTAGTGGAGTTTTACTGGTATACATAGAGAAATTAATGATAAATAAGGTTAAAGTTGTTCTAGATAAAATTAGATAGATAAGAAAGAATAAAACTACCAAGATAGTAATGACACATGTACAAAAGAGAGATATTATAGCAAGAGAGATAAAAAAATTAAATACATATTTTAAGTCTTAGTACCACTGGTTAGCTTGACATGGTACTCATACTATTGACTAATAAAAATAATCCACCCCACCGTAAATATTTGACAAACGTATCGGCAACTGAACAACTTGTATACCGTTGGTAAAAGTATTGGTATTGTCGGTATGCTTGGCAAGATACCGTCGCTACCATTTTCTAAAAAACCACATTATTGTAAATATTTGGAAAACGTACTAACAACTTTTAAGCTTGAATATATCCAGTGTGGTTGGACCTCACCGTAAATATTTGACAAACGTATCGGCAACTGAACAACTTTTATACCATTGGTAAAAGTATTGGTATTGTCGGTATGCTTGGCAAAGTATCGTTGGTACCATTTCCTAAAAAAGCCACATTATTGTAAATATTTGGCAAACTTACTAACAACTTTTAAGCTTGAATATATCCAGTGTGGTTGGCATGATAGAGTCGGTAACATTGCATAATAATAAATACCAACCTACTGTAAGTATTTGAAAACGTATCGGTGTTATCCAGCATACTACACTGTCAGTACCATGCACATCTGACTCATATACTTTGCTACATTGATTGCTCTACATTTGAACTAACATTTGAAAATAAACTTTTTTAATTTAGTTTTAGACATTTGAATGAACTTTTTCAATAACCTTAAAAGAATTAACTTTGATTAAGAAGCGTACAAAACATAAGAATTAACTTTGATTGAAAATCTGTATATAATATCATCTGAAGTTGAAATAAAATTATCCAAAAATAAAGAACGATGTCTGAAACTGTTTCAAAACAAAAAACTGAAACTAAAGAAAAACAACATAATGTGGAACTAAAATAAAATAAAATCAAAGCAATAAAAAATACAGGTCCTAAAATAGAAATAATCAACAAAATATCATTAATTTGCAACACTCGCGTTCCGAAGAGCCTATATTATTCTTCAATATTGGTAACTCAACAAATATTGTTGATATTCTATATATGCTCAATCAGTTTCTCATCAGCAACATCAATGTGGGTAATAAAAACCATCAAAAATTACTTAGGTAGTCAAATATATGTATCTTTCATAGAACGAAAAGTTGATACACGTTTATTTTTCATAAGCTTCATGTGAAGCAAAGGATTACGACGATCTATTTAAGCTGATTTCCACCACTTGTAGCATTGGTAGCCATTTTCTTTCATCAATAATTTTTAGGTTTACATTGGCAAATTCTAGTATATCATATATCATTCGAGACTACTTTATAAATCTTGAAAAAATATAATTTTTGACATAGTCCATCATCCGAATCAAGTAATCATATATATATATAAAGATTTTCTTAAAATGGTCAATAACACCTCAAGTTACAAGTTACGGCTCGAACATAACTTATAAAGACAAAACAAACAAAATATATTAGCTAAAAATAATAATAATATTTTTAACAACGGTAAATCGAAGTATACATGCCTCCAACAACTCAAAAAGAGTGTTGCAATAATGATTTTTTCTTCATTTCCCACCTTCACAACGTTTTAGACGATTAACTAATAATCTTTTCGTCGGATTGTAATTTGTGTCCACCAAAACCATACACATTATTCGGTTCTAACTTTGCGGCATCTCACAATCCGCAAATAGAGAAGGTCAATGTACGAATTATAAACATATACTCGTTTAATCCAATAAATATGTCTTTTAAGACCATCAAAAATCTGTTTTGCTGAACTTCTTATTAAAATCGATAAATATCGTGCGCACGACCAACACAACCGATATCATTATCGCTTTGTTTGAATTTGAACTCGCAATAAATATGTTCATGATTAAAACAAAACCTAAATCCACCATTATTTGGCTGTCCTATCTCCCGACAGATCATATATGAACTCCTCATGATATACTATCGTTAAAAGTAGTTTTAGGTTAAAGTTTTGAAAATATTTATCTATTTTAACGTACCTTTTATAAATTCAAAATTCAAAAGTTAAACTTCCACCTATTTTATAACATAATGGACTGCAAGAACAAAATACATTCCCAAGTCGCAATATATTCTGTTAGTGTATATACAAATAAATAAAAGAATAATACAACACATAGATTAGGTTAAATGAGGTGTGTTGTCGAGATTGATTTGGAATAAAATCCGTGCCAAAAGGAAATACAAATCAAATATTTAAGATTCTTGTCTCTGTCCCTTCCTTCATTCTTAATACATTTTGTCTCCTTAATGATCTCATGTCTCGTCGAAATACATGTGATTCGTGAATATGATTTAGCTTTTAGACACTTAAAGACTTCTAAATTATTAGCATAATCAACAAAACTCGTACTGCACTAATCATATTATAAACTCAATGGTCCACATCTTTACTTTTCTTGAATAAGCATTAAAATATAAATCAAATGGTTAGTCAAAATTAGATAACATTGCTTTTTTTTAATCCGCAGCCGTTCTTAAACGGGGTGCACTGACATAATAGCATACACACCGACACCGAATCATAAAATGACTCGAACTCAGTAATTTTTTATCACAAATATGTTTTATTCCACCAACTCGAATATTTTTTTTAGAGTAATTAGATAACGGGTATAGTTAAATTAGGGCCACTCGCCGTAATCATTTTCAAAATGTAAAAACCTACCAAAATTACTTTTTTATTCCATTGAAACCCTCTCAACCGACAGGGAAGTTTGACTCGGCGGGTGAAAAAAACACACCCACGGTTGAATAAGATTCAACCACCAGATAACATAAAATAATAAAAGTTCAAAAACACTTTATTTTTTGGACTGATTAACATTTTATGGACCCGAATTTAATAAAAACCTCGGATAACATCTTAGGTCTTTAATAATCAACAGAACTAAACTAGTAGTGCACTTATGATATTATAAACTCAATGGTCCACATCTTTACTTTTCTTGAATAAGCATTAAAATATAAATCAAATGGTTAGTCAAATTAGTTAGCATCTTTAATAATCTGCTGCCACTGCTATGAAACGGATTTGTACAGAATAAATTTTTGTTCTGCGTCAGAAGATAAACCATGCAAGATGATAGGTTCAGATAAAAAACGTTTATAAAAAAATTCATAATTTTTAATAGTAAACATATTCTACTCCACCAACTCGGCTACCCTTCATGCCAATTAGATAACATCTTATGTCTTTAATCCAAAAAAATCGACAATCCAAGTGCTTTCCACCGTACAAATCCACTGTTTAAGTTTTAATTGAATATAAAATAAATGATTTTGACAACAATAATTGGAGTAACAAAAAAGGACAAAAGAGAGAAGTACGCTTAAGAAAAAGGACAACGTGGGATAAGAAAGATATTGTAGTAAAATTGTATTGGATCTAGAGAAGAGAAGATAAGCTTTGGCCCAAAAGTAGAGAGATTCCATACGACAAAAGAAAAACCGAACTATAATAATATCTATTTATTTATTGGATTGACGATTGGTTTAGAAGTCATAATCTCAATCTGATACATTGAATGTGGGAACTCAAATGAAATGACATATCAGAATCTTATTTTTCATGTTTTAGTTTCTTTTCTTTCCATTATTATTGCATCGAGATTGTGGGTATAGCTTAAAAGAAGCTTTTCAACCTAAGAAAGCAAATTTATATAATTATAAACAAAACTAGTTTGATTAAGTCTCTTTATTTTACTTGATTCCCCGCGCACCAATACAAAGTTTATTACTACTATCATTTGTTGTATTCGATTAATGGTTTTATTTTTGAGAGATAACGCAGTCGCAGCTATTATTTAAACTCTCACTCGACATAATAACATGCAAACCAACGTGATAATATAAACCACAATAGATGACATGGATGACAGGTTCAGTCAAAAAAATGTTTGTAGAAGAAATCGAACTCATGACTTTAGATCACAAACTCTGCTTACACCACCAATCGGTTACCATTTTCAGAACATATCGACTCTTTTATATATATAATAAAAAATAATTTTAACTTTTTTAATATACATATATTTAAAACGCTATGCAAGAATAGATCAAATAAATAAAAATTTAAAAATCGTCTAACAAAATCACAGTGTTATATAATAACTATTATTAAATCTGTATTAATATTAGATTATTAGCTATAAATCATCCTCCAAAATGTCTATAAGAATTTCAAAACTATAGATTTTTAAATATTTGGTACTGTATATTTTCTTATTAAGATTTTATTGTTTTAATGGATAAAATGTTTTTTACTTATTGAGAATAGTAAATTCAAATATATATTTTTTGACTAACTGATATATCTAATCGGGTTAGTGTTTTTTGACGGACAAGTTTATTAGTTTTTTTATTTTCATCATCTTTTTAAAAAATTTAAAGATTTTTCAAAAGCGTTTCGTCATTTATTTTTTGGTTTGACAACGTAATAAAGATTTATGAGGTAAAATTTTATGGACCACTATGACATTATCCAAGTTTAAAGGCGGTCTTGGGATCCTAGATATAAAGGTTATGAATTAGATGGTTTTCATTGAACACCTTTGGTCCATTTATATTATTTCTATATGGTGTGAATGGATCCGAAATGAAAAAAACATCAACTTGTGTACCTTATATCTCTCTCCTTTCTTTCATGGACCTGGAGGAAAATCTTCAAACTCCGGTTCATAGCTTTAAGACAATAACCTTTAATTTTCTTTTGGTTTGATCCAAGACTTTTATTATCAACTTCAGTAGACCACTATGATTACAGTATGTTTTGCGCCTCATACCTAAACAATAATCTCAAAGTAGCTGACATTACCATTAACAACTCTTGGAGCTGGCATTTTAACATAATACTCCATTTGTTTCATAATATGTGTCATAAAAATATTAAGAAGGGTAATAATAAACTTGAAAAAAAAAATTGATTGGTGGAGTTAATAACTTGTGGAAAGTGTAAAGTAATATATTGGTGAAATGTATAATATATGTAATTAATGTTGGATTGGGAAACAAGAAACACATTTATTATGGAAAAAAAATCTTCTAAAGAGTCACATATTATGAAATATAATGAGTAATTGGTAGTAATAGTTATGATCATAAATTATATTCGTTCTTAATCGGATAAAAATGAGTTTTCTTTTTTATATTAGTGGTGTTTACAATTTCATTCGATCACCATCTAAATCCGTAGATTGATTTGATCTAAAATACAACATTTCCAATCATTTTTTTTATATTGTGGCTTGCTATCTAAAGAAAATTATTGACCCGTGATAAACTAATTAGTTTGGGAATCATCACCCAAATTGTTTGTGTCATGTGCAAACTTGATGACGAATCTAATAATCACATAATTTTTAATACAATTTTCTTTTAGTATTTCGTCTGCCTCAAACTTAAATCTTGGTTGTCCTATCACGACTATCGATTGGCATACTCGACACCAACTAATGATTTTGAAAATTTGCTTCAATGTTATCATCTACCATATTTGGATAAGATATAATGTTTGGATCTTTAGTAATTCTGTTTCTCTTTCTTCGGTGCTTGCGAAGCAGTGATGTCTGATATTTGCTACAACATTATTTGCATCAAAATCTCTTAGCTTGCCTAATTATTTTTCAAACTTAATAACACACTAACTTACACTTATTTTATTTTAGAAATTTTTAGATATTGATACTTGTTATTTTTCAACCACCATTAAGAATTGTTCCTCATTATCCCAACGTCGCGACTAGTCTTTTTTTGTGTTTGTTTCTTGGAAATATTCCATCATCCAACTTTAGGACTTACGATAAATTCTTTTTTGTTATTTGACAAATTATGTTAAAGTCGTATCAGAGTTATGACTTGTTTCTTTAGTTTGTTAAAGTTATTTTAACGAATTGTCACGATAAGCTCTTTGTATAAAACATGTTTGGTCAAGGTATACCAAATTATTTTATGGTTCGGTGCTTACCGAGATATGTCTCATGTAACTGTAAGAACAACATTTTTTTCTTCTAATTTTATGTTTTTAAGCACAAACAAAGTCTATGAGTGTTAAATTTGTTTATGTTATATTTTTAAGCTTATGTGAGAAATTCCTTTATGTCTATTTTGGTATCGATGATTTTTTTTACCTAAATAGTACGGGTTTTTTTTTTAAATTTTTGCTTGTAACTTAAAAAAACATATATAAAGATTCGAATCTAGAGTGAGATGCATTTAACACTAAAATACAAGTGTAAATATATTTTAATTTACTATATTTTTATGTAAACTTGATATATTTAAAATTGAATAAGTTTAACATCTTAAATGTATGTTTTATATGATATAAAGTTTCATTTGAATTTCTTGTAAATCTATCGAGGTAAAAAAATAAAATAATATGTTTAAATAAACTTTGATGTTAGATGGAGTCTATCAACAAATACAGCGTTTCTGAACAACTATCGCGATTTTGGTACACTTATTATGCCAAACTTGTTCCATCGATTATTAGGTATTGTAAATTAAGTATTATTGTTCTATCAAAGTTTTGATATATAGATTTTCAAGATACCAAGATATTTGCTCCAGCAGAATTTATTATCGTAATATAAAAAATAAAACATAACTAAGAATTTTTTTTGAAAATAGTTAGAAAATTAAATAATATCGAATATATCAAAACATAAAATTAAATTATGTAAAATATATTGAAAATTAATTAAGATAAATATACTAATAGTTTTTAAAAATTTAGATGCATTACATAAATGCAATTGTAAAACAAATTTAATATAAATAAAATAATTTAAACTTAAAATATCAATAAATTAAATTAAATAAATTAAATAAAAACATATACTCAAAAGGGTAAAGTACCATTTAAGACCCAAAACCCTAACTATTATCCATCTAAGACCCATATTTTCATAATTCGCAGAGAAAGACATGTTTTAGTTAAATATTTACCATTAAAGACCCAGTAGTACCCTAAATACCACTCCTCATTTATATAAAAGCTTTAACACCCTACCTAACTTTTTCTCTCTCTTTATTCTTATCCGTTAAATTCCTATTCCTTTCTCTCTAACAAAAACAATAACAATGGCTACACTACACTCCCATCCATCCGTAACTACACCTCCATGTAATTAGCCAAGATTTCAATTCAAATCATTTGAAGAATAAGTAATACTGAAATTCTTTCACTACTCCTTCCTTTCGTGACTCGGTTGATGTAAAAAAAATCAAAACATATCATGAATGATATTAGTTTTGTTCGTATTAAAAAAACAAAACCAACGGTATTTTTGGATTTTTTTTCCGCGTTACAGTTTAAAAGATACAGACTTTTGAAAATTTTAAATTTAAAGGGTAAACGAAGAAGATGCGAACCCTTCTTTATTTTGATAGATGCGAAACATTCTTAATTTATTTTGATAGATTCGAAGCCTTCTTTATTTATTTTCATAGATACTAAACCTTATTTATTTTGATAGATGCGAAACCTTCTTTATGTTGATAGATGCTAAACCTTCTTTATTTTGATAGATGCGAAACTTTCTTTATTTTGATAGATGTGAAACCTTATTTATTTTTCTAGATGAGAAACCTCTTTGTTTTGATAGATGCAAAACCTTCTCTATTTCGATAATGCGAAACCAGTCACTAGATGCGAAACCATATAACTGAGAAACGTGTGTCAAATATATGTTTTCTTTAAAAAAAATCAAAACATATCATGAGTGGTACTAGTTTTGTTCGTCTTAAAAAAAACCAAGGGTATTTTTGGATTCTTTTTCCGAGTTACGGTTTAAAAGATACCGATCTTTAAATATTAAAACTAAAAAAAGAGAAAGCAATATAAGTTGGTTACTGGATTTTATATAGAATGGTATTTAAAGTATAAAATCTCTTAAAAAATTTAGGTCTTTATCTGTAATAGGTTTGTTGAATGGGTCTTAAATAGTAAGTGTCTCTATTAAAAAATATCGACAAATATTTAAATATCAATTATATTATATATATTTAAAACTATAAACTAAATAATATATAATAAAAATGGTGCGTTACCAATAAAACTATGTAACATAAAATCTACCAACGATACCTCTCGGATATTAAAAACAGAAAACCCAAGAGCTCTCTTCTTTTGTTAGCTCGTTAACAATTTCTCTCTTTTTATCCAAAATTAAAACTCATAAATCTCTAAAATTAATTTTTTTCTTGAACAAATTAATACCTCAAACATTTCAACATAAAATCAATTTCTAAATCACTCACGTTTTTAAGGATTAATTATTTTATTTCATCTTTAACTTTTCAATTGGTGTGTTTGTAGTTATTTTCCAATCAGAATACAATTATTTTTTCCAAACTAATTTTACAACCCGATTACTCTTATTTCTGCAACCAAATGTAGTCTAATAAAAGATATTTTTTCATATATATATATATGATGGATCTAGTTTTGTCCATTTAGAAAAAACAAAATTAATGGTTTTTACAAATATTTTTGGGTGGTATGGTTTGAAAGGTACAATATATTAAAAAATAACATGATAGAGAGAAAATGGTTGATATTAACATAAAGTCCAAATGGTTATCGGTATCAAAGTTCTCAAATCACGAGTTTATCCATATTCTCTCAAACTTTGGGTAGTTATTGATAAATATCTTTAATATTGTTTAGTTATTGGTAATTTTTTTATAATAAATATAATAATATAATAAAATGACTAAAGATAGATTTTATAATTTAATATGTTATCAATAATTTTTCTAGATATTTATTTGTGAGTTTAAACACCCTAACATTCGTGATTAGTATTTGTTAATAGTTAATATAACTAAATATATAGATAATATTATAATATTATTACTATTTTTAAACTCTTATTTTTTATAGCTAATACATTTAAACTACATATTTAATTTAAAATTTCGAGACGTATGATATTATTGTACGATTAATATAGAATACGATGTCTTATCCACAAAATTTACAATACAATAACTTAAAAATACTTCACTCTATAAAAAAAATATAAAATAGACGTGGTTCGGTTAGACATCTGAACAATAAAATAATATGGTAAAAAATGTATGTTAAAATAATCAACTAGAATATATATTTTTTAAACGTCGTTTGTATTTGTTATATGAAATTTGGTTGATTTTTTTTTTAAAATTTAAAATTTGAGAAAGACTGACTAGTCGAATGGTTGGATAAATCTCAAATATCATCTAAATTATTTTTTAAAAATATAATTAAGATCAAATCAAATCAAATGACGTGAGAATAAATATGATTTTTTTTATTGTATCTTTTTGTGAACAAACTTTATTTTAATTTCACTATAATTTTATCGGGTCAATCAAGATATTTGCATCATTTAAGATGAATTAGTTAGTAAAATGATGCAAAAGTATAAACCTTACCTCATCATAGTTGCAGGAAAAAATATTGTTTGGAAAGAGTAGGTTGACATGTCTACTTAAGATATATCAAATGTCATATTCCTAAATAATTATCGCACAAGTCTTATTTTATAAGAGATTAGAGAATGTTGATATATTTGAGTTGGTGCTTAAAAAATCTCTTTGCTACATATTGAGTTGTTTATTTAGACTAAAAATATATAAAATGTAGATACTATAAAGTAGATTTAGAATTATTGATAGACTTGATTTAGTATTTAAAAACTATTTTTACATATATTTTACAAAATATATGGTAGGATTGATAAACTCTAACACACTCTTGAGGGCTCATCCATACATGTTATAAACATGAACATAAAATAAAATTAAAAGTACTTACTACTTTGCATTATCTTGTACAAAATCTCTTTTACTATATCAAAAGATAGTGGTTTGATTCGTTGATGAAAGTGAACCGGTTATATCTATTCTTGAAGTTTGTTAGTTGTTTGTTTCATGAGTTTGAATGATAAAACCAGTGGTATTGATGGATTGGAAACTAAATAACATTTTAGAGAAGATATATAAATATGAGGATAAAAGTGATAAGCATAACATATGCGAAGTGTTTGTAAAACACATGGATTATGAGTGAAATGATTTAAGGTTATTAGAATGTTATTTATACTTATCGAATTAACTTTACTAAATTATACAGTCCGTGAATAAATCCAATCTTTCAATTCAACCATCAAACTCCTTTTTCAAATTAAATAAAAAAAAATTATTTTCAAGTTACTAAGATCTGATGTACTAGCAATATTAAGATACCATAATCTTTAATGGACTTTAAATCCCAATTACTAAAGCATTGGATCAATGCACTCTCATTTAAGGTACATATTAACGCAACTAGCATCTAAACAATATTCTCCCATAACACCTAAAGTTATATGTAGGTCCAATATAATAAATTGATCACTTTAACTTAATTAGACATATAACAACAAGTCTAGATACTATGACTTTACATGTGATGAGACATTCCAAAAATCAAGGATTTTCTTCAAATCTCCCACTTGGAACATACACATGTATTGAATTGTAATTACCCGAATGTTCACTATGTAGCATTATTGTCTTACATATAATACACGTATGTGTGATTATATCATATGATAGCTAACTTAGTACTAAATAGGTCTACAACGACTCATCAGTGCGAAAACAATATGCACTTATACACTACTATCTACAACTTTAACGATATTTGACTTCTGAGTGAAATGCAACATGGAGGTGTAACATGACCATATAATCAATATGTGTCAACATCCAACTAATACTACTTAACTAAAATAAGATTTTTAAATATCAAGAAACAAGAGAAAGAAATGAAAATTTGAATCATCATATTATTAATCTGAAATAACTGGAGCGTATGCATACAATCATGAATAACAATACAATCTAAAAAGTGAAAAACTTAATTTTATACAACACTTTTATTAAATCTAAACATTTTCCAAACTAAAAAACTGAAATATATTCAAAACTCTCATTTATTCAATCATGTGACAAAGTTTGTTAACCAAATTGCATTGTTTTATGCAGTAAAACATGTTACATACTCGACTATCGTAGTTGAGGTTATGACAAAAGTCTGTTTTACACTCTTTCACAATATGATGCCTCCTGTCAAGATTAAAATATAACCGGTAGTATATCTTCTAATGTTCACACATTCTAAAAAGCTGCATTAGAATAGCCTACGATCACTAGGTTATCCGATTTGTTGAAGTTAATCTGTAGTGTTTGGTATTCTTAAAATATCGAAGTACCCTATTTACTTCATTCCAATGGGAAAATCCTGGATTGCTCAAGTACCTTCCCATCATTCTTACTATGAATGATATGTATATTCTGGTGCATACTTGAGCATACATGTGACTTCTAAAAATTTATACATATAGGATTGTCTTTATAAACTGAATATCTAAATCTTTCTTAGGGGCACTGATGGGGTGAGAACTTATCACCCTTAGCTATAGGGGTATCCATGGGTTTGTTGTTATTCATACCATAACAACATAACATGCTTTCAATATATGTTTTTTGGTGAGAGAAACAAGATTTCTCTTTGGTGGTTCTTTACTATTTGGATCCTTAGCACATAAGATGCTTCACTGAATTATTTCTTGTCAAATTTCTTTGACATCAAATTCTTAATATGATGTAATAAACTTAAATTGTCTGTGGGAATGATTATGTCATCAACATACAACACTAAATAAATTAATTTACTCCAGCTGAACTTGTGATATACACATTCTTCCACATAATTTATCTCAAACTAAATGACGTGATTGTATTAAAGGAGTTACGATACCAATAATGGGATGCCTGTTTCAGTCTATATATGGAGTTTTTTAAGTTTAGACACCATCAACTTTGGGTCTCCAGACATATAGTATTCAGGTTGCTACATGTAAATCGTTTCTTCAATGTATTCATTTAGAAATTATATTTTAGTATCCATCTTATGAAGCTCAAGGTCAAAATGAGCAACTAGAGTTATGATTGTACAAACGAGTTTTTTGATGATACTGGAGAAAAGGTCTTAGAATAGTCAATCCCTTCTTGTTGCTTATACCATTTTGCTACAAGACGCACTTTATATCTTTCCATATTTCTTGAAGCATCATGTTTGGTTTTAAACAACCATTCACAACCGAGTGTTTTGTTCCCTTCAGGTAAATGCGCAATATCCTATACTTAATTATCTTATATAAATTTTTACTCTTCATCAATTAATCCAATCTATTTTTTAGAGTATGAACTCTTCATAGAATCCTTGAGAGATTATTGGATCATTTTTCTAGAATTTTATAAGTTACCTCATGTTCATTAATAAAATCACAGATAATCTGAATGGATGAGACTCATTCTCTTTAGTAGATACACATAATATATGCTAAATGTATTGATTTATTACTTGAGTTTGCTGAATTTTATCCTTATACAACATGGTCGCTTTTTACTTGAGAGAAAATTTCAAGATTAGTTTGAGAGACTGAATTCTCTGGCATATTACAAAAGATCGATAAACTAACTATAGTCGAAGCATCTATATAAACTGAATGAGTTGGTTCAAATTTTTCCTCAAAAAAAATATTGTTATCTGTATCATTCCTCTAGAATCTGCATCTTAAAAAATATTATTGTTCTAATATAAAAAATAAAACATTTGGTAAAATGTGTCACCCTTAAAGTGGCCATGATAACCTATTAAATGGAAACCAACTGTTTTGTATTCTAAAATTTATTTGCTCGGTCTATGAGGCTTACTTCAACTGGAACTCCTCACAAATGAAAATGTTTGTAGTTGGGTTTCGCCCTCTTAAGAGGTCATGTGGTGTTTTAGCTGCTACTGATGTATACACCATGTTAAGGATGCATGTATCTCGCTTACGAGCATCCCTCCACCCTCCCCACCAGAGGGAAGATGAGTAGTGATATATGAGAAATCATGCTCCTAACCATATCCATTATAATGCGTTTTTATCGTTCAAATCCTTATAAATAAGGGAATGTACGAAGCATCTTCTTACAAAATATTCATGTTGAATTTAAAAACAATTTAAATTAACGTATGGATTCAATCGTGCACATCATTCCATCAAAAATAAATATTTGAATCCCTCCAACACTTAGAGACCGACTTCGGCTTGAACCATATAAAGAGACAAACACATACGTTTTGGTTGTTGTATCAACCCACCATGTGTCTTTTCACACTGAAATACCATCCATTCCTTCCATATGGGTAATATATATTCTAGTGATCTCAGCTCCTACGATGAAAGTATAAGAATTTTCATCCTTAGATTTCTTAAGGTCACCCATTTCCTTTTCAAAACTTGAAGCTTATGAAGTTGAAAATAAAGTAGTGTTTTCCACTTATTCTTTAGGAAATTATAGGTCGTCTCTAGGCTAGTGAAGTACGACAGAAGTGACAAAAAATGTAGAATACTATAATAGTCTCGGGAAGCTATTTCAAATATATTTTATAGACCTTACAATGAAATGTTTCTTCATCGCCCAAAGTTTCTTATAATGCCCTTAATTTTGACAAGAGAAGGCTTAAAAAACTCTATTCGAGATGGACAAACACGTCATTTAAATGTTGCATGTCAGCAATATGAGAACTTTAATAGGCTTATGGGAATCCATTTCGTAGGACATATTAACTAAGATATTATAATATTCCCACCTCTCTAAGCACATTTTTTTATCAAGAGTGCTCTTATCTGTAAAAGGGGTGTGTTTGTCCTCTTTAAGTAAATGGTCAATGTCATTTAGACCCAGCAGAGTAAAATATATTTTTTCACTCCTCAAATTTTCCCTTATACTATTTAGGGACATTAATATTATTGTTTTAGAGTCATTCATTAAACAATAAAAAACAATACGTGAATGGTTGAAATAGTTTTTGTAAATATAACAAAACTAGTTAAGCACACATACTAAATTTTATCAGGTTAATTTTTTTGAAATGCACTCATATATAATAACACGCCATGATCGTTAGCGGAGATGGTAGGAACCATCGCATTATACATCACCTCTAGAGACATGACTTTAAGGAATACAATGTTGGTCATAGGCCACATCTAAACGTAACCAAGCCTTCTATATGTGCGTACTTGATTACTTAACTGAATGAACCGTTCAACATTGAAAACTAGTTGTCCATGAGTATTGTGCGTATAAACGTAACAACTTATCATACAATAGGTTGCTCACCATCATAATATATATTAGGTAGCCTTACATAGGGGTCGTACTGCATTCACAATGATTGTTCCTTAAACTATGAGGCCCAAAACTCATTTCCTTCATAGACTGCATATGCCAAAGCAGGCAAGATGTCATTTTTATCAATCAATTCCAGAAAATGGTTGTTGAAGTGTTCACATTTTAATTCATACAACAACTGAATATCTATTTTGACAAATCATACATTAAGGCTTTGTATCTCAATATTCCGTGAACATTTAAAGTAGTCTCGGGATTTGAAATATCTCAACAAGTGCTCAGATACTTGTAAAGAGATGAATATCATTCAAAACTCTGTACCTGAAATAAATAATCACTAAGCATGCAAGATGTCACCCCGTACATCTCAGAGTTCAAGTACCAATAATAACGGATAATTAAGTCATATCTCGAATTCCATATAGTCTTAATCACTACATATTTCACAATACACACATAGTTGGGGGTTTTATAAATGTATACCCCTAAACACATAACATTACACCCAAACATGATAAAACAACTAAATATGTCATCCTAAACGTGCAATCTGAACATTCATTATTTATATATGAATTGAAAAACATATATTCATTTATTGAAAATCTTAAAATCAGAATTGGTTTTTTGTTGTACTAAATAGGTACATTAAAACAAACTCATGTTCATATCAAACTAAATTCATAAAAAAAATTAAAAAATTATGAACAATAATAGTTCGTTGCAATCACAACAGGGGTGGCTGCGATAAACTACACATTGTATAAATTTCGAATAGTTCATCGCAATGAACTTTAGGTTTACTACGATGAAGTACTACATTCCACGACGAATAATCCTCTAAAGTATTTTTTCATAACGACAAACCTCTTTACACCGGCGAAATTCTGCTTTTGATAACAAAAAAAACCTAAATTAGTATGAATTATGTTTTTATCTAAAATTTTTGAATTTTTGGACATGTAATTGTATACATGCTTCACAATTAATCAATTAAGTTCCCTCGATCGCAGCAGCAATCCTAAACATGCATACTACATTATCAATCATATTAGATACCATTAGGTCTAAAAATCATAACTTTAAGTTGTGTTTTCCCCTCAAACAAAATCAATATAGAAATTGAGGTATAGAAGACTAAATGTAATGCTTAATTTCATTTCCACAACTTAAAGTGATCATATAGGCTATGATGCCAATTGTTATATTTTATAAAATACATTATAGTGTTTGATGGGTTCAGATATTTTTGGAATTGATATTTTTTACTAACATATAGGGAAATTCAGACAGAGTCAACATAGTTAGATGTATGAGTAGTGAGCTTAAGTGGATTATGACTCAGCTGTGTGCTAAACCATTTTTTGTCTTGGGCACATGGGTCCTAAAACAAAATTATAAATATCCCAAACAACCACATTAAATATGTTGGAATGTTTTTAAGGAAATTAACTAGTAGTACACACCTCTCTTATCTCTCTACCTTCTACTTAAAAATTTAATACCAAGTTGATAAACTACCTAAAATGCCCTTCGATTAGAAATCATCCACATCAGATTGGCGACTATAGAGGGAGTATAAGGTGCCTGAATAACTTTATTTGAAACCAGCAAGTAGAAATCGTAGTTCGGACATCACCAAAGCATGAATCTTAACATGCAAGATATTCCGCCTCCTGTAGTTGAAGGTGTAAGAGATAATAATGAGCACACTATTGTGTCTTATGTCAATCACAATACATATGAAAGACAGTTCACGCCAGATGAACTTGATCAGCTAAGGGCTAAAATTGAATCTCTAAGGTCCTAAAAGCGAGCTGAAAAAGTAGTGAAGGAAATGTCTGATGTATGTGGCGTGTCTGTAGATGAGCATGGTGACAGTGATTAGTCTCCAAATGCTCATATTAAATCTAAAAATACGCATCGAGCTAAACAAGTTACCAGTGCATCAGAATCTTCTGATGGTTCATTCACTAACTCTGACTTTGATAAGTCTATTTCATCCAGTATTATCGAGGGTCGCCAAAAGAAGAAATTGAGGCTAACTGAGAAACATTCAAGCAAAAAGGACATGAGAGGACAAATAAAAAAGAAAAAAAAGGTTCGACAAATTATGCCATTGATCATCTATTGAGTTGTCAATTTGTTATCCAATCTGAACCATGTATTTTTGCTAATCCTAATGAAGATACAATATTTAGCCGAAGTCACGATTAGAGGCAATCCCCATTATCCTCGAAAATACTCTCCCCACATCTTCCAAGATGATTTGACAGTTCCAAGATGGAAAAGTATGATGAAAATAAAGATATAGACGACCACCTCGAGCACTTTAAAATTTTTATGATGAACTTCGATGATGATGACAAATTGTTATGTCGGGCTTTCTCACAAACCTTTAAAGGAAGTTCCTAAAGTGGTATAACGGTCTCCCACAAGGATCCATAAATTTTTTGATATGTTTTGGGTGGAATTTAAAAGGAAATTTATGGGGAGTAAGGAGCTCAAAAAGAATGGTGATACTATTATTCATTGTGCCCACGAGCCGAACAAATCATTAAAATAATATATCAGTCGATTTGTGAATACGAAGAATGGGTTAGCTGATTGTTTTGAACAGATGGTTATCACCTCTTTAAGACAAGGATTAAATCTGGCATGTTAGCCGATGCAGTAACTTAGCAGAAGGAAATGACTTGGGGAGGGCTGTTAAATCAAGTTGGAAAAGAGATTACGGTTGAAGAAACTAAGATTTCTAGAGTACCGCGTCAGAGCAGGTTCGTTGCTACAGTATCAATTCCACAAGCTACTAATCAATCCCAAGCTACTACTCAATGCCAAGTTACTGTTAATTATAGGCCGAATGACTATGGACAGAGTTCACATCGGTCCAAACAAAATCAATCTAACCAAAACCAAAACCAACAAGATAGATCCAAGAGGGGCCAGTGGGTTTAGCCTAAATGGTTTGCCGAACTGGGTGAAAGTGTGGCTACACTATATGATAAAACTAAGAATGTTTTTCATTTTAGAAGGCCAACCTCAATTTAGTCTCCTATAGAGAATCGTAGTACTCGTTTGTGTAAATACCAAAATGATTTGGGTCATGATATACATTATTGTATAGTTATAAAACAAGAAGTACAGAACCTCATTGAGAGAGAAAAAATTTGTGCCTTTTTTAAAAGGGAAAAGAGAAGTAGCCAAGATAATACAAACTCTTAACCCAACAACAATGCCCCTCGAACAGCCTCACCAAATGGTCTAGGGAAAAGTATGGAGGCATCCAGACAAGAAGACGTCATGATGATTATGGAAAAATTTGACGTGGACACTGAATATCTCATCCTCTGATCCAGATCAGAATCAAGTTGGAGTGATAATAGATAAGGCTGCAACTGTTTCCGCTCTATGCAACATTTTTGAATCATCGACTATTGTTTTGGAGGGGGGGGACACTGCACCAGCACCCTCACGTTATTAAAGGAAAAGACATGTTAACGGTTTGACAACTCAGTTAGAGGGAAAAATATCCACAAATCTTTACCAAAACCATGTTGCATTCATTGTCTTTGATGCAGATGATTTAAGAGATATTGCAGGCCCACACGAGGATGCTGTTGTGATAGGGGCATCTATTACGGGCAATGATATTTGTCGGATCCTGGTTGATACAGGTAGTTTGGAAAATATATCATTTTTGCCTACTTATAGACAAATGAACAATCCTTCAATCATCCAACATTCAAACAGAACCATTGTAGTCTTTACGGGGAGTTTTGTCAATGTCATCAGGGAATTTGAAGAGGAAGTGTTATTGGGTAAATGACCATTTAAAAAAATGGTAAGGGTATTATTCATTGTGGTTGATTGTCCAACATCTTACAACACCATATTCAGTAGATCTTAGCTTTCCAGGATGCATGCAGTGACTTCCACTGTCCACCAATGTTTAAAATTTGTTGTGGGAGGTCAAGTGGGTGTTGTCCAAAGCAGCCAGAAAGTATCTCGTGAATGCTATGTCACTGCTCTTGTCTCAAATTCATTGGATGGTGCAATGAAGATGTGACCGGAGTTCCATCCAATGTGACCAATCACAAACAATCAGTCTGATCTAATGCTGAGCCAGTGGTACAAAGAAGAAGGACTTTTTCGAGAGAAAAATCCGAAGTGATTGTGCAACAAGTAGATCGGCTAACCAAGATAGAGTATATTATGGAATCCCAATAACCTCTTTGGACAGCTAATCCAGTATTGGTCAAGAAAAAGAATGAGAAATGCCGTATATGTATTGACTTCACAGATCTTCATAGAGCTTGTCCTAAAGATCCTTTTCCAGTGCTCCGGATAGACCAGTTTGTAGACTCTACGTCGGGAAACAAGTTATTATCTTTATGGATGATTTCTCTGGGTACAATTAGATATGAATGGATCCGAACGATTAAGATCATAGTACTTTTATTAGTGATGTGAGCCTTCATTGCTATAAGTTTATGCTGTTTGGGTTGAATAATGTTCTAAGTACTTATTAACGATTAGTGAATAAGGTGTTTGTTAACCAAATTGGCAGAAATGTAGAGGTTTACATAGATGACATGATGGTGATAAGTCCTAAGGAGGAAGATTACATATCTAATCTCCAAATAACGTTTTTTAACTTAAAGAATATCAACTTGAAGTTAAACCCTGAGAAATGTACATTCGAAGTCCGATCTGGTAAGTTTTGGGATATATTATAAGTGAACAAGGAATTCAAGCTGATCCAGATTAGTTAAATGCTTTATTAGATATGGATCCACCTTAAAATACTAAGGAAGTCCAAATATTAACCGAAAGATTAGTTGTTTTAAATCAGTTTGTCTCATTTAATGAGAGTATATATATATATCTAGCAGTATCTGAATATGCAATGAGTGTTGTGTTGGTAAGAGAAGTAGATTATTACCCTCGTCTGGTATATTATATAAGCAAGAGTTTATTAGAAGAGTTTATTATATAAGTAACTGTAGCTGATTTTTTTTGTAGAATTCATACTGAGAGACCTTTTGAAGAAGCTCAATATAAGAAATTTCATAAAGAATGGGTAGTCCGAACGGATGACGGGTCTAGTACGATGAGATGTGGAGCTGGAATTTGTTTAACTTCTCCTTATGGTGACACCATGTACCAAGCTATATGATTTGGTTTCAAAGCATATAATAATGAATCAGAGTATGAAGCAGTCATAGCTAGTTTGAGGTTAGCTCAGATATGTGGAGCAAATAGGATCAAATTAATAAGTGATTTTCAATTACTTATTCATCAGGCTTAAGGGAAATATGAAACCAGAAAAGATCATTTGATAAAATATTTACAAGTACTAAAGGAAATCGCCATAGGTTTTAAATGTATCTCATATGGACATATCCCCATATCGAAAAACATTATGGTAGATTCTTTAGCCACCATAGCTTACTCTGAAGCATGCCCTTGGATCCTTATGCAAGAATGTCCTTCTATTAACTCAATTCAAGAAAAGAAGGGTGAAGTTGAAGAGAGTATGAACGTATCCGATTAAAATCCAGAGATTGGAGATATGACATCCAACAGCTTATTACCGATGGATTTCTACCTTCAGATAAGATTTTGGCTAATAAATTAAGATACAAGGCTCGTGGTTTTCTAGATGTTCAGAGGAGTTCTTTATATAAAGTCTTTTAGCAGGCCTCTCCTGTGCTTCCTTTGTTTTGAAGATTCTTAAAATATTTTATCCAAATTACACGATGGAGAGGGGTCAACACATTGTGGTCATAAAGCTTTAACCATGAGAATTTTCTTAGCAGGATACTATTGGCCCACTATAATGATAGATGCTAAGCACATGTGACACATTAAAGTCGCTAATCAGACGATTTGGAAGAGTTTAAAAAATAATTTGGAAGGAGTAGCAGGAAAATGGCTATGATATTTACAAGAATTGTTATGGGTCTACCGAACTGTTTATGGAATGGAATCAATTACACCTATATAAGCTACTTTGCCTTAATTCAAAGTACAAAATTACTCCGAATAAGATAATGACATGGCTAAGAGAAGTCAGTTGGATCTAAGTGAAAAAATATGGGTGAAAGCCTACTTGAGAACATCACACTATTAGGGTTTGATGAGAAGCAGGTTTGCTTATAAAGTTAAAAAAATAGATTTCCGGGTATGGGACAAAGTATTAAGAAACATTTTCTTACATACCGATGATAAACAATTCAGAAAGCTGACTTCAAATTGGGAAGGCCCATACATGATATGTGAAAAAGTCAAGCAAGGAACATACAGACTTCAAGACACATAAGGCAATCTCTTAAAGCATCCTTGGAATATTGAGCATCTTAGGTTATATGTAGAATAAAATCATTTTGTAAATATATACTTTGTTGTACTTCAATGTAAATATTTGGGGCCATACTATTTCCTACCCTGGTGGTGTGGGGAGGTTTCAATGAGGTGTCCGGATCCTAATCAATATACTATCCTTTGCCTTTTAAACAAAATTGTTATGATTATGCTCGTGATTGGATGAATTAAACACCTATTAAACTCCTTGAAGTACCTGTGAATGATTCTGATAAATTTAACACCCATTAAATACTTTGAAATATTTGTGAGTGGTTCAGATAAATTAAACACCGATTAAACACTTTTAGTCTTCAAATGAAATACTTTTGAATAACTCGAACATATTAAAGACTGATTAAACGTTTTAAATCCTTGATTGGGTTCATATATTGTTAGTATTTACCTTCTTTTAAGTATGATCGGATTCTATTATTAACATTCAAAAGACAAGTAAAAATACAAAATAAACGAAGGTAAAGATGATATGGAATACTGGCCGGATTATCAAAGATATTTAATCTACTTTACAAAAAATGCCTTGGCTATCTAAGGACTTTAGTTCACAAAAGGAAATCCAAATAAAACAAAAAAATTCATTGGCCATCCAAGGACTTTAGTTCAAAGGATAAACTCAAAAAATAAAATAACCCTAGGGCTCGTTCCCATCGGTTTTCTCTTTACTATCACCTTTTTCTTGAGTTTTCCCTTCCCATTCGCCTTGCTTTGGATCCTTAGTATCAGGATCTAAGATTTTATCGGTTTCTTCATCCGAATCAAATCCACTTGGTAAGGAAATGCCGAATTTATCACCATGTGGCATAGTATGAAAGGGTTGTTCTTCGTATGATACAAACTTCCATGGCTCTCTAAGAGACCTTTTTAGGAAAGTCTCGTGGAATAACAAGACCATGTCTGATTTAATACTTTCATCTCCATACAATCCAATACCCCAGCAATGTACTTATTCATTGCAGTTTCTATCTCTCGAGTCTAGTTCTCTTTAAGAGAAGTAATTTCTCTATATTTCTCTTTGAAAAGTTCATCTAATTTCTTCTTCTCATCAGATAGTTGGTTAATGGTACCTTCATCAGTAATGTGTTGATCTTTTAAAGACTTGATCTCATCCGAGGTAGATGTTTGTAGTTTGGTATAATTACTACGAAGTTCTTCTTGATTAACCTTAGCTTGATTCAAATTGGTACTCAGTTGTAGTTTTCTTTGCCTAAAGTTTCAACCTTATTTTGTTCGGCTATGAGGGAATCCTTTAAGCCTTGATTGTCAGTTTGAAGGGTGACAATGGCCTTAGCCTGAGTTTTAACTTGTCTTTCCAAGTCAATTATTTTCCTTATGTAGCCTAAGACTGTATGACCCAAGGTATTCTGCTCACTGGACACTTCAAAAGACTCACCTTCATAAATTACTTCATTAGCCATGGTGGTTGTTTGGAAGAAGGTTCGGTCGAAATCATCCTTATCGAACTCACCAAATACATGTTTCTAAGATCATCTAAATTAACATCACCTTCGATAGAAGGTGGATCAGTTGTGGGAAATGCTAGTGATGGAGGATCAACATGTACTTCTTCTTGGGAAGATTTTCAGCATGAAGGGTAGGAGGAACGACCTTAGGTCGGAGTATTATCTCTGACCCCTTGGTTTCTTTCTTCTTCTTCTTCTTCTTTCTAGCCTTTTTGTCACTCTATTCTTTGCGCCTTTTTTCCCTTTTTCTTCTCAATTTGTGGTGAATGTTGTGGCGCTTCGGCCTCGCCTACTGTAACAGACACTGACTCAAACAGAGCATCATTAATTCTTTCTGGATTTTCCGAACTACCCACATCGGGAATTTGGTGAATGCGTCAATCTCTTTCTTCTTCTTCTTCTAAATCTTATCCAAATGACTAGGGGCTCTATTCCTGGTTGGCAAGAAAATTTTACCATCACGCTTCTTGGTTCTTTTGAGAATTACCTCCGATGAGGGAGGAGTGGTAAATTGTTCCCATGTATGATCCCTAGTTGAGCTTGTACTCCATATATGAGCCCTTACCATGTTTCCTACAGTGAAGTAGTTATGGAAGGAAAGATCCCAATTTTATGTGGCCCACTAATTAATTTTGGTGAAAGAGTCTTTCCATCTTCTAGATGGTCTGAAAACATCTTTAAAAAAAACCAAATGAATCCAATAGTGAAAGATAAGTCTGATGTAAGAAAAAAGATAATAATAACAATATCAAAACATTATTGAGGACATCCGAACAGTTCTTACCTGAAGTTTTCCAATGTCTGGTCAATTGGCTTGGGTTCCCTTTGGATGTGATCTTCTTACCGTTCTCCCAAGCCCCACTGATGTAGAGAAACTGAGTCATCCAGGGTTTATCTGCCTCCAGTAAGTCACTAACTACCTTATAATCGTGTCCCATGTTATAGTCGTAAAAAAGGATATGGTGATTGCGACACAAGTTAGCCACAACAACAATATACTCCATAGGAATCATAATTTTTTATAACCTTGAAACTATAATGTTGGCCAATAACGTGTACCAAGCATTGGGACTTAGCTGGCTTGGGCAAAACCTCACCAGATGAATATATCTTACTATTTCTGGATCCAAAGGGAACCGAAGGCCCCAATTAAGCAATTCGGTGTATATCACTAATTCCCCAGCCTTACAATCCATCGGAGTTTCTAGAGTAATGGGAAATCTTACTTTAATGGACTCTACGAAGCCCTGTTTTTTCCTAATTCTGTCCAGTTTTGCAGTATGGGTATACGCATAGGAAATCATTTGAAAGGAAAGTAAATATTTCATACTAATCTTGGAAACATTACACCCCACTTTCCCCTCGAGGCACTCAAGACGTTGTTTGGTATTTGGCAGCCTCATTTTTTATTTTGCTTTCTAAACTACTCTGGCGTCACCAGTATTTTCGGACATCTTTAATGGGATATTCTCCCCACTATCATCCATGTTATCCTCCATTATTTGTGACAGTTACTCGAACGATTTGGATTCAGTATCCTCCTTTTCAGTTTGAGGAGGATCAACATGTGGAAGTAATGGATTTGGATCCATAGTAGGTGAAATAGAAGTTTTTACTACCCCAGAATCTTCAGTAGGGTTTTCATCATCTTTGGTAGATGAAGTTTTATTTATGGCTTTAGGGAATCTGGTAACTCTTCGTGGCGTGATGTTTTCTGCATCTGACCCCATGTCAATAAACGACGATGGTTTTTTGCTACTGGTTGGTGAGGTTTATTTTCGTCTGAGGGTAAGTTTGTAATTTTTGTTTAGAACTGTGTGGAAGTTTGAGAGTATTTAATGTTTGAGTAGAGAGTAGAGGGAGAATTAAGCAGCCTGGTTGTATTTAATTTTCATTACCCTCATTTAATGTTGGTGGTCGGATACTTATACCCTTACATTTGGGCTTTATGGGCTTTCAGGTAATGTTTAATGGACTCGGGTCAAGTTCAAAGACCCATGAGCTCTTAGTAGGAGAGCAAGCAGCTTAGTCAAGAAGTGATTAGGTTTTAGGTACTTTAGTTCTGTTCGAACAGCACAATGGATGATGGTGTCCGAATTGTCATCGTCCGGTTAGGTAGACATTGTCTGAACTGACCCTGTCCGAAGTGGTAACGGGATCCAGACTCATCATTGGTAACAGTTTTGGTTTATGTAGAAGGTTTCTCAGGTTTCTGAACTGATGGTTCAAGATATGAGACAGTTGAAGCAAAGTTTAAGTACATGTGGGACAAGGGAATATTTACTCAAAATAACTAACGACTTAGAAGAAGATGAACTCATGTCCGGCTCCGGTATCGTTTGTATGACCAGTCCACCAGAGAAAACAGGGAATCTGACGGCGATTCTTGTTTTTTTTTCTCTCTTTCCAATTCGAGCAAATTCAACCAGACTCCTTTAACCAAGATTTTTCTAGCCGTGAACATAAAATTTCCGAGAAGGGTTAGAAAAATTAAGAACAAACTGATGATTTAAAGTTTATCTCTCTAGAAATGGAATTCAAAAAAATTCTCACTCTAAGAATAAAAACTAGTAAAACAGTCACACTTATATAGTTGGGAATATCACTTAAGTACTTTACCTATGGGAGATGAATCGTTCGAATAATAATTAGAGGCTATTAACCATAGACCATTACTTTTTGAAGGATATGTGCAAGTACCTAGGGAAAAAATGGCTGAAAGATCAAAGACTGACACATGCAAACAAAAGTTACTTGTTAAAGTCGAAACCTTTAAGTTTTCTCGTAATGAAAGATCACTTTGGACCTTGATCGGATGCTATGTATAATGGTTATCTCTTCCAAAAGAATTTTTGAAAGACCTAAATGGGCTATTGATGGGTTCTAATATTTTTGGAACTTACTTTTTTACTAACCGATGGGGCAATTCGGACAGGGTCAACATAGTTAGATGGATGAACAATGAGCTTAAGTGTATTATGACTCAGTTGTGTGCTAAATTATTTTTGATCTTGGGTTTTGGAGTCTTTAAGGCTGACCCGAATCCAAGATATGACCTGAATGACCCATGGGTCCTAAAACAAAAGTATAAATATCCAACCAACCACACTAACTAGGTTTGACTTTTTCTAAGAAATTAACTACTAGCACACACCTCTCTTATCTCTCTTCCTTCTACTTAAAAATTTAATACACATTTGATAAACTACCTAAAGTACCCTTCGATTAGTAATCACCCACACCAGGGTTGATAAACCCTAAACAACTCTTTAGGAGTAATCCATCATTCTATAATTATGAGCATAAAATAAAAATAAGAACATTTACTACTTTTTATTATCTTCTTGTATTACATCTCTTTTATTTTAGCGGAAGACGGCGTTCTGATTCGTTGATGAGATGAACTGATTACGACTATTCTAGCGGTTTGTTCCCTGATTCTGAAGGATAAAAACCTTGAGCCTGAATGCAGTAGAAACTGAAGAGCATCATTGGGATTATAAAGAAAGATGAAGAGAAAATAGAGAAGCAAAAAATCTGCAGAGTGTTTGTAAAAAACACGGATTGTGGTTCAAATGATTTATGGTTACTGGAAAGCTAATTATACTTAGCAAATTAAGTTTCATAAATTATTTAGCAGTTTTTAAATAAGCTCAATCTATTTAATTAGACCATAAAATCTATTTTCTAACTAAAAAAATTACCTCAATTGAATAAGCATGAAACAACATGATATTAATACTCTAAATCAAAAACTAAATCAAATATAGTTTTGTATTAAAAAAGTCCAAAATGAATCATCCAATTTTTTAAAACTATTTATGATAACTTATTCATGTGATATTGTAAAGCTAAATAGTAATAAAAAAATAAATTTTATATGTTATTTATAAATAAATAAAAACAATATAAAAAATAAATCAAACTATTATTTATAAAATTATGATATTATCTGATAGATATATTTTAATATTATCTTACAATATTATTGTCGACTTTTATAATTAAAAATAAAATAATAAAATATATTTGAAAAAAATATATGATTAATTTATAATATGTTTTGTGTGAAGTATTTTTATTTTAAATTTATTATGCTTGAAAATAAAATTAACAACATTTATCAAATATATAGGCTATGAATTTGATTATTTGCAGACCGCTCTTTTTATTTTAGTATGGATGATGGTACCAAGATCATTAAAGATCTTCCAGATTACAAAAAAATTTGGCAGAGAAAGTTTGTATATGTTTTAGACAACTCGAAGACTAGGGTAGAAACAATGATTTGATTTTCTCTGAGACATAGACTTTAAAAAGTAAGTCATCCACATTTTTTCAAGTGTATATTGTGATATTTTTATTGAACGTGATTTTAGATTTAATTAGACTTCTTATGATTAATATAAAAAGTTCAAGAGCAAGCTTTCATGGGGAGACTACAAGATATAGAAATACATTATGTCAGGCTAATAAAGAAGTTTTTACAATAGTATTACTCTTATAGATCCTTTATTGTGCTTGAGATTTTTTCTACTAGTGGCTTATGACGTAACATATTATCATTGGTAGATATTGACTCTACACAAATCAGGAAGACGTTAAATTTGATGATGAAGATACTCCCACCATAATTACTTCTAAAGTTATTGTTTACTATAAAACTAAAAAATGAGATTGTTTGTCTACAAAGAAGGGTGTATTCAGGTGTTATCTTGCCCATACTAGTTTAAAATAGAATTTGTTGGAGGTGTTAATTCAAAAGTGGAAAAAAGTAGATCTCACAAGGGAAGAATAAGAGATAAATCGAAGCTCCATATGCGGATGTATCATCTGCCAAATATGTGAGGAACTCTACTACTTAGATTGGGGTATAGAAAATTGTTGAAACCAAAATCAAAATTAATAAGATGAAACTTAAGTCTGTATTGGTGAAGAAGATTGATACTCCTCTTGTTGTAGCTATTATTTTAAACGGTCCCACTATTGACGGTTCGACTATGACATCTTTAGTGCCAAAACTATCGAATATGATTCATAGTAAAATGGGGATACCAACAACCATATCTGAACCAAAAGCAATGATTCATCATTTTAAGGGGGTTGTTGGACAAGACTCTAGTACTAAAGATCTTGGAAACAATCTCATGGCTTTAGATGTGGTAGTTAAGAGTAAACATGGTTGAAGTACAATATTAGTAAGAAGAGCTGAACTCTCTATTATGAGTTTGATGAAAAATAAACTAAATATAACCATAACATCAAATATCAAACACTTAATAAGAGAGTATAATTTGTAACCCCTAGAGTTGTTTGGGTACCCTATGAAATTCTAACTAATTATTTTAGACTCTAGGTTTTGTTCATTTGGCCTATAAGTATTCACTTCTTATGGACATCTCCATATATGAAAGTTCTTACAGTTAGGCTTACGCCCTACAAATAATTCATGTAGTATTTTATTTATTGTTGAAGTAGGTATCATCTTAAGGATGCTTGTTGCACAATTAAGAGCACCCCTCATACTGAATAAAGTATTGAAGAATGAAAAATTGTGCTCATAAGCATATCCATTAATGTACGATAATTTATTGCTCGGATACACCATTCATGATGGACAAGCCCGACATAATTTATAAAGGGACAATCTCACACTCTTGAAGGTAGAGAGACAATAGACCATGACGTTGTTCCCCAAATCTATCATACCTTATATAGTTTCTTACCATCATAGTCAGATCTAACGGCTTTAATCCATTTTCCATATTGTAATTCAATCTCGACCTTAAAGGATTTAAACATGTCAATGGATTCTGATTTTCATAAATCAAATATAAATAATCATATCGTGAAAAGTCGTCTATTAAATATATGAAGTATCGTTGGTCATTCCATGACGTTGTAGGTAAATAGTTGCACATGTATATATTAACTAACTCTAAGACATCTTTAGCACGAGAAGCTTCAACTGTATTCTGTTTGGATTTTTTTTTCTCTTCAATATACCTTACACATTTAAATCTAAATATGTGTATTGAAAGGGGCCTAATAGACCTTTAGCAACAAGTTTTTCTATTATTTTTATAGAGATATGACCTAAACACATGTGCCATTAAGAGGATGAATTCGCAAAAGTTGTTATGTGTGTTACATTTATTGGAATTTGATAATGAATGATATATTTTAACTTATATAAATTATCATTACAAACAAGAACACCTTAGCCAATGAAACGATTCTCATAAATGATTTGTAACTTTTTATTTATAAGAGAATAGATACAATTGAATTTGTCCACTAATGAAAAATACAGTAAATTCCTCCTAAGTGAGGGAACAAATAAAACATCTCATGCATACGAAATATATTATGAATTTAAAATAATTTTAATTTAACAAATAGTTTCAATTGAGAAATTCACACCATTTGCAGTAAAAATCAGTATCTTTCTTTCATTAAGAGGCTTTTTTTTGCTTGAGCCGTACAAAGAAATACACATATGAGTTTGATTATTGTATCAACCCACCATGTTTCCTTTGACACTGAAATCAAATTATCTTACAAAGTTACTATATAACGAAGTTTAACTTTCTTTACCTTTCATACCCTAAACTTAGGGTAGTCCTGCTTCCAATGATATATACCATTGTAATTGAAATATATTATAATATTACATTTCCTTTTACCGTCTTGGGGGCTTCCTCTTCTTTGATGGATCCTGAAGGTGAATTTTATGCATCTGCAGTTGACAAGTGATTCCTCTTGTTTAGAGGAACGCTCTTACTTATACTAACCATATTAGCCTCCATATTCCATTTAGCATGTTGTTCTTCCTCATGCACTAGATTTGTAATAAGAGTGATCATGTCCCACTTATTTTCTAAGAAAAAATAAGTTGTCTCTATGATACTGAACCTTGAAGGGAGAGATAGAATAATATAAGATACCACAACAGTCTCATGGAGATCAACGTTGAGTGTCTTAAGTTTTTCATGAATATTGGTCATCTCAAAGATGTGCTCACGAACTTTTCCTTAGCCCCATATAGTTCAAGGTAGAGAACATCCCAACCAATCTTTTGATTTAAACATAGAGGACATAAAAAATCGCTTCTCTAAATTAGAAAAAATGTCCTTCCCTAGCTTTATGTCAGCGGTCTGGGAAAACGTATGCAGAATATTAGTTTGTAAGACATGTCGACTAATGCGATTAGAACATTCCCACCTCTCAAAATGCATAATTTTCTCAAGAGGGCTCTTATTGGTAGAAGGAGGTGGTTGGTCCTATCTAAGCCAATGATCTATTCCATTAGGTCTTTACAAGAGTAATATATCACATTTAAACTCTTTAAATTTGTCCCTTGATCAGAACGAGGACCTGTATTTAGTTTTTTGTTTGAGATTCATTAGTTGAACAATCAAATTTAAAATCTAAATTAGTAAAATATTTTCTAAAGAATACCAAAAATATTTAAACACATATATAAAATTTTATTAGGTTAAGTGATGATGCGGCGGAAATAGAAGAAGAAGCAACGATAGATGAAAACCTAATTCAAGGGTAACATGATGAAAACCTAACCTAAGGGTAACAAAAAATGAAATTTTTAGAGATACAAATATATTATTCCAAAAAATTAAAATAACTTAAGGCATATGAGGCTTTATATAAGAGCTTCTAAAAACCTTAAATTAGATACAAGGAAATAAAATAAATATTCTAAAATAAAATAAAATAAAATCTTAATTCAGTTAGATTTGATTTGAATAATATAAGATATTTGAATAAAATAAAATAAAAAAGGTTTGTGTTTGGATTTTTTTAGGCTACATCATTAAGAGTTGTCATTGAGCATTCATATGTATTGCACTCATCGTAATTATTAGCAGAGATAGTTCGCGCCATTGTGATATACATTACTTTTGGATTCAATACTTTAAGGTAGACATGGTTGGTTTTAGAGCATATCTGAAATCCGCTAAGTCTTTCGTTAGAGTCCTACTTGACTGATGTATCGTAGACTGAACAAATCATCCAACACTAAATAATCAGTTATGCATGAGCATGACACGTGTGAATGCAACAACTTCATCATACAATAGGTGCTCAACATTATGAATGAGTATCTGAATAGAAAATTTAGGGGTTTTTCTCCCAAACTGAACTGAAACTTATATCAGAGTATTAAGATACTCAGTCGAATGTATATATATCTCCAAACACAGAATAATCAGAAATATATGATACCAATTGTTGATTATAAATCATAAATCACAAGTATTCTAAACCCTTGATCATCTAATAAACTAATTACTCTTGCGAATAGAGATACATAAGAAGGAAACTTTGATACTAATCAGTTTGCATCTTCTTGTCCTACTATTGGAAACTCTACAACGGAAGCTTTAGTCTGATGAGTTGAGACCGATAATTTGTAAGAGTGAGATCTTCCCATATGTTGTATATGTGCTATAGAGTATACTCCTGAATGAAAGGGAATATAGGCCTTGATGGAGAATCATTTAGAAAACTTGCAGAGATTGTTAATGAAAAGAGCATAGTAAACTGAAAACCAAAAACGTTAAAGAAATGATACTAAATTAGGGTTAATTTGATGTATTTAGGTTTAGTGAATATAATTCATTAAATTATCTCTAGGTCCCTCAATTATCCTATTTTATTAGTCCAACTAATATCGACATTTTAAACACTTTCATGAAAATATCTCATTTCACGTTCAATATATTGGATTATCACCCTAACTAGTATTGACACTTTAAGCATTTTCATGAAAATATCTCATTTCACGTTCAATATATTGGATTGATTCCATACGGCAAAGTGTTTGAATATTATTTCTTCTATCTAAAAAAATCCATAACGTGAATCACTCCGGTAAAGTGTTTGAATATTCTTCTTCTATCTAAAAGAATCCATAACGCGACTACTAACAGTTTCAAAAGATTCATAATTTTTGAAATCAAAATCTCAACATGCTAATAAGAAAATAAATTCATAATATCTACAAATAGTTAAATTAGTTTTTTACTATGTAAAATACTTTATACATGAATTAACGTCGGAAGATAAATCTCTAATTGTTTTAGAACTTATACTTCCAACATATATTACATAATCCATCATTAGTCGATCAACTTAAAACTTGGAATAAAAAATCTAAATTTTACTAGCTCTTTAATAATTTGTTACAATTAGGATTTTGCATATTGGTGCAATGAACATTGGTTAAACAATAACTTAATTTCTCTGTATAAAAATATTATCGAATTAAGTAATCCAATCCATTTATTTTTTTAAAAAGAGAATATTTCTGAATAAGAAAATTTGATCATTGCTAAACCGGTGTACATGAACACCGAGTTAAGAAAATTTTGTAATTATTAGATCTTAAAATAAGTATTTACCAAATGACTTTTCTACTACTTTAATCCACCATAACTTTTTTTATATCGACATTGGAATTGGTAAGTTGAAATAATAATGTTATTCTGTGTCAAATCAAATAAAGACAAGTTTGAAAATAGGCTTTTGAAAAGGTGGTTGAAGTAGAAAAACAGTGAATGCACTTATTAGGTTTTGTGAAAAGTAAAGTGTAGATGGTCCACATTGTGCCTTCTTCTCCCTACAAGGCGTGCTTCGTGCTATTATCTTGACCGGTATTTGTGCTGCCGTGTTACACTTACACTAGCGCCCCATATTCAGTTTTCTTGTTTTTAAAACTCCTATTTTTTTATAAACAAAAAGTTATTCAAATTGAAAATGATTTATCTTGATACTGGTACCAAAAAGAACTTTTTGTATGTTATATTTTAAAATAATTCTTTTTATTGAATAAATTATATAATATCAATTTTAGAAATTTAATTATTTTTATTATAATTTTATATATTATTTTATTTATTTATTAACTATTTTTTTTATAAAATAAATTTATATATAAAACTAAAATTAATTATAGTTGTTATTAACAACAACAGTTCCAAACTATTCTTCTTTTTATTTTAGATGGATAAAAGTAATTTTAAGAATTTTTTTAATTTGGTTGAACTACGAATAGTGTTCTAGCAAAATAGTTCTAGTGAGAATGTAATCGATCTAAAAAAATTAAAACTATAAAAAAAATTAAAAAAACTTGGTGTAAAAAAAGTATTAAATATAAATAAAAAGTGTTCATACAGATATCTAGGGTATACACCGATGAGATACATTCGACCAAAGCAGAAGGTCGATAATAAAAACTAGGTGATGACAAAAGATGATGGAAAAAGAAGTCGAAAAAACAAACAACTAAAAACTAATCCAAAAAGAGTGAGAGTCGGCATAATAAAAAAACAAGTAGATCCAAATGAGGAAATCCAGCAGGAGTCAAACGCGAGAAGCACAACATTCAGAAGAAGGGAGGACCTGCAATACAAAAATAAGTCAATAAAATGGAAGTTAAAGATGTCAGCCAATCTTGGTGCCATGGAGTCTAAAGCGAAGATCTGAGAAGATCCGTTTAGACACCAAGGAGGAAATGACAGAAAAGGAGCCATAAAATCTGGAATTCCTCTCCCGCCAAACGTGGTACGTAACCGCACCAAAGCAAGTGCACCAAACATGACAATCACGAGATTGAGACCATTTTGATGTCACGCACAACCAAGAGAGACAACATCTGACAGTAAAGGGGAAACCCAAGATAAAGCTAAAATGAATCCACAGACTCTTAGTGAAACTACAATAAAAGAGGAGATGACTGATAGTTTCAGGAACATAGTAACACAAGACACAGTCGGGAGGGGTATTGTAACCCTAATACCGTAGTTTGTCCCGAGTGGAAAGCTTGCCAAGAATGGACAGCCATAAAATCATAGAGTGGCGAGGAATGTTAAATTTATTCCAGACTAACCCGACCCACCCCACTTTAGGGGCAAGCGGCCGGATGGCCAAATATGTGTCTTTGACAGTGAAGCTTGGATAGCCAGCCTTCACAGTCTAGAAAGGAACATCCATGGAATTGATGTTCGGAGGAGAAAAATAGAGGATGAGGTTTTGAATCTCTTAGATGTTGGGGTGATTCCTAGCACTAGTCTATGATATGAGCAGGCCAATTCCATTGGCCATCAAGAATGATGTCAGAGACCAAGAGTCTTTTACTAAGTCTAGAGTCAATAATGATACTGGAACCATAGTGGTCAACCAAAGAGGTGGAGATGAGCCAATGGTCGAACCAGAAGGAGGTACGCAAGCCATTGCCAATACTAACCCTGAAAAACTTACTAGAAATAAAAAACGAAGACGTTAAATCTTCGTCCAAATCCATGAAGGAGATAAACCAAAAGCCAGATCTAAAAAATTATTTTTTTAATTTTTTCAGAGTGAATCCAGACACTCCAGATGGAATGATTATTATTACTAATGATAGACTATAGTTGCTTAAGGACAGCCGCCTGATTCCAGAGTTTGAGGTCAAAGAATCCCAATGCCGCCCTCTTTCAATGGAGAAATAACATTGGACCAAGCCACTTTAGCCCCATGAATATTCATGGCAGGGCCAAACCAAAGGAAACAACAGAGAAGTTGAGACAATTCTTTGAGGATTCTAAAATGAAGGATAAATACAGAAGACCAATATACTTACCCGGTAAAAAGAACGGTTTTAAAGAGTTGCAATCAACTAGCGTATGAAAGATGCTTAGAAGTCCAAGAATCAATCCTAGAGGTAATTTTGTGCAGAAGAGGCCGACAATCCGAGTGAGAAATGTGGCCCGTGAGAAGGAGGACACCAAGGTATTTAACCAAGAGAGAGCCTTCAATAAATTCCAAAATGCAAAGAAGCTTAATGCGAAAGGAATGGTTGATTCCAGAGAGAAAAATAAGAATTTTGAAGGGGCTGACTTTGAGACCCAAAAGGGAGAATAACTCATCAAGACCGTCTTTAATGAGAAGAAGAGATCTGACGTCACTGTGACAAAAAATCATAAGATCGTCTGCAAAGCAGAGATTCATGATTTTAAGCTTGTGACATTTCCAGTGAAACTGGAAATTCCTGTCAGAACTTTTCACTTTGAGGATGCCAGAATAACACGGACAAAGCGGAAGGGGAAGAGCAGGTCTCATTGGCGGAGGCCTTTCCTACCGGGAAAGTTACTATGGGGATCATTGTTGATAATAACCGAGTAAGAAGTAGAAGAGATGCAATTGATGATCCATATAATCAATTTTTCAGGAAATTTCATGGCAACAAGGATAAGGTACCAACGAACATTATCGAAGGATTTTATCAGATCAAGTTTAAGAGCGACCCTTTTACCGTTGCTATTAGAGTGATAACCCCTCAGAAGCTCTTGAGATATGAGAATATTATCAGAAATATTCCTTCTCGTAACAAAAGCCGATTGAGAGTTATCAATCAGGTAGGGAAAAAAATCTTTGATTCGGTTGGCTAAGATTTTAAAGATGATCTTATAGAAAAAATTACATAGAGCAATAGGGCGGAAGTTAGCAGCCATCGAAGGACATTATTTTTTAGGGATGAGGGCGATGGAAGTGGCATTCCAAGAGGAACCAAGAGAGCCCGAATTAAGGAAATCAAGGACCGCATTGCAAATATCATTATTTATAATATTCCAAGAGGTCTTGAAAAAACTGGAATTAAATCCATCAGGTCACGAAGCTTTATTGTTATCAATGATAAAAAGGGCGGACTTGATCTCCTCGCGACTGACCTCACGAATCATAGAGATCTTATCAGACTTATTAACATCGGTAGTAAGAAAAGAGGAGACTTTCTCAAGACTCGGGTAACCGGGAGGGTGTCTAATGTCAAGCAGGTCCTTAAAATAATTAACAAAGACCGAAGAGACACTAGCTGGATTGGAGACAGATACATAGTGGTCATTATTGATAGATATAATTTTATTGCAGAAAAGGAGAATTTTAATACTATTGTGAAAGAATTTGGAATTCCGGTAACCAAACTTAATCCAGTTTTCTCTAGATTTTTGTTTGAGGAAAGATTCTTCCGCACGAACGAGGAAAATAAAGAAGGATAAAGCCTCGATCTCATTCGCAATACAATCAGGATTTTGGGGGATCCTGGGCCAAACAAGATTGGGCAAGAAAAAATTAATTTTGAGCTATAGATACTTTGGAATTAATATCACTATACTCATTACGATTCAGATAGACAAGCTCATGTTGGCGACGATTGAGCTTTTGGGAAACAAGGTTCATCCCAGAAGCATTAGTGGGGAGATTCCAGCTGTTGGCGATAATGTTTTTATAAATAAGGTGAGATTGCCACAAGTTAAAAAAAATTGAAGGGTTTTTTACGCTTTTAACTGGCGGTTCCAAGGTTAAAAGTGACCGTGGTATGGTCGGACGTATGAAGGAACCCAAAATATGAAAAAAGATATTGGGAAAAGATCATCCAATTGGGGTTACGAGAACACAGTCAATTTTAGAAAAGATTCGGTGAGAAGACTGCTTGTTAATCGAGGTAAAATAGAATCTAGTGGAGCGCAAGTCACTGAGCTTACAGTGATAGCAACAGTCATTGAAATCATCTATAGCAGATGAACAATTATCAGAAAAACCTATACATTTCTCAAGGTTATGGAAAACATTAAAATCCCCAAGGGAGACCCAAGGGAAATCTGTATCAAAGGAAGCAATGGTTTAAGTTCGTTCCAAAGCAGAACACGGTCCTGAGCATCATTAAAAGCATAGATGACAGTAAAATGAAAAGTAAATGGGAGATTATGACATTTGGCCATACAATGTTATACCACGCAGATTGAGATAGCATAGAGACAGTGATGACACTAAGGTTCCAAATAATCTAAATTCTACCAATGGGATGGAACAAATGATTAGTTTGAACATACCAAAATGGGTCCATGGTTCTAATAATATGGTCTACATTAACATACTGAACTTTAGTCTCTACTAAGATTAGTAAGGAAATACTATTACTAATAATAAAGTCAGTAACATCTTTTTTCTAATGGGGTCATTTAGACCTCTAACATTCCAAGAAACAACTTTCATGAGAAACACTTACAGTGAGTCAGATGGTGGCTCTGTCAGAGGATAAATCCTTTATACCTGAGTTCTTTACTCCAGCTGAGCGAAGCCTCTTAGAAGTCGAGTCCACCTCCTCACCACATTCAGCCTCTTTCACCTCTTCAATAATTAGGATATCTCTAATCAGCAGTTCGTCTTATTTTACAAATCATTAATTTGCCTCTCCTGTTTATTGCAAAGATTCAACTAATTTATATATTCAACTCTTATGAGTAGTCATTCCCCCTCTTAATCCTTGTAAATGGAGTAATTCATGAATATGGCTTTTTGTTTGATAGTTTTTATAAATCCAAATTGTTGTTTTTTAGAACTTTGAATTTGGGATGCATGTCTGTAGTATTAAATTTGAAAGTATTTTAAGTAACAGTTGTATCAAACATATAGATTTTGGTTGTTGTCGAACAGCTGAGGTGTCGGCTTGGCCGAAATTTCAACCTTTGACTTTTTTATTGCTTGCAGTTAAAGTTAAGCTCTTGAGGTTTGGCATGAATTATCAATCTTTTAAGTTTTAAATTTTTACGAACATAGTCAAATAGTTATAGTTTTAACTGAACCATCGTGACTCTAGAGAACGTGATTCAACTTTTCTTTACCTCTACCTCAATAATGGTGTGTTTTTGCTTAAGTGAATCGATGTTCGGCAGTCTCCCTAAAATTTCATATAAACTACAAAAAAAAGTACAATTATCATTTTAGACATATAAGAGTCAGGACAAGGACACGCATAATTTTAATTTTGTACCACATGTTTTTTTGTTTAAATTTTGGCTTTTTAAAAAGACTATCAAATCTTGATAAATAAAACGTTATTCAGATAAAGAAGGATTTATCTTGATATTTATATCAAAAATTTTGTATGTTATTTTTTAAAATAAAATTTTGTATTCAATAAATGTCGTTTTAATAGTTTTATATAAATATTTATTTTAGAAATTTAATTATTTTTTATTATAAATATTACAATTTTATAAATATTTTTTTAGGCTTTATTTTTTTATTTTTTAAATAAACTTATTTATAAAAGTAAAATTAATTATAGTTTTTAATAGCAACAACGATTTCAGACCATTTTTTAGGATCGGGAGAAGTAATTATTTTTTAGAGAAATTTTAGTTATATTACATCAGAAATAGTGTTTAACAAAATATTTTTAATAAATAAGAAGTGAAAGAGTAATTAATCTAAATATGTTAAAGCTATACTTTTTAAAAATTGCGTTGTTAGTTCCCTAGACATAGGTTTTATTTGTATATTTTTCTTATAAAATATTTACCTTTAATAATAGAATAAGATTTAAATACTATGTCATATTCCAAAGTTGAAAAATTAAACATATTTTATTTTTTCACATTGTTTATCTCTGAAGACTCATATCAAATAGTTTAACATATATCCAACTAAAATTTTGTCCCTATATCACGAATCATTAATTTACCTCTTCCAGATTCTACTTAGATTACATATTCAGCTCTTATGAGTAGTCCCTTCCCCTCCTAGTCATTGCAAGCGGAGTGCGGAATGAATATGATTGTTGGATTAATAGTTTTTATAAACTCGAATTGTTGTTTTTTGTAATGGAGCTTTGATTTTGGGATGTATGTTATGTAGTATTGAATTTGTAAGATTTTAAATAACATTATTATCAAACCTATAGATTTTGGTTGTGGCCGAACAACTGAAGTGTCGTGTTTGCCCAACTTTTGGACCTTTGACTTTTTATCGTCTGTTGTAAAAATTGAGCTCCTGAGTTTGGCATGAATTATCAATCATTTAAGTTTTGAATTTTTTACGAGCATAGTTAAATAGTAAGGATTCGATTTGAGTGGAATTATGAGCTTTGCATTTGTTATATCCTTAATATTTTGTATGTTGTTGGAATTAATTATTTTTAACCAAACAAGTATGACTCTAACTTGATTCAGTGTTTTCTTTACTTTTTCCTTTATAACGATATGGTTTTTACTAAAGCGGAATAATGTTTGGTAGCCTCTCCAATATTTTGGATAAACAAATCCGGAGTATTATTATCATTTTAGATTGTTTTAAAAAAATAGGATGAGGATCGTATGCATAATTTTTATTTTGTATCATATATGTTTTTTGTAAGTTTTATCTTTTTAGAAGAACTATCGAAACCCGATAGTTATTTGGGATGACACGATTATCAGGGTTTAAAATCATTTCACATAACACGATTAGCTAGAAAAAAATGAATGGTTAATATTACATTAGGAAAAGTAACTTGTAATACGTAACCCGCGTACAAAACTGTCTTTTAGCATTCGCCATTGGATTATCCTTGTTTGGGTAGTTGTAATGAATCATGTTGTATTTATGAATACCAAAACATATTTTAGATACGCTTGTCTCCTTCTTCTTTCACTCTAAGCAAATCTTATTTCCTTCAAGCCCCATTTTCTCTTTACAAGTTTTTTAGCTCTTTTTTTTCTTAGCTCTATTCTAAAATAGTTTGTAGACTTATAATTTCTTTAGACTCTGACAATGAGGGATCAAAAAATTAATATTTTCAAAACATATTTGTTTTTACGAGACTCATCTCGATCACATTTTATTTTCTCCTCTAGTGGATCATGCTCTCCTATTCAGATAGTTCTCGCTAAGATGTATTACCCTTAATCTATTTGGTTTGGTTCAGTAAGCTTCGACCATTATGTTAGGGAATCAAAGTTTTATGAGCTCAAAAATAAGCCACCACATAAAGTCAAAGATCAATTTTATAACTTGATAAATAAGAATTTCCTTTTTATTGGGTATTGAGAGAAAACTATGGTTACTAAGACAAATAATTTTTGCATACCTTAAGGGAAGAGTGAATGCGACCTGATAATATGATAATGAGGTTTCCTATCACAAATTAGACTTTTGTAGACTGTTTTAGTTATGAGGTAATATTTTTTGCTTTTTTGTTTGACATAGGGGTTTGGGTACCCAAGCATCTTTTATTACGGGATGTTTTTATAGTACTCAAATTTGTATGAGCCAGATCATGCAACTGGGACTAAAATGGTTGGTGGTTTCCATAATAGTTGTGAACTTTTATAAAATTCCTTTCGTTATGAATACATTTTGCCATAATATTTATTAATTCTCCAAATAAAAAACACCTACTACTTGTTGTATATTTCGAATCAGTACAAGGTGGTGATTAAACCTCTAGTTTCTAAAATAATAATTAAATATATTTATTTTCTTCCTATGTAGAGTTTGGGATATGTGTCAACTTGTTTGTTAACATGCTACCCTAAGTTTTTAGACCTTTTAAACTAAGTCTTTTAATTATGTTTAGTTATGGTATTCCTTTTTAGAAATTTGAATTTTAACTTATTACGATTTGCTTAATATAGTTGTACCACTTCATTAAATTTTCAAGATGTAGCATAAAAGAAGTTCAAGTATATGTGTGAAATTGCCTAAATATTGCAGGAAATAATATCATAGGTTATTTCTCACATTGTATTTTTTTCGGTTAGAGTATTGACCTCCATATTCAGGTTCCTTTCAAGTGGTTTCCCTAGCGAGGGGTTCTTATAAAGAGCTTGGTTTCTCTATCCAATCAGATAAGGTGGAAAAGCAGTAAGGTCGTTCGCCCATGAGGTTGTTTATTGCGAAACCAACCTCATTCCTAAAATATTCTAAAAGAAATTTTGATCCCGATCTCATTGTGCTGTTATTCAATGTGGTACCTCAAAATACCAAATGTATTGAGTCAGAACATGCTAAGTCAATCTCTACACTTCTAGATACTCTAAAGTTAGAAAATGTGATATCACATATGGTGTCTTCAGTTCATAATTGATTTTTAGAGGCCAACTGTCCGATTATGGATTTGCGAGGTTGACAAATCGAGCTCAACGTTGATATAAGTAATTTTAACTTTTTATTTCTTTAATGGTTTAGTTTTACCTTTAGACAATATTTAACTCACTTGATATGCTAAAAATATGTAAGTACGTTGTGGTGTGGAGATAATGCATCTTTGACCTTTTCTTACTGTTGTGGTTTAGCATGTAAAAGATCTCAGGCAAGTTAAGGGAAAATAAATCACAGGTGGAGCAGTAGTTTAATGTACAACAGCAAACCCGAGATGACTTCATAGCCCAACTTGGTACTCATCATAAAAGGATCATCGAGTTGGAGCCACAACTTTGAGATTTTGAAGGGTGTCAAGGCTGAACACATAGATTTCTCACCTAACTAAAAGGTTTTACATGCAACTAAAAAAGAGTTCGACTCATCTCATCCAAATGTAAGTAATTACGCCTGAGATGGTAACGTTTTCTCCTTCTGACCAACTCTTAATTAGAGCAATACCCATAATATTTTATTTTTAAAATTTCTTCATAAAAACATTAGGTTCAATGATATTTCATTGATAAGTAGTCAGAAGAATGACGATATCATGGTATCGAAAAGGTCGGTGCATCATCGTTTTCGATAGAATTATCTGGTTGATGTGGGTGTAAAATTATCATCACTCTCGATAAAATTATCGTCTTGACAAGTATTCAGAAAAATGTGTTTGGGGTGAATGTTATACACAATGTGTCTGATCGTGAAATAAAAATCATGTTTTTACTACATGAAATAAAATTTAAAAAAGTATCATATTTTTTAAGTTATGCATATTTTATTTTGTCACTTAATTTACTCCTAAAACGGATATCAACATATTCATTATATTGACAATTATAAATTTGGCATTAATCTTATAAATCATTAAATAACATTTTTTGAGTATTAAAGAATTTAACTAGATTATATTTATCTTTTATCACAATGCTATACATTTATGTTTAAACCGCAAATTGGAAAAAATATCCAATAGTGTTGATGATTTTGATTTTTTTAAGACAAACAAAAACTTATAAATAATATTTTGATTTTTTATCCGACCAAACTACAAAATAAGATGTTAAAATGAATTGTGTACATAAACAATAAATAAAATAAAATAAAAACTAAAAAAGGTCCGAAAAAATGTTCTATTAGTAAAAGTATTCAATTGTATATAAATATTAATAAAATTATATATGTTATAAAAAATAAATATATAAAAAATGAAATATTATTAAAAAATATTAAAAGTTAAATAATCATTAGTGACGATATCTGGGTACATAACTTACATAGATAACGATATTGAATTTCGATATCTAACCACGGTTCATTTTTTTAATAATTAAGATAATAAATAATTGGCTAAAAGACATTGTTAGTTCCATGTTTACCACTTGTATCAAAATAGTCATTTTCGTTTATTTATACATAAAACTCATCCCTTTCGTTTTAAACATTTGTATGATTAGTCATTCCGCATATTCTGGTAGACTAAAAGTGATACAAAACATGAGATTTGGGGACCAAAAGTGATACGAAACTTAAAATTTAAGTATCACGTGTCAGTTTTTAAATGGTCTATATGTGCGGAAGACTATATTTGCAAATTTTTAAAACGAATGGGATGAGTTTTATGCAGAAGTGAACGAAAAAAACTATATTGATATAAGTGATAAATATGAAGGACTAACAATGTTTTTTACGTTAAATAATTACTTTTTTCTAATAAGTTTTATAAAACCATTCTATAGGGCACCATTGGGGTCTTATTTTAATCATAATAAAATATTTACGAGTGTCATAATTTATAAATCTATATAAATAAAATATTTACTGGCCTAACTTTTAACTTTCTAATGTTGGTTTTCTTTTTTAATGTTTAGATGAACTGTATCGAATTAAAGTTCGTACATGGATGGATGGATAAGATTGGTTCAGAATATAACGACCAACCAGTTTATTTGGCACATTAAATTAATTATCTATGTTACTGATACAGTACTACACAATCATTATGTTTCTCTCTTTCTTTTATACTTGTCAAATTTATTTAGATAAATATCTCAATGTAAATCAACAATATTGTAATTATTTAATAATATTAGTAGTCACTTTTTTCAAAATATATGTTTTTTATAAAATTGTTTTTTTCCATTTTAAATGTTGTTGTCGTTTTAGGATATTTTTTTATAAAAACGAAAAACAATTATAACATTTTTTAGTATTGGTGCGATAACCTTACTTTCTTCATTTCATAGTACGTGTTTTTAAAAGTTTTTCATCGGTATTAAAAAAAATAATGATTTTAGAAAAAGTTGATGGAGAATTTAATAACTTGTGTATAAAATTAACTATTTTATTGGTCGAAAATAAGATATATATAATTAATGTTGCATTGAAAAATCAGATTGACGTGTATTATGAGATAAAAAATGTATCCTAAAACGACATTTATTATGAAACAAAGGAAATAAAATGGTACGTATAACGGGACAAATGGAATACATCAATACCTATTTTTCTTTTATATATTTTGTTTCCAAATGTCTCGTATCTTTTAAATCATAATTTTTTTAAAAAAAAAATTAAAAAGTATTATTAGTTTTTTTAAACAAAGAATATTAGATTTACGAAATATACTTTTTTTTTATTTCGTTTACCTATTTTTAGATTGAATTTTTTAAAAAAAATTGAATTGTGTTCTAGTTACGTAGATATATGCAATTTAATCTTGAAAACAGAAATGTGTTAAAATTGCAGAATTTACGTGCAGATGTACTACATAAATAGAGTTTTGTTTGCGAAATAACTTTTTTTAAAATTAATATGTTTCATGAACAAAAGTATTGGTAATTTAGTTGTAAAAACAAAATTGTGTTTCGATTGATTAATGAAATGTAATATTATTATTTATTTTCCAAGAAAATTCTTGTTTTATTGATGTTGAAAGGAAAATTTACCATTTGTTCAACTTATTACAGTTTGGTTAACTTAGTAGTTCTAGACTACTATTTTTATGTTTTTGTTTGCCGCAGTTTGAATCCATCTTGCAACAGCATCTTCATCTCCTTTCTCGAAGTCTTCTTTCATCTTCAGTTTCCTTCCTAAATACCTGTATCCTGAAAAAGTAGAGAAATGGAGATGTTGGTGATAAGTTTTTTCAACCTACCAAATTGTTAGTGTAACTGAGTCAAGCAATATAATAGCAGATAGAGCATTAACAAATGGTTAGTATTAATCGTAAAAGTCTGAATTTTCTTTTAGTACATGCTTAGCTAACCAGTCTGCAGCAGTATTCTACTTTTTCATAAATATGTTTGAAGTTCAATCAAGTTTCTACACCATAGAATAATTTGTTCTAAATTTTATGGGTATTTGCTAACATGTTAAATGATCTAGTCAAAAATATATATTTTATTCTATTTATTTTTTTAAAATAAAAACATATTTATTTTAGTATATTTATATATATATATATATATATATATATATATATATATATATATATACTGTTGTGATGGTTAGAGTAGGGCTGTCCTCCATGTGAAACCTCACATGGTTAAGCCGGCCTGATTAGATTAATTAAGCATTAATATAAATTAGTTTTGAATTTATAAATTATAGTATAATCAAACGCATGCATTAATACTTCTGCAATAATTCAATTGTTTATTAAACAGATACTCTTTTAGCTTGTAGAGATGTCCAAAGGCTAAGGTTATGTCGCACTAACTTTCGTTTTTATTCTTAGAGAATTGAATTCGCCGTTTCCAGATCTGATCTCATACTCATATGTATGTTGACCAAACAAATTAGGTTTAAATTGTACTAAAATTGGAAAGGTACGGTATTATATAATTCTGGTATAATATGTTGGATAAACATTGAACAGACACGTGTTATTATGTCAGTTAGTAAGGATAAGATCAAACAGTTAGTAATTTGTCTATATAAGAGACAAACCGTGTACATTTGATCTTCGGAATGACCGTTATCATTCCCATACTGATCATGGAATGACCGTTATCATTCCCATACTGATCAGGGAATGACCGTTATCATTCCCATATTAATCTTATGAAATGACAGATATCATTTCCATTCTTGCTGTCTGCTTTGTTTGTTTAATAAGAGGGACCTAGTTCTTACATAATACACGCATGCCAAAAAAGTTTAGACATTTTCGAACATAAAATACTAATAAACAACTTTTTCAAAGAAAATTAATTAATTATGTAAATTATTATAAATAAATTTTTAATTTTAAACTATTGTAGTATTGAAAATGTTCAGATTGTTATAGATGGAATGAACTAGAAAAATTACCAAAAGAAAAAAATCAAAAGCTAAACTTATTTTTGTAAAACTATATTTTAAACATTAAAAATGTTATATTATTAGGTATTTGAAAGTCATATTTATGGTTTAAGAATTTTTTTTCACCACTCAAATGAATTTAATTTTGTGATTTTTATTAATTATTAATAATATTTTATTTTAATGTTTTTATATATATTTAAATAAATGTGATTTTAATATATTTTTCATATTTTTTATAAATGATATATTTGATATATTCCGTAAACTTATTTTTCTATTAACTAAAGTTCAGTTAACTTATATTTTTTACATGTATCAATAGTCTTCCGAATTTATACTAACTAGTGAGTGAAGAGTACAAGTCTACACATTATAGTCTTTTATGGTCAAATTGATGTTTTGAGATTACATAGGTTGGTCCATCTTACTAGTTTGGGTTGGTCCATCTTACTAGTTTGGATGATTGAAAGTTATATATATATATATATATATATATATATTAATAATTAATAAAAATCATAAAATTAAATTCATTTGAATCGTGAAAAAATCTTAAACCATAAATATTATTTTAATATATTTTTTATATTTCTATAAATAAACAATCTTTTTATTAACTAAGGTTGAGTTAACTTATATTTTATATTTATCAATAGTCTTCCGAATTTATACTAAGTGAGCGAAGAGTACAATTCTACGCATGCATATTAGTCTTTGATAGTCAAATTGATGCTTTGAGATTACATAGATTGGTCCATCCTACTAGTTTGGATGATTGAAAGTTATATATATATAAACAAGAGTTTGATTTATGATTTAATTGTATTAATGAATCTCTATTTTTATGGTTACTTGATGTTTTGACCAAATTATACCAGTATAGTGTAATTCGACAAGTAATTTTTTGTAAGGTTTAATGATTGTGTTTTTGTGGCCGATTTTTGTGGACTTTTGGTTAAAACTGATATCCAAACGTTGTTGTTGATGTTTTTTTGTTGGAATCAGTTATTTTTAGTATGAAATCTTCTAATTCCAAAGAGTTCAATTTGGTATGTCCCTACTTCATGCCTCATTAAAAATAATTCACCGGTCCAAATCTATCTTTTGGATAAATAACTATATTTTTCGAAAGAGAATAACATTTGAGTAAATAGTATGGTTATAGAGTAATTGATATGTTTTTTCCGAAGTGAAAAATATTTTGATTGATTTTATCCATGTGAATAGTCTCTATAGTGTTTCGAACTATAATAAAAAAAAGTATTAGTAGTAGAAAAATATCAAATAAATCAAGACGTTTTAACTGCTATTTGCTATTGTGTCGAACCTACTAAATGAAAATGGATAAATTTTAGAGCCCGTAAAAATAAAAATGAGACAACTAAATGATAGAAATTCAAAAAGGTAATGATCACGTGAGGAAAGAAAATGTATGAAATGTTAATGACGGATGAACCAATCATATATTGACATGTGTTCCACTATTTAGACTTATTATTTGATATTAAGTCTTGCGTCATTCATGTATATAATAATAAAACAAATGTCTCCACCAATGTACGATGGATCGTAGTTTAACCAAAATATAAATATAAAGAAAAGTTATTATTTATTTCTTTTCCTCTTCATTTATTTTGTTGTATGCTTATATTTTGTTATAAATCATCATTTCTCAAGTCTCTACTGTATTTATTTCATTCTTAATTATAGAATAGACCGAAGCCAAGTATTTGAATATGCTAGCTTTGACCGTGCGTGATTGATCTAAACCCCTTGAACTATGCAATTTGTAGTTGTGACAACATCGTCTTTCTCAGATGATGTAAACCCTCAATTTTTTATTGTTCGAGGGTATGATCCTTCATTAGACACCTATGTTCCAAAATAATTAAAAATAAAAATATCATTTACTAACATAGATCGTGACATAAATTATAAAATTTTAGATGAGAACTATATATATCATGGTGAAGATCAGTTTTTTCGTCTACATGAAAAATAAAATTTTCCTAATCAACTAGTGATCAAATTACCAAAATAAAGCGAGACTCATGTTCAATTATGTGTTAGACACAACAATTCATCTATCTTTTCATCCAACATTGTTATATTTATTTTTCCAACTACTATAAATGTATATGAATCACTTGTCAATAAATGAATAGAAATTTTTCATTGATGCGGTATTTGCTGCTAACTTTGCTAGCAACCTGATCTCGATGCAAGAAGTCTTGATCGTGGACCTGGTAATTTCTTCTAAGTAAACTCATATTATTAACTTTCTCCACATAACCACTACAAAGTGGTATCGATAATATTTGGAATAGGTCTTATCTTAACACACTTACTCATATAGATTTTGGTTTGTTAAATAATTAGCATGGGGAAGATGAGACTTTTAAATTTAAAACCCATGATCTAGTGGTTGAGCGTGTATTGGTAAATACTCCAAGTATGTCATGGTTCAATACAAAGGTAAAGGTGTTGCCACCAAGGTTTCTGAGGCTTTGAAAATTCTTTTTGTTAAATGTGATCATTACTGAAGAAGAAAACAAAAACGGAGGCCCCAAGTATGACATAAATATCGTGAAGGTTGTTGCTACAAATTCTAAAAGTTCAAAGCTAGATGATAGAGATCTTTCTTCTCAAACTCAACATGGTCATTCTAAAAATACTGAAAAGGAGCCTTGTCTGCCCACTATCCTAGTGTTCCAGGATTAAGTGTTATTTGTGAAGAAAGTACTCAATGGTAAAACAATATTTCCTATAGTCCAAGTAAAAAAGGAGAGGTTTAGTGTTTCAACAACCTCGACTAAAATACAAAGGGTCCTGCCTCCTTGGCAAGACGAAAGGAAAAAGAATATTCCGACATCTAATTAATTGTTGCTTTAATTTCTTTCTAATGTATTAACTTGCCAAAATTAAAACTTTATTTCATAAATTATTTTTTTCCTAATATATTATGGTTTTTTCTATAACCAAAAAAAATATATGCTCTTTTATCTTATCATACTTTTATGTGCAAGTAATTTGGAATTATATATTATACATAAAGAATATCTTAGCTTTAAAAAGGAATTGGCCATATATTATTTTTTTACAACAAATGTATATATTTATTTTACAAGTTTATGCATTGAATGCATATAAATGCCTGATTTTTACTTGTTTAGTTTTATACATGTATTTTAGCATTTGAAACTTATTTTAATAATATAAGATAATCTTCTATGTTATTATTTAACATAGTGTAGGATGAAGTCTGAATGTGGATATTTTGCTACTTTGTTATGTTCTTCAAAGCACTTGAGTTCTTCCAAGATATATTTTATTGTTTTTTTCACAATGGTGGTGTATAAATACAATAATAATGTGTTAAAAAGTAGTTATGTTATGGTATGAACACCTATGTATTTTACAAAATGGTGTCATATGAGTATAATTATGTGTATTTAGCCTAACAATTTTGCGTTGGTATATTAGTGCTCATTCGACACATGTAATTGATATATAATAACTAGTGGAGTAAGAAATTATCAAAGTAAGATGTGTCACATTAAAACCTACATGTACCACCAAAGTAGGATAAAGTACACCTGAAGTACAAAAATATAACTTTAAAAAATAAATTACAATAACAAAATAACGTATCCATTAGCAAAAATTTCATTTCATGGTGTGTAAACTTTCAAATCATCTATGTTCCATGGATATGGTAGGTTTTCCGTCTTCGTATTCTAGTTTATAAGTATATACTTTGATATTTCCAGTTACCTTTTTTGGTCCTTCCCACATTTATCCCAACTTTCCAACAACCTTATCTTTTGTATGAAAGAAAACCCTTATCAAGACTCGATCTCCTACTTGAAACTCTTAAAAGTGAACCTTAGAATTATACCTATTACACATTAACATTATGTAGTGTTCCACACAAGTGAGTTTTGATTAGCTTCTCTTTCGTCAAGTTTAGTTATTCTTTTTGTTTTGCTTTATTTTTTCCTTCATCGTAATTTAAAATTCGAAAAAAATGGATGAAAGTTTTTGCTCGAACCATAATTGTTTTTTAAGTGTGCATGAACCTTTCCTCTGAATATTAAACAATGATCACCCTTCTATCAAGATTTAGTTAGTTATTTTTTATGAGGTAAAAATATCTACAAGGGTATTCTAGGTAGTTGGCAGAAATAAATACTTAATGAGTAGATTAGTCGAGAGTACACCACCATGGAAGATTATATGGCCTCAAAAAGAGAAAGAGAGAGGTACCAAAAAGGGACAGTTTCAAAAACAAGGAGAGTCGTGCCTTGTGAAAGAGAAGGAAAAGGTTCTCAATGCAATCACAACAGACTCCCTAACATAGATGACACTAGTAATATAATATTTAGTCAATGGATTCCAAACTTCCGACAAAGTAAAAGCACAGAGGTTGAGGTTGTGAGCTACGCGGTTTCTAGTTATGGATGGGGAGTTGTTCTATAGGGAATACCTCCAAACTTTGATAAAAACGTTTGGGAACAATGGGGACCAAATATTGTCTCAAATAAATCTACATGGGCTTAGGGCTCAAACTCTAGCCCATAAAGCCTTGATGTTAGGTTATTATTGGCCCGACATGTGCAATGATGCAAAGAATCTGGTAAAAATGTGCGACAACTATAAAAAAATTCTCCAAGTTCCAACACTAACCAGGGATCGAGCTAAGATCAATACTAGAGGATGTTTGTTCAATCAATGGAGGCTAGACCTAATAGAAACTCTTTCGCTCAGATTGGGCAATGTCAGGTTTATAATCATTGTAATCGACTATTTTACCAAATGGGTTGAGGCATAAGTTCTAAAACGAACTAGGGGGAAGAGATCATGAAGTTTACATGGAAGCATTGAGTTTTTCGTTTTAGTATCCCTAGTATCATCATCTCTGAACACAGGTTTCAATATGACAATGAGGGACAGTCCCTGGACTATCGCCACTAGTCCCTTGAGTTTAGGTCAAACCCAAAATGTAGAAAATTACAGAAAACTAAACTCAAAGGACTAGTGGTGGTACAAAAATCTGGGGATTATGGTGACACGTGGCAGCCTCTCATAGATCAGAGGATCTGGTGGACTAACTTTATCCAAACGCGATAGTCCAGGGACTGTCAACGGACATTTGAAAATCAAGGGACTATTTGCCACCAAACGTGATAGTCGAGGGACGATGTACTGTTCAAAGCCAAATAAACAATGTTGCTTTGACTATGAGATCTGTCACCACTTCTCCTCGTTTTATCATCCACATGCAAATGGTAAAGCGGAAGTGACTAAGCGCCCAATCATGGATTACCTAAATAAAAACACGGGAACAACGAAAGGTAACTGACCAGAAATGCTACCACAAATAGTGTGAAACTTCGAACGAGGTCGCAAGGCCCAACAGGTGAAACTCTTTTCAAACTTACTTGCGGGGCAGAGGTTGTGGTACTAGTACAAAACAGAGACCCAACCACCCATATCCAACAGTATAACAATAACACTAATGAGCAAGGGAGATATGATGACTTAGACTTGCTGAAGGTAAACCATGACGAAACACATCTAAAAGAATTCGCCATGAAACAAAAGATTGAGCGGCGATATAACTCGAAGTTGAATCATAGTAGACATGTGTTCAGACACACCTAACAGACATGAGTAGGAAAAATTCACATACTTTGGAAGGACCATATATGGTGATTGAATGCAAGTGATTGGGGACGTATTGGTTGGAAAACGTGAACTGAAGAAAGATGCACAAACCCTGGAACATAGAAAAACAATGTTTGTATTATGTTTAATATTATTTCTCTGTTGTATTTTGTCTGAATTAGAAAGTTGTTTACTTATGAAATCTTTCTGTATCTAAAATAAGAACCACACGGGCCATTCTTTTACACCAGTTAACGGCTCTACCCCCTATATGTTCAGTGTGGGGTTTAAGCTAGAGCGGTAACTTTTTCGATCATAAAATATGAGAATAATAGTAGACAAGGGAAATCTGATAAAAAGTATGATATTATAGCACCCAAGGCCTTTAGAAGGCAAAAATAATTAATGCAAAGGTAGTGGGGGACCGTTAGCTGACTTGGGAACTCTGGTTCCATGCAAGCAACAAAGTGGAGGGAATTACTGATATAACATGAAACATCATCTAAGTAGAAAATAAATAATGCAAAGTACGTAGAACTCATATCATGTGTGTTTCATTCAAGCAAAAATGTTCCAGATTTGGCCATCTGGCTAAGATTGATACAACCGAAAAGTCAACTTTTACGATCAAGCCTTCATAAAACCCTAGTTGAAATGTATGGCCCAACCAATCATAAAGTCCTCTGAACCTTGGTCACATTACAAAACATATCGATGAGGATTAGTCGAAGGCCAAATATTATGGTCATCGTTTGTGCCACTAGGAGAGAGCATGAGTTAAGTAATGGCCAAGTCCACGAGGCATTGGTTGTATCAAGGGACACGGCCAGGATTGGCCAAGCCTGTTAAAAAACCGGTCTCACCTAGTAGTACGATCAAACTTGGCCAACCGATCGCACCTCGTGGCACGATCAGGACTTGGTCAAATGGTTACACCTATTAGGCGCGACCGAGATTTAGCCAATGAACAAGAATAATGGCCACTAGTGGAGCCACCATGCACAACCAAGACAAGTCTTTTAACCAATTTATCTGTCTAAATAATACGCGTCGAATGTGCACACGAGTGTTACATGTCAAACCAAGCCATTCTGGCCAATTATTTATTCGTATCACAGTCGGTCTCATTTCTTTCTGCACCACTTACAGGACATAAACTATGTCTGACACTGTAAGAATAAAGCGTCTGGCATTTTACGGTGAATCAACTACAAAGAAATCAGCTCTAAGGCCAAAAAAGGTTGCACCAATAAGGAGGATGAAAAATAGCCAATGGATCATTTTATAGAGATGGTTAAAGTATAAAGAAAAAATACTGAAAATGAAGAATCGTTGTAATTATAATCCATATTACAAAATAAATATAAGTGTTCTTCATAGTATTCCTTAAATTTTTTTTGTTTCAATTATTCTCTTGATGTTCTTTGCTTTATATTTCTAAGTCTAAGTAATACAATGAGTTTTAAGCTTCACCATTTTTCTTTGCTTAATTTGACTTAGTCTGGTTGATTTGGAACTAATTACCTCATTTTTTTCTCGTGAATTTTATAATATGGCTAATTTGACTTAGTCTGGTTGCTTTGATACTAATGGTCTCATTTTTTTCTCGTGAAAGAAAGGTCTTCGTTTCTATTTTATTAGCATATAATTGTTGTTAATATATAATCGACAACAAACTGTTGCGGTCGGAACACTTGTTACATTATTTGTATGCCAATCGAATACATATAAGTTCTTCTAATGATAATATTTAGATTGTTCTAGCCGAAGTGGATGAACTAAAATATGAAAATAATTTTAGAGAGTAAAAGTATAAGAGTATAGAATAAAGAGAATAATTGCAAAAATATATTATTGATATTCAAGATGCGCTAAGTTTCTCATTATGTAGAAATCTTATGTATAACTTTTTAACGGATCGTTTCTTAATCCAAATGAAAAATTCATATCATATCTTTAATTCCTTAAATAAATTTTTAGAACATCTTAATTTGATATATATTTTTTATATGGTGGAATAAATATATCTAATATTTTTTAAGAATTTAAACTAGAATGATATAGGTCCGAAATAATTTGCTAATTTTATTTTTACTATCTATCTAATATCTGACTAATTTAAATATTTGTCACTTATCAAATATAAAAACCGTATTTTAAAACTTTAACAATTTATTTATTTCATACTAGCATTTAAAATTCAATTTTTTTTATCATAATTATTTTACAAAACTAAACAACTTGCATTACTTAAACGAAAGCTTTTAGTTATTTTTTTAAAAGTTATATAATATTTCAAAGGATTTTTTTATAAATTATAATATTATAAAAAAATTATACAAACTACCTTTAACCACTATGAATTCCTTACCAAACACTGAATTTAAAGCCTAACAATAATATGAAGACGGAAATTATTAGAGAAAAGTCAAATTAGATCGTTATCATTTTTAAATTTTAAATCCTAACTTATAATCAAATAATTAAAATAAGATAAGTAAATATGAGATAGTTTGGATACTATTTTTGAAAGTTACAAGGATTGTGTGTTCCAAGAATTAGATAAAAAATTGATTTAATTTAGTATATTTTATTCTGGAAAATAGCGTTATAAATATATTGTTTTTGGTAAGATATTTAGTCCAACATTTTGGAAGATATAAATATTTTACAAATAATAAATATAACAAGGAAAATAATAAGACCCATAGAAAAATGTGAATCATATAGAAAAGTTTATTATATGAATTTTGTTGGATTTTTTTTAAATATGATTTTTTATATATCTTAAGTTATGTAACTATATATTTATTCTAAACTATTATTTATACCACTAAATGACCAAAATATGTTTTTAGAGTTTTATAAGCATTAAAGAGTATTTTTTGAAAAAACATTTTATTTATAATAATATTAAAAGATAAAAAAAGAATTATGGTGTTAGTTTTTGCAATTTATAAACACTCATTTTAAATATTAATAATTATATATGATTTTTTTCTATAATATCTATATACTATTTTGTATAATATTTTTTCAATTTATAAGTAAAAAGTTTTAAAAAAAATTTATTACTAACTTAGTGTATAACAAAACAATCTTATTATAACAATGTGATGTTATAATGCTTTAATAAGATATTTTTTCGTTGAATCATTCGAATGATTTTAGTGAAATAAGCTTTAATCGTTCTCTAGATTTCAATGATTAAATAACGATAACATTCTTAAATTATGAGTCTAGTCTGAACCTTTATCTTTTTTTTTTCTAAAGGAGTTTTATGAGCCATTTGTCATTGGACAATATTTCCCCCATATTTTTGCATATAACTTTTAGTTTTTCATGACACGGGTTCTTTTTTTTTACATGTTGACAAAGTTATCTTTTCAGATCTTGCAAATAAAGGATACTATGTTTCATGTTGTTTTGTTCTACTCCCGTCTTTGGAGACTACAACCTCTAATTCCTAAGGAAACATTCTCCAAATATACAGGTATCATTAGGTCTAAATTTACACAAAATCGGTATCACCTACTATCGTCTCCTTAACAAGAAATCTTCTCATCATGTCCTTTCGAAAATTGACTGTGTCCTCGTTAACCCAAATTGGGATGATCTTTTACCAATTTCTTTTGCCCATTTTGGGTTCCTTCATACGTCTAACCATACCACGGTCACTCTTAACCTTGGAAGCCCCAATCAAAAGCGTAAAAACCCTTCAGATTTTTTAACGTGTGGCAATCTCACCCTCTTTATAAAAATATTATCGCCAATAGCTGGAATCTTCCCCACTAATGCTTCTAGTTGTTTCTTAAAAGCTAAATCGTCTCCAGCATGAGCTTGTCTGTCTAAATCGTAAGGAGTATAGTGATATTAGTTCCACATCGTCTATAGCCCCAAATTACTTTTTTCTTGCCCAATCTCGTCTGGCCCAGGATCCTTTAAATCCTGATTGTATTGCTAATGAGATCAAGGCTCCGTCCTTCTTCATTTTCCTCAGTCGCGTGAAAGAATCCTTCTTCAAGGAAAAATCTAGAGAAAACTGGATTAAGCTTGGTGACCAGAATTCCAAATTCTTTCACAATAGTATTAAAACCCATCTTTCCCGAAATAAAGTTATATCTATCAATAATGACCATGGTGTCTCTGTCTCAAATCCGGCTAGTGTCTCTTCGGTCTTTGTTAATTATTTCAAGGATTTGTTTGGCACTAGACACCCTCCCGGTTACCCGAGTCTTGAGAAAGTGTCCTCTTTGCTTACTACCAATGTTAATTATTCTGATAAGATCTCTATGATTCGTGAGGTCAGTCGCAAGGAGATCAAGTTCACCATTTTTAGCATTAATAGCAATAAAGTTTTGGGACCTGATGGATTTAATTCCTGTTTTTTCAAGACCTTTTGGAATATTGTGGGTAATGATATTTACAATGGGGTCCTGGATTTCTTTAATTCGGGTTCTTTTGATTCCTCTTTGAATGCCACCTCCATCGTCCTCATCCCTAAAAACAATTGTTCTTTGATGGCTGCTGACTTCCGCCCTATTGCTCTATGCATATTTGTCTATAAGATCATCTCTAAAATATTAGCCAACCGAATCAAAGATTCTTTCCCCTACCTGATTGATAACTCTCAATCGGCTTTTGTTATGGAAAATAATATTTCTGATAGTATTCTCATATCTCAAGAGCTTCTGAGGGGTTATCACTCTAATAGCAACGGTAAAAGGGTCGCTATTGAAATTGATCTGATGAAAGCCTTCGATAATGTTCGTTGGCACCTCAACGTTTATATCATTGTTGCTATGAAATTTCATGAAAATATGATTATATGGATCATCAATTGCATCTTTTCTACTTCTTACTCTATTACAATCAATGGCGATCCCCGTGGTAACTTTTCCGGTAGGAAAGGCCTCCGCCAAGAAAACCTGATCTCCCCCTTCCTCTTCGTCCATATTATGAAAGTTCTTTCCAACATCCTGAAAGAGAAAAGTTATGACAGGAATTTCTAGTTTCACTAGAAATGTCATAAGCTTAAAATAAATTATCTTTTGTTTACAGACGATCTTATAATTTTTTGTCACGATGACGTCAGATCTCTCCTTCTCATTAAGGACGGTCTTGATGAGTTATTCTCCCTTTCGGGTCTCAAAGTCAGGCCCTCCAAAAGTCTTATTATTCTATCTGGAATCAACCCTTCTCTTTGCATTGAACGTTTTTCTATTTTAAGATTTATTAAAGGCTCTCTCCCGGTTAAATACATGGGTGTCCCCCTTCTCACGGGTCGTCTTTCTCACTCGGATTGTCGGTCTCTTCTTCATAAAATTACTTATAGGATTGAATCTTGGACTTCTAAGCATCTTTCATATCCCTTTTTTAGTATATTGGTCTTTTATTTGTATCCCCCGTTCTAGAATTCTCTAAGAATTGTCTCAACTTCTCTGTCGCTTCCTTTGGTCGGCCCTGCCATAAAACTTCATGGGGCTAAAGTGTCTTGGTCTAATATTACTGCTCCATTGAAATATGACGGCCTTGGGATTTTTTACCTCAAAATATGGAATTCGGCGGCTATCCATAAGCACCTATGGTCTATCATTAGTAATATGGAGTGCCTGGATTCACTCTGAAAAAATTTGAAACAATAATTTTGGGGATCTAGATTTTGGCTCCTCTCGTTCGTAGATTTGGAGGAAGATTTTTTACGTCTTTGTCCTATTGCTAGTTAGTTTTTTAGAGTTTCTATTGGCAATGGCTCGCGTACCTCATTCTGGTTTAACCCTTGGCTCCTTTCTACCTCATTGATTGACCACTAAGGTGCCAGTATCATTACTGATTCTAGACTTGGTAAAAAACTCTTGGTCTCTGACATTATTCTTGATGGCCAATGGAACTGGCCTGCTAATATCTGGTCGGCTAGTGCTAGGAATCTCCCCAACATCTGGGAGATTCAAAACCTCATTCTCTCTCTTTCTCCTCCTAACATAAATTCCATGGATGTTCTCTTCTGGACTTCGAAGGATGGGTATCCAAGCTTCACTATCAAAGACACATAATTGGCCATCCAGCTACCTGCCCCTAAAGTGGGGTGGTCCGGGTTAGTCTGGAATAAATTTAACATTCCTCGTCACTCTTTCATTTTATGGCTGGCCATTCTTGGTAAGTTTCCCACTTGGGACAGACACAAGACTCTTTTACCTGTGTTATTATGGTCTCTTCATAAAATAGTTATTTCCTGCCCGAAAGACCAACTAATGTTGCTTGGTTCTTCTCCGCGGTGAATATATCTTCCACTCTTTTGGTCTTGATATCCACTTCCTGTAAGAATCAGTTATTGTCATGCTAATTATTTTGTTCATTACAGTGTTATAAAATGAGAAGTTAGTCTAAAAACTACTCAGGTAAACACTTACTTACCTACATATCTTATTAAGGGAGCAAGAGGCTCTCTTGAGGCAATTACATTGATGATGGTCGTGACCGCGTCTGATTCTTTAGTGCTAGCCTTTGGCCTCTCGATCACGTCTGTATAAAAAGTAGAAGTGCTTGCTGACACGTGTCAACGTATGAAATCTCGTTTGGCTATAATCATTTTCTCTCATGTTTTCCGTGATTACATTATAGCCCTTCATATCCATGGCAAATCCTCTCTCACTAAGACGGTTCTAAGATTACTTTTTTCCTTTTCTCGCCCCTCTTTATTTTGACGGGTTTTGGGGTAATATTTCGTTCTCTTCTGCATTTGCCTTTCATAAGCCAAATATTTCGATTTTATCGCGACTGAGGTATATAGTATCTTGATGGTTTCAATAACTATGGTGGCTCGAAGTTTTTATAATTATATGATAGTCATGATTGAAGGTTATAGTGATCGAGTTATGGTTAGATTGGGTCATGTTTCTATTGGTAGTGTATAACTCGTTAAAATGCCTCAAATGATCTTGTAGCAGTGAAGATACGGACCATCATGTTGGAGTTCTCACCGGATAAAGTTTTTGCTTCTTTTAGGAGAGAAAGAATCAAGGCGATAGAAACCAACCATCTCAATAACCCGAATTTGGATGTAACTTTATCCCTTTTGCGTAATACGATGTGTTACCCAATTTTGGGTGTCATAGGCCCTAGGTATGGTCCAAATCCAGTAAGTCATCACACCATTTGTTTAAATCCTATTTACTTGGAAATTTGGTTTTGTATGATGGGAATTCTAGATTAAGTGGCCTTTACAGTCCTTTTTTGGTGTCATGGATTATCAAATGTGCTTGAGCTATTACCATCATCACAATTTTCTCCTCGAGTTGTCTAATTATACAAAACCCACCTACTAAATAATTTTCTCCAACATTATTTCTTATCCACCTCCTCTAATCATTTATCTACTGAAATATTAGATGTTTTGCATTCTAAAACCTATATCCCCCTCGTAAAAAAACCCCATTATCCCCTCACAAAATCGATGGTATAAGACCTAGAGGTACGAAATTCAAAGATAATAGCATTCAACAGCAACTACCTCCCCCCCCCACATATTTTTTAAACCCTCATTCATTTGTTTCCATTCTTTTTTCCTCCTCATACACCAATTTTTCCAAAACCATACACATCTTTTGCTTGTTCGGAAAGATCCACCTCCTTGGTAAACCCTCTCTCATTAAACTTTTATTTTTTGCGAATATTATTTCGGGTCACAAAAGCAATCGTTTCATTTTGGTAATACGAGTATATCCTAATGAACTTATGGGTAATATCTTATTAATTTATGATTCTGCTATTACGAGCTCTTTAGATTCCCGTTGAACTTGCATGTTAACCTACTTCCTCGGCTAAGCCCCAAATTTAGTGCAATTAAAGGCCAATGTAGAGGTTATGTGGGTAATATTTGGTCTCGGAGAGTTCAAATACATTCAAAGAAGGATATTTATAATTTAATTTCCATTATGATGATATGGTAAAAGATGTTTTGGAAAAGTCCCCTTAGAATTTTAGGTGATTTCTCATGATCTTGCTGAAATAAAAATCTATGGTCACCTTAAAAATGACCCTCGAAGGAGATCCTATTTTAGGTTATAATTTTGAAATTTCCTATGAAGTTGTGGTTTTTAGATGGCCTTAGTAATATCGAATTCGTAATGGGTACTTCTTTGTTTGTGGACAAATAGACCAAGAAAAAAGAAAAACTTAGGTTTTGTTGTATTTATGTTCATATAAAGGTGGATACTGAGATCTACTTCGAGGTCAAGTTTTGTTGCCATGAGAGAGTTTCATTTATCATGATTAAGTATTAGGGTCTTTCTCTTTAATGTATAAAAGTCACTGTGTTCAGATGCAACTTTATTCAATGTAAAGGGCCTTTGGTGGCAAACCAATCATCAAAACTTCCTTTCATTCGCTATAGTCTTACATCATATATTCAGGTTTATGAGAAAACGGGTCCTACTGACCCCAGTCTTGCATTAGAGAACACTTACCCCACTGACCTCATGAAGGAGATTGTAGAATTAGAAAATGATGAAGATGTGGAATCCCAACCTAGAAAGACTCACCTCTTTGGCGATGATAGATTAAATATTTTGGTTTTATCCTTTTATAGGACCCCAGACTTATCCACTGTAAGTTTTCAAAATCGTATGCTTATTGCTTCATAAAATTTATGTCGGTTAAACGACCTTGTTAGGCATAAAGATTTCACTGAATTTATTATTAGAAATGATAAGGATATAAGTTATGAGGGAGCTAAAGCCATTAGGGAAAAGGGTTATTGTAAAAGCCTTATAAAGTTAAAAGAATGAATGTAATATTAAACATAAATGTTAAGTACCAATGTGTAATTTACCCAAAGGTGTAACTAATTTTGTTACTTACTCTTCTATTCTATAAATATGAGAAAAGATTATGACATAAAGCGATTGGACATTTTACTCTTGAGCTGTCGACTATTTACTATTTCACTCTCTAGAATTAAGTAAGTCATTTTATCTTTCTATAACTACTTCTGTTGTTTAATCACGATACTAAAAGTCTTAGCACTTATCAAGTAATATTATATTTGCAATGATTTTTATAGAGACTAGAGTTTGCATACATAAAGTGGACTTCATAATTAGAACCATAACCTCATTTTGGCATAACGTAACTAACCCTATCTCGCGTCCCCTATGTAATATTTAGATTATTTGGAATCATAAAGTAATCATTATCTTTATTTTATCTTCTTCTCCACAATACATGCATTGTAAAAGGAGAATTCGTAACTTTCCTATTTTTTCATTTTACTACCATTTATGCATTTAATGACGCTCTTAACTGTATCCTCCCTTCTGGACTAACCTTGAAGCCATTATATCCCAAGATAGAGTAATCCCATAGGTTATCCTTGGGTATTTCAACAATATCCATAAGCCCGAAAAGTGAATTGGCTCCTTAGAATACTTGAGTAAAAAATGAAGAATTCAACAATTATTGTTACTCGTGTCAGCTTAGAGATTTTCGTTCCACTGGCCTCCATTTCACAAGGCTCTACCAACAACCTACCACTTCAATTTATTCCAAAATTGAATGTATCCTAGTAAAAAATGGTAGGGATGATTTGTTTTCCAAATTTTTTCATTCATTATGGGTTTCCCCTATCACCATACCCCACCACAACCACCATAAACATTGGCATCCCTTGTAAACTTACAAAAAAACTCTTCAATTTTTAAGATGTGGCAATCTCACCCTCAATTCAAAGAAACTGTCTATAATAGCTTGAACATTCTTATCATCGCTCAAGGTACGATTTTGGTTTCCCAAAAACTCATGCGTCTTCTCAGAAGCCTCAACCGCAAAGAATATAGTGACATAAGCTCCCGAGTATCCATCGCCCAAAATAACATTTTCAAAACTTAGTCGTTTCTCTCTCAAGAGCCACGAAACTTCTCATTTGTCTCGAAAGAAATTAAGGCTTCATCATCCTTCATCATTGTTAGCAGAGCTTGAGAATATATTTTTAAGAAAAAATCAAGAGAGAACTGGTTGAGAGACATAAATACTAAATTCGTTTACATCAGCATCAAAACTCGTATCTTACAAAATAAAATTATCTAGATTTCATATACTCGATGTGAACTGATAACCGATTCCTCAAGTATTGTTGATGTTCTAGTAAGCTAATTTTAGGATCTCTTTGGTTTCAGACATCTTCCTAGTTACTCGGGCCTTGAAAGGGTTTCAACCCTTCTTACTTCTATGATCAGTTATTTTGATAAAACATCTACGACTCGCACGTTAACCTGCACGAGCTTAAAGATACCTTATTTAGTATTGATGGCAACACATCATCAGGTCCCCGTGGCTTTAATTAAAGTTTCTTCAAGATTTATTGAAATATAATGGGTAAGAATATCTAAAATGAGGTTATTGAGTTCTTCAATTCCATATCTTTTGAGTCTTATCGGTATTCCACTTTTATCGCCCTCGTCCCTAAAAAGGACACCCCTACATACACTGCAAATTAAAGGATAACTATATTATACAATGTTGTATGGTAAAAGATTATCACAAAAACTCTGGCTAAGAGAATCAAAGAATTTTTCCTTTATTTGATTGACAACTCTCAAACGACTTTTATTTGCGGAATGAGCATTTATGATAAAATTATTATTTCTCAAGAACGTTTTAGGGATTACCACACAAACTGCAAAAAACAAGAGGGTTGCACTAAAAATAGATCTTATGAAATCCTTTGGTAATGTCTGATGTCACCTCATTCTTGACATTCTTGTCGATATAAACTTACAAGACATAATGATATCTTGGATTATCCATTATTACCATATTTTGTTTTACAGTATTAACATTAATGATGATAATGATGGTAATTATCATGGCATGAAGGGGCTTAGGAAAGATGACCCCCTCACCTCTTTTCCCTTCGCTATCGTGATGTGAGTCTTATCAAATATTCTTAAGGAAAAAAACAATGATAAAAAATTCAATTACCAGTGGAATTTTTATAAGTTCAAGATAGTCAACCCCTGATTTTTCGATGACTTATTGAATTTTTTGTAATGGAAACTTAGACTCTCTTCATCCTATAAAATAAGGTCTGGATGATTCCTTCTCCTTCCCGTGTCTCCAAGTCAATCATTCCAAAAGTTACATTTTTCTCTCAATGAAAAAAATCACCTTTAGAAACGATTTTATCAACATTTTATGGTACAAGGTCGGATTTCTTCCTATAAATATCTAAGAATGCCCCTCCTCATGGGACAACTTTCATATATCGATCGTCACCCTCTCATTTATAATATCATTTTGCATATAAATTCTTCGACCTCCAAACATTAACATCCATGATACCAACAAACTTATTATCCCTCCCTCCACCCGTATCAACTAGAACAACATCGATTATTAGATTGCCAAGTGAATGGAACAAAAATTTCATAATAAAGTACATTTACAACGTCATTCGTACATCCACTCCATTTTTGGGTGGGCTGAATTAGTATGACATAAGTATAATATTTCTCACCACTTATTTATTTAGTGGTTTGCTATCCAAAAATACTTACAACACCATTCGTACGTCCACCCCATGTATCGATTGGTCCGGATTAACTTCCACTCCGGTTGTGTCTTATATAACTCTGACTATGAAACTATCAATCATATTTGTATGATTGTAGCTTCATTCAAAGATCTTGAGCTATACCTCCTATAAACTTGAGTTCACTTTAAATGCCATTACATATTTAGCTCTCTTGCTTTGGTGCGGTGATTTATCATGTCTGATAGAATATGAATGCTATAATTGTTTGCTCCTCTCATGTATTTGTATCTCCGGTATCGCACCATATATTTTTTTACCTTCGGTTCAGATTACTTGGTACCAAGATTTAATGGATAGTGTAATTCATAACCAAATTCTAAATTACTTTTATTCATTATGTTATATGCAACCACTTATCCCCTCATGCTTGGTTGTGATCGTTGGTCGCTGGATTTTTCGTCCAACTTGGATACTTTTGCTCAGTCTACATATGGCTCTTTAGGTCATTTCACTATAACCTTATTTTGTATCTCGTTTTTGCCCAAATTTTAGGTCAGTCATCTATGTAGAACTATTTTTCTTAAGGGTTGCAAGTTACTCCTCGAGGTATGTCCTTGGTTAGATGGTGTCTTTATTGATTTTAGTCTTTGTAACTCAATGTTTTTTTTTTTTGTTATTTATTTATTTATCCATTTGTTTTTTCATTTGTAATTATTAATTTCTTGTTTTTAAATATTAAATAATAACTGCCTTTAAGAATCCAATCGTGATGTTTCATCAAATATTTTTATAAAACATGTTTCCATATTTTTTACACCATATATTCTTTAATAAAATAACAATGCAAACATGATTTTGGTCATCCGATTTTTTGCTATATTTATTTATAACTATAAAATTTGGAGCATCACAAGTAAAGAAAATATTTAGATTTATTAATGATATTATAAGTAATCATTTTTCTTATGGTAGTCTTTTTTTATGAAACCCGAGAGAACAACAATCTTATTGTCCCTTGGTTATTGAACTCAGTTGTAAAATAAGTTTTTTTTTTATAATTTACATTGGAGGACTTGTGATAAATAACTTGAGATATATGATAAATAATCTTACCAAGACGATTTATAAATTACAAACAATATTAGTGATAAATAGCTTGAGCTATATGATAGATACTCTTACAAAGACGTTAGATTTATGAATTGAAAATAATATTAGTTTAAAATAACATAAATATCAATGGATATTATAATTCTTTGAGGCTGTATATGTATATGAATTATAAAATATTCAATAAATTTACATGGTACTAGGTTTTTAGCAATAAAATCATAGCTCAAGAACATGAGTTATACAAAACTATGTTATTTGTTTATAATATCAAATATATTTTCTTTGTTAAAGTACAAGGGAATATATTAATTATGAATGTTATACTCACGGTAAGAAACTATTTTATCTGATTATTTATGAATTTAAACATAGATAAATCTATCCATCTTACGTTACTATTCCCACCATACACTTTTATAATAACTTTTGCATTTTGTTTTTATATTCTAGTTACAAGAAGTAGGTCTTTACTTTTCGTAAAAAATTATGACATGTTAAATATATAATAGTTGTAGCATGGCCATAATTTTATATATTTAGCCCTTGATTTAGGCATGTTGTTTTTGGTTATTAGTTTTAAATCTATGCCCAAATAGTAGCAACAACATCAAGTATTTTATGTTGTTGACTATACTATTAAGCTACCTATTGAAGATGTTTTGGTTTAAGAACTGATTTTTATACATAACTTAACTATCATAAACTTCTTATAACGAGAAACTCACATCTTGGGAAAACTACTTCAGTGAGAAATAGATTTCTACATTAGTTATTATCGTTGTTAATTTTTCAATTTCAAAATATACTATGTTTTGAATGGCAAAAATAAACTCTAACACATAATATGTACTTAATTTAGATTTTAATACACAAATTCAAGATTCTAGCTCTCCAAACCATAAGCTATAATTTTTCATTTGTCGTGGTTTTTTGGAATCAACTAAAAATATTTATCTTAAAATGTTTAATATAATTATTATTATTAAGTTCATTTGCATTAAAATTATTTAGATTTCTCCAATTTTCATCTTACATGATGTGTTGTACATGCATAATTATTTTTAGTTAACTGTTCTTTTCTAAAATCTGTTAAGAAGATTAATTATTGTGTTGCTTCTTTAACAAATAATTGTATTATATACGATTTTATCTATCAATAATGATCGAGATTTTAAATTTAAAAAAGTCTTGTCGTACTTCATTATTTTCATAAATTAATTGCTCGTACTTTAGATTTAGGTTAATTATATCACTCCAGTTTTAAGCTCGTGCAAAATTTAGTTTTCTTCATCAACTTTTAAAATTTAAAAACCTATTAATAAATTAAAATTTTGTTTCATATCCTAAAATTAAGTAAAATAAAATTTATTTTTATAATTAAATAAATAAATAATATAAATATTTTTCTTAGTTTTTAAGGTTTACATAAAATCATTTCAGAATCTTTAGGTTTAGTTTATTATTTACATTAAAAACAAATAAATTGAAATCAGATTCAAAAACTAAAACCTATGTTTTTGTTTGGTATCTTTTATGGTTTTAGAGTTATACTGTTTTAGAGTTATACTAAGGATGAACTTTGCCATTATTATCTTAAATGTATTAAAATTTGTAAATTTATTTTTATTTTTAATAATTTTATTATTTTATAACATTTAATTCTCCAAATAATTATTCTGTTCATATTTTTAAGAAATTTGATTCTAATAAATACATTTATGTCTTCTTCAAATAAAAATTATTTTTTATTGACCATTATTTACCTTATTATCCATCTCTTGCAATTACTTTATACAATCTTTTTATTAATACAAACAAATTACATTTTATTGTTTAATCATTCGTTAATATCACATTGAATTTTTACACAAATGTCTTTAAATAATTAAAGTTTCTAGTGACCTAACATATTATTAATGTAATCTCACATACTATGTCATATCGATAATTTTATTTTTATACCAATATAACATTTTAATATAAAATATTTTTTTGTTACTATAATGAACAAAATACTGTTATATTAATGTTTTGGAAGCTAATAGAACTTTTTCTAAAGATAATTATAAGATCAAATACAAATAAATTATAAAGTGAAAATACGTAAGGGCTAAGTTAATTGTAAAAATTTATACTCAACAATAAAAAAGTTTATTTTAGTCGTATCATTTATTATTATTGTTAAACTTCTGTATGTTATGTGTTTTCTATCTTTATCAATTATCAAGTATGAGTTTATAACATAACTTTATGTGAGTTATATACTCTTACATTGTACTATTAATAAATAAAATCAACATGAAGATATCATCATGTTTACGAACTTTAAAAACCAATCTTATAGTGAAAAAAAAAATTAATGCATTTTTATATAAACTTAGACAAGCTTAAAGTAAATTCAAGCTTAAGGATTTGAGTCTATTTAGATATTTATTAGAATTGAATATTACGAGAATCTACTAAAAACCACTTACGTTAATCAAACAAAGTATGTGTTGAGTTTACTTTAAAACACTACCACGTTATCATATAAACTAGTATCAACTTATAGTAGTGTTAATCTTAAGTTTTACTCATCACGTGGTGAATAAGTTATGTATTCTAAAAGTTATAAGTAATTAAGTGATAAAACTTATGACCTTATAATCATAGTATTTTCATTAAATTTCATATGTATGAGTTGTCCAAATATTGATTGATTCCATTGATTTATCATGTTGAAGCTTATGAAATAATATGCTTTTCCAACAAAAGACTTGTTATATTTTTTGTGATTCATCTTTAAACCTACAAACTTATAGCAATTCAAACTAGACAAGTTGAAGTTAATAAAATTAATATCGCGTAAACCCTAATAAAAATCTATATACATAATCATATTTTGATATGAGTAAATCATTAGATGTGGAAAGAAATTACAAGATGATGAAGAAATTATATACTTTTTTGTTTTGTTCTTAGTTTTATTGTTTATCTGGATTTGTTGTATCATTGATTAAAAAACCATTGTATCTTATGTTCATGACATAAGATCTCAATATAAGATTTTTTTTAGATTTGGACTTCTAACCACCATTGGTGGAAAAATTTGTATATAAGTTAAGTGAATGAAGATTTAACTTATATTCCTCTTTATATATGATTTACAATTAGTGTTTTAATTTTAACTTAATTGTCATAATATCTCTATGTTTCATTGTTGTGATAAGGGATCACCACATGGCTAGTTGTTCCTTCATAAATTAGTTCATTCACTTTATGTTTAGAACTAAGTGCCAACATTTGGGCTCAATCCTTCACACAACATAAAATTGACATGATATTCTTCACAATTACCTTTGTAAATTATTTTCATGTATTAGTCAAATTCTTATTTATCTTTTTTATTCAATTACTTATCCATTTGATCATCTATCAAAAATGGTCAATGCACCCCCAATGGGGTAGCCGAGTTGGTTGAGTATGGTATGCTTGTGATCAAAGGTCATGAGTTCGAGTCCCTCTACATACGCTTTCTCGGCTGAGCCTGTCACCTTGTGTGGTTTACCTTCTGGCGTTGGTTTGCAGGCTATCGCGTCAGACTGAGGGTTTACCCCGTGCGCACTCGTTGCACTCTGAGTAGCGGCCGCGGGTTCCCTCCGAAAAAAATGGTCAATGCATCATTGGTCATGTGATGATTCATCCTAGTGAAATTGTTTTACAACAAAAGTGATACTAAAGCAATATGTTAATAGATTTTCTATTTTCATAGAAAGGTCGTTCATATCTTTAATGACTAAGAAAAAATAAATGAAAAATCTCATAAATTTATTCTTAAAAAGAGTACATTATCTCCAATGTATACGAACTAAAATTGTTGCATAACATGTTTAAATACTTTGAGTGCTTTCTGTTTCATTATATTTATATGGTTGGTGATATCAAATATGAAATCTACCATGCTTCTAATATATTCTTCAATAAACATGTAAATATATTGAACTTGTTTGTCATTTTGACGAGGAACATGCTTGTAGTCATGTGGTTTTTAAAGAATAAATATTTAAAATTTCAAAAGTATTTATTAACTAGTTAGTAAAATTTAAAACAAAATAAATACTCGTAATTACATAATATTTTAACAACCATAAATTAAATTTTCATATATTTTTTAATTTTTTATAAAAATTATCAGCAAAATTCCAAGTTATTAACTTTTTTAACGTGTAAACTTTGTTACAACATGATTTTTTAATAAAGTGTATGAATAGAGAGAGAAAAATAATAAAAGAAAGTGATTATATTCATTATGTTCTTATTAAATATCTCATATTTTAATTTTTAATGGTTTTGTTAAATTTATCATGTAATAATTTTTTTACCCTTATCTTACAAGAATACATATAAAAACAAACTACATCTAATTTTTGTGATCGTGTGAAAACAACCATTTTGACCATATCCAACTTTTTCTTATCTGTAACTTGTTCTTCTTTATCGTTTTTATCTCACAAAAGCTCAAGTATTTTGTTTGGAGGAAATATTGAGAGTTTTTACAGTAGTTCATTCTTGTCCAATAAATGTGTCTGAATTTCATTTGCTATGTTTGTACCATATGCTTCTCGTATATCTGTCACCTCTCGTGAGTCACATACATGGGCCAAAAACCATGGTTAGTCACCAGAGTTGGTCATATGTCTCAAAATAGTTAATCGTGTTCACCTTTCTATTAAATCAGTCACGTTTTGCATCTATAGTCCTTCGCATGTGCATTTAACCAAATCGTTACATGTGTTAGCTAAACAATATTTTTTTGCAATTTTGGCCACTCCAAATTTCAGACCTAAAATAGCCTTCCTCTTACTATTTTTACCATTTATCTTTACTTTTACCAGTTTTACTATTTGACTTTAATTTTTACTATTAATCTATTAAAAGTTATTATTCACCTTTAACTTTTATATTTTATCCTAATACCTACTGGAACCGGTTCGATCCAATTAAATTAATTAAATTGATTGACCTGACTTGATGTGTTGTCATTTTTGTGGATAGATATGGTCAAATGAACTTTTAATACAATTCGATATGCGTGTGATTTTTTTTAAAATAACGAGAACATTATAAAAATTGTACATATAAGAATATAACGGTGGTATTGCCTCTTATGAGAGAATAAGTTCCTCTCGAACTGTGGTTCTTGAGATTGATTGAGCACACAACCAAAATAATTGTAAGTGAAACATGGATAAATACATAAAAAACAATTGGGTGTGTGAGATCGTCGGTTAGATCACATGAAAGACTGGTTCAAAATTACGATTACCAATATTTTTTAATCTAACTTTATCGTCTTTACATTAAGGTAACATTCAATCATAAACATATTTTACTTTATACATAAAATTTGTCGCAATGAAGATATACGAGATGTCATTTTATCATGTGAGAGATTATTAGAAAATTTGATTAAATAAGGTTATCATAGTTGATTTGGAGAAGAGTTCAAATCATCAGAGTTGATATATAGAATAGTTCAGATCATTAAAGTTGATCTGAGGAAGCGTCCATATTATTGGAGTCGACCAAAAATCAAAAAGTAAACCAAAGATAAGGATAGACAAACCTCATAAGAAATATGGATCATGGTATGAAGTTCACCGTAACAAAATAAAAATGTTAGTCGCGGCGAACTTGGACAAGCAAACAGCTGTAACGCGAGATTACAAGACTTTATCGCGACCACTAAATAGATGGTCACGAAAAAGTGACCTTGTCGTAACAATTCATAAGACTGGTCACTAAGAAGTGCCAATGCCAATATTTCTGAAACTTTTGGTGCGAACTTCATCGTAACCAGGGTGAGGCTTAAAGTGACTTCATTGAGACCAAAACATGGTATTCGCGGTAAGGTCAGGAAATTTTATTTTTTTGGAAAAAAATTATTGATAGTTCAGCGCAACAAAACAAACTTTTCAGTGATGAACTCCTGAACTGTCAAATTATAACTGAAAACTACCTCGTTGTGGCAACAAGCATTTCGTTGGTCACGTCAAACTCTAATCTGTTCTTTTTTTTGGAAAAAAATGTGTCATTCTGAAAAGCTACATATCCGATCAACGTGATTCTTCATAAGGGTTTTCTGAAAATTTATGATCTTATATAAGGGTTTAATGATCTTTATGAATATGTTGAGTATTCAAAAGATATATTACACACAACATATAACAAATATACCTTCGAAATCTCTTAAAAGAATATGTTTGTCATCTTTATCATTCTTTGTCATCTTTAATCTTAGATTTCTCGTTGCTTGTATTTGAGATTATAAAATTTATTATATCTAAAAGAACTTTCATCTAAGGAGCAAAATAATAGAATGGCCATAATAATGTTTTTTGAAAAATGTATCTAATATGTATCTCAAGCTTGTATACTTTATAATGATATTTCAATGATTTTCAGACAAAAGAAATCATCATTTACATTTGTAAGTTCTTGTTTCTCTACTTTATTTTCAAACACCATGACTATTTATATATTTTTGTGGTTAAAGAGATAGAAAATCAACTTCAACACAAGTAATAAACTAGACGACAACACAAATATATCTAATTTGTTTTAAAAAAATATCAGTTTTTTTTTATTAAAAAAATATATTTTTACTTTTTTATTAATTATATTTTAGATTTGTTTTTAGTTTTTCAAATAATTTTTATCTTCTATCATTTTTAATTCAAAATAATTGTTGCTTTTTGGTGTGGATTATAATTGCCTGAGGGGGATGTTTAACGGTGGGGTGGAGTTTCAAGGTGGAGTGGGGATGTTTAACGGTGGTATGTGGGTGTTTAATGATTAGTGTAGAGAGTAGAAAGATGATTAAGCAGCTTGGTAGCAGTTAATTCTCATTACTTATAGTTAATGCGGGTGGTTGGGTATTTATAGTGTAATGTTTGGGCCCTTATGGGCTTTCGGGTCATGTTTAATGGACCCGGGTCATGTTCAAAGACCCATGAGCTCTTAAGTAGGAGAGCAAGTAGCTTAGTCAAGAAGTGTTTAGGTTTTTTAGTATTTTTGTCATAGTTCTAACTGCCTTAAGTTCATAGTGTTCACAGAAATCTGTCCGGTCCAAGTGACATGTTCGATCCCTGTCCTTGTAACCTGTCCGGTTTTTGGAGAGACTTGACCGATCTGCCCTTGTTCGGGGAGCATGCTGAATTCAGACTCATCACTTTTAAAAAAAATTCTAAAAAATTTATTTAAAAACCCTAATTTTCAACTATTATAAGATTTTTTTTAATTTTGTAGTATTGAATGAAAATTAATTTGACAAAAACACATTTTACCTCAAACATGGTCATTATACACATTTTTAGAGAACAATACAGCGCTGCTGATTGGATATCATTTTCAGTCTAAACAATATGAGATAACGGGATCAAATGAGAGATCAAATTTATTATCTATTAAGTTTTCAACAACATATATTAGCTTTATCAAGACGAAATCCTGATTCGAACTCGATTTCATTCAAACCTTTGGATGAAGAAATTCCCTACTCTATGGCTTCAACAAAAAAACATCCAGAAATATGTACCGCATGGAATCAAACTACAAGCTACAAGGTCCTAATAGAAAAAAAAAATAAAGATCAAAATCTCAAACCCAATTACCTAAAACATTTCAGATTCTCTCAATGAGCTATCCATAGATACATATCAAAATATTTTTTTCATTTTTGTAGTAGATTTCAAAAGTATCATCAAACCTGAAAATATAAATCTTCGGAGAATCTTAAATCGAAACATTCGAAGGAAAAGTTGAAAAATTTCGAAAGTTGTAGAATTTCAAAATATATCTTTTAAAAATTCAAATCTTATGTTCCTACATTTATTAACGAAAATCACGATTTCTTTAGAATTTTAAAGTTTGACTATAATTTCGATTTGTTTTTACCAAACCCTAAAAGTAATATTTTAAAATTGAATCGTTTGTTTTTTTTACAGATTGATTCATTTTTAATAACCGTTTCAAGATTTCAAAATCTATTTATAATTGGCCACGTCATTTGTGACTCTCCATCCATATACATATAGAAAAAAAGATCGACAAAACAGATTAATAGTTGTTTTCTAAATATTCAGGTAAACGACAATTGTTTTAGATCGAAATGAATAAATATATTTATATTTTATTGACTTGCGTATTTGTAATATTGTTATAACTCTTAAACCAAATCTCTTAGATTCCAAAATGAGTTAGATATAGAAAGAAAAATAGACGTGAAATTAAATTCTTCATGTTACACCCCACCACCACCAGTAATAGATAGTAATACTATTAATACTATTAGTAGTGGGGTCAGTTGCTTTATGTGTAAGCAAATAATTGGATAGGTTGATATCTAGGTTGGATCTGAAGATAGACCACTTCGGGAATTGAGACCAAATAGATCTTATTTTCGAGTTCTATAGTATATACTTTTTAAATACTCCTACTAAAATTAAATCTGTTTCCTACGTCACATGTTGTACTCATCACTATTAAATGAATGATCCGAAATAATGTAGTATAATATAATATTAATCTTAACCTGATACGTAAAAAAATTTGAGATGTATTAAATGAAATGTGTATATACCAATTGACTCGGCGGGTTTTATATTCATCAAATTTGTTATGATATTAGTTTAAATTTGTTTAATTTTGTTTTACAATTTTAAATTATAGATAAAATTTATAATTAGATTTGAGAACAAAGTTCCTTCGGCTCAAATTATTATCATATTTTTAATGGGCAGCTTATAAATAACTTTTTAATCCGTCGCGGATCTAAACACATACATTCATATTTATAAACAAAAATAATTTAATCAGATATTAATCTTTTTTATATATACTAATATAAATGTGTGATTTTATTATGAACATTTAAATAATAATAATTAGTTTGGCTCTCGTTAGGATGACGACTAAAGTCCTACCTCCCACACCAAGTAAGAACATATCTCAACTAGTATGATGCCTTTCAGAAGTGGACCAAAAGAAAAGCGTGCGGACCTTCAGACCCAAAGCTAACAATATCATAGTAGTATAGAGATCGGTTGTTCTTACTTATTTAATAGAGGTTGTATATGCGCTACCCATATTCTCAACAAGTGGTATCAGAGCTCCAGGCCCAGATAGAGAACCGTGTGGGTAAAATTCTTGAAGGATGTTGAATATGATGAATCAATAGCCATGGTCAAGGTGAAACATATGCTCTATAGATCACAAGGTGACCTTATAATAAATAATAAATAGTTTGGCTTTTGTTAGGATGACGACCAAGTTCTACCTCCCACATCAAGTAATAACATATCTCAACTAGTATGATGCCTTTTGGAAGTGGACCAAAAGCAAAGCGTGCGGGCCTTCAGACCCAAAGCTAACAATATCATACTAGTGTGGAGATCGGTTGTTCTTACTTATTTATAGAGACGGAATATGCGATACCCATATTCCCAATAAGTGGTATGAGAGCTCCAGGCCCAGATAGAGAACCATGTGGGTGAAATTCTCGAAGGATGTCGAATATGATGAATCAACAGCCATGGTCAAGGTGAAACATATGCTATATAGATCACAAGGTGACCTAGTTTGGTTTGTCTGTGACTCATCTATCAAGAGTTGCGCTAAAGAACAAGGTGACCTAGTTCGGTTTGTTTGTGGCTCATCTATCAAAAGTTGCGCTAAAGAACAAGGTGACCTAGTTCGGTTTGTTTGTGGCTCATCTATCAATAGTTGCGCTAAAGAACAAGGTGACCTAGTTCGGTTTGCCCGTGGCTCATGTGTCAAGAGTGGCGCTAAAGAACAAGGTAGTGTGGTTGTTTGAGTGAGCAGATAGGGATTCGTTCTAATGCTCTATGGGTCAAGTGGTGGGGAATCAACCTGATTAGAGTGGACGAATGATAAGTTAATTGAGAGGAGGCTAAAGTGGTACTTTGTTCGAGAGAATGATTGTTAGGCTGGAGACCTAAGTCTCATATCCCACATAGGTTAAACATCAGAATGATCACTGGTATATAAGTAAGAATATATCTCAACTAGTATGCATCATTTTGGAAGTGGACCAAAAGAAAAGTTGTGCGGACCTTCAGGCCCAAAGCGGGTGACCAATATCATACTAGTGTGGAGATCGATTGTTTTGTACTTATATATAGAGACAGAATATGTTGTACCCATATTCCCAACAGCTCTTACCACCTCTGGCGATCGACCTTTTGCTTTATCATCTACTATATCTAGAATAAAAGAAATGCTAGGATTTTCAAAGACTCTCGCTCTCTTAATTCGGTCATTTCCCATCATGTTCTTTATGACCTTTGCTATCGCTTTCATGGTACCAAAAACCCATGGCCGAAGTAACTCCCGCACATTTTACGTTGTAACTCGTAGCCATATCTTTTGTAACTTGGTTGTAATAGGGCCAAAATTATGTACACCTATTAGGTTTTATGTTCACTAAGAATCAACACTCAATGTGTGTATGTAACCTCATTTTTATATATATATATATATATATATATATATATATATATATATATATATATATATATATAATACAACTTTTTACACCAAAAAAATAAAATTAGTTTGTAATGTTTTAAAACGAGAGTTATCTCAATAAAAATTATTATTGAAAGGTAACAAATAATTTTCGAGCGTTATCTCTGTAAACTTTTACAATTCTTTGAGAAGATAGGGAATCAAGTTTGTGACAAATTATGTTAATTATGCTCATAAGTTTAATTATAATAGGACTTTTACATAAAAAAACATTCATATGTTTCCCGTGGTTATATGATTTCTTCACAATTCGAACCACGTTAAATTTTTTGTTGCGGTTGATATTATATTTTTGTTATTCTTGTTAACTTTAGTATTTGTAAGTAAAGATCCTAAGCTTTACTTCCTTCATGCCATACTTGCATAGGGTTAATCACCACTGTTAAGTCCCGACCAATAGCATAAACTTGAAATATTATGAGTTCCACCTTAATAAATGGTGAGAGCGTGGAATCCGTAAAAATATTTTAGTTGGTGAAAATCTCAAAGTAAAATAACAAAGATCATTTCAGATCTTGAGTGTAAAGATTCAAATCTCACTAGAAAAACAAACACAACTATAAAGACGATTTCTATGAAGTTTGATTTGGATAGAATTCACCAGTAATGATTTAACCTTTAAAGACTTTATATTAGATAATTATTTGTACATAATGGGTTGTTTGTTATTATTGATGAGATAATTTCAAATAAGGTTGATGTCAAATTATTTTCCAAAGCCAACAGTGCTATGATCTTGAGTTTGATGGATGAGGTACTTCGATAGATGTCTAAACAATCTATGGCCATAAGGATCTAGAATAGGCTAAAAGCAATTTACATGAAAAAAATCCTCGGTTAATATATTGTATCTCAAGAAAAATTTGTATGCATGGTTAATTGATGGTAGCAAGGAGATTCAAAGATACTTCAATAATTTTAATAAAATCATTTTTATTTGAATTCATCTAGAGTCAAGGTTGAAGATGATGATCAAGCAATAATATTTTTGAGTATTTTGTTATAGTTTTGTGATAAATATTTGACACCATGCTCTATGGTAACGATTCTTTTATGATGTTCGAAGTGAATAGTTTTTTAAAATCTAAAAAAACTTCAAAAGAAGACCGTTTTGAAGAGGGACTCTAATGGTTAAGGATAAAATATAAGAGAAATACCTAGAAGAGAGGTTCAAGTAACTGAATATTAAAATCAAGATCCAAATCTAAGTAGATAACGAGTAGTTTTAGATTAAATTTTGGTTCTGTAACAATGAAGGTCACATCATGAGAAGTTGTTTTAGATGAAAAAAGGAGATACTCATCAGAAGTTTGAAGTTAAAGATGCTTAAATGGTTTTTTATAGTATAAATATATTGGTTTTATAATAGCTTATATTTATATGTCTGATAAAAAATGAGTTATAGGCTTATGACTTCCAATAAATATAAGGTTAAAAATATGAATGAGTTTGATGGTGACAAGGTCATACTAGGAAATTATGAGCTATATAATGTCTACAAGACTTTATAGAGTCATAAAAAATGTGATTAATTTCAATGAATTCAAGCTTAACCTTCTTTAAATTGGATGTTAAATGACAAAAATATTTAACTACAAGAATGAAGATGAAAAACTTAAGATTATAAAAGGTTCAGTATTTGTTATGAAAACCTATAGAACTAATCGTGTGTTAGTTCTAGAAAGATATGTACTGATATGAAGTGTGTCTAGTGCTGAGAGTGATTCAACCAAGATGTAGCATCCAAGATTAGGGAATTTGAATGAGAAATACCTAAATAAAATTAGAAAACAAGAGTTATTGGATGATGATAAAGTTATAAGTTAAGCTTTTGTGACAAATGTGTCTTGGGTAAAAGTAAGAGGTTTAAGTTATTTCCCAACAATCATACAATTCATAATGTTCTTGAATATATTGATTTTAGACTTTGGGGACCTACAAGACATCTTACAATGAAAGGTTTCATGTAATTTATGTCTTTGATTAATAAATATTATAGGAAGTATGTGCTATACTTTGAAGAAAAAAAATAAAGCTTATGATGCTTTTAAAGATTGTAATGCTAATGAAGAATTTCACTAGGAAGATGTTGAAGAAATTAAAGACTCATAATGATGTATAATTTATGAATGAATCTTTCACTCGCTATTGTTTTAAACTTGGCATTTTTAGACACATAATCGTGAAGGAACTCCTCAACAATTTGGTCTTGTTAGGAGGATGAATCAAAATTTATTAGAAAGGATAAAGTGTATATTTGTGACAAATCATATATGTAAAACATTATGGGGAGAACCTATCAAGATAGTTGTATAGATCATTAACATGATTCCATATTCTATATTTGAGTTTATATGTACTCAAAAGAGATATACTTGAAAGAAACCAGTACTAAAACATTTTAGATTGTTCAGATGTGTTTCTTATGCACTAAGAAATATAAGATTCCTCATCTATCTAGAAGGAGTAAAATGTTAGAGGTTGTGGTTCATGAAAAGTGGTAGTTATAAAGATTTAATTAGAGAGATGTGATATTCAGTGAAGATGTTATGTCATTGCTAAAAAATATTGATATTACATCTAGTACTGCAAACAAAAAGGTGAAGTTGAGGTTAAGGTTAATCCTAAATATGATATTGAAGAAAGGCATGCTTATGTCAAACGATGGATTCAGACTTGGTACAGGTTCAACTCTTGCACATTAAATTTAATAATTACATAAGTTAGACCTTGTATGAGAGTTTGAAGTTTTACGCATTTTAAATGTTCACGCGAAGAGCAATATGATGGTACTCACAATTATTAGTTAGTGATAGATAAATCACGAAGACCTAGTAAACCTACACAAAGGTATGCATATGTTGATATTCTAAGTTATGTTCTATATATTGAAATACATGGAAATGTTATTAAATCGAAAAGCTACCACGATGCTATGATGAACAATGACAAGTTGAAGTGGTAGAAGATCATGAGAGAATAAATAAATTATCAAAATAAGAATGACACTTAGATTCTTGTAACGCATCCGGCGGGTCATAAGCTTGATGAATATAAATGGATATTCCCAAAATAGGGAAGGTATCATGATAGTTAAATTATCTAAGTTTAAAGCTAGGCTGGTGGCTAATGGCTTAATGCAAAATTAAGGTGTTGATTTCAATAAAATTTTATCATCGGTTATGAAACAGACCTTTATAAGGATCATAATTATCAGCTGTTACTAGATTTAATCTTTAGTTAGATCAAATGGATGTTATTATTGTCAAGAAGAAGACTGAAACTGTGAAGACGCAACTATGGAGAAATATATTTTGCTATTGTATGTGGATGATATACATATATTTGAGAAGGAAAACAAGAAGATTAAAATTGTGAAGACGCAACTAAAATGAGAGTTTGAAATGA